>CP139753.1:30002500-32402500 GCA_034370585.1 Fragaria x ananassa | reverse complement strand
GGGTCTTTTCTGCTCTCATCATTTGGTGTTTCCACAACATTCATGCTTTCTTCTCCTGCATTATTGATAGAGGTTGTATTTTCGCACCTCTTCTCCTCATAGATCAATGAAGAAGGTGGAATTTGATCAACAATCTCATCTGTAGCAAGTTCACCAATGCTTTGCGAAGAAACTTCAGGCACTGGTTCAAAGGCTGCTTTGGTTTCCTCTTCAGTTTCACCTTTCATAGACAGTTCAAGAACTTTGGAATACTCACGTTCTTCCTTATGCACGATTGCCTCTTCCTCTTCCTTGGGGACTAAAGTTGGAGATGCTAGAAGTTGCTCATCATGCTGATGAACTAGCTGTTCAGCAATGGTTTCTTCTTTGGAAACTGCATCAGTGCTTTCAAAAGTTTCTGTGATTTCTTCTTCACATTCTGGAGATAATTCAGAAACTTTGAGCTCTCTGGACTTTTCCTTCTGCAAGTGCGTCGTTTCTTCTGAGCTTGCTGCAAATACATCTCTTGTGTCTTCATCAGCAACCACTTCTGTTTCCTTTGCATACTCCTCTTCCAGATTCTTGTCTTGGATTGCAGTTCCATGCTCATGTTCATTAGTTTCTTTGAGCTCCTTTTCCTCTAGAAGCAATGTAGGGGATTGAACTAGAAGTTGCTCCGTTGTTATACTTCCACGGAGTACCTGATCGGTAATGATCTCATCATTGCCAACTACATCAATGCTTTGCAAATCAGATTTAGGAGTCACTTCGGAACCTTCTTTGACATCTTCAGTTCCATCTGTGTCTAACTTTTCCAGAGCCAACTCAGTCGCATCCTCTTTGACCTCTTCATTTTTGTTGGGAAGTGGTATGTCAAGTGGCATGTCTGTTATCACATCAGAAACTGTCTGATCAGCAATGGAGTCGTCTTTGGAAACTGCATTGATGCTCTGAGAATCAGATTCAGAGACTGTCTCAAAAGTATCTTTGACTTCTTCAGTTACATTTGCCTCGGGAACCTCGAGTTCACTTGGCTTTTCCTTCTGCAAGCATGTCTCTTCCACTGACCTTGCAACAAATACATATTCTGAGGCTTCATCCGTTGGCTCTTTCACTTCCTTCAGGTTCTCGTCTTCTATGTTTTTTTCGTTTATTATAGTTTCATGCTCATGTTCAGAAGCCTTGAGTTCCTTTTTGTCAGAAGGCAATGCAGAAGATGATATTTCAAGTTGATCAGCTATTATCTCATCTTTCGTAACTTCACAATCACTTTGAGAAATGGATTGAGGAATCACTTCAGATCCTTTAACTTCTTCAGCTGTATCTGCATCTAGCTTTTCTAGATCTAATTCAGAAGCTTTGGGCTCCTTTTCCTTGTTAAGAGAAGCATAAGATGGTATTTCAAGTGGTATGTCTGTTACCTCCTTACTGAGTGTTTCATCAACAGTGATTTCTTCTTTTGGCTCTTCTACAATGCTTGGAAAGTCTGATGTAGAGACTGTTTCAAAAGTTCCATTGGATTCTTCAGTATCACCTGCATCTAGCTTTTCCACAGCCAATTCAGAAACATTGAGTTTACTTGCCTCTTCCTTTAGCAAGCATTCCTTTTCTACTGACCTTGCGGCCAATAGAGCTTGCATATCTTCATCGGCTGACAATTCTACTTCCGTTGTGCACTCTTGTTCTAAACTCTGGTCTTGAGCTGTAGTTTCATGCTCAGGTTCAGAAGTTTTGTGCTCCTTTTCCTCAGGAAGCAATGTAGATGATGGTGATTGAATTTGCTCCTTGATTATCCCCTCATTGAATGTTTCATCAATGGTAATCTCATCATTGGAAACTACTTCAATGATACCAGAATCAAATTTAGGAACTATTTCTGGGCCTTCTTTGATTTCTTCAATGTCTACAGCAGCTAGCTTTTCCAGAGCCAATTCAGAAGCTCCCAACTCCCTTTCTTGAGAAAGTGGTGTCTCCGTTATCTCCTCGCACACTGTTTGATCAGTAACGATTTCATCTCCAGAAGCCACAACAGCACTTTGAGAATCAGATTTAGTGACCACTTTTTCTTCTTCACTTTCACCAGCATCTAGCTTGTGCATAGCCAATTCAGTATCTCTGGGTTCTTCTGTGTGCAAGCACGTCTCTGTTGGGGTCGAAGTAAATGACTCTTGTTTGTCTTCATCAGCTGGCACTTCCACTTTTTTTGGGTTCTCCTCTTCTATGTTCTTGTCAACTCTTGTAGTTTCATGCCTGTATTCTGAAGCTTCGAGCTCCTTTTCCTCGGGCAGCAATGCAGAAGACGGTATTTGAAGTTGCTCTGTTGATATACCTTCCGGGAGTGTCTGATCAGCAATGATCTCCTCTTTCACATGTTCATCAAGGCTGTCAGAATCAAGTTTAGGAACAACTGCAGAACCATCTTTGGTTTTTTCTTCAGGTGCATCAGCGTCTAGTGTTTCCTGAACTAATTCGTAGTCCCCTAGCTCCTTTTCTTCCTCACACTGCGTTTGATCAGTGATGATTTCATCTTCACAAACTGCACCAATGTTTTGGGAATCAGATATAGTGACCGTTTCAGAAGTTTCTTTGGTTTCTTCTTCAGTTTCACCAGCGTCTAGCTTTTCAGGAGCCAATTCAGAAACTTTGAGCTCTCTGGGCTCTTCTGGCAAGCATATCTCTTTTGCTGACCTTGCAGCCAGTAAGTCTCCTGTGTCTTCTTCAGTTGGCACTTCCACTTCCTTCGTTTGCTCATGTTCGGAAGCTCTGAGCTCCTGTTCCTCGGAAAGCAATGTAGAAGGCTTTTTTGGTAACCCCTCATCGAGTTTCTGATCAACAGGGACCTCATCTTCAGAAACAGATTCCGGAACCACTTCACAACTTTCTATGGTATCTTCTTCAGGTGCATCAGAATTTAGCTTTTCTAGAGCCAAGTTAGACACTTCAACTTTCCTACTAGTCATTTCCTCTGTCCTTTCAGCAAAGGAAACCTTGTCCTCCAAGTCGCAAGCCTCAATCTCATCTGCTAAATCACTAGCTTCAACCTGGGCATGCTCCTCTCCGAGTTCAAGTATCTGTGTAACTTCTGATGATTCTTCACCAATTGATGGTATCTCAGTACCTGATTCCGGAAGCACCACTGTACCATTGTAGTCATCATTGTGTCCAGCCTCTTTGATTTGAAATGTTTCCTCATCTCTATCGTCCTTCTGTGATTCTTGTAGGAACTATAGAAACAATATTACAAGTGAATAAGATACAATGATAGAAAATATTATTTGCAGTGGCAACGAAGTGGGATTTATAAGCTGACCTCTTCTTTGGACTCAATTGTCTCCCCTGTGCATTCTTCAACTATAACCTCTGCTGGAACACACTCGGCTTGATCGTTTTTAACAGTTTCTTCCTCAACTGATCCACTTGCACAACTTCCAACATTTCCCTCCATGTTTTGTACTCCATGATCTGTGTCTGTGATTTTTGGTTTATCAAGTACCTGCTTTGCAACATTCCAAAAAGGGACATGCTTTAAAACTTGAAGCTTGCGAGTCCAACAAACTATAGATATGTATGAATTAGTATCTATAAATAATTGTATGTGTACGTGCATCACATGCATGGTCATTATATCTCACATTACATACCTCTTCACAAATCTTGTCACTCTTCTCAGGATGATCATCGGCTTTGTCAGTCTCATCTTCAGCTTCTTCTTCTTCAAGAGTTTGCACTCGAGAGCTTGGTTCTATCGTTTCTCCGACAAGTTCAGTGTTGTAGACATCCGTACCTTCAATGTCCTCTTCAGGAGCAATATGAGTAGCTTCTACCTGCTCTGTGGCTTCAGTCGATCCCCTTTCCTCGCTCACAACTTCGGAGTTGAAACTTCTTACAGTGGAGCTATACTCCCCTTGAATCTCCTTTACAATCACATCATCTGATGACTCCAACAAAATGGAACCGTCTGTAAGTGTTTTGTTGCTTTCTTCCTGTGCCTCCTCAATGGCCTCTATACATTCATCATGTGCTTCCATTTTCTGTTCACATATAAATTTCTATATAACAAATGCAAAATAGTATGGAAACAATCTAGAAAACCCAATTTCGACATTCTAATCAAGCCGTACCTCTTCCTTCTTTGAGCTTTCCTCAGTTGTTTCTTCTCCTAGCAGTGAAGAGGAGACTTCTTGAGTAGTATGTTCCTGCTTTTCTACTTCATTACTCAACTCAGTCGCCTCCATACTTGCCTGCATGAAATTTAAAAAAAAAAGTATAATCCAAACTTAGATTGTAATTTTGTTATTAAAAAAGTTAACTCAGCTGCCCAATTTGGAAGAACAGCCCATTAGAAAACCATAGTTCAACGTTCAATTTTTTTTTAAAAATGCACAGCCCGGCAGGGTTTGTTTCTTTGTCAATGGCGGAGTGGCCGACGGCGAAGTGAGGCTCACCGGTGAGCTAGTATGGTGGTGGAACTACAAGGTGTGTTTATTAGAGATATGGGGGCCCGAATTAGGTTGTTTCTTAGGTTTTTCATGTCACGTACTATGAAACTAAGTTAGTTTTTTAGTCTGATAATAAAGCTCAATTTTCCCACGGGTTGATGAAGCTCAATTTGGTATTGAATTTTGGAAAATAAAATCACTTATAATCATTATTTTGAATATATTTCATGTTTGGTAAAATCTTAAAGGAAGATTGTGTATATCTTTTTAGTTTAAATAACCACACGGTTTTAAAAACCAGGTTGGGATTGCTTTTTAAAAATGAAGTTTTTTTTTTTTAAATTGAGTATTCTTGCAGCAATACCAAACTAAGCCTAAGCTACATAGTAAAAAAATCATAAACAAGTTAATTCTAATCTTACCTCCCCAGTTGAATCACTTTCTTTTGTATCCTCCAAGGATTCTTCTATTTCCTCTTTTCGGCAGGTAACTACTTCTGCATTTTCACTTGATGATTCTGGCTTCGTTTCTTCAGGCAAAACGTCTCGCAATTTTATATGCTCCTTTATCGGTTCATATTTCTGCAAGACCTGCGGTGAATCGTCTTCATCATTTGATGGTACCTCTGCACTTGTTTCGGTAATAGTTATTGCACTATCATTGTCTTTAGTCTGTTGGACAAAACATGTGTTCTCATCTATATTATCTTGCACTTGTTTTTGTAACAGTAACTGCACCACTGGTAATGTACCAAGAGTTTCTTCAATCTCTGAATCTTCTAGAATCTGCATGAAAGATAATTAAAATATTGATATAGACATACAAATGAAGATGAAATTATCCTTAGATTCAAAGTGAGCCTTATAAACTAACCTCCTCTTCAGACTTCAATGCATCCTCCTTGTACTCCGGTGAGAGTTCACTAGCATTTTCTTCCTTTATGCTCTCTTTACAGCTCCCCTCTTCCTTTAACTCTATCGTCTCTTTTTCACTATCCTTAGAGTTCTTAAAATCTTCATTAATCGATTCTGGTGTAAGAGTCTCAACATTGCCTTCTGTGATTTGTTCTTTGGACTCAACTACCTCTTCTATGCATTCCTTGAGCTTTTCGTCTATATCACCTGGAACACACTTAGTTGAACTATCATTGGCATTGCCTTCTTCTATATTCTCTGTACCGCTTCTCTCCTTATTCAACTTTTCTATCTCTTTTTCTTCGCCTTGATAGTCCTTAACCGTCTCATGTTCCTCAACAGCTTCAGTTGTAAGATTTGTGACATTTCTATCTGTGATTTGTTCATCATTGAAATCTCTGACTGTGATCTTTGGTTCATCAAGTACCTGCTTTAACACATTTCAAAAAGCGAACTTTAAAAATTGAGGCCTTGCAAATTAAAAAAGCTATAGAAGATGAATTTGTATATAATTGTATGAGGTGTGTCTCATGCATGATCATTATGTCCCAATTTTCATACCTCTACAAAAATCTTGTTATTCGCCTCAGGAAGATCATTTGATTTGTCAGTTTCATCTTCAACTTCCAGTTTTGTTGTTGCTTCTTCTTCAAGAGTTTTCACTTGAAAGCTTGGTTCTACCACTTCTCCAACCATTTTAGTGTTACAGACATCAATACCTTCATTTCCCTTCTCTTCAGTAGCAATCTGAGTGGTTTCCACCTGCTCTTTGTCTTCGGTTGAGGCTTCTATCAAGCATGTTTCATCACACTTAACTTTCGAGTCAAAATTTCTTACTGTGGAACTATACTCCTCCTGAATCTCTTTTTCAATCTCTTTTTCCGACGAAAAGGAATTTTTGCTTTCTTCCTCTTGAATTGTTGTATCCTCTAAGGTTTCAGATTTTGCTTCCTCAATTGAATCTTTACATTCTACATGACCTTCGATTTTCTGTTCATATAAAAGTTTGTAAGTTACAAATGCAAAATAGTAAGGAATAAAGTCTTTAGTCTAGAAAATAAGTTCGATATTCTATGCAAGCTGACCTCTTCCTCTTTCTTTTGCTCACTTATTTCCACTATCAACAAAGTAGAGACTTCACAAGAAGTTTGTTCCTCTGAGTTCTCCTTTTCTCCCTCTGTATTCAACTCAGCTGTCTGAACACATGCCTATAAGAAATAAATTTAAAGATAAACAAACTATACTTGGAATATGGTCATAATACCAAAAAAGACACGTCTTCTAGTAAGTTTTATGTTCTTGTTCAAAGTATAAACCTGTAATTTTGTGGTCGTCTCTGCAGTGTCCTCAACAATTTGAATTTCTGGTATAGTTGTAGTCTCCAGCACCTATAGAAGATATCGAAGTAATATTAGTAAGAAATTGGTACATGTAGTCTCCAACACTATGCTTTAGTAATGCTTCTGCATCTTGATGAAAAGAAATTTACTAAAACTTTTTTTTTTCTTTCATAGTTTTAGCTCCTTTAAAAATTGCATATGGTGTTTGTGTAAGGTCATTACTTCATATTTTTGAATTCTACAAATCTGTAGAGAAAGGGTACAAATCCTTAGGAAAAAAATCATTAACCAATCCATAGAGAAAGAGTACGAATCCGTAGGAAAAAAATCATGAAAAGTTAATTATATTCTTACCTCCCCTGATGAAATGTTCAGTGATTCTTGTATTTCCTCTTTTATGCAGGTAATTACTTCCACATTTTCACTTAACGGTCCTGGAGTAATTTCTTGAGGTTTCACATTCAGCAACTTTGTAATCTCCTCTTTTGGTTCATATTTCTGCAGCACGTTTGGCGAATCGTCTTCATCATTTGATGGTACTTCTGCACTTGTTTCTATAATAGTGACTGCACCACTATTGCCATCATCTTTAGCCACTTTCACAGACAATGTGTCCTCATTTATGTTTTCCTCCTTCAAAGCTTCTGTTGGAGCTGGGCTGCAACCTTCTCCTTGCTGACCTTCATCATATTTCACTGGTAATGTACTAAAAATTTCTTCAGACTTTTCGATGTTCTTTGTCTCACATATCTCATGTACCTCAATAGTCTTTGAATCTTCAAGAATCTGCAGGAAAAATGGCTTTAAAATTTAAAAGACACACAACTCAGATGAAAGTTTCTTAAATTTCAAGTTGATCCTTATAAGCTAACCTCGTTTTCTGACTTGACTGCATTATAGTCTTCATCTTTGATCTGCTCAGTTGCATCTTCTGGAATATACTCCCGTATGTGGTCACTAGCACTTTCCTCATTTGTGCTCCCTGTACAGCTCCCCTCTTCCTTCAACTCTATTGTCTCTTTCTTATTGTGTTGAGAGCTCTTAACTGTATCTTCTTCAATTGATTCTAGTGTAGAACTAGCGACATTACCTTCTATGATTTGTTCTTCATTGAAATCTCGACTTGTGATCTTTGGTTCATCAAGGACCTGCAACAATAGAGGCTTCATAAACAATAGGACTAAGATATAGAGAATATGAGAATTGGTGTTTGTATGTAACTGTACGCGTTTGTGTCACATGCATATGTTCTTGATACTCTATACTGCATACCTCTTCAACTGTCATGTGATTCATTTCAATATTATCTTCTGATTTCTCATCTTCGACTGTGATTTTCGGTTCTGCTTCCTCATGACTTGGCTCTTGATAGCTTTGCTCCTCAGTCACCTCATCCACCAGTTCTGTGTTATGGACATTAACAGGGATGTCATTGGGAACTGCCGCACTCTCTTCACCTTGACCGGCTTCTTCTGGTTCCTGTGCTTTTATTTCAACATCTTGAATCTCCAAGGCAGTCTCATCTCTTAAGATGGTTGTTACATCCTTCACTTCATCAGAAATTTCAGTACATTTTACCTCCTCCTTGTTTGCAACTTCACCTTCGCTCAAGTCTGTTTCACCTTCACCTACTGTTGTTGGAATCTGACTCTCCAGGTTCTCATTCAAGTTGAGATTCTCTTGTTCTTGTACATGAACGTCTTCAAGGTCCAGGGCCCTATCATCACTTAAGATGGTTTCTACACCCTTTTGGTCAGGAACAATATCAGTAGTCTCTACCTGCTCCTTGATGTCTGCTTCAGCTTCCTTCAAGTCTGTTTCACTCTCATCTAAAGCTGTTGGAATCTGCTTCTCCAAGACCTCTTTCGAGTTGATTTCCCCTGCCTCTACATCAATAACTTCAATGCCCTCGGCAGTTTCATCGACTAAGATGGTAGGCAAACCTTTCTCTTCAGTAGCTATCTCAGTAGTTTCTACCTGCTCCTTGTTCTCTGCTTCTACTTCCTTCAAGTCTGTTTCACCGTCATATACAGCTGTTGGAATCTGCTTCTCCAAGATTTCTTCTGAGTTGAAATTTTCTCTTGCATCAGTATATTCAAGATCTTGGCTCATTTCTTCTGTTAAGATGGTTGCCAGACCCTTCTCCTTGATGTCTGCTTCAGCTTCCTTCAAGTCTGTTTCACCCTCATCTAAAGCTGTTGGAATATGCTTCTCCAAGACCTCTTTCGAGTTGATTTCCCCTGCTTCTACATCAATAACTTCAATGCCCTCAGCAGTTTCATCGACTAAGATGGTAGGCAAACCTTTCTCTTCAGTAGCTATCTCAGTTGTTTCTACCTGCTCCTTGTTCTCTGCTTCTACTTCCTTCAAGTCTGTTTCACCTTCATATACAGCTGTTGGAATCTGCTTCTCCAAGATTTCTTCTGAGTTGAAATTTTCTCTTGCATCAGTATATTCAAGATCTTGGCTCATTTCTTCTGTTAAGATGGTTGCCAGACCCTTCTCTTCATGAGAGCTGCTTTCAACCTGCTCCTTGCTTTCCTCTTCGTTTTCCTTCTTCAAGCATGTGTCACCCAATTCTAGTCCTGCTGTAATCTCCTCCTCCAAATTCTCATTTGAGTTGGCAGATTCCTTTGCTTGTACATTGGTATCCTCAGTTTCCAAGGATCTTTCATCTGTTAAGATGGTTGCTACACCCTTCACTTCAGGAGTAATATCAGTAATGGTGACCTGGTCCTTGCTTTCTGCTTTGGCTTCCATCAAGATATCTTCACCTTCATCTGCTGTTGTTGGTAATTCCTTCTCCAAGCTATCTGTTAAGATGACATTTTCCTCTGCACACAACTCAATTTCTTCACTTTCCAAGGCTGTTTGATCTGTGAAGATTGTCGGTACACTATCCACTTCAGGAGTAATATCAGTAATGGTGAGCTCCTCCTTGTATTCTGATTCAGCTTCTGTCAAGCCGCCGCGTTCAGCTTCATATGCTGGAGTTGGAATGTGCTTCTCCAAGTTATCTGTTGAGCTGACATTTTCCTCTGATTGTAACTCAGTTTCATCACTATCCAATGCCGTTCTGTCTGTTGAGATGATTAGTAGACCCTTCTCTTCGGGAGAGGTTTCTTTGCTTTTGATATTCTGCTTGTTTTCTTCTTCCCCTTCATTCAAGCATGTGTCACCTTCATCTGCTACTACTTGAACCTGCTCCTCCAACTGCTCTTGTAAGTTTTCAATTTTCTCTTCGGGAGTATTGTCAGTATATGCAACTTTCTCCTTGTTTTCTTCTTGGGGTTCCGTCGAGCAACTTTCAGTCTTAATTTCTTTTGAGTTGATACATTCCCCTGCTTTTGCATCAGTGTCTTCAGCATCTTGGGTTGTTTCATCTGTTAAGATGGTTTCCAGACCCTTCTCTTCAGGAGAAATATCAATGATACTGACAAGCTCCTTGCTATCTTCTTCAGGTTCCTTCAAGCCTGCGTCACCTTCTTCTGCTTTTTTTGGAAACTGCTCCTCCACGTTATCTTTTGAGCCTACATTATCCTCTACTTGTAACTCAACTTCTTCAATGTCCAAGGCTCTGTCGTCTGTTAAGATGGTAATCTTCTCTTCAGGAGCACTGTCTGTACTTTTGACCTGCTCCTTGTTCTCTTCCTCGGCTTCCTTCAAGCCTGTGTCGCCTTCATCTGCAGCTGCTGGAATCAGCTCTTCCAACTTCTCTTTAGGACTGAAACTTTCCTCTGCTTGTACATCAATTACTTCAATGTCCACTGGAGGTTCACGTGTTACAGTGGTAGGTAGAGTCTCCTGCTCCTTCTCTTTTTCAGCTTCCTTCAAGCATGTGTCACCTTTATCTTCTACTACTGGAAGCTGCTTCTCTAAGTTTTCTTCTGAGCTTAAATCTCTCTCTTCTTGTACATCAATATCTTTACTATCCAGGGCCGTTTCATCTGTTAAAGTGGTTTCCGGATCCTTCTCTTCAGAAGCAATGTCAGTATCTGTAACCTGTTCATTGCTTTCTGTTTCAGCTTCTATCAAGCCTTTTCCACTTTCATATGCAGCTGCTGGAATCTGTTCCTCCGATTTATCTTTTGAGTTAACATTTTCTTCTGTTTGAAACTCAATATCTTCAATGTGCAAGGCGGGTTGATCTGGTATGATGGTTGCTAAACCTGCTGCAGGAGCAGTGCCAGTATCAGCATTCCCTTCATCTTCTGCTGTTTGAATATCCTTTTCTATCGTCTCTGAGTTATAATTTTCCCCTGCTTGAGCATGATCTTCGGTTTCCACAACCGTCTCATCTGTTAAGATGGTTTGTGGACCTTTTTGTTCAGGAGTGTTGTTGAAATGCTCCTTGCTTTCGGCTTCAGGTTCCTCCAATGTTGATACTTGACTCACTTCTCCAGACACAAGGCCATAACCGCTTACTGTGGAGTAATCCTCCTGAATAATTTCCTTAGTCTTTACTTCAATCACCTCAGAGAGAAAGGAATTGTCTTCAACAAATGCTTTGGTACTTTCTTCTGCATAGGCTTCTTCCTCTGGAATTGGAACATAGAGATCTTTATTTGTTTCTGTTCTCTGCTCTATGGTTTCAAATCCTATCTCTGTTGTAGTATCTGCTACTTCAATGGGCTCTTCAGGTTTTGTATGTGCTCCCTTTTCCTATTATAAGTATGAACTCGTAATCAACAATTGTACTATAATAGTAGAATGGAACAAATCAACAAACCAATTCTAAAACATAAGCCTGCAGCTGACCTCTTCTTTTAAATTTGTTGCCTGAACTTCTTCTCTTGAGAGTTGCTGAGCTGTTTCTTCTTCTACTAATGAGAAAGAATTTTCTTGAATAGCTTGTTCCGCCAAATTCTTTTCATCTTTATCGGTACTCGAATCAGCTGCCACAACAGATGCCTAGAATGGGAAACAAGAAAAAAAAAACTATTAATTTGGAGAAAACCAAATAATATGTCTTCAAATAAGCATTATATTATGTTGTAACAGACCTGATATTCTCTGGGATTTTCTTCACTAAACTCTTGAGGTTGGTTCTCAGCAGTTTGAATTTCTGGTAGTGCATGTTCTACAGATTCTTGTTCTATGCTCGTAGCCTCAGACACCTGCCGCATTACAGATGAAATCATTTTAAACTGAAATGGCTTGCATAATTTTATAGGAAATTATCAGCAAAATAAGGAACTTCTTTTCTATATTAATGTTTAATAGTAACCCTCTTCCGGATTTACTTGACCTTTGCTTATAGATCCTTACAGAAAAATGAGAAAATGGTTCAAGGAAATATTTGATCTATAAATATACTTGCAAAATATTGTGACTTCCATTTTAACATTAAAGTTTAAGTTGATTATGTGTTCAAAAGGTGATTGACAAAACCATGCAATCATGCATTATAAACCAGAAAGAAAAACTTGTAGAATTTTTTGTGCTGATGTTACCTTCTCAGTTATAGATTCGCTTTCTTTTGGATAATGCACAGGGTTTGCCTCTTCTTTCTCCAAAAATTCTGGGGTGTTCTGAATTGCTCTTGCCTCTTCTGTGCAGGATATTACTTCTGCATTTTCAAATGCCATTTCTATCTTAGCATCTACAGGCGTCACCTCTGGCAATGCTTGAAGCTCCTCTTTCTGTTCATAGTCCTGCAAGGTCTGCTGTGAATCTTCTTCTTCGTTTGATGTTACATTTGTCTCCAATTCGGTGTCCTTCTTGAAGCTGCTGTTCGTCACATCATGAGTAGAAATTGAAGCTTCGTACTCTTGAAATGTGGTTGCCTCTAGTAGATCAGAAGCTTCTTTATGGTATGATTGAGCATTTCCATCTGCCTTTTCTGCTCCTTTTATATCTGCGTTTGAAATCTCTGACTCCTTTTCAAGACATTGTACATCTTCCTTGATGGAGTCCTGTTGATTTGAGATAACTGGAACATGTTGATGAACATTTGTCTCATTAGTTGATGCTTCCACTTCTTCAACATCGAACTTTGCGTTTCCAGTTTTCGTGATCTCTGAAATGATTCCTTCACTAATTGCAATGTCATGGTTTTCAATATCTTCTGCAAACTTCTCCCTTCTTTCTTCAATGACTTGATTTTCTTCAGTGCCTGTTTCTACAGGCCCACCAACTGGTGTGCCTTTCTGAAGCTGCACTTCATTCTTTGGTATCTCCATTCCTGCTTGATTTGATTGTTCGACTTGGGAAATCTCCGAGAGTGGGTTCAAAAACTGTTCACCCTCTGAAATTTCATAGCTGTTATTCTTGCTTTCAACTTCCATACTATTTTCACCCTGTACATTTTCACCATCCGCAAAATGTTTCTCAGTGTGAATTTCAGGATGCTGATCCAAGTCACCTTTGGATTCATTCAATGTTCCTGGAGAACATTGGTTGTCAGTTCTGTCTAACTTTTCAATTTTCAAGCTTCTGTCTACCTTTTCTCCTGTCTGCATTAACATGAAATTGTTACATATTGTGTAACTGGAGTGGGGGATTAATATGAAACCAAACATGCATAGAGTTAGGTACATGGGATGAATGGTACTATCATGGAAATGGATGAAAAAATAACAATAACAAACACTTCTATACTCATCTGTGTTCATTTAGGGAGAAGCCGCTGACAGAGATGAGGAATTTTACTATCACGCATGGAGCAGTATTTATTTTATCATGGAATTGGCTTATAATATTATCCAACTTTTCTAATATTTTAGAACCTAGTTATGAATTACTTTGGTGCATAACAGTTTACATCATCGTGTGAAGTTGTAGAGAATATGAATATGAATGCTATGATGAGAGGTTCTGCTTCTGCGCTACATCGTAAATAAGCTATATCAATTCCATCTTTTCTCTTCTGGAAACTTTTTCCAGCAAGCAAATATCAATTGTTCAAAAGACTTCGTATCTACAGTTACAAGTATATCTAACATGCTTAGGATAAAAGTGATGTGAAATGAAGCTGGAAAGTTATGAGACCTTTTCCTTTTAGTATCTTTTAATGACCCTTGAACTCAGAACAAACAAGCATAACCATACTGATCAGACAGATTCATGTGTTCTTATACTGAATCAAAAATTAGAGAAAAGTTTCTTGCTGAAAACAGATTGCTGATCAGTGTTATGAGTTCACTGTTCTAGTGATCACATCAGACTTGAGGAAAAGAATATGAGCTAGAGCACAATCACCAGAATCAATGATCCTAGAGTAAACTGATCACAGGACAAAAACTTCACACATACTATAACATCACCACTCGATCCTACTAGCTATCATATGGTACACAGAAAAATGAAATGAAAAGCTATCTGACTTGCAGCAGTAGTGTATTAGATTCAAGGATATCATACCGCGATAGATATGGCTTCTGGAACATCAGCTTCCGTTGCCATGCTACCGGATTTTAACTCAGCATCAAGAAACTATGCCTTTGCTTTTATGGTCAGCAGAGTTTGCTGACAATCTTATAGAGGGAGAGAGGCTTGTAGTTTAGAACACAATGAGTCTATTGTTGATCATTAGTTAACTGTAGTAATCAAGCTCTGTTGATAGTAATGTTGGGGAAAACCAGCCAGGAGTTGACAAAATTGCCACTAGCAATTTGCTAATGCATGAGTTGGCTGCCCACTAATGAAATGGCCCCTACTGAAACTGATTGAATCTTTCTCACATGGCCTTGTAGACTACACTGGTGCTGCAGCTTTTATAGAAGCTCAGATTCAATATCAATATTCTTTGGTTAAGTTTTGATTGTGATTTTTCATTCACATACAGGTAGAAGCAGCCAGGGATTTTCAACAGCTTCTCTTTTCAAACACCATTTTATAATAAGCTTGAGTTGCTGTATGGAATGTGGGGTTACAGCTCCAGCTTAGTTCTTACACAAATTTTTTTTTTCCCAGGATGAGTTTTGCTAGTTTTGGTGTCACTTACTAGTTACTAGTTACCGCAGGGAATTTCTTTCTATTTTCTTTCAGGGTTGGAACCCATTCGAGTTCGGGGGTTAAGTTCATAGAAGGGGAAAACATCAAATCAAAACCCCAATTTGGTAGTGAAATCATTTCAAATTTAGGTGTCGAGGTAACTTTCAGATCTTCTAAACTAAATGAATTATTATGAGAAATTGGTGTAGCAAAAGCAGGTGCTGGTGCATGTAATTGGCTACTTTTATAATGAGTACAAGGACTATATTCTTCTAAGATAGCGATCTTGATAATGATGATTAAACCACTAATCAGAAAACTAACAACAAAAATATATTGACGGTCCATGTTGCCAAACTTGCAGGGTCCCGATGCTACGTATCCCAGGCAACCATCTTTCTGAATCTTAATTTTTAATGCATATACAGCTTCTAAAAATTCTTTTTCTATGATAAGAACAGCAAGATACTAGTTTGAGTGAAATTCTCGTTCATATTCGAGCCTCAACATTCACATATCTCTCACTAGTAAGTTGCGTATTTAGGTTTTACAGGATTCATGTGACGCTAGTGAATGAATTAGCTTGATCTAGAGATTTTAGATTATCATCATGAGATGCAACTGGATACATGCCTGCTTTCAAGATGGAAAATCTTAGATCATTAGGGACTAACGACTCATGTGGTAACTGATGGTGGACGTAAATGTTAGTTGATTTTTTGAGAGTCAATGTGGCTCATAAGACTTGTACTTAGATTAGTGAGCTTGTCTCTCTTGCCACCATTTTTCAAGACAAAACAAAATTAAAAACTAGAGTTCTTTTTTGAAATTTAGAAGTTTTTGGATCTCGAATCTATAATTTTTATCAAAGACAAAAAAAGTTTCAAATTCACCGCTTGTCGCCCTCAATTAGCTTATCCACCCTGTAACTTGATAATACAACTTACTTTAAATTGAATGGACTATCAAGTAAAGCATTTGAGCCATGGATTTTTCTTTATTATCTATGTTTTAGATTATGTACCAATAGTAAAAGTACATGTACATGATATGATATGCCTATGTGGAAATTTTAGTCTCGGTATGGCCAAGTTGGTACAAAATCTGAAAATCCAGCTAGATGATTGGTATCGATGACATGGAACACCGTCCCACGATTCCAAGAATAATTGTGTGTCCAAACACAATATGGTCAACATAATTTTGGGGGTGCAAATGTGTGTATATATGTAGACATTTTTCCTTTTGCTTTAGTAAGCCATACCATACTTGCCATGCTTGATCCAAGCAGATCAATCTCCATCAATACCGACCAAATAAAGCCTCCTTGGGGTGGCTCGCCGCCCCCCATTTGGATAAAGCAAAGGTGACGGGAACTTGGTTGTCTTCTCTTTAAATAATTGCATATATGAAAAAATAAATGTGGGTTTTAGTTGTTTTTGAGATTTGATGGTCAGAATATGTGTGCTCCATGCTTCATTTCATAATTCAAAATGCTTGGAAATTTATAATAGAGTCCTATGTTTTTGGCAAAGAGCAGTGACTATTGACTCTAGTATGAGGACTAGGTTTGAAATCGCGGACGAATGATGTATACTTAAGTTCCGTTTAGCTTACCACAACTTTAAGGAGAAATACTTACAATCATAATAAATTGACAATAATCGTCTAGAAAACCTAAATGTCTCTTATGTTTTATTTCTTACTTTATGTCTTTACAAGAATTTAATTTTTGTAGTGTTGTAAGGGATATATTGTTGTTGGAGTAGTTTGAGAACTATGTTTAGAACCGATGATATGTATGACTTATAAAGTTAGAATCGCAAGTTTGGTCTTGTATATACCCCTCAAATGAGAAAAACTTGCAACTTTACACTAGACAACAACAAGACTTGATTTTTTTATATTATTATTACTTTAGTCTTCTAATAATAAACACGTAATTATATATGTTACCGACGATATAAAATGGTAGACTCGTAAAAAAAGTCTTAGTGCAGACACATAACATAAGCAAACTAAGGGTGCCTATATTTATGCATAACATAAGCAGTCTTCCATCAATTCCATCATAGACAAGGCTAGAAATACTTTTTGTATCAGATCAGAGTAAGCAAGAGGTGGATAAAACATGAAAAAAAAAAACAAATTGGCCGGTCATGCTTTGATAATCTTGATTTGCAATGCTAAATAACTTGGGCTACAACCTTCAGCCCAGGAGTAAACCTATATTTCCCTTTAACCCGGCCCAATTAAATTGTATGGCTACCATTCTACCTACGGCGCTGAACGGACGGTGGATGATGTCAAACTTGGCGCTGTACAGTGTTCTTATTAAAAAATACGGAAGGGGCCCCACTGAGTCTGTGGTTCACCGTGGAGCCGTTACCACGTGAAACGCACGTGATTTGACTGCCAGAGGATCCGAGACTCGTTGTTGAAATGAAGACTCTGCTTACGTGGCACTGTGTCAGATTCTATTTTTATGCTTTGGGTCTAATATTTTGAGAAATAATGGTAGGATTAATGAGCAGTTGATTTCCAACCAAAAAGAAAAATAATTCCTTCATTTTCCAACTTTAAGATGTTTTGGGTATTATGTTTCTCTTGTTCAGAATGATAATGTAACGATTGCTCGTAACTTTACATATTCATATAAATACACGTAATGTATGGTTGTTAGTAGCATACATATCATATGTGGTATTTGCTAGGTGTATAAGTGAGTGGCATAAGTAACCTCAGGTACTTTCATTGTGATTATATGAATACCTTTAACTTATCAGTTAAATACCTTAACCAACAGAGCCACGACTCACCGACATTTAATCCAATACATGGTTGAGATTGGGAAACTTTACATTTTGATGGACATACACGTGATATGCAGATGTTATGTAATGAATATCTTCATAAAATAACATCCAAATATATATACTTCAACTCTAAAAACATATCACAATGTACGTATCGTGCATCATGACGAACTCTAACAAAATTACTTTAGCAATTGAAATACTTAAGTATTTTCAAGTACATTTTGACAACAAATACATATGTGAGTGCATCAAGGTGATTTACTAAACGGACTTTAACTTCTCATTTTCAACAAAATTCTCTTTCGTTTTTTGTTAAATTGGCAAGTTTGAGCTGAAAACTAAATTTTTGGCCTTGGCAACCTCATTGTGATTTTATGAATGTCATCATATCACACGACGACGTTTAGCGTGACGGTGATTGTGCCCTGACTGGCATCAGAATTTAATAATAGGCTCTGAACCAAGGACAGAAACGGCAACCCAAATTGAAAGAAGGGCGGGAAAAAGAGCCGTTAGCAATCAACTCCTCTGCTTTGTTTGGAACTTGCAATGAACTTAATGCATTAGTAGTTGTAGGTACCGTACACTGCTTTATTTATTTTCTTCTTATTTTTATTTTTTTGCTTGTGTTAATTTTCATTAAGATGATATTCTTGATGTGTATTCATTATTCTAGCTCACTGAAAGCTCTGAGGAGTTCATATAATTCTGACAAAGTTCTTAGCTTTACTGAAAATCTCAGCTTGGTGTTTGTGTTAGACCCTGCAGTGAACTAAATGCAATAGAAGCTTGGTATTTATGGATATGTCCCTTTTTGTAATTATCAGTGTTATTTGGGTAGAAGATGATAATCATGCATGGACTGAAATTCTGAAAGAGCTGCACTTCTTTAACAGATTCTGGGTAGTCTAAGGTATGTTCAGGTTTTGTCTTAGAGATTTCAGATATCTTTGCCAGATTTGAGAAGTTGTAATTGGAGGAATGGAAAAGCGCTATGGATGCTCTCACCCTTTTAGTTTGTGGGTTTATTTTGTGTTTTTTTATGTCACTATAGATTTGTGCTGTTAAAGATGACTGGCAGAAGCAACCAAAGAAGTGATCGAGAGATCTCCTTCCTCACTCTTTTACGGGTTTACATGGTTGTGGAATTTTGTAGCGCTGAAATAAGTGTTGCCAGAGTGAGTGCTCACTTTCATTTCCTTCTTTCATTTACTGCTTCCTCTGCTCTCAGCTGCATCACTGATCAAGATTCTTTATTTTGCTCTATAATTCTCTGCTACCCTTATCAACTTTCTCTCTCTCCCAAAACACCCATGAATTATCAGAGTTTCAGCCGAGATAGATTCATAACTCCAATTTCCAAGTCCTCCCTAGGCCATCTTCTTCTTCTTCTTCTTTTTCTTCTTCTTCAATCCTCAATTCACAAATATGCTCTTAATTGGCACTAATATTATCGTATAAGTATAGTTTCATGCACTAAAGATTAGCAAAGTTTCCCAATTTAAAAGGTAAATCTTTTTCATGGCTGAGAAATTAGTGCACGGATGTTTGTTCATGATTGATGATTGACTGTGACAAATATACGACATAGTCTTATTAATTAGCAGCTGATCGATTATGATCAAATTTCAAGTACCCTTTTCTGCATGCTCTGCCAAAGCCCTCTCTTTAATCTAACCCTACATGACCCACTTCCCCAATCACCTGAAAAACTCTCTCAGTCTCTCTCTCTCTCTCTCTTATGGGCAACCCCAAGTTCCCTGTAAGGCTATCTTTCATAGTTAAAGGACAAACGACAAAGCACTCATAGCTACACCCCAAGCTGTGATAGAGAGATTAGAGAATTCAATGTGGGGTTTGGAGGGCTTGTTTGGTGTAGCTCCAAGTTAAAATGCTTCAGGGCAATTGGTGACAAAGACTACTCGGAGCCTCGGAGGTGTCTTCATTTGCTATGGAAATGTTAGGCGCTTGTGGATAAGCTTTAGCCATGTTTATCATGCACCAAACACACACAAATTGTTTAGGGTTTTGGAAATCTTTGCATAATGTTAAACAAAGGACCCTCAAGGGATTAGGATCCTTAAAATGCTTCAGGGCAATTAGTGACAAAGACTACTCGGAGCCTCGGAGGTGTCTTCATTTGCAATGGAAATGTTATGTGCTTGTGGATAAGCTTTAGCCATGCTTATCATGTAACATGCCCACATCGGCCAACGGAGAGGGGTTATGTGTTGTATATGTACATGCCCACATCCAATCTAACGCGATGCCTTTTGGTGGCTCAGCAGCTTTGGAGGGGTTAGGTACTCCGAGGTTAAGCATGTTGATGCTAGAGCAATCCCAGGATGGGTGACCTACTGGGAAGCTGCTCCTGAGCTGCCGGAAACAAAACCGTGAGGGCCGGCGGGCCCAAAGCGGACAATATCGTGTTACGGCGGAGAGGGTCCCGGGATGTGACAATGGTATCATAACCACTCTGTCGTGTGGCGCGAGTGTGCCGACGAGGACGTCGGACTCCCAAGGGGGGTGGATTGTAATATCCCACATCGGCCAACGGAGAGGGGTTATGTGCTGTATATGTACATGCCCACATCCAATCTAACGCGAGGCCTTTTGGTGGCTCAGCGGCTTCGGAGGGGATGGGTACACCGAGGTTAAGCATGTTGATGCTAGAGAAATCCCAGGATGGGTGACATACTGGGAAGTTGCTCCTGAGCTGCCGGAAACAAAACCGTGAGGGCTGGCGGGCCCAAAACGGACAATATCGTGTTACGGCAGAATGGGTCCTGGGATGTGACATATCATGCACCAAACACACCCAAATTGTTTAGGGTTTTGGAAATCTTTGCATAATGTTAAACAAAGGACTCTCTAGGGATTAGGATCCTTTAGGGTTTTGGGTTTGAAAGAGAGTCATATATGCAGACTAAACTTGGTAAAAGTTTGGGGGCTGATTATTCTGTCAGATTGAGGTCATTTTCTTTTGGATTTGGATAAGCAACAGAGTGCTTAGTGGTGTAGTTGTTAAACTTTGGTGCCTCGTGATGTCATGAAGTAGATCATGTTTTGTGTTTTTCTAATCGGAGATCTTCTTTGACATAGTTTTTTACTTCCTACATTAACTACTTGTTTCTTTTCATTTATTTTAACTGGATCTTATCAAGATTACTACAGATACTAATGGCATCTAGCAACTGCTTCTATTCCAATGTTTGTGCTTATATTCTTAGCTTGATGTGCTTTTTGTTGATGTAGAGATATATAATTTGTTTAGGTACTTGAAATACCCCGAGGTTGGTGTAGTAGGCATTAAGCGACTTAGAGAAGTGTAGAAGATAATGTGTTCAAATGCCTCTAATAGGCAAGAACAAATATGAACTTATTCATCTCGCTCCTAAATGAACTATGCATTTCCTTTTAAATTGAGGTACGTGTTTGGATTGGGAGGAGACAACCCACCGCAAAACATACTGTTTTATTTCCCAACGAGATTACTAGCTCTTAAGTTTCTACATGTTCTCTGCACGTCTTCATTACCATGCATAGGCACATTGCATGAGAGAATAGTGGAAGTGTCATCCTTCATTTTCCCACTCCATGGAACCGATGAAACTAACACAATGCATTCAGATCTTATAAATTGCAAGAGTTGTCTACAGAGTTCTGGGATGCATGTATACCATACACCAATTTTACTACTAATTGAACAAAAATGCATGACAAGTTAAATGAGTAAAATTTATAACATTAATAACAAAATTACTACATTTGTTTTATACATTTATATATAATTAAATCAAGTTACTATAACGACAACAAATTGTTTTAAGTTGAATAATTACCTCTAATAGAATAAAAATTATCTAAGTAATGACTATTTTTATCATAACGATAATAAATTTGTTATTATATCAGTAAATATAAGTATCACATATAAGTATCTTAAAGAATATATATTCCAATTCCATAAGTGTCGGTTTCAAGATACATTATCGATGTAACTGCTTGCAATAGACACTGGTCTCAATCTCACCACACACAGAAAACAATCCTTGTCGTTTCCATTGGTATTTACGACGGTGGTAGATCTGCGATTAGATATAGCCTGTTCACAGATTGGAAGACATAGACATGCTAGCTGGTTTCATTTTAACCAAGCAAGAAAAGAAAACAAAAAACCTCATATATATGAAAGGGGCACTATTAGTTCTTGTCCTTGCTAAATCTTACTCGAATCTAGTTAATTATCATGTCTAATAAGATTTGCATCTTTCAAATCCAACTTAGGCAGATCGAGTATTTCTTATAGTAATCATAGCTAGTCAAAATAAGATCAACGGCAGATTGGCCTGTGATATATGGGCGACATAGTTAAGTGTAAAACTGGTATTAGTTTTGGTGATTAAGTGATTTGAACCAATGCTTAGTTTAAGTAGGAAATCTTGGAAGATATATAATGATTATAATCTAACATAAAGATGAAGGTCGACTACTGCTAACTTTTTTTTTTTCGATACTATATAAACTGCTAACTAATTAAGTAGCACACAATAATGCATGTATGGTATAGTTCGTTTTATGTTATGGTATTCCATGTAGTCCCGTTGTTTAAAGTCATGTCATAATGGTTAAAACCTCTTGAAAGTGTGATTAGTCATTACTAATTAGTAATTAGCAAGTTGGTAATCAAATTCAGGTCAGCTATATATCCAATTATGTAGCACAAATAAATGCATGGTAGTTAGTTTCTTAGTGAAAGTGCAAGTGCAGGTTGAACACATTCTGTTGAGAAGTGTTTTTAAATTATGTTGTGTTAACACCACAATTCAAGAGCTTTACATATTTTAGGTAAGAAAAGAAGCAGAGTCTCGTGACCTCAAATGAACACAAATGCAACGTCTAATCTTTCATGAGTTGAACTTAAATGGATTATAACTTTAAACGTATATCATCACGTAAAAATATGACGTAACTTGAAACATCATATGCTAAAATTTTCCGACAAAGCTCATAAATCCAAACCAATTTAGAAATAAGGGTTGTTGAAGATCTTAACCATAAAAGGAAATCCTCCCAGCCAAATAGGGTTTAGGGATATAATATATTGTGAGTATAGGCATAGAATTTAGGGTTTAAGTTTTAAAGGAATACAAGGAATCCTATGAACAAGTTCAAAGTTCGTAGACACGTACACATGGGTCACTCAAGGAATACTAAGACCAAAATTCAATTAATTAACCTAAAAAAATAAAAAAATCCTCCCCTCTCAAATTCACAAAAATAAAAAACCAACATTTATTAAATCTCCGTTCATCGGTTTCCGTTCCCCGTTGGCCTCTGTTTGTTTGGCTGACTTTTGTTATTTCTTAACGCGGGTTGAGCCTGCCCGAACTGCCCGTCGCTTCTGGCGGGAGACGACCTCACCGCTTTGGGGTTTTTTTTGGGAATTTTATTTAATTTTGGCGCCAGAAATTTTGAGAAGCCCGCGAAATTTGTGGGCCGTGGATGGCCTCTGTGAATATGCCTTGCTCTATGTTTTCCGTAATTAGATTCTGAGTACTGTTCTGTTCTCTCTTTTGGGCCGTGTACGTCCAAAATAAGACCGTACCATCTGCACCGCTTGATCTGTCCCACCCTTGGCCCCACCAACTTCTGTTTCTGGCCGTTCAAATTAGGTGGCAGCGGGTCCCGCCTTCTGATGTAAACTATATATATAATACTAGCCTCGATGCGCGTGTGAAAGGCCGCGCTCGCCCGTGCGTTTAATTTTTTTACGTTTTTAACATTAGTTAACTATTTCTTTTATCAATGCATACAATGTTCATCTTTCTGTATTTAGATTGATATTGTTCACAATGTCTTTATTGTATCATTTGACATGTAATAAATTTTTTTTTATTACATGTGTAAGATGCATGCAATAAAATTAATAATTAATAGAGATATCTTCTTGAATAGATAGTTTTGAATACCTAACACGCATAACCTTTCTCCAAGTTTGTTTAATGTGAAAAATGTTATATGTGTCATCAATTCCCTACATGCATTTTTGTAGTTCCAGCTATTAGAATTAGAATTAGAATTAAAAACAATGTGGTTAATTACCATATACCAGAGAAAGAACAGTTATACTTTATCTAATTCTTTGATAATAGGTGAAAGTACATCAATTGCAGTCACAACGTTCCAATGTATGTATGCAAACCCACACTAACAGATTACAGTGTAGATTTGGAAGAAAATAATATCCCTCTAAAGGCAGTAGGCTATTGAAAAATCCTCAACAGATTACAATGTAGATGGTCAGTTGCCTTGTATTATTAACTGCAGTTCAGCCCTCATGGTTGTTTATCCCCATACGAATAATCACTGAGGAATAGCATGAAATCGTCACTGATAAAAGTGTCAAAAATGAGACACCGTCACTAATAAAAGTGTCAAAAATGAGAGTAAATCCCAATCACAATTAGTCAATCAACATAAAGTAACTTCTTTTCTAATATTGAAACAGACCAGATAATATACGTGTAGCTTAACTTCCAGTTCGATCCTGTTAGAACAAAAAACCAAGAAAGAAATATCAGAATTGATACAACAACACATTGAGGTAAGAAAATAAATAATTGTTCTCACCACTTGATGAACACTTGAAAGCATTCTCTACAATTCTGCATTCTTTTATTCACACTATTATAGTATATAACTATATATCATAAGAAAAAAAAATGCAGGACAAATTCAAGAAAATTACTTAACAACTAACAAAGAATAATGATCAACCAAACATCTGCAATCTATGCCAGAGTAGATCAAACTGCAATATTTTTTTTAATAAGATAAAGTGCAGTTTCTGAAAGATCCAACTAACAACTTTACCCTGAAAAATATCGAGTTTCTAATACAAAATTTTCAAATTTTGAACCAAATAAAAATGGTTGATTTTCTTGCATAATTAAGTCGAGTTAATCCTTTGAGAATAGAACACAAAAAATACCGGAGACGTTATACAGAAATTCCTTCCTAAATGTAATCGATTAATCCTTTGAATATGTCGTGTTTCGATCATTCCAAAAGATCTTTGTATCAGAAAAAAAAAAGAACCTGCCATCAATGAAGACTACCATTGTAAACTTGAAGAACCACTATTTTCAAGAACTACACGAAGAAAGGAAAAGAAAAGTTGAAGCCCTCATCATGAAGAAGCATTACTTTTCTTGGTCATCGGAGGAAAAACGTCGTTGTTAGTTCCATATATTGCAAAGAAACGATCCGACCTTTATTTGGTCAAATACCTAGCGACAAACTCCTATGTTCCTTTCATTACAGTTTTTCAACCTATACCCTCCGATCAGAAAACTATTGACGCAAAAAGCACACGATCAAAGAAGATGATGAGCAAAAAAGAAAAAGAAAAAATCCAAACTCACAAATCAAAGTCATGCAATCGATTACAAACACAGAACAGAGAACCAATTCTCATAGTCTTGGTTACACGACTACTGTAGTCGAATGAAGAAATAAACTGATTTTGCAGCAAAAAGGAAATCCAAGATCGAGATTTTGGGTCCTTACCTCAATCAAAATCGTGGGAGATTTTGGGAGGAAGAGAGAGGATTTTTTTGTTTGCTAGACGTGGGAGAAGATTAACCATGGAGAATATAACTGCTCCTAGGTTTTCTAATGTCTTAGTTACTCTTTTGCCCTTTATTTATTTATTTATTTATTTCTGACTTGCTAGATTGAAATTTATGTAAGGGCAATTTCAGTTTTAACTACTAATTTAAAATCATTTGGCTGTTTACTCTTTTGATCTTTTTTATTTAGATCTGATTTGGTAGGATTAATTTAAGGGAGGGGCAATTTAAGGAATATCTGAATGTTTAACCATGACAGTTTCATAAGCCAAATTGGCTTAATTAATACTGATAAAACTAACTCAAATCACATGTGGATTTTTTTTTTCTTTAAAAAAAAAACATCAAAATTTTATTCAAAACAAGAAAATAGAACTATAACGTTTAAAAATTATCGATAATGGAAGTAATTTCTTCATTTTTATCCCTCTTACTTGAACCGGTTATGGGTTTGTCATCGTCGATGACATCGATGCAAGGACTAAAATATCAGGTTTCGTTGATAACTTTCGGGAAAAATGATGGAAATATAATGAAAAACAATGGAATGTTGTATGAAGCTTTAAGTGATGTTGGATGGCAGCGTTGCTGAACGACCTCGTTTCATCTGCGACGTTCAAGACGTCATCAAGGAAATATACTACCCCGGCTCCCGGTTAAATCTCTACTGCGATTCCAGTGTGTATGCAAGTCATGGCGCGCTTTAATCTCTGCTTCTCTATCTTTTCGCTAAGAAGCATCTTGGCAACGCTGCCGTCACTAGTAGATTACAGATCCTTCAGTTTGGCAGCGGAAGTATGAACCTGAATCGAATGTTGCAAATTTGAAGGTTGCAAGCAGACAGCTTGATGTGCCAAGATGGTGCTCTGCTGACGTACATTCTGTTAGCCTTGCTCAGGCGAGTACTCGTACGATACGTATTGTGGGTTCTTGAAATGGGTTGATTTGTCTACAAGTCTCAAGGGGATTGTTTCTGTTATGGAACCCTTGTACTAGAGAAACGAAGATGTTTGGGGTTGGACGTTTTATGGCTTTGGTTATGATTCTGCCGGCGAAGATTACAAGGTCATAGTGGGCGCTCTATATGAAAGATATATTCATAGTGTTAAAACGGGTTCATGGAGGAAACTTGAAGGTCTTGATGAGCCTGTTCACTTTCAAATTCAAGGGAATATTGGGTGCTTATTTAACGGTGCTCTACATTGGTTAGAGTTTAAACAAGAGGAAGGGACATATAGTGTGGAAATATTCTCTTTCGATTTGGCGGAGGAGGAATTTCAGGCGGTTCTGTCATTACCCACTAGATTTCCGAAAACGTACCGGTCTTGGTACTCTGATGGCCTTGGTATTGGGATGGGGACTAGTAGAACTGGTCTGTTTGTATATCATTACGATCACACGAACGCCTTTACCATATGGACGAAGGAGGATGAAGGAGGATGGGTACAAAGCCAAAAAATGTTGGACTAAAGACTTAAAGATTCCTTTTGAGATATTTATGCGTTATGATCCTATTGTTTGTGGTGATTATAGAGTGAATTATATAACCATTCTAGAGAATAGTGCGGTTTTGATATGTTGGGATTCCAAGAAGGTGGTGTTATATCGTCCTGAGAAAGAGATCTGCACGACCGTTTTTGATTCTGAAACCCAGAAACTTGGTAAACCGGGAGCCCGAGCTGGTTACATTATGGCAATTATGTGTCTAGAGACTTTAGTTTCACCGAGAAGCTGCTTGTCCTCATCTCCTTCAGTATAATACTATTGATAAAGTAGTCTCGGCTTCACATCTAAAACTAATTAACAATAGATGAAGTGACCCAAACTCTTATAAACTCACATGCAATGTCTCATATTCTATAAATGCCTACATGGAAAGGTTATTGATTGTTTCATATTGAATGCCTTCATCTATAAATGCGTACATTGAGTCTCCTAAGCCAGATTGAATGAATTATCATATGAAAAACATCATATCTCTTGGGGGGATTATTCACTACAAAATGCCTTTGCACTTGTTTCACTCTTTCCTGCATTCTTCTATACTTCTCTTCAGGAATCCTCATTAAGATTTCCTTGAGTTGTGGTATTTCACTCACAGATACTTGAATAGAGAAAGACTCCCAATCTAGAACATCACTGAACGGCAGAACATAATGCTGTGAAATCAAAACTGGAACGCACTCTGCGTAAATTGCCTCTACAATCCTTGGACTAGCGACTTCATGACCGCTAGGGCATATGCAGTACTTGCTCTGCTTCAACATGTCTTGGTAGGAAGCGTTCTTGGGAAGTTTTTCGTAAACCAGTAAATTTTCATCTTTTTCTTTCCAGTGTTGGAAAAGCAATGGTCTGATTCGACCATGCATTCGTCCTGCAAAGAAGGCTAGGATAGAACGCTTGGAAGGGGGCAAGCCTCCTATTAGACCTGTAATTTCACCTGTTACAAGATTAATTTCGGGAAATGATGCATCTTTCTTAGGGTTGAAGTTCTCGGAGGTGTTCGCATTGCATAGTACACGAATTGCAACAAAGTATAGCTGTCGAACGTACCATGTCGCCCTTGGTCCCTATACAAAACCAAAATAGAACATTAACACGTAAGTTGTCACATAAAATGGGATACATGTACGTAAACTGTTGATCAGATGGGTTTGGGAATGTGACAATATAATATGTCAGATAATTAGATAAAGGAGTCTGGTGAGTACTTGGGTATACTTACCCAATCATGGCAAGAAAGCATTACATGATCAGCCCCAAGGCTTCTATTCCAAAATGGGTACTTGTTGGATATAACACGAACATAATCAACCACGGTGCGCTGCAAAACAGCTTTGTCTCGAATTACTGGGTGAAAGAGGTACTCAATGATCATCACCACACTAAAAGGAAGGAAATAGACATGAGCTTCTTCTGGATCCGAAGTCCGGAATTTGGTATCGGTTTCCATGAAGCTGAGAAACAGTCCTTCCATAGAGTATATGTTCTTGCAAGGACCATTGTGGAATATAGGAGGCTCTCCTTCATCATAGACAAAAATCTTAAACAGGCTTTCCATTAAGAGGTAGCTCCTATGCACAAGTAAAACACATAAAAATAAGTGAAAGCTAGATTCAAGATTCTTATACTCCCTACTAATTAATGAGAGTGAAGTAGCACATACCGGTGAAAGGCATAAGCATTCCTGTAAATATCGCCATTCGGAACATAATCGGCATCTTCTAGAGGACTCGTTTGGTTTAGTTTTGTTGCTTCCCTTATCAACTCTCTAGCTGTGGCAAGACCGGCTTGAATCCTCTGCAGGTTTACATCTCCCTTCTCATTGTCTTGTTTCAAGACAGACTTGCTAGTGAAACCCTTCTCGAGATTAAACATGCGTAAAAGGTAATCAATCAAGAAATATGATGAGAGAAATGACTAGCAAACTAACAATGAATCAAGAAGATCGAATTCGTACCGTGTGTCCCGAAATATTGTTGAATCTGAGCTGAGACTCAGAACTCACACCTCTAGTACTAGTTACACCAAACCAAGAAGACCTTCCTTTATAGCTCTTTGGCATAACAACCAGTGAGACTATAGCAAAGAAAGCCATTGCAACTAGTACAAAAACATTTTTATTTGATCTTCTGTGGACCTGCCTCATCATCTCTTTCTCTCTTTCAGAGCTTATTTTTTCCAGAATAAGAAATGGAGTGACTCTCATGATCTGGTATCTTTCTAATAGGCGACATGGAATTTATGGAAAGTATCGGTAAGTTCAAATCTTGTTCCAGTTTATGAGTAAATTATTAGCTAAAACATAATCTAATGGTATCTGGTGAGCTTCACCCAAAGATAAGGTGTCAATGGATCATCACAAGCATGTGGACCTAATTAATTATAATACTCAAATGAACAAATGAAAATTAATATGATATAATCCACAGTAACTATTAAATAAGCTTTTGGTATTCGCTATATGTCACTAAACGATACAAGTTAGGATTGGAGATTCTCAAGATATCACCGACAATAGCTTCGACAAAGCATATAAATGTATTTTGATATATGTTTTCATGAAAACTAGACAGTAACAGATCACCGTCCAAGCAAGGTTATAATCAAATCAGAGGCCCTAGATGAATTTTTTTGAGGTCTCATAATAAATAACCAAATAAAATAAAGATAAAAAAAAGCAAAACAAAACAGATTATTTAAGGACTCGAACTCTGATTCCCTATATTAATTATTAACACTAAATTTTATATAGCATGGGCCCTAAGAATTTGAGGCCCTAGACCTGGGCCTGGCTCGTCTTGGCCCAAGGCCGGCCCTGAAGCCAAGCACCCTACATTTCAATAAACTATGTAAAAGAAAAAAAAGCGGAAAAAAAACCCTAGACGCACTACTTTCTCCTTCGGCGTTTAGCGTTTTCCCTACGGCTCTTGTCGACATACCAGCGGCTCTAGCCGATCCCAACAGCGTTCCACGCCATCCCAGCAGCACTTGTTGATCCCAAGCTTTCACCGGTGTGAGCCGGATAACCATCCTTTAGATAGGAGCAAAGTCCCTTTGAGATTTTTGTGGTGAGTTTTGTCTTTCTCCTCTTTCATCAGCCTTCTTATCAACATTCACAACGGCTATGTTCTAGATTTGCTGGAGATTAAATTTTAGTTTCGTTTGTCATCCATGTCCTGGTAGGAGGGGAGGCCTCTTAACGAGAGGATGCCCTACAAGAGTTTGAATGCACCTCCGTCGCATATGATAACCCCTCAGTTTGGGAGGGGTGTGACTAGCCCTAACAACAAGGACAAGGAGGTTGGTTAATTTCCTTGTTTCTTATTTAAATATCTAATGGAAAACTATCCTTATTTAGTTATCGGTTTTACTTTGTTGTACATCAATTGAGGTTCGTAGGTGACGGGTATTATTGTTACATATAATTTAAATAGGAATAGTTGAAATTTAGGTGTGATAAGCTTAAATGTGTGCATTTGTTAGTGTTTGTTGCCAATTAGACTTATTGGTCGTGAGTAGACAAATTGATGTAAGCGTTTTCTGGCCATTGACAAGTTAATAAAATTGTTTATTTTCTCAAAAAAATAAAAATAAAAATAAAAATAAATAAACTATGTAAAAGAGCTAAAGGCATACACTTCCGATGTTTTACATTCCTAGATGAAACTATAGGAAAAGATATTGAGGCAGAATGAAAGATATATATATATATATATATATATATATATATATATATATATATAGAACAGTGGAGATGTGATTTTGTGATAAAAAAATTGGTGTAATTCCTCATCCCTTATATATGTCAAAAAAAAAATGGATCCTTTAGTGGAATATATATATATAAATATATATATGGAGGATCTAAAAGGTTTCTTACTTTAAGAATTTGAGGAATTCTATTATTTTACATTAGTAGATGACTTCTTTTAACAATCTCAACCGTTGATCTTCTAGATTCATATGCAAGAAACATGTCTACAAAATTTTAACTAATTTCATAATCATTTGGTCATTCAAATTGATGTAAACAATTGTAAGCCGTTAGATAAAATTAAAACGAATATTGTGCTAATCGAATCTAAAGAGGTTCCTTACTTTAAGAATTTGATGATTTCTATTATTTTACATTAGTAGATGACTTCTTTTAACAATATCAACCGTTGATCTTCTAGATTCAAATGCAAGAAATATGATTACAAAATTTCAACTAATTTCATAATCATTTGGTCATTCAAATTGATGTAAACAATTGTAAGCCGTTAGATAAAATTAAAACAAATATTGTGTTAATCAAATGGTTAAACGTTTTTCATTTTGGCTATTTTTTTGTAGAATTCATATGTGGGTAAGTAAGTAAGGAATGATTGGTTTTGATTGTCAAAATACATGCTATAACTAAAAACATCCTCATTTTAAACAAATTGATGTAAACAATTGTAAGCCGTTAGATAAAATTAAAACGAATATTGTGTTAATCAAATGGTTAAACGTTTTTCATTTTGGCTAATTTTTTGTATAATTCATATATGGGTAAGTAAATAAGGAATGATTGGTTTTGATTGTCAAAATACATGCTAGAACTAAAAACATCCTCACTTTAAAAGTTTAAAGAGGTTATCTCTAGATCCGGACTATATATATAATCAATATATTTCTCATTCATGAGGGGGAAAATAGTCAATTCTAAAATTAGTGTTGAGATATTTATCTATCATGAATTCCTCTTTCTAGTTTTATGGAGAATCTCATCAATTAATTGAGAAAGTAACAAAATCATTACATCTTTTTTGACCGAAATTTTTGTCTAACATGAGAAGCTTAAAGAGTCAATGGCCATTGATGTAACACGGTGCAAGGAGCAAACCAAAACTCTCGGTTCTCTAGACAGTAGAATAATTGAAGTGGAGAAGCATTAATTGACGCCTTTGTTGGCTCAAAAATCGTCTCGGCCATGTGTCAATGGGCCGAGGGCTTTTTTGGGCTACAAGTGTTCTTCTGGCTTGGTGACGTGTGCGATGACATGCCAACTCGCGGCCGAGAGGCCAAGCGAGGTTTTGTTTTGATATGTAGATGTGCTGCCCTGACTTCTAATCAGTCGATTGTGGACCGAGGAATGATCGATCTCGGCCGCAGGGTTCTCTTTGCCTTGGATGCAAGGACTTTAACACGGATCGGCTTACCAGCCAATCTTGGTGCTGTGTGACTAGGTGAATGTTGTGATGGTGCAAGTGATGTGAATGCAGGAATGTAAAGTGTAGCAAATGAAGTACATAAATCTTAAAGAAAAGGTAAGAACACGAATGTAAATTGCAGGAAAGATAGCAACAAACAGTAAGATAAATTACAAGTATGAGAAGAACAAGTACAAGTAAAGTAAAGCGATAAGATAAACACGAAAATGGTTGATAATTGTGTAATGCTGAGAAGCTGAATTGAATTGATAAAAATATGTAATCGCGTAGAGTGTTTGATCGAGGACCTTTAACAAAGAATCTTAAGGTCCTTTTTATAGTGAAGTAAAATAAAATAAAAAAACTTTATCCTAGCTTTAAACACATGGATGGATTACAGGTAAATCATGGATCAAAATTGATTTAAAACTCATTCAATCTGATTGCCACAAGTTTGGTAATTGTAGTGATGTCTCCCTTGAAAGCGCCATCTTTGAGATTGAAAATTGTAGTAACGTCATTCCCGCAATAAAACTCATTCAACCTGATTGCAACCATTTTGGTAACTGTGGTGACGTCTCCCTTGAAGGCGCCATCTCTGACCGTAATTTAGCTTGTAAATATCAATCAGTCGACCTCGTATGAGTTTGACAGGATATAACATTTATTCTCCTTACTTAGCCGCTTCAACTTACGAATAGCCGTGGCTATATAAGGTGTTCGCCGCAGCTCAATAGCCATGTTTGCGGCTCAACATAAAGTGTCAGCGGCTCAACAGCCATGTTTGAGGCTCAATAACCATGTTCGCGGTTTAAAACGTCCATAGTTGCGGTCATCATCTCTGTTAATAACTGTGGTTATTTAATAAGTCGCGTTGTGTACTGCGGCTTAATAAGATAAATCATGATATTTACTCATTAACGGCCGCAATCACTAATGGACCAGTCCATTGTGCTCTGCCACGTAGGTCGTGCCAAATATTGGTTCAAACGACCTTTGAAAGCCGAGAGGAAGGAAGTGGTAGAAAAGTTTATTCCAAGAAGTAAAGAATGCCTTCAGAACCAAGAGAATTTGAAGAGGTTGGAGGCCAATGCGAAGACAACCCAGACTTGACAAGACCAGTTGGAGGTTGATCTCTTAGAGATTGATATGTTGTTGGTGGCTCTCAAATATCTGTTTGCTAGAATCTGAGACGTGTTATGATATTTGACTTGTACTTGGTTTACTTGTCGGCCAATGAGCCATTGTTTTGTAAGAGTTCATTAGCTGTGAAGCAAATGAGTGTCTTTGTTTGTTTACGATCAACGGCTTGATCTTAATCTTGATCGGCAAAACAAACAAACATAGACATTCATTTGCTTCACAGCTGTCATTATCTTCAAATGCCTGATCTTAATTTTGTGATTAGACGTCTTGAAGGAAACTCTCTTCAAAGGCTTGATGAAACTATGGACATTTAACCGTATGGACATTTACTAATGACAAATATGATCTATGCTTTTCGATCACTTTCTTGGATCGTGCTTTTCACTTAATGATGGATTCTTTTGGAGACTTGGAGTCTTGGCGTATTGTTGTTGCAATGTGCGTGATGACATTGTTATTTATTTACTTATTTGTTAATGCTTAACTATGTTGTTATACGATTCGTGTTTGAGACAGATTGCATCAGCTCGTTAATGCTTATGTATTGGAACTTAATTATCTTTCTACAAGAGTCTTGTTGTGGGAACCCTAACAAGCCTGCAATACACGTAGTTAAATTTACTTGAGGGAATTTTTTTTAGGTATCAACATGTTTGTGATACATAAATTTACTGATATAACAAAAAATTTGTTGTTATTTTAGTAAAGATAGTTATTACTTTGGTAATTTTTGTTCTGTTAGAGGTTATTACTAAAATTATTACAATTTATAATTTTATAAACAACTTGTTGTCGTTGTAGTAACTTGGTTCAATTATATGTAAATGTGTAAAACAAATGTAGTAATTTTGTTGTCAATGTTGTAAATTTTACTCAATTAACTTTTAATTTTTTGTTTATCAATTAGTAGTAAATGAATGTATGTTATACATCTCAGTAGGAAGGGTAGAAACATCCTTTATATGAGCTGCAGCCTGTAATCTGTTCTTCTGGTACGAAAAAACTGTTGGAACAATTTGTTGGTTTTTGCAATGCTACATAGTGCATATGCAGTTTGTCATTGGCCTGGCAACTTGCCATTTCATTTGTTCCACATGCACTAGAGGTTTAATAATTTAGAGTTTGGGAAACTGCATGTTACTGAAAGTAGAATACTTGAAGAGGGGGATCAAGCTAGCAGTTTATTACAAGAAATAGTATATCTACGTACACGTACTAAAGTCTTGATTAAAAGCGTAATCTCTAAGATAATTAAGCTTCAACGTAGTAATATATTGGTTTCTTTGAAGAAACAAATGAGCTCAATCTCAAGGTGTAGTACGGTACGTAGCTAGCTAGGACGATATATATAGATGGGATTGATTCAGATTAGACGGGGAAAGGATTAAATCCAGCTCGAACTGCTTTTTCCAAGGGTGAAAAGAGTGGCTTGGGAAGGTTGTCCCACTCATACCATCCCCAACCATCACAGAAGTCTGGCTCAATATTCTGGGGCTGTTGATGATGATGATCTGCCAAGACTGCTCGCATACAAATCACCACGTAGTGGTGTGATTTGGTTTCGTCAATGAACAGGTTGTTTGTCACTGTTAGAAACTCCAAGTTATCAATGTCTAAACCAGTTTCTTCTTTCATTTCTCTTGCTGCACACTCCTCAAAGCTCTCACCTGCAGGTACATACAAACAAGTTATAAAACACGAATGCAGCCCGGTATATAAGAAATGAAAATGGCCGCCCAAGACATGAAGGTACTTAATTATATATGTTGGATTGGAAGAAAACTAAATGCAATATTATTCTCATGCTCTGATGCTCATAACCATCAGATACTCCAAAATAAGTAGCTTAACTGGAAAAATGAGGATATCCTCATTCGCCAGTACTATAACTGGCATGAATTCAAGAGAATTGAAAGATATATAATCAAGTACGTACATACCGAACTCGAGGTGTCCACCAGGGAGGGAAAATTTGGAATCACCAAGAGATGAGCGGCGCCGTCCCAACAACACCCTATTCCCTCTCAGCAAGCACACCACCACCACCACTTTGGGAGCCGCAGCTTCAACGATGACCATGTTTTATAGCTTGCTCGAGTTTTGCGCTTAATTTGTCTGATGATGAGTGAGTACATTCAACCCGCAGTGACCTTCTTATATAAGAAATGGAGTCCCTGGTGTAGCTCTGTTCTAGTCCCAGCAGGCTTCTATATGTTGATAGATTCATGAGCTGGTGCTGCGTTGCTTCCCTTAATTCGTTTCAATAACATATCATGCATATCTTGCATCCTTTTTTCAATTCTCTAGCTAACAATTCCATCATTCAGCTCGATCGAGGTGTGTATGTGTGAATCTGTATATCTTTTTCCATTAAGAATATATTAACTTATGTCAATGCACGTTTATACGTGCACACAGAGATTATCCTCAATTACAATTAGTCGAGACTTGGTCAACACGTACATAACTTGTATGAGTTTTATCTATTTAGTTTAACTATAAAGTCTTGCGCTGTGTTGATGCACGAAGGAAATCGATCTTGTGGATCTCTTTTTATGTTTAATTTGACGTCTTTCAGCATAACTAATAATTAAGGTGAGGAAAACGTTTACTTGATGAGCTAGTGCTCCCATAATATGTTACTCATGCTAGAGGGATTTGAAGAGAGCATCTTAAGATGTGTCTGACATCGATCTCGCTAATTGAAATTTTGAAGTCAAATAACACATTCTCAATTCTATGATGTCTGACTTTCCTGAATGCCTGAATACATGAGGTTACATAGTTTTTCCATATAAATAAAAAGTAGGATTGTTGAAGATAACATTACACTAAAGGGATTCAATCTCCGATTTAATCTCTGACAGGAGTAATTTGGTGATCCGATATATGTTTTGGGTAAAAAACTTGAAAATGCGAGTATGAACAGGGGGGGATGAAAGGAGTGAAATCTTTAAGCTTCAACCACCTGTTGAGGCTTTGGTAACTTGTCCTTTTTCACCTTTTTGGGTGCGTCGGGTGCTTGGACCCTCTTCTCTTCTTCTGTCTGGCTTTCAATTCTTGCAAAAATTGGTTGAGGTTGAGCCATGACCTGACCACCTTTAAGCCCACCCCACTTGGTGTCACTCTGCAATGTAAAAATGCATGTTAGTTTATCAAACAAGTAGCTGGATAGTTCAGGCATAACAAAACTACATTTATGCAACAAAGCCTTTGAGAGGTACCCAGGTAATAGCATCAAACTGATCCTTTGAGTAGCCAAGCTGTCCATATATTCTCCAACTTAAACTTGGTGTGACAGGGGATAATGCAATAGCTATAATCCGCATTGCTTCTAATATTATTACAAGATCCTGCTCCACAAGCAAAAAGATTTTTAGAAAAGGCAATTGTGTTTTGCCCCTCGTATACAAATATTCAACACGTTGATTTATGATGAGCAAATGACCTACTTTTTCAAAGAAGCATCATAATTTAACGTTGTTTGACTTAAACACATGATTTTATCTAGATACCTCCTGGGAGAAAGAAAAGTTATGTACAACTATGCTAGTGATTGAAGGAAATATGAACACATACAAACCCGCACAAACACATAACCCACAGAATTATGAAATACAAATGACCACCTTTGCAGCAGCTTCACTTGCATCACCCCCTTGCTTAAAGAGAGACCATGGTGCACGCCCATCCATGTATGAATTTCCAGCATTGCTGATCTCAAGAACAGCCTCACAAGCTGATGATAGTGAGAGGTTTTCATAATCAACCCGAGCTTTTTCAACCTACAGAAGTATGAACATGTTGTCACGACTAGGATAAATGGTTGCTTGCAACCAGTTAAACACATGAATGATGATACTTGCAAGAAGGCTTCCATGGCTTGCAAACCTGACTACATTCAGTAATTCCACTAATTTGTATTCTTGCAAATCATGAGGGTGTGTCTTAAGTTTCATGAAAATATTACCAACTTTTCCACAGTGTCCTTGAATGTAGTTCCTTCAGCTGCAGTACTTGAATCAATTACCAAAGTAGATTGGCAGTTCTTCTTAAGAAGGCCCAGAGTGCGGTTAAGCAGATTTCCTGTAGAATAAGGTAAAAACAAAGTTGAAAAAAGATAATAATGAAAAAATTGCCTATCATGAACCCAAAAGACCATTCATGAGGTTGCAGTGATATACCGATTGAATTGGCAAGATGAGCATTGACAATATTGATGAAACGATCTTCTGAATAATCCCCATCACTACCAAATTCCACCTCCCTGATGAAGAAGTACCTGACCGCATCGGACCCGAATTTATGAACCAAATCATTTGGTTCAATTGTATTCCCTAGTGATTTCCCCATCTTCATACCATCCTATAAATTTAAAAATAAAAAGCATTGCTGCATGACATAAAATTATATACATGAGATGAAAATTCAAAATTCCTGCTCACTTGACTACTGTTATTGTTTCAAGTTGGATGAGCATCTATAATATCCATCACTTTCCACAGTTAGAGCTGCAGTAATGCCCTGGTTTTGACTCTAGATCATATACACTAAAGACTAAAGGTCTGACAGCTAATTCAGAAGTCTGTCCTACTGCTTCAGGGTAAAACTCTCAACTATCCATATACAGGAGACTTCCAAAACAACTTTTATTCTATAACACTCCGAGAAAACCTCACACAATGAGTTAATTCAGCATGACCGCAGCTTTTGAAGAACTCATACTCATCTATCAATTATTGATAGATGGCATTAGGCTGTCTCCAATCTACTGACACATTGAGTTAATGAAACACTGAATATCATGCACTACTGATCATAGTGCACAAGGCTAACAAGTTATAGTCAAGAGGACCATCACTCATGTGTCCAGATCCTTAATACGCCTCCAATAAGTCAAATTATGCCCCATCACTCAAATTCTATTTACAATTAGTTTCTGGTACGACCATTCAATAAACCTGTGGCATCTCTCATATTGGAGTCACAGACATGTTACACATCTAGATGAAGACAGCAATGACTGAGTCAGCATATTTAAACTAAAAATAATCCACTTTAAAGTTCAGAAACTATGCCATGTCCTAGGCTTCAAACAGTTAAAATTGAGAAGACAGAAAATTCATCCATGATTCCAATACCAATGCTCTACAAGAAACTGCACTATACAAATGAGTTTCAGGTGTGGCTTTCAGAAGTAAATACTGAGTTTATATACCTTTGTCAAGAACCCATGGCCAAACACCATCTTAGGAAGGCCCAGTCCAGCAGACATTAGCATAGCTGGCCAGTACACTGCATGAAAACGTAAAATATCCTGCGAATGACAAAACACCAACTATCAAACACATAGAACATGTACGAATGCTAATACAAAGCTTAGGGGCTTATACTACAGCTGCTTGCCAGTTAAGAATAGTGGAAGAAAGATTATAATCCTTAAAATCCTTAGAAGTAGAAACCAATAAAGATGCCCAGAACTTAACTCACTCCCACAGGTCTTCCCTGTCCCACCCATAGGTTTCAAAAAATCTTTTATTAATTTCCATCCACACCACCCAAACTACAGTTAAGACATCTAATTACCATTACTGGTCAACAATAAGGTCTCTGGAGGAGGATTATTAAAATGCAACTCAAAGATTTCACCAAATTTAAGTCATTGGTTGTCTTGTTTATTTCATCCAGGATTCAGGATACTTTTGAAAACATCAAGAAAAAAAGTCATGGATAGCACCATACCTTGCCAATCAAGTGTAGTGAGGCAGGCCATCCTGATGAAACGGCTCTTCCTAAACTAGGTTGCTCCATATCATCTGAGAGTGCTGATATATACCTGCACAAGAGATTTTGAATATGTAAAATGAACAACAAATTTCTAATAAGCATAAAGATAGTAATGAAAGATGATGAATAGATTAGGTCAACATTACTTGTCTAAGTTATTTATCTATGTCTGCCATATGTTTGGAGTAATATATGACCTCATGGCACTAATTTCTAACAAGAACTTAGAAGTTAACAATCAGAGAGAATATGATTTATAGGTGAAGGGAAGCCTGAGGGAGGGAATTTACCCCAATAGAGCATCAAACCAAACATAAATGGTTTGCTTGCTATCATTAGGAACTGGGATGCCCCAATCCACTAATGCTCGAGAAATGGAAAAGTCTCGTAGGCCGCTTTTAATCCAACTTTGCACCTTCAGGAAAAGGAACAGCATACTTTAGGTTTTAAGAGCAAGAAAAAGCTACAAGGCTTTACAGAGACTAGAGAAGGTTCTCAATGTTGTGTAAATTATAGATGTTGTTATCAGCAGTTTCAATTGCTTTCTCAATGAAGCTCTTTAATGAAATGCCATCAATCTCAAAATGCATAAAAATAAGTCGCATACTTGAGCAAACCAATGCAATTTGGTCCACTTACCTCATTAAGACGGTATGAAGGCTGCACAAATTTGGGATTCTTGGCCAAAGTTTCTTCCAGCCGTTTCTGATACTTGGACAATGCAAAGAAGAAATTATCCTCTTTCCGTGCAACACACGGCTTTAGATGCGTGGGGCAACAGTTATTCTCAAGCAGTTCTTTCTCATCCTGCAGAATATACATATCTAATGATCATAATCCAGCTTCTAAGTAGCCACCACACCTTATCATGTACATGTAACCAACTGAAAAGAATTGATACCTTATACTCTTCACAGCTGATACAATAAAGTCCCTCATAATCAGCTCTATAAATGTCACCATTGTCTAGTACCCTAGAGTAAAACTCCTTCACAATTGCTTCATGCTTGGGATCAGTTGTCCGAATGAACTTGTCATACCCTATATCTAACTGTAAAAACAATCACAAACCCAAAAACTCAACAAAACAGTAAATTTCCAAGGTGGGTAAAACAGAAACATACATTTTTCCAGAGAGTTATGTAGGACTGTGAAATGAGGTCGCAGTGTTGGGCAGGGGAGGAGTTATTAGCTGCGGCAGCGGTAGCAATCTTTTCACCGTGCTCGTCAGTCCCGGTGATGAAAATGACTGTCTTGCCCCCGAGCAGCCTCTGGAAGCGAGCAATGGCGTCGGCGGCGATGGTGGTGTAGGCGCTGCCCATGTGAGGAGGAGCGTTGACGTAATAAAGAGGAGTGGTGAGGACAAAAGGGTCATTGGGAGCGGCGGCGGAGGCGCGGGTGGAGAAGGTGGGTGGTGTTTTTTTGGAGAGACGGAATTGGAGGTGGGTGGTGAGACGGGTGGAGTTGAGATGGTTTATGGGGTTTAAGAAGCAGTTGATTCTAGCCCCTGCTGCTGCTGCCGCCATTTTTGGTGTTTGGAAGGGATTGGTTGGTCTATTTGGATGAGGTGAGTGGGGTTCATCTTCAAAGGTTTCCAATTATATATACGAATGACTGGTTTTACTAAAAGTTTATGGTCTTACTAAGAGTATTAGCTTATGCCATTTACCTCTATTGTCGATTTTTTCATATTATCAAAATATATTGAGATAATTCATTCAAAGTTTTTTTGAAATTGAGAGCTTGTCACACTGGGGTTACCTTCACATTTGAGATATATGGCTGATTTTACTGCAGTTGGTTGCTCCATTACAGTAAATTCATCCTCCAGATGGTAACAAATTGTATGTCTTTCTAATTCATTTTAATAATGTAAAACTATGTTCTTCCAATAAATGACTGATATAGTGTTCTTTGTAAGATGAGTTTGGTGAATGTGAGATTTCTTTCAAAGTGTTATGAAGTTGAATTTGAATGTTTTCATTCCTGATATTTTTCATATTTAAGTTTCACCCTTGTAGGAAGCATTTGCGTAGTGAACTTCATTTTGGTTTTATTCTGTCACTTGTTATTGAGTGTTTGGGTTGCTCGTTGATCTGTTGGTTCTTACGGCCTTGAACATATGTCAATGTTATAGTCTGAGGCACCAAAATGTTCTAAGGAGCGCGTCTTCTTGAGTCTCGAGTATGCGAGCTTTATGGGCTTTTGCAGGAGAATACTTGTCTTACTGTAAGTTCCCTCTAAAACCCTATGTCCTGTTTCTGATTGTATTTATGTTTTCTGTGTTTGGGAAATTGATGACAATGGTGTGTTTGTGTTAGTTGATGTGGTACTCATATTGAGCTTGGCGCAAGCTTTGGTGTATTGTCATGAGAAAGATGTGGTTTATAGGGACATTAAGCCAGAAAACTTGTTGCTTCATCATGTGGTATGTATATGTTTTGCCCAATTCAATTGTGCTGCTCTTCTTTTCTTTAGCTCTATATGCTGGTATATGGATTATATTAGGAGTAGGAGTAGGAGTAGGAAGAGTTTGCCCCTTATTAATGTGCTGAAATTTGTCCATTACTGTTAGTATTTATTCATTTTTTCCTGGAGAAGAAATTGTATTTTTATTCAAGTCATCCGTAAAAAATCAAACATCATACAAAGTCTTTTTTTTTTTTGGGACACAAGTAACAACACCCTTCATTGAGTTCATTCCCTCTTCCAGCACAACTCCATTTAATCATGTTTCAGCTGCAACAATCTTTAATGTTGATTGTGCTGGACAACAAGATGACCAAATCGTCTTTGGTAATGTCATTACCGTAATACCGCAACTCTTGATGTGTTTCGCCTTGCTGCTCGTGTCAAAGGGAAAATGTATCCAAAGCTTGGTTGTTCATGCCAAGGATTAATCTTGGTTGTTGGAGTATTCAAGGTCTCAATGACCCTTGAAAGCAACTAGATTGTTGAATCTTGTCTCTATTCATCACCTCCATCTTCTTTTACGGCCAATTTGTGGATCATTTTGTCCAAACTGAGAGTCTAAGAAGTGCCACTGGTAGTTGGATAGCGAAAATTTGGATCATCACCTTTGCAGATATTAATTACAAATATTTTACCGAGGAGAGGTGAAACATCGAAACAAAGGAGAGGTGAAACTTCATAGTTCAAGCATGGTTAAATCTAACCGTACTAGTAACTTGACATAATCGGGAAGATTACAGAGCGAGTTAGCGACATTCAATCTCAGAAGGCTACCAACCAACCAAGAGAATGACTTGACATCCTCAAATCCGACCAAATAGGAACGACTGCACATCCACATATCCATAGAATTAGGAATCACTTCACATCTGGAAATCCAACCAGATAGAAGCGACTTCACATCAGGCACAATCTTTTGCAATATGCATGAGAAATGAATTTGCAGTGTCACTGTAGTGAGTGGGTATAGATTCTCCAACGGTTCAAATCAACAGATGCAAAGCAAGGCTTTACTAAGAACTTGATGAGCAAAGCTTTACAAAGAACTCTGAAACAAGAGTTCTCTAAACACTCGTAACATTCAGAAGAAATCACACAGGACCCATGTCAAAATTGCAGTCGAAAGTATATTAACTCGGGGCAAGTCATCTTTACTGATCTTAATCACCCAAGGCAAAACAGCAGTTGATATGTTCTCAAGACAACTCCTGAGATTTTCCCAACCTGAAGAATACAATGCGCAAATCTAAACTACACAACTAGGCTAAGTGTAGTGATGTAGTTATCTGAGGTATTGATCCGAGAAGCTCATAGAGATGCCTATTGTACTGGTCATTGTCTGAAAACTAGTGCTATTACTTCCTCTCAAGTTCAAATCCAGCCATGAGCCTAATGTTCAACAGAAAACATTGTGTGTAGAGCAAACAAAAGTGAAACAGAAGGAAGAATAGCCAACCGCAAAATCAATCAGTCTACGATTAAGCAAAGTATAGAGCAATTCAAAGGGATTGAAAAGTGAATAAAACTGAAACCTTTAAGAGCAAGCAAAGGAGCATTTTATTAGCACATCACACATTGATCATTTTGTACACAAATACAATTATTCAGAGCATCAGCTGCACTTCAAATCCATAACTTATACGAGAAGCATTTACAATTGAAAACAGAAGAAGTGGTGAGACCTGTGATAAATACCTGTTCATTTCAAACATTTAATAACATAATTACTAGTGAATCAAGCAACAGCTTCAACAAACTTATGCGACGCCCATGTCTTGGCAAAATCTGATATCTTGCATTGCTCCACCTGTACCCGTTTCAGCTGAGGAGAGTTCAGAACAAAAGATTCAATGGCTTCAGCCTGAATCCCATGACAGTGCATGATATCAACACTCTCCAAACGTTTACAGCTCTTCAACATAGAAACGATGGATGCATTAGTAAGCCCTTTACACCCTCTCACCTTCAAATCAACCAAATAGTTACACGAAACTAGCATTGACATGAATTCTTTGTCAAACAACATTTCGTTGTATGACAAATCCAATTTCTTGAGTTTCTTCAAATTCTGTCCTAATGTGGACAGCAACCCTGGTTCCCTTTCAACAACATCACAGTTTATTAGTGCCAATTCTTCAAGGCCAGAATTCACAGCAGTCCCAAGTGCCTTTAGGCCTTCACCACTGACAAGACAACAACTCTGAAGCCTAAGACTTGAAAGGCTTCTGAAATTCGTAGCAACAGCCAATAGATGATCATTCTTAAGGTCAAGAGGCAATCGAAAATCAAGTTTTTGCAAATTACAATGGCATTGGCTAAAGAACCTGAGCAGACCCTCCCTGCTACCACCATCATAAACCAAAAGAGAAGCCAGAGAATCACAATTTTCGGCCAATTTCAACAGAACCCCATCGAGTATACTCCTACAAGTCCTGAGCTCCACTTCTTCAACACCCTGCAAGCACATAATGAATGACGAAAAAGAGCCTCCATCCCCAACTCCCTCACAGCTCTTCAGCTGTAACTTCTTCAGCTTTCTACAGCTCCTCCAAAGCCAACCCAATCCCCAATCACCAGCTCCAATCCCAGATAAACAAAGACTCTCTAAACCCAATTCAGCACCAGAATCCTCATCTGCAGAAACCCCATAATCATTCCCTTGTTCAACCCCAACTCCCCCAGAGCACACCATGATTGACAATTCCTTCAATTTCGGAAAACGGATGATCCACATGAGGAAGAGGGGCCTGGAGAGGCTGATACATAGAGAGGTTAGCTGGGTACATGCTGCAGAGAGAGAAGCGAGGGAGGACGCAGAAACTGGACCAGCCAAGAACCTGAGGCTGTGAAGCTGAGCACAGAAGGTACAGACCAACAGAAGGAGCTGATCAGCCAAAGTGGTCGTGCTTCTGGGATCAGATAACAGAATAGAGAGACAAGAGAGAAAAGGGTAGTGAGAGAGGAGGGAAGACAGAGAAGCTACTGTGGAATCGTCTCCGGTGAGACGGAGAGTGAGAGAGGTTCTGGAGGTGCGGTGGAGGTGAAGCCAGCGCTTGGAGACCAGAGAAACAGAGGAAGATGAAGATGGTGGCAGTCTTAGGAAGACTTCTTGTACAAGTTCATCACACAGCAAATTATCCATCTTTTGGTCTCAGAATTTCTTCTTCTTCTTCATATGAAACAGTCTTCTGCTTCTTCTTGTTTGCTTATTTGGACTTTCAGATAGTCACCTAACAAGGAGAGTTTTCTATTGACTACGGCTCTGGTGTCTGTTTTGGTTTCTTGCTTTGCTTTGCTTTCCTTTCCTTACAGGGCTGTTTCAAGGTGAGCAAGTCATACTCCAAGAGATTATGTTCAACTTGGCCGTGGGACTTCTAATAATTCATTAATAATTGTAAACCGTAGAGATAGATTCCAACCGCTACATGGGGAGTTGGGGTTGAACAAGGGAATGATTATGGGGTTTCTGCAGATGAGGATTCTGGTGCTGAATTGGGTTTAGAGAGTCTTTGTTGAAACTACGGCCGCCTGAGTTTCTTATTCTTACCCGTCTCACATTTCTTAGCTTCATGATGAAACCAAAGCTTATATTCACCTACCAACAAAAATTTAACTATTCAGTCGTATTTTTACTTGCATGTCATCAAGTAAATATACAACTCATGACAAACCATTAGGAGGAAGAAATTACTAAAATTAGTCATAAATTTAAGTATATACAAGAGAACTCGTGAAAATGGAGACTAGTAAATGTCTAAACAGCACGAAAAGAGCAAATTAAATTTGGTGCAAGACATCTCCATCGCCATCCTTTTCCTAATGAATGAAAGCATCTGATTACAGCTTTAGGAGAAAGACATTCTCTATTTTGGTTCACTAAATCTTATTCATTATCTTCACAAGGGGGACAATAAGGTTTTGGTAACTGATTGGGATCAACAAGTTTTTGTGAATGACATTTCATTGGCTACCAAAGGATTCCAACAACTAAAAACAAGGAGGCAACCAGAGATTTTAACCATATTATAAACATAGAGCATTCATGCAGATGCTGTGAATGCTTTATACAACAGAGCACCACAACCATAGGTCTCTTGAAAGGGCAAATATATCGAAAGCGATATTCTACCAACCAATACGAAAGGAAGAAAACACAATAACCATCATGACCACTATGATCTTTTCATCAGAACCTTGCAGTTTATGCCCCAAGATCCTTACCCTTTGGTAGAGTGTGGAATAATATGAACCTTAATTAATTTTATATCATCTTCTTCGATAATGCAAGAGAAAAGGAACTTATTCTGATGGGAGTCATGGGACCATATCTAAGTCAGCAAGCAATAGTCCATAATACATGGAAGGAAATGCTTTTTCACAACACCAAGTCATTCTATACTCGAAACCATAGTAAGTTATTGCCAAAATGTCACGAAAAGAGTTTTAGAACGATTTTCTGGGAGTGCAAATGACATTGCCTTCCAGGGACTAGTCTCAAATCTTGGCCCTCACCTAACAAAATTAGAGTGTGAAAGTGTGTGCTACCTATATTTAGTGCAATGTGATGGTGTGTGTGCATTTCCTGCACATCTGCCTCACTCTATACTCTTTCTGAATTTGTGGTAAGCTTGAAGATTTACCTGAAGAGCTGATCTGGACACAAGCTAGTAAGCGCAGTGATGCCATCTCTAAACCCAGCAAAGAATTATCTAGCAGCCGCCATTCAGATTAGACATGTGATGGAGGTAAAGAAAGAATGCAACACTCTTCATCATGTGATTTGATCGCAGGTCTAACCATTCTCTAATTCAAGGTAAAGTTGTTTACAGCATGTTAACAGTTGTGAAACAATATATGAATACACAAAACCCAGGATGGCAGGTGAACCACACCAATATATAGGTAAGTGGCACTATTCCAAACCCACAGAGATTCCACCCAAGACCAGAAATCACCCACACTAATGCTGCCGAAACCCTCGAATGCTCCTTTCAAAACTATGAAAGTCATTGGTGGAAATCCTACGATCCCCATAACAAGATTACAAGCTGCTCTTAGCATTGTTCTCAGGGTCCTAGTTTTAACATCAAGCTTCAAAGGATGAGCCATCAAACACATGGGGACAATTAGTAACCCCCCAATTTCTGCTGTAGCGAAGTTGATGATCGACATGAGACATAAACCAATGAATGCAGCTGACAGAGTCACTGATTTTAGGATGGCCCACTCTTTTTGAGATCTCGAGTCATTAGCATCAGAAAATGGAGAAGCCAAAATCATGTACATGACTACAAGGCTGAGTACTGAAAGCAAAACCCAGATTATAAAGCTGGTTGTTGGGGTGCAATTGGGTATTTGACAGATGAAATACGGGAGTAATGAAACAAAAGATCCCCACAAGTAGACAACAAATAATTTCTTTGCTGCAAAAAGCCATTTCCATGAGCTGAGAGTGATGCAACCAGCACAAGTGGCCAAAGAACCAGAGTCAGCGGCACTGAGCAATGGAGAAGACTCAGAAGCAGTGACCGAAGGAGCAGAATCAGCAGCAGTGGCCGAATAAGCAGGTTTCTCTGTACTCAGACTATCATCAGAGTTACCAGCATTTACAAAAAGAGAAGCATCCACCATGGGGAGCGGTGCAACTAGTAGTGCAAAAGCAATCATGTAGACGCCCACCGACACAAATTTACTGGGAGATGTTAATAGGTATAGGAAAAATGACTGATGAAACTTTTCTAGAAGGTTGTTTACCGATTGCACAACTCCTTCGATTAATCTGCACAAAGAACAAGAAAACCTCATCCACAATGACACATATTTAAATATATTCTATTATGATGGTCATGGTCATGGATATAGAATTATAAATCATATAGTGATTATAACTTGTGAAAATTATAAGAGAGGAGGAAAAAAGAAAAGAAAAAGGAACTGCAACAGGGAGTCTTGGCAAGCAATACATACATAATCAAATAAGATTAGGAATGTAGATGCTCCTATCTCCTGTTGACATTTAAAAGACTCAATGCTTTCAGGAACCAAAAAGTTCTTAGAAGACACAAATATAGTGAATCCTGATGCAGATAACCAACATACTATAAAACAAGTTACCACATAATATAATTTCAACATGCCCTTTCTGAAAAAGTGAAATATGTATGCCTTAACTTCAAAAAAGATAAACAGTAGGTACTTGAGATTCTACACAGGAGATAGATTTCTATTTTAAGTAAACAAGTTCCTCATGCATATGTGAAGGGAATAGAGATGCATGGCATCTCCTCTGACTTCCATGTAAAGGACACAAAGCATAATTTTCCTCCTTAATTTGTATTCCAACTTTCTAACAGGCAAGATATACTTCTTAAGGAATAACAGGAAAATGAAATCCCGGTGAGAAAAATAGTCAATGCAGTCATTTATAATATCTCTTTATAATATGAGATCAATCATAGCCACTAACTCATACCGATGAGAAGAAATTGTTATGATGCCTTGAATACATATCAATGAATTGAAAAGGGAAACTATGAAAGGTGTAACTGAGCACTAACCTGCCACTTCGCAGAAGGAAGTCATTTTGTCTTCTGTTACCCAAAGTATTAACTTTAGGCAAAAATTCCACAGTAATTGCATCAACTTGGTAATCACGAAAAGCGCCATGGGGACCGGTGGGTTTGCCCAAAGCCTAACATCATGAACATAGCATGATATAAGTAATCATCCAGAGATGATTAACTGAACAAGTAATTAGATATCCTGATTGATCGAATTTGAGACTAGAAACACAGACAGGCCACTATCTGAATCAACAAAGAGCAAGTTAGACCTACCTGGTAGTACAATGCACTTGCAAGTGTGGCACTACCGTCAATATACTCTGCAGCTGGGATACCAAATTTCAACTGGGGATTTACGCTTCTAGCATAATGTCCTAGTGATTCAAACATTTCACCTAAAGTCTCAAGCCATCCCATATCGAGAAAAGACCGCAATCTTTCCACCTTTGCCCGCAAACCTTGCCTATGTACTGCTAAATAATTCACAGTATTGATAAGGTCAAGATTTGGCATCTGTCCATTGGATGCCTCCGCATAGATACTTAGACTGTCCTCATATTGATAAGCCTGATCTCCAACCTTCATGACAAGGGCTGCAGCCATGGTGCCAGCCCGTTTAAATCCATCATAAGTCGTCCTTTCCATAAAATGCTTCTCTTCCATAACATGCACATTATTGCTTTCAGGACACATTTCTGCATCTATTGTGCCCCATCCACTGAATACAGGAGTGTGATAGTCTCTTAGCCAAGCAGAAACTGCAGCATACTCTCCAAATTGGGAATCTGCAACAAGCCATATCACATCCTTGGCCAGCCAAGGAACTCTGGTAAGCAAGGAAAACACCGAGTACGCAATTCCCAAAGATAACGCCTCATTCTTGCTAACTTTTGCTGAATTAAGAGGAGTCACCAACACAATCGCTTCCTTCCCATCACCACGTGGTGCTCTTATAATTCCAACAGTGTTGACACCGTACAATGCACAACTGACGTTCTGTTCAATCCTTCCCGAATCAGGGCTAGAAAAGAAGCGCAGCGGGTGAAACTGATTCAACTGAGGGTGGAACTTGTGGAAACTAACTTCAGCACCCGAATTCGACATATACTGTGCTACCAGTCTCCGACTCCCTCTGCAACATAACAAAAAAGGAAGTGTCAACGAAACTCATGACACGACCAAAAATGCAGGGATCTTCATTGAATCAATACTTCCTCAGCTTGTTTTGAATATCAACATGTAAACAAAATCAAAATGCGTGCCCTATTCGAAGTCCATAAACCAAAAGGTAACCAGATCATTTACCATTCTACTTGTAAATATCACGACACATTAATATAAAGCACTTCAAAGTAAGTTTAGCATTCAATCTCTAAACACTAAGACTAAGTAAGTAGCCGAAATTACAACCGAAAACATACATTTCTGAGCCAACAGGCTTGGAATTCAAAGCAGTCAAATCGTCTATCAATCTATTCGCCTCCGCAACCTCCTCATCGGAAAGCACAGGAGCCACCGAGCCTACATTTTCAGCCATTGAAAACCTCATATCAACACTAAGCAAATCAAACAGAACAAACAGTAACGGAAAGCGAAATCAAATACAGAGAGAGAGAGAGAGATCGAGAACCTGGCATGAGCGAATTCTCGGAGATGTAGGTGTTCTTGGCGAGGACCGGAAGGAGCAGAAGAGCCAGAACGGCGGCGGTGGACAGAACGAGACTGAAGAAGAAGGAGCAAAACGACGGCGTTTAGGGATTGGTGTTGTGAAATTGAGAGTTGAGATGTGAGGGGGAGTACCTGAAGAAGAAGCTGTGAGAGATGAGGAAGATCCCGAGGCGAACGATGGGACGTCGTTTGGACTTGGAGGCGTTGGGCTCGGTCTCAGGTTCGGCCATGGCCAAGGGGAGGTTGTCTCAGTCTGAGTAGTAGTTTGTTGTGGGAAAGTGAGCCAAGGACTGGAGAGAGAGAGGAACTAGTAATGCTCGGAGGCGGAACCCGGGAGCGTACTCGCTGGGTTTCGGGTTTTGGGCCTCGTGAACAATTTGTTTGGGCTCGGATCGGTGTCTTCATTTATTTTCAAATTTGTTTGCTCTAGATTTTCAAATTTCGTCAGAAAGTGTTTCAACAGACTAAAAAATTCATGCTTAGTCACTCTCGATGTATAATAAATGTCATCTTGAATGTAAATTTAATGATGGAGAGAATTATTTTCAAATAAATTTATTTTATTTTTAACACTTAGATGTAAATCGAATAGTAATTGAGCAATATTTATTTGGTTAGTTAGTGATTAGATGAACACTACTTTTATTTGATATTCTTTATTGAATTGTAAAAAAAAAATTGATAAGAAAATAAAAACATACAATTTTAGTCGAAAAACATACAATTCTGTCCACAACTTTAAGCAAAAGTGATGCTCTTTGGAAAAGGATTATCCTTATGTTTTTTAAATAAAAGGGTGCCCAATTTCACAAAGTTGATACATGAATTGTAGTCGATCTATGGTTTGTTTGTTTATTTATTTACTTTCTCCTTCATCTTGATAATGGAAAAAAGAAACTGTCTAAAATTACTAATTAGCGTTTAGCAGGTAATTAGAATTTAGAAAGAGAAAAAAAATTGTTTCAAAAACTACTAATTAGCATTTAGCAGATAGTTAGAATTTAGAACTATAAAAAAACACCAATAGAGGTGAAGTCAAGTAAATTGAAAAATCAAATATTAAAATGGTTCACTGTTCCAAATGGGTTCAGACACTATCAAACTCATTCAATTGGAAGTCCTCTACTCTACTGTCAATTGAACTCCTCTGTTTGCTGACACTATCAAACTCACTCAATTCGAAATCCTGGGTTCGGACGTTATATAAGACTCAAATTATAGTATTTTAATTTACTCCATTATCTCATAGTACAACCTTAATTAAATGGCTACGTTTAATTTAAGGCAATAGAAATCGAATAGTATAGCCTTAAATGCATGTTAAAACTGCTAGTTAAATTAATAATATAGTCTAAAACGATACGACTGATTGATTTTGAAGACTATAAGTTCTGCTCTTGGAATAATGTGTACTCCTTAGGATTGAGGGGGTTTGGGTTTCCGTAATCTCTATGTTTTTAATTTAGTTATGTTGATCAAGCAAGCTTGGAGGATTATTCAAAACCCAAAGTCTCTTGTTGGAAGACAAAAATTCTTGTATGCACCATGGATCAAACGAACCAACCCCATAAATTTACACGTGGCGTAATCTAAGCCACCTAAATCAAGGACTAAAATATCGACAATTACAGAAATATCGGTGGTTTGAAAAAAAAGAAATTTATATGGATATATCAAGAAAATATCGAATATCAATGAAAATTTTATCAAAATTTATATAGAAGTCGTATATTCGACTAGAAAGATACATAAATAGAAGTCGTATACCATCGGTTGATCTCCATTCATGAATATATCCCTACATCTTACGATTAGTTTTGATCTCGTCGAGCAAAGCTGATGTTGGGATGATGATGTACATCTCCATTCATGAATATCCCTACATCTCCATGCACGAGTCAATACTGAACTATGGCTAGTCACCTTTCGAGAATGGGTGTCCACTATGAGGAGCAGCCAACTATTCTTGAAAAACTATTTCGTAAGGCTCAGGCGGCCGTCGTCCCCGGAGAGCACATTTTTGTGTTGATCGCCGACGTTGTTGTGCAGGTTTCGGGAACTTTTAACGTCATGATAACATTGCTGCTGATCTTATAAGGGAAACTCATAATATCTACATTGACGTAGATAAAATGTTCTTTGAAATTCGAAGCGTTGATTATCATACTACGACTGAATGGGTGGCGTTGGGATCCTTTGAAACTTATAGAGTCAAGTTCATTGTTTCAGCTAGGTCATCAATTGAGGGGTTACAGAGAAAGATGCTTGATAGTTTGGAAGAGGATACTATCAAACACAACCTGTCATGCATTATTCAGTGATTGGAGACAAGCAGTGGCGGATCCAGCCCAAGGCTTGTCTTGGCTGGAGCCTAGGTCAGATTTTTGGACTCAAAATTCTACCAGACCTAATAAAAAAAATTAAAAAAAAGTTATACGACATCGTTCTTTTTTGAGTAAAAGTTGATCTCTGAAATCGATTCGTCCTCACTCCTCAGACCCTCTCAAACTCAACTGAAACAGCTACCCTATCAATCGCATCGCCGTCGCTCGTCTCCTCGCAGTGACGCCGTCGCTCGTCTCCTCACAGTAACACCGTCGCCTGTTGCCTTGCTCGGCTGTTCGCCGTCGTCGGCTCATCACCCATTGCCCATCACTCCATCGGTGATTGCCCGCGCGGTCGCTGTCTCCCCGTTCACTTCCCTAAACGGCCAGACCAGGTCTGTATTCTTTGTTTCTTACCCAATTAGTTTTGTGTAATTGTGTATTTATGTTCTCACTGTTCTGGGTAGTTTTGTGTTCATATTGAACATCATCAAAAACAAACTTATAAACAAGATAGACGATGAGTTTCTTGATGATTGCATGGTGCTTCATATTGAAAAAGGAATTTGTTGAAGTGGTTGACAGTGAGATGGTGATTAAAGATTTTGAATTTTTAAGGCCTCGTAGAGTACAGTTTAGTTAGTTTTTAATTATGTTTCTTGTATTGTATTGTGTCTGATTTTTGTTTATGCAAATGCGTTTGAGGATAAGGATTGCTACGTCGCCCTATGTATGTGTGTCTTTTTTAATAAACCAAATTTTTTTGCATTGTTGAGTAAAATTTTTTTTGTGCGTTGCATAGTCATGTGCGCCCCTTGTGCCAATACCTCTGCCAATTGTAGAAGAACTCCGTAGACAAGTCTCAATTGATCAATCAGCTAAGATAAGCCAAATTGTTCATCCCAAGTTGTGAGTAGTACCCAACAACTGTATTAGTTCCTTGTATCATATATGAAATATATCAACAATGAAATCAGTAGCAATTTGCATGGACGTAGCAAGCATGGACAATCTACATTCTTGTGCCTTATTCTCAAGCCGTCTCACGTTTCTTAGCTTCATGATTGAAGATATAAAAGTACTGAAACTTGAAGCAGAGACGTTTCAATCCTCGATGACCTGACAGAAAAATAATAAGAACACCAGATTTTTGACGCTGTGTAAAAACCTCAAAATAGAGGGAAAAATCACAACGGAGGAAAACGAACTCCAACTAGATGAATTTGTAAAGAGTCTTACAACCTCTTTGTAAACCGTAAACTATTACAAATTCTTATCTCTAGGCAGAACGTCTTCCTCTCATTTCTTCAATTATCTTCTCTTAACACACAAGAGAATCATCATCACACACACAACAAGTTCAACTCAACACGTAACAGTTCAACTCGTGACCTTGTTGATTAGAATTAGCTAATAGTTTCGTGATCACCATCGGTTGATCTCCATTCATGAATATATCCCTACATCTTTCGATTAGTTTTGATCTCGTCGAGCAAAGACGATGTTGGGATGATGATGTACATCTCCATTCATGAATATATCCCTACATCTCCATGCACTAGTCCATACTGAACTATGGCTAGTCACCCTTCGAGTATGGGTGTCCACTATGAGGAGCAGCCAACTATTCTTGAAAAACTATTTCATAAAGTTCAGGCGGCCGTCGTCCCCGGAGGGCACATTTTCGTGTTGATCGCGGACGTTGTTGTGCGGGTTTCGGGAACTTTTAACCTCATGGTAACATTGCTGCTGATCTTATAAGGGAAACTCCTAATATCTGCATTGACGTAGATAAGATGTTCTTTGAAATTCGTAGTGTTGATTATCATACTACGACTGATAGGGTGGCGTTGGGATCCTATGAAACTTATAGAGTCAAGTTCATTCCTGCAGCTAGGTCATCAATTGAGGGGTTACAGAGAAAGATGCTTGATAGTTTGGAAGAGGCTACTATCAAACACAACCTGTCATGTAGTATTTCTATGGATAAATTTGCACAAGGTGGTGTTTGTGAATTGCATTATTCAGTGATCGGAGACGAGTCATGTGCGCCTGTTGTGTCGATACCCCTGCCAATTGTAGAAGAACTTCGTAGACAAGTCTCAATTGATCAATCAGCTAAGATAAGCCAAATTGTTCATCCAAGTTGTGAGTAGTCCAACAACTGTTATAGTTTCTTGAATCATATATGTTATGTTTGATAAATCTATGTACAATATCTATCTGAATATTTACCCCCCACCCAAAAATGGGTTTCTTGATTTTACTTTTGCCAGTGCCAGAATTTTGAGAATGCTTCCATCTTGATCTTCATACTGGCTTTTGCTTGAGCAGGAGTTTCTTCTTCCACACTCTCACTTGCTGCAATAAAACAACTGTAATTAGTAACTTGATGAAGTCAGTCAGGCAGTGACTAGCCTTAACTGATAGTAATGAGGTGAAAAGTATTACGATTTCGGTGATGGTTTTCGTTTTCAGCCTCCTCTTTCATTTGCTTATTGAATGACTTAGCAGTCATGAACACATTTGCAGGTCTTTCCCATCCTCCTCCAAATATTCCATGTCCTTCTTTTCGCTGAGGCTGGATGAGGAACTCTAGCACTGCTAGTTCTTCTCTTTCCACCCAATGTATGCAGTTCACAGGGCATGAGTCAACTGATACCTGTAAATGTTCCAGTTCAATACCACATTTTGATCAAAGATTGGCAAGAACTTGGATAAATTTACCTCAATCCTTTGATCATCGTCACCGTATTGAAGTTTAACCCTTGCACATCCTAGAGCCTCATCAAACATGTAGGTAGCACTTGCTTGGTGCACACATTGTCTGCAACCTGCCAGAAATTCAGTTGCCATTTGCCAATAGGTAGAAATGCTGATTTACATTTCATCTTATAGAAAACTAGAAAAGATTGGCAGACAAATTTTTAGAATTTAGTCTGAGAAATGACCTATGCAAGCATTTTCATCAACAAAGAGAGCTTGGGGTCTCAAAACTCCATTCCATGAGCTGCCATCAAAGGTTGATCTGTTTCCTCTGACACTTGCTATCCTTTGACCAACAGAAGCATCATATTCCTTCCTCAGATTCTCCTTAATCAGAACTTTATAGGCTTCATTCAGCTTGAGGGTATACTCATGACCCTAAGCAACATTAGGCAAATATAAACACCCTTTTCAATCCAAATCATAATACTGATTGGCATGGTTAAGAAGGTAATTTATGTTCTTAAACAATAGAATTAACATCTATATGTATACTAAAGTGTTCAATTACCTCTTGGCCTGCAATATCTGGGTGATATTTCTTTTGCAAATTCCTATAAGCTTGTTTGATTATCTGGGGATTTGAACCAGCATCAACTCCAAGTAATTCATAGTAATTCTTGCCTGTTGTACTTGCTCTTTCCCCTGACTCTTTGTTACAACATCTTATTCCACTGCATCCCTGCCTAGCATCAATATAGATAAACTAGCCAAACTCAAATCCAAATTCAAATTCATTATGGAAGTTCTAACAAAGTTCAAAGTCTGCATGAGATTACCTCAAGATGGACTTGCTTCTGATGAACTGGTGTTGAATTTGAAAACCTTTTGGTGCTGAAAATTGGGAAACTGAGACTGCTACCATAACAGACATATTGGATATGATCCCTTAAACTTGGCAAAGAATAATAACCTATGATTCCTGATAGATATTTTTGCTAGATATTTTCTCAACTTATTGTCAAAGGTTTTGCCTTCTTTCTCATTGTTCAACCGCTTCAACGTACTATCAGTGTCACATCCTCAAAGTTAGGATTAATATATGACCAATACAATACTAAACGACGTCGTTGAAAGAAAAGGTTGTCATTTCTGCTTGCTCCATGGTACTTAAGGCTCAAATGGAAGCCTAGTCCTCCTTTATCAGTTTATTTCTATGTAATCAATGAGGTAAGGAAGCGTCTCATGCTACAAGCTAGTGTAAGTTGAAAGGTCATTCATTTCTCCAAATAAAGGCTACTAATTCATGTAACTTTTGATTTGTATATAAACCACTATCGAAACAATAATCCCCAATTTAACATATAAATGATTCAACTTAATTCCTACTAGCTTGCTCCATGGAACTCTGAGGCTTAACTCTGTGATTCGATCTATTCGAGCAAGCGATAATGGTCTGCTTCTGGATCGAGATCACGCTTATAGGAAGGGCCGCAGAGCATTCCACCCCATTGAGGGAAGTAGATGAGTGTGAGTGGGAGAGTACAGATGATCATCATGATTCCCATTAGAGAAATGCCTGTCTGCTTTGAGTATGTAGAGCCTGAAAACAGTAAGAGCTGGGTTATCACAGCCCCCATGGTTCCTCCACTGCCTGTTATCCCTGAAATCACTCCTAGTGACCTGAAAATCGCATTACACATATGTTAACTTCGATTCAGTTATATATTAAGCCATGCTGCATATTGCTGCATGCACGCAAAGACCTTTCATGTCTTTTAGAGTACAAGATCAAGTGCCATGGACTCATGGTGATCAAAGCAACTTACCCAGATATAAACTTTTTTTACTCGAGGAGAATTACTTCAATCTGTTTTTCCTTGTAGTATAGTAAAATTTTAAGTCGATGAACAATCTGACTATCAAACTTTACTAATCTAATAAACGTGCAGAAAATCGAAAGACTTCTCTAATCACAATATGCATACCATTTTTGATGCTAGCTAAGCAAATACGTATGTTTTGGAGACGGAGTCTGAATTTTTAGATTCACATAATTCATGTAACACATTTAATCGATTTTTGTATAGACTATGATACGCGTACGTAACACAATTTGCATTTCTACACTACTAGCTTAGCTTGCATGCAAAGGAATAATAGTTGTTTCATGATTATGACTTGATGACAGTTGTTTAAGACAAACACATCGAGTCGATGTGCTTGTTTTCCAATGCATTTTATGTCGATTTCGGAAAATATCTCTAGGGTGAGTCATGAACTTCATGACGAAACACCACAACCCTCGGTTAGCATTTAGCACCATCATCATGCATAATCATATTCATGAAATAGTAAAAAGAAAATGGACCCGCATAGCCAATCGCGTCCGATGAGTCGTCACCGGCCGCAGTGACATCGAGAGTGTATTCGGCGCACCCGGGTGCGCCACGCATCCGGAAATTTAACGGTGAGATCACCGAGTGGGGCCGAGCTTTGATCCGGTGAGATCCGCCGGGTGCGCTCTATAATTTTCACGTGACATCACTGACATGTAACGTAAAAGTTGAAAACTCGATTATTTACCTTTTGGAAACAAATGGAACGACACCAAACGTGAGTCCTGCCGCAGCCTGGACAAACACAGAGAAGACGCACATGACAAGTATGGAGCCCCAGAGCGAGTCCACTCGTCCGAGCAGCAAGCACAGCAAACCCGCCACCGTCTGCGTCGCCCACAACCCCCACAGCCTCCCTCTCATCCCGAATCTCCTCCCCAACAAGTCGGAAATCAAACCCCCGCTTGGCCTCGAAAAGAAGTTCGCCAGTCCGAAGCTGGAAGCTATGGTTCCGGCCACCTGAATGTTCACGCCGAACCGGTCGTAGAAGTACTGAGCAATGATGTTGTCAGTTGTCAACTCCACACCGAAGCAAAACCCGTATATCAAGGCCAAGATCCAACCTCTGTAGTTTTTAACCCCATTGAACAGCACCTCGAAAAAACTGTCTTTGTTTTTTGACGCCTTCTCGGAGCTGCATGCGCTTCTGTAGCTCCCGGAAGGTAGGTCCTTCCCGTAGATCAGGACCAGTACCGCTGTGCTGGCCTGCAGCACGGCGGGGACTATGAATGCGAGACGCCATGCAGTTGAGGATGGGAAGTTGAATGCTGAGATGATGAAGGAGTAGATGAGTGGCATGACGAGCTGGGTGGCGCCGGAGCCCATGTTGGCCCAGCCTGCGGAGACGCCGTTGGCGAGACCGACGACGCATCCCGAGAACATGCAGCTCATCCAGAACTGGTTGGCGACGAAGTTGGCGAGGGAGAACCCGACGAGGAAGCGTACGGCGATGAAGGCGTTTGGGGAGGAGACTAGGCCGGTGGCGAGAATGATGGGGGAGGTGAGGAGGGAGAGGGAGGCGGAGGCGACGCGTGGGCCGAGGACATCGCAGATGGGGCCCATGGCAATGCGGGAGAAGATGGAGCCGAGGAAGGCGGCAATGGCGGCGCGTGAGGTATGTGTTTCGGTGAGGTGGAGGTCGTCGCGGATGACGGCAATGAGTGGAGGGATGGAGAAGGTGGAGAAGAAGCAGGAGAACAAAGACAACCATGCGAGGTGGAAAGCTCGCATGTGTGGTGATGCCATGGAGAATGGTCTGAATTCTGTGGCTTTTCCATCTTCATCAACTGGTAAAGCAAAGAGATGATGACGAGGGCCAGCTTTCTTTAGTGGAACTTGGTGATCATCTTCCATGGTGGTGGTGCTTGTGTCTTCTATTCGGGTGGATATATGAGGTTTAAATTTAGAGAAGGAATTGAAACAAATAAGAAGATAGCTAGGTACGTAACTTGGTGGTTGCAGTGAAGTTTGAGTTGTGTCGGTAAAGAGTTCAAAAATTGCTCAGAGGATTTCTAGGAGGGAATGTCAATGTCTTTCGTGTCCCCCTCGTATATATAATTATGTGATGGAAAGGTTTAGAAAGAGGGCTTGTTTGATAGTGATCGAATCTACCACTACCAAATTGGTAAATGCTCCCTGCACCAGTTCAGCCTGCCATATATATCAGAATTTGAGTCCTCCGGCCAGCCTCCTCGTTGTCGATGGGCGGGTATTATGAGCATAATGACAAAAGCGATAAGAAATTTCAAAATCTGAATTAATAAAAATGAGACGTTTGTGTTGGTGATGTCAAATTGTTGCATGCATGGTGGCTTGCTTCAGATGCATATCTATACTTGTCACAACGACGGCTACCCACCCATGCAGCTAGCTAAGCTTTTGCTGAGTTCTAGTAAATTCAAAGCTAGCTAATTTAACTCCTAGCTAGCAAGGCTTGGCTCGTCATCATCATCATCATCATCATCCTTGAGTTCTGTGCATGAGCGATTGAGATCAATATGATGTCTAGCTAGGTCTCAGCTGGGGATGGTATTGAGGCAAACAGTAATCACTTCGAACTTTGTCCTGCTCTATCTGGGATCATCTCTAGCTATCACCATTTTATGAGATATACATATCCTTTTCTTATAGTCACATAGTCATGGATAAAAATCTGACCCAAACTTGTACAGATTTTACGTGTACCCATGTACGTACGTAACTTGATACACAAGAAGCATGAAATTTTGATTGTGAGAATATATAGCGCCATATACACATGGAAGAAGTCCTTCTTAAGCATATAGAGCCGGAGTAACTTTCTGGGTTGGTAAAACTTTCTACTTTCGAGTAAGAAGATGGATGATATTGATGTCGACAAAGGACAATGACGGAGATGGCAGAGGGTCATGATCGAGACGTATGCGGATATGAGTAGTGTGAAAAACAAAATGATTTGGAGAAAACGTGGTATGTTTTTATTCGTTTATGTCAAGTTCGCATCAAACCAAACATTGCTTAGTGACAGTCGGTATGAGAAAATTTGTTAAGACGACAACATCACCCTAGAATCATTGAGACCGGAATCATGCATGATTCTGCTGGTTAGGTTGTGCTTTCATTGGTCGTGTTTTTGATGCCAAATTTAATTCAATGACAACCATGCATATATATATGGTGACGACATATATTGAAGTCTGAGTTTGGGCACGGTACACATTTATCATTTATGTGAAAGGTGATATTGAGCTATTAGTGCGTATGTATATTTATATATTAAAGATATTAGAAATGTAAGATTTCTCTATACATGATTCGAGAAATGTAAGATATTACAATTTAAGCTGCTGGTTTTGGTAGATCATAACAGGGGACACGATGGTTCTGTTCTCAATCAAGGCGTAACATAATAGAACTACCTGATGAAAAGGAGTACTAATAGATCTTTAGACTCACCATCCTAACGCCACTGGAATTGTCATACTTTATGGGATTAGTGTTCTTTGGGCATTCTGAATCCCAGTGAGAAGCTGGTTCATCACGAATACTACAGGACTTCGTAACGGCACGTCCAACCTCCAACCCAGCCATGATCAGGATGGCCACCCAACCTATGACATCCCTTACGAACTATATCATAGCCACTGCCAACGGTTGTCTTGTCCGGGTTTGTCATTAGGGCCCACCTTAGAGCCTTGGGCCATTCTTCTCACCAATCCAAACACATAATTCTTCCAGGTCGTCTTCTTCTTCCCCCATGTCTCCAACAGTCCAACTGACTTAACTACCTAGCACCGCCATGTCAACCGCCGTCAAAACTCTCCTCACCACCATCCCAACAACCAATCTCGGAACGTACGTACAAAAATGCATCTCCTTCTTGAAAACTCATAACTCCATCACCGAGGGAACGGTCCTTCATGGCCATTTGGTCAAGACTGGTCTCTCATCTAAGAGATACATAGCCGTAAGGCTACTCATCATGTACCTGGATACAAGAAAACCCAAAGGAGCTGCTCAAGTACTGAAAGAGTTCAAAGGGTTCGACCCCATCGTGCATAACTGTTTGATCAATGATCACGTCAAGCGTGGAAATGTCGACGAGGCACGTCGCTTGTTCGACTTAATGCCCAAGAGAAATGACGTCACGTGGACCGCGTTAATCTCAGGGCTCATGAAATGTGGTAGGGTAAGGGAGGCAATGTGGTACTTTGAGAGGAACCCGTTTCGTAATGTGATCTCTTGGACGGCGGCGATTAGTGGGTTGGTCCAGAATGGGAGGTGTTTCGAAATGTTTAAGCTTTTTCGGAACATGTTTGAGTCTGGAGTGAGACCTAATTATGTCACATTTAGTTCGGTTTTGAGCGGTTGTGTAGAGTTTGGTTTTGGAATGAGTGTTTTAGGGATGGTTGTTAAGGTTGGGTTTGAGAAGAATGTGTCAGTATTGAACTCGTTGGTTAGTTTGTGTGTAAGGATGGGCGAAATGGGTGTGGCTAGGAGGGTATTTGATCGAATGGAGAAGAGAGATGTTGTTTCGTGGACTGCGATTCTCGATATGTATGTCAGGATGGGGGGTTTGAGAGAAGCGCGCCGCGTTTTTTATGAGATGCCGGAGAGAAATGAGGTTTCTTGGAGTGCAATGATTGCGAGGTGCAGTCAGAGCGGCTATCCTGAAGAGGCAGTGGTGCTGTTTCGACGGATGATTGAGAATCGGCTGGTTCCAAATGTGTCTTGTTTGGCTAGCATTCTCAGCGCATTGGCTAGCCTGAACGGTTTGCTGGTGGGAATGAGCGTCCATGCACATATTCTGAAAGGTGGACTTGAGAAAGATACGTTTATCAGCAGCTCGCTTATAGACTTGTACTGCAAGTGTGGGAAAACTGAGGATGGGCGCTTGGCGTTTGACTTGATTTCGGAGAAGAATGTGGTTTCATGGAATTCTATGGTTGGGGGGTACTGTCTGAATGGACAAATGGAAGAAGCTAAAGTGTTATTTGATAGGATACCTGTGCCGGACAATGTATCTTGGAATACTATGGTTGGGGGTTACTTAGAAAACAAGGAATTCGATAAGGTATTTGAAGTGTTCAATGAGATGCTCTTGTGCGGAGTAACCCCTAATATATCTACCTTCTCGAGTGTGCTAAATTGTTGCGCGAGCATAGCGTCATTAGAGAAAGGAAAGAACCTCCATGGGAAAGCAATTAAACATGGAATCCAATTTGATGTTTTTGTTGGTACTACCCTTACGGACATGTATGCAAAATCGGGGGATATTGACAGCTCCAAGAAGGTGTTTGATAGAATGCCGAAGAAGAATGAAATCAGTTGGACTGTGATGATTCAGGGGCTAGCAGATAATGGTTTTGCTGAGGAATGTTTGTCGCTGTTCGAGGAAATGAGTAGAACGTCAACTGTTGCTCCTAATGAGCTCATGCTTTTATCAGTTCTTTTTGCATGCTCTCACACTGGCTTAATCGACAAAGGGTTGCAGTACTTTAATTCAATGTTAAGTGTTTATGGTATAAGGCCAAGGGGAAGACACTACACTTCTGTGGTGGACATGCTGTCTCGATCAGGATGTCTTTCTGAAGCCGAGGACTTCATAAAGTCCATGCCATTTGAACCTGAAACTAGTGCCTGGGCAGCTCTATTGAGTGGCTGTAACAGATATAAAAATGATGAGATAGCAGAAAGGACAGCCCGGAAGCTTTTGGAGTTGGTAGAAAGAAATTCTGCAGGATATGTGATGTTGTCGAACATCTATGCTTTGGCTGGGAGATGGATTGATGTTCGGAAGATTAGGAGATTAATGAGGGACATGGGATTGAAGAAGAGTGCTGTTGGTTGTAGTTGGGTTGAGGTGAAAAATGTAGTCCACTGTTTCTATGCAGAAGATGCATCTCACTGCCAGCTAGCTGAGATTTCTGATCTTTTAGAACTTTTACGTCTTGAAATGCAGGTTAGGGAGTTGTCAGGGAAGATTTGTGTACATGAAACGATTTGTTGATTTTGTTTGCCAATTTTGATTTTTACAATTACATTTTCTTTAACTTCAATTTGAGTAGATACCAAATGCAAATAAGCAAAAACACTGACAAGTCTACTTGCAAAAGCATGAATCTGTCCTCTCCTTTCATATAAAAAAGCATGTCCTCAGGGACAAAACTATCACCAGCATTGTCTGGAGATGCTATGTGATCTACCCGCCCTCGAAAAGGGTAAGTTTAATGTGATATCTACTGACCTAAGGAGAATGCCAACAAATTTATATACAAACGGAAGGAAGTGATTTCTTCACCATTGTTTAGAAAAAATCTATACTGTTCCCCTCCAACAGTTTTGCTTCGATCAGCATCTCTATGAATTCTAGCCGTATGCTCTCTTGTTCCATTTGAAGCTGTTGAGCCTGCAGAAAATTTTAATTTCATGTTGGCTATAGAACTGAAATATAAAGAACCTTAAGAATTTGACTATCCTAGTGCTAAATGCTTAGCAACAAGTCAACGGCAAAGGTTGAAGAGGAGAAGACTAGCAAAAGCAAACACATCTTGTTTGATATAAAGTTACCATATGTAAGGTATAACATGAAGTACCTTCAAATTGAGTTCTTCCACCATTTTCTCCTTTTCTGACAGCCTGGAGTAGACAAGACATTGAGAAATTCCATATGTCACTGTTGTCCCAAGATATAAACTATTATTCCAATTAGACGAGCTCTAAGTAATGGCCTATATAAGCTCTTGTAGCCATAAGGTGGTTTTCTTTAATTCCCACAACAAACACACCTCAAGGCTAGATAGAACTAGCCACGTGCCAGATAACGACTATAATTGCTTTGTACTTACCGTGAACGGAGCTTTTTATTTTCTTGCATCAGTTTTATCTTCTGTGGAACTACGGCACTATCAGGCTGTCAAAAAACACCACAATGAATAGGAGTAAGTATTTAACAGGATACATGTGAACTAATTATTGCACTTACTAATAAGCATGACAAAGTTGGCAGCTTCTAAGCATCCAAAAAACCTGTTCAGTATCGTGCTGGATATGAGTTCCACAGGTCCCCATGTGCCTTTTTGCCTGTTGTAGGCTCACTGGACGATCAAGATCCTTCCTCTTTACCATGAGTTCTAGTACACAAGCACAATCAAATTAAACTCAACTTGTTACACGAACTTATAGGTGTCAAGAAAGAAATCTTCATAAAATTCCCATTGGTCAATCACTATTGACCGCGAAGTGTTTACCTTCTAGGTTCCTGACTTTGTGGACGCCTGTTGACTTTCCCAGTTGTCCAGATGCACTTTCATTTTGAGAACCACGATCCAGTGTCTCAGGCTTGTGCAAGCAATTTTGAGTTCTTGAAGAAGGTGATTCCTGATCATCCAATTCTATGCCGGGATTTCTTATAGGATTCTGATAACCGATCAATTCACAGTGTAGACGCCTGCCAAGCTACAGAGTTAGAAGTTATTGGACTCAAAGTCATAATCAAGATATGAGATTGTGAAAAACCATATATACAATAAAAACATAATATTCAAAGGATCCAATGATAATGAGCAAAACTATTCTTAAACAAATAACAAAGCTCCTATTGTCACATCCAAATATGCAAATTCATATATTGCCAACAGAAAGGATTTTCAAACAGTCCATTGTTAAACGAAATATCTCATCACTGTCATTAAGTGGCGCTTAGGAATATCTCATTGCACTTGTCTAGTGTTTTAGCAAGGCAGTGGCCACTTTCAGAGTCTACTCTACTTTAGGTAATGGATTTTGAAATTATTCTTGGTTTCAGAGTACTAATGGCTAATTAATCTGCATGCTTTCTATTACAAAATCATGGTTTCTTGATATATTAGACATTTCAGAGCATGTTTATATACTTCCTTTTTTTTTTCTTCTTTTTAAAAGAGGATCAATAGTGGTTCCCCACTTACCCCCAGGAGACTCGAACCTGCGACCTAACGGATGCAGGTGAAGCAGCTTACCACTGAGCTAGGCTTCTCGTCATGTTTATATACTTCCTCAAATATCTTGCGACACAATTACATCATTCTGGTATTTTAAATTCTTTTAAATATAATAATATTAAGATTTATTATAAGGACCATGCAGTGATGCAACTATGCAAGATGAGGCTCACCAATACTCTGTCGTCATTTGCCTCAAACGATCTTCAAGCTTTTGGAAGAGGGGAGTCTTTTCAAAATCTTGCTTATTGTGAGTAGGCTGGATGTAATTGGCTTCCAAAACACCTATAATACAGCTACATAGATCATGACCCATATCGAACAGCTTTATCTAGATACACCTTTGAATGAAACATTGAGAATGGGAAATGTAGGAGTTCTCACCCACAACACCTCGCCCAACAGACGTAGTTTTAAGTGCACGCCAAAATGGCTGCCAAAAAGTAGTGAATGCTGAATAAGAAAAACACAAGTGATGAAAACAAAGTTCATAGTTTTTGTTTTTATATTTTTTTCCTTTTGAGATTAGACAGAGCCGTAGTATACAAACCCAGGAAATATATCAACAAAATATCTCCAATTTCATAGTTTCATTAGTTTGATAACTAGAAGTAATTCTTACTAATATCTAAACTGTCAGAAGGCCAGTAAATTTTATCAGATAATCACAATGTGAGAGAAGATAATTGCCATTATTAGACGATTTCGATGGTAGATACAGAAACCATGAATACATGTGGAGCTTCCTTCAAAAACCCTATATCGGCAGTTAGCACGGACTGGAAAATGAACAATGAACTAATTAGCAATAGGGGCAGGCAGTCATACCAACAAACCAAATGCAATCATATAAAATATAAACATGCACATGCGTTCCATGTACTTGCTCAATCACACAGTAAATAGGAAATGGGAAGGGGTAAGGGTACTTTTTCTCAATACAGACCCACTTATGAGCAGAATACAATATTTCAAAATTTCTTCAGTCTTCACAAATGGTTTAAAAATAATTTAACTTGCAGATAAATTCATCCCACTTTCCTCAGGAAAATAATAAGCTACACTTAATCAAGAAGACATGTTGTCCCTGGTCAGAAAACAAAAGTGCAGCATGTTTACTGAGCTCCATTTTAAGGCTTTTAAATTATGGTAGTTGTCAATAATCACAAGAATTTGAGGGTGTTCCATTGTCGTTTTATTAATAAGTATCATTTAACCGTACATTGTTACAAAGAGCAGTTCACACGATGGACAAACCTTCAGATTTCCATGTGGCCTATACTCGATGATCTCAGGAAACTTGAGATCCAAGGCAACATTGTAGTGTTCAACATCTCGTCCACGCAATATTATTTTAAAGTAATTGGGTAACCGCCAATACAAAATTGATGCATACACCTATGAGGTTGAAATAAGAGCATAATTTAGTTGAGACAAATTAATTTGCATAGTTGACATCAAAATGTGAAGTCAATACTTACACGAAGAGTGAACTGAAATTGGTTGGCCACATGATGGTCAAAAATTGGTTTGCTTTTCTGACTTGTCTTTTCACCATTGATACAAATATCCTGAAACAAAAAGATTATGGAAGAAAATTAGTCTCATTCACTTCAAAGGTGAATTATGATATGAAGCAAAGGCAGAAACTACACCTCAGGATCAGAACTGAAATCTAGTTCCAAATCTCCATCATCATTCAACCAAAGATTGTATATGACAATTTTTGTTCCGTGAGGCCCTATGTCATCAAACTGGGAATCGGGATGGATCACTTCGTTAACAAAGAGCAGTACGTAAAGCAACATATAAAGATTTAGAAGTACTTGGCATGAGGCAAATTATAATGCTAAGATGTAATGCCAAATTGTAATTTATCAGGCTTACTTGCTTCAGCAGCTCTTCTTCTGTTGAATAAGGAGACCATTTCAACATCATGGTCAGGTTAGAAAAATATTGTTGAAAACCATGTGGCATCAAGGGCTGATATGTTCTAGATGAGATGTTAAACTCATAATCCACCTGTAATAATGGAAGACCCATGAGTTAGTGCCATTGAAATTCCTATATAAAGAGCTAATTCTTTGAATACAAGTATATAACTAGGAATCCTATCACACAGACTTTCACCTTTCGGTTCAACTATCAGAAAGGAAACGTGAAAGTCATGTTCACCTAGTTATACTACCCAATTTGGCATCGACATCACTGAATTTAATAATGCATGGAATTATATGGGTGTTATGTGAAACTCACCATTGGTACAAGTATCTCATCATAGCCCAAGCACCTCAAAAATGTATATGAAAGGAGACCAACACTTTGAGTCAGTGACCTGGAATGGTACACCACCAATATGAACAGAAATAAAGGACTATATACACAAACTTTAAACGTCTAGATACAGAGATAAGCACCATCTTTATTTTCAGGATGAGGTTGTATCCTAAATCCGACATGCTGATGGCTTTCTTCACTTTCTAGTATTGGAGATAGAAACAATTATACTGGAATCTGTTTGACACTAAGAAAATAGAATATGCCTCTTTCCTAATACAACCAAGATTAGTACGTGGAACTGTCAAAAGGTTTCTTCTTATATAATCCCCTCTTTGTACAGTATTTAGAGAATTTTACAAGACTACCGATCTCTCTCTCTCTCTCTCTCAAACTCACATACATTTATTTTGCTGGAAATCTTAAGGAAGAGGAGCTCTTGTTCATCAAAATCAATAAATTAATGAGTAAATAGATACTTCACATATGATGCTATACAAAAGCAATCTTCAATCTTCAATAAAATGAAACAATACATAATTAAGTCAGTTGCATCAGACCTGTTGCGACTGAAGACCACAGCATCTGCTCCAAGTCTCATAGAGCTGGTCTTGAAACCATTTCCATCTGAAATGCTAAAAGGATGTTAATCAATAAAAATACACAATACATTGTGCAAAACGATCCAACAGCCTAAACACAATTCGTACACTGTCCAATTGTCAATTTGGAGTTCTTGTCAGTAAATCCAAAGCTCATACAGCGCCTTATAGCATCTGGGTCCATTCCGCTGCCATCATCTTTTTGTCAATTACTCAGAAGCCAAAAGTTAATATGAGACTATTGTCCATATATTACTAGCAAAAGGTTCAAAAGATTTGTAGGTTAACCTTTAATTAGCAAAGCTGGCTTCCCATCCCATGGAGTTGAACTCTTGTCTATGGAAACATAAGTTGCTCCATTTTGTATCTAGCTCATGCAAATGAAAGTAAAAAATATGAGTGCCGATCAAATGTAACTAAGAGGTGCCATAGTTAAGCATGCTCAGACACACGCGCGCACACACACACATACAGGCTGAAAGAAGAAGAATATGGGTTGCTAACAAGCCATGAATCCCAATCATTCAGTTCAAACCTATTGGGAAAGAATAAGAGGAAGCATGTTTGTAGTTGATGCATCATGAAAAGGAACCTTTCAATTGATATATAGAGTAACCAGAATGATAGGGAGGGCATCAGAAAATCACCTCATCAACTGCATTGTCGAGCAACTCTGCTATGCCTGCAAATAAGCCACAAGCTAGAACTGAATACATGCCGGCACATGATAAGGGAAACATGAATGAAACATATAAATGAAAAATAGTACCTCCAAAAGCCCACTTATGAGTGAAGGAACATAGGGTGTACGCGCATATGGTTTTGTTGATCTGCAACACAAAAGATGATGGAACAAAAATCAGACAATAGGATTTCATGACAAGAAGCCTCATGCAGGCATTTCAAACAACTATAATCTTCATTCTTAGTTCTGTACTCCTGTGTGTGATCAGTTTTAGCCTATTTCACGCACCGCAACATGAACTAGTTCCCAATCCTTTTAGCTCCTCTTATTACTCTTTCCATTAACAAATTTAACAGCTCACGGATGGATATTAACCATTACTAACAATACACCAATGACTCAACTTTATATGATCTTCCTAATCAAGTAAAACAAACTTTAAGTACTGAATTCATGATATAGTTACAACTGGTAAGAAACTTTTACTTTTAGTTCCGGCTTGGTGACCCTGTCTCTGTGAAACCTTGTAGTTTCCAGCTTCCCAGAATTGCCTAGATGGGGTAACAGAGTTCGAAACGCCATTTTCGTCATCATCATCATCATCACAAGATAAATCCACAAAGTTTGAATTGCTCATTGTTTCTGCAAACCAGACAAAAAAATTTTACAGGTGAAGTAATGATTGAACAGATAGAAGCTGCTCAAAAGTACAGTCAAACACTGAAATTACAGAAGGTGAAAAAAGAGGTCCAACAGAAACTCCTCAAAATGATTGGTGAGCTGACTGAGCTCTGTTCAGCTATAAATTTCAACTGACCCAAAACTAAAACAAGGAAAAGAAGCTTAATTTATTGCTGCATTGCAAAACCCCCACACACAAACACAAACCCAGCTCAATCAACACAAAGAAAATAGACCATGCATGAAGATGAACAAACCCAAAAATCAAAAGTAAAGAAAACCCAACACAGACACTGAAATGGTAGTTAAACCCAGATGAAACAGCAACCTGAAAGTTGAGCACAGTTCTTCTGAAATAGAGCAGGGGAGAGCTGAGAGACAAAAGGGTCCCCAAAGAAGGAAGGGTAGTTTGGGGAAATGAAAAGAGGGATTTGTGGTTTGATGAAGGAGAAGTTAAGGGTTGATTTGACGGGTGTGACACCGTGACAGTAATGGTCAGGAGAAGCAGAGAGGAAAATGGCTACAGTACCCAAAAGGGCCATAAAGTGTGAACCTTTGGTGGCAGAGGAGGAGTTTAGGAAACCAAAGTTCATAAATGTTGTGTGTACTTGGCTTCTGATGGAAGCAAGGTTGGCTGAGTTTTACCATTTATAGAAACACTTGATAAATTCTTTTTACTTGCTTTCATCTCCACACGCTTCTCTTTTTTCCTGTTTTACTGAGGTAAGAAATGTTGGTTGTCAAAATAAAAGAGGGTAAAATTAAGAGATGTTGGGAAAAATCAAGAGATGTTGTTAATTTACTACAATCGAGAGTTACTTCTGAGATGAATATGGAGTTGTGTGCTTTGAGATAGAGATCATAGCTGCATCTTTTCAGATGTACCCGACTAAATCTCAAGGGCCTGATGGTATGTGTCATGAGTAATTTACTCCTATTCTTTTACCACTAAAACAATAGCTCTAAATGTGAGATTACTTCGCCAAAAACTCCTACCATACATGATAATTTTCTCTAAGCTTTGCTCAACTAGAAGGAACTCTAATAGGTCATGTTTTTATACCAAAAATGCATTACGCAAGTTCAACCATGATACAAAATATGTGTTAGAGGTGTTGTTTCTATCACAAAAGAAACTCATGACCCCTTTTAAGGATTATTTAGGGTTGGAGAAGCCTCTTATGTCTTTAAAGAGGAAATTTTGTAGGTCTTTCATCTTTGTAATGCAAGAACAAAATTCATAATTTCATTCAGAAACTCAGTCCACCTCGTTTGTCAGTTAATCTCATACTTGATGCTCTCTATTTCAACTAGATTTATAATTACATGTTTTAGTTATGGACTTTATTTTGTTGTACACCAATCAAGGTGTTTGACAAGATTTTGGCTTTCGTATGATTAGATACGGTCAGTTAGTAGTCATTTATGGTAAGTTTTATCTTAAACGCATTTTTATCTTAAAAGGTAAAAAGAAAATCACCTTCATCAAGTGCGTTCCGGGTCAATTTTTCCCCGCCAAAAGAACCAAACCCGGATTATAAATACCCATACACTTCATTTCATTTCAGTCCTCATCGTCTTCCTTTCACTTCGCACAGTCCAGACCTCTCTACTGCGACCCAAACCGCTTCTCCACAATCGACCTCTGTATCGCTCTTTCTATTTTCACGCGCCCACGCGCTTAGGTTATCCCGATCGACGACCGGTGCCGGAATCTCATCATCTTCAATCGAGGTAAGTCTATGTCTGGATCAGTGTTTTCAATGAGATTTCGTCGATCCTTTTCGATATTGCTTGCTTCGATTCTTCGCATCGTTTTCGCGAGCTCAGGATTTGTGTATTTGAAAGGATTCTCAAGTTGTTGTGAGGATTTTGAAACTGCGATCGAGAAATTCGTGTGGTTCAGGTTTTGAGATCTGCGGTTTTCTTAGTAGTTTACTATGAATTTCAAATATTCGAGGACGAATTTGAAGAGAAATAGCAGTTCTGTGTGCTTTTGGTTCTGTAACGTTTAGCTTAGAGTTTTCAAATTTGCTTGTGTTGGTTCTTCACATGTGTACTGTTTGTGTTTAATTTCTGTGAACTATAGCATGAAATTTCATAGAATTCCACTGATTCTGAACTCTTACTATATTTTTCGTTGCTGTTTCTGGCAGGAAACCGCTTCAAGCATGGATTCGTATACACTCAAGTCTGTGGCAGACTTGCCGGCTCCTTTTCGAGCTTGTTTTAGCTTTAGGTAATCACCTGACACACTCAAGTTTTATTGAGATGGGATTCTGTAGTGTGACTGTTGTTAAAGCAAAACATTGGCATAGTTGGTTTGTTCTTAATGTAAGTGTGCATATTCCTGCGACTTTTATTACAAATTCCTTTAACACAGAAGCAACTGTTGCATATCGTATTTTTGTTTTATTAAAGCTGCATACATAGTTCTAACAATGATTTCAAGATGAATATATGTGATTTCACAAACTGTTCTTTAGTCTTCTGCATGATATTGTTATTTTTGTGCTATCTAGAAGGTGGAGTATGCTGTAGTTAATACGCATTCCTTTCATATGCATGCAGGTATTTCAACTCTTTGCAGAGTGAATGCTTTCCTGCTTGTTTCCACTCAGATGAGAACATGGTTGTGTCAGCACCAACCGGAAGTGGTAAAACAATCATTTTTGAGCTTTGCATTTTGAGGCTTCTTTCAAGATTCATCTCTGAGGATGGGAGGTTTAAACCTACAAATGGAACTCTCAAAACAGTAAGTCTCTGATGTCCTTAATCGATAAGTTGAGGTCATAGGCACTATGATAGTACTAGAATAAATGTGTGGGAGCCTTAGTTTTAATATATTCAGGATTTTGAAGGAACTACAGACAACTCTATTGATGTTCTTAATAATTTTCTTCAGTGATTTGTTTATTCTCCCCGCACTACATCTTTGCATGATATGTATCATTCTGATTTACGCTTGATCGCAGCTAGTTTTTTTGTTTTGTTATTTTTATCTTTTTTATATGAAATCTTTCCTCTTCAGCATTACACATGTGCTAAAAATTTATGAATACTTTGATTATGAAGCACTTAATTCTTCTATCTACCTTCTTTTTATGTGGTATGAAGATCTATATTGCCCCATCAAAGGCTTTAGTTCAAGAGAAGGTTCGTGACTGGACCCAGAAGTTCGGATCTCAGGGCATAGTTTGCTTGGAGCTTACCGGAGATAATGAATCTTACAATACCAGGAATTTACAGGAAGCAGACATTATTTTAACCACTCCTGAGGTGAGTATGAAGGTGAAATATTACACAAATAGACACAGTTTAAATTAAAATTATAGATTGAAATACTTTATCCAATCATCTTAAAGAAATCAACTATCTTTTCAAAACAGCACCATAATCATAAATTAACAGAATTGACGAAGCTTCCTTATGCTGGCCTGTCAAGTGCAGAACCTCTTTCAGGTTTCTGCACTTTTTATACCTATGTAAACCTGCATTATCTCTTTTTTAACCACTGGAACTCAATTCAAACTGCAGTTATTAATCCTGGATTCTTCATCTTCCATATGAGCATACATTATATGCTTCTTCTTGTTGCTTTTAGAAAAAATAGGTTTCATGCATATTCAGTCTACCATTCTTTCACAACTGGCTTTATTCTAGATGATAAATGACTAATAAATTATTGTCCTTAAATAGAAATTTGATGCAGTAACTCGGTATCGCATAAAGGACGGTGGATTGGGCTTTTTCAGCGATATAGCACTTCTACTTATTGATGAAGTTCATCTATTGAATGATCCTCGTGGAGCTGTTTTGGAAGCAATAGTTAGTAGAATCAAAATGCTTGCTCACAACCCTGAAATGAAATCAAGCTCTCTGGCTCATGTTCGTTTTCTAGCTGTGTCTGCAACCATTCCCAATATTGAGGACCTTGGTAAGACAGTTGTTTGTTAAAAATTTAAAATTCTCAGTAGGATTACATTTTACTGTATTAATTTTCTTTAGAAGAGTACAAATGGTAAATGATTTAACGACCATGCAATGTATACAAACACACTGTAGCGGAGTGGCTCAAGGTGCCTGTCCAAGGAATTAAAAGGTATTTGGACCTTCATTGATGTTGATTTAAGAGTACAAGTATTCAGTTGTACTCATTTAATCTTTCTGCTCTACATACAGGTTTGGAGAAGAAATGAGGCCTGTCAAGCTGACCACAAAAGTTTTTGGTATGCATACCTGACTTGAATGATTCACAATATATGTAGCTTATCAAGGACACTGACAGGCATTTCACCAAACTGCTTGATTTGCAGGCTACACCCCAGCAAAAAATGATTTTCTATTTGAAAAGGTAATTCATCTAAAGTAACCTCTTAAACCATATGCTTACTTTCTAGGAAATCTCATACTAAGAAAGTATATATTAGAAATTACAGACATGCCACCATTCATTTTGCTGATGGTTTTGTATGTGTTCCTTTTTCCAGCGCCTTCAAAACTACATATTCGGTAAGCTATGACCATGATACTGACCTTTCCATAGATGACCTCCGATACCTCTCTTGAATATAGATGCTTTCATATTGATTTCATCACAAACTAAAGATCATGGGTCACTTATACGGTTATAATTGGTGCACAGATATCCTTATGCAGCATTCAAGAGGGAAGTCTGCTCTAGTTTTTTGCTCAACTAGAAAAGGTGCACAAGAAGCAGCACAGATACTTTCTCAGGCAGTGATGGCCTTTGGCCATTCAAATCCATTCATTAAAAGCAGAGAACAGCAAGAGAGGCTAAGGGAAGCTTCATTTTCATGCAGTGACAAACAAATGCAATCATATATGATTTATGGTGGTATGGAACTACTTGCTTTGTTCTTTACATTGCATTAACTATAAGTTACTGGACCTACCCACATTGACATGTTATCAAATAAATTGCCTTTTTGCAGTTGGTTATCACAACGGTGGCCTTTGCCTCAAAGATCGTAATCTCGTTGAAAGTCTTTTCCTTAAGGGTGATCTTCAAATTTTGTGTACAACAAATACTCTTGCTCATGGAATCAACCTACCAGCACATACAGTTGTCATAAAATCAACACAGCACTTGTATGTTGAACTTCCATTTCTTCCAATTATTATGATGAAACTTGCTGATGTGTTTATTCATTAATACATGCATTTTGTGCAGTAACAAAGAGAAAGGAGTCTACATGGAAATTGACCGATCTACACTACTGCAGGTTTGTCAATGAGACCCTTTTTAAGTAGGATAATTTGATTAGATAAAATGGGGACATAACTTAACAGTGTGGCCAGGAAGATTTGAATAGAAAATTTCTTGTCCTGTCTACATGCATATCTGCACTTTTAGGTAATTTAGCAAACTGCATTTTAATATCATGTGATATGTATAACCATGCAGATGTGCGGGAGGGCAGGTCGGCCACCGTTTGATGATACAGGAATGGTTATAATTATGACAAGAAGAGATACGGTACATAGCACCTTCCTTCCTTCCATCTGCTTTGTCCATGTCTGTTTTTTTCCAACTATTTTTGTTTATTCATTGTCTTCATTTTTCTTGGGATTGCACTAGGTCCTTTCTGGTAGCAGAAACTTATGTCTTCAGATTCATTAATTATGTCTTATTGGATGTCAGGTTCACTTGTATGAGAATCTCTTGAATGGATGTGAGATGGTGGAATCACAGTAAGTTTTATAACTTTAAATGCCAGAACAACTTAGGTTGTCTTTGGAGTTTATATTCCCAATCTATTGTAAATGTCTTCTAATGAGGTTGTATTGTCTTTTTTCATTAGATTGCTTTCATGTTTGACGGAGCATTTAACTGCGGAGATAGTTCAACTGACTGTCTCTGATATAACAAGGGCAATTGAATGGATGAAGTGTTCTTTCTTGTATGTGAGAATGAAGAAGGCATGTATTCTTGCACTTTAAAAGGATATTTTTTATATATTCTTTCCACTTTCCAATCTAATTAATTTCTTAATGTTCAACTACAATCAGAACCCTGCACACTATGCAATTAGAAAAGTGATTTCCAATGATCGTATAGAAAAGCATATGCTAGGTAGTTTACTTGTACAACTCTCTCTCTCTCTCTCTGTATCCTCACCCTTAATTTTTCCTGGTTTCTCTCCTTATCAATATTATTTTCTATCAGAGGTCTGTGTACAGAAAGTTAATGAGTTATCGCGGCATCAGATGATATGGACTGATGAAGATGGCTTTCTGTTGAAACCACTAGGTATCAATCAGTAACCCATAAAGCAATACCTTTCATAAAAGACAACCAAAGTTTGTTAATTCTAACCTTCTTCTGTTTCCTCATTAGAACCTGGGAGGCTGATGACGAAGTACTATTTGAAATTTGACACAATGAAATACATTATTCAGACACCTGTAAACTGTAGCATGGAAGATGCTCTTCATGTTATATGCCATGCTGAGGAAATTTCATGTAATGCATATATTTACTTGCTGCTCTTCACTTTTCTTTGACGATACCTATGAAGGAATTATGTATCATCTATCTACTGGAATATGTAGGGATACAGCTCAGGCGCAATGAGAAGAAGTTTTTAAATGACATAAACACTGATAAAGATGGTCGACTTCGCTTTCACATTCTTGGTGACAAAGGGAAGCGAAAAAAGCGTATTCAAACCAGAGAAGAAAAGATATTTCTTTTGGCTAATGACTGCTTGACTGGTGATCCTTCGGTTCATGATCTGTCCCTTACCCAGGTTTCATTCCTCAATATCTACTACGTTCCTTGTTAATTTTGATAACTGTAGTATTTGATGATACTCAGAGCTGAAATCAAATTGGTGTCTGTGCCTTAGGATGTGAACTCCATATGCTCAAATGGCTGCAGAATTGCCAGGTGCATGAAGGAATTTTTTATTTACCAAAAGAACTACAAAGGAGCCTTGAATTCTATGCTTTTGGCAAAGTCTATGTATCAAAAACTCTGGGATGATAGTCCATACTTGCTGAAACAATTACCGGGGATTGGAATGGTGACCGCAAAGGTGTCTTCCACTTCCTTATATGCTTCGGAAAAACATGCTTTTTGATATTCTTAGGTCACTCAAACGCTGAATCTTCTTGTTTTGGTCAATCAAATACTGACTTCGCTACCACTTTCTTTTTATCTTTATGCTCTTTTCAGGCACTACGTTCGATGGGAGTTAAATCATTTGAGACACTGGCAGAGGCTGATCCTAGGAGAATAGAGATAGTCACTGGTCGAAAATACCCATTTGGCAACCATATAAAAGAGTCTCTACTGTCTCTACCTCCAAAAGTTGAGTTAAAAGTTGAGGAAACTGAACCTCGGGGGCAAGGGAAACTGAAGATAGCAGTAACACTGACTAGGCTATCACCGACTCTCCAATCAACAAAACGACATTATGCTGATATGGTAATGTACCTGTAACAGCTCGACATAATTTCTTCAGATCTTTGTGAAACAATATAATTTCATTGTTATACAATCTGGCCCTAATATTTTATTTGTTAAAGATTGTAGGTTCAGAAGAAGATAACCTGATTCTCTTTCATGAGAAAATAAGGTGAAGACAATTTAGAAGCTTACTTTTAGTTGTTGGTTTTTCACAAGAATTCAAGTACAATACCAAGTGGTTCTATCAACTAGATGTTTCAAATATCTAATATTCAGCCTTTTCCTTTTGGCATGAGTGGTTTGGTAATCATCCTGTGTCAACTTCATGATTTTTGGCCGCAGAATTGATGAGTTCTCGAGGTGCGTAGGCTGAAAACCTTAATTGTACTTTTTTTTAGAACATTTAGCATGTTAGAGGTACCTGGCTGTTAAGCATATCCAGAGTTTACGGCTTTGTGACTAACAATTTGAGCCCTGACAAGTATGTTATGCCCTCAATTCAGACTTTGCTATGAGTTGTAGGTATATCAATTGTGATGGGAATAGCTATTTCAATGATTCTATTATGGTAAATTAAGCTAACAACAATATTAATATTTAATCATAAACTATATATATATATAATATAAGTTCTAAGATTAGAAGATAGAGCTCAGGTTGCATGATTATCACCCTGTTTAGTCTAACTTGTACTGTTTTGCATCGCAGCCCCTATAGCGCAACAGTTCTCCTGCCAAAACCCCAACAAGGAAAGCTGACGATTAAGGCTGTTCTTATATTTGAAGATTACAGTAAAGTTCTTGCCCTGATGTTTCTAGTTTCTTTGTCTTTACAAGTTACAATTGACTGGTGTAGTCCGGAATTATTATGTATAATTTGTCACTTTATCCGTGCAGTTGGTATTGACCTAAACCAGGAGCTAATATTAATGAAGGAAAGCAGTTTAAGAACAAATAACAAACGAGGAAAAAAAGAACCCTCTCTTCCTGTACCTGAGGAAGTATGTATTATAGAAGATGGTTCTTATGAAGGCCCGAGTGAAGTGCTTCCAAACTCGAAGAAATCCAAAAGGGTAGATGGTTCCATGTGAGTGTCTATTCAATTTCCGTTTCCATTTTATAGGGTTGTTCTTTCTTTGTCTGAATAATATATTTGATGATTTCTTTACTTGATTATTTGGTCTTTTGTACCAGGCCCAGTTTCAAGCTTCTAGATGATGACTCTGAAGAAGGTATAGCTTAATTCAGTATCAACAATACTATATAATGTTGGCACCTTTTGTTTGTTCTCTTTTTTATTTTTCCCAATGCGAACTCTGTAAAAACCTGTACCTCAATTTTTTTTGAAGATGAGGTTGCTGATAAAGTTCATGAAGATGAAATTGCTGCCAAAGTTCAAAATGATGACAACATTGTGACACAACAAACAGTATTTGATCACATACGTGAAAAGGCAAAGAACTTCCCTGTCGTGGTGGCATCAAATAGTAAGTTTCCTCCATCATCAGAGCCCTTGCTTTTAGCAAGGAAACGTGCTCGTGAGAAGAAGCTTGGAATGGAAAGTGGAGCAGAGGTTCCGGAATGGAATAAAGTTCCAAGACGAACTGTGGTCAATCCATCTTCAGAACCTAAACAAGAACAACATTTTTCAAGTATCAACAATCATCCAACTCCCAGAAGCTCAGCTGCCCAGAACTTCATGGATGACAGAGGTGAAATATTCTACTGTCAAACACACACACACACATGTTACTTAGCTAAGTCACTCTTTGGTTCTTAGTGATATGGAGTAGTTAATCATTATTTCTTTCCCAATGTAGCTGGGCATCCCTCTGACCTTGAAGATGGAAAATTGAAAACGTTAACAGGAGAAACGATATTTGACCACATATGCACGAAAGCTAAGAATTTTCCGGTGATTGGTAAACCAAATGTGGTGGAGGCCGAGTCTTTAATCCAGAGAAAAGAATCCCCATATAAGACTGAAAAAGAGTTTAGCATGAACAGTACTGCCATTCTGAAAGGAACAAAACCAAATGAAGTTATTAGAGATACTGAATCTGATGGAATGTTGTTCTCCAGAAGCTCCTGCAACCTTTCTGTAAATATGAAGGTTTCTCCTGGAGGTTTAGACAATGGAGCTAATCTCTCATCAAGTAACATGCTATCTTTCGATATTTCCATGTTCAAGAATCCGAAGCGACCTGCAGATGTAGGAAGCACGATGGAGAATACTAGGAAGAAACATCAGCACTCTCCAATTGTACCACCAAGACACTGTTCGTTCACAGCAGTTGGAAAATCCAGGGAAGCAGAAACATTTCTCGGGTTTGAGAGCGTCTTTTCCTTTCTCTGATGTCTCTTCAAACCCGAAAATGACAGGATATCTTCCACTCGTTACAGAATCAAGAATCATGGCCTTGATTTCTAATGAATCACAGCCTAATGCTGTTCAGGTTATAAACTTCATGTAAGCTAAATGGACGGATGCTTGTTAGGTTATTACTTATTTGTCTAGTCGTCGAGTTACCACTTTCCTATAGGTGAAAGGAATGCGGAAAATTAGTGTTAACAAACAACTTACTCTAGTGTTGATCAAAGTGTCATTTGTGACCAAATGACGAAGTGGTTCGACACGTGGCCACCACGTGTCACATCTTCGAATCCCGGCTGCATGTTTGCTTTATTTCCTTCTTCTCCCTCAGCTTTCTAGTTTCTCTCCATCTCTGGTCCTCTATTCCCTAACGATTTCAGGTGCATGTTCTCTCTGTGTTTTCATATTTTGTAGAGTTGTGTAACTTGTGGTTGGATTAACAAAGTGGTCAGTGAGTTGTGGATTATTTGATAGGAATTATGGGAGCACCTAAGTTGGGACATGCTGCATATAATGGTCCAAGTATAATCAAGGAGATCTTCTATGGGATGACGATTGCGCTCGCGGCCGGTTACCTGTGGAAAAGGCATCACTGGAACGAGCAGAGGAGGAGAAAGGAGTTTTATGATCTGCTTGATGCAGGTGAAATCACTGTCGTCGTCGAAGATGAGTAGATCGGGCTTTAGCTATAAGTTTTACTAATTCTGTGTTAGACTCTACTTCGCATGTATATGTATGGTTTATCTCATTAGTTGGGTTTGAACTTTGAAGTGGATTGCTTAGTGCTAGCTCTATGTAGCAAGTGGTTTCTTCTATTGTCATTTGATCTAGTTTTGCATGTCGAGATTAGATGTTAAATATCCCTCTAAATGATGAGCCCTGAAGAGCAGGGAAGGCATAAGGTCATGTACTAAATTTGGATCTCTGGCTCCAATCCAACTCATGCAAACTGCCTCTCTCTTCCCAAACTTCATTCCGAGATCGATACCAAAAGTTTAAGAAATAAGATTCAAGATCGAAGACCCAAACCCACCACCTCTCCACGCCGCCTTGCTCCTCCTGATTGGCTGGTTGCGTTATCAGGTTGCAAAAAGGAAAAACAGAAAAGAAAAGAAAAATGTGTATTCCTATTACGATCAAGAAATGAACAGATCGTGGTATTTTTTTTTAGGGAAATAGATAACTCCATTATGCAAAACGCCCATAAAAGCCAACACTACCAATAGTCAGACAAGTTTTTAACGCACGCACTCTTTGGTCCGGGAGATATAATCTCCAATACAAGCTCAAAAAACCAATATTTGATGAAATAAATACTAAAACTAACGTCCAAAAAGACGAACAATTCAAAGCTAAAAGCAGTAAAAATGCATAAAAATTAACAACACAACCTTAATTCTCCACAGTTTTGAGTAGCTTGGGGCTTAGAGACCTATATGGTGTACCCCTCCACACGTCAAGGTAGTAAGCATCATCGAATTAACGTCGAGATGGATCCAGATCAACACAAAAGCTCAATCCACGTAAAAGAAAAGAGAAAAAAGAATAAAACCCAACAACCAGCCCCTTAACCCATAAGGCCTAGAATGCTAAGCCCAAGGCCCATCTCCCTCGTTCTCTCCCATCCTGCATACTGGAACCACGGTATCGCCCATCACCTCTCTGGTGGGTGACCCCGGCTTTCAGGCATCCTCAATTTGAGATCTGAGTTGCTGCCGCTCCGCCGCTCTTGATCTGCAAAACCTATTGCACCGCCCTTCCTACCAAAACGAGATCTGCCGCCCTTGACGCTGTGCACTCAAAACCTCACGCCCCGACAAGAATTCGGTCTCTAATAGACCAAAAAAAAAATTAGACTGGTTGTTGGTTCAACAAAGATAGGAGTACTATAAACAGATTGTGCGTTTTTGACACAGAGGATGTACATTAGTACTTCGATCAGCATGAGTTCTCAGAACACCCTAAAATCTTATGCGTCTATAACACCCATGTTGTGCTCAAAAATGTCAAACTTGAGAGTAGCGACCCTTGCGTCAACTGTCTGCTGGTTTTGTAGTGGAAATTTTAGTCTTCGAAATTTTGAAACCAATATTCTTACATGGTCAAAACAGAGAAGACACAGAAGAGTAAACCTGGAGACTCATATGGTCAGAGCCACAGCCATGAACTATGCTGAACAGACCTCCAACCATGCCTTCAACAAGTTTTTAGATGTCGGAAACCTGCTACTTCGGCTAGAGCTTACTCATGTCGTTCGTATATTGCCCATATGATCCACACTAGGCGTGCTGGAAGACTCCGACGACGTGTAGAACGTCTCAGCTTTTGTTAAAGTGTTTGAGACGGAGCTGTTGGCGCTATTAATGGTGCTGGCTTGCTCTACCGTTGAGGCACTTAGAAAGGGAGGTTGGTTTGGAAAAGGAATGTGTCTTTCTTTGTTGGCTGTTAGCATTAGAACTACTTCAGCCATAGATGGTCTCAAAGCAACTGAGGCCTGTGTGCACAGAAGTCCGATTTGAAGAATGTGTGATACCTCTTTTGCTGGAAGCTCATGATTTTTCAAGCGAGGATCAACCACCTCGGCCAACTCGTTTGATCTGTAGTGTTTCCATACCTGAGACCAAATGGTAACATGGTCTAATAAGCACTTGTTTCTTATATTCCAAAATATAAAGCATCAGTCTCATTTTCTATGTATAAGAGTTGCAAACTTACTTTGTGTAGGAGTGAATCAGTGTTTGAGTCCTCTTGTTTGAAGGTGCTATTCCTCATACCAGACACAATCTCGAGAACTAGCACTCCGAAGCTATAAACATCTGCTTTCTCTGTAAGTTGCCCTTGAACAAGATACTCCGGTGCCATATAACCTCTGCATAGCCAGTTTATGATTAGCAGCATTGTTAGATAGGACTAAAGAATCCTTGTAAGGTTGGTGAAGAGAACAAATTGCTCTACCTTTTACAAGCAGGCAGTAATTAGACTAACAAAAGAGTGCAGAAGCTGCTAAACTTAATCTAGTTTAGGATGTAGCTGATGAGTCCGAGACCATAAGTTAGAACTTACAGTGTTCCAGCAATGCCAGTGCTAAGATGAGACTTGTCTGAAGCAAAACACCGAGCAAGGCCAAAGTCTGCAATTTTGGGGCTGAGATTCTCATCCAGAAGAACATTGCTGCTTTTTATGTCCCTGTGGATTATTCTTACTTCAGAACCTTCATGAAGATATGCAATCCCTTCAGCTGTTCCAACAATAATATCAAACCGCTGCTTCCAGTTAAGAAACTGATCACTGTTCTTATCTGCATAGTTTAAAGTCCACCAAGTAAATTATAAATCTTTGTCATTGTCCATTGTCATCCTTGCAATCCTACTTCAAAAATGTTCTCAACCAATGTCTTAATGCTACAAGTTTGAGAAAGATCTAAACCTTTTGAGTTATGTAAAGAGAGGACTATTACCGAAAAGGAATTGATCGAGGCTCCGGTTAGGCACATATTCATACACCAGAAGACTCTCAGGGCCTTCAATGCTGCATCCCAAAAGTTTCACAAGGTGCTTGTGCTGAATTCCGCTGATTAAATTCACCTCATTGAAGAACTCATCCACCCATTGCTTGGTATTGTAGAACAATCTCTTCACAGCCACTGTCTTTCCACTAGGAAGAGTCCCCTTGAACACAGTACCACCTCCCCCTTCCCCGATTTTTCTAGAGGAGTTGAAATAATCTGTGGCCTTCTCTAGCATCTCATACTTGAAACTTAAGCTAGAATATTTGTTAATGCTTATTGAGCCCAAGCCTAGATTACTGCACTCTGAAAAACGAATTCTCATTACTGATGCCTTAAACTACACGATAAATAAGCAACAATAATAAACTTTCTCAAAACTTTCACACCTTTTCTGACTTGCACCAGCTTTGTATAGCCTGCATAAGCAGCAAAGAGGGACAGCATTGTTAACGCAACTGCTGCCAAAAAAATTGCTATGATGATTCCCCTTCTCTCTGTAAACCACCCTGCGTACATGAATTCAGGTTAACAAGAATTCAAACTATTATATTTCTGATTGTAACCAAGAAAAACTGAGAACAGAACAGGAGTACTAGCTAGATAAACCAACAAGACATAGAAACGGCATAGTGTAAGTACGGTAATTTCTATGAACTCCAAAGATGAAAGATCAATTTTCCACAGAAACAAAACTCACCGTGTTTATCATGCTCTGTTTCGCCCTTGTCATTATAAAACTTGCGAGTGGAATACCTCAAGTAACATCCGGCATTCAAAGCCCTCCCTTCTGTCTTCCCCCCACATCCTCTCACCGCCGCAGCACCCTTCTCCAAACACTCTCTACACCCCTCACCACCCACCGTCTCCCAACACTGCCCCAAACCATACACCTCCCCACCCACCTCCGCTACCCCAAACCCCCCATTCTCTGCCGCACTTCTCTTAACCCTCTCAACCACCTCCTTCACATTCCCCTCAAACACTGCCGCGTCCGCCGCCTCTTCTCCGCCGCACACGACGGAGTCAACTCCGGGGACGGAGGCTTCGTTGTAGAAGCTGTAGCTGTCGTAGCGGAGGAAGCAGCCGTCGAGGAAAATGGTGGCGGAGAGTGAAGGGAGGCAGCGTGGGATCGCCGTGCGGCTGGCGGCGTAGCAGAGGAGGCAGTCGGTGTGCGACAAGTCGTTGAAGCATTGTGCTAGGCCGTACATGGGCGGCGTGGAGTTAACGAAGTGAGTGCCCCAGTGGTGCTTGGTGATGTGCTCCGAGAGAGATTCCATTTCCGCGACGAAAGTGGGAATGAAGCTGGCGTTTGGCTGTGGCTTGAGAGCGCCGCAGTGGAGAGCAGCTTCAGAGGTTCGTGGATCACATAAACTAACGTCGAAAAGCGAGAAGAAGAAGATGAAGATGAAGAAGAAGAGCCATGTTAACGTTTTGGTATGCATCGTTTTGATTAACATGGATACATACGAATGATATGAGTGATATGAATCATATGATCGATGAGCGTAATGTGATGAGGTATTGCTGCATTGTCTGTATTGAAGATGATTGTGTTATTGCTTTTATGGCTTTGCTGGCGGAAAGGTAGAGGTGGTTGGGATTAGTGTGAGACAGTGAGAGTGTGAAACTGACGTGAGAGAAGAGGAGAGGAAGATGATGAAGATTGACGATGGTGAAGAATTTAAGTTAGTTGGGTTGAGCTTTCACAACGGCACCGTCCTGAATGGGACCTCTGTGGACTTGTACTTGCATTATTTACAAGTCGGTCGTTACACTTGCCACGTTTCCCTCCAGATTTCATGGAGATGATTTTTTTTTTTTTGAATCAGTATTTGTTCTAAAAAAGAAAATGAATTATGGTGATGGGTGGCTGCTATCTATTTGTAGTCGAATATAGCATGAACATAGCTGAATATCAACGTAATCGGATTTGGGTTAAGTGCATGGACTATGGTGATTATGTCTAAATTTGAGTTTTTGTAGATAATTTGAGAACGAATAGATAAGGTTGTGATTTATAAACACGAAATTTCACAAATTTTTTTATGGTTATGACTCATGAGAATGAAGATTTAATTGGCTTGTGGCTTGAATGGAAAGTAGGAGGAGGGTCTCTTGATCTTTTCCAAATGAGGGGTAGATCGAGATGAAAAGAATTTACCTTTTACTGTTATTGTTTAATCTAACATAGAAAAACAATGAGAAAATGATATTTGTCTGCTTGACTGTGAGCCTAGCACTCCCCCTTTGGCAAGTTTTTCCAAACCATAGTACATTGCTTATTGGTGTTCACTTCAGCTTCATTGGCCTTGTGCCTACAAGAGCCCCTTTGGTACATTGAAAGAGTGACATTTGCATCATCAAGTTTCGACATTACGAGAGAGAGAGAAAGAGAGAGAGAGCGATTTTACGGTCGAATTCAAAATTCTGCTTGCATGTACATGTTAACCAGAAACTAATGATGATGATGTTTCGTATGTAAAATATCAAGGAAAGGTAGCTTTGATTGTGCTGGCAATGCCAGGTCTCTTTGTATAAGCATTTGAATTACTAATGTCATGGTAGGACGTAAATCTGGTGATTCTTGAGTGCACAACAGACCAACTCGAACTACTCTTTTAACTAAGACGACTACAAAAAAAAATTGTTACCAGTTTGTAAATAATCTCTATTCGAGCTGTTTTGAATCCCAAAAGTTGAGCTTTAATCTACCCAAATTAAAATCTTTGAGATCCGTAGACAAATGTAGGATTGGTTTTCGTGAAGGATTACCTAAAGGAGTAAGGATGAAGATATACCTATATCGATAGTCAGGAGGGGAAAGGAGAGCACTTGTTACTTCCATTTTTTTACCCACCTAAACAAAGCTTTTGTTCTGAAGGCAGCCAGCTACCACTATTATACAACAGTGATAAATAAAAAACCATAATTTACAAAAATGGTTACCACCTAACTAATGGAGACGTTGATGTCAATTTGGGAAAATTGTGGTGACTTTGTTGAAACAACACTATTCCACTGCCAACACCTCATAAAAACTTGGGATACTACTCCTGATCTCAAAATCTCAAACTGAGAGCTGCCATTCCCACATATAACTAATGCTGCAAACTTCATTCCGGCTTATATGAAACATTCATAAGCTTAACCCTGCACTTCCTGGAATTTCCTCTGGCCACAGCCACCAGAGTTTGCTGAGGCAATTATCTTGAAAGTCATCATCAACGTGACAGGGAGTGAAAGAATGGATTATATACCTATTCATCATCCACCAAAGACATCACTGGAACGCCCTTGCTTGGGAAACTTACGCACTCAACTCGCAACTCACTGTTGACATCAAAGTCCTTTATACCGTTGGCCTGCATTGAAGATGATAAGGTTAGTAAGTGGATTCTGATCACAAGAAATTGCACGTTGCTGTTTCACACTCATTTGAGGCGAGAAAGTAAGCTGATAGAGGAACTAAAAGTTTTTACTTCTTCCATATGATAGGCGGGTTTGTTCCAAGTGTCAGAAGTGGAAACTAATCCATAGAAAGGATGTGTAAGGAAAATGCTAATCCTGTATATGGACTGAGAATCTGAGAGATAGATGAGTAACTGACTTGGAACTCCCAAGGAAAGCTCAGGAATTCACCGAAAGAAAAACCCAGGTGAGGCTGGATAGTTAAATTTGTTACCGGACATTGAGACACTGGATTAGTGACAAGGCAACATATCAAAATGCCAGAGTGATAGAGGCTGCTTTAGAAAGTACAAGAAAACAATACAATAGACCAAGACTGATGGAGCTGGAAGACTTCTAAACCCAAAGAGGCTAAGAATTGGTGGTTTGAAAACACACAAAGAAATTACGGCGTGTAAAGAGAAAATATATATTTTAAAAGAAGATGACACATACCTCAAAGCGATACATTCCTCGAAGTCCCCCACCCAGATCAAGCACCAGCCCACCCGTGCGGACCTGATAAACCTTGGCAGTAACCTTTGTTCCTAGCTTAAGACTTCTTGCTGTTACATGATCTTCCTTGTTACTCAAATCATTGCTAGTGTGGGTTTGGGACAAAATATTGTGTTCCTTCTCATCTTTTTCTCCCTTTTTTAAGAAAGATTTTGATGTCTTACGAGTAGTTTGAACAGTCTTGCGCTCTGGTTTCAAACCACCAATGGGTTCAGAAGTAGTTTTAGAACTTTGAACAAAACCAGTAGATCCTTCCTTCTCATCACACTCCTCAACATTTCTGACTAGAACTGGTGAACTAGAGGAACTAGATGATTTTATATCATTAACTTCATATTTAGTAACTGGCAATTCCTCAGACAAAGAGCTATTCTTTTCTTCCGAAGTAGACACATCTCCAGCAGCTGCCCAAACACTAGGAGATTGTTTCATAGATAGAAGTTCCTCCACATTATTTGCCTGAGATTGTGGTCGAGGTGATGCAGCTTTTAGGGACAGCTTAATGTTACCACGAACATCCTGGCCTATGCACATCAAAGAGAGCTGCTGGCCAACAGATACTACATCTGAAATCCGTGATACCTGATAACATAAAAGAACTATAAAAGTCAGAAACGAATCATACTAGAAAGAGAATACCTTGTCTATTGTAGATAAAGTTGATCTATTTATACACAAGAACATGACTGGAAACAAGCAAAAAAAGATTAGTACAGATCAATATAGAGGGTGCGGAAAGGAATCAGCACTGTAAAGCAAAGCATTTCTGCTACATACCGGTTCATGTGACATCTCAGAAATGTGTAAAAGGCCTTGTTGCCCACCATTAAACTCCACAAATGCACCATACTCTTTGATTGAAGCTACAGTCCCTTTATAGATCCCTCCGATTTCTATTTCACGGCCAAGTATAAAATCAACCTGAAGTACAGAATAAATCCATAATATGACCTCACATCTAGCCAAAAGAAAATGAAGTAATAGAGGAAGGTTATTCACTACTTGCTCTAATTACATTGTTCTACAGAAATGGAATTTTCATTAGTAGCACCAATAAGTTCAACCTCTTTATTTGATCTAGCAATAAATTCAGGTCCAATAAACCCTGGGAAGCTTCCGATCTAAAAGTGTAATCTAGCTCCTTTCCCTCTTTGCTGTGGAAGTCTAGGGCAAGGAAATTGTAAGTTCTATACTACAACCAAATTATTTTGCCATGGAAGGTTTGTAAGGAGGTCTATATCTATTACTTTAAGAAGAGCTAGGGGGTACTTGGGGATCCATCAGACTTCTAGACCTTTCAATAGTAATGTAGAATCCAAGTGACACAAAAGAAAAAAATACAACCAATAAGAATGTAAGTATTAGCTAATTGAATGACAAATACCTTTTCGAGTACTTTGTCCATTGCAGATTGATTCTTAGCGACTATGGTTAGTGTTCCATCACTTACAGACATCCGTGTACCTGAGGGAGGCAATATGGTGTGAACACGCATGTCAATGTTAAATCATAAATTACACTGTATTCAGCAGCACAGTTATTTTTTTTTGGGGGGGGGGGGGGGGGGGGGCGCACAACCTCTCAAGGATATATACGTATGTGTGAGTGTGTGTAATTTACTTATTTTGAAGGTGAACATCAGATAGACTTGACCAAACCAACAATGCATAAAACATCACCTTGGTACAGGGACAGATCAACCAGATATGAATAAAGACACATAATCAGGACCATAACTACCAGTTGAGAAGGTTCAATAGTCTGTAATATCTGCATGCTTTCACATACTTGAATCAGACTCTTATTGCATAACATATAACAAAGAAACCAACCTGTTTCATCTTCAATTTTTCTTTTAAGAGCACCCATAGGCCCAAGAAACCGGCGAAGAGCATCATTGCTGTACTTCAAGGTAGCTGAAAATCAACCATAACATTTTAAAATCAACAAAACATATATTTCAAAGCCTTGTTTGTTTCACAGATTAGAGGCTTGGGAATGGGAAATTTCCAGTAAGTGCAAAATTGGGAAAAGACTCCTGCTACAAGGGAAATGACAGCTGAATTGAACACTCCAGCCCCCTTGGGGTTTCTTTTCCCTTCTCCGTTACTAGGACCAAAATGCTCCTCTTACTGTAGATTATATGGGACTCTAGGTTTCTTGTCCCCTTGGAAAAACCACAGGAATAGATTTCCCAAGAACTCCACTCCGCAAACCAAACGAGAAGAAAGCAAAAACAACCAAAGTTGAGAACTCAACCTAATCGTGGATAATTTCTATCATCCTGAGTACGTGGTGCACTGATCTCTCTCTCTCCATGTGATCAAGAATTTGAATACGACCTTTACGTGCAGCCTCCAAGCTTTCACAAACAATATCTAAAGGAATTCCAGCAGGTTTTATGTCCAACTGAATTGCGGTGACTCCATCTTGAGTGCCAACAATTTTGAAGTCCATGTCCCCCAAATGGTCTTCCAGACCCTAAAAGAATCAAATTTTTTTTAGTCAACCAAAAATATAAAATTAAACATAATTATAAATATAAATATTGAAATCTTGGATCAGAAACCACAAGCTGCCGTCGCGAGTTGCAACTACAAAGATCATGGCAAGTGAAGGTTTACAATAGCAGTTAAAGACTTTAAGTATTCGTTCATTTTGAGAAACAGAAACTACAGACTATTTTCAGAAAGAAATCACGTGGAACAAAAACACAACATTATGCCCTGTAAAATCTCACCAGAATATCAGTCAATATACAGTATTCCTTTATTGTGCCAGTTATTTGATCAACTTCACTAACAAGACCCATGGAGACACCAGCTACATGTTTGCACAGCGGAATGCCAGCATCCATCAAAGCCATACTGCCTACAGATGAGCTATTATTAGCATGTTATATGGAATATAGAATTATTTGTGCATATTCTGAGGCCTAAATGAAGAAACGTGGCATGGATGTACAAAAAACGAATCAAAAGTTATGGTGATTATGTATTACAGAAGATATATAAGAAACAAGTTTGCTAGAAGCCACAGACAGAAGAGTACCTCCACAGACAGAAGCCATAGATGTTGAACCATCAGAAGCCATTACTTCAGAATTGATACGGACAGTGTATGGAAATTCATCTTCAGGAGGTAACACAGCAAGTAGAGCTTTTTCCGCCAGAGTTCCTTCAAATCATTACGAAACCAAACTACCTTGTTTAGCAACTATTGCCTTTCTACTTCATCTATGCAATGTAATACTTTTCAGTAATATTGAGCATCTAAACAGACATCTTGGAAAATCTAATCCGAAACAAAACAATAACCAAAACCTAAATTCCTAAATAGTCTGATAAAAGGTTTTAAAACAGAATACTAAATGCTTCTTTGTTTACGGTTTACTATGCTATTAGATCGTAATGTTACTTCAATAATTTAAGATAGTTTCAAAACGAGAATGAGGTGCAAATATAGTTTTCCAGCCAACTGGTCCCAAAATAGGATAGAGTTACACAATACATTAACAAAATAGTACTTAGGGATATACATATATGAAAAAATATAGTCAATCTATGACAAGCTTAAAATTTTAGGAATGTGATTTCAGACTCATACCCCCAAGCAAACCACATTCAATTTATTACAAAGTATATGCAACACCAGATCCCTCTACAGCCTTTGGTATAGGCTGTAGAAAACACATGTGAAGTGAAGGCATTGAAGGGAACTAGGACTGCGTGCAGTTGGATTATCTCAAATAAATTTTTAAGAGTTTGAAGAAGTAAGCAAAATCTTGTTTGACTAATCAATGTGCTCTTATTCAAAAGGTAGGTGATAATTACCATGACCAACTTCACGCCTGTTCAAACCACCATGTTTACCGACCTCATTTATACAGAATGGGGGGAAACTATAGTGAAGCATGAAGCGCTTTGATGGAGGACCCACCACAGATTCCAACCGTTGTGCATCACCAGGTGCTCCAAGTGTTACAGTACAGAGTACCTGTATATAAAGCCAAATATGTACCAATAGTTAGAAACAATTTTCAAACAAAGCAAAGTCCAGTTCTTTTAATCTATACACCTGTGTGTCTCCACGAGAAAAAAGTGATGATCCATGCAACGTAGGCAAAATACCAGATTCACAGTACACAGGCCTAACTTCATCGAGTCGCCTCCCATCAAGTCTTGATCCTTCCGCAATTATTCTTCTACGGACAACCTAATATTTATCATTAAGTATATAAGAACTAACAATCAAAAATATCAGAAACAAAACAAAAGGTGCGTATATGTGTGTGTGTGTGAACGCATATTTATGAATGCATGAGTGTGAAACAAAATAACAGGAACTAAAATATAAAGAAACTAAGCAGAAAGCCTAAGAAAAATCTAACTGCCGAATTCAGACAAATGTTAACCCCATAATCAGCTTCCTAAATTTCATTTTCTGTTAACCACATGATAGGCAGCACAACTTATTTAGAAGATACAATCACAAATGTTTAGGTTTCTCTAGACAAAGATATATCTGATGTAAAATATGCACAGATGTATAACTAAGAAAATAAAGCAAGGTGAAAAACTAAGTGTAAGTTAATAGCCTTCACATGTGAGACCTCTAATTTTGATAATTTATAACAAAATCACATATATCCAAGTGGCAATAAATTTAACCGCCATATAGATGATATTAATCATTCATTTTAAGTTCATTTTGGCATGGATTACCTTTTTCCTCACTGTGTCTACTGCTTTCGGTAGGAGTCTCAAGCTTTCTTCATCACACTCTTCTTCAAGTGCTTTCCTCACATCTTGCGTAATATTCTCCAAGGCTTCTCCACGTTCAAACTAGATGTCAAATTATTCCACACATATGAAACTCCAGATTAGATTCCATACAGAATTGTCATGCATGCAAAAAGACATTTCTAAAATGAATGTGTCCAAAAGATGATGATATATGCACCTTTCCATACTTGGGATCAGTGAAAACTTCTTCTATAGGAGCTTCTGCCAACTGCGCGACTTTCTCCAATGTTCTCTCAGGCATCAGTGACAACTTATATTCCTTCTTATGCTTGCCAGCTTTAGCAGCCAGTCTGATTTGAGGTTCAATATATTTAACTGCCTGTATGGACAAAATCAGTTCCTTAACAAATTAACTCCATTGGAAAAACAGACCTAACACTAGTTGCAGGTCTCTACACTTACTTCCGGATGAGCCAATCTCAACCCAGCTTCTAGATCTCTTTCGGAAATCTCACGAGCTTGCACATCAATCATTAACGTTTTGTCCCTTGTACAGGCATACACTAAGTTGAGATCACTTAAGCTAAGCTTCATTGTTTCAAAAAAGTAATTGAATAAGACAATGAAAGTAATGAAGTAAGATACAATTTCTGCTGCAGACGATTGAAAGGGAAGAATTGACATCAAGCATCACCTCATCCGTAGTTGGGTTAACAATAAACTTCCCCTTAATCCTCCCAATGCGAATCATTCCAATGGGGCCTGCCCAAGGAATATCTGATAACATAAGAGCAGCAGACGTAGCATTAGCTGCCATTACATCTGGATCTTGCTTCCCATCAGAAGAAAGAACACTCGCCGTCACCTACATATTAATCCCACATTCAGAGACTAACATTTCAACAACTATTTCAACGAGTGAGTGCCCATCATAACAACCCCAAAAAATATCACCATACCTGAACCTCATGGAAAAAACCTGCAGGAAACAAGGGACGAATCGGCCGATCAATTATACGAGCACACAAGAGCTCACGCTCTTTCGGTGCACCCTCCCTCCTCATGAATGTGTTTGGTATAACACCTCGCGCGAATTGCTTCTCTTGATAATCAACCTTTCAACAAGTAAAGAAAACACCAAAATCCAATAAGAACCACAACAATGAGTATAAAAAAAAAACTCAAACTTTAAACCAAAATCCAACGCTTCTCACCTCACCAAAACTTTAAAGTACAAAACAATTAGAGTAAAACAGAAATGTACTCGTAAATTTATAGACAAACAGTGATCAGTAAAAACCCCAAAATTCAATAAGCACAGCATTGAACTACTAAAAACTCAAACTTTAAGCCCCAAAATTCAATAAGAAGCACAACATTGTGGAAATGAGCTACTAAAGACTCAAACTTTAAACCCAAATCCAACACTTTTTACCTCACTGAAACTTCAAACTATCATAAAATTACAGTAATAAATATATGCCGGGTAAATTGAAGACATACAGTGATGACTAAACACCCCAAAATTCAATAACAACCCAAAAAACACAAACTTTAACTTAACCCCCCCCCCCCCCCCCCCCCCCATTCCAATAAATTTCACCTCACTCAGAAATTAAATTACCAGAGTAAGAGTAATTAAAGTGACATACGGTGAGGGGTAGAAAGTCCTTAACGGCGTCACCCTTGGCGGAGCAGACGGTGGAGAGAACACGTGTGTCGTCCATGCCCAAGACGACGGCGCCGTTAGCGAAGCGAGCGATCTTCCCGGTCTTGAGTGTGATCAAGCGTGATCCGATCTCGAATTGCTCGGTGAAGGTTTCGAGGAGCTTTGTTCCGGGTCGAGTATGGGATTCGGGTTGGGAGGAGAAGCCCATGCGGCCGCTGCAGACAGTGCGGAAGCCGAGGGATCGCCATGTGAGGAAATGAGGGAGGCGGCCGAGGAGCGGGTTGGCGCGGTGGGCCGCCGCTGTGGCCATCGGCGGTTGCTCGGCGCTGTGGCCATACGACACTTTGATTTTACTGCTTTGCTTAGTTGCAATGACACTACCACATGTTAGGTCATGTAATATTTACTCTTCATGCTTAGGTTATTGTATGATCGATCACACCAGAAACATCGTGCACCATGCACTAATCACTTGAATAGTTTTACGGTGCAAATTAAGCATTGGCACCCTAGCTAATCATCCCCTCAAAGATTGTAGGACCATGCCAAATATGGTGAAAAAGAACACACACAAGTGATTCTGAAATTCTGCTCGAGCCGAGAGACTGACAAAGGCCACGGTCTATCCATGCATGGCGTTTAGAACATGGTCCATCCACACATGCACAACCACAAGAGCCTCTGCCCTTAAAGCCCATTTTGTAGCCGAGTCCTCTTGTCCCTATTCCCATTACACTGACTCTTCAAAACCCGCCATTGATAACTGGGATCTGATTTTCTGGGTTTCTGCAACTTCTTGGCAGCTTGGAACTTAACCTATCTCTAACTCACGAGCCCAAGAGAATGTCTGACGTCCCTAAGAACCCTAATCATCCATATATTAGTGCAATCTCTGTAGGGTTAGTAGTAGGGTCACTGTCCTCTATATATCCACAGTTGGGGATAAAGCAGATGAAGATCTTCTCCAGCTGTGAAACAAAAGAGAGTTTTGAGTTTGTTCATCTGCTTTTGCATATTGGCATTTTGTTACTTAAGGTCTATTTCTTCGGTTTCTCTAATCGAATTGCCCTCTCGAAGCAAGGTGACAAGTCGCTTGAGACCTGAATGAGCTAGCTAACTTTGCTTTTTGCCAGGCATTAGCATTTTCCCCAACTTTTCCAGGCTTGCACAGTGCCAGCAGACTCAGCAGTACTAGTAGTGTGGGGATCTTTTATGTAAATGTGACAAGTTTTTTTTTACTCATATGCAAAATTACTGCCACAAATGAAAGTGCCCTTTCCTTTATAATCTATATATTCTTTGTTCCTTTCTCAATAGGTAGTGAAAGATGGTTCACAGTTCACAGAGAACATCGATATCCTTAGTGATTCGATGGCTAGAATCCAAACATTAAGATCAACTGGTATCTGTGTTGCGTTTGGTCATTTAATTTGAATGTCTTAATTAGTTTTGGTCCATGCTCCCCATGTATTTGGCAACTTTTCCAGTTTGGGTTTTGATGTAAAATGACTGTTTATTTGATTGATCATTCTTCTTTTCAACCCGGAACGTACTTTAAAATTGAAAATATATGTAAGTGATTAGTACTGAGATCGAAATTGCGAAATTTAAACTCGAATAAAACGCAATTATAAACCAAGTATAGAATGAAGAAGATGAACCAGGATGGAAGAAACTAAAATATACATAAAAAGGGGTACAGCTAGAATGAAACAAATATTAAGCTTTCAAGCTATGATGATTTTTACAGGCAAGTTGCCAGAAAAAAACTCATCCATTTAAGAATGACAAGCAGTTGCACAAAACTTGAACGTAGTATACTTGAACCCCAGATGTGAAGTTGCACATATTTTGGACATCCCAGATATGAAGTTGCACATTGTTTGGATATCAATGAAGTACTCGATGATCACCGGTTATGAAGTGGATTTGCGCCATTTGGTGTGATTCTCTTCTGTTCTTCAACGGTCAGATGATAATGGTTCCTTGTTCTGAAACCATGGTTGCCAAATCTTCTGTGCTTCAACCTTCTACCATTCCCCTCACTGTAGTTGTAGTTGAATTTCCATACCTTGAAGAAAACAGATTTCGACGAGCTTGAACTTGAAGAATGTCTCTTCAAATCAAGATGAACATGTAGCAAGATCCCTTCCAACAGCATGAACACTACAAGAACCGCAACTAGTACTGATTTGTAATTATACCTCATATTTTGCCAGGAGAGCTCGTAATCTTGCTTCCCAGACTCGATGAATGGATAATGTGAAATATTACAACTAGCACAGTTCATAATCTCTCTCTCTCTCTCTCTCTCTCTCTCTCTCTCTCTCTCTCTCTCTCTCTCTCTCTCTCTCGCATGTACATCCACACGAGTTTAAGTGTATTTATATATGGAGGCCGGAGGGGGTGACAGGGTTATCAAAGCAACCGAGAATCCAGTTGGTGCGACTGTAAATTAAAGAGACTTGTCACTATTGTGTTGTCTTTTCAGGAAAAGGAAGAAAAGTAATTGCCATTTTACGAATGATATGTATGATTACCGTAGGGAGGAACTATCATTCTGCCTGAAGTTTGAACTAAATATCATTTCACTTTGTACTTAGGATAACTAGTATCTAAGATCGAGTTTCGCACAAATCACTACCATATATCCAGGTTCATTAACTTTAAGAATCCAAATTAAAAGGCCAAAGAAGATGCTCGAGTCTCTAAAACTCGTGAAGGCGAACCCCTATTGAAATTTTAACAACCATTTCATCCAGCATCAAATTAATCTTCATCTTAAACTCAAGCTTAGACCAAGAAGTATTACGGAGCGATTGAATGGGCTAAAGTTAAGTGGAGGTTTGGTTCCTTCCAACATCACAAAAAAAGGAGAGAAGGGGTTAAGATCACATAAAGATGTAGTTAACCTTGGCAATGGGGTTCATATTTTATTCATGTGCAATATACTAGGAAAAACTCCAATCTATGAATGAATTTCCTAAATTTACAATATAAAAAAAAGTTTCCACATACCACAAGTTCAAAGAACTTTCTTTAACGATTCCCAAGTTTACCATCTTATATAAGAGGCATATAATTAGACCAGCGCAGGTTCCCGAAGCTTTTGCTCAACGTTCTTTCCCACTGTGTCAATAAACTCTTGTGTGTTCAAATAGAACTCCCTTGATACCCTGGATGCAACAGAAACTTGTCAGTTCAAACGACCAAGAACCATTCCTCTAGGCTCTAGGCTAGTTTAATCACTGCTATTAGTCGAATACCCAAAAGGAAAACTAATTGACAGATGTGTCCCAAACAGCTGAGAGGAAATTCAAGGAACAAAAGCCAATGCGAACACATGCATCCCAGCTAGTGTAAATGACCTGTCAAACAGATTTCACTTACTTGGGGCCATGGATCAATAGAGCAAGATCCTTAGTCATGTTTCCTGCCTCCACTGTCTCAATGCATGCAGCCTCCAACTTTCGAACAAAATCTAGCAACTTGTCATTTTTATCTAACTTGGCCCTGAAAACAGTAACAGTCATCAGCTTATCTGGTACCCAGAGGAAAAATGTATTTAGATGATGGGTAAACCATGATAAACCATTCTCATGAGAGGCAGACTGCAACTGGCATGTTGTAGCAGTTCATTACAAAATTAAAACATAGTATATATATAGATGCACTCGGAAGTTTGGTTTGCAAACAGTACCTATGCTCTAGGCCTCGTGTCCAAGCAAATATTGATGCAATACTGTTTGTACTGGTTTCCTGTCCCTTCTCATGTAACCGAAAATGACGAGTTACTGTCCCATGAGCTGCTTCAGCTTCTATTGTTTTCCCATCTGAGGATAGCTGCATTGATTGTGGTTAGAATTGGAGGTATAGAAATGGATAATGTTAACATTTGAAACATACCAGCACAGAAGTCATGAGGCCCAAAGAGCCAAATCCTGCAAAATAAAAGAAGAAAAAACTGACATGAGAGCTGAGCCAGAAGGCAATACTACAAATAGATAGGAGTTGGAAACACAGTTTAACTCATTAAATAACATTCAAATACAACCATCTGATCAATTTACAGAATACCTGAGACTATCCCGAATTATACTTCTCTTTTTACATGACAGAAATTGAAGATACACCAAGAAAAATTTACAATGAAACTTATACCAGTCTGCTGTACTGAAGATAGTACAAAAACAATCTAACATAAAACAGGAAACCTGCTTGATTATGCCATGACTATAAACTTCACAGCAAATCCAAAATCAACATGTTTTTTTTTTGGCCAACGTGTAATCAATATTATGTCTGGCATTCTACTGGGAAAAGGAGCTACAAATCCATCTAAATAAATCCAAGGTGGTATGGACAGGAAAATCCATAACTTATGACATAAAAGTGAATAAGATATATATATATATATCCACATGTATATTCAGATGAAGACAGTAATAAAGAAACAAAATACTGCAAGCCAAAGTTTTTCTACAGCAAAAAAAAAGTTCTCCTCTTTCGACCAAAAAAAAAAAGAGTTTTTCTACAGCACCTTGAGCAAGCAAATCACTCTGAACGTCTCCATCGTAGTTTTTGCATGCCCAAACATATCCACCCTCGCTTTTGAGAGCATAAGCCACCATGTCATCTATTAGCCGATGTTCATACCTATATGCCCAAAGAATCTTGAGTTAAGTCTTTTAAACTATGCCAGGAAACATTTACATGATTACATAACTCACAATTGAAGACACAAACCATATAGAGTTTTCTTCAAACTTCTGCTTCCACTTCTCCACATAAACCTCCTCGAATATGTCCTTAAACCTGTGTCAGTCCAAGAAATCAATATTTTGAACAAATTCTTATGAGAGACGAGAGAAGTTAAGAGCTGATATATACTTTTGGTCCTGTGCTCTAGTCCCATTGACTAATCCTTTTATATTTGTTAACACTTGGGCCAAACATACAATTCAGTCACATTTTTTGAAAGAGGGAACTGAAACTTTTCTCTAATTTCATCAAAACAGAAAAACCAATATGATAGAAAAATGGAATTATAACCTGATGAAGGGAGTACATTTTTTCATGCCTTTTATCATTTTCCCTAATTAGAATGACAAATGTGTAATATGACCATGTTAGATTAGAAAACTCTCAGAGTAAGTTTGTTGACACGCACATTGTATAAATAACAAACAGGGATGAACCTATTACCACCAAAGGTCTTTTAGCTGAAAAGAACTGAATTATATATTGGAAACAAAGGTTATTTTTACCTGCCATCATATTTTTTAAGAATTGTGTTTTTGGTGCTCAAGTATAGCGGCCACTTCTTGGAAAATGCCATGGACATAGATGAGTCTGCAAAAGCTCGAATAGACTGACAAGAACAAAACATTTTGTTAGGAAAACTTGATCAATATATGCCTATAATTGACAGAAAGGTTCTAGCACATAGGCCAAACTGAGATAAGAGTCATAAGACAAACCTCATCAACATTATACATAGCAAGGGCCACACCAGGACCTTTGAAGTCGTAAACATCAAGCTCTGTAGGGGTGCCTCCTCCTTCTGGGACTGAACAATAAATAGAGAGATGTCAAGCAAAAAATGATAGTAAACTTCCATGAGTCTCAACCACATGAGCAAGAATGTTTAAATCTACTTACCAAATACCATTTTCAGCTTTCCTGGCCCCGTGATAACTGTATCAGTGGCTCGATACTGATCGCCAAAAGCATGCCTACCAATACATATGGGTTTCTTCCAACCTGTGAATTCAAAAGGCATTCAGCAGTTTCCACAGTAATATACCTATGTTCAATATATGAAGCGAATGCCCAAACCTTACCAGTAACTATTCTAGGAATGTTTTTGCATAAGAAAGGTTCACGAAAGACAGTACCTACAAAATAAAGCATAACGTTTAACAATAAACATAGCAAACTAAGTACACATAAATAAGAAAACTGTTTCTTTGTAAAAGAGTTCAGAAGAAAGTTGACACTGGCCACTGTAAACTAGCATCTACTGTAGCAACAATCAGCAAGCACTACAAAGTTATCAATTGTCAAGGCATTTGACAAAAAGTTTGTAACCTGGAGAAAATTACAGTTGCTAACAAATTAAGTATATTTATTAGTTAAATGAATTACAAAGCATTTCTAATTCTTTCATATATCAGATGAGACAGACGCAAACCGTTTAGAATGTTTCTAATTGTGCCGTTGGGACTCCTCCACATTGATTTGAGCCCAAACTCCTTCATTCTGGTCTCATCTACAGAGTAGCATGAACATGAAAATTAGATGCAATAAACTTCTCTGTCCATAAGACAACAATTAGATAGTCTTTGTTTCTTCTGTAACTACTTGAATATGTGACATCATCTAAGTTCCTCATGGTAAGAGAGATAACACAGTAATGAAGAAAAACAGAAACAACTCACCAGGAGTTATTGTAGCACATTTCACAGCAACATTGTACCTGCAGCCCACAAAAGGAGTCAATGAAACAAAAGAAAAGCACATTGTAGACAGTTCAAAACATAATTTTCTCTTAAGAAACAACAACAAATAGACTCTGAATCAAGATACTTACTTAAGAGTGGCTTCAGCACTCTCTACCGTAACTTTGTCATCAGTAGCATCACGGTTCAAAATCCCTAAATCATAATACTTTATGTCCAAATCCACATAGGGGAAAATAAGCTGCAATGAGCAAAACACCCCCATTAAATCAAATCAAAATTCCACCACAAACCATAGCGAAAACGAACCTCACTTTGAAAAAGACCAAATCTTCATACCTTTTCTTTGATTGCCGTCCATATGATCCTCGTCATTTCATCACCTGAACACAAATTACACAATAAGCACATCACCAATCAACTTTTGAAAACCGAAAACTGCGAAAAATCACATTCATCTAAAACATTCAAATTCTTCACCACTCAACTCAACTTCCAATCGTAAAGTTACCGCAACAAATACATGAAGAAATAAAGAGCTGTGCTTTTGATTACTGACCGTCCATTTCGACGATCGGATTCTGAACACGGACTCTATCGAAGCCACCGGAAGTAGCGGCGTAGCACCGCAGCGAGGTGCGATTAGAGGTCGCAGCGAAGGAGACGCAGTTGCGGACTCCATTATTGAAGAGGCTGGGCGCGGAAGTGAAGGAGAAGCTAGGGTTTCTCTGGGCTATTATAGAAGACGAAGAAGAAGATATTAAGGCGGCGCGCGACATGGCGCTTAATTGGAGTCTCGCTTTGAGCATTCAACTTTTTACGAGCTCCGGTGGAGTGTTTTGGTCGGAGCTCTATCAACTTGGATCTTTCTAGAGCCTTTTGCCGTTTCTGAAATGAGGTTTTGGGGTTTATCGGCATGAGGGGTACTTCGGTATTTGTACACAGCTGCGCCACTTGTCATATGATATCCAAGATATGAGACCATGATGAGAATATAAAACTTGCAAGACAAGACAGCGTCGGAATATTTAAGACGATAATGAGAATATTTGGATTATGATGTGTTTTCCCTATAACAGAGAGAAAGGTTACAAATGATTTGAGGAGGAGGGAGAATCTTCACGATTTATTAACTAAAATAGTTGTGAATTTGAAAAATTGCAAGCCTCTTATATGATTCGTTCGATTTGTTATTTATAGATGACAATATAAGACTAAGAGTGACAATAACATAGACTCTTTGTATGTATTGGAAGAAAGAAAAACGAATACTTCAACTTCTATTTCACTTGAACACTCATTTCACTTGACAATAAAATAAGTCACGTCTACTTACTTGAAACGAAATTTAGTGGGAAATCAAATTCTTGTGTTTACACATAAAAGAATAATGATTTTTAAATACTCATAACTTGAACAAGAGAGATGAGGATCCATAATGATTCATTTATTCTCACATTTTATTTGTCTCCGATTCATCAATATTTTACATTTCAAATAAGTAAACGGACCATAATTTTATAAACATCATTATTCTCAAACGTTAGCACTTGCATCATGAACACGACGGTTATCTAGTTGGCGGAATCAGAATAACGGCCGTCTTGATGTCATTTACTTTCCTTTCCTCCTCATTAGAGGTGACAAACAGGTCGGCCCAGCCCGCCTAATCGGGTTTCGGGCCGTGCTTGGGCCGGCTCACGACTGACCACTTCTTAATGGGCTCAGCCTCGAACTTGGGCCGGCCCATTTACTCAAATATAAGGCACAGCCTGACTCACGGCCTAAGCCCATAACGTGGTGGGCCGTACTCGGACCGGGCCCATGAACGGCCGTGTCAAGCCCGTTTCTTGCCGAAAATTAAAAATGGTCGAGGTGAATGTCTTATATCACCGTTTTTACTCTCATAATCTCAATTTTTAATTATATACGATACGATTACAAACCAAAACGAATTCACACAATCTCTTGATAATTTTTTTATTTGTCAACAAACTAATAAGTGATAAATGTTTATTGTTCACAATTAATAAATTTTTAGAAAAAAATTTCTTATGAGTTTACGGGAATCCAAATTCATACGCAAATAAATAATTATTAGTATACAAGTATATTGTTCATACTCTAAACTAAGTTTATTATTTATAAATATGTTATCTTCATATTAGAAATGAAATTTTTTTTATTTTATAACGGGCCGGGCCGTGAGTCTCAAATTATAATGTTTGGACCGGGCAGTGCCAGACCTATAAGAGTTCGGGCAGGGCCCATAAACTTATTTTTCTAAGCATAACCCGACCCATTAAAATAACGTACTTGAACCAGAACAGACCAGACCGTTAATAAACTTAAATCATGCCGAGTTATTTTTAAACGTGCCGTCACGTGCGCGGTGCCGTGCTTAACAGCCCGTTTGCCATCTGTGCTCCTCGTCCACTTCAGCCGTTACCTCAAATTTTTATACCGACTCTCTTCCTGGGTAGCGAAGCCCATCACGTAAGACCAGCCACGTGGCAGGCCACCCACTCCACACGGCTATATAAAATGTCGCTGCGAAAGTCTTTCTTCTTCTTCAAGACCGCGATATTTTGTGAATTTAGGGTTTTCGAAAGCACCAAAAACGTCGTCGTAATGGCATTGCCAAAGGCCAAGGAGCTCGTCTCGTCCAACACGATCGTCGTCTTCAGGTATTTTGCACCGCTCATAACCGATTTTGTGGTTTTTGGTTGAACCGATTAAGAAAATGTGGTGATGGATTTGTGTGGAAATTTGGTTTGCAGCAAGTCCTATTGTCCCTACTGTGTGACAGTGAAGAAGCTCTTCACTCAACTGGGAGTCAATTTTAAAGCCATTGAATTGGACCAAGAGAGTCAGTACCTCTTTATCTCTTTCGGATTTATATGCTTTGTCAGAGTTTCATATGTTGTCGTTTAAATGGAGGCTTGAATGATTGATTGGTTGGTTCAAATATTTTGGTTTGGTATCGGATAGAGTCGAATATATAGCTAATGAGTTTTGACTGACAAAGATTAGTTGTGGTTTCAAAGTTTTAATCTTTTTTTATTAATCAGTTTACTTGTAGTTATTGAAGCTTGAAATTCTTAGGCTCAGTTTACTTGTAGTTACTGAAAACTTGAAATTCAACCGAGTATGAATATATATCCACTGTAAGTAAAATTTTGGAGTTGTATAGCCTTCCAGTTTATTTCGAAAAATTACGAAACGGGGTGATTGAATCTGTTTCGAGACTCGAGAGTGATAGTCCCGACCTTATGCATGAGTTATTGATTTTTTAGCTTTGTTTGAGGTGGAGTGGAAAAGTGGTTGATGGTAGTTTTGTTGGTGGTGTTTTGATTTTTGAAGGTGATGGAAGTCAGCTACAAGCAGCACTGAAAGAGTGGACTGGACAGCAGACTGTGCCGAATGTGTTCATTGGTGGAAACCATATTGGTGGATGTGACGGTAAGACTACAATCTTGAAATCAACTTACGATTAACTTTTCAGTTTTAATTGTGTTTTTCACATACATAAGGTTCTTTCTTGATGTAATGAAATTTGGTATTGCTCTGCAGCTACTCAGGCCCTGCACAATCAAGGAAAGCTAGTCCCTCTGCTCACTGAAGCCGGAGCTGTTGGCAAAACCTCTGCTTAAAAGGAGCTTGGAATATGAAGTAGAATAAAATTTCGTTTATGTTCTTCTGATCTATAAACCATACAGTCCTGTAGTCCTAAAGCACATTAAACTTGAATTGTATATTTAAGTGTCAGATGTGATAATTTCTGCAGTACTTATCCTTACCTTTGCTGTTTGGAATTGATGAATCCTTGCATAAGGGAATTTGTTAGCCATGCCACAATGTGGTTGGATTTCTGGTCTTAAACAGAGCTAGCATTTTCAAAATATATTGGTTGAATCAACTTGACTGAGTTAATATTAATCAAACGAAAAGACCAGTTAACTGTCACACAGGAATATAGATTGAACCATGAGCTTGATGCTAAAGATACCGGTACAATTTCAGGTTATAAAAAAGTTTTCAAATTTGGGTACAGATGGAGAAATGAGAATAACACATTTCGGCTCACTTTTCCCTGTTTCTGTTCCTATCAGTGAAACGCTTTTCCTTCCCCGTTTGTCAGAAATGTTAGCATATAAAACCGATATATCTGAGCTTTGCATTTGCTGTATCCTATAGTGAAGGCCGGAAGGAGATGCCTGAAAATCTGAAATAGGAGAGCACACCTTCAACTTGCAAGAGGAAACACCTGATGTGTCTTTGGGAAAATTCATCAGTAGTATCCAAGGCACCATATCTTCATCAACACTGACATGACTCAGGAAACCATTTTGACAATAGGTGACGTTTTGACCCAACGACTAGTGCGAAAAAAGCATAGCATGGGAAATGCATCAATCCCACCATTAAGTACCTGCAATTCAGTACCACAAAATCAAAACTGATCAGAGGTACATGATTCTGCTAAACATGCATGTCCTAATGGGAATATAAGGCATATATTGAGCATTAACAGGTTATACTTGTATCTTCAGGTGATTAACAACTTATTGTCTTATTGTTTGTTGAAGTTTGCAGAAGCTTATTTTGATAATATTTTGCCCCTTAACAAGTTAAACCCGCCTGACCAAATTCAGAACAAAGGATCAGGTGGCAAATTCTTTAGTGAAAGAATGATGCTTTAGTATAAACTTGATGCACCAAGAATGAGGAGAGGTCTCATAATCAGTTGAGAAAACGTACCAAACTGGAGCATATGCCGATGACAAGTCAAGGAACGGGTACGGCCACCTGCAACAAAGAGAACTTTTAATTTTTCTTCTATGGAATTAAGATGTTCCGGGATATCAAAAAGATAACCAACATTACCATATTGATACACAAGCATGAACGATCCACTGGAAAATGACGAATGCACCAGTCCACAAAACAAACAATGATATCCGAACAAAGGGGACTTGCTGACAGTGTAGATTGAAAAAGTTAAACATGTGAGAAGCTTAGAGAAAACACAATATCCAAAGTAAGAAAAACAAATGTCTGAAAGAAATTACCAAGCAATTTAACATTGCATCCCCAAGGAGTAAAACAGCATTGACTGTGTGCATGCTCACCGTCAACTGACACAAAATTGACCATCCACAGAAATTACAAATCATAAGCTATATAGGAAAGAAAGAAATTGCTGGAAAACTATATTTGATCTATTTTAAAATCAATCCTTTGGTCTCTTAGGTATAATATCATAAGGTCTGATCAAGCTACACTCGGCATTCAAATAACTATGTTACGCAACTAAGGCACACTTTTAGCCAAAGGCCGGAAAAATAATCAAGCAAAGGGCAATAGCCAATAGAGGACATATTGAGCACTATGGTACTTACAAGACTCATGTTGTAATCTTTCAGGGTGAGAAATGGAAAGATTACAAGCCAGTAAATGCAATCAGTAAGCATCACTGCTCCAGCATTCGTCTGAATATAATACATCAAAATAGAGTGGAAAGATGGAGTTAACAATGATGTACTGCAACCACATGACCAGAAACAATAAGGTAACATGCTCAATAGCTCTCAGTCTCATAACTAAGACAATCTTATAACAAGAGAGCTATATTGAAACTTAAGCTAATGCATTCACTAATTATTGAGGAAAAAGAAAGAAACAAGACCTGGAATATAGCTTGAAAGACATAACTGCATTTGACTGCTACTGGGAGAAAATAGTTTTCTTCTAGGTTATTTAAGCCATTTCCCTCATGTTCAAGGAGAACGTATGTTCCATTCTCTGCATCTGACCCCACATGACGAACACCAGAACCCATTCTTCTTGTTTTGTTACACCAGAAACTACCATAAATGGATAGAAGAGATCCAAACTACAAAATGATCACACAGCAAAGGTGAGAGCAAAGTTCAACTGGGAATTTCAAATACCGGGATTACAAAGGCTTTTGTATAGTCTGCTAATGGTAGCAACTAAATTGAAGACTATAATTGGGATCTAAGTTAGGAGAAGATCAGAAAGCGTACCCCAAAATAAATGGTAAGCAAGGTAAATGTCCACCTGTCCAGAATCCAGAAAACATCACAACCTGAAGTTGGAAGTATCATATATGATATGATATACAAAAGGCAAATTTCATAACTAATTGGTGTTGTTGACATACTAGAAATGTCTTAAAAGAAAACCTGTTTTATAAATCCTTCCAGACCATAGTCATAGAATAGATAATCTGATTGAGCAAATGAACCTCGTAACAAAATGAATATAGCGGCCACTGCTCAAAGCTATACAAGAATTGAATTCTAAACCAGGTTCACTTTTCATTTTTAACTTCATTGCAGATTGTGTAAATAACCCTGGAATCTGAATGGTACCAGATGAGCTAAAACAAGTCTTACTGAGTATAGTAGAAATATATGCCGCCACCACTGACGACAACTTTGGCAATCAGTATCACCAAAAGCAGAAAGAATGCAATCACTCTGTAAGCCAACAACCATAAAGGATGAACAATTTTCAGGCACGGTCTCCATGCTTCATCACCACAGAAATCCTTACTCCTGTCCTGCCGAGTTTCACCTCCGCGAAACTTCAAATAATCCGAATCCTCATATTTACATAACAGTAGCAAAGCTGCAACCATAGGTGTGAAAACCCAAACTGAACATAACAAGACTCTCCAGTTCAACCAATAGCTCAGGTCAGTAGTATCAGCAGTAACACTCTCTAGTTCCATCCTGCTACATAGTAACATAAATCAACATACATTGTTAATATATCTTCTACAAGTATTTGGGACTAACTGACTAAGTAATCAAAATCACAAGCAAACAATGCTAGTCTAAGAAATGCCCAAAACTAAAGAATTGACATCAAACTACTTCCCTAATTTTTCAGTCCTAGATTATTGAATCTACAATAATACTCATACATACCTCTAATCCCTACAATCATACAATCATGATCTCACAATGCTACTTGAATTAACAACCCACAGTAATGAAGCAATAACTAGTAACTAATGAGCAGGGTACAATGTACCTGAAATTCCTATCAGTCAATTCTGTATCTTATTTTAAGCTTCATGTTTTTGGGTTGATCGGAATCCGGGAAAACGGATGCACCGAACTTCAACATTATATAGTTTTCAGTGCCCCACCAAAAGGTCAGCAGATTAGAACTTTGGGCCTTTTGGGCCTTGCTAAATTATATGGGCCGTTATGTCCATAGGCCCAACTTTGCGGCCCAAACTTCTGTCTTTTGCTCAAGGTTTTCCTCCTCCTTCCGGTTCTCACTATTCTTGCGCACCCAGTTTCTTCTTCGTTTTTCGTCTTGAAAATCTGGGCAGAGGAGAGGTTGGTCTCTTTTTACAGCTTTGGTTAAATGGCTTAAGTATGTTATATGTTTGTTAATCATATTAGAAAGTAGCTAAGAACTATGTTGGGTTCTTGTATCAAATCAAAGGTCTTTCCTTTTAGCTATGTGATTGTAGTTCTTAGGGTTTAACTAGCAATGCTGAAAGTTTCTATGTTACTTGTATACTTGGGTATTGATATATAAGCAGTACCACTATAAAGCTCTTTGCTTTTTGTATAATGCTGAATTTGAGGTTATGATAATTTTGAGGAGGTATTGTGATTATGCTAAAAAAGGTGAAATTTTTGTTCAGGTTTTTGAGGATGTTGCCTATTGAACCAGCAAAGAAGCTGTCTTTCGTTCGGTGTATTCAAGATGGGGATTTGGTTATTGTGTGTGAGAGATATGATAACATGAAGGCTGTGAAAGTGTGTGAGGGTTCTGTGCTTGAGAATCGATTCGGTGTGTTTAAGCATTCGGATTGGATAGGGACGCAATTTGGGTCCAAGGTTTTCAGCAGCAAGGGTGGATTTGTTTACCTGTTGGCTCCGACTCCCGAGCTTTGGACTTTGGTTCTGAGCCACAGGACTCAGATTCTCTACATTGCTGATATTAGCTTTGTGATCATGTTCTTGGAGATTGTTCCAGGGTGTGTGGTTCTTGAGTCGGGGACTGGAAGTGGGTCTTTGACCACGTCGCTTGCAAGGGCTGTTGCTCCTAAGGGACATGTCTATACATTTGATTTCCATGAGCAAAGGGCGGCCTCAGCTAGGTGAGATATGACGATCTCCACTTTTTTACTTAAGATGTCCCCTTTCTTGTACAAATTAGATTAATAGTTGTTTTTCCTTTCAACAAGTACCTTTCAGATTGAGATAGTAAATTGAGTAATTTGTTTGTAGGCCTCTCACAAATTCATTCTAGATGAGAACTATAACATCAAAGGAACTGTTTATCACCTCTGTTTGAAGATGTTTATTGCTGAAACAATCGTTAATTTTACAGGGAGGACTTTGAAAAGACGGGGATAAGTAACATGGTCACAGTAGGAGTTAGAGATATTCAGGGTGAAGGTTTTCCAGATGAGTTTTCTGGGAGGGCAGATTCTGTCTTCCTGGACCTTCCCCAACCCTGGCTAGCTATCCCTTCAGTTGAGAAAATGTTAAAACAAGATGGGGTTGTATGCTCCTTTTCCCCATGCATTGAGCAGGTGCAACGTGCATCAGAGACTTTGAGATCAAAGTTTACAGGTTAGTTTCAATGTAGATATTTGCTTCGTGCTGTACATTGTGTGTTTTCTTGAACTGGAATTTGCTTCCCCTAACTTTTCATGATAAATGATTTGCTACTAAGATCTTTGTCTTCTGCTTGTGTGTAGATATAAGGACATTTGAGATACTCCTTGGCACATATGAAGTTCGAGAAGGGAAAACAGATGGCTTCCTGGTTGAGGAAAGCGGTTATGTTGGATCTTTACCATGTAAGAGGCGGCAGCGATCAAGTGAAGGAAGTAATGAGCAGGAAACTACAAGTGCTCCCGTAGTCATGGCTAGGCCGAGTAGTGAGGCCAAAGGCCACACTGGCTATTTGACATTTGCAAGACTCAAATGCCTCTCATAAAGTATGCATTTTGATCTAGCTTATTTAGTTATGCGATATAGTGTGTTTAATCTGATTATTCTTATGTTATGTAAGGGAAATTCCCCAAAACAGTTGGGATAACCCTTTTGTTGTTGTAAGTGGGGTTGTTTTGATCATTGGTCAGAAAATTTTGAACGATCACTGCTTCTAATTCAAAATCTTAGTCACTGATAATTCTTTTTAGATATAAATGGGATAAATAAACCTAAAATATAAAATTTCTGGATTGTGGAAGATTTATCTTCAGAAACTTAAGAAATCAGCCTCAAAATTAAAGCACTAAATGCCACATGTTTGTCCAAGCTATTTCAGTACACAGAATGCCAAATCCATGTCATCCATTCATTCAGCTGCTGCGTTTTGAGACTTGTTTCAAGTGGTCGTTTTCAGTTTTGTATTCATGCAACGTTAAAACTTGAAACAGCTTCTTTCACTCTTTTCTTGTTTTCCCAGTAATAGAGATGCAGGGCAGCGCTCTTGCTCTGTCTCCTTCCACCCCATTTCTGAAACCTCCAAGTCGAATCCCGAGCTATAAACTCTCTCACCTTCCAGCCTTGACTTCTTTTACACAACTCTACCGTATCAGTTCAGAGACTTCACTGGCAAACAGCTTTTTCCTCTTTCAATGCTGAAATCCCTGCCTCCTTCCTTTCCTCAAATAGTAGATGCGATAGTTTTAAGGTCTGGACCGCTCAGCCTGCTACTCCGGGGCCTGAGAGTGCCGGGGAGGCTTCAGAATCAAGTGGATTGACTCGAACTTTGCAGCTCGGTGCCATGTTTGGAATTTGGTACCTTATTGATGGATGAAGTGATTTGACTTTCAGTTTTTTTTATCATGCTGTGCACACAGAGGCCAACTATCTGGGTGGTTTCTTCTCTTGTACCAATTGTAGGTGGAGTTGCATTGGCATCCTTCACAGAGGCCTCTTTCAATTGGTAACAGACGATTCACACTTTTCTCCTCTCAGAACTTAACAGCTTCACTATACACCTTCGACAGGAATGTTAGCTCCTGCTAAGGAAAATAAACTTCTTCTAATAGTGCTGGTTTTGCAATCTAATTACGAGATATTGGTGTAAGCAAATACGTACCACTCTTCTTCTTACAAGTGATTATGCATTCCTTTTCGAAACAGGATTGGCTTTGGTAGTGCAATGGCTTCTAATATCACTAACCAGTCACGTAATGTACTCAGCAAGAAGTTCATGGCCAAGAAAGAGGTAAAAGCATGTTATTCTTCATTTACAGAATTCTTTGAAACTGACAAAGCTCGCCCCATGACCTCTTTGCCATTATAGATGATGTTGTTCTTCAATTTGGAAGTACTCTGAGCAACTTCTAGTAAATTTTTGTGAATTAAAAACCAGGAATATATCAGATTATGACTTTGTTATGACATTAATTTCTTTTTTGTACTAGGAGTCTCTGGACAATATCAATCTCTTTTCAGTGATAACCATCATTTCCTTCATATTGTTGCTTCCTTCTGCTATTCTCTTGGAAGGCGTTAAATTTAGCCCTTCATACCTGCAATCTGCTGTAAGAAGCACTACTATGTATATCTAACAGAAAAAGGATTACTTTTTGTCCAACACTGACGTTGCCATTATATATTCCTTGTAGGCAAACCAAGGATTGAACATCAAAGAGTTGTGTGTGAGGTCGCTTCTGGCTGGTTTCTGCTTCCACACTTACCAGCAGGTGACACAGTTTGTGTTGTTTACACATGAAGTTGAAGCTTCTATTTTGTCCCAAGAATTGTTTCTATTTATTTCCATTTTTGTGTGTGCAGGTCTCGTATATGATACTACAGATGGTTTCACCAGTCACACACGCAGTTGGGAACTGTGTGAAGCGAGTGGTGGTCATAGTCTCCTCAGTCATCTTCTTCCAAACACCGGTCTCACCCATAAACTTCCTCGGTGAGTGCCTTACTCATTACTTACAAGCATATTTATAGTGTGCAGAGTTCCTTATTAGTACTGATTTTGATTTCAGGAACTGCTATGGCTCTTGCTGGAGTCTTCTTGTATTCAAGAGCCAAGAGAATTAAGCCAAAGCCCACGGCTGCTTAAGTTGAGTTTATCACCAAAGAGGAAAATCATGAAGTGATGCAGATGTGTTAAGTGCTCATCAATCATCTTCTTGTATGAAAGATATGAGGAATTTGGTGCCATCATTTGCTGCATCAGTAGCAAACTTAAGGCGCTACATGAGCTCAGAGCAAGTGTAGCTTTCAGAATGTGTCAAAGAATAACATTGTACAGCTTCATGAGTTCAGAGAAAGAAGCTAAGTAAGCTACTGACTACGTAAGTGATCTGTAAAATGGGATTTCCCTTTTTCACTGTTTTTGAAGTGAACTCGATAAGTTTACACCCATAACGATTGAGAACTTATAAATTGATGAAAAAAATCGATAAAAGAAAGGTGATCGAGGAAACTTATAGTTAAGAGAATTGATCTTAGTCTGAAAAAAACTGGCCAACTGCATGAAGTATATTTAGATCAAGGGAATGATGGGAAACATCAGTTTTCAATGGATGGTTTCATGGATTACCATATGAAAATGAAACTATAAACGCTTCTGCATTCATATTTTGTCAACAATTCGCCAACCTCTACATGTTGAATAATTGTCGATTCAAAAGAATCTGGCCATTTCATTCCAACTGGTTGAATTAATGAGTTACAGCAAGTTAAATATAATGGAAACAAGAGACAATTTTGGCTGAATAATTCAATTTTCTCCTTGCAAGAAAGAACATATATATACACAGATTACAACCGTGGTCAATGACATAACTACTAAATCTAAGACACTCAGTAATAATCCTAATGATTTTACAGAATATTACAGACCATATATAGAATATCTACACAAATAAGAAAACATGGCTCACACCACCAACACTCCTTATCAAGTTGGTGTATTCAAATCACGAATGTCCAACTCAACCAACAACTCGAAAAACTTTACTCACGCCAACACAGTAAACGTCGAAGGAATGAGTTTTGTTTAGAGTTTAGACATCTCTACACAAGAAGGTGAAGTTACTAAGTTTTACAGGAATTTGGTCTGTTATTGAATTGCTTCCCAAAAAAATGAAAATTTGTACCAGGTCTAGTTGTTCCGTACGCGTTAATTGGAACAGGTTCTAAATAGCATGCTCTACACATGATGAGCTTGATCAGCTTATGGTAAGAATCTCAAGAAACATGATGTTAACAAAGTAAAATGTTCTAACCATACAAGTATACATCTCAGTGTATAGCAAATCTGAATGTATCAAACCATGCCAAGCCTTATTTCTATTCAGTGACAAGTGTTGGTGTTCACCTGGTCAGTTACTAACTAGCTAAGATATTTATCTTTGAATGTAAGTCTAATGGTGGAGAGAATTAGTTTTAAGTAGAATTGTTTTGTTCTCGACCTTTAGATGTAAATCTAATGGTGATTGACCATGAATCACTTGGTTAGTAACTGACTAGGTGAATATGACTGCAAATAATATATATATATATATATATATATTATCATGATTGTGTAAGCTTGAGATGTCTATGCTAGCGCTTCTATTGAAAAAATCCTTTAATATGATGTATTAATTATACTAGATGTTATTTTGTTTACTAATAAAAATTTGTCAAATTATCATTTAATTTTACTTATGTAATACTGTAATTAGACTTTACATCGGTCATCCGTTACATTTTCAGACTTTACACCGGCCATCCGTTATTTTTTCAGACTTTACACCGGCCATCCGTTATTTTTTCGATGACCGATGTAATTAGACTTTACATCGGTCATCGAGGAATGTGGAGTCACATGGTCCTTATGAACTTGTTCAAGTTTCTCGTGTTTTTGAATACACTCAAATTTGACTCTTCTTGCATAAATCTCTATAATGTAAAACAATGGTATCAGACAGTCGTTTTGTTATTGAGTAAACTCAATAAATAAAGAACGATATATAGAAGCTAACATTTTAAGTTAAATTAGTCTTAAATTTCTCAACTGTAGTTTCAATTTCTAAATTCACCTCTATATTTGTAAAAGCTAACTTGGCCAAAGTGAATCCCTAATAATTAACCAATAAGAAAGATATGAAAAATAAAACCCCAATTGGTGCTATCATCAAATGCTCAAATCCCAACAAATTCAATATATGATAACCGAATGTTAAATATTATTGTTCATGGAACATCCTAAATGAGACGCACACAAAAACCAACTGAAAATATATAACAACAGCGAGTAACAGTTCAACTACGTACTTACCATTACATATAAAAGCTGAAAGCTTATACATGCTAGAAGAGTCCTCAAACGCTTCTAATTAGAAAACACTCCCTAATAATTAAGGTTACATTCATGACCAAATTAATACAAACTAAGAAACAGAAGCCAGTTCTTGCAGATCACACACAACTCTTATTCAAGTCCCAGATCTCTAGCTACCTCTGCTACCTCTAGGACCATAGAAGAAAAGAAAAAACACTAGCCAGCTAGCTAGGCAAACACATACACCAGACCACCTTGTCCTCACATCGCTCGCCGGAAAAAGCTTATTGGCGCTTTGCATTATTGATCATCTCGACCAAATCCACATCTGGTCTCTTTGACTGAGCCTGCTCCTGCATATAACCATTCATCTCCAAAGAGAGACGAGTGTCATTGCCGTACCCGTTAAACTCAGAATACATGGAGGACAGATAAGAGCTGCTGCTCCCCATAGTTGCCTCCACACTGGAGTCATCCTGCTGCTTCTTCCTAGCAGCCGCGGCGGCTCTCAACGAAGCCAGCCATGCATTGGGGCTGGACTCGAACTGGGGACGATACACCTCGGAGTCGGGTAGATCAAACAGACCTCTTGATTGCTCATACACCTCTTCAGTAACCTTACCCTTCTTTCTTGCTTCGGCCGAGGATTTCACCACGCTCTTGTTGTACTTCGACGGATAGACCTCGTAGTCAGGAATCTCATACACTGCAGTAGACTTCTCCTTCTTCCTTTCAAACCTGCGACGATAGACCTTGGAGTCAGCTGGATTTGATGGCTCACCATAATCCATTGCAGCAACATTGCCGTTCCTCCTTTCCTCAGATTTCTCCACACTCTTGATGTACTTGGAGAGGAGGATGCTCTCATTAACAGTGCTGGTAGAGTTGCCTTTGAGGTTGAGGTTGATTTTGGTACTGGGTTTTCTCTTGATGTATCGCTTCCTCTTGGTGGCATTCCAGTGGTTCTTGATAGTGTTCTCCGTTCTCCCCGGCAGTCTCTTGGCGATCTCAGCCCACCGGTTTCCCAACTCCATATGCGCTTCTATGAGGATCTTGTCCTCTTCTTCACTCCACATTTCTTTCTGCAAATATCAGGTTAACAATTAATGCCCGCACGAAATAGTAACGCACTGAGCAAGTATGTAAATTTTCGATCGCTACGTTACTTAGGCAATCAAGATCTGCATGGGCACGTTACTAGAATAACAATGCACGTACTTACGTACGTACTATAATTTTCAACGTCCTAGCTAGGGTTTGCATAAAGAGATGTCAAATTTGTTCTTTAACATGAAAATCAAACTAGGACATCTCGTAACATTGCAACTGTATCATCTGATCAGAAAATATGAATTTATGAATTCTAAACCATAGAGTGTTTGTTATATAAATTTTTATTTTGATTGTATAATTAGGCTCTATATATATGTTGAATTAATGTAGTTTATGTTAGACAATTAGATCGAGCATGCTATTTGCAATAGAAAGAAGTACTAAACTATTTTACTTTGTTATACGATTCAAGATTGAACAAATTAATAGGGAAAAGACAAGAAAATTAAGGATTCACTTAATCATAATTAGGTGTTAATAGATTACTTAGGTTTTGATAATCGGATATGATCCAAATCCGAGAGTCTGAACTCGATATCTCGGATTTAGACTTACCAATACACCGGGTGCGACAATGGTAGTTTAGTAAACTCGTGACTTGTCACGCTTAATTGTATTCCATTTTAGATTATATAAATCTAATCTGGCAAACTCTATACTGTATTTCCGTTTACATGACAAGTGTTTGAATCTTTTTACAAGTTGAGTAAACGGAAAATTGAAATGACACAGTAAGATTTCCCGTACTTTATGACACGTCAAAAGCGGTTAATTTATCAATTATTTATCATAAATATATAACCAAATAGATGAAATGGCACCGAGGAATATATTTATCTATGTTATATGATTTATCAAAAATTATACAGCGCACCCGGTTATCTCACTGTCCATCTCACCGGGCCCGACCATCTCACCGGTCATCTCACCGTTAAATTTCTGGGTGCGCTGAATGGGCTCTCATGATTTATTGGCCAAGATGCAAGATCAAATTAGCCAAAATAATCTAATTGTATGTAGGAAAGAATGTATATCATCAGATCTATGGAGATGGAGTGGAGAGAAGGGTAAAAGAAGAAAACCCTAATGTCAGGGCGCAGGTGGTTGTGCCATCTTTCTCTGCATTGTTTTCCTACTCTCCCATTCAGCTTCGCAGCAATTAGAGACCACTTCTTCATCCCGTTCTTCTGTACCAGCTGTGTCAGCAGTCTGCAAATTGAAGAGAAATTATCAGTACTAATTACCGATTAACTAATTCTTTTTCACTCACAGAAAATTACCAGACATCAGAGTAATTCCTTCAAAGAAAACAAAGCTGATATTAGTGATCAAATTAACAAATTAAAACAAAACAAAACACACAGCAGATCGACCTGTCCTCGTCCTCTGCCCATTGGCCTTTGATAAGAGTCCCCTCATCATCCTCTTGCTGTTTGCTGGCCTTCTTCACATAATATCGTTTCTTCTTGCTGAGCTGATCATGCTCCATATAGGCCATGTTGCAAGAATACTCATCAACTGCTGGCCGCATAACCCTAGGAGCAGCTGATTCGATGTCTTGGTAATTGATGAGGGGTGGAAGCTGGACACAGCTACCCTCTTGTGCAACAGAGCGCATCTGATGGGGGTGGTTGTGGGGGTGACGATGACGAAGATCCTCATCATCGTAATCCTCCCAACCGCCATGCATGACAGCCTTCTGGCTGTCAGCAAACGAAACGGCTGCCGCGGAGGCATACGGGAAAACATTGACATCGTTGGGATGAACAAACTGATTGTAACATGCATCAAAAGGACTGAACCCTTCGATGGTAGGGAGATCAACCCCACCGAAGGGGTTTGATGAAGAGCCCTCAATGGTGGTACCGCCCAGGAGAGGAGAGGTGTGGTGGTACTGATCGGAGTAATTCAGATCAATCCCCCTGTCTTGGTTCTGAAAGTGAAAATGGTTGTTGTAGACTAGTGTGTTTGGCTTGTAGTTGCTATGAGGTGAGGGGGGTCTGTAAAAACGTGAATTCTGGTTGAGACTCTCCGGAGGAGCCTGCGGCTTCGCACCGGAGAAGTAGGATGAAAGTAAAGGGAAACCGCTCTCATCTCTGAACTCCATGCAAATAGAGAAAGAATTGAAGAGAGAGAGAAGAGAAGGGAGAAAGAAAATTAAGAGCTAGCTCTTAAGGTAGAGAGAAGAAAAGGAAGGGTGGGTTGTGCTTGGGGTGTAAATGAGGGGGGTTTTTTTTATCAAGGGAGAAGAGAGGAGAGGAGAGACAAGGAACCAAAGCAAGGCTCTATCCCGGTGGGCATTGGGACCCACCACCTAACCCCTCTCTGGGTCCATGAGAAATCAGACGGCTAATGTCTGCTGCTGATGATGACTGTTAAGCTTCACCCTTGGTAAATTTTTGTTCTAATTTTTATCTTTTTCATTTTTTTCTAAAGGTAAATAAGAAAAAGAAAAGGAGAAATGTATGTAGACATATATATAATCATTAGGTAGTTAGAGGGTATCTATAGGAAAACTCAGCTAGCTAGAGTTCACTGACATATGGAGGACATTTATGATCTTGCGTAATTGCTATGTTTTTTGTTACGAGTTATTTTTAGATGAAAATGCTCTTAGTTAGCTAGCATTTTATCTCATAGAAACTTTGTTTTTACCATGTTATAAAGAGATTAGCTTGCAAAGGAAATGTGAATTAGTCATGAATTGTTCATAGTTATTTGAAAGTATAGTAATCATTTATAATGTTTGAATGACAGTAATAACAAAAAAGTTACTATCATTTGTACCCTTTTATTTACCTTTCACACTCTTAAGTTTTAAGTTTGCAAGATGGTAATAAACAATCATTTACATTTCATAACTCACAAGTTTGAGTTAGAGGATGTAATTATATGTTGCAACTTCACTCCCTTAGTTACTAAGAACATTTCTTTGAAATTCCAACTAGAAGGAAACACATTTCCACCTCATTTTGAATTAATTAGTTCTAGCATTCAAGTTGTATCTTAACAATGAACAACTTCAATTTTGAATTTATACTTTCAAGCTTATCTGCATTTTCACAGTCAAACTTATCTCTCAGTTTTTAATTACTTCTTAGGTAAGTGCCAGATAGTTTTTATGAGACATGGCAATGAAAGATAAGCCTGCCAATTCATGTAAAAAAAATCCTTGAATTATTACATTTTACTCTTCTTCTTCTTCTTTTTTATCACCTCTCCCTTTTTATTGTAAGAAAATTATTTTCATTTTCAATTTTTTTTCCTTTAATATAATCTTAAATGGAAAGTGGAATCTCTATCCCCAGGAAGGATCAAAATTCTGGCATATATTTAACCTTATATGCATGCATCTCTTGAATGGCCCCAACTGAATTGTAATTATTACAAACATCCAAGTATTGTAATTTACATATAAATTTATGTGTTAAAATAAATTTACAGAAAAAACAAAGCTCAAAATCAGGGCTTAGTAATTCCATGGCTGTATTTTGTTGCAACCTGTAACCATATATTTTGTCATCTTGGCAAAAGAAGTTGAAAACCATGTCATGGGATTTTAATTTGTCTCCTACAAGCAGTGTGAAACTAAGGCAAATGAACCTAATTGAATTTACTGCATCCCTAAATTGACATCCAATTGAATTTATGTCTATACTAGTATATATTTATTTTCTAATAATTAAAAATTTCAAAGTTTACTTCATATCTATATTTACAGTTACAGTGTGGATAAAAAGACATTACTCTTGCATCATATCTACCTGCCTATTATTACTGATTCAAAGTTACCAAAAAAAAATCATTTACTCAAGTAAAATATATATGGAAAGCAATTATAGAAAAGAATATATGGAACTTTGAAATGCATATATTAGTCTTAAATGAGGGTAATAATTAGTCCCCAGCTAATATTTGCTGTGTTTTCAGTGACAACTAGTAAGATTAGTTTTAATATAGTTTACTTTGAAAATTTTACTTTTAAGATTAGCGGCTAAATGCTAGTTTTACTTTTACTTGGTTCTGATTTTATTACCTTAAATTTGTCTGTTTGACGCCATTAAATAAATAGACAGAACTCTATAGTTACAGATTTTTTGGAGTTATTATCATATGATGCTCCAGTCGATGAAAGTATGAAGTACCACAGCGGTTAGTTCTTGTCAAAATTCAGCCAAGAAATTAAAACCATACACTTAAACCTGATCGATTCAATAATCATTCATGTTGAACAAACAAGACAGTAAAGACACTCAACCTTGAACTTCTTACTTGGCAAATGCTTCACTTGGTTATTCTCACGCCATATTTCAACACTGTAGTTTCGCTCTTAATCAAGCATATGGACAAACAATAGACAAACAGTTAAAAAGTGTCGAGTGAAAATCAACCTCCATGGTAAAGAGGTAAGGTTCAGCAATCATAATCCTGCTCCAAAAAGGTTGTGTTTGAAGAAGTGTCGAAACTTTTGAAAGAGATACATCAACCACACAAAACAGTAGATTCAGATGATAAATGTGCGAATGATTACTATAAAACTGTATTTCACAGAACTATAAGGCCATTACATTTAAACATAAGCTAAACAGTACCTACATCTTTTTGCCCTTTCTTATCTACCCACAAAAATAGAGGCCAGGAGAGGAAATACAGAGAGGGAGGGAGAGAGATAGAGAAGAGGTCCAGCAAGTTACAATAACTTAAAAGGGAGTTTTGTTGAGCTTTCAGCCCGCCTCAAAAATCATAGATGGTCAAACTACCACATCCTGGTTGCTCTTGTAAAGCTTGCCCTACTTCCAGTTACAACACTGTCGACACAAAAACGAAGGCACTGCAGATACGTGAAACAAGTATCCAATCCTCAGTTGTCTTGACGTATCATGCCTTCCTCAGCTTCTTCCAGTCCATAGAAAGAAGGACGGAAACCATCCACTACTCCCTTAACACGATTTGGAGGTGGCGGTGATGACCGTCCACGTTGTTCCATCATTGCTTTGTGAAAACTCCAACCTCCAGAGCCAACAGCTGTTGGTGGAGCTTTGTTGAACCTCTCAGGACTACGACTACGCTCCCGAGTCAAACCTTTGCCATCATAACTATTATTTGGACCTCGGTCATATCTGCAGCATACAATAACATATGGCATCAGTCCTCAAAAAGTTCCAAATGGGAAATGACATCAAATGATGTGACATGAGGAAAACATACTAAAATTTTATATAGATTATAGCTCTTTTGATAAGCAATCAGATGCACAAATATACATCAATACAAGATAGCACATGTACCTGCCAGCAGAGAAAGAAGATCCAAACCCACCGCCCCTTCCACCATCTCTTCCACCGTAGCTTGAATCACTTCGTCCACCATCACGACCACCAGATCCAGAGCCCCAACGCCTGAACCTATTCATCCCACCACCACGTGAAGCCAAATCACGAATTTCTGGGGGTACACGTTGGTTAGCTCCTTCCAAAACCTTAATGAGTTCTGCAGCATATTTTGCATCCTGATCACCAAAGAATGTGTATGCCAACCCAGTGGCACCTGCCCTTCCAGTTCTCCCAATCCTGTGAACATAATCCTCTACTCCAGTAGGGAAGTCATAATTGATAACCACCCTGTAGTACAATTGCAATTGTAACCATCAATTTCTTGAAGAAACACAAGGTAATTCAAAATTATCTATTCACATGTTTAATTGGATGTGGATGGTAAGCAGAAGCAGTCCGGTAAACTACTTTATAGAAACAGCAGCAGTTATGTAAACTATCCTCAATACAATACCAGTAACACACACAATGCAAATGAATAAGATTTCCTACTAATATATGATATTCCAAAGACAACCATACACTTTTAACATGTACTGATATGACAAAGACTCGAACCCAACTATGCACTTTTAACATGTAAATTCACTTGACTAGCTTTATCCTTCAATAAGGGGAAGAGTTCAAACATCATGATCCACAATACTAGAAACGCTAGCCAATATTGCAACCAAAACTTAATACGCATTTGGATGAATCACAATCAAACCACAGGTGCCACCATTTGATTACATTTCTAACAGGGGCGAGTGCAAACCTTATGTCCTTAACATCCAATCCTCGAGCTGCAACATCAGTTGCTACAAGAATTGGAGTCCTCCCTGTGCGAAATTGACTCAGGACATGATCCCTCTCAGCCTGAGATTTGTCACCATGAATTGCAGCAGCTCCAAATTGGCGGGTTAGGTTGCGAGAAAGTTGATCACACATCTTTTTGGTTGAGCAAAATATAATTATCTTGGACCCTGGCTCTTGCGATCGCAATATCTGTTCCAACCGTCTGTGTTTCTCCATGGACGACATCACTTCAACATGCTGTAGGACATAATAACAAGGGAACATTAAAAGAATATATATATATATATATATATATATAAATACAATGCTAACATTTTATAATTAAACCTTAATTAATGGAGGAAAAATAAAACAAATTTGAAAGAACAACCCTACACACACCACTACTGATATCCTTGCAAGGAAACATAGCAAACATAAGCCTATATTAACTAGGAATTTGCATTGTGGCCAGAAATTCCTAGAGTACTCAAAAATACCTGAGTGATCGACTTATTCGCGACAAGTTCATCAACATTGCCAATGTTAACCTGAACGGAGTTGACCAGTAGATCTGATGCAATCTTCCTAACCTCCTTGGGCCATGTTGCTGTGTACATTAACGTCTGACGGCGAGCAGGTATCTCCTTCACAATCTTCCTTATTTGAGGTTCAAAACCCATGTCCAGCATACGATCAGCCTCATCCAACACTAGGTAAGAGACTTGATGGAGACTAATTCTCTTCATTTCTAGAATGTCATTTAAGCGACCAGGAGTGGCAACCACAACATCTGCTCCTCTGTCAATATCTCTCAATTGTGGACCCTTTGGCGCTCCTCCATACAAACACTGTAAAACAAAGACAAATAAAAATTCACCGTTAACAAACATAAAAGTGTAAACAATAACGTCTGACAGCGACTTCACTGTTCACAACTTCAAGAGCTCAACTTACTAAGAAAAGCCTAAGATGGAAGACCAGATGCAACTCAGAAAAGGGATGACATAATTATATACATAACCAAGGACTATAGTAAGAAACAGACTACTTAAATGGTGCTGCAAATATAACCAATAAAAGAAGATTTTCAACAAGACAAGCAAAATAATTTATTGACACAACCTAACACGTCAAGTTCCAAACGGTAGTGGAATAACATGTAATAACTATGAACACTTTAGACATCAAAAGTGGGCTCATAGAAAACAGGGAGAGAAAAAAGATTAGGACTGACCAATAACTGATAAGAGTACGAGGGTATAAAGAAGATAAAAGTACTGCTTCAGACTGCTGTTATGGGTTGGAAGTAAGGCCAAACTTTTACGCATTTACTCCAATTTAAATAAACCTAATGTACCACATACTGAAAAAGATGGTGAGCTACGTGACTATAAAAGTTGTTTTAACTTGTAGAAGTTGGCTGATAAATATTGGTTCACAGCACGAATTTCACTGTGGTGCTAAGCCAAAGTGCTCCCAAAAAACAAATTGTAAGATCACCAAATAGTATGGCTGGGATAAGTTCAAAAATACTATAAATACAATAACAAAATAGGTTTGAAAATACTATAAGTACAATAACAATATACATATACAGGCAAGGATATGCTATGCGTATGTTAACAGCAAGACAGGAATATTTCTGCCCATAAGTACATACCACAACAGCTATTCTTGAAGATTTCCCAAACTTCATTGCTTCATCTTGAATCTGTGTGGCCAGCTCCCTTGTTGGTGATAACACCAACACAGTTGGACCCATCTGAGGATTATTACGGGTGTGCTTGAGATGCATAAATCCAGGAAGCAAGTAACCCAAGGTCTTCCCTGATCCCGTTTTAGCAATGGCCACAATATCTCTACTTTGAAGAGCAACCGGCCATGACTGAGCTTGAATTGGAGTCGGGGAAGAAAATCCAGCATTTTGTACCTGGAAAAGGCAAAATTCCAGCATCATATAAGCATAGGCCAGGCCTCAACATTTCTGATTTTTTTTTTTTTTTGGGCTTATAGAAGAGTTGAATGGCAGAAGAAGCAACCCCCATATCAGGTGGCCAAAGCTTGCATCAGCAAGCTGGAGCAGGAGGAGGCCTCTTCTTTCATTCAGACAGAGTGGCAGACTGAATCATCACCAACAGCAGTCCTGGCCACAAACTTGGGTGATTCGGAAAGCCCTTCACAAAAATGGTCCACCATAAAAGGGCGCTCCAAATAAAATGCAAGCCCCCACAAGAGGGCAGCACAGCGTACGACATTGGCTCCTCCCAGGAGCAAATATCGCACCTGCGACAAAAAGTACAGATCGCAAAGAATTAACATGAGTCTGAAACCCAATATTGGACCTCCAGCAATCACATAACTTTGCACAAAACACGACTCAACTAGGGTTACTTACAACGGCTACTGACTACTGGTGTTGGATAAAAATGGAAGACAACAAAACATAAGCAAATGTCAATACCTCTCTAAGAATCTCTGATGGGAAGCCCGTAGCTTCGAAGGTAGTAAATGGTGGGGGCACATTATCACCCTAAGACAAAACAAAAGACTTCGTCAGTTACTTCAAACAGAAACTTTAAACCATATAATTGCTGGTAGGCAACAAGGAAACAAGTGAACATCAGAAACTAGAGAGTATTGAATAAACAAACAGCTCTCTATCAACACTTTCTCACGCATGTCTGTTTATATCAACTCCAATAACAATAAATCTAATCTAAAGTAAAGTTGGTCATACTATAAGAAGGATATTAAAAGAGGGATCATATAACTTCATTTTGAAGACTATTAATACCATCACCAAAATTTCAGATATGAGGGAAAATCTCATAGTGAAAACATATGCATGATAACTCCTTTTGCACCATCATTTATCAAAGAACAAACATAATTCAAATTTCAGAGAAAAACCCTATAGAAATTTTCCATGTCTGCGTCAAATTGAAAGATGCTTGGATGGGGGATGCAATGATAATGCATCACTATATACCATAGAAAATTGAAAGCACACCTAAGGAAAAATAAATAAAAGATCAATACTCACAATAACAGTAATTTCATGCCGGCGACAATAAGCCTCAGCAGACAAACCACTTCCAGTGTCTGATGGTCCATTTCCTCTAATAAGAGATCCACCATGTGCATTAGCTGGCCCACTTGGACCATTGTTAGAAGAAACTGGGGCACTTCTTGCAGTCTAATGCATAAATAAGAATAACATATCAGTTCCCATGTGAAGACTACCAAGAAGGCTTCTGAAAAATGCTACTGAATGAGAAGACATATGAACGTTTGAGACTGTATCATACCTCAACTACGTGCACATTCCTCGGTGCTGCCTCAAATTTTGAACTACCGTTGCTGCCCCTGCCATACCGATCATCTCCCTCATCACGACGTTGTCCTTGTGAAGATTGTTGAACTTGAACTGAAGAACTTATATACTGCGTAGAAGGAGCCTTTGGTGGAGGAGCTGAGCCCGTAGGCCTATCATATTGGGTCACATTGGTCTCAGGGTTCCAGAAGTAGAGATACCCAGTTTTACCATCAACCAATCCTTTCCAAGGTTTTGGGAGAGTAGGGTCCTCTGGAGCATATCGAGGACCAGCAGAGGCAGTTGCAGTGGCAGCCATGGCAAACACTATCCTACAACATGCAAAGGGGAAAAAAGAAAAAAGAAAAAACAGTAAGTTCACATAAGCATCATTCACAAATACCAAAGAAACAAACTATGAACATCATCTCCACTGATGGATCAATACGGCAACATCATGCAAAGAGAGTTTTTGAAAAAAATGCAAATGCTAGAGCCCAAAGCTAAACCAAAATTTGTTCTTTCCCAATCACTTTCACCACAATCACAGAGTAACGAGCAACTTCAAGACTACAAACCAGCAAACATCTTCTAAACAGAAAACTAAAACCAAACTACATCAGTAGGCTCACAAATTACAGCCGAACTAGCAATACACCAAACAATGGGTCACATTATGCACGAAGATAGCCTCCGAAAACATGCAAAGCCTCCAAAGCTTTGTCCTTTCAAAAAAACAAAGCTCATTTTCATTAAAAGCCCAAAGTTACAAACCACAGAAAATATCCTTTAACCTTTTCCAAGCTACCAGGCTTCTTTCGGTGTAAGCCTCACAAAAACAACAAAATCAGAAACCCTAAAACACCATAAAGCAAGCGACTTTCGCCTAAAGCAAACCCCAACAACACAATCAAGCATGCAATCAGATACTAAATCTCAAGCTGAACGATAACACAATCGGACAATCACAAACCCTAAAACCAGCTCAATCAAAACTATAGACCTAAAAGACCGAAATGGAAAGCAGCGCATACAGATCTGGGAGATCTCAGAAAAGACGGAGACGGGAAAAATCGAACCTGACGGCGCCGTTGCGGCGGAGGTTGAAAATCGCGGCAGTAGATCTGATAGGTTTCGGTGCGGTGTGTGGTGAGTCTCTCTCGCGCCCTAGAAAAGTAGAGCCACGCTTCCGATGGGTGAGAAGCGTAGAGAGAGATGAGAGAGAAAAAGAGAGAGGGGAGCCGATCTATTATTTATAGTAAATATTTAACCAACTACTTTTTGGATGGTCTGTCATTTTCACCGGGGAAAAAGGACCAAACAGTGTCCCACCTTTTTAAGAAGCATAATTTTAGTATCTCACCTTTTAAAAACTTCAAAACGGTATCTCACGTTTTAAACCCGACACAAGATCAGTATCTACGGTCGTCATCTCCGTTACGGTGACAGATTAAATTCCAATAATGAAGGATAATTTCGTCTAATCACATCATAACCCTAGCTTTTGTGGAACATGCAGACTGCTTTTGTGAAATATGCATTGAAATGCTGTAGACTATGCATATTTAACTAGCTTTTGTAGAATATGCTTGTTTAACTATCTTTTGTAAATTAAACTTTGTTGGATGTGCCTATTTTCATGGCTTTTCAGACATTTGAAATGCAAAATTATGTGTTTGAAAGTTTTATATATTCATTTGTTGTTACGGAATTGTTCAATTTAGAACAAGATAAAGGATGAACATGACGTCTAATTCACAAAGTTAGATGTGTTAAGTTATATATATATCAAGTACCAAAATTGTATAATTTTCTTAAAAGTTGTTCCAAAATTAGCTATCAAGTTGTATTTTAGTTTTAATTTTTTTTTACTTTGGAGGTAAATATGTTCTCTTGGCGGGAATATGTAGTTTTGGAGGCAAATATTTGATCTGGCGCCAAACTATTATATGGAATTGGCGGGAGGGACTGAACAGACGAAAATACCCTTCAAAATATGATAGCTTGGAAGCTCCGTCACGGAGATAACGACCTCAGATACTGATCTTGTGTCGGGTTTAAAACGTGAGATACCGTTTTGAAGTTTTTAAAAGGTGGGATACTAAAGTTATGCTTCTTAAAAAGGTGGGACACTGTTTGGTCTTTTTTCCCTTTTCACCGTGGTCTGTAAGTTCCTTGTGTGGAGAAAATATCTGCTCGGGACCAAAAAGTAATTAAATAGGGGAATTAGCTCAAACTGAAAATAATAATAATAATTGAATAGATCACACACAAGACATATAGGTTGTTACTGACTTGCCGTGTGACAGTTAAATTTTTCGATGTATAAGTTGATAGATATTTCATGATGCGTTTTCTTGGTTAAAAATGAAAAGAGTATCATTGATTAGAGACAACAAGAAAAAAATAAGTCATGAATCTCCCAACAAAATAAATAGAGACCGACATAATTAAAGTAGAGTCATAAACTTTACTCTCTCCTTAGGCATCAAGGGTTTATTCATGAACCAATTTCTTGTAATGACCCATCTAAAAACTTGTGTAAAGTACGAGAGAATTAAAGCCGGAATGCACTTGAACCACATGAATTGACCGTTGAGTTACATTTTTCACAGTATATTAATTATTTAAATCAAAGTTAAGTATCTATGGGTGAGATTTCTTAATATATGTTGGGCTCACTTGAATTTTGGTAGATACAAGAATTTTTAATGGGTTGCAGACATGGAAATTGAATCATATAAAATTTTGTTCTCAAGTTTCATAAATTTATATGATTGTGTTGTTGGGGTTTGCATATCAACTTATAAGCTCCATGTCTAATCCAATCACTAAACGGACATATATTAATTAGATTCAGACTTCACAGGTGAAGAGTAGAATTTTCTATCCACCAATAACAATTGTTGTAACCCATGGAGTAGCTACTTAGACCAATAAAAATCCTCATCAAACATCAAGGGCACCATAAGAAATCTACTAGATTAGTAAACCTTTCACCAGTTGTCCTATGTTTAGGCCTACCTTACACTTGATGATCACAAAATAAAACCCAAATACACTTGACAAGTGCAGCGCTACTCATCCAAATAGTAATAGCTAGTATTGCAAGTTTTTGTGTGTTGGTATTACTACTTGTTATGTGTGCTTGTCTGTCCAGACCTATAATACAAACCAAAATGTTTTCATGTTGTATATGGTATAAAAGACTGTTTTATCATCAATTTAAATACTTTGATTTCAAATACATAAATTTAAGTGATCTATATTCTAAACATCTGAATCTACAAAAATTTCAAGTGGTTATACTTGTATCTAAGTTTCATAGATTACATTGGATGCTGCTGCTGAGCTTAGCTAGCAGCCTCATTGTATCTTAGTTTCATACATCATTTCCAGAAATATATGTAATCTTTTTCCAAGAATATTTATATGTCATGGCTATTATAACATATAAGATAATAAACAGAAACAGATGAGTATGTCTGCGTATTTGCTTGTATAACCTGTGCATATGCATTCTTGTGTGTGCAAGCACACATATCATTCATATGGAATTTGGCCGAAATTTCTCTATATTTGTTTTTATTTTCCAATTCTACCTGCAATAAGGGATCAGTTCAAAGCTACTCATTTACTCTCATGATCCACCATACCTGTCTGGTGGGTAATTGGCTGCAGCAGGGCAGGATTCCTTTCTCTAATGACTACCTTAACATATCACTCATGTCTAGAAATCTTTCCAGAACAACCAACTATCCTTGACAAACTGTTTGAGGTGGTTAAAGTGTCCCGCCCCGAGTGGCGTGTTGTTGTGTTAATAGCTAAGGTGGCTGTAAGGTTATTGGAAGGTTTTCATGATCTTAATACGGTTGAGAGAGATAATGGAAGATCCTGATATTAACGTTACTATTCGATTTGGTGATGATGATGGTGATCCGAGTGAATGGGGCTTGGAAACATATCAGTTCTGTGGTTTGGACTATCATGGGGTTTATGATACGGTTTTACAGGAATGCAAGTCACTTGTGCCCCTTGTGTCATCATGCCCTGCCAACTGTGGAAGATGGTGATCCCTCAAACTCTTAACTGAGACCAAGAGATGAACATATTATCAGGGCAATTATGCCAGTCAATGTCATCAAAATTGTTTAGTGTTCAATTAGCTTACGAGTACTGTATGGTCAGTCAATTATATGATCAGGATTGTTCAATGTTCAATACTTGTGTCCTTTATTCAATGTTATATTTAACAAGGATCACAACACCTTTCTAATCTTTATTTTGTGAGAAAAGAAAACCTTGTGATTAAAACAATGAGCCAAGATATATAGATAGGCGATGTAAATGAACCAAATGAACTTGTTCTTTTGTAGCGCAATAGACTCCGACACCTTGCATATCAGGAAAAAACAATTTAAAAATTCACTTGGCTAATGGATACCTTTTTCTTTTTTTTCTTTTTTGAATGAAGGATACCAAGTCAAGCCTTATAATAACCAAATGTAGGTAATTACACGTCACGTCTAGACGCCTAGTCTGTAAAAATGCAAAGCCTTTTGCAGTCCAAATTCATTTTGGTACTCATCTTCATCTGAGTTAGGAAGGTAATCAAAATGGTTTCAAATGAAAATCAGGCATGCCATAAACAGGTCCAACTACATGTTGATTTATCAAAAGTTAGGAACATAAACAAGCGAGAGTATCAAGTTTCTGGATCTCAAATAACACATTGGTTAACTGTTGTTTGCCATAAGACCCTTCACTATGTCTAATATACGAAAATAATCATAAAACAAAGAAGATTCTTTCCCTTCTAGCCCATCCCTATGATGTCTGTTGCTACCGGCAAGATTGTTGCACGGGCTCCCTCCAACAACAAAATCAAAACCACCAAAGGTGTTGATATAATGCTCCAACCGGTCGGCATTCAACTCTTGCACATCAGGAAGATGATACAAGTTTCCTTTTTGGTTGGTTTGCTCCCACCAAGTCCTTACAACGGTTCTGCTCACAGCTGATATCTCAACGGACACGACGTTCTTCATCCGTATGCCAAGCCGATGGAGGGCTATCTCAGCACCGCCAATCCCAGAGAAAAGAGAGAGGAGATTGATGCCATTGGGAAACCGATCTTTCAACACAGAGAGATGATAGGCTACAGTATCAATCTGGAATGAATTGAAATCATAAGTGAAATGTAATATCAGAGAGTAAACAAAAGTGAGAGTAGTTTGAAAATCTACTACAAATCATAGAAAAGGTTGAAACCTAGTCAGATAGATACAGAAACTCAAAACATAAGTTATCATGCTTCTAGAGACAAAAGCAGAGGCAACATTTTGAAACACATAGGATTGATCAGTAGATATAAATCACTGCACAATAAGGCATTAGAAAGAGCTTCATGCCAATCAAAAATATAAAAGCCAATGAACCCATATGCAAACTGTAAGAGCCCAAAATTTCCAAGCAATAGAAGTGATTATAGTTTGAAGATGTTGGGACGTGTGTCTATTGATAGCAAGGTTGAAACATAAAATTTAATTGATAGTAAAGCTGAAACACAGATACCCACTCAAAAGTACCATGCCCGCACACGAAGAAACCAGAATAAAATCAAATAGAATCTTTTTTTTTGAAGAATTCAGGAGTTATAACTAGATATGTAAAACCTTTTAGAAGTAAATGAAAGCAAATGAAAGTTTACCTGAAATGAGTTCCCGAGTGACTTATATCTATCAGTCCTGCTAATCCCCCTTGTATGGTTCCTGGGGAATCCCAAAAGCATTTCCACCTCATCAGGCTCCAACGGGGCAACCTTGTTCTTTCCTACCCACAAAAGATTCCACTTGCGGCATTCATGTAGAACATACCATCGAATTCTTTCTGGTGGAACCTCATCTTCACCATAGTCTTTCAGAGCCAGTCTGATCCTCTCAGTCAACTGTGCACTAGCATAGCAAGTTTGTAGGCAGTTCAGCTGTCTGCGCTCGTCCCAACTAGGCCACCATCTCCTTGTCATGGGAAATGCATCAAATATATTCTGCGGTGGGAGAGGAATAAGAGGAAACCTATTCTCTATTGGGAGATTATGAACATAACCTCTTTTCCTAGCCGCCGCACAGAAATACTTGGAATCAACAAACTCAGGTGGAATATCATAAAGAAATCTGGAAATTGTGTTCCAAACCCCTTTAGGGGTCAATGCCACATTCTCATAGTAGAAGTAAGGAGGTCCTCTGGATGCCTCTGGTATACTCCTGCGGACTTGACAAAGATGTGTTGGAGTCCCAAATCCAATCATTGGATTTGGGAGATGAAGTGCTTCATCATCTTCTTCAATGATCCCATTTCCAAGTCCCACCTTCTTTTTTCTTTTCGACATGGCATATTCACAGAGTTTCCTTTTCTTCTTGTCATCAGTGTGAAGACGTCTAGGCTGTAAAAGTAGAACCAGCAATCACAATCTACCAAACATGGCTAAATAGATAAAATTGATTCTTTAGAAAAGTCTAGCGGTCAATAACTAGAAAGGAAATGAATACCTTCTCTTCAAGGGGAAAATGGACATCTTCTGCCTTTGAAAACTGAGCAGCTGATATGAAATCAGTCAAATCAACCAGGGATGAGTCTACACCTGTAAAGTTTGAAGGAGAGAAAACAGAGTTAAGGAAGACGGAGGATATGACAACAGTATAGACGGATGGCATCAGCAAGTGACTGAACTAGCAGAAAACCAGGTTGATTGGCCTACTACATAGGCCTCAAAATCAATGGCCTTTATATGGTATGATAAACCTCCTAGTCAAATTTCCAAGAGATTCTCCTGACAATGCATATCTAGTCACAAGACTACACACCCAGGAGTGTGTGTGTGTCTGTGTTTTTTTTTTTTTTCACTTGCTCTGAAGATGAAATAGATGCTGGATGAATAAGTTCTATATATACTTATTTTAGTTTTAAAGGATACACCTAATAGCAGTTTACAAAATATCAACAGAATCCTCAAAAAGGAACCAAACCAAAAAGACAAAGCTGTACTGGAAAATTCTAAAAGACTCTGCAAAACTTGACACAAAAGTTTTACCGCATCTTTCTATTGCGATTGAAGCCTCGAATTCTGTGTACCCCATATTGACCAAGGACACAAGTTTTTTATCCTCCTCAGATGTTGGAATGAAACTTTCCTGAAAAATAAAAAGAAAGTATAATTAAATTTTCTATGAAGTGTTGAACTGTACAATGTGGAATACATATGTAGAATGGTGAGCAAATACTAGGTTTAATTAGATTGCAGAGCTATACAATGTTTTGTGGCTTGTAGGGTAGAAAACAAAACGCTTAGAAAAAAGGATGGCATCTATAAGTATTTTCAAAGACATAGAAAATCCATACAAGAAAAACAAATTCTTTCAAATTAAAGACACTAGTCAGACAAGAACTACCTCATTATCAGAGCTATCTAAATCTGAAAATCCATCCAGAAAGCTCCCCTCATAATCTGAAGAAAAGGGATCAGAATCAATTTGTTGCTGTTGTGGAGGAAAACACTGTTCTGGAGGAGAATCCTTCTCTGGAGGAGAATCCTGCTCTGAAGTTGAATTTTCAAGAGCCTGCAAATTAATTGTAAGAAAACAGCTGAATGTAAAAATCCTCTTTGCTAGATTAATATGAACACTTGATTAACGATCTAGCAAGGTAGCAATTGATTATGTCACCAAATAGAGATCTTAACGATGAATTGTGATGCCACCAGTGTACTTCAATACTGTAAACATGTTTAAACTCACATTATATAAGAGGAGGCTTTCCAGAATTGAATCTGCGTCTTCCTCACCTGGATATTTCAACAAAGTAGTGAGTTAAATACAGTAAAACTGAACCATTGCGAGTATAAAGCACATAGAACAATATGGAACAATGCTCTTACCATGTTCCTTTACAGCTTTGGAAACCATTTTGTGAGAAAACCCCATGCTGACAAAATGACCAAAAACTTTGGTATTGGAAGGTCCTGGAGATGAGCTCCCCTGTAGGTTGAAAAAACAAAGCAATTGCATGATCAGAATCTAATATATACTATATCTCCATCTAAATACCAAGCCTGCTGCTACATGTATACTTTTGTGCATATTCATCTTGTATCAGAATATGTTTGAAAATACATCAAAAACGTAAAAAAATTGATAAGGCAAATGAGGACTATAATGTGCACACAGGAAATCAAACTGGCCAATGCATTCAACCAGACAGCAAGACACAGTAAAATTAAAGAAGAAAAGAAGTAGCCATAATGAATTCCATGAAAGAGAGCCTTCAGTTTGGTTGGAAAGTATTTCATCTAGGCTCAAATGAAACTTATCACAATATAGATTCATTTCATCAATCTCAAACATTTTCAAGTCTTAAAGCCGCATACAATTCCTCGCATTACTTTAGTAGTAACAAGCTGATCTGAATGTTTACAATAGTCACAGAAGAAAAGATTTACCTCCCCAGAGCACAGATTAGCTGAAGAAGATAAAGTGAAATTTTCAATCTCGTCAAGCTCATCTTCAGTATCCCAGTCAACATTATTTCCGTTTACCCCAGATGTATTTCCATCCTGAAAAGGTTATACACAAATGAGCAATAAAAACAATATATGGACCAGCCAATACTATACTATTTACCTTTTTATATAAGAAACAGAGTTATATAGTCCATTGAGGATGGGCAACCCAGACCATAAACAAAAACAAAAAACGAAAAATAGCCGCCTCGGTGTAGCCACCTCGGTTCTACAGGGAAATCTTTAGATTTGTCAGAAAAACTACAGTCCCACCATTTACAGAAACCATCCTTAAGTGCTCCACTATTGAAGAAGAACAACTAGTTTCTTTTTCTTTCTTTTTATAACCTTTTTGAATTTTTTTTGGTGAATTTCTTTAACCTATTTTAAGGAGTGCTAATCACACCAATTCACTTAATGTAGAGAAATAAAAAATAGAACAGAAAATAAATACCATGTCTTTATGATGTAATGGTCACCCACACAAAGGTTTGCAAGCTGTCCAAGTAAAACAGAAAAGGAATAAGTGCCACAAAAAGGCAAAATTTAATCATAAAGGCAATAAAAGATTTATTCCTAATTTGCATAGAAAGCTTTATAAAAGAAACAACTAGGAATATATAATTCATGGCATCTATGCAAAGATACTACTCGAAGACTGAAGATGTATAGAAGAAGAGAGCTAAGAAAAGAATGACTAAATCACTAAATGATGTCATTTAGGCTGTGGCATACAGACATTTTCATATGTAGATTGATGACAGAAACTTACAAAAGTGCTTCAGCAAGATCAGCCTCTGGCCAGACTATCTTTCCCCAAGCAGTGTTGCTGCATATATTTTCTTCTAATAATAAGCATAGTCAAAGTGAAGGAACAATAAATAGTTATATCACTGTAAACACAAAATCCATAATTACATATCACATAACAATCTCTCAGTTAGAACAACTATCTACAGACACAGAGTAACCCAAATCCAGTGTGCAAGCTCATCAGTTGCACTGACTACCATCACAGGAAAACATTCCTGGTTTTATATGATTCATGGCCAACCAGTAAGATTACTTATATGTTAGATCTATTATGTGTCCATCATTTCACTATCACAATCACAATCATGTCGTGCAAGAGTACAGATATATATAATTTCCTAAACTACCTGGCGGAAACTATGGTTAGGGACTAACTTTAGACAAGCTGTAGAAAAGAATAATCTAGCTACAGGAACAATCTAGGAAGCTATCAACTGTTTCAAAAGTGTGTTCAAGGTAAAGGGTAAAATTTATTTGCCAAATTGCTTCCCAGCAGATATGGTCTGAAATATTTTCAATTTTTTTGTGGACTCTTTTTTGTTCTCATTTATGTAAAAATTTATGAACTAGTACCCAAGACAAAGTAAGCGCGTCGTCACAATTGGGTTCGTTGCTACTTACAATGAAACCACAGTTGACAACTTTCTACCAAGGACATTATCAGATTAACAACCATATAACCGGTATAATAGCGGAAGCAACTACAGGAATTACTGAATTAGTACATTCGAAAAGAACTCACTGGATGTTCTCAACTTTGGAGAAGACACTGGACACATAATATGATACTGTCAATTTCCTTTCCACATGGGCATAAAGATTTAACAATGAGTTAATAATGATGGACATATCACCCTAAAACTAAAACTCCTAGCATTTTCATTCTTTACTAATCCAAACCAACTTATAGGATCAATAGAGAGTTAGGGTCAACTAGTACTCAGACTAACCTCACAGAAGCCAAACAGCCACCTCTACCAAACAAGGTCTCTCCTAAACCTAAACTCAACAATTCCAAACAGGTCTTTCTACCACCATAACATGCATGAGATCAGATATTGAATCAAACTATACATCCATAACCTCATAAATTTCCTTCCTACATTTTCACCTACTTATATTCCACAGCCACAATTCGATTTCAATAAGTTCCGATTAAAAATTCTCCAATCTCTAAAATAACCTTTACCTCCCTGGAGTCTGGTTCCGACGCCGTCGTCGTAATGCGCTTCGCCGCCGTACAAGGTGGAGAATCAGATAGCAACGCCGTTGAGAAACCAGCGCTGTTGAGCAAAACCAACTACATGTGAATAGATAGAGAAAATTTACGGTCAAATGTGTGATACAGAATCCGTGGACTATAAACTGCAACGGAAACCGAGCGCTTCAGAGAGCACAGAACTTCTGGTTGCGGTTTTAAGCCCCAGACGCACAGCGACACGCTCTGATTTCAAATACTCGCTCCTCTCTCATTTCACTTTAATATAATTTTTCGATTTTTTACCCTTAAATTCTATGATTTAGTTAAAAAAATATTATAATGATTTGATCTAATAACATAGAATCCAGCTAGCAATGAGATATGTGATTTAAGAAATAAATATACAGACCACCTAACTGGAACACACTTATTGATAAGTGTGATATGATGAGGTGGTATGAGTGATACGAGAAGCAAGTATGTTAGTTTCATACTCGCAGAGAGTATGGAGAGAAAGATTTTTTGTCTTTCTCTTCTTGCAAGTGAAGTGACATAGGGAACATAAAAGATTTTTAAATGGGAAAAATAAGAAATAGTGCTCTAGAGCATCAATACTAATATCACCATTAAATGAGTTTTGTTGACCAAATCAAACGGTTGATGTTTGAGGAGCACTATGTGATGACATATTATTGGATTTCATGTCAGAGCAATAAGTATCCTTCAATTCAACTTTTAAAGCATTACAGCTTATTTCATTGGCATTATGTAAATTTACAGTTTTAATAATAAACGAAGATTGATTTTGATACTCTACTTTAATTTTGATTTTGATATTATCAAAATCAAGCAAAATTAATAAATATATCGAGAAGTTTGGGTTAAGATAGTAAAACTAAAGAAGATGTGATCTGGCATAGATAAGAGAAAATCATTTTTCATAACTTTTAGAAGATTCTCACTTTATCTCTAAATATCATTTATTTATTTTCAAAACTTCATTTGAGATCAAAGTTTGACCGTTTCTTTAGAGTATTTCCAGTAACTTTCCTATAATTTTTCCATTATATGGATGTAAAAATCACACTCTCAGAAACATTTTCTACTTCAAATTCAACAAATCCCCTATTGATTTCATCATTCTTTCCTAAATCATTTCATTTCTTAAAAGAGCTGTCTGTTAAATATAACATTTTTTGTTCTCTCTAATTACTATCTCTATTTTAAAGGAAAGTTATAGGGATTCTGTTGGAGCAACATATTTAAATTTCCCTAAAGTTGTTGATGTTGCTCTTTGAGGATTTAGCAGTTTGTTCTTGGCTTCTTGCCCTTGATTTTTGGCATAGAGTTACAACTTGTAATTCCATGTCTTCTATGTATCTATTTGGCGCTAAAAGGTCCATACCAATGGAAATGCAATAGTAATTGACTAATTGGACATCGTTTCTTATACTGCAAATTATATTTCTCCGAAGCACTCATCAATCAAAAGAAAACTAAACCGGCGTGTAAGCTCAGCCTAGAAATGAACCGTTGCAGCTGTTGTTGATTAGCTTTGCTATCCAAACAGACCAAAAGAATCAATGACTGAAATTTATAATCAAGCATTTGGCGTAGGCTTTCAATTTGCCAATCAAATTACTAAGAATAGAAAAGGAGAGGAGAGGGTGGAGAGATTCTATTAAGTCAATAACACTTGGTACATCAGCAGTAGTCATTAGTTCCAGTAGTTAATGTGCCGCAGCCATAATCTTAAGCAATAAGTACAGGGAGCTATATCAACAGATACAAACTAGATGTCCCTAACTTGTTCACTAACACAAGAAGAAACACTACAATGATACAGTCGCCGCACATGCATTTGTTCAGGTGTGCTTCATCTAGGTACCTAGAAAGGCACATTGCTTTCTGGCATGATCAGGAATCAGTCTGGCTAGAAGCTCAGAAGTTGCTCCCTTCAGCTCTGCACACGCATCATCCATCATCATTATTCCAGTCACACATTACCAGAACATATACATATAGACAATCACATGGATAGGTAGAGGAAACCAGAACAAACCTTGAGGCTTGAAGTTGAAAAGAGGAGGCAAAGGTCGTCCATTAGGGAGACGAGTAGTAGGATCACGGAGTTGGTCAAAGAATGGGTGGACACAAGCCTCAAGCTGGAAATCCAGAATTAGAAAACATTTAACCCCAGTTGATCATTTGACACACAATGCAGACCAATAATGACAAATGCTCTGGAAATCATATCATTCCTACTTCCATCCATAGAAATTCAATGGGAGGCCACATTATTTTTAGGGAAAATGCCCATTTAGTACTAATTTGAACCCCTCATTCCCCATTACAATGATAATCTTTTTCATTAGCCCATTTCAATATAAGGTAACTTTTTTTATGCCCAAATGCACAAATTTTTATTAAAGTCTTAATAAACTATATTATTTTAAGACTATTTTGCCCTCATCTTTTAAACATGCATAGAGAGAGAAAATAAAAGAGAGAATACTTGGTCGGAATCTCACCGGACTCCGACTCCGGTCACCGGCCGCCGGACTCCGGTCACCGAAATTTTCCCAACCGCCTGAATTTTTAATTACTGACCCCCAGTAATCGGTAACTGGCCAGTTATTGACACCTAGTAACCAGTTACTGACACCCAGTAACCAGTTACTGACACCCAGTAACCAGTTACTGACACCCAGTAACCAGTTACTGACACCCAGTAACCAGTTACTGACACCCAGTAACCAGTTACTGACACCCAGTAACCAGTTACTGACACCCAGTAACCAGTTACTGACACCCAGTAACCAGTTACTGACCCCAGTAATCGGTTACTGACCAGTTATTGACACCCAATAACCAGTTACTGACCCCCAGTAACCAGTTACTGACACCCAGTAACCAATTACTGACCCCCAGTAATCGGTTACTGACCAGTTATTGACACCCAATAACCAGTTACTGACCCCCAGTAACAGTTACTGACTCTCACTAACCAGTTACTGACACCCAGTAACTGACTTATTACTCTCTAATATACATGTTTGTTGTCTTCCCGTTGATAGATACATCAATAACACAAAAAATGAAATCAATAACTAAAAGCTATACTTGTAATCAAATAGGCTCAACCACTCTCTTAGCCAACCTCGGCTCTAACGGAGCCAGCTTCACAAATATCTTCAACACCTTGATCAAAACCCAATTGTTCTTGGAATCAACCAGAATCTTATAAAACTCAGGCGCAAGCGGAAGATAGGACTTGAACTGGGCACCCAGATTTCTTCTCTGGGCACCCACCTTCACCGAAGAGAACAAGTTGCAGTCCCCGGCGGCCTCCTCCACCGAAGAGAACGAGTTGCAGTCCCCGACGGCCTCCTCCACCGAAGAGAATGAGAACACCGACCTCCTCCACAGACCCCGGCGCACGTCGGCAAGCAACGCCATTCCCCAGCTAGCCACGATCCATAGAGTAGAGTGTGAGATTAAGAAAAACAAATCGACACAATTGTAAACAGTGAGTGCTCTCTCGCATAAAACCCTAGGAACCGCCGCTTCACTTTTCTTCCTGTCCGGCGGCCTCGACGCCGGTGATGGTGTTTGGCCTGGCCGGTGCTAGAGTAGTGCGACCGGATGGGAGTTGTTCGGCTATTCTCAGGTCAGGAGGCAGGGGTCGGGTTTGTTCTTCGCTCGTGGCCCGGAGGTGTGACTAGACTGTGGTGCGGTGAGGGGTATGGAGACAGTCTCGTCGGGGTTCAGAGTCAGATCGGTGTCAGATCATCGATCCGTGTGGTGGCCTAAGGCGGTGGTTGTTGTTGACTCGCGCTCGATGGATCTACTCGGTTCTGGTGGATTTTGTGTTTCGATTTGGTGATCTGGCTTCGGTTGTTGTCGCTCTTGGGTGGTGGAGTCGAGAGAGAGAGAGAGAGAGGAAGGAAAGAGAGTTTCAGATCGAAGGAGAGAGAGAGGAAAACCATATCGGGAAAAATTGAAGGAGAAAGAGATAATATTTGTGTGGTGTAGTTACACAGGGTATTATAGTCTTTTTTTCAAGAATTATTGGAATGGGCACAATGATAATATTTTAATTGGAATGGGCTTTAGTTTTTAAATATTTGGGCATTAGGGCATTTTCCCTTATTCTTAACTTTATTTCAAGTACTATATTATCCATGCACATGGTTAGAGTTCTTGAAAAGTCCACTATCCTTCAACTGCCTAGAACTTAGTTCCAACACAATAGAACAGGTAGGAGACTTACAGAAGTACACCTTAGACTGGGAGAATACTGAAGGAGTCTTGACACAAGATCTACTGCTTCTGGGGGCGTGCGCTTGTGGAATATCTGCTCACGAAGAAGATGCAATGGAATGAAAACTGAATGCCAAGTCTTTGGTGAAAGAAAAAAAAAATGGTCAGCAAGGAACCTAGAACTCACTTTGTGCCAAGGGTGAGCCTTGATTTGTGGAAACTTGAATTCTGTATAATTCGGGTTCATGCATTTGATTTCCTCACGAGTTGGGGTGCCAAGTACCTACATACAGAGAGAAACATGTAAACTCAGTTAAAATGCCATACGCTGAGTGATCAACTTTGATAAACAGACAAATACAGGGCCAAAGAAACTTTACCTTAATAATCTCAACAAGCTGATCAACTCCACTCTCACCTGGGAAGAGAGGCTACAAAGGCCAAAACAGGGTAAAGATAAGAATTAACATATTGGAAGCACCACACAGAACCTAAATAAACTAAGTGAAATTTCTTATACTGCATAGAGAACCTGTCCAAGAAGCAGTTCAGCAAGCACGCAACCCACAGACCAGATGTCAATGGCAGTAGTGTATTCAGTGGCCCCGAATATTAGTTCAGGTGCTCGATAATAACGTGAACAAATATATGATATATTTGGTTCGCCTTTCACCTGCCATAAATGATGAAAGAAGTTTAGAGAAGAACAAGGAACCAGACATATCTACATGTTTTCCATGCATGCAACAGGAAATGGGGTAAGGACCCCAGAGTCGTGGTGATCAGCATGATCATGAACATTTGAACAGGAAAACAAGTACAATAATGCCTTCGTAGTTGTATTAGGAGATTAAACGAATCATCAATGCTTTATATACTAATTTATCACCAACAAAATGTTTTACTCTAAGATTTGAAACACTGGGAGAAGGAATTACCAGGACTTTTGCACTTCCAAAATCACACAGCTTGACTTGATGAGTATGGGGATTAACCTGAAACAACACATTGTGGTGGTAAAGACAGTCCATCATATGATGAAATTGAAATATAGAGGGGACATAAACAGAAATGTGATCTGGTACAAACCAAAAGATTCTGTGGCTTAATGTCCCTGTGGCATACTCCTATGCCTCCGTGGATATATGCCAAAGCTCTACAAATCTGACAAGGAAGAAAAACAAGCAAAACAGAATTAGCAAAAGAACTTTTTGACCTAAGATTTAATGATTTAATGATATCAAAGAGATGTCAAATGAAATTTCGATGTGAGGTTACAATTAGAATTCTATAAAAAAGCAGATTATCACAAGAAGAGACAAGGAGAAACATACCTGATATGTATACAGTTTGACATATATCATAGGCATCCGCTGATTTGCCTTGCTGTAGTGCTTTGCCACATGATAAACAGTCTCAGGTACATATTCAAGCACCAGATTAAGATAGAGCTCATCCTTATCCGTGGTCGAAAAGAAGCAATGCTTGAGTGCAACAACATTAGGATGATCAAGAAGGCGCATTGTTTGCAACTCACGATTCTTGTATCTCTTGTCCTGCAAAACCTTCTTGATTGCAACAGTTTCTCTAGTTTCAAGGCACTTAGCCTGCAAAACAGAACAATAGAGGCTTCAATAGTGTGATACATGATAAAAGGTTAGTGGTCATATTATTCAAGCTTCTATTTCTTCCGCAAAAAGCCAATAACTGTACTCAAGGCATTCATTACCTGAAAAACAATACCAAATGAGCCCTGCCCAACAACACGCTCTGCCATGTAACTTACGGTCTGCATTAAAGAGAAGATTTTAAGGCTAAGCATTCCAGTGTTATAGAAGAACAAAAGTCACTGTAACATATACATAATGGCACTTCAGCACTACAAATAGATCAGGTTTCCAGCAAGAGGTGATTAGCTTGATTTACTACCTACCATGTAATGACAAAAAATTTAAACTCACTTTAGATGGTAGTTATACAAAGTACTGAATACTATATTGTGTGACCGTACTCTCTTTTCTCCTATGTCATATCACTACACTCGCTTCCCATTATTTACATGTTGAACTTATCTTAGCAACATTGATGCAGGAGCTGTAGTTAATATGTAAATGGGAGTTAAACTGCACACATTTTCTGTATCTAACACATCAGCATATTCTTTAAAAGTTCAACAACTGACAACCACATCACACCAACTTAGTCTCTTCTGTACTCGTATCATTTCTCGAAACTTTCAGTACCAGTTCATTTATGTAAGAACTTAATTCATCTATTCCTTTCTTCATCATATTAACCAGTAGCAATAAGAGTACGATTACACAAACACTTAACTAAAATGTACCTGTTTAGGCTGACCATTTCGGCCACCGATCGTAGTCACAATAATGTGGCCTGTTTCAGTCCCATTCCCATTCACCACAGCTGCTTCTATTTCCTAAAATAATTTTTTTCAAAACAAATTTAAAAATAATAATCCAAAACTAAGCAAAAATTCAAAAGAGTTGAGAGAAACTGAGACAGTAAACTTCACCTTCTCATCTTTGATCTTCATCTCATTAATCTCCTCCGGTAGCTTATCAGCCAACCTAGCCTTGATGCCATTCGGATTCTCAACACTCGAGGCCGGCGGTGCTGCCGGAGCAGCTGAAGCCATTGATCCTCAACTTCCACAAACCAAAACGCCGTCGTTCGCAACCTCTGAATCAGAGCTTCAAAGCCTAAATCCAAAAAAAAATAATAATAATAAGTTGCAGAAATCAGAAAAAAAGAAAAGTAAAAATGAAAATGCAAAGGTGAAACGAGAACCTGTGAGGAAGCTCCACTCACATTTCACTAGCTCGGCGATCGGAGCAGACCTGATGGCGAGAGCTCTGAGCAAACCCTAAAAGTGAAGAGAGAGAGAGAGGTGGGAGATGGTTTTCGCAATTTCAAGGAGGTTTGACTGAGTGAAGACCGAAGACCGTTCCTTCTTTGGATACTCTGCTTTTCTGATTTCCTGAGCGCGGGGTTTTATCAAATCTGGTTAAGAGTTAGTTGGTGTCCGCTCCCTGGGTTTCTTTTTTCCCACGTGGCGCTGAGTCGGATTGTGGGGACGGTGACGTCAGCGGCTCGGAATGAGGAAAGAACCCTGAATTCAAAGCAACTCTGATTTGATGTTTGCGTTCTTCTTTGAGAGTATCTTTAGTACACGGCGTGTATTTTCACATACATATATTAATGGTCAGGATTAGAAGAAATAATATAGAAATATGGTGGTCAAACATATTAATTGTTATGAATGGTTAAGATTATGTCGTGTAAATACACGTCGTGCATACAAGAATTTACATTCTTCTTTGGACAAGTTCTGGAATGTAGCAAGTGTTCCATTTAAACCGTTTGTCCGTCTGTCCGTAAGACTTGTAATGGTGAGATTGGCTTAGTTTAAATTTCTTTATTAGTGATCGTGACTCTTTGTGAGTGCGTGATTCACACATCCTTGGTAGTTTTTTTATCCGCAAAACATATGAATGAGACTTTCGTTTATGAAGCTTGAGTTGGGTAAAAATACTATTGTTGGGGGTAAAACATATCTGAAATGACGATGGAGGAGTCGAGGACGGAGGCTGGCTCGCCGAGGATGATGATGATCGGGTCGATAAGAGGTGTCAATTTGGAGATTGGTAGAGGGTTATGCTTTGTGTTTGGTATTTTTGCTTGACGGGGCTTCGCCTGAGGACGTCTTTACGTCTTTACTAATTGGTTTCTCTTGTCGACGCCGCTAATTTTATGGGTTTAGATCTTCCAACCGGAAGTTCTGGGAAGAGAATTGAAGCCGGAAAGCTTTGTGTTCTCCGACTGTTCTTCTAAAAATTCTGGCGACGGAGTCATCTGCGTGCGGGAACGAATTCGATGGCCCTCTTTTCCCGATTTACCAAAGACGATAGAAAAAAATAAACCGATGGGTTTGTAATGCCGATCTAGACAACGTATCAGCCCGGATCCATGACCACAGAGCAACCACGATGACAAAGACTACTTTCAAAGAAAAACACTGTTTGGTAAAGAAGATCATAATAAAAACTGTTTTATCACAACTCACGACGCGCTCACTAACTACGTCCTTCCATGTACCGAGTTACTTCCGTCAAACGACACACATAGTACATGGAGCACTGCGTATACTCCAGACGTCTCCTATTCTTTGATGAAAGAAGTCAAAGAACACTCTTGTCTAATAGGACCCTGTATAAAGAAGACAACATTGATCGATGCTCAAAGCAGATGAACCCATTTCAGATGGGTTTGATCGATTCTCGATCGGGTTAATATACAATTTATCTAAATCAGTTTTTGTCATCCGCTCGACAATACAACAATTTGATCAATTTAATGATTAATATAAATTGCTATGTACATTACAGAAAAAATATTTTTATATTGACAGTTGTATTGTTTTAGACAAACACTATGTGCAAAATAATGTGTGTATGTGTCTCACATTTATATTGGTCCGGACTAATCCGTGGGTTGAGGATTACCTCATGCATTGGTCAAGTTAGGTGGACTCCACATAGGACCCACGTTTAACACAAACTAATTCTTCACCGGTGAATGGTGTTTTTCGATCTAATATTCGATCCAACCCCCAAATTGCACAATTGTTGCATTTGCTCTTAGTTTTAAGTGGGTGTGTGGGTGATTGATCGTTTGGATGAGTATGTATAGGAAAAAAGGAAATTTAAAGAGGTTACATTTGAGCGATGAGGAAAATTTAAAGAGGTTACATTTGAGCGATGATGAAAGTATTATCACTAAAATAAAGTAGTGAAATTTCGAAGACGTGAGTCGTTAGATTGAATCAATATGTGATGCTCGTACACAAAAGATATGTAATTGGTGCAAGGGCTCTTATATATACTTAAAATTCAGTACTTTAGGCAAGAGCTATAGATTCTCGAGATGTCTTGACGGTATTGTACTTGTTCAACAAAAAGTTTTAGTTACTCTTGTTGTGCCCAAGAGTCGCGAGATCTTTATCATATATGTCATGATCGACTAGCTATAAGGATACATAATTGACTCAAAAGTACTAAATATCCGAATAACCTAGGTAATGCGCTTTTTGGTACGTGTTACATTTAATTATGACTTGGATTGAAAGGTTGGTCAAGAAGATCGAGCTGATGAAAATGTTTGGGCTAGCTAAACTTTGAATAAGGTGAGCAGGAACAGTTGTAAGTTAAACAAAATCAAAATACATAATTGCAGCTAGCTAGATCCTGATGTCTCAATAACTGCAAGTTTGGACTACCTGACCAACAGGAATTAACCGTGGGTAGCTAGGGATATATGCATGCTTCTTGGTGCCTTTATATATTGTACACCTAGAATTAATTCTGATAAGCAATAATATATATTGGCCAGAATTCGAACGTACTGATGATGATGATCAGCAAGAGTTAATATTGGCCAGATTTTCCAGAAATATTGCAGGCGCGCACTGAGGTTGCTGAGACACACATGCACTCGAGGCCTTCACAACTGAAGGGACCTGGCTTGTTACGAATTAAGATGGGGAATACGAGGCTGCTACAATCTTAAATTCAGCTCTAGATTTTATCATGTTCACTGTTAAACTTCATTGAATTAATCTTGCTGCGGCAACATTGAATGAAATGATTCCAGAATCGGAAATTAAGTACGTTAAGCTCCACCTGCTTCCGGCATGGACATGCAAGCTGATCAAGTAACTGATTATTTATGAGTTATACGCTCACTTTTTTGTACTTTGATAATGAATTCAAAACTGGGGACTGCTAGCTGGGACAGTGAAACTGTTTAAACCAGTACATAATAAGAAGCATTTCTATTCTTGTAGGGTTTTTAAATATACACCAACTTCAACTGGTGCCAGTATGAAGCATTACATGCATGGATCTCCGGACAGAGCAGCAGATTACCAGTAGCGCTACTCACAAACATAACCAAGCACCATGTACTTGACTATTTCTGACTATGACATTGCCCCAGTTTAAGGCCTCTTGTTGCATGCGTGACTTGAAGAATGTTTCTCATACAAGCATAAGCTTGGAATTACATTTAGACCAACACGTACGCCTGCCTCTATAGATTGTGCATTGCTTCCGGTTCTAATCACTCCTAGTTGCTTAATTTCTTTTCTAGCTACCAAACTAAAACAGCATCGACCACGAAATCAGGATCTTGAGGTGAAGGAATCGTTAACAAACATGTGACTAGCTATGTACGTGATAGGAGCTAAAACCCTAAACACTACTGTTTTTGATTATGACATTGTCTAGTGTGGAAGTTTTTTTTTATATATACCTTTAAAAAGAGGGATAAAACACCAGGTCTTCCCAGGAGGTGACTCGTCTTAATCTGAAAGTTGATAGAAGCAGCAGGATGCATGAAGAGAAACATTGAATTCGATCTGCTGCAAATAAATCACGGTCCAATAATAAGATCCGATTTCAAGCACAGATCTTGTTGATGCTGCTATCTTATTTGTCTTGTGAAATACGGCTGCATAAACATCTTAGTCGTCATACGTAATCCAGCTATTATAAATCACAAATTAAGCTAATAATTCCTTAATTAATAGTCAATAGATTGCTAATACCACGGCGCGATCATTGTTAAAACCCACTTTAATTTGATTAATTCATGCACGTGACGGATGACTATGAGAATATTTATTTTCGATTTCAAACATTGCGTCTTATGTTGGAAATTAAGTTGTGTTTTCTATTGCTTCAGGTGGCTTTGAGAAGCAGTAACGTACTAGCTAGAATATATTTGAAAGTTATGCTTACTTCTCTATCGTATGGAGGTTGCAGGAAGCAAGAGCACGAATGCATATGAGAATTTTAATGATGGAGACCTCGATACTATTGTCGTCTCACAACAAAATTTGAGTGAAAAGTCCATATTTTACATAGGGGAGGTGAAATTTGCACTCCTTATTTTACAATCTACACTCCTACATTTTATTTTGGGTAAAATTTTCACAAAAATACAAAACACATGTTATTAAAGACAATATTTAAATTATCAAAAGAAGAAATTGAGGGTGTGAATTGTAAAATTAGGAGTGTAAATTTCAAATCACTTTACATAGTACGTACTATGTAAAATATGGACTTTTCACTCAAATTTCTCGATCTTATCAATAAACATATACCAGATCAAAACACAGTGACTATATAGGGTCATTCTAATGAGGGATCCTTATTTTTTTTTTATCATTTTTAAGGATATACTCATATTATTAGATATGTATTTTAATGGGCTTGGATGGATGAGATTAAAACAAAAAACTTAACACTTATGTCAAACCTACATCGTTCAAAATCATTAAAAATAAATCAAACATTTGGATGACTTAACGATTACCAAATTATTTAAAAATTTGTAGAAATGATGATCTGCTCACATAGCCCAACAAACTGAACAGTGAAAATTTGATTTTATGATCGAAAAATTTGTCAAATGATCTATCCCTAAAAATGAACAAAAAATAGATCTATTATTAGAAGGGCCGTATATATATATATATGTATATATCGTGAAAAGTTAAGTTGCTATTACATGTATGGTCACTAAAATGTCTGCAACACTTTGCAAAGATCATATACAGAAATCGCAATCGATCGAGGAATATTGTGTTGCCAAGATGTGTGAAAAACAACCTAAATAATTAGGGTTTCACGGGAGGTGTAGAGTGCTAAACCTAAACATGATCACGAATTAGTTGTACGTGCAAATTAAGCGTCTATTCAAAACCATGCATGTATAAAGAGACAGTACACAAACTCTCGATCTTTCGTGTCTCTTTGTCTAACAAGATATAGAACAAGAAATTAAGAATGGAAGATATATACGTATCTATCCCAAATCTCATATATATATATATATATATACAGGGCCCTTCCAATGAGGGATCCTTTTTTTTGTTCATTTTTAGGGATAGATCATTCGACGAACTTTTCGATTACAAAATCAAATCTTCACCGTTCAGTTCGTTGGCTATATGAGTAGATCATTTCTACAAATTTTCAGAAAATTTGGTGATCGTTAAGTCATCCAAATGAGGGATTTATTTTTAATAATATTGAACGGTGTAGGTTTGACATAAGTGTTAAGTTTTTTGTTTTAATCTCAACCATTCAAGCCCATTAAAAAACAGATCTAATGGTGTGGACCTATCCCTAGAAATGAACAAAAAAAGGGATCCCTCATTAGAAGGGTCCTGTATATATATATATATATATATATATATATATATATATATATATATATATATATATATATTATCACATTATTGTACATAACGTCCTCTACAATAATAATGCATGAAATGCAGACATACATAACAGGCCAAAAGACAAGAAAGACGCATACACATATATACATCAAAGTACTCGAGGCCTTGAAGGATCGATACAACGTACACCATATATACACACACACACACGTACACAAATTAACATCTACGTCCTAAGGGGTTTACTGTTTCAACAGAGATGATCGATCATAGAAATGATAGGGTTCTTGGTCGGACATGGATGTCCCTTTTTTTTCTTTTTTTTTCGATAACTACCCTACATGGATAATTGGATATGCCAATCCCAAAAGCAAAGGCAGGATATCTGGGGTAACCGGTTTAACGGTTTTCTGCTGTCATGTATGATTAGAGCAATTCATATCAAATCCCTTCACTTTCACTAAAGATTTTCAACAAGTTTTAATTAATCTAAAGGGGTGTAAGCCAACAATGTCACTAGCGTAATTCACTAGTTAACTATGTCTTACCTTACCGTCCTTTTTGTCGACCCTTTTGAACCGTGAAAATTAAGATCGACATCGGGGTCAAAACAAGATCAAAATCTTCAATCAATAATTGTGCCATGTCCTCTGCCGCTTCTAATGGCTTCAAACAGAATGTTGATGCAGTCTGTAGACTAATGCAGTCTGTAGAATATTGTGCAAGTATATGAACCCTCACTGCTTTGTGTTACAAACTTAAACAAATAGCCAATCATCACACCGAGCTAATGGATGAAAATCTCATGTACGATTCGGCAATATTTGTGGGTTTATTAGAAGATGAATTATCATTTCATACACTACTGAAGTACTGATGATCAATCACTCGATCCATAATGCATTATATACTGCAGACCAGTGGTACGTATAAGGATACATAGCCAGCCAAATTCAGCAGAACAATGAACCAGAAATTGTTCCTAGCCTGCATGTGAATAATTATAAAGGATGTGACAAGCTGAATGTTACAGTTTAATAAATAAAAACAAAAACAAGGCAAAGTACAAAGAGATTGGCTAGATGCTCCGGGAATGTACTCACATGAAGAAATAAGTGTTTGATAATGAAGTCGAATTAGTAATTACATCAGCAAAATTAAAATTCATACACATTTCTGCGGTTGGCCGGTCATGGAAGTTTTCTGTTTGAGTATTTTTGTTGTTAAGGTAAAACTCAAAGCATGTGATATGAGTATTAGCTTCGGCGGAAACAACCGTATATAAAATCATGTATGAGGAAATTGGAATGATTCTAGAGGACAAACTTTACAAGTTGAAAATAGAAATCCTTGGAGGCCGGGTATGAACTTGTCGTTGATTAACTATAGGTTCATGTGTGCAAACAGTGCAACGAGCTCTTTAGTCTCTACCCAAGTCCCTATATATATGCGACTCTAGATATCTAATTCTTCAAGTCTTAAACCATAAACCACAGACTCATTACTTCTATAACCATAAACCAAAGCCTCATTGCTTCTGTTTCTGAAACTAAGATATGAGAACTTTCAAACTAAGCAGCCTGGCATGGATTATGCTCATTGCCTTTTCTATTTGGTCTTCGAGCTTGTTGGAGACTTGTGAAGCTAGAAAAGGCAAGCATCATCAATGGAGGAAACACCGATGGGCGAAAAGGGGTAACGGAGGTCGGCATCCGCATCATCATCACCCTTCAGGCCACTCTGTGTCTGCTTTGAGAAGTGACAATTACATCACAGAGGAAGATACCGAAGTCAGTGCAGCGCAGAAGAGTGGTGCCGTCTACAATGTGTTGGATTATGGTGCTAAAGGAGATGGAAAGGCAGATGACACTAAGGTGATTGATAGCTAGGTTTCAAAGTTTCAGATGTTACATTGCTATTCGAATTGTACATACTACTAGTGCTACTATTGTCGAGTACTAATATCTTGCATTGCACGGCAGGCATTCGCGGCAGCGTGGGCAGCGGCGTGCAAAGTGCAAGCATCAACCGTAACTGTGCCATCTGGTTCTGTATTCCTTGTCAAACCTATCTCATTTTCCGGCCCTAATTGTCAAACAGACATTGTATTTCAGGTAAATTTTCTAATATCAGGAGCAAGATTAGATTGTTCTAAATATGAGCTAGCTAGAATCATGATGATATGTATATTGGTTATTTCTGATGCAGTTAGACGGAAAAATCATAGCACCGACAGGTGCGGGCGCTTGGGGTTCAGGCCTCCTACAATGGCTTGAGTTCACAAAGCTTCAAAGACTTACGATCAGAGGTAAAGGAGTGATTGATGGGCAAGGTGCAGTGTGGTGGAATGATTCTCCCACATACAATCCTACAGATGAAACAGCAGACAACAGTACAGAAGATTCGGTAATTAACTATTCTACTTCCCTATGTCATCAAGCCAAAACAAGGCCGGCATATGCTTTTAGCTAAGCTTAATATTACTCATTATTGTCACTTCTTGAGTTCTAGTTCTAAACAAAGCACTAATACCCTTTTCATCGTATTGTCTTATGCAGCAGACCGTAGACAGTTACAGTGGAAAAATGCCAAGCACAAAACCAACGGTAATCCTCCGTGACCATTTTATACTGTTCCGACTGTAGGTTTGGTGGCTGTGATTAATTATATTTTTCTGTACAGGCACTTAGGTTCTATGGAAGCAATGGTGTGACAGTCACTGGCATAACAATTCAAAACAGCCCTAAAGCTCACCTCAAGTTTGACTCCTGCACTAATGTACAAGTTTCTGCCGTAACGATTTCATCCCCCGGCGACAGCCCCAACACCGATGGAATCCACCTTCAAAACTCCCAGGATGTGGCCATTTCTGGCGCAAGCCTTGCTTGTGGTAATTTTTAACATCTAAGTATCAAGAGTACTCTTGCCCACTGAGCATCACAAATCTTTAAGAACGTCATGATCATTAGCTGGCTCTAAAAGTCCTAGGGAAGAACATAGGGAAGTTGGATTTTTCAACCAAAATCATGGGGATCAAATAACAAAGAAACTCAAATACGAAGTTAAAAGAATTATAATACTCATCAACTGCTAATAATCAGGGTTCAAACAGTAAACATGTTGTTTGTCAACAATATAATATATAGCACAGAAGACCTCCACAGACAAAGGGAATTTAACATTTTGTAATATATAACCAACTCTAACCACAAATATTTATATATATTCTGCAGGCGATGATTGCATATCAATACAAACTGGTTGTTCAAACGTATTCATACACAATGTAAACTGTGGACCTGGACATGGAGTCAGTATTGGAGGGCTAGGAAAGGATGGCACCAAAGCTTGTGTGTCAAACATCACCGTCCGAGATGTTAAACTGCAAAATACACTCAACGGAGTCAGAATAAAGACCTGGCAGGTATATACTCTAAGATTATACCATCCATCCCTATGTGTGAACCTCAAACTAGTTATAGGGCTCTAATGATTTTATACTGCTACAGGGAGGATCAGGGTCAGTGAAAAATGTCATGTTTGCAAACATCCAAGTCTCAGAAGTTGAATTCCCTATCATGATTGACCAATTCTACTGCGACAATGGGCATTGCGCAAACAAAACCTCAGCTGTGGCCGTTTCGGGTATAAACTATGTAAACATTCAAGGAACCTACACATCGAAACCTGCACATTTTGCATGCAGTGACAGCATACCATGTACTGATGTATCTCTAGACACCATAAACCTAAAATCAGTTCAAACAGGGAAGCACTTGTATGACCCTTTCTGCTGGGAGGCGTATGGAGACCTCAAGACGAACACTGTCCCACCGATTGATTGTTTGATGAAAGGAAACCCGTCTTCAAGCAGCAGCTCAATCCAGTCTGAAGGTGGTGGCTATTCCTGCTAGGCTTAGCCCTTATGTAATGTAGTCTAGGAGCAATTAGTATAGATTATACTATTGTAGACATGCCTTTAGGCGTTACCAGCAGTTACGTCAAAATTACTGCTGGAAACATTGTGATTCATATAATCATATATAAGTGGCCCTGGAAATTAACTATCATTCTTAGAAAATCTGCTTGGGACAATCAATACAATGTTACCACATGAGAGGTGTACTTGTAATGAAATATCATTGATATTTAGTTTTCTCAAATTGTGTTTTTTTATATGTTCCCATACTATAACATAAGTATATTATAGTATGGGCATAGAAACAAGGATAGTTGCAGTTAAGGCCCATCTTTTGCACATCTCTGAAGTTTGAAGCTTTTCTAGTGAGCCTTTATGGCCATAGAAACAAGGATAGTTGCAGTTAGGGTTCAGGAATATCACATAGAAATTAGACTGTTTTGGTTTGAACTCAATTACTATTACTTGGTTTTAAACTAGAAGAGAGGCAAGCAACCAACAGTGCATCATTGGTGGTATTCAGTGGTGTTATTGATGGATGCCATGATCATGACACTAGAAATACCAATCAGGAGACTGCCAGTTTGGGTGATGGAATTTAGTAGTGAAAACTGTAAGAATGACCATTTAAGGTGAAGTTTGGTTTGTCATTCCATCCCCATATCTAAAAATTAACTGTACTGTTTTATTTGGTAAAACAACTCTGTATATTTATGCCTATGAGGAATTCTTCTGAATACAGCTTCTTAGTAGTACCCAACTATAATCAAGTAAAGCAGTAAAATGTAAAGACTGCAGATAAACTAAATAAAAACTTACAGTGATGGTGGTTTTATAAAAACATATGAAGTGGGTAAACTGGGAATCCTTTGAGACTCATATAGTCAGTTTTGTTCATGCTAGCTGCAACCACATCATCAATTAATAGCTTGCAGAAAGGGAGGCTTGATGGCTTGGTACAAGCAGTGTCCCCTGTGTCGATAGTCAATACCCAATGCTGACTGTGGAAGAGGGCGAACCCCCAAATCCATAAGGGAGGCCAAAATGTACACCTACCTTTAAATTGAGTGGCAAATATGTTGGCTGCTAATGATGATCATATATTTTCATCACAATTGTACTTGTGTTATTTGATACTTGTATCATGTTAATTTATAAATGAGTGGCTTTTGATCACTTGGTCTTCTATCTAAAATTTCAGGCTGATTCACCCTCTCATTTCGGGTGAAGAGCTTGTTTCCTACAATCCTTCCGCAAACTATGAAGCATCTGCTGAATAATATCTGATAAAAGTTACAAAGAAGTTAGAGCATCTTTTACAGTAAAACAATCTTAAGGGAAACCAAGATTAGCAGTGAGAGGCAAGAGACCATCACTAGTACAAAGGAGAATACACTGATTAGCCGAAATATGCATGCAGAACTATCTCAGATACCAGATAACAGGAAGAAATCATGAAGACATAAAACAACTTTTATAGGATATTGAAAAGGTGTGTACCTGTTGAAGGTCCTGATCGGATGCGCTAGGATAAACAGATACTCAGATGTTTGAAATGCCATGGGTCATGCAACGCACAGGAGCCATCTAGGCATCTACCCTGGTCGAAATAAAAATTGTTTTCAGAAATCCAAACTACAAATGGACTGAGGACATAGTTGACAACAATCATAAGAAGAAAGAGTAAACTAACAAGGTACAGGAAAGACATAGCCCAACCAACCAATAATTCTTGAACTGTAAAAGTTATAACCATCATCTACGATGGTAATTCAAAAGATGAAAACCATAGAACCCCTTAACCTGCTTTTACGCTCAAATGTCTAGAAATTGATGGTAACAACAATCAGAGTAACTCCTGATGTCAGAGAGAAAAAGAGCCAGCTTCCAAAACTTCATGGGTTTCTGAAAACACATAATTCTCAACAGAAATTGCATTGTAGAGACTATAACAGTGAATAACTCAATACATTTAGCAGGTAAAGCTCAAACTTAATTACATTACAGAGACCAACCTAGCAAAAGAAAATCAAATTGACAAGGAAATAGTAGAGGGTCATTTCATCTTGTTTCCAATCAAAGTTAATAACCTGACATCTACAGCATATACACTACAACAATCATTCCATGCTCAGTTGAAACAAAATATTAGGACAAACAAAAAATTCACCTCATTCAGTGGCAAATCACAACAGCGTCAAAACTGTTTGTCCAGTTGAAGATAAACTCTATACCATCTCGCTTGGACCATCAACAGAATCTGGATCCTCAAAATTTAATATTGACCAATCCAGTTGTATGAGTTGTATCAGAAACCACAGATGCAATTGTCACTGCGTGCAGATGTAGCATGTAAGGTGTAGACATAGAATTCGAGATGCTAAAGGAAGCAAAGACCAAAACTTTATCAGATGCTAAAGGTGTAGACATAGAATTTGAGCATCATGTAGATGTTATGAATAACCAAATGAATGAAAAAAAAAAAACTTTAAATGAAATTATGAATTAAACACACAATACACAATACATGACAGATCACACAATTTACCATATTTACTTTCTATGAACTAAGCACAACCCTACAGCCTAAACAACATCAGCATTGTGTTTCCAAGCAGTAAAGAAACATGCTTTTACTGAAGGAGTGACTGAAATGTTCATAACCCTGTTACTAAGGGAAGCAAAGGTCAAAACTTTAGAGATGTTAATCATCGTGTAGATGTTTTGAAACACCAAATGAATGAAAGAAAGCTTTGAATGAATTCAGAGTCGAAATCTGTACTTTGTAAATGATTGATAAGAAGAAAGAGAGAAAGCTCATATGCAATGGAGCAGAATTGCAAACCCAGAGAGTTGAAGGAACACACTACCTTGAATCAATCGGAAAGATGAAACCCAGAGAGTTTAGATTCAGAGAAAGAGAATAAAGTTCAAGTCTTTAACTTTGTCTCTCTATCAAACAACAGACGACGTCGTAGACTAGGTGGGAACCGTGGAATAGTTTTTTTTATTCCAGTAAGGGTGTGGTACGTGTCAATCATAAAGCGGTAGGCAATAGCCAGATTTATTATTAGTTGGGGGCATGTTGGTAATTTTACTCATTGAGTTGAGAGGCCTCTATATAAATATGTTCCCCCATCTCATTCTGCCAGACCAAAACTCTCTCATTCTCTCTCCCTTGTTCCTCTCTGTTGTTCATCAAAGATTGAATTTTTGCCAAACACCCAACAAAAAAAGATGCAATCTTTGGCAAGAGCAAAGATTCAATCTTTGAGGACAATAGAGCCTCACTCTTCAATCTCTCCCCACCTCCCAGATCTTCTTCTTCCCAATTGCACATCTTCTATCAGAATAGGGCTACAGATGTCGTTCATCATTCAAGGAGGCTGAAGATGTGTATCACTTCCAAGTATCCAGAATCAATGGCTCAAAAATTGTAAGTTTCTTAGACTTTTTTTTTTTTTTTTTTTGTGGCAACAAGGATGTTGTAGGAAGGAATTTGGAAAGAGGGGTTTCAGCGTAGGGTCGTAATGGTATAGGGGCACGCGTCAAAATTAGTTTGAAAAGTAGGGGTCGAAATGCAATTAGGGAGTTTAGGGGCTCCACGAGTTTATATCTGATGTGAATTGTGAGCGGGCAATTCAAATTTTGAATTTTGAATTCATTTTAAATCGGGTGAAATGATTTCAAAATTTGAGCACTTAAAAATTCCCGTCTAAATCATTTTTCTCCAATCTTGTTTTCCCCTATATAGAGGGTCCTTGTCTCAGAGAATTACCTCATTCTCACAACTCCACTACTAACTAAGCACAAGGTTTGCTCTCGATCCGGAATTTTCAGCTGCAATGGAGAATGATGGTTCGGTTTCTGCAATCACTGTGGTTCAAAGATCCAAACCGTGTAAGAAGAAGGGTGAGGAGTTCACTGGAGAGAGGTATAATGAATTTCCATCGCAGTTTCAATTTGTTTCTGGGTTGTTTTTGGTTTGGTTCTGCTTCTGATCTAGAAAAGCCTTTTGTAGTTCTATGGGAAATAAGAAGCTGAACACTGAGACCATAATCAAAGAGCTGGAAGGTCACATCGAGTCTATGAAGAAGCTGAAGGAGACCATTGGTACTACCAAGGATGCATTAATTGAGGCCCCCCGAGATCAAAAGTTTGGAGAAGATGACTGAGATTATGAATGGAAAGCTGTCAGTAAAATTTACTTGATTATCATGGTGTCGACGCTGATAGGGTTACATGGGAATCCTTTGAGACTCAAAAGGTCAGGTTTGTTCCTGCAACTACATCATCAATTAACAGCTTGAAGAATGTGAGGCTCGATGGCTTGGAAGAAGCTATTATAGAACAGAACCCTTCGTGTGTTAAGCCAGTGTTGATGTTCAACTGATTACTCCTATGCCTTGTGCACACATTTACCATCTTGATTGCATTGTGCCGTGGCTGAAGATCAGTCGCTTGTGTCGCATGTGTCGATACCCAATGCCGACTGTAGATGAGGCTGAGTCTTCAAATCCCTAACGGAAGCCAAAATGTACACTTGCCTTAAATTTTGAGTGGCAAATATGTTGGATAGTAATGGTGATCATAAATTTTCATCAGTAATGTTGGCTTGTTTTATTTGATCCTTGTAGCACGTTAATTCATAAATGTAAGATCCCGCAGGGATCATTCATTCTAATCTTTATTCATGCCCTTATGCCATTCATAGGACAACGTACATCATTTCCAGAAATATATGAAATACGAATCACCTAGCACTTTTATGTGTATGCATCTATCCTTTTATGAGTTTAATCTAATGCATCCTTGTCTACAACATGTTATGACAAAGAAACTAGAACAGGATTAGTGCCTTGTATACTTGTAAAGACTGAATACGCTTGATTTCATAAGGCTCTTAATGTTGACAGACAGAGGTAAAATATAAAATAAAATATATAGAAAAAAGGTGGTAAATTGTATTTGCTGCAAGTTGCATACCATATATAGAATTTGTCGAAGTCTCCATGTATCTGAGACTGTTATCATGATAAAACTTGTATACTCTTACTAGGGCTGTGTAGCTAGTTGTGTGTATATAATGTGCATGATTGACTGATCATTTCACCATAAATCTCCATTGTGAACTTCACTACTACATAGCATGTTGTCGACGTTGATTCCGGAAAAGCTTTACTACCATATATCAGAGGGTTCCAGAGAGTTGTAAGAGAAAGGTGGACCGGGAGCCTTTTACAGTCCAAATTCATTTTAGTAGGCATCTTCATCTGAGTTGGGAAGGTAATCAGAATGGTTTCAACTGAAAATCAAGCATGCCATAAACAGATAAAATTATGGTGTTGCTGATGTTTCTGGAATCCTATCCTACCTACGATTTCCCAAAACCAGCAGCAGCCTTTAACTTCATCCTTTTACGGCTTTCTATCCTTTCAGGACTTGGAAGTCCTGTCTTATCCTCATACTTCTTTTCTAATGCCTGCAATCATTAGACACAGTATTTAGTTTCAATCTCCAAGGCAATTAACAGCATATCAAGTTTCACTATTATGGATTTACAAGAATCCCCAATTGAACTAGCATTGTGGCCATTCATTTAATGAAATATATTGCAGGATATTTACAGACCAAACAGTGATCTTAACATTTAAATCAAGAGAAGACACATCCTGAAATACCAAAGAAAGAGAGTTCTTAAATTCAACTAGTAAAGTGGCTGTTCATTGCTCGTCCACCTTGAACTAAAAATTATTTTTCAATGGTGAGGGCGATATTTGTTGGTACAGACAAGTTTAGGCATTTCTATGTACTAACCTGTAGCTGTTCAGAGATACTTTCAAGAACTCCTTCAGTCATTCTGTCAAAGAAAAGAATACCCTGCACTCAAAGGAGACGCAAAAGGAGGATCAGCGTTAGAATTATAGGTCATTCAACATAAATCACAAACTTCACCAAATGAAAAGCCCAACAAACAAATAACGTCATGTCTCATAGATATTTTTCCTCTCAAATTCAAGAAAGAATCATATACTAGATGCCTTGTGGCATTTTACTTTGTTCACCGCCACGGCATGTATGCAGATGACTCATCTACCAGACTACCACCTGTGACATCTTATCGTCCCACTCTGTTAGTACCCTAAGAATGCTAACCATACCAAACACTTCTGAAACATATTCTTTGTTTCTATTTTGATATTGTACTTTAAAAAGATGTTTATATGGCAAACGTTGTGATCTTCCATACATAACTTGTGTCAAATGACGCTTCTACTGACTCATACCCACACATCATGATTCTAGCTTTTGTTGACAACATCTTCCATAAGGACTACGTATAAGTGACCCCCATCTTATTAAGCTCGCAAGTGAATATATACTAACTGGTCCTAAATATGCATAGCAGATTAGCAGATGGATCCACAGTAGTGTAATCAGAGTAAGCAATAAGTTCATCTTTGCAAAGAAGTCTAGCACCAGAATCTGTAAGTTATGTTATCACTAATGTAAAACAGACAAATTTTCAATTGTTAAACTACTCATTGTAGGTTGAAAGAAATTTGAAGAAAAGAACCTGCAAATGGTCAAATTCATGCTGGAACACCCGGGCAGGAAGACCAGACAAGTTGACTGTAAACCTCGCACCACTGATGTCCCGTGCATCTATCTTCACAGACTCTGGTCTCTGAAACCACAAAAAAACACTAAGACATCCAAAGCAGGAGTCTAGACTACATACTCACTACTAAGCAATAACCTTAAGCTCATTGCATCCTTTGTAAACTGCATGCAGTTGAACAACACATATAGCAACTATTACACTATTCAATTTCAAATGAGAACGCAACTGAAAAGCAACAAACAATACCTGAACATCAGCGTAAATCCCCGGGAAGGACAAGCAACCCTCATTGAAGAGTCTCGTTTTCTGCGAATATCTACTAACTCTCGGATTCACAAGCACAATCTCTTCCCCCTCACCGCGCTCGCCAACCGGATTGAACACCATAAGCTGCACATTGATCCCAACTTGCGGCGCCGAGAGCCCAATGCCATCAGTTCTGTGGAAAAACCAAGCCAAAAACAACAACAACAACTCCTCTCAAACAACAGCCAACCATTTCTCAAAAAGTTGAAACTTTCTAATCCGAAAATTATGATCACAACAAACTCACCTGTACATTATATCAAACATTTCCTCCACTAGTTTCTTCAAATTATCATCAAACGTATCGATTCTCCTGTTCTTTGCTCTCAGTATAGGGTCCGGATACTCCACAATTTTCAGAGGCGTCTCAAATTCAACATCAGCAGCTATAATTTCAATTCAAAACCAATTACGAACAAAATCAGCAGATAAAAAAGAATGGGAGTATTTTGAGCTTGGAATTTGATTTTTACCAGAAGCTACTTGGTCTTCTTCGAGTGAGAAGCCTCGCTTGGCCTGCGCGCGGACCGCAGTGAACCGGTTCGCCATGGAAAGTGGCCGGCCGGCGGAGGAGAAGGTGCAGAAGCAGTGCAATATGGCCGGAAAAAGTGGCCGGCGGTGGCAGAGAGATGGAAAGATAGAGTGGGGTGAGGAAATTGGCTGCAGGAGCCAAGCAGCACAAGCCATGGGCCACAAACACTGCCACTTGCGAAGGGCGCAGGTGCTAAAACACTATTACGCTAAGATAAAAAGTCAATATTACCCTTACGATCTGATTTATTTACAGATACATACGCGTATCGGACTTTTTAAACTCGTGGCAGGCAGTATACGAGATTAAGTTTTGTATAACTTCGTTTTTAAATAAATCAACTTTTATTTAAATTTTTAGATCTTATTGTGTTTGATAAACTAAATAAAAACAGTTTTTTAATAAAAATTATAGGTCAGTGGAAGCATATTTTAAAAGCAGCGTTGATGTTGCTTTTAGAAGCTGCTGTCAATATAAATACAGAAAAATAATATTTTATTTCACAACCGATTATATTCACAATACAACATAAATAACTTTTATAAAAAATGTCAAAAATCCCAAACTAGCCTTAATCTACAGGGCTAAGATGTACGCGCTGGTATAACATCCGCTACGCGTCCGATATATCCGGCTACGTTTTCGTAAATAAATGAGATCGTGGGGGCTGTACTGACTTTTCGCTTTAATCGAGCAGAATTCGAATATAAAGAAAGACTTTGAAACGACGTCGTTGGTTAACCGCGGTAAATTAACTAACTGACCAGGGTCGAGGAGAGAGAAAGGGAAACTGAAAAAGAAAGGTGTTGTAATAAAAATCGCGGGTGTTGCTGTGTTGGCTCCTCCTCTCATTTTTCAGATCCTTCACACAAAAACAAAGCTTCGTTTCCTCCAGGTAAGACTCTCTCTCTCTCTCTCTCTAATATTTCGTCTCCAATTCTTCTTTGTCACCAATTCTAGATCCGCGTAACCGATCCTGTTCGAATTCCACGTGATTCGAATCCCTCTCGTTTCTCATAGCGGATCCGATCGGAATTTGAAATCGATTCGGTTATACTGATTTGTGTTTAGGAACCCTAAATTTGAGAAACCTGTGCTGATTTTGATTGGAATTTTGTGTGTGATAGTGAGAAAAGATGGGACTGACGTTCACGAAGCTCTTCAGCCGACTTTTCGCCAAGAAGGAGATGCGAATTCTGATGGTCGGTCTCGACGCCGCCGGTAAGACTACGATCTTGTACAAGCTCAAGCTCGGCGAAATCGTCACCACCATCCCTACCATCGGTAAGCTCCAAATCCATAGCTTTTATATCAGTGATTGAAATCTATATGTTTTTTGGATCAGTTTTGTAGTTAGGTGTAAGGTTCTGTGTGTATGAAGAGTTTGTGTGCAGGTTTTTCGCTTTCGATGTGCTATGTTAAGAGTGTTAAGTGTTTCTGTTGAGATAGGCGATTAGTTAGTTTCGATTTTGTAAGTTTGTGTGGATTAAGAGTGTTGTTTGTTTCGGTTAATTGTGAGAGCGGTTGTTTGCAGGATTTAATGTGGAGACTGTGGAATACAAGAACATTAGCTTCACTGTGTGGGATGTCGGGGGTCAGGACAAGGTAAACTACTCAGCTCTCTCTTTCTCTGTATGTCTGCATAGTACGCGCAGTTATAGATAAAAACTTGCATTAGGATTGTGTAGCCATTTTATAGTTAGTGGATATTTACCGAATTGTTTTTAAGAACTTGCACAAAGTTTTAACTACTCACTCTACTCTCTATGTATCTCTCTGCATGTCTCTGTGTACTCGCATTGATAAAGGCTTGCATTATGATTTTGTAACCGTTTTATAGTTGGTGGATATTTACTGATACTTGCTTTGGTGAACACTGAATTTTTTTGTTAAGAACTTCTACTAGGCTGTGAGATTGATGGGGAGATATGTTAAAGTTTTGTATCATTTGTGTTTTTATTTGAAAGTTTGAACTGGTAGGTCTTTGTATGGTGTCTCATCTTCTCAATGCATTCCCAGTGAGTGATACTGTTCCTTCTAATTACAGATCCGTCCATTGTGGAGGCACTACTTCCAGAACACTCAAGGGCTTATTTTTGTGGTTGATAGCAATGACAGGGATCGAGTTGTTGAGGCAAGAGATGAGTTGCACAGAATGTTGAATGAGGTAGTTACTGGTTCACTTATCTTGTAATTTTTGCTTGTTTATGTGGATGATTCATGAGTTCCCATTTCAAAGCATCACGGGATCCTTTGACATTAAGTCCTATTGCTTCTTTCACCTAAACAATAAAAAAAAATATCAAAATATTGCTTCACTTAGTTTCTATTTGGTTCAGTACATACTTTCCTGAAGTTGCATCTGCTTACTTGCTGTAGTTATATAGCTTTATAGCTTTATGTCTAAGTTGCTTGATGAGTGATTCTTGTTGCATGCCTTGTAACTCTGTAAGTGGCTAGAAGATGCAGAACCTTGTGTAGGGTGCTTGTTCTTTGTTGTTCTTAATTGTTGTGCTTTTATAGATTGGTATAGAGGGTTTGAATACATACTGTCCTGTAGTTTCATCCGCTCACTTACTGTATTTATATTGTTTTATATCTTACTTGCTTCATGAACAATTCTGGGTGCATGCCCTGTAACTGAATTAGAATATTCAGTTCTTGTCTAGGATGAATAGTTGCAAATATTGTTTACAGGTTTTTTGGTACTAGGCCTAGAAGGTAAAAATTTGATCTGGTTTCAGGATGAACTGAGGGATGCTGTTTTGCTTGTATTTGCCAACAAACAAGATCTTCCCAATGCAATGAATGCTGCAGAAATAACTGATAAGCTTGGTCTTCATTCTCTCCGCCAACGTCACTGGTAATTGATATTAATATTGTTGATTTCCACCCTGCAATTTTGGGTCCATATGTGAACCGTTGTTGTATGCTGGTAAATCATCTGTCCAGCAAATATATCACTGTAAATGGCTGAACAAACTGAATAAGGTTGACATGATTGCTAAATATAGTTATTTGGATGTGACTTTTCAAAATTAGTTCTCTTGGACAGGAACTTGAAAACTAGTGGATGAGTCGAGTCAAACTAAGCAACTAGGAGCCTGATGTAAAGATCTTGGACAAAATTGTAGGACCTAATAGTATTGCAGATAAGAAAAGTGTGGCCTGAACTATTGGTGTTATGTTGGTCTCTCTCAGGTACATTCAGAGCACATGTGCTACCTCTGGAGAGGGACTGTACGAGGGACTGGATTGGCTTTCCAACAACATTGCTAGCAAGGCAAGTTCACTATAGTCAATCTTTTACAGGAATATTAACTTATGGTGTTAGTTTATGCTACAAAAGTATCCAATCTTCTTCTTCGAAAAGTATGCATCATTCGCAGATATCCTATGGTGACATAAACACTGTTATTTCACCGTGATAAAATGTTATTTGCTGTTTCTGCATGATTATTTAATACTATAATTCTGAGAACCTCCCTGCCTCGCTTTACAGGCATAAGGTAATGAAGGTCAGGGAGTTTGGTTTGCCTTGGAGATTTCTTGGGGAGGATAGTTTTATTTGTTTCCAGTGAATGTTGTAATAGGAGAACGTTTTGGTGAGACTTTGTCTTCTGATTTTGTGTGTATCTGCTACTTTAGCTATACTATTTAGCTGTAAACAAAGTTTGCTATTACTATGTTACAGTCTTTGTTAAACATCAGCCGATTTAATGTCCTCTGTTCAGTTTATATATCTGTGGTTCAAAAAATAGTGGTCTACAACTGAGGAGTGGGGATATTAAATTAGAGACCTAAGTGTGCGCAGCATATTAATCCCCGAGTAGATGGAGTTATATCAGAGTGAACACATGAACGAAGAAATAACCAACCATGGTGTATGAGGTTACACATCTATGGACGCCGTGTGGTTGAAAATGAATCCTACACAGAAGAGTGGGGATTTGAAAATTAGAGACCGGGTTTGCGCAGCATATTAACCCCCAAAACTCCAAAAGTAGATGGAATTCAACAGTTCTTGTATCTATCTGTATTGTAACTTGCTTGAAGGTTCTAAGGCTCTTAGATAGAAACTCATAGCTGGCGCAGCATGCGAAAGTAACAGGAACTGATTTCCAAACCATCAAATATATGCAACTCTCGGTGTTCCATTCACTTCTAACTAGCTTGAACGTTCAAGTTGAATCCGGTAGCTTCGATTTGTATCCGAGTGAACTCATGAACGAAGAAAAAACCAACGATGGTGTATCAAGCTACACAACAACTATGTACGCTCTGTGTAGTTGAAAATAAATCTTACGGACTACAGTACATATGAAATCACCATGTATGGGGAAAGAACCCAAAACGAGAACTGGGAGCAAGAAGTTAGTTCTTTTTCGTCGCTAATGGAGATTAAGAGGTGTTTTGTTCTTTGAAGTAAACTAATCCATTTCTTTCACCAATAGTGAAGGACTCGATCAGTAGCTGGTTCTCTTTTCTGTTTTTGTTTGTTTGTTTGCGCTGTTCTTCATAATACTTTGACAATTGACAAAACAAAAACTGGTTTATTTTGAAATCTAGCTAGTTTAACACTTATCTTAACTAGGTGCAAACACACGATTTGGCCAGGAAAGTGATCTTACTCGCTACCTTGATAAGAATTGAATGAAATGTCACAAACTTTATTTTGAAGGGTCACACAGAGATTTTGATAAAGAAGAAGCGCACCATTAATCCCCTAATGTGGGTTAGTTTATCCCTATTTGTGCTCCATTCCAATTTCCATGGCTTTCAAGTTTTGGACAGCTTAGCTTATTAAACCCTGAAAGGATTGAACCACAAACTGGTATGTGGTTTGAATTAGGTCTTTGATTTGGATTTGAGAAAATTATGTGGCCATAAACTGAGATATTGCTAGCTGTGCTCTCACATGCCATGCTCCAAAACCCAGGATCATGGACGTGCTTGAAAGACTTGCCAGCCTTGAATCCCCCCCATTATTTTTTGCTTTAAGCACTTGCTTATGTCCATTGTGCAACCTTATAATTTTGTTTCTATCATTCTGAAACAAACAAAGGTTCGTATCTCCCAATGCCAAGAACATAATTCATAGTTGGGATCCAATTAATAGATGAGTATGAGTATCTTAGAATTGAGAATATACGTACGTACACACTCGTATATATACTCATGAACTTAAATTGGCTTTCTATTTTCTGTTGTCTTCCGCTTCTTTTTTAGTTTGAATATCTCGACTTCTCTCTTGATGTGTCATCCTTGCCCATGGGTCATATGCTACGTCCAATTTTATCGAATGTCCTCAAAGCGACTATTTCGACTTCTCTTTATTGTCACTTTTGTTTCTAATCATCCCTCCCCTAACAGTTTCTTTCACTTTTTGCTTTCGATCTTCGACCTCGACTCGATTAGCCTCAATCTAACCTGTGAGGAAAGGATAATGGAGTTGAAGAACTACAAATGATAATTGACTAATTTTAGCCGTTGAACGTGACACCGTAGGAGAATTAGAGCTAATTGTCTAGTTAATGGTAAGATAATAGTTGTCTGGATTGTGATGGGGCTATAAATTTATCAATACGGCAATAATAATCCAAGAAACTACAAGAATTTGATTATTCATCAAGCTAGATTTCGTGGGTTTTACATTAGAACTTGATCGATCTAATTGAGTGAGAGCCACATCATGGCCTTTCCAATATTAGTTCGCTTCCAAATGACTTTTGTACGAAGTGTCAAACATTAAGAACATATTTTTATGCTTTATTGTGTGGGATGGGTCCTTTTTTCTAAGAAGACTTTCTGAATTAGTACATAATGTGTGGCTAATGCTTCTATCCCTTTTGTTAGGAACTAAACCCTAATTCGTTAATTTTCACTTTCTTATTTTCGTTGTCTTATAAAATCAAGGATAATGATGCAGCACATGTAGATTTGTCCTCTCTTAAACTTTTGTATATGGATAAAGCCAAACCCAATGTTTTGTTTCCAAACGAAAACGAAAACGACAAACGTAATTTCCAATTTGTTCCGTCCTTAATTTCTCGATCGTTTTTATGAGTCTGTCAAATGATATTAGGGTTTTTAGGTTTAGGAGGAGGTGCTTTCGATCATTCCCAATTAGCACCCTGATATTAATAACCACGTCGTTTCAATCTAAGCTTAAGATGAATCTGTAAGTTAAAATCTGTTTGGTAATCGAAGCTGTATAATATGAAGCTCGACCGGGGCTGATTCGATAGATCGCGATCGATCTGTTCATCAGTTCTAGGCTTGCTGCGTTGATCGATTAGGCTGAGTCGTGGAGATCGAATAGGGTTTTCCATGGTGGGAAAAGGCCAGAGTTTTATAGGACAGTACGTGGTACGTTCTATAGCGACTTGAACACAGTAGAGTCTAATAAAGATGAGACCAACATCTTTACTTGGAGCTAGGCCGGTTCTGTCATATGATTAGGTCAAGATCAACTTTAGGGTTTCTTCTAAATGATGGATTCTCTATCTTTTCCTTGGTGATGACCGGGAAACAGAAGATTTAACTTTGATCTGGAGATATAATTAATATAGATCAAGTATAATCGAATCGAAGAAAGCTCGATATATCGATCATTCACTGGCGCTGCTACAGATGATTTTAGTTTCTGATGAACTGGACCGCTGGAAATTAAAGAGCTAAAATTAAACAAAGGAAAGTTGTGATGAACTGGAACGCTACAAGAGCAGTATAGCTTTTCCAAACCCCAAGTTTTGTTTCACTACTCAAAGCAACTAGCAGCAACAGTACGTAGTACTACAAATCGATGATGCTATTATGTCACCTCTGGGTTTCTTCAAGCTTTTCCAACCTGCAGGGCACATCAAACGTACGTACAATATAGCGTCATCAATCCACACTGACCATGCCATACTCAAGTTGGCAAAGTCGTGTGAAGAATACAAATTAAACAATTACCATGCATGATTATTCCTAATTTTAATCAATTTAAACCATACAAGCAACTCGATCTCGTCCTTTGAAGGGTTTAAATTTAGTGATTTACAAACTATTCTAAAACTCCATCCAGATTTTCGACTAAATTTCATATTATTGAGCAAACTGAATTTTCTATCTTATTGAAAAAAGAGTTTCTCCCATTTAGTCTCTGTAATTTGCACTTGACCATGCATGTGTTTTCTGGCTACGTATTTCAACTTTTTTCATTGGAGATGTTAACCATTTTATATGCTTACGTAAGATTACATGTTATTTTCAGTAGCAGCTAGCTGCAGAAGCATGTAAGTAACATTTAGTCTATTATCGATCGAATTTCAGATTTTCCCCAAAATAAGAAGAAATTTCGTCATGTATGAAAACATGTATTTATTTGTTCTGATATGTAATATACTTCTACACACAGACACACATGGATGAATAACTCAAAAAGATAGTTAGGTCGAAAGCTCTTCACTCTCTAATTCTGATTAAGACAATATTTACTGAGAAAAAACCATCTTAGGCTCCCTCTATAAAAGCCCCCATGCCAGCTACCCCATTAGCTCTGATATGTCTGCCTAACTTTCTTTCTCTCTCTCCCTATCTCTCTTTCGATTCCCTCGTTCTCTCTGTCCCTTTATCCATCTCTGTAACACAAAGAATGGATAAAAAACCATGCAATTCATCATCCCAGGATGCTGAAGTGAGAAAAGGGCCGTGGACCTTGGAAGAGGATTTGATTCTGATCAACTATATTGCAAACCATGGTGAAGGTGTTTGGAACTCCCTTGCCAAATCTGCCGGTATATAAACCTTTCTATATCATATTAGGTTTTCAAAATCCGAACATCTATTTGTACTTTCTCTATTTTTAAAAACAAACTAATATATAAGTGATGAATAACCCTAGCCGACCATATTATTGTAGGTTTGAAACGTACTGGGAAGAGTTGCAGACTCCGATGGCTAAACTATCTCCGACCGGACGTTCGGAGAGGCAATATCACACCGGAGGAACAGCTCTTGATCATGGAACTTCATTCTAAGTGGGGAAACAGGTGATCCATTGATCTATCATTTCTGTTTAGACTTTAACTTGGTTTAAATAGACAAAATAAAGTTTATTATACTTTAATTTCATTTGATTGATCAGTTATACCTGTTTCGATTTGCTTGTTCAATTTGTACCTTTTGATTTTATTTTGGATAAGTAATATAGGAGGCTTTGATCTTCTTCTTCTTCTTCTTCTTCTTCTTCTTCTTCTTCTTCTTCTTCTTCTTCTTCTTCTGTGTCTGATCTCGTGTGTGTGTGTAGAGAGAGAGAGAGAGAGATCTGATCTATCTTGTCAGCTGCCCTGTATGAGTGTAGTGATCGATGATACCTGGGTAGAAAGAGAGGGAGAGACAAAGCGAGAGAGGCAAGTCAATTCATTAGCTGGGGACTTTAAGTGTTCGATCCATACCCACGAAAAATTATTTGCTACACACAGTGTGTGATAGTGACCAATATTTAAGGATATTGTTTTTTTTTTCTTTTTTTTTCTTTTTTTAATTCAAAGTTTTATAAGATATGATACGAGGATGAGTCTTGATTCTTGGAAAGTGCTTATTATGCTTTAACAAAAATTCTTAGGTGGTGTGACACATATAGACGATCGATAGAGTTGGAGGCATATCATTGCTGTGGACCTATATATTCTCTATCTAAATTCATACTCTTGGCTAGTGTTTAGCTAATTATTTCTTATCTCTTTGTTTTTGTTTTTAATTATTTCTTATCTCTTTGTTTTTGTTTTTAATTATTTCTTATCTCTTTGTTTTTGTTTTTGGTTTTTTAGTTTTTTGTATTTCAAATTCCCCTTTTTTCTAATTTACTTCTTGTGGAATTTGAGTTCATACAGTGCGTGACGGAGTCATAATTAGTAATTGTGCGGTGGTTTTATGAGTACGCTTTAGGCCGTGCATGCCCAGAAGATGACTTGTGATCGAAGGCTTTGCCGGATAACAAGCCATTCTTAGCGTCATATATCTAACTCCGGTTAGCTCCGGCGCGGCGGATGGATGACGTTGCAGCATGTAAAGGAGTACTAGTTGACAAAACAAACTGGGATATCCCATAAGCAAGTTTAACTCTGCATGTGCATGCTTACCTAGCATCACATCGATCGATCAGTTTGATCAATATTTGTCAAAATTGGTAACGCTGTCCAAATTAGGATACCATCCATGATTAACAAACATTCAAAAAAGTCCAAATATTAGGAAATTGTTGTCGTAGAGAAAAAAAAAACCTAATTTTAAGGGGTACTTTGGGAACGAGTGCCGGGAAAAAGTATAAAAGGTTTTCCAATTTGAGTCCAACCCTTAGCAAAATTGGTCACATTCCAAACTTCTCACTTAGGAGAAAAGAGAAAAAAAATCCCTTCTGCCTTATTTGGCTTTGAAGTTGACATGAACCTTACTGTTTTGGCACCTTTAAGACAACGACTGGCCGGCCGGCCCCTTTCTCCCTCTATAAGTTCTCGTCGTACAGCACGAATCCTCGGATTCGGATTATCGGAGATATGCATGGCTGCAGCTCACAATCATGAGCTAAGATTACCCTTTTCTTCTCTGCTATTTAGTCAGCAGAAATATCCATATATCGGTTCGTTAGGTAAGGTAACTATATGCCTTTAAGATCTGGATGATCCTCACCAGTCTGGTATGGAAAAGAAAAGGAAAAATGCAGCATATATATATAAACATCTCAGGATTGGAACACCAACAACAACTACATGTAGATGAGATATATATCCCACAAGTATTTATGCATATATGAAAGCATGTTTGGACATACCTGCTATTCCGGGCATATTGTTGTCTTTGAAGCCCCAGATCTGATAACAGAGTATCAGAGGGTGTCTTCAAGTATGATATCTAACTGGGATTCGAGTTGTTGTAATATTATTACTCTGATGCAAATACGCAAGGTCTCTGTTTGATTTTTTTTTTTCTTTCTGTTGTGGGGCAAACATTTGGTTTCCCAGGTCTGGTCTGTCTTATTTATATGATGAAATGTCCAACTTGGAAGACTTTAAATCTCACCCATAGAACATGTACGTGTTGATAGATTTTCTAAGATACGCTTTTACTATAAGTAAAAACATTTATGTAAATAATAAATTAACCTTTCCATGGCATTCCCTTCCACAAACCAACAACCTTTCCTGGTTGTTCATTATTTAGGTTTTGCATCATTAGTTTTTGTAATGTCCATGATATATAGTTATATAAATGATTAAGACATACTCACTTCTAATCGAGAGTGTTATGCAACTTTATAAACATAAAACACGAATGACTACGTGGTTCATTCTAGATTGGACGTCTACGGCCACTGATTACCATGGTCGCTGTGTTGCACGTAGCTAGGGTGTTTTCAGTCCCACTCTTATGTCCAGTCAAGGTCAATCGTATTTCTGCTGAGTTTAACCTTGTGTTTAGTCGGTTTCATACTTTTAAGGCTGGCCTAATAAGTTTATTGAGCTTCAGACCCTCGGTTTCGATCGGTGAATCCCTCTTTTAAACATGGCTAGCTAGCCATATTCGGCCGTAGTCATTCTCATTATAGGTGATGATGAACCGTGAACTCTATAGGTCCGGTTTTTCCAGAGTCGAACGTTCTGTGCTCTATCCCATATATCTATGATGAGGATCGTTCTCGTTCAGCTAGGGTTCGCCCCATTATGCTCGAGAGAACATCATCTAACTTTACTCACTCATTATTCGTAATGTAACAAACTCATGTTTCACGATTCGATATAAAGATACGTACGGCGCAAGTTCTCATTACATCTTGACGAACTCTGAAGATGACGGGGCGCACACGAAGACTTTCAAGAATCCATCCATTCCATTACTACGTACGACTCTTGTCTATTGATGTTATAATCGCATCAACAAAAGTTCAATTTCCGTCGTGAAATTAAGTTCCACGTGAAACGACATAGGATAAGAAATGTTCTACGGTTTTCTTTTGCACATTTGGAGAAATGAACAACTGAGCTTCTGGATTGATTATTGAGATTGGTATTAGCTTTCGGTCCGTCATGCATTTTGCATAACAAGGTGCTCGTTCTTAGTTGCGTCACAAAGCCGTAGTGAAAAGATCAAATGATCGAGCATAGTACGTGTTTCGTAGGTTTAGTCAATCAAGAATGAATAAGATCGATCGAGTTCACGCTCATAGTATACATGCTGCTTGGAGTAGCCTTTCAAATCTTATAATTATCAGTGTTACATGCAAGACAATGAAACCATAGCTAGCTAAAACACATGTATATAAGTGGCTAAACTTCCAATAGGTCATTATCGGTCTTTCTTAGTTTTTGGTTAATGTGACATTGTTTTCCTTGTATGTGTTGGATCTAGTATGTTTAATCATGTCAATTTCTTATCCGGTTCATGCAACTATTTATACCAGGTACTAAATTAAAGCGAGCTAGAAATTAAATATTTGTTTAACTAGCTAGGTTAAACAATTTAGTCTGATTGCTCATGCAGGTGGTCGAAAATAGCAAAGCATCTGCCAGGACGGACCGACAATGAAATCAAGAACTACTGGAGAACCCGAATCCAAAAGCACATCAAGCAAGGTGATCAGAGCAATTCACAGGGACAAAGCTCAGATGGAACTGCAGATCAGGCAAGCACGAGCCAAGTGGTATCGAGCGCCACTGTTGGTCTCGACGCCATGGAAACCACCTACCCTCTATGCGCCCCGACGGCGTCGTATCCAGCAACTCTGGTTCAGCCTCCTGCTCATCCTACTGTTCTACCCCCTGGAGATTCAAATCAGGAGAATTACTGGAGCATGGAGGATCTCTGGTCTATGCAGTTACTAAATGGAGAGTAATATCAACACCCCCAACTCATCGTCTATATTATCATATAATTATATAATAATTTGAATCATTAGTTACTTATATATACTTAGGTCTGTCTATATACATAATTATTAGTACATATATAAATATTTTTTTTTCTTTCTGTTTTATAATTATATTGGCCTGGTATTTAATCAATCATACGTAAACTTAGTTTGTATTAGGGTTATCCTAAAGCTTGAGATTTGCTATCCTTTTTATAGTAAATTAATGAGAGTATTTGTCATATATGTCATTCTAATCATGCTGGATAGTGTACGTAAACAACATAGTTTAGTTCCCTTTGTCTCCTTTCAGTTTCTTTGCAGATAATCATTGCTGATCGAGCAGTGATAGTGATTACAGACAATGATACTTACATTCTGTTCGTATTAGCCTAATTAGTAACTAACTTAATCTAAACAAGAGATGCCGTTTTGCTTAGTGCGATAGAAGTACGTAGAATCTTGAAACTTTTGGAGGAGATCATAGTACAGTAAATTGTCTGGGTGAGATTGAGACCTGCAGTTTCTTCCATACCACACCAGAATTAAAGCACGTGCTAGAAGTAAACATGTTCATGTATGTAACTATACTGTGTTTGCGGCTGCCTGAGATCTGGAACTGATATCAGAACTCAGATTCACATACGTAAGTCGGGGTGAGATATTTAGAAACCTATACATACAATTACATCGAGATGAGCCAACGGGAAACCGACACGCACAAAACAGCGAGAGCTGTTGTGAGATTCCAGGTCGAGAGTGAAAGGAACCTAACTTGCAACCCCTGCAAAGGAATCCTTTCACATGCTTCTTCTACGTCTTATTAACCTCTTCATTACTATCGTATCTACATTGGCATTCATAGTTCGCTTTCGGGATCTCCTATTATGTTATACAACATATCATATTACACCGCATTTGAAATATGCTTAATTTTCTCAAGTTTCATTGTGTTCATCCATGTTATTCCTCGACTAAATCATCACCTATATCACAAAATTAATCAAAACTATCAAGAGGTGAAGGGGAAGCAGCTCTTTTCTCTTATTAGCGTCTCTATTAGAACTATAACCATATCTTACGCCATTTTTGTGCGAAAATCGAAAATATTTTTTCACATTCTTTGTGTTAATATTAACGTATTTCTTTGTGCTAATATTAACATTCTCTATAACAATTACTTGAGATTTGAGATGCCAAAATGTAAAGCCAACTCTATCGATCATGGCCAGCAGACAAAAACAAAGTTAGGTACCGTCCTGGATGCATGAGTCACTAGCTAGCTATCATTTACAACAACTATCCTTGAAACCTTAGCATCCGATCCTTTATTATTCTGAGAAAAAGATTTGAGAAAATAACCTATAAGGCCCATTGCTCGCACTCTGCACGGTCAAAAATGGAAAAAGATGAACGAGGACAGTTGATATGCTGGATGGAATTGCCAGCTTCCCGAGCTCATACGAAAAAGAAGTTCGTCATGTAGCCACTCGTTGTTTTCCATCACATGTTAGTTGTGCCAAATTGAATTCATGAAGTGAATGCAAAGCACAAAATAAGAGATAACAATCACGTGGTGGATAAGGAAGATTCACATGTTGGGTCGGCCATATCTGATTGCCAAGATTCGCATGTATGCATGAAAGAGCTTGATGAAGACAATATCATCTCCTCGATCGATCTAGGGTTTTATGTAAGGAAGAACAAGAGTAAGTTGAGAAATTCCCAAAGTTTCTATGTTCATATGATAAATTTCAATGGCTTGATCAACGATGTTGGATTTATATTTCGACTCTCAGGTATCTCTTCGACACCGGCCTATTTATAATGGTTATGTTGTTTCAGTCCATGATAGAGCTTAATTAAGTGTATAGCTAGCTCAGGTTTTGTTAAAGATCGAGCTACTACACATCTGGGGAAGGCGTCTAGATGCTAAAAGATGGTATAATATACTGTTCGAATCACCCAAAAGCTAGCAGATAGAGGAGGACATGGAAGTGGAAAAAGAGCTTAATTTCTATATGGGTATAGTAACTTTTCAAGGACTAGGTTGAAGCAAAGCACAAACAGAGCCGGATAACCAACTTATGCTAAGTTGAGTTTCTACATGAGCTCGGGTAGGCCTAAATGCTGCTAGGTCGATCGTCTCAACCAGTCAACCTTCATATCAATCATATGTAACTTCAAAACTTCAAACAGAGCTACAGCATCAAAGTTGAAAGTTGTATATGAAATTTCCAGTTGATTAGTCTTTAACTGATTGGTTTATCTATCTCTTGATGCTTACCTTTTGCTGCAACTATCTAGATGATCAATACTAAATATAGTGCATATATAAGACTAGTTTAACCTAAGGATTAAGAGGTTGTTTGTACTTAATTAGTTAATTTTGGAGTTTTCAAATAACTGATCAAGGCTTATATCCCTCTTTATGTATGTAAGGACTGATAATGAAGTGCCGACACGGAAGATAGATATGAATCTCAATCGCGTATGGGAAACAGAAAAAAGATTGATATGATCGATATACGAACAAGGAAGGTCATTGGAGACGTAAAACTCCAAAATGGGATGTTTTTCCGATTAAGGCTAATTTCGTTGTCCATTTATGAGTGCATGTGCCATAACAAGAACCATGTCGCTTGTATGATCACGTAAAAGAGTGGTGCATTATTTGGTAACGTGGCCATGAGGTTATGAAATCAGACTTGGGCGAACTAAATTTGACTCTTACATATCCTAGTTTATAAAATAGCATTGATTCATATAACACCTTAAAGAAAATAAAATGAAAAATATTAGGATTGAAGTAGACAAAATTTGATTTCGATCAATGTTATGTTCATGATAAATAACGTATGAGATCAAGTGATATACATGTTTATAAAACGTAAGAGTTAAAATCAATATATTTACTTTTATGAAAGAGAGAAACACGTAAAATATATGCACAATCAACACAAACTCTTCAATTCTTCAACATTAGAGGCTTGAATATGATCGAATAGGAGGAAACTAAACATGGAGCATCCCGATACACACAGTGGAAGAAAAGGAGAATGTGGGAGAGTGGTTTTGCTACTACTTGGATGAACAAGAAGATGTTAACTCACCAAATCTAATGGGGAGAAGCTCCTATTTGTTCAAGGACTTGGTGCGCACCCAAGCTTAAACATGTTGGAGACTCGTCTTTTGAAAATCACATATGTATATATACACAAAACTTTTGTTAAACCTAACCAAAATCACATATGTATATATACACAAAACTTTTGTTAAACCTAACCATATGATAACCAAACAAAACATCCAAAAAGCAAAGCAAACCTTTCCTCGTTAACCCTTTGTGATTCGGAGAAAGTTCCCTTCTCTAACAATCACAAGTACTTGTTTAAGCACGTGTCCAATATCCCTCCAGCACAATCGAAAGGCCCAAGTGTTAGTATGGCATATTACAAAGCCCAAACACTTCGTAATCGATGCAGATGGTTACGAGCCCGTCACCGGGAAATCATTAATTATCGCGGCAACTAAAACATCATTCCGTCTATCATTCACCTATATTTGTACCCTGGATGCTCTCTATCGAATCCCTCAAAATCTGATCGAGAAAGGTTGATCTTGGCCTATCTCTGCTACTCATGCCATAATTTTCTCTGTCTAAAATTCTAAACTACTAACGACCCTCATTGTGCGTATCGGATTGTTACCTGGAAATTTTGTTATATGTTGCTTTTGTGATCATCATTCACTTCGAATAGGGCATGGGAGAGAGAGAGAGAGAGAGAGAGAGAACTGTGAGTAAACAAGTTACCTCTATCGATCTCTCTCTGAAGTTTGAAACTCTCTATGATATGATCATTAATCAGTGCATGGTCAGGTTCAATCTCACAACTAAGTAAAAGAATAATGCAGAGTAAATTTCAAACTCTACATATGTCTAGGAAAATTATACCTCCTCTAATATTGGTTGGAGTTTGGAAGAGATAGCTGGATAAGTTCCAAGAACACAATCGTGTGGCATAGAGACGAAACCTAATCCTATTCTCAGTTACACAAACCACCCAACTTGGTTCTGGATTCTGACAAATCAATCCCAATCCAAATCCAAATCCAAAATCCCCCTCCACGTTTCCCAAGTACAGTAGTAACACAGAAACACTTCTTCAATCTCCGACCCGTTTCACGTAACCCATGCTCCGGACAGGTGGCGCTACACAACTCGCCGGACCGACCCAGGCCCATGACTCAAAAGGGTAGTGCGGTAATTTCGTCGTCCTGATTCACGCTAGACAGAAATTGATGGCGATCATGTTTTGTTGGGAGTATCTTCAAAGAAGCTCTCCCTAGACTTATAATAATAATTTTAATTTATTAATGTGAATTATTCTCCTCAAATCCTAGGCGAGCTATTCTACTCAGAATCAGAAGAAGAAGAAGAGGAGGAGATGGGGAGGGCATTTGTGTATGTGATACTTGGGGGAGGGGTGGCAGCTGGTTATGCAGCTCTTGAATTCACCAGGAGAGGAATCTCCCACGGTGAGCTCTGCATCATTTCCGAGGAGCCTGTAAGACTCTTATTTAATCCTTCTCCCATTTCCCATTTCCCATTTCTAATGTCATTTTCTTCTTGGGTTTTTGCTCTTCTCTGTTGGGTTCTTGCTCTTTTTTGCACCCTTGATTTGTTTTTGTGAGGAGATCACCAATTGTTACTTGGGTTTGTGTGGAGGTATGAAATTGGATTCAGCAATGTGAAATTTCTGAAATCTATGGATTAGGAACACTCAAAACACACCTAGTATGTGAATTCTTGCTTTGGATAAGCGAGATAGATGATGATTTCACTAACTCTGAAGTTGGTTATGAGAAGAGGGTGCATAATAGAAGGATTTGGTGGGCAACCCAGTGAAGTGTTTCCTTTTATATGTAGATATTTGGGTCTGGAAAGTTAATTAATTGATTGTGTTTAGTTATGTAAGGCCTTATTAAGTAGCTATCCTACTAAATTGGAGAGTTTCTGTTGATGCTTTCTATATATACTCTATGCTGTCAATAAGGCTTTGATGGGATAGGGATGAGAGGAGATGGATTAATTTATGGTTCAAACACAATAACATTTGAAATGGATATATACTCACATCAAAACAGCTTTTGATCTCTTTTCTGTGCAATTAACTTGTAAGATAAGTGATCAAGTGTGTTAAGTAAGCCTTAAATTTGGAAATTAACAGGGTCACACTTGCATATTTTCAGGTTCCTCCTTATGAGAGGCCTGCTTTAAGTAAAGGTTTCTTACTTCCAGAAGGTATACACTCTTTTTCTCAGACATTATAGTTTGTTTGTTTTCTTTTATTTATTCTCATCTGTTCTAGGCTTCTAGCGATTCTATATAACTTTACCCATTATACCAAATAGTACATTAGTTCAAAGGGCAGAAAAGAGTGCGACAACAATTCTTAGAATCTACAACTTTTTAACTCAGACTTTTATCATTATCATGTCTCCAAAGTTTCATTTTCCCATAGAAAATTGGTTTGGACTGTAGGTTATGAATTAATTTTGGTGCTCCAAACTTGAAAATAAGGTATGTCGTCTTCTGACAATACTTCCTTCTGCACAAGTTCCTGATATAATTTTTTAATATTTTTTTTTTATATGCAGCCCCTTCACGCCTTCCATCATTTCACACATGTGTTGGTGCCAATGAGGAAAGATTAACTCCAAAATGGTACAAGGAACATGGTAATACTTTCACATCTTACTTAATTTACTTCTGTAGTTATGAGAATTGTAGGAGGTGCCATTTCATTGTGAACATATGTGTTCTGCATATGTACTATTGAAAATGTGATTCTGGTTTTGTTTATTTGGCCTTTTCTTTGTAGGGATTGAATTAGTTCTTGGAACTCGAGTTAAGTCTGTTGACGTCAGACGCAAGACAATATTGACAGGATCTGGAGAGACTATAACTTACAAGATTCTCGTTATTGCAACAGGTGCTCGGGTATTGAAACTGATCTTATAGTTATCTTTTACATTGTCTCTTTTCCTAGATGTTCTTAATGTAAAAGGGGAAGGATCTTGAAATTCAACTATAAATAACAGTTATGAACCACAGACTCACTTCATCCAATATAAACTACAGACTTGAAATACTACAATAATGTAATAGACCTATAAAAACCCTTATAATGTTTCTACTCCATGTAGCTGTTCTTGCATTAGAGTATTAGACATTAGTTTTATACTTTTATACGATATAGTCCTATCATTTTAAGTGAGACTAATAGTGAGTTCTAATGCCGATGTTAGGTAAATGTGTAGCTGGCAGTTGTAATCGCTGAAATGCTATAGCTTAGATATAGGAAAAGAATCATTATTTTATTGTTTTAATGAGATTTATGTTCTTGTATGTGTGGACGCTAGGCACTCAAGCTGGAGGAGTTTGGAGTCAAAGGATCAGATTCTGAAAATGTGTGCTATTTACGAAATTTGGCTGATGCAAATAGACTTGTCAACTTGGTGCAATCTTGCCCTGGTGGGAATGCTGTTGTCATTGGTGGTGGCTACATTGGTATGGAGTGCGCTGCATCGTTGGTGATCAATAGAGTGAATGTGACAATGGTTTTTCCTGAAGAACACTGCAGTAAGTTCTTTTTCTTTGACACCGTATAATTGTTCATTTATTTATCTTAAACCAGTTTTGCCACATATTGCTGAGGATGGTAGATATCAAGGAGTTTGTTTTCTCAGTCTTGAAAGAGTCTTAGAATAATTATGTTCTTTTGCAGTGGCTCGATTATTCACACCCAAGATTGCAAGTTATTATGAAGAGTTTTACAAGTCCAAGGGAGTGAATTTTGTTAAAGGAACCATTTTGTCCTCATTTGATATTGACCCTAATGGGAAGGTAAATATGAAGATTGCCTCTTTGTTTTCTTTATTTCTTTATTTGTAATTATTTATTCTTTCATAATGAATGAAAGATGGACCAATGATTATTGACTGCTCATTCTTCTGTTGTTTGGATGTATATATGAGTTTCATTTGTCTAAACATTTCGTAGTTTCATATAGAAAGCTGTCATGATTTTACTAGTCATTTTCTAGTAAAGTAGAACACCTGCCTTGCTGACTTCCCCTTCCTACTATTGAATAGAGATCAAGACCGGCTATGAGCTTTGATGTGAAAACTATATATTTTTTCTTTGAAAATAAATGCTAAATTTTGATGTACTAATCTTGGTTCTCAACTCATGCATAGGTCACAGCCGTTAATCTCAGAGATGGAAGTCGTCTACCTGCAGACATGGTTGTGGTGGGAATAGGAATCCGTCCAAACACAAGCCTTTTTGAAGGTCAGCTGACGCTGGAGAAAGGCGGGATCAAAGTGAATGGAAAAATGCAGTCGAGCAATAGTTCAGTCTATGCAGTTGGAGATGTGGCAGCATTTCCTGTCAAACTATTTGGTGACTCCCGTAGGCTCGAACATGTTGACTCTGCAAGAAAAACTGCCAGACATGCTGTTGCTGCCATTATGGAACCAAGCAAAGCTGTTGAATTTGACTATCTACCGTTCTTTTACTCCAGAGTCTTCACCTTGTCTTGGCAGTTTTATGGGGACAATATAGGAGATGTGGTTCATTTTGGAGATTTCTCAGGAGGCACGTTTGGGGCATATTGGGTCAGCAATGGTCATCTTGTTGGGTCTTTTCTTGAAGGGGGAACCAAAGAAGAGTATGAAGCAATAGCCAAGGCCACCAGGCTGAAGCCAGCAATTGAATGGCCGAGTTGGAAAGGCAAGGTTTGGTTTTCGCACTGACTGCTAGTCAGAAACCACCACCATCACCTCCTGGTGAAGTTGCTGGTTCTAGCATCGTTGTGGAGAGACCGATATACGCTTTCCATGCAACTGCCGGCGTTCTTCTGGCTGCATCAATAGCTGCGTTTGCATATTGGTATGGAAGAAAGCGTAGAAGGTGGTGAAGAGCTGGTTGGGTTGGATTGTATCATACCCTTGTGGCATTATAGGTTCTAAGAGATTGATCAATACTCCAATATTTGATCATATATGTATTACAAGCAGATTGTAGCTCACAATAATTAATGAACACAAAAGTTAAATACATGTTTATACAAACATCTATGTAGATGTCAATTCACTTCTCGCCTATATATCTTGCTATCCCATGAAATAGAGTAAGAAAAATGTGTTGCTCGTAATGCCGTGTTGTTTATGCAGCATTACACAGGTCCGAGAGATTGTCCCGCAGAATCCAGCTCTATGCAACTCTTCAAAGACCATGCCGGGTCACCGTATTGGAGCATTCAATCTTTCCGATGAGTTTGGCATGGTTCAATGACTTCACTTCAGTTACCGTGCCGGATAATTTTACGCACATTGCTTATCAGACATACCAAGTAGACCAGTTCAACAAAGAAATAGAGTAGTATCAAACCAACAGTAGTGTTCACCTTGTCATTAATTGATCAAAAGATTCATGGTCAGTTACCGATAGATTTACATCCAAGGGAGGAGATAATTATTTTTAAGTTGAGTTGTTTTGTTTTCAACCTTTTGATGTTGAATGTAAATCTAACGGTGACTGACCATGAATTTCTTGAATAATTACTTACCAGATGAATACTATAATCTCACATGAAGTTGGTATACCCTGTAAAATTAATCTATGTGGGTTCCACTAGTATCGAGGCAAACTGACTAGTCAGGTTAAGAACATAGTGTCCATAAGAGGGCATTTGGTCTAGTGGTATGATTCTCGCTTTGGGTGCGAGAGGTCCGGAGTTCGATTCTCCGAATGCCCCTCGATTTTTTACCGCCATCTTCTTCTTCCCCTAGTAGTATCTGCATTACCTCTTCTACCCTCTTTATAAACGACAAACCCTTCCCCATTTCCAGGTAATTTTCACCATCTCACAAGGAAAAATCCGTCACACTGAGAAAAAGCACCAGCTACATCTTTGACATTTGCTTCACGTTTCCTCTCCTTATCCTAATCCTCTTCTTCTTCTTCTTCTTCTTCATCTTCTTCCTCTCACACTCTCAAAACCCAAAATTCAAACCAGAGAAACAATGGCAGCCTCTCTCTCTACTCTCACACTCAGCACTCCTTCTTATGCCGCAACCACCTCCTCTTTCCCCTCCCACACTCCCAAACCCTCCCTCCAATTCCCCTTCTCCCCCCAAAACCCCACCCTCTCCCACCGCGCAACCCACCTCCGCCCCGTCGCCGCCGTCGCCGCCCCGGAGAAAATCGAGAAGCTCGGCGCCGACATCTCCAGCCTCACTCTCGAGGAGGCCCGCGCCCTCGTCGACTACCTCCAGGAGAAGCTCGGCGTCTCCGCCGCCGCCCTCGCCCCCGCCGCCGCGGTCGCCGCGGCACCCGGCGCAGGCGACGCGGCGGCCGTGGTGGAGGAGAAGACGGAGTTCGATGTTGTTATTGAGGATGTGCCGAGCAATGCGAGAATCGCGGTGATTAAGGCGGTTAGGGCTCTGACGAGCTTGGCCTTGAAGGAGGCCAAGGAGCTTATTGAAGGGCTGCCCAAGAAGTTTAAGGAGGGAGTGTCTAAGGATGATGCTGAGGAAGCCAAGAAGCAGCTAGAAGCGGCTGGAGCTAAAGTTGGAATTGTCTGAGGGATTAAGTGCTTTTTGTGATTTCTGTGTACTATTTTGTGCATTTTGGAAATTTGTTTAGGGTAAAATGTGATTGATATCTTTTGCTTCGGATTCGATTTCAATGCATTTGGAATTGTAATTTCTAAGGAGAAGAGAAATTACTTGTGGCTGTGTGGCTTTTGGTAATGTGGTCTTGGTTGGTATGATTTTGGTTGTGTGGAAATGTAGATGATAGATAGGGTTTATGATTTGAAGTTGGAACTAGGAGAAGAATTCCATCAAGTCTTCAAGGTTCCGTTACTATACACATTTGTATAGAATACATTAAGTCGTGGGTCGTCTAATCGTTTACCAATTTAAAATTTAAGACGTTCGGACGGGTTACGGCTTGATATTTATGATATACATATACACAGTAGAAAAGTCTCATTTTTAGCTACTTGATTGGGTGGTGCCAAATGCTGTCCATACTTCTATTGTTCTATATACACTAAAATTTTATACACCAACGAGGAAGGAATACTAGCAACAATGCGACTCACATTGTTTCTTAGGCATATTTATAGTGAAGCAACTTCCTTGCAGATGTTGACCGTCGCATGTTTCACATATTCTGGGTTCCAATATGGAACCAAATGAAACAGTAACTTCTCATGAATTCCTGCACATCTGGGTTTATTAATGAAACTGAAAACAAAAAGGAGTAATAACTATAATAAACATTGCTCCATATATAACCAGAGTACTTGTTCAACAAAAATCGCAAATTGTTGCATATATGACTTGTATCCTAATTTGAGTGTAGCTAGATTGTCCGAGTGGAACACATTTGCAGCGGTCACAATGTATCATGCATCTGTCTATGGACGGTTTCTGCATGGCCCCGTCCTACAATCTGCATACCCCATTAATAGAATTAGCAAATGAAATAGCATGCATCTCGATCGATATATTAAACTCATGAGATGATGAGAAGGATATGTTTATTTACCACCAAATCCACGACCATATTTACCACCAATTCCAAGACCAAGAGATGGTTGCTTGTTCACAATAGGAGATGTAACGGTCGGTAAGTTATCTTGAGATGGGGAAGATGGTGTCTGACCACCGTCGTCTTCATCATCGTTCTCTAGTGGTGGTGGTGGTGCAGTGTTTAAAGGTGGCGGCAACGTCGGCATCGGATTTTGTGGCAGATTTGGCGTTGGATTTTGTGGCAAAATATGGTCAGTAATCCATTTAAAAAAAACGATCAAAGCCACTCTCCTCCTCGTCATCATAAACCTAAAAATACAATTAGAGTATGTCAATGGACTCCGTTCGACCTCAATCACCTCATATATATATAAGGAATTCACTGAAACTAATCCTATTTTTGTTATTCCTCACTTTCAAGTTTAACGAGGTCATCTCTCGAGATCCACACACACATCAGTGCATATCTCATATGTATGGTAATTTAGTAGTCTCTAACCTTGTTTACTGGAAGGGGTGGAGTTTGCACATCGCGGGGAGTTGATGTCTGAAACCGGACATAGATGTTTGAAACGCATGTAATATCATCAAGCAACCGTAGTTTAAAGTTACATAAAATCATATATATGAAAATGTACCTTCAGCTCCTTGACATCTTCGTTCTCAAACTCACGAATTGAAACCTATGAAGACATGCAAGATGGCATCGAGATATTATTGGATATTGAGAGAAAGGGCATATGTGTTCATATGAGTGAGTTACCTCTGTAGTAACTAAGAGAATGGTGAAGAAGAGGAAGATGACTGTTTTGAGGACCATTATATCGTACACTCCTTCAATAGCTAGAAACTGAACAGTAGCATATACGAAGTAATTAATTGTATTTGCAACAAAACGAAAATCAGATGCGGTATAAATAGCCGAAGTTAGGTATTTGTTGCACAATAGCACTACTCGTGCTTATGTTCCTATAATCATATATAGATGCATGTGGATATCGCATGGTGTGCATCGAACCCATTAGTCAAAATTATCTTAAATTCACCAATGCTTGTTTGCACTAGTGGGTGGGGAGCTAGTGTAGCTTAAGCAAGGTCGAAGGTTCGATCTTTGTGTATGCAGCAACAATCTTGGGAGAGTTTCCCCGTCTACGGGCGGTCCTAATGCGGCTCGAATGGGAATTGGGTTTCCGATAAAGGGGTATTATCCCCGAACGCCCAAAACCCTTTTATAAATTAAAAATTATCTTAAATTCACTTTACAAAAGAGAAAGAATATAGACGGCTCGAAATAAAACATACTCGACGGCAACGATCAACATCTTCATCATATAGTTGTCTTCTTGTTCATGGAAATCATAAGAATGATGCAGAGCACCGTCGCTTTCTCCACAAATAAGTCTAGATGAAACGTCCGGCCGGCAAAATTAGCTCTCTGCAGGTGCTAAATTTTCTGCAACATTACAAGGATCGAAACCCTAGTATTGGATTGACTTATTTTTTATCCTAGTTTATTTCGTTTCAATAATTCCCTTTTGTGGGAGCAGCGGGCTTTTGCCACAATCTATGTGTTTTATATATTCATTTTTTTTTCTTTTTATAGTTGTTAGCTAGGTGACAAGTCATCTCGGTAAATTTGATCGACTTTGTTTTATAAAGATTGTATGAGCTCTTTTAAGATTTTTGTAGAAACACTTAATTTAAACGTAGCACAATAACATTCTCGACGTCTATAAACACGTAGAATAAATTGCCTGCAAGACGAGAAATTTTGCTAGCATAGACAACTCCAAGCACCCTTTATCAAAATAGCGTAGAAAATTTCGATGGCCCCCCTTATTTCCAAAACGACAGCGTTGCTTCTCCGCCTTCTAACTAATGACTCGAATCTAAATAGCCAACCCAACACGTGGCGATCATCCACATTCAGAATCAAACCAGCGCTTCGTAAAATCCCTCCAATCGCTTCTGAAACCTTTTAATATCCCCAACGGCCGCGTCCACACCACACACCCACTACCTGGCTCCTAAACGCCGCGAGTACACCTCCCTGACCCACTCGCGCGCGTCCCACCAAACCCCAAACGTCACACAAAACATGGACATGGTCGCTCAGATAACGACAATATAAAAACCCACCCAACACCGCCTCCAATTTCTCGCCGCGATATTTTCACCTCTCCTCAAAATTCAAATTTCCATTTTCATCTTCCTCAAGCTTTTCTGAAGCTCTCTCTTGGTTTCTCTTCCAGGTATGTAAAGCTCTGATTAAGATTTTTCAATTGCTTTAAGTTTCGTCTGGTAGTGCTTAATTTTTCCACTATTATATTAGTCAAATTGATAATTTTACCGAGCTTAATTTTCAACGGAAGCTAAACCCTAGAAATGAGTTTGTACTGGTTTTTCGCTTCTAGGTTTTGCTTAGGGTTTGGAATCGAGGTTTGAGCTTGATTGATTCACAGGTAATGGGGACGTTGGGGAGATCTACAGCCCTAGGTAGTGGTTCGGGTGGTTCCGGGTCGGTTTCGGGTTCCGGCGCGGCTAGGTTTGAGGCCGCGGAGGAGAAGGCGACGGTTGATGACTCCGGCGGGAGGGGAGGGTCCGGCGGAGAGCTGGTTAGGTCGTTTGTGGAGCTGGTTAAGACTGTGGAGGCGAAAGTCTCGGCGGGGTTGAGTTTCGGGGAGCTGGATACGTGTATGTTGAGAGGGAGTGAGAGTGTTGGAGAGATGGAGTCTGGTTTGGGGGATGAGAGGAGAGTGGTGAGTATTGGTTCGAAGACGAATTCGGATGCGAATGTTAATGGGAACTGTTGCAGCGAAACCAAGGCCAGTTCTGGTGTGGACGGCGGGGTCGAGGAGAATGGGAATTCTTGTGATATTACCAAGGCCGATTCTGGTTTGAACGATGGGGTTGAGGAGAATGGGAAGTCTTTGGATGAAATTGGAGAAACTGAGGTGATTGAGGTTCCCGTTGCAGGGACGAGTGACAATGGTGAAGACCGGGAAGGAGAAGAGTTGGGTGATAGAGTATATGAGTTCTGTATTGGAGATTTTGTGTGGGGTAAGATTAAGAACCACCCGTGGTGGCCGGGCCAGATTTGTGATCCTTCAGATGCTTCTGAGCATGCAGCAAAATTGAAATCCAAGGACAAACTTCTTGTTGCATACTTTGGGGATGACACTTTTGCCTGGTGCCATCCGTCGCAGTTGAAACCCTTTGAGGAATATTTTGTGGAGAAGTCGAAGCTGAGTAGCTCCAGTGTTTTTGTTATTGCTGTGCAGCAGGCTGTGGATGAGATTGGTAGGCTTTTGAAGTTGAAGATGAGTTGTGCTTGCATGGGGGAAGAGTTTCTAAGCAGTTGTAACCGACCCTTAGCATCGAATGCTGGAGTTAAGGACGGAGTTGTTGTCCCTGAAGGCCGAGTAGGGAAGTTTTTTGGTCATCTATCTCAGACGGTTGACCTTCTTGCTGAATTGAAACATATTGCACAAGTTGCTTCCTTGACTAGTGCTCTTGAGCTCAATGTATTAAAGAGTTTGCTATCTTCCTTCTATTTTTTGAAAGGGGGCTATCAGTTACCTGTTTACAGTGAACCCCAGCTCATTCTTGGTCTTGAAGATGAGCGGAAGATGGTAGAAGTCCCAGTGCAGTGGTCATCTGATGACATGTCGTCTTCTCCCATAGGCTCCAATACTGGAAATGCTGAACAAGTTTTGTTGCAAAAGTCACCACCAAGTATAGAAAATAGGCAGCCCCAGAAAAGGAAGGAGAAGAGCATTGTTGATCTTCTTGGAGCATCCAATGGTGTTGAGGGTAAAAGCATGGATGTGGTTGTAGCTAAAGAAGGTGCAATCTCAGAGAAACGAGGGGTATCATCCAGTCTGAAGAAGCAGAAAAGTAGTGATATTCATGGTGAGGGTATATTGACTCTCAAATCAGGTGAGGAAAGAGGCAAATTGTCAGAGTCTCCCATAAGCACTAAGAAGGCTCCATTGGCAAGGAGAAGGAAAAAAGATGAAGGTATTGGATTCAATAGTAGTGACGGTTTGGCTAAAGAAAGTGCTGGTGAAGAGGAAGAAAGTAAGAAGACTCCACTGTCAAGGAGAAGGAAGAGGGATGAATGTATTAGCACTGACAGTAAAGATAGTGATGCCCTAGAAAAAGCTGGTGGAATGGATGAAACTAAGAAGGCTCCCTTGTCAAGGAGAAGGAAGAAGAATGAAGATACTCACATCAACAGTAATGATGGTGATGCCAATGTTGGTCTGCAAACAGACATGAAGGACCAAATTGATAAGGGCTTTTTGTCGAGGGAAAGAAAAAAAAGCAAGTACTTGTCACCACCCTTCACAATAAGTGACACAAGGAAAAGAAAACCAAACTTGGAAACAGAATCTCCAAATGCAGTCACGAGTCATGGTTTGGGGGCAGAGGGGGAAGTGCGAGACGTGGAATTAGAAGTATCTCCGGAGGCTTCTAATAAACCTCAGTTTGGGGAGAGGATGACCAGGGCTGCTGCCAACCTTAAGGAGTCCCCTCAGGTTTTGAATTGTTGCAGTGAGGGATTACAAGAGGGACAATCGATAGATGGTGAGAATAACAGCACAGAAATTAAAACACCAACAGAAGATGAGAAGAAGCGTGTTGATCCAATGAGAGCTAATGCAGCAACTAATGAAGTGCTATCTGGAGTCCTCTCTGCTGCTGTTGATCCATTATATCCAGTCAAACAGAAATCCTCCTATGAGATTGTTGGTGATTTTGTATCCATATTTAGAGACTCAGTTTACCACAATGGCTGCTACTCAAAGCTTTACAAGAAGCACCAACGTCTTGGAAAGAGAAAGAAATCAGATTCTGAACCGGGATTATTGGTGAAAGACAATCAAACTGCTGCAAATGAAGGTGAATCTGATAAGCGTACAAAAAAGAAAGCTTCTGAGACACGAAGTGCAAAGAGAAGAAAGCTAAATTCTGTAATTAAGTCGTTGGGAAAAGACAATGAGAACGCAGAAAATCTGCCTGTTAGTGGAAGTGGGCAGAGGAACATCAACAATAACCAAGATAAGCCTAAGAAAAAGCAAGCTGTTGAGCCACCAATTTCAAAGCTGGTGAGGCGGAGATCAAAGCATGCTGAAGGTCGGGATTTGAAGGTTAAGGAGACGGAAGAAGAGGCTTCACCTACATCCCTTTTTGTAACATTTGGCCCTGGATCCTTGCTGCCTACGAAGGATGATCTTCTCAGAATATACGGTAAATTTGGGGAACTAAATGTAACTGAAACTGAGATGTTCTACACCAATTTCTGTGCCCGTGTGGCGTTTGTGATGAGCTCTGATGCGGAAGAAGCCTTCAATCATTCTCTAATCCACAGTCCCTTTGGAGCTTCCAATGTCAATTTCCGGCTCCAAAATCCCTCGGGTGCTTCTAAGACTCGTGAGCTTAGCGCATTACCTGAGTCTCCTCCAGCTAAGAAGTCCGAGTCCAAGAGTGCAAGTCAGGCATCAGTAGCGTCTGAAACGCCTGCTGGTAAGCCGTCGCAGGTTGGTTTCATTAGGCATAAACTTGAGATGATGATATCAATGCTGGGAGACTCGGATCACAAAGTGTCACCTGTTGTGACATCCAAATTGAAGAATGAGATAAAGGATCTACTTAAGGTGGTGAGCGCAATGGGTGAATCCTCATGTTAGATTGGATACTGTTAGATCTATAGACACATCCCTGGTTAATGTCATATAGCTAATGATCCATATGTAGGGTTTAGAGATGATAATCACAATTTCCTTTCCGGGTGTTTGTGGATGGAGTTATATTATCTGTTTTGTAGAGATTTCGTACTATTTTCTTCTGGAGTACAAATGGATGCCGATCAAGCTATACTGTCGTCTTTGTTACTCGTTTCTTACCATTCAGTTTACCGATCAACGTTGAATTTTGTTTTCTGATGAAAAATATGTTACCTTCTGGAAATCTTCCCATGAAACCCCAAAGAATGCAAAAGTTTTAGGTATGAAGCTGATCTCTGTTCTCAAGTATTGTCGGATTGTACAGTTTATTTATTTCCTAGAGATGCCTCGACAAGAACTAAATATTTGGGAGAAAGCACACTGGTTTGCGGATCTCATACATTGTCTGTGGCTGAAGCTCGTATGGGTTACACGGAGCGTGTGGTCGGGTTGGTCTGGTTTTACCTGAAAGCTATATACACTCGCACACATCGTGCCAGTCTTAGCGTGCTTTGGATTCAACAAAGCAATAGTCATAGCAAGCAGACCATACTATCGGCTACGACCAAGAAAACTCATCAACTAGTTCAAAACACATTCAACACACCAGGGAACACATCCAAGCTCATCCTTGCATAGCACAATACCTCAACAATACAAAGAATTCAAATTCCTAAAATGAAATCAATGTAGTTCTTTTCAGTTGGTTTCAGACTTTTAGGTACAAAGACTGGCTTCAGTCATCAACAGGATCCTGGGGTGTCTCTTCAGCACTGCGCTTGATTGTGATGACAGGGCATTCAGCATGCTTCACGCAAAATTCACTCACAGTCCCCACGAAAACCCTACACAGAAAACACGAGGAATTTTGTAGTTAGCAGTGGACAAATATTTTATACTAATCTATCTGGTAAGACTTGAAAGATGTGAAAAAACACCAGCTGTACAAAAACATAGAAGCATATACCTCTGGAAAGGACCAAGACCACGGCAGCCAACAACCAGAAGATCTGGCTGCAAGCGCTTCACCTCATGGCAGATTACTTCCTTGGGATCACCTCTCTTGATCCATGCTTCACAAGCAACCTGCAAGCAGTCCAACATAGATTTGAAAACTTAGAGCTTCAATGTACTGTTCTCCCAAATGCAATTATAATATGTAAGAGTTTTCAAGGATGAATCCTAGTACCCCAATTGCATGACATCTCTCAACAAAGAACTCCAGCAGATGAGCCCCTCTTGCCCGGTCTCTACGCTTCAAGCTTTTGAAATCCTCCGGTGATGCATAGATGCTATCCATGTCGTCAAAACCTGTTACAGGAAGAGATGACAGATATTAACAAGCATGAAAATAGTTATAGTCCATGCACATTGAGAAACATAGATTAAAGAAATGACAGGGCCACATGGAAAATACATAGGAAACAGCAATGAGAAGACGAAGAACTACACATCCACAGTTCAGAACATCCAGGTTCATAACTGCCAGCAGTCTCTCAATTGAGGATGCTTAGCACTGCTTGAATGCAGAAACACATCAATAAAAATGAAGCGCCAAGCACCTATCGACATTCTCCATACTATAACACACCCAATCAAACTCGTGACTATGAGTTATACTCACCGTCGATAACAGAACTACCAGACATGGGCGGATCCACGCCTAGGGCTGTCTAGGCTGCAGCCCATAGAGAAATTTGGGCCAAAAACCTTCAACTATAGGTGTATATATATATACTAGCCCAGTAGCCCATTACACTTGAAAAAAAATAAAAAATAAATGTTAGCAGCCTTCAGTAGTTCAGTCGCGGTTCGCACTTCACTTCAATTCTCTTCTCTTCACTTCTTCTGTTCTTCAGTGATCCACTGCACACCAGCACATGATCAGTCCACAATACCACATCGGTGACAGAAGATAAAGAGTAAAAGAGGTTTAATTAGTTTGCACAAGTTCTTCACTTCTTCAGGCTTCAGCAGTCCACATCGTTGCGCTCTCCTCTCAGCCAGGTACTAAATCCTTAATACCCAGTCATTGTTTCTTTTTAGCTTTCAATGTTGAATTGGGAATTTGGGATTGTGTTGTTTCTCTGTTATGCTTCAATTGGGGTTTTTTAACTTTTATGCTAAGACAAGCTAGACAACTGATTTACTGAACTAGATTTACAGAGACAAGTTCACAGTATATATAACTATAAGTAGTGCTTTTCTGTTCTCATGGTTGTATACAAAATGAATGATGTGAATCCATAGTGGATTACTGGATTGAGTTCTGCACTTCTGCTGTTCTGCAGACTGCAGTGTGCCAAAAGGTGATGACGGATGGTCGGAAAACCAAAAAGTACAAAAATCTGTTCTCATGGTTTACTCATGGTTGAAAATTATAAAGGCGTGAGGATGAGCCTCCAACAGGGTTCCAAACCTTTAAAAAGAAAAAAAAAATTGTGCACATAGAAAATTAGCCTAGGTAACTTTTGGATCCTGGATCCGCCACTGCTACCAGAATCAACAATGATATCTGATTACACACCACTCAAACATATCGAAAACCAATAACATATCACAATGCACATAGAGTTTGATCACTTTTCGAAACAGCTCCAACTCGAATCAATTTTCAGGTTATATCTAGAATAAAAAGTAAATAAAATCATCACCTTAACTACAGCTCCTTCAATTTTTCACTAGCTATATGAAATCAACAACCATAACCTAGCTACCTAAAGCATCGATTCTCTAATTTCTTGATCAAGCTATTCGAGTATATCATTTCGGTACGGTTTAATTTCGTAGTGAAACAAACAGTGAGTAAATGAAATTAGAGAGAGAAAGAAAGAGAGAGAGAGAGGCACCGTCTTCGTCAGGAACTTGGACATGGAGGAAGAAAAGCTTGAAGCCTGAGGTGTTGGAGCGGACGATCTTGTCGAGAGTCCACTCGAAGGCTTTGCGGCTGCTTATGGAGGCGTGCGGGTAACCCTTGATGGTCGACTCGTTCACTCCCATCACTACCCGAGTTGGTGCCGCACCCGCCATCTTCAACTCACTGACTCACTCTCACTCGTTTTCGCTCTCTTTCTTTTTTGTGAAGAGATTAATTTGCTTCTTCGTTATATAAGCGGTGCTTTCGTTGGACAGGTGTAACAGAAATAGAGGGCCGGACAGGTGGCAACAGAAGAGAGAGGTACAGAGTGGGGACACAGTAAAAACGGGAACAAGGGAACAGCCGACTCAAAACAGCGGGCTAGGCGGAACTTATTTGAACTGGGCCCAGGCACGTTGTTGGCCCATATTTAAAATAAATAAATAAAGATTAGAAAAAACTAAACTGACTAATATGTAATTTGCTTAGAAAGAAAATACAAACAAAACGCTGGTACTTCCCACATCTCCTGCCCTATAAAACCCTTTGAATCTCTCTCTCTCTCTCTCTCTCTCTCTCTCTCCAATTGTTATTGAGGCATCGGCTCACTCGGCGTCATCGTGACTACAAAGCACAATGAGTGGTGGTTCTTTCATTGTGCACAAGGGATGTCAAAGGTGTGCAGCTTGGCAGGGGAACACATATCACCTCCTTTCAGATTCTGCATATTGAAAAATTCTAGTGGAAAGTGTGGTGTGTAAAAATGATGTCAATTTCACCTTGATTCTTTACACCTTTGTTGACAAAACCTGATAATAGTCGTAATACCATCCTAAAGTCCTTATTATCAAAATAATGCGAACGATAAATAAGTTGATCCAGAACAAACCGATCAAATAACTCATAAATGATTCTCTTTACCGATTTCTCTATTTAACATACACACCCTATTAAATTTAACTGTATTAATTTAGAATCAGTTACGACATGCTTAATTCTTTATATATAAATAAAATCCGACACGACACGAGGCATTGACAAACCCGACCCAAATCACATCGGCAACAAAACAACTCATGAGCGGGTGCAAAGTTTTCTCTTGGCAGCCTGCTGCACTCTTCAAAACACCACTGTACAAATCCCCATATTTTAACTGCAAGAATATGGAACTACAAATTGGAAGAAAAAAAATTAAAAAAATTGGAGGAATTGCTATATTATAAAATCATCAATGTTTAATTTGACAAACAATCCCATTAGAATTCATGTTCCCAAATTGCCTTTACCTTGCACAGACTGAACAACCCCACCACTGAAGGAAACCCTCCCAAAACCCAAATGTCCTACCTGGTACAATTCCAGCCATACCCTCTCTGCACTACTCACACAGTCCTCCTCTTCCTCCTCCCGATCATCAAACCCGAACACGTAGCCCGATATCTGCGCCGGCAACTCCTCCTCCGCCGCGCACCGTCGCTGCCGTTGACTACTACTACTACCACCACCACTACAATGCTTCATCATCTTCTTACTCTCACACTTTTGCTTGGATTTCCCCTGGCTCTCTCTCAGCTTCTTCTTCTTGCTCTTCTTGCCTAACCCCAAACACCTCCTCCCTACCATCCACGGGACCTTGACCAGCGCCAAAGTCAACAGGTTGAACAGCGCGCAGGGGCAGCAGCACAGCGCCACGCAGTCGGCGATCATGCCGGCGCTGCATGACCGGCAGTACTTGCCGGAGCACTCCACCCGGTCGCCGTCATCGTCCACGGGGTATCGGCTCTTCTTGACTCTGCTGATTGCGGTGGCTGCACCGTCGGAGGAAGTCGAGTCCGGTGGCGCCGGAGGAGGACTCGGGCTGTCGTGATGACCCATTTCGGGTTAGCGGATTACTTGACCCGTTTTTTTGAACCTGGAAGAAGAGAAAGAGGAAGAGAGTGAGTGAGAAATGGAGGCAAGGCAATGAAGGCATTTCTGATTCTGTGGGACTTTATACGACGTTTCTTTTCATGCATTTTTTGTTCATCTGGTAAATTCAGGAGGGTGAAACAGTGAATGCATTTACACATTCACGCGCGGAAAAGTATCGGATTGAAGCAATCGCGGTAATAAAAGTAGCTTTCTTTCTCTAGGGTAAATGACTCGCAGTCAACATTCTCTTAAACCATGGTAAAACTCAGACTTGGTTTGAAATGGACAAAGAACAACACTAATAATCTAGACTATCTAGTTCATATCCAAATTAATATCTCACTTATCGCATATAGTTTGTGTTGTTGGTATATACTCCACAAGCATAACGACCTCGTAGACTGTTTTCCAGTTACGAAGGACTCCGTTCCCGACATACTTTCGGTAGACCGACATCCGAGGTATCTCGTCATAGTGAAAAATCATCAGTGACGTCACATCAGGATTGTTCTCTCTCAAGCTCCGCAAAAAGGCATCATAAGAAGATATGTGTAAATAGTTTCACATCGGAAACATAATACGTGAGGGAACTTCTATAAAAGGAAGGCTTCTCATATGTAGAAATGAGAAATGTCAATCACTACTCACTTGATCTTAGAGAGCTCTTGTAACACCAAATGCCTATTAGTCATTATAGTAGAATCTTAAGTGGACGTAGTTATATCCTCCGATGAATGGTGAACAACTATATATTCATGTCCCACCGTGATTCTACATAGCATCCGGGATTATGCAGAAACAGTTTGTAAAATCAATATGAATGAATCGAGAATCAAAATCTTAGAAAATTATTCATGCTTCATATTATTTTTACAAGTAATGTTACGCACACTCAATACTCAAAATCACATGTTGAATAACAATATATGCTCTTAGATTATAAATCTTCACTATGATTAGATTATAGCACGGAACACATAGGTATGTAGTAATCACGATGTTAATCACCAAAGTTTACTCGGATCCGAGTGTTTGACCAGCCACTGACTCAGATATTATGGTCAGCGCGTGGGTATGCATCTAATAAGATAATTCTAGGGCTGCCCTAAGCACAAACCCTTTGTAGAGGGTAAGGATAAGCAAGTAAATAAATTTGACTGAAAGGTGTTAAAGTGAATATGAGTGGGTAACAGTCATTTTCGTATAATGCAAAAAGGTTATGTTGAAAATGCATGGTAATGGGAGTAATACGAGACAGACTAGGGTCGAGACCAAAACTATGAATGGGTTTTTATTTTTTCTGGGTGTATTTTTTCTGAGATAAGATGATAACTGATGATCATGTCCCATCCCTAATTTGGCTTTGCAACATTTCCATGTTCAGTCCTATCCACCGACCCTACCCTCTTTTCTATTTTTTCTTGTCAAATGAATAATTACTATAACTCTTTCTCCATTTTTTGAATCTAAAGAGCTATGTCATTGATAATTTTGCTAACATAGTTTACATATCAAATTTACCAGGCATTTATTAACTTCTAAATATGCGTCTTTGAAAATAAGCAAGATTCAAAGTGGTTTAAACTTCAAAGATGCACACTTCAATTACAAGATAAAATCAAAATGTAAACTAATTGAACTAATCCATCTGGGTTTTGTGTTTCACATTCTTAAAAGAAGAAAGTTGAACCCACTTTATGGATGGCTAAGTGATTTCATTTCACGGGTTATCCTAGTGGTTTTTCTCGGGTTGATCCTAGTTCTTTTAGTGCATGTCAATATTAGGTCGGGTTTCTTAAAGGAAGTTTTGTTTACCTTCAAAACTAAAACATGGAAAAGGCCAACAGCTAAAGGAGGGAAAGTTTCAAAATATTTGTCAGGATTGGTATGTAAATTCGAAATGACATACCATATAAGTGTGACAATGAAAAAAAGGTAAGATGTTATCCGGTTTCCAATTTGCTGAAAGGTCTCATATAACATCTACTCGAGTTTTCAAGACATTACTGCCAACACCAAGACGTGCAATTATACAAGTTAGAACTAGATCAGGGTTGAAGACAAGGACAATGGTTTTTTTCTTTTTTCTTCTTCTAGCTTCTTCTTTGGGTCTGAAAATTTTTAGTATGGAGATGGAGCAAAATAATAAAGTACGTTACTCAGGTAAGTTAGAGCAATAATGTACTGCTCATGTTTTTGATCTAATGAAATAGGGCAACATAGCTAAAGTTTCACTCTCAGATAGTAATGTCATTAAGCAACACCTCTACAAGAAAAGCAGCAGAAATTTAATCAACTTAGATCGAAAAAATAAGCAATACGTAACGTAATTGGAAATGTCATATGTTAAATGTTTAAAACCTCAAAATCCACAAAGTTCATAACAATTACTCGTCACTGAAAGCTGAAAATGCCATTTTAGTTGTGATGCACACTCCGATCCCTTCATTTCAGTGCCATTCTTCATCAGGGTTAGTTTAGAAATTAGCCACTCAACTAAAATTAGTAAAATGTAATTACTAGAATATTGCTTTATAAATTTAGAACCTTTGAATTTTGAGTTTTGACTATTATCTCAGATTTAAAACTCTGTCCTTGCCATGTTAGGGAACAGCTGAAAAAGAAAACAATAATAATTTCAGGTTGGCAGATTCTCTGAACACGAAAACCGAAACTCATGAGGTGTGGGGTGTTTTCAGATTTGGTAAAAAACTATTGCAGAAAACCAACTAAATTTGGGTCCCTTAAATTTGTTAATTTTGTTAAAAATGGAGAACTATGATGTCATTGCTTTTACAACACAGTGATCAGATTTCATTTTCTGGGTACGTAGGATCTGAGGTGAGAATCTCAACTTCAACCAGACGAGACTGGTTGAGAATCAAAGGAAAAAGAAGAGGTGGCCATGTTCCATGCATAGTACTGTACAGCTATACTAGTTAGGAAGTGGCCAATAGAACAAAAAGCTACATTGGTGTTTTTTTTTTTATGCAAATGGTTTTTCTGACTGAAAATTGATGAACAGTGAACTGCTACTCCTGAAAGATCAGAGAGACGATGACTTTCTACTCGAGCAGAATAGTGTTACAAGGAAAAGGCTAAACAGTGAGCAGTAGTAGTGGGGTCGATCCACAGTGAATCGGCCAATCATCAGCAAAAGGTTAAATTTAGAGTACCGTTCACTATCATTGATCGAGCATTATCAGCTTTTCTGGTATTGCATGGAATAATATGACCACAGTGAGACTCGTCCTAGCTAACTGACGCACATTCTTGATTCGCAGAGGTAAATGCGGAAGAAATGAAAATGAAATTATACCCCTGGAATATATGCAACTGGGAAATGTATATGACATGAAGAAGAAGATCGAAGAAGAAGAAGTGGAAGAACTCACTTTGATTGGAGCTGGAACGAGAGTGTTGATTGTTCTGACTATTGAGAAAGCTTGATCTGTGTGTAGTAAGGGAAGAACCAAGAAGAAGAAGAAGAAGTGACTTCTGAGAAAGCTTGATCTCTGTGTGTAGTAATGTGTGATCTGATCTGAAAGAACTTTTCTTCAAGTCTTTTCTTGTGCTGATTGTTTATAATGTGGGATTGTTTTCTGCTGCAAAAGCAGAATCATCACTCAACTTCTTCTTTCTCTCTCTCTCTCTGATGATCCAGGTGAGGTCTCTGGTTTGCTTTTTATTGATGATTTGTTTAGTACTGTAGCTACTGACTTGCAAGCTTCTTTTTTTTATGATATTAAAAGCAACAGATTTTCTTATATTTATAACCCTGTGGAGGCAGAATAAAGAAACGGGAAAATTAATTAGTAGTCGTCACAAAAACAAAGAGAGAAATGCGAGATGGGGCATTGGTTTTGGTTTTCATGAGTGAGTGAGTACCGATGAGCTTGGTAGAGAGCATAGAGCGAATATAGGGAACTGTTCCCATCTTACCAAGCTCCTTTTTCACTCTTGGACTTTTATTTACAGATTTCGGATCTTCTTGCTTTCTTTGATGTCAATGCGAGTAGTAATGCATGCAACTAGATAGGGTTCTTGTGCTTGCAAAACGAATCTCAAAATCTAAAGTTAAATTGACTTCATTTGGTTGAATTTGGATCTCCATTTTGGACCGAATCGAGTTTCTTATATATCGAAATCAAAACTTGAAGCAAAAAATCGCAGCGGAATCCCACATCCAAGTACACTTGAACCATCACTGCAACTTCAAGTGCAAAATAAAAATCCTACTCGGTCCTAAGCTCTACCTTTCTTCTAAGTTCTAACCCATGTCCACCCCAACGCCTATAGAAAGGATTATGTATGGGAAATATCGAAAGGCCATATACATGATTTCATTAAACAAATAGAGGTAGCTAGGATAAGGAGTATTGTTATATTGTATATGTATGACCAGCTAGCACAATGTCACTATGTGCATGTCATTGTTCGTTCTCAAGTTTCGACCAAACCTAGGGCCTAGATACCTTTCTGTCACACACACACACTCTTTCACTTCATTCAACTTCATTCAACTTCATTCAACATCAACAATAAACAAACACCAATCATGACCACCACTATGCATGTCCATCAAGGTTGTTCATGAATATAAATCTAAGCCAGGGTTTGCATGTCCCATTGAGTTGGGGTCTGTTTCTGGAGCATATATACTTCTCGATCAATCTATGGCCGGCCGCTTAGTTCATGATTATGGTGTTTGTGAATATATAACAATCATATCTAAACATATCTAAACTTCCCTTTGATATATATATTCAATAGGTGTTTAATCTAATTAGAAAAACTGACGGGTAACCGACTAACGGGGGACCGGCCTAAATCGGATAAAAGATTTATTTGTTGGCAGAAAAGATGCATACAAGAAGAAACTTGCATATATCATAACCAAGGGCGAGAGAATTACCTATTCAATATCACCGGTGCCAACGACATACCGTCGGTAATGTGTTTCCAATAGACATTGACTATTATATCGATGACAAATAAGTTATTTTATTTTTACCAATCATATGACGATCCATTGTAAATTTTCAAAAAATCAATCTAAATACAAGGGAGTTATTCTAATGAGGACCTTTAAGTTGAAGACTCTTCGGCTTATCCTGCATTTCGATTTTATATCCACATCTTGACTTCAGTTTATAGGTATTTATGAGTATATCATATATCCATATTTTTAGTTATATTGAAAATTGTTAAAGCATTAATAAGTGTGATTTATAAATTATGAATTTAAACGGTTCATATTTGACAGATTTGGTTCTTTCATTAATTTGATCTAGTTTGTTATCTTAATGAATACAAATTTTCAGCAAATGATCTACTCATATAAACCTAAAAACTGAACGGATGAGATGTCACAATATGATCGAAAAATGGGTCTTTTAAACCATAAACCGAAAAATCTTTAACTAATCATCAACTTAAGAGTCCTCTCACTAGAATAGCTCTCATAAATACAATACAAATCCTTGTATGTATCACTTTGAGTCCTGACCGGTCAAATAACACTTGGAGATTCGTCGTCACGGGGTTCCGACTTCCCAATTCCCAACTTATTTATAGCTTTTGCGAGGAAGTATTTTCGTCGCCAATGGTGTCCGGTGTTCCAAAACATCAGTTAAGTGGGCTTGTAAAATCTGTTATTTGGTAAGCAAACTGTAGGCTCATACTGGTTGTTAAGCCCTAAAAGCCCAACAAAAAGCTATATATAATAGCGCGCAAGCAGCCTCCTCTCACACTCAATCTTTAAACCCTAGTGTAGTCCAAGAGAGAGCTCTGCCTCTGGTGCTAGCAGCGGCTGCTTCTTCTTCGTTTTCTCTTTTCTGTTTTTTGTTTTGTTGTGAAATCGATTGGGCAAAGATGATGAGTGCTTAAATTTCTGACACCTCTTGTATGAGAAGTGCCTGTAAAAGGGGTCTTCGTTGAGCACAGTTAGCAACTCTCTGAGCCTTTTTCTTAATAATCTCCATACTTAAGTTCATAGTTTTTGACCCTCTGATATGATGGAATTATTGATTTGGAAACTTGGGTTTTAGTGTCTTTGTTTTGCTGATCGCTGAAGAATCTACCCAGAACCATTTGGTTTTAGTGTCTTGTTTTTGCTTACAGAACTTGAACTTTTGGATCTTTTGAAGTCAATTTGCTTGATTTACAATCTTATTATGAACTTTGTCTTTACACAATCCTTATTTTCATTAAGATCCAATCTTTTTCTTAACCTCTGTTTGTAATGGTCGTCTTTTCAATATTTTAAGAGATCCATGGATTCAAAATTTATTTGATCTGATTTCTGAAAGAGCTGCTGTTACTGATGATATTGGGTTCTGAAGATCAGAGACTTTAATTTGCTTATCTCAAAGATTAATTCCTGGATTTTGGGGTAAAAAGAAAAAATTGACCATAAAAATAAATGGCGGGCTAGGCGGATATGGTATAGGACTAGGCGGTGGCCCAGTTGACGCGGCCCAAATATTTCCCGTCCATCAATACAAAAAAATTTTATCTGGTGTAAAAAGAAAAAGTAGAACGTAAAAATAAATTAGCGGGTAAGGTGGATTTCATATGGGGCTAGGCGGTAGCCACGTAGGCGTGGACCAAACAGCGCGTGGGGTTCACCTTTTATAAATAAATCTGGGTGTAACAAAAAAAATAACGTAAACATTACATTAGCGGGTTAAGTGGATTTCTTGTGGGCTAGGCGGTAGCCACGTAGGCATGTAGGCCCATGCTGGTCGAGGGGTCCACCTTTATAAATAAATCTGGGTGTACAAAATAAAAAAGAGAACGTAAAAATAAATCTCTGGGACTGTGGGCTAGCCGGAGCTGACGTAGGGCAAGGCGGTACGCCATATTACTTTTTTTTTTTTCCGATTTTAATTTTAATATTCTAATGCTATTTTTCTATTTCTAATGCTTCCAAAACCTTCAGTATGCTAATAAAATAAAGTCGAATCAGTAACCAGAATGCTTACAAAGTCGGATCAATAAACCAGAATGCTTACAAAGTCTTATCAAGAGGGCTACATATCTCAGGGTGGTACTTAATAGTATTCTTTGTTTTGGTTATAGCAACTCCTCATTGTTCTTGACAAGAGATTTGTAAGTTTCTTTTTGGACAATTCATATCTAAGATGATGAACAATGCTAAAGCCTTCTTCATTTCCACATATCTTGTTCCTTGACGTACTCGTCTCCCCTGCTAGCTTCTCTGTTCCAATGACTTGATCAAAGCAAATGTATCTACCAAATACCGATTTGTTTATTTCCTCATACACACTTACATGTGCTTCTGCTAGTCTCATCACGTCCACGGTTGCTAGCACGCCACTTCGGTACATTTCTTGCGCTCCTGAATAATGATGCATTCACAACATAGTGATTCGACTTTGGTACGTTTAGTCTTCAAAAACAAAAGGGTGTTGGTGAATAAAGAGAAACTTCCGGTATAAGGGTTCAATAAGTACCTTTGAGATATGCAATTGTCGCTGTTGGGTTTCTTGAGCAAAATTCAGGACCAGTAATGAGACCTGGGCAGATTGTAGTGAGCTTCAACCCAGTTTCTTTTGCTAATGTCCATGCAGCTTTCTGTGCTCTAAGCTTGCCCAAAGCATACCACAGCTGCCAAATTTTGAAGGTTGAGATCAATAAGCTAAACAATAGAATATAAACACCAGTTGCCTAGTTTTGGGGTGAATTTCCAACCTTCTTGTGTATGCAGAGTGACTCATTGCTCCAGGAGTCATGGTTGATCACAGGGATTGTGGAGAGGTCATTTTGCTCGTGCCAAACACAGGCTAAAAGTGAAGAAGTGAGTACACATTTTCTTACTGTCGCTGTCACGCATGCCCTCATCACATTCTCACTTGCCTTCACTTCTATCTCAGCCATGGATTTCTATCCCATACAATTCAAAAATCCAAGTTACTACTATATGAAAAAAGCAGTAATGTAACACTGTAACAAGCACGCCATAAAGATACTGATGTCATTGATGTGCCATTTTAACAATAATATGATGACTATACTCCAAAATAATATATAAGATAGATGAATTGCATCGCAATAGCAACTGTGCTCAAATTGAGAAGATATGAACCAAGATTTGGTTAGGATGTGATTATTGGGCATTATTAGGTCATTTAGATGACTTTCTCAGTCACTCAAGTAACATTGGTAACCTGTATGCATCAGTAAACATTAAACTATAGAAACTTGGTGACCGACAGAAATGGACTCACAGTGTACCCGGAGAGGCCAGCAGGGTCGGTATATCCAGAGGTGTGGAAGACGCCACGACATCCCTGAAATGCTTGTGATAAACTTTCAACTTCTGCTAGCTTCGCCATAATTACAGTGACGTTAACATTCGCCGTCGTCATCTCCCTCAGTTTCTCAACGTCCACTGCCATTTCCGGCCGGCACAAATAGTCAAACAAGCATTATAGTCATACGTACGTACACAACAAAGTTAACTAAACTTGCAAATGATAACGTTGTATTATTAAACAACGGTTTGAATAAGTTCGCATGAATTAATTACCGGAGTTGTAAACGATGATGCGGACGGAGTAGCCGCGGAGGAGGAGGAGGTTGACGACGGCGAGACCCAAGAAAGAAACGCCGCTTGTGACGCATACCAGCTTGTCATCCGAGTCATGATCAGTAGAAGCGCTTTTGACTGAGAAGCGTTTTTGTGGAAGCTGTGGTTTGTCTTGGCCGGCGGAGGCGACCAACATTGGGCGGAGCTCTTGGAGAAGCTCGTGATCTTCTTCCCTCCCCATTTTACGTGATCAAAGAGAAAACCGAAAGAGCCAATGATACGTTAAGTTTGCTGCTTCTTCTTCTTTGCTGTTTTATTTAGAGATGAGGGAGGAAAAGAGTTGTGAGGTTTAGAGGAAGAAGAAGTTTTCTGTTCTTCTATAAATTGAGTCTAGTCTAGGGGGAACTCATGCAAAGATCGCGTTTACTTTCAGCCCGTGAAAAACTGTCGACTGAGTACCCGCGGCTTATTTTGCGACTTGGCTTGAGCTGTTATTGGCGTTTGCAAATTCCAACCTAAATAATGGAGAAACGATTTGTTTTGTTATCAATATACGCTAAATGGATGTCAATTGAACCAGATGATGTTGTAAGGGATAATTTACAAGAGGCGCATCCAAAGGCAACCATTCATTGGTTCAAATACCTCGTCTGTAATGGTTCATAGACGTTATACCGACCATTGAATTTGAAGCGATATAGTTTGTTATCCACCACTCTTAGTACATATTCACTTGGAAGGGAACTCGGGTTCGGATCTATGCTTCGATCTGTCACAAACAAACATTTTTATTTAACGAGTATTGTACAATATGAGCAGTAGTGTCTTTTAGAACAACACCTCGAAAGAAAATGACTTTGGAGGCGACGACACCGACAAATTTTGAGGATCTATATATATATATGCAAACAATTGTTCTGAAATTAAAGAAAAGCCATACCGATCTAGTTATTATTCTGCCGCCCCCCAGCTAATAGAAAAGCACCTTCATGTTCCTCAAGAAGTCCTAGCCTTGTCGGAAATCAAGGTAACCCTCTCTGTTCCTTATTTTCCATGGAAATACCTTCGATTATAGTATCTCTCTGTTGTTGTTTGTCGTTGGTTTGCGTGTTCTGTTTTTTGTACTCGGACAAACCCTAAAAGTTTTATAGGTAGCCCTAATCAACGAATGTATTTTGTGCTAGTTCCGGTGCCGTATGTTACCCTAGCTAAAAACTAGCTAGGTATTTACTGTGTTGATGTCATGTTTGCTGCAGGCACAGTGCATGAACATGGATCGGATCAATGAGTTGCCGGATGACGTTCTGTGTTACATAGTTTCATTCTTAACCCTAAAAGATGCTGTGGAAACTAGCTTGATCGAATACTCACAAGACCGAATCTCGAATTCGACTTTGCAAACATGTTTGGAGCCAAACATGCTCAACTCGCAAACAACTTTTCGCTGATCGAGTTTCGCGATCGGTTTAAAAGACAAGTCTTTATAAGACGTGTGCATGAGTTTTTGAGGCTCTACTCTGGCAAGAAGGTTGACACTCTCAAAGTGTCGTTCCATTTGGATGGAGAACATGCTGCCGATCTAGATGAATGGATTCGTTTTGCAATTGAAAAGGGAGCCCAAGTGCTTGATCTTGAATTATTTAACCCGTTCTTGGGTCGTGGATATCCTCATTATGACTATGATTTTCCTCACCAATTGCTACAACTTTCAAACCCATCAAGTTTAAAGCATTTATCGTTGCGGCGATGTGTTCTGAAATCTCTCCCTTATCAGTTCAATCAGCTGACAACTCTTGAACTACGTGAAGTCATTTTAGATGAAAACTTTATAGCATGTCTCTTCTCTAATTGTTTGTTACTCGAAAGATTGACCTTGTCGAATTGCAAAGTTGGCCGGCGGTCTCTGATAATTACTGATCATCCTCGTCTGACTGATTTGAAAGTGTTATACAATCTATACTCTTGGGGTTGTGGGGCTAAACTAGAGATATATGCAGCTAATCTTGTCTCCTTAGCACACGCCGGCTATGATATTTCCTGCATCAAAGCTCCACGGTTAGCAAGACTTTATCTCTCTGACGGTTTTGAAGGACTAGCTCATTTTGCCTCATGTCCTAGGCTCGAGTCTCTTTATATGTTAATGCAATCTGTGAGTGACGAAATCTATTTATGTGGCATGGCAATTACAGTTTTCTTAATTTTTAACCTATGTATTTTATTGTTCATGTAATTGCTGTGTGCAGGCTGAAATACCCCAAACCATAGCAACATTTAGAAACCTCAGAAACCTTAAGCAACTGAGCTTGATTCTCAAACGGGGGGGGGGGGGGTACTTTCAACTTGGCAGCGTTGTTAATATTCTCAAGGCTACACCCCTTTTGGAAGAACTTGAAATAATGGTTAGTTTCAAAAGAAATTGCATCTGTTTGTTTACGCCTTTAGGTTTTACACCAACAAGGCTACACCTTACCCCTTTATATCTCACAACAATGTTGCTTGCTTATCTTATTTGCAATTACAATTATAAGTTTATAACTACAGGTCTTCGGTTTTAAACTAGCTAGGTGTTCTCAACAAGCATTCATCTGGGGATAGACATGAATTCCGGATTCCCACATAGTCATTTGAGAAGCGTTCAGATTCGTAACTGCCACGGTACATTGTATGAGATTGAGTTTGCCATTTTAATTCTGAAAATGGCCACCAAGCTAGAGAAGATGGTAATCGATCCGCTTGGAAAATTCTACAAGGGTGATGGTAGCTGGGTGGTTGAGGAGCCTTATTGTTGTTATGATAAAAGTTACGAACTTAGGAACGTGGACGTGGATGGAGTTCCTCATATTTGGAAGTGAAGCGTTAGAGCACACCTCCGAGAAAAACTAAAGGTTGTGATGACTGATGCTCAAGCTATAATCCTATAATTTCTGTAGCCTATGGACATATTTTGATCGATTTGTCTTGTATCTAAACCATCGATTTGTCTGATGCTCAAGTTATAACCTGCATGCGTCCTATTGTGTTGATCAAGTATACGTATACTCTGCCAACTTGAAATTGATTGCAGTGTCGCCAATGCTGATATTTATAATACAGCACTTCAATTTGGAAAATTGATCTGACAAAAGATATGACATTTTCATTTATGCATCGTCTGATTCAAATGTCATGACGTTTTTTGGCTTTCATTTTCTTAAACTTTGGCTTTGGAGAAATTGTGAAAGAACAAAAAAGAAATAGTTGGACATTTTTGAGTCTCGTCACCTGGAACGCCTTTCATAATCATGTTTTATAAATAAGAATAGGCTGTCTGTAGATTAACAAATGGGAGGTTTCTGAGACCCTCCAGTATTAGAAAACCTGCTAAAATGCCATTGTTTGTTACATATTACATGCCTACGTACACGATAAACTTCGTAAGATGGACAAAGAAATATGATAAGGACATAGACACAGCCATAGAATAAAACTTACACCAGTAAAATGCTTAGTAGCATCCACTATGAGAACTGGTGTACCATTAACATCCAGAAAGTCATGCACATAAGCTTTTCCGGTTTCAGCAATGCTGATCTTCACCGAATCTTGAGACAACTCGGACACTCCAAATTCTTGACGCCATTTCTTCTAGAGGTTAAGCTGAAAACCCAATACATAATACCTTAGCCTTTTCTCTTTTTTTGAAGGATTATATCTTTGAAACAGTTTGAAATGTACAGTCATTGAGTGAAAATTACACATTACCACACACAAAATCCAAGTTGTTGACAGCAACAGCTAATGCAGCTAAGCTAAAATCTCCCTAAAACCCATAGCGTGTTTGGGTCAAGTTGATTAATATCTCTGGGCTTCACTTCAAATACTTGGGCCCAAATAATGATGCATACATACATATATATGCGAATTGAAAAGCCGAAAGGTTCTTCTCTTGCAAGTCATCAACAAGCAAGTCATGGACTCCAGTAGCTTCCCTGTTCCTCACAAACAGTTCTCTTTGGAAATCAAGGTAAAACCCTCTATTTTTCTCATAGAAATAGTTTGGTTTTGGTAACTTTTTTGTCGGTTGGTGCTTCTTTGTGTCGCTTGGTTGTTGCCCACAATCTGTTCGATGTAATGCCTCTGAGAGTTTCTGCATTATCAGAACTAGTGGTTATTAGCTTCAATTTCCTTGGTTTTGGGGACCCAGAATTCATGTTTGACTTGGGTTATGTAATCAAGCAGTTCTGGTTTGGCAGGGGATCAAAACAGATGTGGTGATTTGCTGTTATGATGATCACTTCCTCGTGAGTTTTTCGGGTTCCTGTTTCATTTTAGTTGGACTTAATGTGGTCTGTGTGGTCAGTTCTGATGTTATGGAATACCTTTCAGGTTATTGCAACTCAAATAGGAGCTATGGGAACTATACTGCAAGCCAGGTTTGCATTAACAGTTACCTGAGCTGGAGTTGCTATAAGTCATAAACATTATTTCATAAGTCGTAACCATTATTTTTCAATTGCATCTGTTATGCCTTTCAATAATATGTGGAAGGACGAAAATAATGATAGTGCGAGTGAGGAACTGATGTGGTGTATATTTTGTTGATCCAGTAAGGAGGAAGGGGCGACATTCAACCCAACGTACAGCGTGTCAGTAATCTTTGGCAAGCGAAATGAGGTAATTGTGCCAATGACATAGCTCTTTGTTTTTTGATTGACTTGTGTACTCATCTTAATCTATTGTCATGTGTGCAGCCAATGCTAGAGGCATGTGCTCGTCAACTTGTGGAACACATCAGGTACATAGATTGTACAGACTGCTGTCTTTTCTTTTCTTTTCTTTCCTCCTCTTACATGTTCATTTGATAGGCTAAGAAATATGTAGCCAATTGATTGCTTGCTCTCCATGTACTTCATTTGGCGTACATATCTAATAGCATCTTTCTTTGGATCAGATTAGCCGAAGTTCTAGTGTTCTGATGCATTGAGTTGGTTTTGCAGTAATTCACGCTCTTCCAGGCCATTAATGCTTTCTCTTGGTCTCAAAGACCATTCAGCGGTACAAACTGTGGTATTTTGATGATTGTTTGTTATGAACTTGTTAGAAGCTGTAAATTGAATTCCTGTTATATCATGTAGGAGACATTGAAAGGCATTGTTGCTGCTGTTATTGAGAATCGCCTGTGGTAAATTGGTGTTGCTGGACTAATGAAGGTTGCCATTGAAGTCTCCAGTTCTTGTAGCTGGACTAAACTCTCACCACATGTAATCCAGTTGTTACGTTTGGAGCATTATCAAAGTCGTCATGTTATTTTAGTTCAGCAAATTCCAGACCAGAATTTAAAAACTGTAACTTAAAAACAAAAGCAGGGTTGTTTACTTGTCCTGCTTATAAAATGGTTGTACACTTGTTCTTGTGAGGACATGGGAATACCGTGTGAATACCTTTAATTTTGGTATCTTTGTTGTCGTTTTTTTGTGTTGTTAAATTGTTCTGTGTTTTGATCAAAAGAATTCATTCATAAAGCAAAGGATTACCCTAAAAATGTTTCGTGCTAGTTTAGGTAGCAAATGAGGATTTTACCGTAAAAAGTAAGAACTAGTATTTACTGTGTTGATGTTATCATGGATTCACGGTTATGTTTGCAGGTGAACATGAAAACGATCAATGAGTTACCAGATGAGGTTCTATCTTACCTAGTTTCATTCTTCAGCTTAAAAGATGCTGTGGATACTAGCATGATATCCCGCCGGTGGTGGCACATCTGGAAGCATCCAATATTGACAAAGCAGAATCTTGTATTCGATATTCAAAACATATTTGGAAATCAATGAGAGCAACTCTTTGATGAATATAATGTTGGCATGTTCGATATGAATTATCTGATGGATGAGATCAAACAAGAATATTTTGTACGACGTGTGAATGAGTATCTGAAGCTCCATTGTGGTAACAAGGTAGAGTCTTTGAAAGTAGCATTCGTTTTTGATGAAGAGTTGGATAGTTGGATTCATTTTGCAACCACAATGGGAGCTCAAGTTGTCGATCTCCAATTGTACCAAGGCTAAGGTGGTTCAGACGACTTTGTACCAACTACAGAAGCGAAAATCTGATTTTATTAACATTTTCCAACAAAGGATTTATTGTTTCTGTGGTGTGTGCAGAGATAATTGAGAACTGAAACGCAAAATAATTTACAAGATTGGGTCAATAAATTATGTTACACAATGAGATTCAAGAAATAGGATTCTCAAAATTTGAATGTCTGCACTAACACACATTCACACATATGTTACAACCCACCAAAAAATAATAGAAATTGCTCCTATAATTTAGAAGAATCTTGCTGACTCCACGTACCATCATTGGCACCAACGAAATCATCCCGCTAATGGCCACAACAACGCTGTCACGCTCCATTTCCTTTCTGTAACAGTTTCTATCTGTTGGCGGAAACAACTATTTGATTGGCAGCTGTGAACTTTGCCCGTGACATGACATGCCCCATCACTTCACTTCCATTTCTCATATCTTGTCTTTGTTGGCCAAGGCCAATTTTCTTTCTAACTGCAACCAGAAAATGATGTAAGAACAATGCAATTGACTTGTATTTGTATGGACAAAAAAAACACTTCGTGAATACACAAACCTGAGCATTTTTCATCTTCTGTCTTTGTAATTCTTCAAGAATATTCCTATAACTGACAACGAAGATGGTATAAGTATAATGTCATCATTTGATCATCAAGTAGAATTTGATTTACTTTCTTACCTTTGTTGCATATTAATTAACACAGATTGCAACTCTCTCTCCCTATGGGAAGCAGGAGGTATCTGCATCCATAACATATATATAGCATTGTCAAAATCTTGTGCAAGCTTGGCATCAACAATAATAAAGGTTCACAAAAATGCAAAATTTGGCACAATATGAGATGGCAGCTTATAAGTAACTTTATAATCAAGAATCCCCTAGCTCCAACGGTGAAACACCCTAGTAGCTTCAATCTGTAAAGTAACTTATTCTGCTAGCTACAACTATAAACCTCATCAAGCAAAAACATTATAAAATAACGTCAAAAACCAACATGAGTTTAGAACCGAAAAATTCCATAGCGCAGAGATGCATAAATGTGGATTCATCAAGTGGTAAAGTAGTTCCATGCACTGGTCTGCTACTACATGGAGTAATCTACATTGATGCACCAGAGGGGACCCTTCAAAATTACTTTATATACAACACTGCATAGGGACTCATAGTCTCACAGTGAATGGAAATATGACTCGGTAATTGTGAGTCCTCTGTTGGAAGGTGGACGAGCATACAGGCAGGGACCCACCTGGAGGTGGGACCAGTTACAACACGGCCATCAGATGGTCTAGTTAGGAAGAATGTCACAATCCCATGCCATACAGGAATTTGGTGATCCGGTGAGTAATGAAGCATATTAGATACGTTCTTCGTTTGAAGGGTAATATTCAGCCCAACTTAAAATGGCTAGTTAAGTACGTTGAATACATTAGAAGGGTTGCATTTACCTGCAAAAGGTCACTGGTGCTTAGATCGGCTGACTCTCCTTGCGTACCTGTGTAAAACTAGAACTATTAAACCCAAATAACATTTCTAAACACAGTTAAATACCGAAAGTGTTGCATGAAAAGTTGGAAGCATTACCAATGATCTGTTCCAGATATTTGATCAATTTTATTAATTCCTCCTGAGAAAAAAAAAGAAGGAAAAAACATGGGGATTTTAGAAATTATTTCTTTGAGCATCAGGATAAGCCATAAAGCTGACACATACCCTTTGTGAGGTGTTCTGCAGCAGCATGTCTTGTAGTGCTAAGAGAACAGAAACAGCTTGAACATTAGAGGTTGGTGGACTAGTTGAACCTCCAGAAGGATTAAAGAAGCTATTTGAAGAACCCTGGAAAAGAGATGACAATGGTTAAAATGCCATAACCTAATTGGTTGCATTATTACTATTTTTATCAAATATCCAAGAAAAAGAAGTGAATACATAAATTACAATTGTTTACTGCAGTTTGAACATATTATAAATTGTGGAGATGATATAATATATATAAAAATAAAAAACCACATTCAAAGCAGACAACTAGACATAAAAACCAACAGAAATTGGGCAAGAATGAAACAAAAACTGAAACAAGTGGGATGCCTCTATCTAAGAAACAAAGGCTTTTGAAGTGTGCATAAAAATATAAAATGCAACATTATTCCAAAACCGAAGCATAACAAGTGCATCTATTACAACTTACAAGAACAACAATCATTCGCATTTTGCAAATATGTGTCAGCAAGCTGGATAATAAGGATACAACACCCCAAGTGGTAACTATAGCACAAGCATACAATAAGATATCAGATTAATGTAATTTCGTTTAATCGTTTCTGCTAACTATGAGATGAATTAAGCTGAGTAGCGATGATATTTTACCTTTGGACTGAGGTCTGCTGAAGTGACCTTGAAGCGCCCCTTACGCTGCACAACTGCTCCTTCAGACATATCTTCAGCTGGAAAAAACATATGCAGAAAAACCATACCAGAGGACAATCGGTAATTAGATATAGAGATAAACAGGGCATCAGCATAAAACTACAAGCGACATACCAGATGTAGGGTTATTGGCATCTCTCTTTTGACGATACAACAATGAACCACTATAGTTCCGTTCAGGTTGATATTTTGATTGTAGATGATCCCTTCAAAATAAATTCAACATTTTCAATACCATGCAGCAGGTAGAACCAAATATTTAATACAATTTAGATTATTCTAAAAAAGACCGAATATTGTGTCTTATGACTAGCAGGTTTTCATTTGGTCAGAGATATAACAGTATGCAACGAGGCTTGATGCATGGGAAGGGGTTCGTTTCTTTGGGTTGAGAAAAGGAAAAATATAGATCATATATTCATAAAGTTATTTAATAGATCATAGCAAAAATAAACTAAACTAAACTATTATCTTGAAGAAAGAGGTAATATTATCTTGACGAAAGCTTACCTCTCCCCTTCACCAATAACCTTTTTAGAAGGCACATTATCTGGGAGTAATGAACCACTCATGAATTTTTTAGGTTCAGGGATATCATGGCGTGGTAAAGAACTACTTTTCCCTGAAGTCTCACCCCCACTTCTTCCATTTTCATGAACAATGGTTCTGGGACTAGTGGCACTCACATCCTCCTCAAAAACATCAAAACAGCCTCTGCATCAGAAAACATGAAAAAATTAAATAAATATAGAACTTGATACATTATGTCAAAGAAGCTACCAAAGAATGATAACTCTGGAGTTTACAAAGAGTGTTAAAGTTGCATCCAAAAAGCTCAAAATAAACAGTTTCATGAAAAGGGACTTGCATGTTTCTTAAAAACAATTAAATGCAGTAACTTGCAGCTAACATCATCAGATGATAACAATAATTAGACAGACGCAACACAATCCGTTGCAGAATGAGAACTCTAAACAAACGATTTGCCCGCAATATTATTAGTTTTTTACTCTGAGAAGAGAAGTAAAATAGCCATACTTGAGTGCTTGAAGAGGTTTAATAGGAAATGAAGCAAGTGAGCCGTCCAAATCATGAAGGTCATCAAAGCCATCCTAAAAAGGCAGATGCCAAACCCATGAGAAAATGATCACAACTTCCAATATAGACTATCTAAGAGACAAGATAGATTAGCTAAAGCAACAACGAGATCATTTTTCATGGTGGCTACTGTACCTCATTGGATGCAGCATTTGACTGGTTTTCCATTTCAACGGTCGACCTCTCTGCTGGAAAGTTAACATCTTCGTAGCTGTCACTTTGCTCCTTATTCCCTTCATGTGGCGTGCCATCATCCTGAATCTGCAATTATTCAGTGACTATTATATTTTGAAACAAATTGCTATAATGATGGTAAAATAAATATTCCATAAATTATGAATTAATTTTCATAGTTAATGATGACTAGAAATAGACTGACATCACTTACAAGGGCAGCCTGATTTTTCAAATCTTCAAGGTTAAAATTCCAGGCACTGATTCCTCGGATATACTCTTGCTGCGAATAAGATAACTGTTATTCAGGATGGTGTTGAAATTCGATTCCCAGCATGCGTACACAGACAATATAATTGTTCATGAGGGTACAAACATAGACACATGTCCTAATATGGGGGGGGGGGGGGGATGCATACCCATAGTTAACACCTAAGCCAGCTGTTGATGAAATGGGCCATAAACAGCTCATTCTTTTGACAATTTATAAATGTGGAAAAAGATGGAGTCTTTTTTGACTTCTTTACAAGCTACTAAATAATATTCTTCCATCTAGACATAATAAATACAAAACTAGTAAGAATAAAACTTTGAGAGCAACACTATTAAGTGCGATGGGAGAAGAAAGTTGAAACTGTAAAGCCCAAAGCACAGTAGACCGTTACAATGAAACAACTAAGATACTAGATGTGCATAGCATAACTACTTTTGGAGATTGAAACTCAGACTCCTGTAATTTTTTTGGTTGAAATTCTTACAAGTAGGCAAAATAAGTTACTAAAAAAGGAAACATAGAGTATTTGATTGTAAAATGGGAGTGTAAATTTCAGTCCCTCTAATTTTATTAATTGTTTTAAACAACTCTCACCTGTGATAAATGTTCCTTATCCCCATAGAGAGCCTTATTCTGCACAAGAAGATCAGCTTCTTTTGCCTATAACAATTAAAAAACAAGGAAAAGTGTAGCTTAAGTTATGCGACATATCCATAACAGAATTTACAAGCGGAAAAGATAGTCTGGGAGTGGCAGTAAGACACCTTCAGAGTCCTAAAACGATCTCCTAATGGAGAGAGGCCATCAAGGATGGTACGAGATAGATATTCAACTGGTCGTGCATGTTTGAAAAAATGGTGCTTCAAAAGCTTTTCGGAGGTTGGACGTTTCTTCGGATCCTTCACTAAGCAAGCAGCTACCAGCTCTTTGAAAGACTGGAAAATGTAGCACTTCAGGAATTAAATTTCAGAATGGAAGATGTGAGTTTCAACTGGCCAGCACAAACCTTAGAAAATCTTTTGTCTCTTTCATAGTCGAGGCCTGGCGGTGCATTTTGTAAAGTCATCAGCAAAACCTACAGTAAGTGGGCAAAAGCGAGTGTGAATTACACTATAAGCACCTGTGAAAACTTTCTTGTAGGAAGCTCCCACACGAAAATCAGAAATTCAAGAGATTTACTTTCATTGGTGGATACTTGGAAAATGGGGCATGTCCATGGGCTAGTTCAAGTGCTGTTATTCCGAATGACCAGATGTCTGCTCTGTTCAAGCAGCAAAAGAAAAGGTATGATATAAGCCACTTCAAAAATACAGTATGTTGACACAGCAGATAAGAATAGAAGAATTAGAGAATAATAGGAACCACTCACTTGAAGTCGTATCCATGCAATTGCTGCATAACTTCAGGAGCCATCCTGAGAGAAAAGATAGTATTTGAACCAATATAGAGCCTCATTTAGACAAATATAGAACTCCATGACTTAAGTGAATCAACAGAAGCACTATGATTTTTAATGTTAGCACATCTTATATAAGGTTCAAGGATATTAACATGGTACCAGCAAGGAGTTCCAACAAAAGTATTTCTGGAACGTTGTCTATCTCCAGTGTCAAACATGCATGCTGATACTCCAAAGTCAGCTAACTTGACAGCACCATTAGAATCAATCAATATATTCCCAGCCTGCAAATAAGGGCTAAGAACATCAATAAGAAACTCGATGCATACCCTTCAACCTGTTAACACATGCATAATCCTGTGCTATGCAAATGAAGCAAAAAGCTTATCATATACATGGACACACTCGTACAGGTCTGTTTGTCAATGTATGAGGTATAGGACAAAGATTCAAAGAAAATGTAATATAACCATATGATTAATCTTGTCAAAAGCACCAAAAAGAAAATCTCTCATGCATAAGGTAGTAGTTATATTTGGTTTATAGTTAAATGGAAGGCAGGGTTGCATTATTTGATAATAAAACAATCAATCAATGAGAAGTACTAACTTATAACAAGCATCACTAATTGTTCTATACAATGATAAGATTACCAGACCTTCACATCTCTATGGATATGGCCATGAGCATGAAGATAAACAAGAGCTTTGAGGACCTCATGCAATAGAGTTGCAATAACAGGCTCTTCAAAACCTTCAGGAAACGAAGACTTCATTATATGAAGGCAGGACCCCCCAGCCATATATGGCATAACAACCCAAAGGCTGTAGCCAGCTGTGAACGAACAATGTGCTCGTAATAGATTTTGATGATTGATCAAAGTCATTGTATGCACCTCCCGTCGGATACCATCCTGCATAATTTGGCAAAACAGTAGTAAACGATCATATAAACTTTTTACATTCAAATCAGACCATTGACGGTTTCCACCAAGGAATCAGTCGGTTATGCAGACAGGTTCTTACAACTATAGAATCTCCGATGCATCGAAGAGCGATCCTAACTCAAAAACTTTAAAGATATCCTCTCAGGTAAACTCTGTTATAAATGCCTCATTATTGTTAAAACTCCCTGACATACCACTTTCCAATAACTACTCAAGTCAGCCCAACTTTAGTGGATGAGTGAAAAAAATTATGATATCAATTCTCCATATATGTTAAGACAAAAGACTTAAAAACCAAAACATTGGACTCAAAAGGATAAAATAAAGAAACAACCAATGTATGTTCAGCCAAATATAAATGTCCATATATGTTAAGACAAGTTGAGCCAAATGTAAGCAGTTAATAATCAATATATTGGACTTAAAAGGATAAAAATCATAAAATGAAGAAACAAATTCAGCTTACAAAGAGATTAGTCACGTACCAGGTCATTATTGCATTTTTCAAGATCAAGAACCTTGATGGCAACTATCTCATTAAGTGGAACGCATAGTGCTCTGTACACACTAGCACTAACACCTTCACCCACTTCTTCATATAACTTATACTCTTTAGCATCCAAAGGAAATTTTTTGTCTTGCTCCATGATTTGTTCTTATATCACACTGTTTAAACCCTCTCTATTTCTGGATTCCTCAAAGAAGACAAATAGAGTGAACCCCAAAGAGATTAGCCTCAAACTAGAATGGGGCTTCTTCCAATTTGGTAGCATTTTCCCTTCGGTCAACACAAAGTAGTGGATACATTCAGCAAGTTCATTGGCGACCTTTTCCACCAGAAGTTTCAAAACAATACACCAACACTAGCAATACAGCATTGACAACCACCTCTAATTGGCAACAATGATGATCCTTGAAAACGAGACCCTAAGCAAATAAACAAGTATCTCTCTCAACCACTTCCAGAAGACTTGTCACTTGAAGCTCGCAATAATCTATCTGCTAACTTTGGCAATAAGTGCAGACTAACAGTGCCCAACTATTCTCACAATAACAGCTCAAGGTGCATCTTGATGACGATGAACGACGTCTCAGTACCAAAACAAGCAAAAGTAACCTACAAAATTAAAAGATGTTAGCCACAGTAAAGCAGGAAGAGAAAACAACAATGGCAGCCGTAATGATTCTAATCGCGCATTGTTCTCATCAGTATTAAATATCCTGAAAGGCCTAGTTATCGAAGAAATAAAATTCATAAACATAAATATCTAATTCCGCAATAAGGTACTGGTTCTTGCTTCCTGGATCTCAAAGCATGATCAGCATTACTGAAACGGCACGACTCTCCTCAACATTGCTTCAATTAAACAAACCTTCCTGCTATAAATATCGTTTGATTCCTGATGCAACTTCCTAATACTCATACTTCCACGCCTCAATTCAATTCTAACTATACAGATTAGAATTCTTAAATCTCCAAACTCAATCACACTAGCCAAACTACTCATTCCAATACTAAATCACCAAAGCTCAAATTCCTAGTTCTATTCGATTATCAAATCACACAAACCAGAAGACGACTTCAATCCGAAGCAAAAACGAAGCACCTTTTTTCTATTGGAATAAAGCTAACAAACCTATACGAACAAAATCGAGCCAAATTTCAAAAGCGAACCTGGAAACCTGATGATCAGTAGAGCTCGTTTTGGATTCGATTCGTCTAGTCTGGCTGTGAAGGTGAGAGACGAAGGAGGAGGTGCAGAAGTGAATCTGAGTTGTGGACTCTGTGGGGGCGATAAAACGACGTCGTTGATTCAGCTCTCAAATTTCGTCGATTCAAGTCCCCTCGATTCTCGTCTCGCTCTCTTTATTCTATCTATCTGTTTTGCTCTCTATATCCAACTGTCCTCAGATCGAATCTTTCGCCGTTTTTTCTCCTTTTTTTTCTCTCTCTCTCTTTTTTATTTTCTTTTTACCAAAAAGTTATTGATTTAATTTAAAGCGAAAGTCCTTTTGTGTGTCTCTTACTCTCTCTTATTGCATTTTATAGGGATTTTTAATTTAGTAAATTATTTTAGGAAATAATAATACGACTAAAATGTGTAGTTTCAGAGAGAGGTTAACGGCGAAGAAATTGGATTGTGTCCCGTGATTTTGATCTGATATCGGCTGGTCAATTTAACAGTCGAGAGTTTTTTTTTTTTTATGAAAATTTAACAATCGAGAGTTGATTACTTCACTAATATGGAGAGATGCATAGATCAAGGCCAATTAGTGAGTTAATTACTTCACTAATATGGGAAGATGCTTAGATTAAGGTCAACTAATCACAAATGAAGGATGGGCTGCCTGCGAACAAAGAAATCAAACATTTATCTTATACCTTCAAATTATAGTCTTTTTTCTTATCGAAGCATATAATATTAAGACCGAGCTTGAACACATTAACAAATAAGGCTAGTTATGTTTGTGTTTTATTTAGATTTCAAGTTTGTAGGCTCAAACAAGTGAGTAAATTATCTAAATATTATGGTAATAAGGTTCTCCTTATAACATATTTTGTAACATGTCATTATGGCTTGCGACTCTATATGAATGAAATTCATATTTTCCTCAAAAATAAATCACAATGGCAGTTTTTCAACTGTAACTATATCCCAAAATTGAAAGTTGCAACAAAGTATGTCATGATATTTGTTGTGAAGGATGAAATATAGGCATGGATTGATGGCATATAACTGCCATTGATGTAAGCACTTCATAGAATATAGCACCATATAACTGAAAATTCACTCTTACAATACTCTACTATGGTGTGATTGATGAGCTCAAGGTGTTATAGTCATGCCACTATAAAATCACATATGTTCTCTTGATATGTTAGTTTATTTATATTGTAGTTACATTTTGGACAGTCAATTGGAAAAACCTTCTTTTGAAGTTCATCCCCGTTTTGAATCAAATTCAACATTTTCATTGCTTAATTCCATTGTCTTACATACAAATAAGAAATAAGAAATCAGTGTATGCATATAGATAACACTCTTTGTTACATCAATCCATGCTTACTAAAGTGACCATACAACTGTAAACACTTCATAGAATATAGGCATACAAATGCATAAGAATTAAAGTAAATACAAAAGCTTCATCCACGTGGTTGATTGGGTTGCTTAAAAATGCTCATATTCTTTTGGGCGTTTGAATGATTATCTCCTCAACAAAGAGGTCTGGAAAATGTGAGATGGGATTAGTGCGAGCACTTTTCTTTTTGTTTGTTTTAAGAGTATTTTCAATTTTTATCTTATAACCCGAACCCAAATATGTATTTTGACTCTCTCATATCCATTTATATTCTTATAGGTTTTGCATCTCCAACTCCTACAATCAAAACCTAAAACATTATGCATCGTAACAATTTCACATTGTTTGACCATAGTATAAAGTTATACATCATACGTAAAACACAATTATCAAATCTTTGAATTTAATTTTTGAAAACCCTGACAAGAACTCTTGAAATGCATTGACTACATTGACGATTTTGGGAATAAGTACAGGAAGCCTCTCTAAGTATACAAACTCGACGATTTTCTCCAACAACGAGATGTATAGACTATTCACGAGAAACCAATCCAAACTTGCCATCGATATTTGCATTTTGAATATGTTACAATTTTAATTGACTATGAAATTTCTCTTTATAGTAAGGAAGCTTTTCACTCACGTACATTAACTATTTTTACAAATGTCTTCATTTTCGTGTTAAGGGCGTTTCATGTCATTCATCTACCTATGTGCATCATCCCGTATACTAATCTCAAATACAGGGGACACACACTCACACCCATATTATAAGTTTCATACTAAATCTTAGAAATATCTTCAGTATACGGCGTGATTTTTCGGCGTATAAGAATTTTCAACTAAATACTTCGGTGAAAGTATGATTCAGTTCAAACCTACTTTGACTCAAGTTAGATCCGGAATGCGCCGGGTCACACGGCGGTGACTTTGCCCTTGCCACGCGGGATGCTATCTTACAAAGGGGAAATTATTTTTTGTACCCGAAACACCACCTGTTTTATGTTCCTCTTTAATCTCATTGGTCCACGTGTTTTGTTCTTATTTCTGATTGGTGTATTTAATTATTTTTTCTTTTTCTTTTCTATCCCGTGCTGGTCCCCATATGAATCTAAGTTATATGATTGGTCGGGTACAACACCTAACAGTGCCACGTGGGCGTGGGCCGACAAGAATGGCATGAAACGTGGCCCGCAGTGCACGTGGCACAGTGCCAGTGTACCTTTTGATGGATTTCTACGTACTAAATTTTATGGCCCATGCCACAGCATGTGACTCTTTCTTGTCCACCGGGGCAACTAGAGGTGACATTAGCATTTTCTCCACCAGCCATGACCTTAATTAAGACTGCCTAACCACCAAATTACTATTTGATTACGTTATAATTAGGCTTATTATTAATATTAATTGGTTTTCTTTTTTGAATGAAAACGAGTGGGGGGCGACCTCTACTTTCTTGACCAGCGTTTAATCATATGGGGAATCGTGCTAAGCAGACTCTTCTGTTCAAAGTAAGGAGAAAACCCGTGTCCAGCTCTAAATTGTGTGCAGTACTGGGCAGGTGAAACGCTTGGAAGTTATGAATGGAATAAAACACAAGTTATGTGGTGAAATAATCGACGTTGAATGTAACCAAAGAAAATAAATAATCGACGTTGAATGCTTGGCACATGACTATAATGCCCCTATCGGAGTTTGATCATCCTCGTACATATGAAATACTATCAAATGTACATACGAAATACTATCAAATGTGCGACAATTTAACTATAACCATATCTAACTGATACAAACAAATGACTAGTGTTGAACATTCAAAATTTGAATTACTTCGTTCTGAACAGTGATTCACATGTCATTCATTATGTCACAAATGGGTTGTGTGGTTATTAAATGTTTAGGCTTTAACAACTTCTTTATAGATACGACAGGACTAAGCAAAGATCATATCTCATATAGTTAGTATGAATAATGCAATACTTGTGGAAGTTGTGGTTTTTTGAATGATCATGGTTTTTAAAAGACGAAATCAATCACTGAATTTTTATGAACATAAGTTGATTTTATAACAAATATTGGAAAATGTGTGCTCGATTCAATTACTTTAATAAAACATACAAAATCGTGTGCTTGATTTCAAATTCTGCAAGTTCTATTAAAACATTCAAATTCTGCAGAGGATCACAAGCAGTAAATTATTTCCTTTTAAACAAATATTCGTTTCCATAATTCTTCAGTTAAAAAAGGAAAAAGAACTAGAAAAAGGTTTTCGTGTTTACCACGTACACCGTTGCCGTAACACGAAAAGGGCAATTCAGACAACCAAAAAAGAAAGAAAAAGAGAGAAAAAAAAAAAACTTAGTCTCCCCCAAGTAGGGTAGCCGTCGCTCAAATCCGCCACGTGTGCGGCAAAGATTGCGACTCCTCTCGTCGTCTCTGTCGACGTCGTCTTTCCTACTCTACAGAGACTCTCTCACTCACTCTCTCTCTACATGATCACCTGCTTCGCTTCGCCTTCCCCACTCTCTCTCTGCTCCTTTTTTTTTTGCTTATTAAAGCGGTAAGGCTAACCACTCCTCTCCTATTCCTACAGAGCTAGCTTCCCTCGCTCTCCCTCTTCACTTTCTCTCTCTACATTTCCGAGCTGAGTCGGCAAGAAAGAGATCTCTGGAAACCTCGAAATCGAAGCAAGGTATACTCTCGCAGCTAGGGTTTCCGTATATTCTACACTCCTCGCTTCTTTGTTGCTTTTAGCTCTTATACTAGCTCTCAATTCTCCAGGTTTTGCTTTCGCCTCAGCTTCAATTGAAAGCTGTGAGGTTTCGTGTTCATATTGCTGTAGATTTGGTACTGGATTTGTTCTTGTGTTGTTTGGTGAAGCTTAGTGGTTGAGAACTTGAGATTCTGTGTTGTGAAGAAGTAGGTGTGATTTTTTTTTTTTTGTGTGTGGCTCGGTTGGTGGTTTTTGTGAGCAATGTGGGTGGGAAATTGAGGGGAGATTGGTTTAGGGATTGGATTTTCGAGAGTTTGAGGTTGCGAAAATGCCTAGGGGGAGAAGGAGGACGATACATTTTAGTAAATTGTACTCGTTTTCGTGTTTTAAGCCGACTTACGAAGATGATCATGCTAGGATTGGGGATAGGGGGTACTCTAGAGTTGTGCAGTGTAACGAACCAGAGAATGCGGAGGCGCTGCAGTTGAAGTATAGGGGGAATTATGTCTCGACTACTAAGTATTCGGCGGCAAATTTCATTCCGAAGTCTTTGTTTGAGCAGTTTAGGAGGGTGGCGAATATATACTTTCTTGTTGTGGCTTGTGTTTCGTTCAGTCCGTTGGCGCCTTTTAAGGCTGTTAGTGTTCTTGTACCGCTGTTGGTGGTGATTGGAGCTACTATGGTTAAGGAAGCTATAGAAGATTGGAGGCGAAGGAGACAGGTAATGCTACAACACTTTCTTTGTGTTTGGGTCATCTAAGTGTTCTTATCATTTTTGCACTGTTGATTGAATGTTTACTTCAACTATGGCTCATGCTTAGTTAGTAATGCTTGAAGTACTCGGTAAAGAATCTGGAGTTTAATTTATATTTTTTTTCTGTCGCTGTTCATAATCTCAAAATGTCAAGCACATTATATAGTAACTTTTGTTGTAGATGTTTATTTTTCTTGAGAATTTGCACTGACAGAGGATTACTGTATATATAGTTTGTACTGATTGATGATTACCCTCCATATTCACACCGGATGCAGTAGTAATGGAAAGAACAACATTTCTGTCATTACTTCCAATTGATATTTTGATGTCATCTATCTTTTTGCTCTGTGCGAAAGAGTTGGCTAATATCTGAAATGGTTTCAGGATGTGGAGGCAAATAATCGAAAGGTGGAAGTGTACAGTAGGAATTATTCATTCATAGAGACCAGGTGGAAGAAACTTAGAGTTGGTGATCTTGTGAAGGTGCGCAAGGATGAGTACTTTCCTGCTGATCTGCTTTTGCTTTCATCAAGCTATGAGGATGGCATATGCTATGTGGAAACTATGAACCTTGATGGAGAAACAAATTTAAAATTGAAGCGAGCACTGGAGGTGACTTCCCATTTTAATGATGAAAATTCCTTACAAAGATTTAGGGCAAAGATCATGTGTGAGGATCCAAATGAAAATCTATATTCATTTGTTGGGACTTTGTTCTATAACGGGGAAGAATACCCACTATCCTTGCAACAGATGCTCCTGAGAGACTCTAAGCTGAAAAATACAGAATTTGTGTATGGTGTTGTTGTTTTCACTGGGCATGACACAAAAGTTATGCAAAATGCCACAGATCCTCCTTCAAAGAGAAGTAAAATCGAGAGGAAAATGGATAAGATAATCTACATCCTTTTCAGTACTCTATTTGTGATAGCTTTTGTTGGATCTGTCTTTTTTGGTATTTATACCAAAAATGATGATAGTGGTGGAAAGATCACAAGGTGGTATCTTCGTCCAGGCCCAGATGTAGCCGTTGTGTATTATGATTCCCAAAGGCCAGCACTTGCAGCTCTCCTCCATTTTCTGACAGCTCTTATGTTGTATGGATATCTGATACCAATATCTTTATATGTTTCAATTGAAATGGTGAAGGTATTACAGAGCATATTCATTAACCGGGATCAGGATATGTACTATGAGGAAACAGATAGGCCAGCTCATGCACGCACCTCTAATCTGAATGAGGAACTTGGTCAGATTGATATGATACTTTCTGATAAAACTGGTACACTGACATGCAACTCCATGGAGTTTATTAAATGTTCAATAGCAGGCACCGCTTATGGCCATGGTATGACAGAAGTGGAAATGGCACTGGCAAGTAGAAGGGATGGAGTGCCTGAAAATGGTCATGTATCATCTGATGTGGTAGAGCATAGTACTGGTATTCCTGATAGCTCTCGAAAGTCAATTAAGGGTTTCAACTTCAGGGATGAGCGCATCATGAATGGGCACTGGGTTAATGAACCTCATTCAGATACCATCCAGAAATTCTTTCGGGTTTTAGCAATCTGTCATACAGCCATACCTGTTGTGGATAAAGAATCAGGAGAAATATCTTACGAAGCTGAGTCACCAGATGAAGCAGCTTTTGTCATAGCTGCCAGGGAGCTCGGCTTTGGGTTTTTTGAAAGGAAACAAACGAGCATATCATTGCATGAGTTAGATTACAAGACTGGAGAAAAGGATGACAGGTGAGCTCCTTTTGTACTGTCGCTGGTTTGTGTTTTTCATTTGAGCACCTTATAACAATTACAGTTATTAGAGTTTTGATAAAACTGAGAATATGCTCTATTATTTAGTTCTGAGATCTGGCCCAAACTTTTCTTTCTGCTGCATTATTTCTTAGGAAACTGGTCTGTCAAAGTTCATGCGATAAGTAAACACTTCTTTTCTGAAACAACAGAGGCTTAAAAGTTCAATACGTCTGGAATATTTGAACAAGTATTGTAGTTTCATTTAATCAGCTCATCTGATGTCCCTACTTGGAGTAAGACACAGGGAAAGCGGACATTCAAAATATTGGTAGGATCACTTTCATGATGCTTGGGTTCTGCCAATCAAAGGAAGTTGCATCTTAATACAATAGCGAGACAGCAGCCTTGAATATGCTTTGGATAACATCTTATTTGCACATCTATGTGTATCTCTCTCTGTCTCTATGTTCTCGCCAAGAAATTCTTTAATACCTGGCTAAATAAGGAGTAGAAACAAAAACCTAATTGTTACATTGAATAATTTAATTCTGATTGTATAAATAGAATCATTGTCCCATGTTAACCATTTCTTTTTGTTACTTTACCGATGCCTTTGGGTGCATACTTGTATACACGTAATTCATGCATGTGTACATGCACAAACATATATAACAATCACTTTTGTATAATTTATTGACCATTTTTTTTTTTTGATATCCTAGAGAATATGAGCTTCTTCATGTCTTGGAGTTCAACAGTTCTCGCAAAAGAATGTCAGTAATTGTCAGGAGTCCGGAAAACAAACTGTTGCTTCTTTGCAAAGGTGCAGACAGGTTAGACTCTTGACTCCTCTTGCCTTAGGCTTTCCATTTAAAGTTGCAAGTTGGGTCACTTCATTCCTTAACTTTCATTTATCCGTATATATACAGTGCAATTTTTGAAAGGCTGGCAAAAGATGGGCGCCAGTTTGAGGATCAAACTAAGGAGCACATTCACAAATATGCTGAAGCAGGTTTACGAACTTTGGTGGTTGCATACCGTGAGATTGATCTAGAAGAATATAAAGAATGGGAGCAAAAGTTTCTAAAGGCCAAAGCTTCTCTAACTGAAGGCCGAGATGTATTAATGGATGAGCTTGCTGATAAGATTGAAAGCGAATTAGTTCTACTTGGCGTGACAGCTGTTGAGGACAAACTGCAAAAGGGGGTGAGCATGAAATTTTATATTTTCCTACAACATTTTCCACACATTTTTTTTTCCGGTAGGATTATTTGAACTTTTCTTTTAGATTATCTATTTGATTGCAACTGCTTTTCAGAACCCAAAAAAAAAACAGAACCTCCTTAGTCATCCAAGAAAATCTTGTTTGCCCGCCTGGATAATTTATTACATACTGATGCTGTTCTCTGGAATGCAGGTTCCTGAGTGTATCAACAAGCTTGCTCTGGCTGGAATTAAAATATGGGTATTGACTGGTGATAAAATGGAAACTGCAGTTAACATAGGGTATGATATTAGTGTTACATTATTGGTTCTATTTCTTTTTACTGGATGCTTCAGTTTACTTAGATAAGATATGTTTGCAGGTATGCTTGCAGTTTACTTCGACAAGATATGAAACGGATTGTCATCAGTCTTGATTCACCAGATATAAATGCATTGGAAAAACAAGGGGACAAAGACGCTATTCAAAAGGTATAGAATCCTAAAGCAAAATCCATGACATAGTTTTTGTTACTTTTTTGTTTTACCCTCTTGGATTATTTTCTGAAATGTGGATTGTTCTAAGGCCTGTCGTGCAAGCACAAAGAAGCAGATTGGAGAAGGTTTTTCGCAAATTAATGAAGCTAGAAAAGGTTCCAGCTCCGCTAAAGCATTTGGCTTAATAATTGATGGCAAGTCCTTGGAATATTCACTGAAGGAGGATTTGGAAAAGTCATTTTTTGAGCTTGCAATTAATTGTGCTTCAGTTATATGCTGCCGCTCTACGCCCAAACAGAAAGCTCTTGTAAGTGCTCATGACTGATTCGAATCATCTATGTTTATATCTATGGCCACTTGCTGACACCTACATGATCTGAGAGTGTACTATAAAATTCGTGCAGGTTACGAGATTGGTAAAAAATGAGACAGGTAGAATAACACTTGCTATTGGTGATGGGGCGAATGATGTTGGCATGCTTCAAGAGGCAGACATTGGAGTCGGCATTAGTGGTGTTGAAGGGATGCAGGTGAATTTACTTTTCATTTGTGTTAATATCTTCATGATGTTCAGTCATGATCAACACAACATTCCTTCATTGTCAGCTCCTTTCAAGCTGCTGAGGAGTTATATTTCACTTGCATATAAGCATTTCTTCAACATCTTGACTGCACAATTCTTTAGTATTGTACTTGACCATATTCCCATGTTTTATATTTTCCTACCACCCCATTCTTTTTTATTCAACCTGTACATCTGATTCCAAGTCCAAGTGTTTAGTGATCTATATTTGGTTTGCCACTGGTCAATTTGGCATCTTTTTGAAACCACATCGAATAACAGTGTGAGTAACCAATAATCAGTAAACTGTTAAGGACTGTCTTTGTATAACACTCTTTAGTTTTTACCAATATTTACTTTTTGGTGACGGACATCTCCCAAACATTTAAGGTGAATAATAGATTGCAAGTCCCCGCTGCTGATTCCTTCTAATTTTTGAACGCAGGCAGTGATGGCAAGTGATTTTTCAATTGCTCAATTTCGTTTTCTGGAGCGTCTCTTGCTTGTACACGGGCATTGGTGTTACAGGCGTATATCAATGATGGTAAATCATATTCTTAGAATTGCCAGACAAACAAGTTTATTTCCTCAATCAATTTAGGCAGCAGAGCTACACTGTTTCTTTCTAAATCTCCTCTATGTGATCCATCATGTAATTACGGTTCTCCTGGTTCGGATTTCCCTTGCTATGAGCCTGACTAGTTTGCTGACATTAATACTATAGATATTAGGGTCTGGATATTTTGCTTACAGATGGTTCATCCCCTGTTGATCTGTGTTTGCTCATTTTGATTGATGCAGATATGCTACTTCTTCTACAAGAACATAACATTTGGGTTTACTCTGTTTTGGTTTGAGGCCCATAATTCTTTCTCTGGTCTGCCTGCGTATAATGATTGGTACATGTCATGCTACAATGTCTTCTTCACATCACTTCCTGTAATTGCTCTAGGTGTCTTCGATCAGGATGTTTCTGCACGACTATGCCTGAAGGTATGGGATTAGTTCATTTGAAAGAGTTTTCTCACAAACAAAAGAAACAGAAAATTTATCAACATTATAAATTCATTGAAATATACTGACTGTCGATATAATATCTAAGGTGATAATTGAGTGCATAATATGATATACATTCATGGTATTGTTATAGCTTAGCATATGCTAAATCCCAATCAAGAGAAATAGCAATTATCAATTCGAGTACCATGTGTTTTAGACTGAGTGAGTATGAAAAGTTGTTGTACAATGTCTTTTTTCTTGAAACCAAATGTAGTATAATTTATTTATTCTTGAAACCAAATCTAGTATAATTTACTTGATCGCTTGCCATATTGAAACTGTATTATATGATTTATATCTTTGTTCATAATCCTTGAAGCTTATTCTGGAGCTAGAAGAGTTAATTTATTGTTCATTGATGTTCTGTTCACAGTACCCATCCTTATATCTAGAAGGGGTGGAGAACATCCTCTTCAGCTGGACCCGCATACTCGGCTGGATGTTTAATGGATTGTTGAGCTCCATAATAATCTTCTTCTTCACTACCAATTCTATGATTCCGCAGCCATTTCGGAAAGATGGTCAAGTAGCTGACTATCAAATCCTAGGTGTCACAATGTACACTTGCGTAGTGTGGGCTGTAAACTGCCAAATGGCGATCTCCATCAACTACTTCACTTGGATACAGCACTTATTCATCTGGGGCAGTATTGCCTTCTGGTATATATTTTTAGTTGTATATGGTTTTATCTCACCTAGTAAATCCACAACAGCATACAAAGTGTTTGTGGAAGAGTGTGCTCCCAGTCCTCTCTATTGGCTAGTCACCCTTCTTGTTGTCATCTGCACTCTGCTGCCATATTTCTCATACCGCGCTTTCCAGACACGGTTTAAACCAATGCGTCACGATGTAATACAGCAGAAACGATTACTGAGTTGTGACAATGGTCAGATTGACGCTTCTGGTGAATTGCCCGTAAGAGTCAGAGGCAAGCTACAGCATCTGAGGCAGAGACTAAAAGAAAGAGAGTCGTGAAACTAGGTGTGTTAGTGTCGTTTGATTAGGAATGCTTGGTTTTCTGTATATGTTTTTACAGTTTGAGAGAGGTGTTTAGTTTGTTGGGCAGTTTCTGTTTTAAGTTGGGCAGAGGCCAATGAGAGAATATGAACTATGTAGAGAGGGCATATAACACTCACCCTCCTTTGTAGGTTAACCTTGTAAAGCTGATATATATCACATTATAGAAACAAAAAGCAGTTGTATATGCCCAGGTTTTTAAGCTGTTGTGTTCTAACAGGAATACCAATTTTCAAGTCTGCAAGTAGCATCCTTTAAAGTAAAAAAGCAGCAAACTGGGGGATTGCTGGGTTTGCACAATTGTGTTATTTATATGAAGAATGGCATATGGTGATTATTGCAAATCTTATCTACACTACCCACTAAACTTCGAGATCAACATGAGTATCAAGATGTAATATATACAAATGGTGTGGAAGATCCACCAGAATATGAGTGGAAGGTTGTAAATATCCTCATGTGGGATTTGTAATCCTTAGAAGATTGGCATGCATTATTAATAAAATTAAGATCGTCTATGTTCGACTCCCAATCTCCCCCCCCCCATTTGTTGATGACAATTGGCATGCGTATCCTTTATCGTCGTAACATTCGTCGGAAGAAAGAACTACACATTTTAGCCACCCTTTGCCTTGCCCTGTCCATGGACGTGGAAGTGAGGCTATCGATGTCGTGACTCCTCAAGCAAGGGCTGCAAGGCTATACAGTATACAGACCTAATGACACCAAATGTTTTTCCAGTTTTTCCAAACCCGTGCATGGAAACCAACTTTGAAACATACCCCAAACAAATAAAGTTTGTCATTTTTGACCAAAAATGCATATTCTTATATTCCCTCTAAAAAATTTCACTAATAAAATCATGATTTTTTAGTAACTTTTAAACGGACATAAGTCAAATATCTCGATCTGATTATATTTTTTTTCACCATTTTCATGAATACCGTGAAAGTTATAAAAAAATAATTTCAATATTTTTTTTGTGTAGTTACTTGGAAGATATGATCTGAAATCATTCTCTCCTAATTAATATGGAGAGGTTGATCCGTCTCAAAAAGAAGAAGGTGAGGTTGACAAAAGAGAATTATAGTATCTTTGAAAATAAAGTGAAAATCTCATGAAAGCGCAATTGTCATCAAAGATTCAAAGAACAAATTAATGATCTCCCTTAATGCTTCATCAACACCACTTAGGAAAGGGCATACAGAAACGTGCAACACGCATCGCAAATGGATTCAACTCCAGGCTAATATCAATATTTATATGGAAAGCAAAGGCTGGCTAGCTATGTGATATGCCATTGTTTAATCTGAAAAGTCCTAAATAACTCATCTGGAATAAGAACGTCAAGTTGGATTTGCTACCACTTTTCAAGTACTTGGGCACTATAACACAAAATTTTCTTCCGGTTATATCTGCCTTTTTGAATGGGTTGGTATGGCGCGCTGGAGATCCTTTTTTAGGCTCCTTTTGAATTCTTCACGTTATATAACGGATTCTGTGATTATCTAACTCCATAGTTTATTTCCTTGAACTCTTGAAGGACTGCAGACCTTGACATCCATGACCCAATGGCTGCTTCTAATTGACTTCGATCAAGAGGCTTCGTCATGTTTGCTTAACAAGTATACTTTGGAGGATATTTCTGCAGCCGTTCTCTTTGATGCTTTAGTGATGTTGATCTTTTGGACTTGGTTATTTTCTGCTTGGACGTATGAAATTAGGTAGTATACCAATAGGCAATGGATGCTTCTCCTCCCTTTTCCTCTCTAATTCTTGGGGTTCCAAAGTTAATTCCTGAGTTTAATATTCATAAAAGAAGATGACGGCAAAAATTAGTCACATACATACTAGACCATTTTTGAACCGATTATTTGTATTATTTTGCATAATACTTTGGAAAATTTATAAAAATAACCTTAACAATGAAATACCCAAATCATAAGCATCTTATTTGTATTATTTTGCATAATACTTTGGAAAATTTACAAAAATAAGGGTCAATAATAAAATGGTCATTTTAGAAATAATAAATGATAAAACTGTTAATAAATGTTCACTGATGATAAAATAGTACACTCATTTAAATGCCTTAAACCGTTGCCATAAAAATAAAAAAAATTACGATCTATACCATTGAAATCTCTTAAAGCGTTCAAGTACATATGTAAGTTTGGAACAGAAGTAGATGAAGTGTGCACATACGTATATGCCTACGTACGTAAGGGGGCATCTTCAACAATGAAAAGAAAGGCACATCCTATGCATGTACATATGTCACAAGGTCAGCTTAAATTAGGTATAATATAAAACTGCCACATATATACAACAATGTTAGGGTTTAATTTGATACCAACTTCATACTATATCATACTTCGAGCTCCAAAGTCTACGAGTCCTCGCATTCAACTCATACAATAACATAAACACAGGCTTCTGGCTTCTTGTGCTTCAAGAATCAAGAAGCAAGGTTGTGTTCTTCGATCTCTTTTGTTTTTATTTCCTTGATATTTAGGCCAATTTGCATTAGCTTCCGGGCCAAGTTTACTATTTTTATTACGACGGTAGCTACGGCTGAGCTGGTTTCCCGGTATATCTGTGATTTTCCTTCTAGAAATGCTATTCCACATGGCCTCACGAGGTTGGCAATTCGCATTACTCAGCAAAAATATTTCTAGAACATCACCAATAAACGTCCATGACTTCTCCATCATCGGGAAGAAAAAAAAATCGAGAACACCACGATTTCTATTTGTTTGAAGTTTGGAGTTTGCGTGGTACGTCATCTCTGTTACGAAGGAATGAATGAGAATGATCCAACTTATCTTACCCTCTTTAGTGGCGCACGAGTTCAATTTCTTCAAGCATGCATAGAATTTACAATATGAATCTTGCAACTTTGATGCACTCTCAACTATCACTCTACATTTTATGCTCATAAATACATGAAAAGAATTTGTAAATTAAGATATTTCATAACTTATCAAATTAAAACTCCGTCGATGACATTTGTCTATGTCGACTCACATTCTAAATCCGTCAATCTATATGATTTCACATAATAAGAATTAACGTTGAGTTAGATTTTGTATCCATCGTTATTTTTTAATTAATGACATAAATGAAGCTAGCTAGGAACTAATTTAGACTCATACAAACAATGTTATTATGTTCTTATTAAGACGGTAGTTGTTGTTTGATATATTTATTCATGATATTTAATTAGATTCTACCTCAACTTTTCACCAAAATCTTAAATTTACGATTTTCGAGTGTAGTATTATACTATATACTATATACTACTAGTATATAGTATTGGGACACGCGGGTAGAAGGTTTGAGTACACCGGGTTGACGGGGGAAGTTGGATGTACAATGTCCGTAACCTTAAACGCGTAAACAAACAAGAATGAAGCAAGTGTATGATCTATTTGTGTGTATCTCACTTCCCACTTAGAAACCCAGCAAAGTTAATTACACCACCAGTAATTCGTGAAAAGCCGAAAGCCTCCCACCAAACTAAATCCTATTTATTAAAATAATAATTAAAACCTTCCTCGCCTCCACTCTCCCACCAGAGACCCATATATAAATACAATCAAACCAAAGCCGAAGAGTCACACAACTCACAACTCACAGCAGCTCCCTCCTCATCTTCCCCTCATTTTAACGCTCCAAGACACAACATGCAAAACCAGGATTATTATTCCGACCAGGGTTTGGTCTGCCCTAGCTTCAACACCTACTCCTCCCCCTCCACCGCCGACACCGCCGCCAAGGTTTGCCGCGAATTCAGAGGCCTCGGCTTAGTCGACGAGGACAACGAGTACGAGTATGATCAAGCCGTTGAGGAACAAGAAGAGGACGATGACTTCGAGTTCGTTTCGTTTCAGAAATCCGCGGACGAGGTTTTCTTCGGCGACAACACACGGATCGGTCCGGTTTTCCCCGTCTTTAATCGTGATCTTATAAGTCAACGGGATCTAAACGACGCCGCGTCGTCGTCTGCTTCATCCGACGTGGACGAGCTGGAGGGCGTCCCGGCGGGCAGCTACTGCGTTTGGATGCCGAAAACGACGCCGGCATCGTCTCCTTCTCATTGCAAGAAGAGCAAGTCGACCGGAACGTCGTCGTCTGACTCGTCTCGGAAATGGAGGCTGAGGGACTTGCTGCGGCGGAGCAACAGCGAAGGCAGCAAGGACGCCTTCGTGCTGCTGACGCCTGCACTGACGTCACCACCGAGCTCGAAGAAGCTAACTGGTAACGATCATCATCACCCTAATGAGAAAATGGTAATGACGAAGGGGAAGAAGAGCTTTGATGGGCGGCCCAGATCGAAAGGGCCGAACGCTGTGTCGATGGCGCACGAGGTGTTCTACGCCAAGAGTAAAGAGAAAGAAGGGTACAATAAGAGACAGTCGTATCTTCCTTACAGGAAAGACCTGGTGGGGTTCTTTGCTAGTGTGAACGCCATGGGAAGGACCTTTCCTACTTTCTAATTAGATTCCAATAGTAGTAACTTGATAATTATGCTCTCCGATGATCATAGTTTTGTCCTTGTTATAAAGCTTGAGTATCAAATTTTTTGGTTTTTTTATAGCTAGGAGAAGCAACATGTAAATATTAATTTTGTTTTGTTCTTGTTCAATGATCAATATATGCAAGCACATGGATCGATCTGCAAGCAAATCCGAGTTATTTAGTTTGAGATGCTTAATTATAGTGCAGAAAGATTGTGCTTCTATTTGTTTTTTCATTTTAACACTAATTAATTGTTTGATTCTTGGGTCTGAATTATGCATTTTTTGTTGGTTTGTGATATACAGTCACATTCTGTGTTGTTGAGTTATCAATTTTGTGTCTTTTCGAATACAATGGGATTAATACAAACCACTCCTTTTTTTTTTTTTTAAAAAAAAAAACGAAATTCAATTTGTAGTCATGTGTAGTCTAGGTAGCATACATTATTAATTGTTGGCGACCTGGCCTGGCATGGTTTTGGGGTTACGATTTTTTTGAGATATGATGAAGATTGTGTTGAAGAGTTTAGCTACGTCTGAACTCATGTTTTAAGGTTGGCATGTATTAGAGCATCTTTAATAGCTTTTTCATTTTTTTAATTAATTTTAGGAAATATTTGGTTGTTTTGTGGTTCAACAGTTTTCTATGGAGGAGAAAAAAAAACACTCATTCCCTAAATTTGCAATAAAGTCTTCATTCCCCAAATATTAACTATTTATGTGCTCCAACGATAAAAATAAAAGTCTAGAATATTTTATTAGGTAATTTTTGTTACAATGAAATATGATTTTTTTGTTATTATTAATAATCATGTAATATTTTTTATTGTTGTAATACATGTCGAAATCTTCAAAATAGAAAAGTTGTTAGAGTTAGAGCTAGAGCATAATTTTTTTCTTCAGATTTCGACTTTTGTTTCCCTATTTTAGAGAAATTTTAACTATTCAAAATTGATTATGCTCGCGTAATTAATCTTATACCTGGTGGGTCTGAAATTTATACAATTCATACACATCAAGGATCGATTGTATTTTGTTTGTTTATTAATACTTGATTGTATTTCAATTTATACTCACACAATATTTAGACAGTTTATCGATTTAATTATACATGTCATGTTTGTACAAGGATTAAGCTATCTTGGTCACGAGGCTGCCACTTAATATGTAAGCACTTCGAAACTTTGGCATTCAAACTGTTTCATTAGTTTTCCAATTAGTTAGCTCCCAAATAATCATGAGCCCAATAAAAGGTTTGAGTATGAGCGAGGGAGTTAACCGCTAGAAAATCAACTTATTAAAGGAATGCTAAATTAACCATGAAATGAGAAGAGCATGAGGAATGGAGTTTGAAGCCAGGTGATATATGGATCGATTCTGGAAAGGTGTTACAGTCCAATTTGTAAAAGAATCATACCAAGTTAAAGGATAGGGGGTATTACATACAAAAATGATATGAAGACTAATAGCAATTTTGTGTGAAACTTATACAATCTAAATACATCTATGGCTTGAATGTTAATATTTTTTGTTTTGTACTAGGAATTATATGAATTTTGCATTTGTCTTTATTTATATTTGTAATTAAGCTAGTTGCAAGTCAAATGATGGCTTCATGTCTAACATTTTTTTGTTTTTCAGTAAGTACGTCAATTAGGGGATGTTTTACTTCTTTTACAATAGTCAATCATCGATGATATGAACAAATATTGTATAGTTTTTAAATCCCAAAATCGTGTCTTTTGAAGGTAACAAGTTACCAACTTATTTTGTTTTTACTGGAAAACAACCAGAAATTAGAGAAAATTCTGGTACTTGGTCTAGTTCATACAAGCCACATTTCCTCTGAAGTTTTCAATTCAATGCTTGACTACTGTTACACTTAGGAAATTATACATGTAAGGAAATAATAGAACCACGATATATTTCTCAACGTTCATATAATTAAGCTGCAGTATCCATATTTCTCAACGTTCATATAATTGGATATCCATAAAGATGCTAATTGGTGTCTGTTCTTGAAGATGATACAAACCACTTAATTGGAAATATTGATAAAGCTAGCCGTCCATATATGGCATTTTTGAAGAAACTACTAAATGGAGATAGTGATCGAACTTGATCTCCAAGTTTAAACATGTTGCTCAAATTGGACCACTGATTACAACTAAACGAGCATCATGTTCCTATATATTAGTTCGTCACTTCGCACTAGAAAATACGAAAAGGTGAAAGTAGGACTTTTATCTTCACAACGTACTTCATGATGCTCCAATTCTACCATTTCCCACTTCAAAGAAGGAAATGAAAGATAAAAGATTGTTAGTCAATGAAAAATGATGACGAATACGTGTTCGGCGTGGTCGAAAGCAATCGATCGGGTTGTCTCCATCTCCATACTACTGATTTTCAAGAGAGCTGAAGCTGAGGGCCGCCCTCCGTTGATGTTCTTATCTCGGAGGGCGGCCTTATTCAATTGATGTGAGAGATCGATGGAAGAAGCTTAAGGTGGTTGCCTCATTAACAAGATGTTATTAATTAAGTTTTGACTAATTATCGATCTTCGATTAATGAAACAGGCTTTGAGAATCGACTACTGGTATATAAAATCATACCATGAAGGCGATACATGGCCGAGTGCCATGCATATATATTCTTCTGTCGACCCTCTAATTAATCCGATCGATGTTACTGATCACAAATGTTAAGGAAAATGACACGGTTCGATCTGTGTCTTATTGCTCGTATGCATATTAGAGCTACACTTAACCAGATACTATGTACTCTACCAAATACGAATCGATCACAACATCAAGACTACCAGACCGGGAGCCATTTCTGCCTAATTTTTCCTCTCATTTTGAATTTGGGAGATAATAACTGTGTCTCATTCAAGCTTTATCACTGATTGACAGCTTCAAACTTTGCTCCACTAAGGATTGGAATCTTTCAATGCCCATGGAAAACATTAACTTGGATCGATGACATAAAGAAGAAACAAAATGTGAACAAGCTGTGTAGAAGTCTATGAGTATGAGTGAGCATCAAGTTAACTTTGATCATATATATGTGGAACTTGCGTGGAGTTTAACAAAACATAATAATACTACTAGCACATGGAAACATAATTATTTGGGATCCGATAGCTAAATTGGAAGCTGTGCTTTTGCAATGTTTATACTACATGAGCTAGCGTTTCTTCCGGTTGAACAATTCTAACATATAAATGGTCGACTTCCTGTGTAGCTGTATTGCTTTTTCATTATCCCTTGTTTAAAAGATGATCAACTAATCACATTTACGCTACTAATCTAAGGTGTTTTCATCGGTTGCTTCTGTTTTCTTCTTTCTTTGTTGCTTGTGAAGTTATATATTAAGAGATACGTACTTTCTTCTGTATCATGTATGAAGTATATGTGAAGACGAGGATGAAGAGCTTTGCTACCTTCCTCACCAAACAAGTCTTTTTTAATAACGTTCATACTGTAATTCCAAATTATTTGCCGATCGAATGAGAGAAAATTAAGTTTCAGATCGAATTAAAAAGTTTCCGATATCGACATTTAGGTTCAGTGTGATTAATCCAGAAAAAATTGCTCATTTCCTTGCTGAACTGATCGATGAAGTTTCCACATATATATGGTACAGATATTGAATAGAGTAACAGAGTCATAGGTATAATTTGAGCAACGATCACTCACATGGCCTTAATTAACTGCAGGGGCACAGCAAAAACTATTTCACTTTCCAAGCTCGGGCACCCACGCTCTCAATCTGCAGATTCTGCTGGCTTTTTGCAGTGACCCTAAAACAGCAATGTCCCTTGTTCATCGATGAAAATGACTTCTTCCTACCATAGTTACCACTGCTAGATTCATTTCAAGGATCTGTCCCTTGTACCTTCGAATTTCAAAACCCACCGGTTTAAACCACAAAGTACATTGATATAAATGACTTCAACTTCCCAAGCTTTGCTAGCTTTTGCTTTCTTCTGTTTAAAGAAGCACTTCATTATTTCTCATGCCCCTCACATTCACTTGAACTCTGAACAAAACCCTCTACATTCTTAGAGGCTCTACTATTGCCAACAGCTTTTATATACTCTAGTCTCCGATTAAAGCTCCAGCATTAGCGCTCGTGTCAGCACCTCCTAGCTAGGGTCTGTTCCAGAATGGCCACCATGGCTGTTTCCCTATTATTAGTGGTGATACTCGGACCCTTCTCAAGCCGAGGCAGCTCGCGCTTTCTTTGTGTTTGGAGGGGCTCCTAATTGGCGTTGGCCATAAATTGTCGATTCAATGGAATTGCATTATCTAGCTAGGAATCCAAACTTGATAGCTTGATCTCACTACAACGTGGTACGGCTAAAATAGCCTCACAATTTAACCCTGCAAAAGATTGTCGATTGTAGTATAAAGAAGCAAGGATCGTTCATTGCCAGAGATTGAGGGTATTTAATTTCACACACAAAAACAATGTCACAAAAGTGTCTACTGTTCCTGACGAACAGCAGACTAAAATATAATTAACTACCTAATCTACACTACTCAGAAAATTATGAAAATTTATAAAACTAAACTAGACACAAAGAAGAACACGCACACAAAATTTGAGGGGATTTGGAGTTTGTTTACTATACTAAATAAATCACGAAATACAGAAGACAGAAGAATAAGAAAACAGTTTTGATTTGTAGTTTGAGAAATATGATAGAGAAGAGGTTAGGGATTTAGGAAATTCACCACCGAATATGCTTTAAAACAAAGTCCACACAACCAAGATTCCAATTACCAAGTTATGAAAAGGTTCAATCAAGAATAAACCGTGAACGCACTGCGTAAAATCCTATTACTTCCCTTAATTACTTATGCAAGATGAACGCACCATTACTAAGCCTTTAGAATAACCAATCAAGGTATAGACGCTATCCTATCAACAAGTTATTCTAAGCATTAAGATCAATGGAAGTGATTGAACAAGTATGCAAAACTAGTGTGGAACGCCTACCTAGCATGCAAGTCTCTCTATTTGGTTTCACCTATTGTCCTATAGGTTTTACTACTTTGAACTAAGCCGTATTAACCGTTTAGGAGATTAAACAACCTAATTCTAGCCCCACTCACAAGTTCATAATGTTCTATGTATGCATCCATGAACATAAACAAGCAAGAGTTCTCTATAATTCAAAACCAAACAGACAATCCAACTAAGTAATTACGAAATCAAGGTTGTGAAACAAAGTTTATTGCATAATTCGGGGCTTCAAACCTCCACCCCTAACTAAGATAAACTAGCCACACATCGTTGTAGAAATCACACAGAGAAAATAAATTCGAAAGTTAAAGATTACAAAGGGAAGAAGAAAACTGTGAATGGAAGGAGTTGACGATGATCTTGGCGATTTCCCCTTGATGGATTCTTGTGCGATGCAGCAACGTGAAGACTCTCTTCTGTATGACGGCTCTCTCCTCTGTTTTGGTATTAGGGTTCTGTCTTAAATAGTCTCCAAGTCTCCAAAGCTTCCTTGTCAGACCATGTTTCCTTCTTTGACTAGAATCAATGTTTGGGCCAGCTTTTGAATGTCTTCCACATATAATCTGGACTTGGATTTTGGGAAAATTATATTAATGATGTCACTCTTCAAAATCGTGCAAAAAACCCCCATGAAAGCTTTTCAAAATCCAGCCCAAACACTGCCTCGAACTTGACTGCTGCATAGCTTTCCCGGAACTGCTGATTTTCTGTCCAACTTTGGAGCTTCATAACTCCCAGATGACATCACCGATTTGGATGATTCTTGAGTCCAAAGTGATCTACAAATGCTCCTCTACAAATCTGGGCAGTCATATTGGTGAAACCGTTCTCGAAACCGCATGGAAATTAGCCTTGAAAACCGGAGAAAATAAGCAGAACCCATTTTTCAGCTTTTTGTGTTTGCAGCTTCTGTTTTGGTGAAGTGGTTCCATCGCCTTTCCTTAATATTTTTGACCATATGAGTAATCAATCTCCATCAATGACATCTCTACTTCGTATTGGAAGTCTTGCTTGTATCACTTGAGCACATATTTGCATTATCTTGCTCCACGAAGTACCTAAGAAAATAACAAAGTTAAAACAATCTTTTTAAAGGAAAATAGCCAAGTTAAATGCAAAGGTTAAACTATAAAATTGTCGCATTTTATGCTCCTATCAAATTCCCCCACACTTAGCTTTTGCTAGTCCCTTAGCAAAATCAAAGACTCAAAACCTAACTAGACTCGAAACCAACTCTAATGCCCTTAACAAATTGTCTCAGAAATCCCCTACTTTCATAGCACCAAGAATAACACTCAACCAAGAATTAAGCTCACATTCAAGAGTTAATAAAGACTTATATTCAACATAGCACAAGTAAGACTTGGGAGAGAACAATGGTGATGGTTAGAGCTCAACATGCATAAGACAAATCATGATTTCACCTCACAAGGATTGCACTCTTTCTTCTCTCCAGATTCAAGGTATGCTTAAAGCTTTCACTCAAGTGTATGTGAGAAATCAACATAAAAATCAATAAATAGCTCACATACATAAGAAAGAAAAAAAAGGTAACGAAAAACATGATTTATAATCCCATGAAGGAAATCAAATACTTGCCAAATAGACCACAATATGCTCAACTTTTGCACCTAACTCCACAGATCATAGTTTTCCCATCTCAAGGATCAAGTAGGTCTTTTTCAAGGTTGTAATGGGGCTAGGCTTAGGGTTACAGAAACAAAGGGATAGGAATTCAAACAAGTATCCTGAAACCTAGCAGAGCTTTCATTGATGCAGAGAGATTCCTCTTGTGCTCTTACAACCGTCAAGGTCTCCTTGTAACTTCATTGTGTCATTAAATGCAGCCAAATGTCATTGAGTTGGGCCGTTGCTTCATTCTAAACACTTCAAGAAATTAAGCTCGATGTTCTTCACAAATTCTTTTTCTTTAGTTCTTCTCTTCCTGCCCGTGCAATAAATTTTTTTCTTTTTCATTTTTTTTTCTTTTCTCACGGCCAGGGATTGCAATCCAGCTTGAGTCTTCCCCCACACTTATTCTTTCTTCATCATCTTTGTATTGCCTTGATTTTGCATAAATCTCATGTATAGCTCTACTAGATTCCAGAACAAGGGTAAGGATATAGCTATACTAAAGCTCAAGGTCAAGATCATAAGGGTGATGACAAAAAGGTTTAAAACATAGGCTCAAAAGGGGTTAATCTAAGGGGTGTACATCTTGTGTACACAACTGGGGACACAGGCTAATTTGGCTTTGGTGGAGATCCTAGGTGCCTCAATCCTTTCCTCAATCAGGGCATGTCATGACTAAAAGTTTTGAAAGGTGGCAAAAGCGAGTTCTAGTAAACTCTCTAGTCCATTAAACTTAATCTGCGGCAAGCATTCAATCATGAAAGAATAATGGGATTTAGCAACAAGCATATCATTGAAAATCGAATAATGAATTTCAAAATCTCTCCAAAGAAAGGCATTAAGATCAATAATCTCACAAGGGTTATTTTGAAATCACAATCCGAAATAGCATGTTCAAATATTCTGTACCAAAGTCTCAAGCCATATCTACTACAAGTACGCATGCATCATATAAGACTCGATTAACCAAAGAATGTTATGCTCATCATCTCAAATTAATGATCATCTTTTAGCCATGATTTCAGAAGATTAGTATCATCCTAGACTTGTTAGGGCTCCTACGACTCAAAAACCAAAAATAAAAACACAAACACAATTTTTTTTTTTTTTTTTTAAATTTGTGACTCTAACAAAAACAAAACAAAACACAAAATGCGTGCAGTCTCTTCCCCCACACTTGAACAATGCAGCGTCCTCGATGCAAGAACAATATAGATCATGCAATGATAACATATGTATGGAGGAAAGTGAGCAAAACAAGAGACTAAGAAAAGAAAGTTCAGAAAGGCTCCCCCATTTTGCGCTCTGAAACCAACTTCCAGCTCATATAACATCTAGTGGCAGCATCCAATGTCTGAGATTTCAATTGCAGATGAAATATGGAATTGCTAGCTTTATGAGGATATGTGGCACGTTTCCTAACTCCAAATGGGTTGAAAATGGCAGCCCTGCAAAGTTAGAAGAAAAACAGAAATCGCACAGAAAAACTGAAGCAAGGACCTTTACCCATTCAAACCTAATTTCCAATGAGTTCTGGTGCCGGAATGTAAAAGTGCCTCAAAGCAAAGTTGAAGCTGACTCAACAAGCTTTCTGGGCATGTATAGCTTTCCTCCACAGCATGGCTGGAAGTATTCCCTGTTTTGACCTTTTCCCAGCTGTACTGCACAACTTCTGGTTTCCTGGCAGTGACCTTGCTGCCTTCAACATCAAACTGAGAATGACTCGGGTCTCCAAATCCACTTCTGTAAAATCCTACAGAAACTAGACTCAGAGATCTTTCTTTTCATATATAGCACACCGTCCCAGGTTCTGCGATCTGCAAACCGTAGCCCTCCAAACTTGGCAGACTGCTTTTTGCAAGATCATTGTTTTTGCATAACTTGGAGTTTTCTTCAACTTTTCTCAACTCTAACCTGCACACACACAAAACACATCAAAACGAACAAAAACCAAACAAAGAAAACACAGAAGATAAAGATGGTTGGGTTGCCTCCCAACAAGCGCTGATTTAGCGTCTTCAGCCAGACGGAGTTTCTTCTTTAGTCCACAGGGGGTGATGCATTGCAGAGGTTCTCCTCCTCTACATTGTGCTCTTGAAAGGCCTCATAATATGGTTTGAGGCGGTGTCCATTGACTTTGAATTCATTGCCACTCTTTTCACTACGAATCTGCACAGCTCCATGAGGAAAAACGTTAGTAACAATGAAAGGACCAACCCAACGAGAACGGAGCTTACCTGGAAATAGCTTAAGTCGCGAGTGGAAAAGCAAAACTTTCTGTCCCACACTAAAAGTTTTTCCACGAATCATCTTATCATGGAAAGCTTTAGTTTTCTCTTTGTAAATTCGTGCACTCTCATATGCATCATTCCGTAGTTCTTCCAACTCACTAATTTGAAGCTTGCGGTGTAGTCCAGCCTTGTCAATGTTCATATTGAACTCTTTAACAGCCCAATATGCCCTATGCTCGAGCTCAACTGGCAGATGGCACGCTTTGCCATAAACAAGCCGGAAAGGCGACATGTCAATGGCTGTCTTGTATGCAGTTCTATACGCCCAAAGTGCATCATCAAGGCGTTGGCTCCAATCCTTCCTGTTTGGGTTGACAGTTCTCTCTAGTATCTTCTTGATCTCACGATTTGAAACTTCTGCCTGTCCACTCGTCTGAGGATGATAAGGTGTGGAAACCTTATGTGTAATGTTGTATTTCCGTAGCAAAGCTTCAATCGATTTGTTGCAAAAGTGTGATCCTCCATCACTTATGATAGCTCTTGGCATTCCAAACCTAGAAAAGATGTTAAATCGAAGAAAATCTGCAACAACTCGAGAATCGTTAGTACAGGTGGCTTTTGCTTCCACCCATTTCGACACGTAATCCACAGCAAGGAGTATATAAAGAAAACCTTGGGACGAAGGAAAAGGTCCCATAAAGTCTATACCCCAAACATCAAAAATTTCAACAACCAAGATTGGAGTTAAGGGCATTTGGTTTTTAGGTCTTAGGTTTCCAGATCTTTGACACCTATCACAAGTCATACAAAAAGTATATGCATCTTTGAACAAAGTAGGCCAATAAAATCCGGATTCTAACACCTTGAGAGCAGTCTTTTTAGAGCCAAAGTGACCACCACAATTCTCCGTATGACAAAACGACAATATATGATTAAATTCAGAATCAGGCACACATCGTCTTATCAAACCATCAGCACAAAATTTCCACAAATAAGGATCATCCCACACAAAACGGTTTGCATCTCTTTTCAGTTTATCCTTCTTAGCATGCGACAAAGTGTTTGGCAACTTCTTAGACACTAAATAGTTCACAATATCAGCATACCAAGGAGTACTTACCTCAAGTCCAAAGAGTTGCTCGTCTGGGAAGGTCTCAATTAAAGGAATGGTGTCCTTGTCATGCACTATGCGACTCAAATGATCTGCCACAACATTCTCGCTTCCCTTCTTATCTTTTATTTCGACATCAAATTCTTGGAGAAGGAGAATCCATCGAATCAGCCTTGGTTTCGCCTCCTTCTTTGAGAATAAATACTTCAAAGCTGCATGATCAGTATAAATGACGACTTTAGTTTGAAGTAAATACGATCTAAATTTTTCAAGAGCAAAAACAACAGCTAATAATTCTTTTTCTGTTGTGGAGTAATTCAATTGAGCATCATTCAAAGTCCGAGAGGCATAGTAGATCGCATATGGCTTTTTGTCTTTTCTTTGACCAAGAACGGCGCCTACGGCATAATCTGAAGCATCACACATGAGCTCAAAGGGTAAGGACCAATCAGGGGGCTGCATTATGGGTGCTGTAGTCAACAATGTCTTCAACTTCTCAAAGGCAGCCTTGCACTCGTCATCAAACACAAAGGGGATGTCTTTCTGGAGCAGCATTGTAAGGGGTCTTGCAATCCCTGAAAAATCCTGGATGAATCTTCTGTAAAATCTTGCATGACCAAGAAAAGAACGAACCTCTCTCACAGATGTGGGAGGTGGTAAGTAGCGTACTAAATCCACTTTAGCCTTATCTACTTCAATTCCCCTAGAAGACACAATATGCCCCAACACAATTCCTTGTGTCACCATGAAGTGACATTTTTCCCAATTTAAAACCAAGTTAGATTCAATGCAACGCTTTAAAATCAAAGAAAGGTTTTCAAGGCATTCATCAAAAGTTTTTCCAAACACACTAAAATCATCCATGAAAACTTCTATGATTTTCTCAATGTAATCAGAAAAGATGCTTACCATACATCTCTGGAACGTACCTGGCGCATTGCAGAGTCCAAAAGGCATCCTCCTATAGGCAAAAGTGCCAAAGGGGCATGTGAATGTTGTCTTTTCTTGATCTTCTTGTGCAATAGCAATCTGATTGTACCCTGAATAACCATCAAGAAAGCAGTAAAATCCATGGCCCGCTAACCTCTCCAACATTTGATCAATGAAAGGCAAAGGGAAGTGACCCTTCCTTGTTGTGGCATTGAGCTTCCTATAATCTATGCACATTCTATGGCCTGTGATAGTTCTTTGTGGCACTAACTCATTCTCTGCATTTTTCACAACAGTTATCCCGGACTTCTTTGGAACTACTTGCACCGGTGACACCCATTTTGAGTCCGAAATTGGGTAGATGACACCACAATCTAGGAGTTTGATAACCTCTTTCTTCACAACTTCCATCATTGGAGGGTTTAGTCTTCTTTGAGCTTCCCTGGATGGTTTCGCACCCTCTTCAAGAAGAATCCGATGCACACATGTGGTAGAGCTAATTCCCTTAATGTCAGCAAGTGTCCATCCAATTGCGGTTTTGTGATTTTTAAGCACCTCCACTAACTTCTCCTCTTGTTCAGCCGTAAGTTTAGAAGAGATGATAACAGGCAAAGTCTCATTGTCACCCAAATAAACATACTTCAAGTGATCCGGTAACAACTTAAGTTCAAGTGATGGTGCCTGAATCACAGATGGAAGTATTTTATTAGTGGATAACTGAATTGGAACGGGAGGAGTATACCTTTCTAAACGTGGGAGTGCCTCAAGGTAGGCCACAGATTCAATTATAGCATCATCACACGTCTCTTTGAGCTCGTTGGGTGATATTGGGATGCCATGGCTTGTAAATCCAATGCCTTGCTCAATGGTGGTTTCCAACACGTCCGCTTTCAATGCCTTGAGAAATTCCTGCGCAAGTGTATCAATGATATCAACAGAAAAGCAAGAATTTATTTCATGTAAAGGATACCGCATTGCTTCAAAAATGTTGAAACCAATCACTTCTCCATCGAATTCCATGGTCAATGAGCCTGCGTAGACATCAATTTTGGTTCTTGCTGTCCTCATGAATGGTCTTCCAAGTAGAAGTGACGCTGAATTCATGGGAGAATCCTCCATCTCTAACACATAAAAATCTGCTGGAAATATAAGTTTATCAACCTGCACAAGAACATCTTCCAAAAGTCCTTTCGGATATGCGTTAGATCTATTTGCTAGCTGAATGACAACATTATCTTTTTTAAGCTCACCTAGACCTAGAGATGTATAAACAGCATAAGGCATTACGTTGATAGATGCTCCTAGGTCTAACATAGCATTCTCAAACCTCATGTTACCAATCACACACGGGATTGTAAAGCTGCCAGGATCTTTGCACTTTGGAGGAATTTTTCTATCAATCATGGCAGAGACATTGGCGCCAACTTTCACCACTTCTTTTTCTCGAATGTGTCTTCTGGTTGTACACAACTCCTTGAGGAATTTAGCATATTTTGGAACTTGTTTCAAAGCATCAAGGAGAGGGATATTAATTTGCACTTTCTTGAAAACATCCAAAATAGCTTGTTCGTTCTCTTCCTTCCTAGATTGTGAAAACCTACTGGGAAAAGGCAAACAAGAAGAAGAATTAGTATTAATCAAACTTGAAGGGTCAGAAGGTTCACCTTTTGCGTTGAAAGCTTTGGTCAAAGATGGTGGCTTCTTTAATTCTTCATGCCATGTTGCTGGATCTTTCTCTTGTCCTTTTTGCATGGTGATAACATCCTCCTCTTCATTAACATGCATGGGCACCTTCTTTGACTTCTTTGGAATGTCATGAACCACTTTACCACTTCTTGTTGTTATTGCTTTTGCTTGCTCAAAGGATGGATTTGGAATGGTACCTCCAGGAAGCTTTCCAGGCTCACGGAGCTGGTTTATAGCATTCACCACATCACCTACTTGTTTTTTAAGCTCCTTGATCTCTTGGCCTTGATTGTGCTGCCCTTGCATCAACTGTTGAGTGGAGGTGGTCAAAGCTTCTAACATCTTGTCGTACTTCTCCAAAATTGGAGTCATGGTGGAACCTGAAGCTTGATGGGATGCATAGCTTTGTGTAAACCCTCCTTGAGGACGCTGATTAAATCCTGGTGGTGTACGGTTGTTGCCTTGAGATGCTTGAGAAGGTCCAAGTACGTTGTCATTGTTACTCCACCGGAAGTTGGGGTGATTCCTTGATCCTGGATACTGAAAATATGGATCGTTCTTTTGATATTGCCCTCCTTGCTGAAAGTTTCCTACAGCATGTACCTCCTCATCCTCATATAATTGAGGGCAGCGATCAGTTTGGTGACCCTCCATTGAGCACACACCACACACCATGGCTCCATGCTTCTTTTGACCCAATACCTGAGATAACATAGAAGTGAGATTTGATAATTGCTCTTTGATATCAGAATCGTTACCTCCTTTTGACGACAGTGTCTGGACACGTCTTGAAGAATTATTGAATTGTCGAGCATTCAATGCACGATCAGCTATGAGCTTCATTCCATCCTCATTGTACTTGTCCATGAATGATCCTCCAGCTGATGCATCCAAGATATCTCTCTCTACGGGTAAGAGGCCATCATAAAAAGCAGTCAACAAGCTTTCCTCACTCAAACCATGTTGAGGGCATTGAGTAAGCAAGCTCTGGAACCTCTCAAAGTATTCAGGATATGGCTCGTCCCATCTCTGCTCAATTCCGGTAATTTGCTTTCTCAAAGCTATAATTTTTGAAGTGGGAAAATACTTCTCCAAGAATGTCTTGTGCATCACGTCCCATGAAGTTATATAGCCATTTGGAAGCCTATACAACCATGTCTTGGCCTTGTCTGTCAAAGAAAAAGGAAAAGCCTTCATCTTCATGATATCCTCATCTGCATTCTCCGGTGTCATGCTTGAGCAAATAAATTGGAATTCTTGGAGATGCAGATTAGGGTCTTCATTAGGTAACCCGTGAAAAGTGGGTAGCTTATGGAGAAAACCAGTTCTGAGCTCGAAAGTCCCTGTCTTTCCTGGAGCAGGTTGAGGGTAACGAATGCACGACGGAATGCCACCCGCTATTAGGGACGTTGAGAGCTCCCTAATGGTCTTCCTTGCTTCTACCGGTTGTTGTGGAGGTGGCAGCTGCCGCTGCTCGTTTGGAACGTCTCCCATTTGGAAAATGGGGCTGATGGGCTCGGCCTCTTCTTGAGCAACTTTTGCTTCTCTTACTAACCTTCTGTTCTCGCGCACTAGCTTCTCTATTTCAGTATTCAAAGGCACTAGTTCACCCTTCGGATTGTTCCTTGTGTTCATACACAACAGAAGTTCCCTACAAAACACGTAAAAGAAAAACTTTAGCAACAAAGAAGAAAATCAACTCTAAACAACTAATGTGCAAAACTAAACTTTTACAATCCCCGGCGATGCGGCGCCAAAAATTGGTACGGCTAAAATAGCCTCACAATTTAACCCTGCAAAAGATTGTCGATTGTAGTATAAAGAAGCAAGGATCGTTCATTGCCAGAGATTGAGGGTATTTAATTTCACACACAAAAACAATGTCACAAAAGTGTCTACTGTTCCTGACGAACAGCAGACTAAAATATAATTAACTACCTAATCTACACTACTCAGAAAATTATGAAAATTTATAAAACTAAACTAGACACAAAGAAGAACACGCACACAAAATTTGAGGGGATTTGGAGTTTGTTTACTATACTAAATAAATCACGAAATACAGAAGACAGAAGAATAAGAAAACAGTTTTGATTTGTAGTTTGAGAAATATGATAGAGAAGAGGTTAGGGATTTAGGAAATTCACCACCGAATATGCTTTAAAACAAAGTCCACACAACCAAGATTCCAATTACCAAGTTATGAAAAGGTTCAATCAAGAATAAACCGTGAACGCACTGCGTAAAATCCTATTACTTCCCTTAATTACTTATGCAAGATGAACGCACCATTACTAAGCCTTTAGAATAACCAATCAAGGTATAGACGCTATCCTATCAACAAGTTATTCTAAGCATTAAGATCAATGGAAGTGATTGAACAAGTATGCAAAACTAGTGTGGAACGCCTACCTAGCATGCAAGTCTCTCTATTTGGTTTCACCTATTGTCCTATAGGTTTTACTACTTTGAACTAAGCCGTATTAACCGTTTAGGAGATTAAACAACCTAATTCTAGCCCCACTCACAAGTTCATAATGTTCTATGTATGCATCCATGAACATAAACAAGCAAGAGTTCTCTATAATTCAAAACCAAACAGACAATCCAACTAAGTAATTACGAAATCAAGGTTGTGAAACAAAGTTTATTGCATAATTCGGGGCTTCAAACCTCCACCCCTAACTAAGATAAACTAGCCACACATCGTTGTAGAAATCACACAGAGAAAATAAATTCGAAAGTTAAAGATTACAAAGGGAAGAAGAAAACTGTGAATGGAAGGAGTTGACGATGATCTTGGCGATTTCCCCTTGATGGATTCTTGTGCGATGCAGCAACGTGAAGACTCTCTTCTGTATGACGGCTCTCTCCTCTGTTTTGGTATTAGGGTTCTGTCTTAAATAGTCTCCAAGTCTCCAAAGCTTCCTTGTCAGACCATGTTTCCTTCTTTGACTAGAATCAATGTTTGGGCCAGCTTTTGAATGTCTTCCACATATAATCTGGACTTGGATTTTGGGAAAATTATATTAATGATGTCACTCTTCAAAATCGTGTAAAAAACCCCCATGAAAGCTTTTCAAAATCCAGCCCAAACACTGCCTCGAACTTGACTGCTGCACAGCTTTCCCGGAACTGCTGATTTTCTGTCCAACTTTGGAGCTTCATAACTCCCAGATGACATCACCGATTTGGATGATTCTTGAGTCCAAAGTGATCTACAAATGCTCCTCTACAAATCTGGGCAGTCATCTTGGTGAAACCGTTCTCGAAACCGCATGGAAATTAGCCTTGAAAACCGGAGAAAATAAGCAGAACCCATTTTTCAGCTTTTTGTGTTTGCAGCTTCTGTTTTGGTGAAGTGGTTCCATCGCCTTTCCTTAATATTTTTGACCATATGAGTAATCAATCTCCATCAATGACATCTCTACTTCGTATTGGAAGTCTTGCTTGTATCACTTGAGCACATATTTGCATTATCTTGCTCCACGAAGTACCTAAGAAAATAACAAAGTTAAAACAATCTTTTTAAAGGAAAATAGCCAAGTTAAATGCAAAGGTTAAACTATAAAATTGTCGCATTTTATGCTCCTATCACAACGCAGTTGTAATGTGTTGAAAACAACGCAAAAACAGTTGCGGAAGATTTAATAGGTATACCTCCATGAACAGTTTATCCACTTACAACTATATACAGGAGATTGAGTGAAGAAAGGACTTTATGCAATGTACGTACTGTATTGCTGCACTCGAATAATTAATTTATCGAGTAAAAAACAAAAGTAATGATGAACTCTCCCTAATAATTAACCATGACAAGTAATGAAGAAACTATTAAATAAAAGTAGGCAGGATTATTTGAAAGCAACTAATATAAAAGTGCAAATGTCGAACTAAATAAAATTAGATGCATGACATGATCGAAAAAGAAGTATTCAACTCACCATGATTCAATCCTCCACATTCATCCGTTCTTTTCCTATTTCCTACATTTTAAGGCAATTTCGATTTGATTTTAACACCATTTCTATACACAATCGGATTTAAGTAAATCAATACAATCGGTTGTCTGCTATATATGTTAGAAAACAGTCCACATTGGCATGATTGCAAATATTCTCACAAGCTGCTTCATTTCACTGTTTGTTTTGATTTCAAAGAAATTAATAATTAATTTAGAAAAATAGCACCAAACAGTGTAGAATACCATGAAAGTCATTAACATAGCATGTGATAACTGATAACAATCAAAACATGGAAACATAAAAAAGTCAAACTTTTTTTTAAGACTGTAAAAAAAAAAACAAAAAACTCGCGGGAACCAAATAACTGACAGCCGGACCTCATCTTGTGTGGCGGGCACTGAGTGGCCACAACCCGTCCGACGTGGCACCAAAAAGGTAAAGAGAAAAACGATGAGAAGCTCGTGAGCCGTGATCACAGGCACGTGATCCGAAACCAGAGACTGATGATAATCCCACCTCTCCTCCATTTCTCTGTAACAAACTCTTGAAATTTTCACACTCCAAAATTCTACTAGAAGAAGAAGAAGAAGAAGGATGTTCACTCTGCAACTTCTTCCGAGTTGCACAGCCTCCTCGTTTTGGGGGACGACGACGACGACGGCCGTCGATTTCAGCGGCGGATCCAGAGAGGAGAAGAAGAAGCTCCGGTTGGGCGGACCGACGGTCAGGATCGTCGCGATGTCGTCGTCTTCTTCGAATACTTTCAAGATGAACTTGAACGAGTACATGGTCACGCTCGAGAAGCCGCTCGGGATCCGCTTCGCGCTCTCCGTCGACGGCAAAATCTTCGTCCACGCACTCAAGAAAGGGGTAATTTCATCATTTCATTTGCTTAAAGGTTCTCAGTCTTTGACTGTGTGAGTGATTTGGTCCGATTTTGATTTTGATAGGGCAATGCGGAGAAGTCCAGGATAGTAATGGTGGGCGACACTCTGAAAAAGGCAGGTAGTTCCTCTGACGAAAGGCTTAGTGAGATCAAGGACTTCGGTGATACACAGTAAGACATCGCCGTTTTAACTTTTTACTCTGATTAATTAGTGATTGATAGCATTTTGCTAATCCATAATTGAGCAGTAAATCCAAATTTGCACAATTTACCTCACTTGGTCACCTTTAGTACTAGTCTACTTGACACGCTAGTTGGCAATGATCAATTTGTATTTGATTTGTGTTAAGGAAGTTCTGTTGAGTAGATTTTACTTCGAGTCTGAAGTCTGGAGTTTATGAAGAAGTATTGGTTTGTTGAGAATAGACAGAATAGTCTTAATGCACTGAATGAAATTTGTGGCAGTGGACAAACATTTGTTCTTCGCTGTGCATGTGATCAAGTTTCGGCATTGCCTTTCCAAGTTGTTGAATTAGTGATTTTTAAGCCGCGACAAACTTCTTGGACTATCTTGCTATCGCAATGAACAATTTGTATCAGATTCGACTTATGGAAGTTCTGTTGTGTAGATTTTACTTCGAATCTGAAGTCTAGAGAGTTTTGAACAAGTATTAGTAAGTTGAATGTACTAAATGCTGGATTTGGAGCATAGCATTGTTTATTGAAGGGAATTTTTGGCAGTGTGACAATCATTTTGTTCCTCTCTGTGCACTTTTGATCAAGTTTCTGCATTTGTTTATACTCACATAAGCGGTGATACATTTCTTGGATTAGTTTGCTACTGCCACGAACAATTTGTATTTGATTCAACTTTAGGAACCCTTTGTTCTGTATTGGCATTCTGTTTAGTAGATTTGACTCCATATGTCCATTGATCTGAAGGGTAGAGTTTATGGGGTAGGTTAACTGTACTACATGCTGGTTTTGGAGCAAACATTTTCTTTTTACTGTGCATGCGATCAAGTGTTTGCATTAGCCTATTCAGAATTTTGAATTTGTAATTTAAATGTGAAGGTTGTCTGTTCATTGTGGTTTTTGTTTTTATTTTTTCAGTCTTTGGTTTCTTCAGGAAGATGCTGAAGGAGAAGGCAGGATCTTATAGTCTTGTTCTGGAGAGGCCATTTTCTCCATTTCCAATTCAACAACTGCTTCTTATGAATGATCTTGACAATCTATTCAATAGAGGTCGAGTTCCTTTTGCAACTTGGAACAATTCTGTATTGGCTTCAAATTTACAATCAACTGCTGGAAGCAGTGGCAGTTCTGGTTTTGTCACGTTCTCGTCAAAGTTTCTGAAACCACAAGGATGGAATTCCTTGATCGGAAATGGTCATGTTCAAGCAAAAGTGCAGAGGAACACTACTGCCCAACCCATAAGCCAACTGGTTTGTATTTTGTCCGAAGAGGAGCCTGGGGATGGAGAATGGGCTTATGGAAATTTTCCACTAGAAGAATATATTAAAGCACTTGATCGATCAAAGGGCGAGTTATACTATGATCACTCTCTTGGTATGCGCTATAGTAAGGTGTGATCTTCATCAAATTCTTCTTGCCACTTGTTTAAGAACTAGAGAATGGATAGCATTATAATCTTTTCATAGGTTATAGTTTATATCTGATTTCTGAAATTTCTAATTAAACCGCTCTTTATTTCTGTTGTTCATTGTCAGATAACAGAGCAAATATATGTCGGGTCATGTATACAAACAGAAGACGATGTGAAGGCATTGTCAAATGCTGCGGTGAGTGGTTCTATACCTTCTATTCAAAGAAAACCGAAATCTCTGTGACGAATGTGAGGGGAAATTTGAAATCAACACAATATGCATATTCACATTCCACACTATCAGCTTCTATAAAAAAAGATCTGTGAACATTCATGGTCAGAAAGGAAATATCTTCTGAAGCATTTGCAACTTAACGTGAATATTAATTTATTTTGTTCTTTCTTTAACTGCTATGGATTTTTTCATACAGGGAATTACTGCTGTACTAAATTTTCAAACTGGAACCGAGACACAAAATTGGGGAATCAATTCTAATTCAATAAATGAGTCATGTCAGAAGTTTGATATTCTGATGATCAACTATCCTATAAGGTAAATTAGTAAAAGGTTCTATGCAGTGTTCTATTTATTGCTGAAACACACTCACCACTTCTTTCTTCTGAGGTCATCTCTATCTTTGGAGCAGTTTGCCAGCATCTGTTGCATTTCTTTTTCTACAATCATTCCATCACATAGTACACAATGTCAGCTCTTTGGGGATTTATTTATTTATTTTTATTTTACTTATGGGACATTTTCTGGGTTTTGGTTGAAATGTGCTTTTGATATCATTTACTTTTCATTAGAGGGGGAATAGATTCTAGATGTTATTGTCTTGTAACAATGCAGAATGCAATGCTTTAATCGGTTAGAAGATTGCTAGTGTGACCTCCTAAAATGTGTGCTTCTTTTGCAGGGATGGAGATTCTTTTGATTTGAGGAAGAAACTACCTTTTTGCATGGGGTTATTATTACGACTATTGAAAAAGAATCATCGTGTTTATGTCACTTGTACCAGTGGTTTTGATCGATCTCCTACTTGCGTGATAGCATACTTGCATTGGATGACTGATACTTCTCTTCACGCGGCGTATAACTTTGTAACTGGGTTGCATTTATGTAGGCCAGACAGGTTCGTCTCACCAACCACCTTGTTTGTTCGGTGTTTAACTATGATTTTGAATTGTGAAAGACTGAAAGTTTACTTGAAATCTAAATGCAGGCCGGCAATTGCTTGGGCAACATGGGATCTTATAGCTATGGTAGAAAATGGCAAACATGATGGACCTGCAACACATGCTGTGACCTTTGTATGGAATGGACAAGAGGTAAGTGACAACTTTCAGTATTCTTTAAGGCATATCTCTGTGTTTCTGTTGGTGCTTACTGTATCCTTCATGTCTTGCAACAGGGGGAGAATGTAAATTTGGTTGGAGATTTCACGAATAATTGGAAAGAACCAATTCAGTTAAATCACAAAGGTGGATCACGATGGGAATTGGAAGTTAGACTTTCACAAGGAAAGTAAGTGTAGAGCATTCTAACGCTGGTCACCTAATTGTTCCAAGGAACAAATAGGAGATCTAATGTATCATGTTCTCTCCAGGTATTACTATAAGTTCATTGTCAATGACCAATGGCGACATTCAACATCCTCCCCAGCTGAAAGGGATGACAGCGGGAATGTCAACAATGTAATCATAATCGGTGATACAGCCAGCGTGAGACCTTCTGTTCAACAACAACAAAAAGTTGGTGCATCTTACGTATTTCTCTTGGTTTCCTACTTGAATGAGTGCATGACTTTGTGCACATGTTTTCTCTTTCATTTAACACGATTACTGGACTGCTTTAGTTGCTTTCAGTTCTTACAAGAACTCTTCATATTTCTAATAGGCAGTTTTACCTAAGCAAGTTTATGGAAAACACTCGACAAAAAGAACTTCTGCATATATAATGTCAATATCACAACATAGCTACTGCTTGGACTCCGACAGAAGAAGAAAGTTTTAGTATATAAGAAATCTTTGTTTAGATACTGATTGTGGAGTATATTGTTCTTTCTATATGATTCCCGTCACTTATGGAGCGGGTTTGTATCTCATTGTTTCAGGATGCCAATATTATCAAGGTGATTGAGAGACCATTGACAGAAAATGAGCGCTTCATGCTGGCAAAAGCAGCTCGTTGTGTTGCATTTTCTATATGCCCCATTAGACTGGCTCCAAAGTAAGGTATTATTTCCTTGGCACCCACCGTGAGTATACAATTTTTGAGACTGGAAAGTACCATTCCAGTTAGTTCCTGCTGAGTCGTAAAAATAAGGCATTCTGTTAATGTAGGCATTCCTATGATTGTAACTTCTTGAGGTTATGTCTGTACAACAAAATTACACAAGTCGTTTGATGCAGAATATCTATGGACGCCAGTTAACATGTAGGACAGATGTTATAAGGATGTCAACACTATGTTTGAAATGTCGACATGTTAAGTAATCACATATTGTTTGGCAGAGCTTATAATAGTTTACATGTGCTGAACTTGAACACAGACCCTCCCCCTCCCTAGCTCACCTTAGTATTCCTAACAATCACTCCGAGCTTCACTCCTTGAATTCCAGTTCAAGGCAATGACCAAAGAGGGATCCTATTTCCGTAGGTTTCGATACGATACACTGCCTACCTTGCTAAAAAAACCGATCCTCATTTACCAACCCACATTGGCCAACCAATTCTATATCAAATCTGAGGGCCAAGCTCGTCACTACATTGCCATTCCCAGGCTTACTTCTCCGTCGTAAAAGCTTGCATTAGCCTAGATGTGATCGAAATGTAGAGCGGCTAGGCATCATGAGCAGGAAAACTTTTATTTTTATTTTTTTCGATAACATTGAGCAGGAAAACGTTAGGTAGAACCACTTGATGCATATCCCTGTGTTTTATTTAGCTATGCATAAGGCAATTTCCAGCTAGAACAATAGGACTTGCATTTCGAACTTTCTATCCTTGTTTGTTGGGCAACTTGTGCATCCAAATGTCTCGATTAATGATTATTACTCTTGAGTGGTTAAAAGTGTTTGTCTATACAACAAGAACTTTCAAGTTTGAACCTCTTGAGGGCTACGAAGCCGACACCCAATTTCAAGGTCGAAACTCTTGAGCACTTTCATCACAATCCCGACGGGAGGGCACTCAATGACTCAAAACTTGAAAACCACACACACAATTGAGACGTGAGAATTCGAAGTCGAATCCACAGTACTCAGTAGCTAGCATCCACAAGAACCATGCTTAAGGATAGGACGTTATCTCTGAAATGCATCACCCATTGTGACTCTACTGTTACATGTGACATGTCAGCCATTTATTCCCCTAAATCTCATATGTTTTTCGATCCTTTTAACTCCAAGTTTTGGCTCTTGTGGTGTATATGCAAAGCTCACAATCTCACTTTATCTACATTGTAAGCTACGAGAAGTCGAAGAATATGTGGACTCCTGCATTTGCAATATCAACCATCTACAAGTACCTCATATCCTTGAAATATGGATAAGATTCTGACCAAGCACCAGGTAAAAAAAAGCAAATTTGAGTGGTTGAGTGGGTATAACCTAGAAGTGAAGCCCCATGATTGAGAATGGTTGGTCACATTATAAATTTTCTGTCTACTTAATCGACCAGTCACCAACTATGGAGACTAAGTTTAATGAAGAATTGGAATATATCCACCTCGTTATTGAACTAACAAGTATCAATGGAATGCGTCTAACTCATCTATACACTACATTATACAAAATTTCACGATTAATTTGGATCCATCATAGGAACCAATGGCATGATACATATATGAACTCGTGAGCCTCCAATGCCGAAACTCCACGCGGTAAAACTGCCCCTTTCCCTCTGCAAGAAGGTCGAGCAATATACGAAGATAATGGATGAGACGACGATTGATCTATGACCATGCAAGTGGCAATAAAGGAGAAATTGAGTGATCTACAGCGTCCAAACCTCATCCATGGAGGTTAGAAGCTCTCATTCACCGAGCTTTCACTTTCGTTACCATTTTCCGGAAGGGGGCAGTCAATATATGTGGGAATTGGTTCGATGAGTTTGCAGTAGTATAAAGCCAGGGCAAGAGCAAGGTCCGTTGCTCACAATGTCTGCGACTTCGATTATCAACAGCGTTCGCCTCACCACATCCGCCGCCTCCTCCTCTTCCGGTCTCTCTCCTTCTTCCCAACCTAACTCATTCAACCCCAGGAAACCTACATTGTTGCGTGTTGCCTCTTCCCGATCTCCTCCTAACCTCATTCAAAACAAGCCCGTTTTCACCGTTCCGTCTCCGGTTCCGGTAAATTTACACTCTTCCCCTTCCTTGCTTGCTCGCTCTGGTTTACATTTTGAGCCATGCATGTAATGTACAAAAAAAAAAAACTGTTACTACCCTAACCCTAGTAGGCATTGAAGCTGTTCTTATCAGTGAAGTGTTCCCATATATGATTCGGCTTTACACTTGTTTGATTATCATCTGCTTGATCATTTTGGCATTGGAAGACGATAGCTTCTATTATATATAAGATTGAGCTAAGCTAAATGCATGAAGGGAGTCACAAGCCAGCTTGGTAGAGTCCTTATTCAGTTTCATATAGAAATTGAAGGTAGGTTGTATATGTTCTGCATGGACGTTAATTTTGAAACGTTTTTGTCCCATATTAAACCTCTTGCATATTTCGGTTAGCAAAAACGGCTCGCATATATCATATACGTTTCGGGATCACATTGTTACGGGCATCCTGTATATTGTTTGGTGAAATATTAAGTCCTTTGTTTACAATTTGGCAACATTTGTAGGCCGAAGATATGGGGAAGAACTACGAGGAGGCCATTGCAGCTCTTCAGAAACTTCTCAGGTTCTTTTCATCTCTGCAATTTAAGGGTGTGTGTGTGTATCCTACTTCTCAAACACATAGATGATACATGTATGATATATTATTGTATGAACCTTGTTAATTATAAGAAGCTTAACCCAATTGGGTTAAATGTTGCAGTGAGAAGGATGACCTGAAAACTGTTGCAGCTTCGAAAGTGGAGCAGATTACTGCTCAGTTGGCAACCGCCGACGCCGGCGGCAAGCCCTTTGATCCCGTGGAGAGAATCAAAACCGGCTTCATTCAATTCAAGAAAGAGAAATATGAGTATGCACCATCTCCTTTTATCTCTTATATATTCTAAGTCACTTGGACGACCAAGCCTTTTGTTTTGATCACAATGTTTATTTTCAAATAATTCGCAGCACAAACCCAGCACTATATGGTGAACTTGCCAAAGGTCAAGCTCCCAAGGTATGGATAAATTCACCAAAAAATGTATTTTGAGCATCCGGGTAATCCATGTTTAATAATCAATAACATAATGTTACTATTGTTATTGTAGTTTATGTTATTTGCATGCTCGGATTCTCGGGTTTGCCCATCCCACATTTTGGATATGCAGCCTGGTGAGGCTTTTGTTGTTCGTAATGTTGCAAATATGGTCCCTCCATATGATAAGGTATACCTACAAATCTATCCACCACAAACTCATTCCCATCACCCAAATTTTTCTCTCCCAATTCTTATCTAAATCTCTGATTTCCTCGGTTAAACAGGTCAAGTACGCCGGAGCCGGATCGGCCATTGAGTATGCTGTCTTGCATCTGAAGGTACTATACTCTCTAGAGGTCTTCTCTCTTCTTTTGCTTAAATTTTTCGGTTCTTATATGATTAAGCTTGTGATCATATATGTAAACATAGGTTTCATATATTGTGGTGATCGGGCACAGCGCTTGTGGTGGAATTAAGGGACTCCTGTCATTTCCAGATGATGGACCAACTTCCACGTAAGCCCTTGTTAACGTCTTGTTGAACCTCTACTGCTTATTCACTTGTTTTCGACTGAGAGATATTTGCATGGACATTTATATATGCAGTGACTTTATTGAAGACTGGGTCAAAATTGGCAAACCTGCCAAGACCAAGGTGAAGGCACTACATGAAGGAGCTTCCTTTCCTGAACTATGCACTCACTGTGAAAAAGTAAGTAATCATAGCTGATTGATTCACTCCTTCATAAACTTTTTGATGTGCCACTCCGAATTGATTCGTTTTGCAAATGCCAAAAGCATTTCAAACTATTAATTAAATGCACAATTTTGATAGGAACAAATAAAAGTGTTTTTGTAGTTGTATCATGAGCCGTTTTATACAGTAATCTTTAAATGCTCTTTTGGAGTTTGAATGTGTGCGTGGATTGTATGAAATTTCGCAGGAGGCTGTGAATGTTTCCATTGGAAATCTGCTGAGCTACCCTTTTGTAAGAGACGGGTTGGTGAACAAGACCCTCGGATTAAAAGGGGGTTACTATGACTTTGTCAAAGGAAATTTTGAGTTGTGGGATGTTGATTTTGGCCTTTCTCCAGACTTCTCTGTATGAACACTACATTCATATATAGCTGGTTTCAATTTTCATCTACAATTGTACTCTCTACTTTAACTTTCATGTTAAGTACAAGTTTGTCAATAAATATAACGGAGGTGATCACTGTGGTTCTCCTTGTATTATTACATCAAGTTTATTTTGGTTGGGAATAAATTCACATAAAAGTTTAGTCATATTGAATGTTGCAATTTTTTTCTTTGTTTCTTTCCTTGTGTTAGGTCAAAGATGTGGCTACGGTACTGCATTGGAAGCTTTAGAGAAATGGCTTAGAGCCTAGAGGTGATTGATCAAATGTTGCAAAGATGTCATGTGGCTAGAACTCTCAATTCATGTCGGTCTTATACATTGCACATGGATTGTGATATAAAGACAAACCAATTAAGACATCCAAATTCTTCATGTTTCTAGCTAGCTTCGATCCAGGATGTAGTGACTCTATGTTGCAAAAAAATTGAATCAAACATAATAATTGAAAGATTACATGACATTCCCTTCACATAAACAAACATATAACACCATTATCAAACATGTCATATTTTAAAAATAAACTCAACCATTTCTCTCAAAAATGTCACTTCTCTAACACGAATCATTTATCTCCTTAATATTTCCTAAGATAACAACACAAACATTAGTTGCTCTCTTTGCATATTAATCATTCTTCAAGATATAGTAGGATGAATGTTATAAGTATATATAAAGAGTTTAAAACAATAGTTGTGTGTTTTTTTAAAATATAACATCTCGCAAAAGCAAACATTGCATATTTGAAATCTCAAAAATTTCATACAACAATTGAAATTAAGAAACATGGATAGTCACATCAGTTTTATCTCTTCCAAACATGGTAGATTTATCTCTTCCAAATTAATAATGGGAAATCTCTTATGAATATGCTTGAGGGTGTTACGGTAGCGAACGGAGAGACGTCTGCACTTTAAGGCCGGTGTGCCTCTGATCCGGCCGGTGTGGACGGTAGCGAACGGAGGAACCTCTAAGATCGGTTCCAGCAAAGATCTTCAAATACTTTTTTTTCTTTGGTGATGACAGTTTCATTGAAGAAGTAGTGTTAGAGACAAGGGATCCTTAACTGTAAGGATGAGTTGCTTGTTTATGACGTACAAACAAGGCAACTATGCCTGTTTATGTATAGCTTGCTTGTTTATGACGCATAAACATGGCAAGCTATGGCTGCAGCCTGCTAATGTATAACTGGTACATGTCAAAATGAAAACAAAATTAGAAAGGGGACAATCTTATACTTCTTGAAATAACATTACCATAAGGTGTATCGATAGGTTTGGGTAATACTAAATGAGTAAATCATGACATCGTAATACACACAGTTAGTTGCATACAAAAGTTGAAAGGCTACAATTGGTTGATGAGAAATCAGATTAAGCTGCGTCAAATTCTTTGGCTCTCTCCGATATCACAAATCATCATAACAAAGGTGTTTTCTTTACAGAAGCTCCACCTCTACTTGGAGTACCGAGTGTTGTGGTCTTCCTTCCAGAACCTAGAGGTTTACTTGGAGAACTGTTGTGGTATTCTGCGTTTTTCTCACTTTATTTGCCTCCTCTAAAGACAGCAAACCGGACTCCATAATCCTGAATTTTCATTGCAAATTTGAGATGCATGAGTTTGTATAGGCAGCCTATATATTGTTGAATGCTGCGAGAATAATCAAATTGTAGACTTCTCTACCGATTTCATTTAAGAACAAAGTATATAATACAGTAGACATTGCAGAATGAACTGTCTATGACTCTATTCTGCCCCGAGTTACCGTCTTGGTAGAATTTTTGACAGAATTACCACGTTTCCGTTTCCTCTCAAAATTGGCCCTCAATCTGTTCCATGTTCTTAAGGTGCTGATTACTTTCTGTCACTGCAAATTTGTGTTGCTAGCTATAACATGCAAGGGTATAATCATTGTGACATAATTAAAATGGTACGTTGCTATTATTATTATTATTATTATTATTATTATTATTATTATTATTATTATTATTATTATTATGGTTTCCAAGTATTATCATATGGTCCTCACTCGTCAAGTATCAACTATTATCAATATCTTCATAAGATCACTTCAAAATCAAACAAAAAAACATTATCATAAGATCAATGTCAATAGAAGCGTGGCCCTATGATAGATAGTCGTTACGTTGTTGCAGATCGATATGCATCCTCAGATTACTTGGCTAAATTATCATCTGCTGGACAAGAAAGGCAAATGGCGTACCGTCTCTTTTGCACATCGCAAGAACAGCCCGTCACATGCACCCTCACCTCTCTTCTTTCTTCACAACCTAGTTTGGTGGAATTTCGAACTGCCTCAAGAATCAGATCGAAATAGAAAAGGCAGAAATGAATGATGAAATTTTCATTGGGACGTCTTGATATATACAAACATCTCAGGTTTATCTTCTGCTAAGTATAGTTCTGTAAGAATCACTTGGGTTATTTCCAAATGGGACGTCTTGATATATACAAACATATATGGGCAACTATTTCGAATGTCGACTTTGACCATCATAGTGGGGATTCAACTGTACTGGTCATGACCTCATAGAGGGGATTCAACTCTATGAGAGGGAATAGACACACAGACGTACATATTGGGAGAGGGAATAGTAGTCTTCAATTTCTGCTGATTTATTGGTTCTAAATCAAATTCAATAGTTAAACGAACAAAGTTTAAGCCGAAGCAGGGATCAAAGTTGATACACGCAACCAACAATCAATATTGGTGCTACAATCATTGATTTACCATATTTAATTTTCCGTTTCCTAAAGAAGATAATCCCACATTAATTAGGTCCATAATTTCTGATTAGGAGATAAAAACGTTGGAAGAGAATCCATGACTCTTATGATATTATTCCTTCTAGAATTCTTCTTCCAAATTAATAATATAACTACCATATTGTTTGGCCATCATTACTAGAATTCTGTTAATAAAAGTGAACGTATTTTCCTAAAATAATGGGGGTTTTTTGTATACTTTGATATCCCACATACGTCAAGGATTCGCAAGGATAAAGCTAAGAGATTAATAGGTTAAGGAAAAGAAAAAGAAAACAAAACCCTAAAAGGAAAAGAAAATGATATGTATCCCAAATTAAGCAAGAAAGATATTGTAAATTCCTATATAGAAAGAAATCAACTAACGTTGAATGATATATATATATATATATATATATATATATATATATATATATATATATATACAGTCTCTATCCAGAGCGAAGCTTCGCTCTGGAATTAACGTGTGAAGGTCCTTATTTGACTCACTTTTCGGTCATATTTTTCGATCATACCCGGTCAGTGTCTAGATACATATCGTATGATCATCCTTACAAAGTTTCATCTAATTTGGTGACCGTTTAAGCCTCCATAATCATGATTTACTCCAACGGTTCTACTTGGACAGATTTTGTTCTATTGATTTATTTTATCTGATTCGGTGTGCAAACGATCACCAAACTGGATGAAACTTTGTAAGGATGATCATACGATATGTATCTAGACACTGACCGGGTATGATCGAAAAATATGACCGAAAAGTGAGTCAAATAAGGACCTTCGCACGTTAATTCCAGAGCGAAGCTTCGCTCTAGATATAGACTGTATATATATATATATATATATATATATATATATATATATATATATATATATATATATATTTGCTATATCGAGCTTATATGATTGTGCTTGTCAACAAGTATTGCCCTTATAAAAGTAAATCATTGCGGATTCGTAAATTTACGTCCTCTCCCTAGAAACTAGAGTTTAAGCGAGAGTTATACATAATGGCATGGTGTAAGCGGCAATGTCTTACAATCTTGCAAGGTTTTTCCACCAGAAAAGCAGCAGCCGCCGCGGCTACGTCAACGTTGACAAGAAGCTGGAAGAAGGAGACGAAGAAAATTAGCATTTTTTCAGAATTCATAAGAAGAAACGCTTCTACCATAGTACCATTTAAGGGCGAGGAGAAGAAGCATAAAGAAATCATGAAAGAAGTAAGCTTCAAGTCTATGTCTCTCTACTTATGTTTCGAGGAGTGGTATACAACCAACATTGTTCATGTTATTCGATCCATCAGATTAAACCATTTGTTGGCACCACCGGTACATGACGGCGATGATCTGAATAAATTACAGAAAATTGCTTATAGATGTGGACCGAGAACGATTGTTCCTAAATTTATAAGCACTGGTGTCGCCGGCTCCAAAGTTATGTTCGTTCGTGGTTATGTTCCGACAGACACTACTTCTTATATTGTACAACACTCTTTAAGTAAAGAAGTATGTTTATTTGAGACAGATCCAAGCATAGATCCGAATCCGAGTTTGCAGCCCTCCCAAGCGTTTAAGATTACTAGGCCTGAATATGTTCTAAGAGAGGTGGACAACAAACTATATCGCTTCCAATTCAATGGTCGTTGTGACGTTTGTGAGTCATTCGAGGTATTTGAACCATTACAGGATGAATGGTTGCCTCTAGATGTGCCTCCTCTAAAGTGTCCCCACGGCTTCAATCATGCAATTGCAGGCACCAAAATTCTTGTATGAGGCAGAGATCAGACCGGAGTGTACATGTTTGATGTGACCAACCCGAAAAAAGGATGGAAAGAATTGGACCCTTGTTTGGGAAGCTATATTCCCTCTATTAATGCTTATGATCAATTATTTGTCAAGTTGAAGTCTGGCCATGGTCATGATGAAGGTTTCCTAATGTTCTCCATTAATTTGGAAGAACCTGATAAAGTTCTAGTCTCCCACATGTCTCATGCATGTGATTCCTTGAAACTTATGGAACCTTTCCAACTGCAGCTGCCGAAAGTCAGGCCTCCAAAATCTAATCGTCCGGACCGATGGAAGTTTTTCTATTTGGGGGGTCAAAAAGTTGGCATCGTTTTCTCCTGTGATGACCATAAACATAATTATGAAATTGGTGATTATTTAATCCCTGACGAGGACGAGGACGAGGACGAGAAGGACGAGGACGAGAAGGACGAGAAGGAGGAGGAGGAGGACGAGAACGAGAAGGAGGAGGACGAGGAGGAGGACGACGACGACAAAGACGATGACCACAATAATGATGATAATGGTGGTTGTTATGGCCCTGATGGTAATGATAAGGCGAGAGTTCTTGTTATAATCTTTGAATACGAAATTGCTGAGAAATCCATGGACATCAAATACAAGTTGCTTAGTTCTCGTTGTCTTGAATACTCTACCAAGAATCATGGAGAATACCACACCTATACTTCTCTCTTGATAGGTGCCTATGTGTTGTAAAAGTAATCATGCGTTTTGTTGTTAGGTTTTGTCTCTATTTTCTATCAGACTCGTTTTTTTTTTGTCAGTTCTATCATAGACTATGCATATTGATTTTAGCCAGTTTTTGACCCAGGGCTTCAGTTTTGGCTTTTGATCCAACTCTGATCCTCCGGTAGTATACGATCATACCATTAGCTAAGTTTATTCATACACAAAAGTTCTGGTGCAATGAAACCTTCTCGGAACCAACATGTTTAATATAAAAAGTGAGTGAAAGTCTCAACCATGCAGAATCTTAAGTTCGATTCCAATTTGGCTAGCTAGCCAGGCCAATTAACCATCCATAATCTCTAAGGGCGGCACTGTTTTTGTGCACACTGCTTGTTCTACATCATATATATGCATTGAACAACATATAAAACATAGGGGGTAATTACAATTATGCACAAGAGAACCGCAGTATCATCAAGCTTGATTCGACAATCACCTGAGTTTGAACACAACATGCAAGGTCGCATCAATTTTGCCGATCTAAAATCCCCAATAGAGACTCGAAATTTAATAAACTAATCAACCATATAAACGGAGAAAGGTGCAGTACTGTGTACTATATAGTGAACACCATTAAGATTGGTGTGTGTTGATCCTATAGACACCAAGGAATGGTGTGGGATAACAATAGACACGGCCTTGAACACCATTCCTTGAATAGTATCTTCTGCTGGCGTGTCCAATTTACAAAAATTGGTGACTCTTCAAAACGCTGGTGAGTAATGAAATGGGTCACACATCTGTTTGGCGACTGTCTTTAGATTTAACTATTCTACTTCATGAAATCCACTAATTTTTAGGGGCAATTACATAGAAGTCCACTTGGAGGCATTTTCTCTCATATAAATACACCTAAACATTTTTACCCATATAAGTCCACCCAAGCCTAAATAGAGTCTTATATTAAGTATTAAAGTTCAACAAAATTACAGACTGCCATCCAACCAAAAAATTAGATTTTTCTCTCTTATATTTACAAAAATGCCACTAATATAAAAAGTCAACAACCATAAATGGTCTCCGACTGACCTCCGACGAAATTTCCAACCGACCTCCGGCGAACTTTCCGACCGAACTCCGATGAACATTCCGGCCGACCATCTATGAGGATTCTAGCGACCACAAAAGCTACTATCAGTGACAACAAAAGTTACTACCGCTGACAAAGAAAGCTACTACCACTAACAAAGAAAGCTACTACCACTGACAACAAAATATACTACTGATAGCAAAAAAAAACTACTGTCACCAGCAAAGAAATCTACTACTGATAGCAACAAAAGCTACTACCGCCAGCAAAGAAAGCTACTACTACTAACAACAAAATATACTACCGATAGCAAAAAAGACTACTGTCACCAGCAAAGAAAGCTACTACCGATAGCAACAAAAACTACTACGACCAGCAAAGAAAGCTACTACCGATACATGGATAAAATTGAGGCCAAAAAATAGACATAGGATCGGAGCCGACCTCCAGCCATCCTCCGGCAAACCAGTTCTACACTGAAACACCAAAAAATTGGAACCCTAAGTTACAGAGTGAAATCGATTTTCGATTAGAAAATTAGAGAGAGAGAAGAGCTTAACTAACCTTCAGATCCGTGTAGCTCTAATGCCATGGAAGAAGGATATAGGATGTTGTTCTTGGCGCCGATGAAGGTCAACGACGGTGGGGGCCGAGCCCGCCCTTGATGCTGTTTTTGGAGCCGATGAGGTACTCGCCGGAGCCGGAGATGGACAACCTCGTCGTCGGAATCGGAGGCAGAGAAGAGCGGTAGCGAGGATGAGGTCGCCGGCGACGAGAGAGAGAGAGAGAGAGAGAGAGAGAGAGAGAGAGAGAGAGAGAGAGAGAGAGAGAGAGAGAGAGAGAGAGAGAGAGAGAGAGAGAGAGAGAGAGAGAGAGAGAGAGAGACGGTGAAAAAATGAGGGTATTTTAGGTATAGCCTAAAGCTAACTTAATGGATTTGGGCCACAAAGTGGACTTATGTGGGTAAAAAAATTATGGTGGACTTGTGTGGGAGAAAATGTTGAGAATGTGACTTAGATGAAATTTTCTATAATTTTTATTAGTGACTCCATATTTTTCAATATATATAACCCAGAATAAAAATTTCTCTTTCCCGTCAAATATACAATAGTAACAATACTATAAGCTGCGAACTACTTTACAATCCTTCAAACCACATGATATCCTGACATCCACATAAAGAGAGCGTATTCAGCGCACCCGGGTGCGCCGCGCACCCGTCCATCTCTGCCGTTCATTTGACGCGGACTTTTGACTTTTTCAAAATGGACGGTGGAGATGGACGGGTGCGCGGCGCACCCGGGTGCGCTGTATAATTTTCGCCACATAAAAACGATCTACTAGTTGATGTCCATAATTCCAGCCTTGATCTTCTCCTATCGATCATAGGATCAATGCATCTTCATGGATCACTACACCAGACAAGAGAGAATTTATATCAAAGCATGCTTTTACATTTCTAGCATTCACATGCAAAGTCATCCCAACTGATATAAAGGAATACCTCTTTGGCTTGTGAACAGAGAGTAATTATTCTTTGTACCCGGAACACCACGTGACACTGCTAGGTGTTGTACCCGACCAATCATATAACTCAGATTCATGTGGGGACCAGCACGAGATGAAAAAAGAAAAGAAAAAGTAATCAAATACACCAATCAGAAATAAGAACAAAACACGTGGACCAATGAGATTAAAGAGGAACATAAAACAGGTGGTGTTCCGGGTACAAATAATAATTTCCCGTGAACAGAACATGAATCATAACTATAGAAGAGAAGGTCGCAGAAGTACAAAAACAATATTTATACCTGCGAGAGCCTCAAAACAAAATAAGGAAGCACATACCCATTACAGGATCTCTCACCAAACTTACAAGGATGCACATACCCATTATAGGATTTCTCACCACACTTTCAAGGAACCACACCTACGGCAAATGATAAAAAAATATGTAACTTTAGTTCAAATGTAGCAGGAAGAATCTTGATTTAATATTAGGATTCAATGAAGGTAAAGCTATACCAGGTCTACGTTATACCAACATGTAATATGATCTCAAGGAGTCTGAAATATTTCTATATGTTCACAACATAAAAACAGGCTAGAAATGATATCTAATACAACTCAAATTCTAAATTTTAGCAAGAGGATACCTACTGTCATCAAACTCTGTTGACAACAAAAGTTTTACATGCATGTGTTGCTGAAGCATCCAATCCCTCCATATCATCAAGTGCATCTTCCATAGTTCTCCAACGTCAAACCCTGTGTTATATCAGATAAGCAATCCAGGAAACTTGTGAAGCTGTGATGACTTCACTTAATTAGAAATTTCCTTTTTGTGTTGGGGGTTGTCTACGGTAATGAATCACAAATATTAAGTATGGCTGACTATGAGAACAAAAATTCTCTTCAATGAATATTTTCTTATGAGTGGCGATAATGAATCACAAATCCACAATATTATAAGTATGGCTGACAGTGAGAACATTCTACTTCTAATAGCCAGAGTAGAAGTATTCAAACTACATAATGGTTTGATAAGTTGCTCAATACCAGCATAAAAGCCAAGACTAATTGTTACTACAAAGACAAGCTACAATTTCGTTAAGAAAGAAACGGAAGTGAGGCTCACTTTCAGGATGCGACGCCCATTAAAGAGATGACTTTACCAAACTACAATAACCTTAAGGATGGGAAAGAAGCTAACCAAAACCCAAGGATAGAGACGTGAAGCTCATATCAGACACCCTTAAGGATAGTGGACTCTTCAAAACTTTATAAAACCATACACATGCATAAAACGCCCCCCAGAAGCAGTAGATCTTGTGTCAAGACTTCTTCAATATTCTCCCAGCCTAAGGTGTACTGCTGTGAGTATCCTACCTGTTCTATTGTGTTGGAACGAAGCTCTAGGAAGTTGAAGGATAGTGGACTCTTGAAGAACTTTATAAAACCATACGCATGCATAAAATAGTACTGGAAAAAAAGTTAACAAAAATGTGGCCTCCCATTGAATTTCTATGGATGGCAAGTGGGAATGATGTGATTTCCAGAGCATTAGTCTTCATTGTGTGTCAAATTATCAAGGGGTTAATCGTTTTCTACTTCTGAATATCCAGCTTGAGGCTTGTGTCCACCCATTCTTTGATCAACTTTGTGATCCTACTACTCGTCTCCCTAATGGACGACCCTTGCCTCCTCTCTTCAACTTCAAGCCTCAAGGTTTGTTCTGGTTTCCTCTAACTTCATATCCATGTGTTTGTCTATATGTATAAGAGAACAAATTAGATTTAGATTCTCTACCAACCTTAAACCCGGATCCTGCTAATTAAGGATTATAGATCATTATTCATAATTTCGGACCTTATAAAATGCACTTACTTTGTCAATGACATGAAAATGGTGGCATTTTTTCTCGCGCATGTACGTAGTTCTACATCATATGCATTGACTAACATATAAAGCATCAATTACATCAGTTAAATTATGTACAAGATAACAAATGGCAATGCATCTGACATTCAAGATGCGAATCCATTTCTCATGCATATTGTAAAAGATTGTGCCTGGTGTATTTGGATAAGTCTCAGGAGTTGTCTTAAGAACATATCAACTGCTGTTTTGCCTTGGGTGATTAGGATCAGTGGAGATAACTTGCCCCGAGTTAATATACTTTCGGCTGCAATTTTGGCCTGGGTCCTGAGCGATTTCTTGTCAATGTTAGGAGTGTTTAGAGAACTCTTGTTCCAAATGAGGGATTTATTTTTAATAATCTTGAACGGTGTAGGTTTAACATAAGTGTTAAGTTTTTTGTTTTAATCTTATTAGTCATCTTAGCCCATTAAAATACATATCTAATGGTGTGGACCTATCTCTAGAAATGAACAAAAAAAGGGATCCCTCATTGGAAGGGCCTTATATACACACACACGGAGCCGTTCGAAAGCGGACGTCCGCACGGCTCTTAAAGTGCCGACCTCCCTCCGTTCGCTACCGTACGGCGCCGGTGAGGGTGTGCCTCCACCCCAACGAACTCCAGTGGCGTCCCCGACCACTTTCCATCTCTGACGAGTCAGCCGAATTCTAGTTTTCCGGCCAGATCGACTTTGTTTAAAGTTTTTGGTGATCTGGTCGAAAAACTGGAATTCGGCGGACTCGCCGGTGAGGGAAAGTGGTCGGGGACGCTACTGGAGTCTGCTGGGGTGGAGGCGCGCCCTCGCCGGCGCCGTACGGTAGCGAACGAAGGGACGTCTGCACTTTAAGGCCGATGTGGACATGTGCCTCTGATCCGGCCTGCATATATACACACACACACACACAAGAAAACAATGTAGAGCACAAGTTAAAGTGCGGACGTGCCTCTGTTCGCCACTGTCTGGCGCTGACGACGGCGCACCTCCACCCCCAACAGACTCCAGCAGCGTTCCCAACCACTTTCCCACTCTGGCGAGTCCGCTTGATCTTGTTTGAAGTTTTGGGTGTTCTCGTTGAAATTCAGCGGACTCGCCGGGGAAGAAAAGTGGTCAGAGACATTGCTGGAGTCCGCTGGGGTGGAGGCATATATATACATGCCGGATGTGGAGCGCACGTTTACACTAGCCTTAAAGTGCGCACGTCCCTCAGTCTGGTGTCGACGATGGCGCGTCTCCACCCCAACAGATTCCAGCAGCGCCCTTGACCACTTTCCCTCCTTGGCGAGTCTGTCGAAACCCAGTTTCTTGGCGAGATTGACTTTATTTGAAGTTTTGGGTTATCTCGTCAGAAAACTGGAAAATAACAGACTCGTCGAAGAGGGAAAGTGGTCGGGGACGCTGCTGGAGTTTTTTAGGGTAGAGGTGCGCTATCATCGGCGCCGGACGGTGACGAACGGAGGGACGTGCGCACTTTAAGGACACACACTCGATCTCTAAAATTGATCAAGTGTCCGTACGTCGACTTTGCCATCATAGAGGGGATTTAACTATACTGGTCATGACCTCATAGAGGCCTAGAGGGGGTTCAACTCAACTCTACTTATATAGACACACAGACGCAATATGAGTCTCTGAAATTGCCAGTAGCACAATGGCATATTTCATACCACTATTCTAGAGAATCATGTTAACCGGAAACCCAATTTCTGAAGTACATGAAACTCAAGGAGAAAAAGACGCGGGGAAGTTTAATTTGTCTTTCAACTGAAGTTTGTTCACCGTTGTTGATTGATTCTCTATTGTTTCGTCCAAAAAATATTTGATGAAAAAGTAAGTAAACATCAAGCCTAAAGAGTGCGACCCTAAGAGCTCCTTGAGACCTCGAACCCCAAGATAACCAATCAGGCAATTAAATCTTTTACACCTTTGGGTCGACTTTTTGAAAGTTGACATCTCTTTTCCTTCTTAGGAATGATCAGTCTACCTTGTATTAATTTAGGATTATAGTATCCTCATTAGGAATGATCAGTCTACGCTGTATTAATTTAGGATTATAGTATATTTCCCGATTATGTGATAGATTATATTTCCTGATTATGCAGTAGAGTACGGATTATATTCCTGATCCTTATGTTTCCTAGATTTAGTATATAGATTTGTTACCTTCCTTTTACATGTCTTATCAATCACTATAAGTACCACCACCCCTTGAAGAAAGTAAACATCTGCTTGACTGATCTACCGTTTTCTACAATATGAGTTCTGTAGCTCGTTTTTTTCGAAGATTAATTTCTTCTAAACCCCGCCATTATAGTACTAATAGTGTTACCGGAGCCAATAACCATCCTTCTAATTTTCCTAAACCTTTTACTTTAGCGGAGTTTAAACAAAATCCAGCACAGTATACACCTTTAAACGCTCCAGACCAAAGAAAGTACTTTGCAATGGATGTCATTGAAGGCATTTGTTATCAAAAGGAGATGGGCAATCATCGTGGATCCCTAGCTTTGCATCACATTACAGTGATGGATTGTAGTGCTAGTATTTCATGTGCAACCAAGATTTACAACCCCATGGTGCATAAGGACTATGTTGAAGGCTACAAAGATTTCTTCAACGATTTATATAGTGGCAATGAACCGTTAGACGATCCTTATTATGTAGACATCAAGTCATATGTGCAGGATTTGAAGACATTGTACGTACTCATTTTAATTTATTTTATTTTATTTTACGCAAGACTTAATTTATATATTTATATATGATTTTTACTTGCAGGGACCGGTTGTTATTGTTACGTTGCCACCCGTATTTCCAACATGCAACTCAAGCTTTGAAATTCATTCCGTTGGCCCTTAAAATACTTACAAAGTTAAAGGGTAGAAAGCTTCCACTCCTCTATACAAAAACAACATTGTCTCCCGAAATTCCACACGATTGGGAGGGTTTATACAGAGATCTACGGCACAACGGTGATGAAGTTAATATTGAAAAGTCTATTAACGGACTTGGTTCGGATGACGACCCGATATACGAGCTAATTTTTTATGCAAGGATGTCTAGCCATCATTCAAAAGAACACAAGGTACGTAAGACATCATATTTCTTCAGTTATTTTGTTATCTTAATTGAGTTATCTCAACAAACAGTACGTGTGCAATTTTTGTTTCCATATTTTGTTTTGTTTTGACGAAAGTTAACATGCAATATTTGCGTACAGATGCCTGGTGGTAATGGTGGAAAAGTAAAGGCCTTGTCTGAGGCGTTATCCCCCGTGCCGATAACGATGTTCAAGTTTTTGTCGATCTATAACGGATCTTTTGGTGGGCTTATTCACTTGGATTTTGTCAGCACTTAGAAGCAAGTACTACATGCATATAGACTACTGATATATGGAAATTTTCTTGACCAAAAGATATATGGAAACTTTATTAATACGAACTGATCGACAGAGAAAGTATTGCGTGAGATGGTTAGCTAGTTTAATCATTGGCCGGTGGTGTGTGGAGTGTTGCACTAAGGATGGTTTTGTTGTCCGTGTTAGACCAATCGTATTCATTTACCGTCAAACTTAGAGAGATATGTTTATATAAAGTTGATATTTAACAAATGACTTTCAAAACAGGGTTTCTTTGAGACTTTAGAGTTTGAGATAGAAGGAGCGGATCAACTCGGAGACAAGCAAGTAGAACGTACCAGGAGAACTTGTTTCCTTGGCTGTCAATTTCAATATGGATATTTTTTTCCCATTCGTTTTCAAATTTATTCAGTTATTTCCAATAGAGTATGTAAGGAAAGCCTTCAATTGTATTTTTTTATTTAATTCATCGGTACATTAATATATAAAACACCAAATATTGGAGAAAGCTTCTATATCTCTCTTTTATTATTAACTTTTTTTTGGTTATGATATAATAGCTAGGCAAAGGGATCCAAATCCATGCATTGCGTTCTTGTCTGGCAATAGTAAGTCTTAACAAAAAAAATATAATATTTTCCTTATAAAATATAATGAATATGATATTCATAATGTATCCATATCCATTTAAATTCTAGCAATAGTAAGCAGGTGAAGGAAGCTTATGTTACTCTTATCCCGAAGGTTAAGGAATTAGAGTATATTACACAGTTGAGGACGTGAAGAAGAAGAAGAAGTGTTTTTTTTTTTTTACAGATGTAGTTGAGACGAATGTATCTAGCATTGTGGATTGATACTTGAACAAAAGGGCATATTCATTCATTCCAAAATACATTGTTTCACTCACCGATTTGTGAGGTGAGTGTAGCATTACTTGGCTCGCTCGCAGAAGAGAAAGATCAAACTTCATTAAGTTACTAGCTCACCTCAAACTTCTTAGTCACTAATTGAAACTTCTTTTTTTGTCTCTAATTGTTAGAATCATGCATGTTGTGCTACAGTTTGAGAGAGCATTATGTTGAAGACCATGGTTATACAAAAGAACAAACCTTTAAGCTAGTGTTGTTGGATCTTGGATTTTTGATGTTTTATACCAAGACAATTAAAAGCTGCCTGAGATGGCCGGGATCACTTAATTTTATGAGTTTGTGAGCATTCCAACTTAGCATGGATCATTACCATATTCAAAGTCTTGGCCTGCAAGATTTCTCGAGTTAATCTCCCCCTAATAGTTTACTCTGTTCTTTGATGTTTTGTCTCCGGAAACTTAACCTTACCTTAGGCAGCTAGAGCTCCGGAACAATTATCTTACTCTTAGTTTTGGACAAAGTGCTCCACAAATTGGCCGTAAAAGATGGAGGTTATGAATAGAGACAAGATTCAACAATCCAGTTGCTTTGAATGGTCATTGAGACCTTGAATACTCCAACAACCAAGCTGAATCCTTGGCATGAACAACCAAGCTTTGGTAAAGCATCGATACATTTTCCATTTCACACGAGCAGCAAGGCGAGACACATCAAGAGTTGCAGTATTAGGATGGGCATGCACAATGTCCTCACCCTCTTCCGCTAAATAAGACAAGGCATTACGGTAATGACATTACCAAAGACGATTTGGTCATTTTGTTGTCCAGCACAATCAACATTAAAGATTGTTGCAGCTGAAACATGAATACATGGAGTTGTGCTGGAAAAGGGGATAAAGGGTACGTGTTACTGTTGTGCTATCAGAACATATAAAAGGAGATGAAGCAACAAAAAGCAACAACTTGCATCTATAAGGATAATGTTTAAACATAAATTAATATTTTACTGGACAGTAATTGTCTTAGTGAATATTAATTAAAGTAATGATCCACGTCATACCGGCGAGCCCGAAGTAATGGGTTTACAAGTGGTGGCCCGCCAGTAAGTCATGCGAGCTGGACAGTCCGCGTACGAATGGACTCCGCGTAAAAGACTTTGCGTACAAGAGGAGTTTAATTGTTGGGGGAACACCTCGTCCCGACTTAGCATTGTACCCCAACTCGTATATACAAGAGCACATGCATGGCTCGTGGTCCTTTAATTACATAAGCATCTCGACGACATCTTGATGGAATCTCGCCATCGACCTGGCAGCCTCGCCCCGACTTTGTGGGTTGGCGCGACCTCGCCAGTGTTTAATGAGGGAAGCATCTCGATCGTATCTTGAAAAACATCTCGACGATGGCTCGGGGGTACCTCGCTACTGAATGCTTGTTTAATTAAAGGTGAGGACACCATTGTCTTATCCTTGGTTGAATAACGCAGAAGGGAAGGATGACTGGTTGATTTTGTACGTGCATGGCAAGGGTTCTTATCCCATGCAATAGTTATCCAATAGATGTGAAGCATATGATCACTCCTAATTCTAGTGGATTAAGGAGATAAACATGCAAGCTGTGCATATCTACTTTACATGCACGTCAGAGTTCTAGTATTCAAGGGCACTCATACAGTGCTTAGAAGGAGCATACGTCCAAGAAGTGTTCTAGGCAAACTCTACTGTTTAGAACAAAGCAACCATGAAGTGATTAACATCGCCTACACCACGTTTATCGTTGAAGACTCATACAAGTCTTTGACATGCTTTGTGCCAATACATGTGGCCCTAAGTAATTCTATATAAAGAAGCTCCACGGCTTACAGAAAGGACTCTACAACAACAATTACTCAAATACAACACAAAACAACTTTCAACCTAGTTGCAAACCCTCTCGACCTCGTCAAAACCTTCAGCGCTCCCAGGAGCCGATATCCCTTCGAAGCCCTGTTTCTAAGCGCCTCGCCGCCTAGAACCCTTTATAGCTCTCCGGAGCTCGCCCCGATCCTCGGAAACTTCCCTATTGTTGCTCTGCTCACCCCGCCGTGAGTATCGATCGCTTGTGTTGTAAAATTCCTCATCTGAGGTGGCACCTGGAACTCCGCTCGCCTGATCAAGAAGTCAAGCATGCGCACTTACTCAACATTTTCCTCGTCCGCGAGGTGGCACGCCCGCAACTCTCCATCCTCTTTGGATCGCTATTTACCTCGGCTCAGCACGCTGAGGATCTTGGGCCAAAATAGATAATACGGCTTGCATTGAATATATGAAGTTAGGTTACATTAAGGATGATAACACTAAACATATCTCGCTGAAGTTCTTTTACAATCAGCAACAACAACAGTTTTTGAATATCCATGTGAACTAGGTGAGTTCTGAGGATAATATAACAGATTTGTTCACCAAGTCTCTATCTAAATCTACCTTTGAGAAACATGTGAAGAGCATCGGCATGCGTCGTTTATCTGAACTTCAAGATTGAGTTACCAATCAAGAGGAGTCGTTATGTAGACATCAGGGGGAGTCTACATCATATGTTATCTTCAATTGTAGTTGGTGCGTTGTGCTTTTTTTCCCTTCGTCCAAGTCTTTTGTTTTGCCCACGAGGTTTTTGTTTTACTTGACAAGGTTTTTAACGAGGCAACATCTTATGCACTATGTCGTATTAGACCCGCGACACAAGGGGGAGTGTTTAAGGAAAATACTTTCATGTCCTTTTATTAGGTGTCTTGACCTAATCGTTTTCTTATTATAATATATTACAATATTGATAGATGTTCTAGATCCTTCGGGAGACTCTATGTAATGCCTATAAATAGGTCTTTCTATCAATAAATGAGTAAACCGTTATTCTCGTTATATGTTCTCCTTCAACAGGTATGTAAATATTACATTATTATCCTTTATACTTTCTTATTTTATATTTGACCCCATAAGATTCAAATTCTGCTTTCACCCCTGATTATAGGAAGACTCTATGTAATGCCTATAAATAAGCATTTCTATCAATAAATAGAAATGTCTATAAATAGGTCTTTCTATCAATAAATGAGTAAACCGTTATTCTCGTTATATGTTCTCCTTCAACAGGTATGTAAATATTACATTATTATCCTTTATACTTTCTTATTTTATATTTGACCCCATAAGATTCAAATTATGGTTTCACCCCTGATTATAGGAAGACTCTATGTAATGCCTATAAATAAGCATTTCTATCAATAAATAAGTAGACCGTTATTCTCGTTATATGTTCTCCTTCAACAAGTATGTAAATATTATTTTATATTTGACCCCATAAGATTCAAATTCTGGTTTCACCCCTGATTATAGTTAAATAATGTACAATATGTATGACATTTTAGATTTGGTAAGTCTTTACTCGTTAGCCTTTGGTTCAAGTACAACAAAGATTATATCTTTCTAATCAAGGAAACATCTTATATTCTTGATTTGAGAGAGAGGATGATATCAAGAAATTTAAAGTGTCAATAAGCACAAGCAGATGGTTTAGGAAACAAAAACATCTGAGACACAAATTTTGACGTGCTTAATCAAGAAATTAGCCACAACAATATAACTACACCGACTTTTTCTAATCAAGAAAGGGAAAAGCGAATAAGCTCAAATAGACTTCATAATCAAGAAAGGGAGTGACCAAGAGGAAAACGGGTGGGAAGGTAGAATTTCATAAGCAAGCATGGACAATCCACATAAGCAGCAGCAATAGGAGGAATTGTGCGAAGAGAGGCAATCCACATAAGATCAACTTCTTTCTTAGGACCAAGTGTTGCTTTCACATATTTTGCTAATTTTATGTAGTCGACTTTTGAGCTATGCATACATTTTACTCTGTGATTCTCCTTGAGGAAAACAAAGACCAATCCACACGTAATTTTTTGACATCCGAAGTGTCAATGTCATAAAAGGGGCGGCACTGCTTTTGTGCACGTTCTTGTTCTACATCATATGCATTGAACTACATACAAAGCATAAGGGGTAATTACAACAGTTCAATTATATACAAGAGAACACTTGTCCATCTGATGTATGGCAATACGCAAGCCCAACCATTTGGTAAGTCATGACTCGTCGGCCTTTGTTTCAAGAATAACTGGGATTTTTTCTTTCTGATCACCACGCAACACCTCGACAATCACCTGATCAAGTACAAAGCAGCTCATTACTGAAAGATGCGGTTTACTAGAACAGATCTAAATGTTTGCAGGGTATTTAATTTGGAAACAGTAAGAACCAAGGCCATGAAACAGAAGACTATACCTTATCCCCTACGTTACATTGGTCAAGAATTCTATACAGGTCGCTGCCATTTGTGACTTTTTTTCCATTCACAGAAGTTATGATGTCACCCAATATGAGTCTGCCATAAGAATCACGCTTTGTCGGTAGGAGTCCCTGCATATTGGAGGCTCATGAGTTCTTCTTCAATGGAAGCACAACAGCGTATTTTCATACCATTATTCTAGAATCATGTTAACTCGAAAGTGGAAATCAATTTCTTTAGTACATGAAACTCAAGGAAAAAGAGACGGGGCAAGAAGTACCGCTTTTCCAGCTGGACCATTTGCTGGTGCATCTAGGACAAGCACTCCGCTGACCCCCAACTGCTCAACAGATTGATCAGGTGCAAACTTAATTCCTAAAATAGGTCTAGTGACCTTCCCGAATTTGACCAACTGGTCAACAATGCCATTTACCTAAATATTTTTGTTAAAAAATAAAGGAATGAGAGTATCAGAAGAGTTATCTCCCACATGAAAAAATTGAAGGATTATTAGTGAGAAATCTCATTGATGTCTACTCACAGTATCAACTGGGATAGAAAACCCAACACCAGATGATGCACCAGATGGAGAATATATTGCAGTATTTATCCCAATAAGGCTCCCTGAACTGTCTAGAAGTGGCCCTCCACTATTACCGGGGTTAATGGCAGCGTCTGTCTGTATAACATCTTGGATTGGACGGCCAGTTGCAGCCGAACTGATTTCTCTGCGTAGTCCACTATTTTATAGGAAAGGAACTATGTTAAGCAAATACATACTGTGGACAGAAAGTTCATAGAAAAGAAAAACAAAGATCACAAGAGCTAAAACGATTCAGAGCAATCATCTAAGAAAAACTAGTTCTAAATATGAAGCTTAAATTTCATTTAGTTGTGCATGACTCAAGAGTGAAAGAATCAAATACAGAGAAAATGGTCTTCTTTTTAATAGAAATTATTGAAAATGAATTTCCCCTTGATTTCCTTGAGTAACAGTAGATACAAATATATATGTTTTACAGAGAGAATGAGAGAATCAATCTACAATAAATACAATGATGATAATTTCCTAGAATCAGGAATCAATTAAGGTGAATCACTCTTGATCTTAGGGGAAGAGTGATTTGGGGGATTGACAGAGAGATTGTCGCTAACAGAAATAGATATCAAACTTTTTACCTGATAACACCAGTTGTAAGGGTATGGTCAAGTCCAAACTGCAAGTTACACACGAGGAAATAAACGTCTCAGTTCAGTAAAACTGTGTAACCATCTAGTAAGATGTAATGATCAGAGCCTTCAAAACCAGTTAAAGAGTGTAGTAGGATCATGCAATTATAATGCTTGTTCAACTCAACAACAATTCATACCCAACTATAAAGCCTGGCAAAACCCTGCTATAGTAAAAGCAATTCTAGAGGGATGGTCTTCTTTGCTTCTAACAGAAAAGATGTGTACAAATAATACATTCAACTTTCTGTACATTCTCTGGAGATAAGGAATCAATACATTATGAGTTTGAAATGAATAGGTTAGCAAGTCACTTGGTATGAATATGTAATTCGTGGACAATTTTGTGATATACTGTTCTAGTATCTTACAGCATGCATTAAGTGATATACAATTGGAACTTAGTAAATCACAGATTTGGTCACGTAAGATATGTCTAATGTATTAAGAAGTAACAGCAATTATGCAAGGATGAAGCAATTATGAAGTAATATCAAACTTACAGGATTTCCAATAGCAAAAACTTTCTGACCAACTAGCAAGTCTGCAGAGACACCAATCGGTATAGGCCTTAGTTTGTCCTTGGGTGCATCAACATGTAAAACTGCAACATCCTTATCTTGGTCAAATCCCACGACTTTTGCATCAAACGTTGACTGGTCAGCAAGAGTGACCCTGGAAACAACTAGCATATCTTTAGATGCAAACCATGAGAGGTGCCATTTCATAGCAAAAGAAGAGGAATACAAAATGAAATCCCCACCAAATAGAAAGCTCTGCTCAATTAGCAAAGGAAAGACGTCCCACACATGACAGGAGAAACATAAAATTGCACTCCTTTAAGAAGTGTTGCATAGTACCATTTTGGGATGATGAAACCACCAAATACAAAGAAACCTAAAAATTAGTAGAACATAGAGTTTCTAAGCACCACACACTTCAGCTAGATTCCACAGATGGCAAACGCAATAACAAAATAACCATGTATCGGAGTGTTACAATGATATATTCTACACTGCAGCCTCCTTTAAGTATACTAAAATGAAGTGTACGTTTACTTATCACATGAACTACATTTCCTACAATTCACAATCCTAGCTAACCTCTAGCCTACAGATTGCAACAAACTTCTTCAAACAGAAGTACAAAAGCATAGATAACTCATACATCTTTGGCACACTTTTTCACCCCTTACCAATACATAAGTTTCACAATGTACCAAAACGCGAAATTCCACTGGCTTAATGGAACAAGAATTGGAATGAAACGAACCTGAGATCAGAAGCGCCGCGAATGACATGATAATTGGTGACAATGTTGCCTTGTATATCCCACACAAACCCCGAACCAGACCCCTGCGGCACCTCAAACACGTCCAAAGTAAACGCATCCTGCCTACAAAACACACTCACCCCATTGAAAACCACTCCACTAAACTGTCAAGTAATCAGAAACCAAATCAGACACCATTTAGTTACTTGGCGGCGAGATTGGTGATGTAAACCACAGAGGGAGTGTTCTCCTGGAACAGCCGCACCGTGGCGAGCTCATCCGTCTGGAGCTTCTTCTGCGGCGTGACTACAAACGCAGACGCCGAGTCAACGTCGGTGACGAACAAGGACAAGGCCAGAGCTAGAGAGGTGCAGAGAATGAGCAACGAGTCGAGAGCAAACGAGAAGGGATTGTTCTTGGTGGTGGTGAGGAGAAGCTTGTTGAGACATGGCGGGCAGTAGGGGAACACAGACCGTTTGTGGGTCTTGAGATTTGAAGAAGACGGGGTTGGGAGTTTGTGGAGGGAAAGAATGGTGAGCTTTCGGATTGGGGAGGGGAGAGGAGGGAACAATGGAGAAGAGAAGTGGAAGGTTGTGGAGATGAGAGAAGAAGCAGCCATGGCATGGATGAGCTGCTGCTGCACAGTTGGGATTGACTAGTTTTGATTACTTATATCCAAGTATTCATATTACAAGAAAGCAATGGTGGATTCTCGATTGTATTGTAGCATACCTTTCGAATTAATATAAATAAATAAATATTAAGTTTCTTTCACAGTTAACCGTTATGTCCTTTGTAACTAACTACTATTTGAAAAGGAATTTTTCCCTAGAGCCAAACAACTGGTATGTCCAATGCTGCACTCCTTCTCAGGAAATTTCATGCTGGTTATCTTATCCTACTTATCCTAATCGACAATTTCTAAATCGGGTCTGGTAAATAATGTAAAAAGGAAAATTACACTGGGTGAAAACTGAACGATTTCTCACCTGTGAAAGCTACCGATGCAGTTAAGAACAATTTCATTAGATTAGGCTCTCCTTGTAGTAATCCAGAAGGATCACCATATTCACAAAACTCATGATTGAGAGACTCCCTCAAAAGAAAGAAAAGTTATGTATTGACAACATGGCTTTAGAATGCTCAGTGGAAATTTCCAACTGTGAAAAAGAAATCCAGTCTCTGAGCATTTGATTAGTTGCAACTCCATAGACTTTTGTGAATGAGCCATTCATGAGCCGAAATTACAGAATTTTTTGCAAGGGTCTTAATTCCATTGGAACGCCGTCAAACTTTCCGGCATTTATATTTGACTCTAGCATCGGTCGTTTCCCAGATTCCCAAGCAATGCCTTGTGCCAGGTGCTCCTTAGTTGGTGTCAACATAACAAAATTTGGATCGGCTCTTTCGTAGCTGAAAATCGATCAAAAAGAACAAATGGACCATCAGAAGAATGAGCTCAAAATGAAGAGTCCATTGAAATAAATCATTCATCTCTGAAAGAAAAAGAGAGAAGGAAAGAAAAAACAGAACTGAAGAATAAGAAGAAAAAAAAGTGAACCTGGCTTGTCTGATATTCTCAACACGAATGCCAAAACCATAAGCTGTATTTCCAAAAACGTGATCTCGGACAGCTGCACGCATACACAAAAGGATCATACGTCAAAAAGGATCCAGAACTTAGCAGAAAAATAGAAGCGTCATTCAGACCCAAATCCAAGTCATATACAATGGTCCTTCAGATGTCAAAGAGGGTCAAAAAGGGTGTGCACGAAAACTGCATATTCCCGTTAGCTAAATATGAAATTATCATTGGAACCCCAGATATAATTACTTGAGAAAACTCGCACCATTTAGAATATGTATGGGGTATTAAAGCTAGAGAGTAACTAGTCCCATCATATGACCCCCAAAATAGATGAATTTGTTCTCGCTGTCACTGCCTTACAAGTTACAACCCATGGCATGCCACACAAACAATGTCCATATTTATGCTCATAGATCTGTTTGTATAGCATAGCAATCCTGGTACTCAATTAAGTGAATTAACTCTTCACTTAGGTGATAATAGGTCTGATGAATCTCACAAAATCTAACATATAAACATACCTGAAACGCTGAACGTGAAAGAAGGTTTCCACCATGATTTGAATGCGAATGCTAGCGACGACTGAGAGGGCCCACCTTTCCCTGCAGGAATGAATAGGAAATGAGCACAGGTTTCATGATCTTGATATGCTCCAATATCACAAGCATAAGATTGAATCAGATAGGGTACCTTCAGCAAACAGTTCTTATTGGCTTGCCAAGAGGCAGCTACTTGAAAGGTGGAAGCTGGTATATTCTTAGGATCTGGTACTCTGTTTGAGTTTGATTCATTGTCTGATGATTTGGTATCATCAAACTTATCAAGCCTACAAACCAGCATCATAAAATTATCAGTCACCCACGATTTCTATTAGCTTTTGAATATATATCTAATGATATACCTTGATTGTAATTCAAAGCCAAAATCGATATAATTCGTAATCCCAACAATTTGATTCTCTTCGAGGGGGTTTTTCACCTGTAGCATTCGTGCAGTACAAAGCTAATAAATGCCATAGATGTTGACTAAAAGAATTTCAAAAAACCATTGTTGATAGACTCATACCCGTCTTTGGACCACCACATGTTGATAGAATGAGGCAATGAACTACAGTAGAAAAAGTAAGTGTTTGAGATCCACCGAATAGTGTCTAACAAAATACCAATCGTGACCAACAGTAACTAGTGTCGGAATACAACCAAATGTATGTGTAATAATTAGCTTGAACTTTTAAAGGTGCTACAATTACAATTGTATGCAGGCTAGGATATGCAAATATACTGGACTTGAATCAGTCTGAATGGATAAAACTAAACAGAAACAAACCTGATTACTTCTCGAAAGCTCGAGACCAAAATTGAATGATGGACTCAAAGGACTACCTGATCCCACTCCATACACAATTGCACCACTCCAATTCTTCACGTCTTTGTATTTTTGACCATCTTTGCTCCCAACTTGAAATTTTTTTTAAAAAATTATATAGATTAATAACAAATAGTTTCATCTTCAATTAAATTGCATTAAGAATTTAAGATCCTTATCTATTACTAGAAGAAAACAACTCGTGGCACTGAGTTTAACAGTCCCACACAATGGCAAGGTGCACAAAAGCCCCCAATTAGAAAGTGAATAATTGAAAACTTGTTCTAGATTAAACATCACACTATTCATGGTCTTATTATCTGCTAATATTTTCTACTGAAAAGGGTTGTCATATCGCAAAACCGCAATTAATTTCCAGACCACTCATGTGCAGCCAGTCTCAAACTCTAGCATTATAGTCATGGGACTTTCAGAAAATGCATGATAACCATGAGTTTCAGAATAGAAGATTGATACTTAGCATCACAAAAAATGTGAAAAATCATAAAACATGTCCATTAGGTCTAACGTCCACCCCATGCTAATTGCATCATAACATGATTTGCAGGTTAAGCTTATCCAGCCAGTTTTTACTGGTAAGACTGAAACCAGTAAATCTAGCCATAGCCAAGATCTTTTGAAGAATTGAATGAGCAACACAATTGACAAAACTGAACTACATAACAAAAAGTAACTTGGTGACTTACATTCTGGCTCATACTGCACACCTGCAGTTAGACTACCCATCTTCATCACCAACCACGCCTTTCTTGGCAAATCATGTTTCACTGTAAAACAGAATAATTATAGAGTTCCCTCCTATCTAAAAGCCAAATGATGCAAAAACAAAAGATAATTATACAATAGAGGTTAACCACAATGTTCATACCCAAAAAAGAATTTACCAACAAAGTTTCACTTTTCTAATGTTTTCTCATGTACATTCATAGCTGCTAACTGTAAAGACGAACCAGAAAAATTGAATAGCTACATTCACAGCTACATTCATAACCACAATGTTCACACCCAAAAAAGAGTTTACCAACAAAGTTTCAATTTTCCAATGTTTTCCCATGTACATTCATAGCTACTAACTGTAAGGACGAACCAGAAAAATTGATAAAATAAGCTGTTCTAAAGCTGTTTTAATTGGAAGTCAGAGAAAATAAAGGATTCAACTCCTTACAGCCCCACCCCAAGAAGGAATCACTCCCATGTCAGACCTCTAAGTATTTGTGTGCTTGTGTGTGTGAGAATACAACAATGTAGGAAACTATGACTCACATGGGAAGAAACCTCATAAAACGGAAGGTCAGGTTACATACCAGAGAAAGGCATGACTGTGGCTCCAATAGATAAGTTTGCTGACCCGTATCTCAATCCCATAACACCAAAGTCCTCAGATGTTATTCTACTGAAGTATTGAGATTTGTCAATATACAATTCATTAGGGAGTACACCCAAGATCACTTAGAATATTTACAAGTTGGTTTTCCAGTATGAATGAACCTTTGTTTTAGCAACAGTGGGAAAACACCAAATGCTCCAAATCCATATTTTGGGTAGTAAGCACATGCCCTCGTCTGCAAAACCCTGAAAGTGACATAAAAGTATGGCAGTGTGTCAATGAACAACAATTGCTCAACCACAAAAACAATGTAGCAAAATGATACTCTTTTACTTCAAAAAAAAAATGGTCCTTACGGATCTGAGTTTGATACGAAGAGGTCCATGAATGTGTGAGGATCATGAACATCACTGGTCAACAAAATAAACATTAAGAAACTTTTAGCTACGACATAACAGTCTAAAAAGACCAACTCGATGTAATAATTGGGAATATTAACTAATACAACAGTACCTTTGCCAGCGGAAAAATGCATTCCCATTAATAGTCTCCTCAGGTTTGTGATCAAGCGGACCAGAGAGCTAAACATGTTCACGAAGAAAAGAAAAAAAATAGGAAGACTTAGAACTATTAAAGTGCTGGAAAGGTGCAATGATAAGTATACACAACAGTAAGAGTTAAAAGGCAGTTTCTTAAAGATACCGTTGCAACTAAATCCACATGAGGGTCATCAATCGGCTTTAACATGATCATTGTGTTGAAATGCCTTGCTTGTTCAAAGTAATCATGAAACAGACCTTTCAAAGCAAGCTTCCCAAACAACAAGTCATATGACGACTCCAACATCCTGCGTCGAGATAAAGTTACTCATTAACTTTACTTTGATCAACAATGCATATGTCAACTAACCGTATACAATATCATCTTCACCTCCATTACTTACTTTCACTCGACTTCATCGTTTAGTTTATACACAGTCAAGGTTATGCCACCGTTGCTTCTTCGTTTAATCGAAAATGAGCTTTCATCTATGGACAGTTCACTATTAAATTGCATCTATCACAATTCTCCGATTTCGATATTATTCGTCTAATTACCTAACATAGCTAATCCATAATCTAGCTTAACAACGAAATCACTAAGAGAATCATCACGAATCAAATTCAAAATTCAACGACGAACGGCCTCAATCTAGCTTCATCCAATTGAGCAATGTAGAATTTGATACGGTAAATAGTACAGCGCATACGATTAAGAACGAATGAGGTTCAAGTTAGGGCAAAAACCTGGTGCGAGCGGCGAGAGGAGGATAATCGAAGAGCGGCGGGACAAGCACCATAGGCGGCGGCGGCTCCTTGCCGAAGAAATCCCCCAAGACATTCCCCATGGTTCTGTATCGCTCTGAACTCTCCGGCGTGAAAATCTCTAGGGTTTCTAAGGGAAGAGAGAGAGAGAGAGAGAGAGAGAAGGACGGAGAGGAGAAGAAGAAATGAGAAGAGAGCTGTGTTAATAGGAGGAAGCGAAAACCGCGCCTGACATGTTTTCCCTACTTCAGCTTTAGGGAAAGTGTTGAAGAAGCAAATTTACCGATCACAATTTTATGCACACCCATCTAATCGAATCTAATACCAAGTATCAATTTTTTTAACTAACTTTAATGATGGTTATAATATAAAATTATAATAAATAAATTATATTTTCTTTTTATTTTAATACCAACAATTTATTTCTTTTAAGTTGATTTCAAACAAAAACAAACATTTTTTCTTTTATTACCCACCTACAGGTCTTTGGTTTATCTTTTTTTTTTTTTGAAGGAGGAACACACCCAGTATTTTTTTTAGGGAGGAACACCCAATATCTTTTTTTAGGGAGGAACACCTGGTATCCTTTTTTTTAGGGAGGAAGACCTAATATTATTTTTATTATTATTAAAAAAATTGATATTAAAATAAAAAGAAAACATAATTCATTTATTATAATTTTATATTGTAACTATGGTTAGAGTTGGTTAAGAAAAATAACACTTAGCATTAGATTAGATGAGTGGGCATAAAGGTAAGCACAGAAGGGTGGTCGGCAAATTTGTTTCTTCAACACTTTCCCAAAAGCTGTGCCTATATGGCGGGTTTAGGTGGCACACTCTCATCCATCTTCGTGACGAGGAGGAATTCGTAGGTGCGGCACTCGGATCACGTCATCGGTGTGATCACCCATTCACAAACTAACACTTGTATAGAGAATATAAAAAAATTGAAATAAACATGATAAGAAATATTGCCTAAAACTAACTTAGTTTCGATCCATGATAAGAAATGAATGGTATTAAACGCAATTTAAATTAATACGTCAGTTATAATTACTCGAACAGTTATTGTGACACATAATCGATTCAAATACGAAAAGTAAAAAATAAAAAAACAGTTCTAACTAACAAACACGTTGCGTGATTACATTTTAGTAGGTAAAGTTGTTAGTAATTAGAAATGAAGAGATCGATGAAACGTATTCCTCACCTCTCATAATAACATACTTTCTACACACCAATCCTACACGTCCTTAGCCATATCAGTGACAACAATCAAGGTATCAAACTCGAGAGCAATATGAGGACATTGAGGAGACTGAAAACTGGAATTAGAAAGCACTTGTATACCTAAATCCGCAACATAAATATCAATAGCCTTTGTAGGAAATCTACTATGTACACCTTTGGAAGCTGCCAACAAACAATACAAGTTCGAAATGCCAACAAAGAATGAACTGAAACGTCTGTCCTTCCACTCCCGTTCAATTGTCTCTCTGTCACGGCAGCGATGTCCCTAACAAAACATTTTACTAGTTCGAAATGAGAACCCCCTATAACATTCCCTAGCCTCCATACAAACCTCAAAGAAGGTGCCTTAAAACTCTTGGAGATGTCTTGCCCGTGAAGTCATAGCAAGCTAGGAGAACGTACTAGAGACTTCATACGCATGTAGTATTTCAATTTGACTTGGTTTCCTCACAACTCGATCATTTCTCACGTCTCACCAGTAATGCTGTTCAAGAACCTACTTGGCCAGTTGGACTAAGGTTCTCTTTGCGAATGCATCGATCAGTCTCAACCAGAATCAGAGAATGAGACCCTACCCCAGATTGATTTTATTCCCTTTTTGGACTCTGGGTGGCCAATCCATGATCACTTTTTCATGATTATGCTCTAGTGGCTCAAAATTCTCATGAATATACCACGAAAATGTGTACTCCTTTCCTGGCTATAGCCCCATTTGACCAGCTTGGAAGTTGGAACCGCCTCCTCAGCTTTTGAATGGACAAGTTCATTCCAATCAGCCATCGTAAATCAGTCAAGCAATAACAAACTTTACCTACCTATGGGATTATTTTCATCACCAAACATGCAAAACAATGCGTACTGTCTACTATAGACAATTACTTGGTGTTTGTGTGAACTTCTTACTCTTGTAATGGAATGTTCTTAGACCTAAATACTTCGATTACCAAATGAGGAATGAATAGATGAACAATGTAATGTGTGAGACATGTGAACTTGAAATCAAAAAACGGAGTACGATCATTTTAGTGAAGTTGTGAAATGTACGAAGAAGATCATGTAAAATAACTTTTTAAGATCAATTGTTCATATAAATTATGAGTAATCTGTTGGAGAGGAGAGATCCCACATTGGAAAAGTGACAAATAAAATATAACTTATAAGTGGGTGGATCATTCCTAATTGTACCGAGGCCTTTTGTGATTAAAACCCAACACCTTAAAGGTGGTTAAGTTGAGACAATATCGGTACAAGGTTGATCCACGAGCCACGCTTGTCGCTGTTTGACATGGTATCAGAGCGGGTCCCTCTCCAGTTGCGTCTCTATAAGCCCGGGTTGGTTCTTTCAGGGGTCATGGCCCTGGTTTGGTTCTTTCGAGTTTGGAGTTAATTCAGCCTGGTTTGGTTCTTTCAGTTGTCATTGGGAGTCTGGGAGTTTGGGGTTCTTTCGGTTATCATGGGGCCCGGGTTTAGTTTGTTAATCAGTTTCACGTGCAGACCTAAAAAGTTAGGTTGCACGTGAGGGGGAGTGTTGGAGAGGAAAGATCCCACATTGGAAAAGTGATAAATAAAATATAACTTATAAGTGGGTGGATCATTCCTAATTGTACCGAGGTCTTTTGTGATTAAAACCCAACACCTTAAAGGTGGTTAAGTTGGGACAATATCGGTACAAGGTTGATCCACGAGCCACGCTTGTCGCTGTTTGACATAATCTCACATACTTTTAAAGTTGCGAGATAAATGAAAGAACCACTTGCTTGATTCAAGTATACCGTGGGAGGTCGATCTCTCATAAAAATCACCTGTTTTTCTAATGGTCATCAAGATTACCGTTGAAAATAAAGACAAAAAGAAGTATTAAAAGAAAATGAGGGATGGCTGCCTATAAGGGAAGTATGGCGCGAAGTTCCACGATGGTTCTGTAGCAGGAGCAGCAGCAACGGCTTGGTTGGCTCTGTGTCTTGTGAATCAAATTAATCAATGAATGACGTGATTCTTTTCCTTCTTTCCATTTCTCCCAGTCACATATTCTACCTATAAAACTCTCCTATATTTTTAATCTCTTCCTCTTCTTCTTCTTCATTTGGGTTAGGTTCGTTGAACCCAAATTCAGATACTTGTTCAGCATAGTCTATGTAAGTATACTGAGATTCCCCAACTGTTTGATTCTGTGTTTCATTGGGTTCTTGAATTTGGTTTGTTTTATGTTGAGAATGTTCTAGTGGGTTTTTGAATATGGGTTTTGTTTTGCAGTAGTTGCTCATATGTTCAGTTTCTTAGTTTGTTTTTATCTGTCTCTCATTTTGGGTGAAACTAACTTAATTGGATGTGGGTGTTCTTTATCAGTCTCTCATTCTGCTCAATAAAGATTGTAACTTTAGCTTGATAGAGATGCTGGGTGTTCTTTTCTACTAGTTGTTTTGGCAAAGTTTGGTTTTTGATAGATTCTGGAATACAATTGGTAATTCTTTTTATGTGGAAATGACATTTTAATTGTTATGTATGTTTTTTTCGATCATGGGATGCCCTTTTTCGATTGAAATGGATCATATACTGAAATGGGTTGAAAAAGAAAGAAACTTCATGGATGAAATGAGTGTAAGTGCATGGATACAAAAATGGATTATAAAGAAAGTGTCAGTCTTGGTGAATCAGTATTAGATCTCATTCGTTTAGTAGGTTCAGTTTACTTCTTTCCTGTTATCAGAGTTCTATAATGGCGATTTTGTTTAAAACAACAAGGTTCTGATTCCTAGTTGACAGTCTTGACATTGCTGATATAACTTCACACCCGTTCTTGTAAATCTACAGAAGGAGCAATGACAACTTGTATACCAGCGGGAACTGGTAAACTGCATTTCAGAGCAAGGGACTTCAATGCACAAGGCTGCAGAAAGGCTTCTTGGGTCACGTTTAGTGAGCTTTCATGGTACCTTATCACCTCCTTAGTAATGCAGCATTTTACATTTGTCTGAAGTTAATTATGCACATGTGGAATCATGAAGTGCCATATCAAAGAACTCATAAAACTCAAATATGATACATACAAGTTTTTATTGCATGCATTTTGATGATACAATGCAACATTCATCCACTCAGTCATAAATTCCAACCTTATTTAAGTTTTTGATGTTAGTAGTGAGATTGCTTAATTTATTTTTGTTGCTTTACTGTATAACCATCCAGGTCGCGTGGGGTTTCAAAGTTTCTGCAAATTCAGAGATGTAACTCCTCCCAATCTCCAATCAATGAGAGCTCAAAGCCCTTCAGAACCATCACTTCATCAAGCTTGAGTGATGGTTCCACTAAATATTTTGATTTTACTGTTATTGGTAGTGGAGTTGCTGGCCTCCGCTATGCCCTGGAAGTGGCAAAATATGGATCTGTTGCTGTCATTACCAAGGCTGAGCCTCATGAAAGTAATACAAATTATGCTCAAGGTGGTGTTAGTGCTGTACTGTGCCCTTCGGATTCTGTGGAGAGTCATGTCCAGGACACCATTGTAGCAGGAGCTTATCTATGTGATGAGGAGACTGTTAGAGTATGTTATAGAACCAATAACTTCAATATACGTTGTCAACTTTGCTCTTGGTTTTAATCTCCTAAAACATATTTTAGGGTATCTTTTTTATGTATACAGCAGCAAAATAGCTTTTTTATTTGGTAATTAACAGCAGTAAATAGTTAAAGAAAATATTGGGATACATTCTACGAGTCCAAGTAAAGCATAATGCTTGTTCATGTTCAGTATTGGTGCTTGTTTATATAATGACAGCATTACTTACTGTGTATATAACACATGGCCAAAATTTGCATTTGGTAAATATAGATGGGAAGACAGATAATATGAGTATCATGGATTATGGGTTGTACTTGTTTGTGCGTTTTCTCAGGTTTTTTCTTTCATTCCAGGTTGTTTGTACAGAGGGGCCTGAAAGAATTAGGGAATTAATTGCAATGGGTGCATCATTCGATCATGGAGAGGATGGAAACTTGCACCTAGCAAGAGAGGGGGGCCACTCTCATCACAGAATTGTTCATGCTGCTGACATGACTGGAAGGGAGATTGAACGGGCACTGTTAGAGGCAGTTCTTAAGGATCCTAATATCTTCATGTTTCAACACCATTTCGCTATAGATTTGCTAACATCTCAGGTATACTTTCTTCTCATGGCTTGTTTATCAAAACTATGTGTCACTTGCTCCTATACAAATTAGCTCTAAGGATTGACTTTCATAAAGGCAACTTTATCATTTTGCGGAAATTTAACACTCACCTACAAAATAAATGAATGCTGATGAGTGTTAAAACTGGTTGGTGCAATTTTGTGATTGCTTTCCAGGTGTTCTCTAACATAAAATGTGTTACAATGCAGGATGGTTCTGAGACAGTTTGCCTGGGTGTTGACACTTTGAATACGAAGACACTTGAGGTTACTGCAACATTCTCTTTAAATTTTTTTATGGCAATGTTTTTCTGAAAGACATATTTACCATCTTCTTCATCCTCATGCCTGCCTTTAACCCTGAACGGAGATCTTATTCTGGTATTAAATATGAGCTTCCCATTTCGTACTTTCAGGTGATACGGTTTATTTCAAAGGTGACTTTACTAGCATCAGGTGGGGCTGGACAAATCTATCCGACCACAACAAATCCTCTGGTACTTAGGTTTCTGAAGTAGTCATGTGATGTTTGTTTCGCTTTGTGTATCCTAATCAATAGATGTAGTTCCTATCTTAAAGTAGTTAATTGGCAGAAATTGGGTGGTAGTAGACTTTAGTCAGAAAATGGATGTTTCCTATATCACAACTAGAATGCTGTATCTGATTGATTGTTCACGATACTCTGATAGGTAGCCACTGGAGATGGAATTGCCATGGCCCATCGAGCTCAAGCTGTAGTTTCCAACATGGAGTAAATTTCACTATTTAGAAGCACTTTTGGTGAAAATATGTAGATCTTGTGGTCTCGACTAATCAGTACTTACTGCTATGTCAGATGGGTCATCTTGAAATTTGTATAAAATAACTATAACTTGGTTACTTTACTTCATAAGGTATTTTTCTGGAATGGTGTGAATGGAAAATACTTTCCTGTTTCCTAAGCTAACAAACAAGGGTGTAACTGGATTCGATTAGCTATATCTGTATCTTAAGTATAATCTTAAAGGCTTTTAACAGTTTCACTGTTGTCATTTTCTTCGGCAGATTTGTTCAGTTCCACCCTACGGCTTTAGCTGATGAAGGCCTTCCTGTCAAACCTTCCAAGCCTCGAGAAAATGCATTTCTCATCACTGAAGCTGTCAGAGGTGATGGTGGCATTCTATACAATTTAGACATGGAAAGGTTCATGCCACTATGATGAACGAGCAGAACTTGCCCCCAGAGATGTGGTCGCTAGAAGCATAGATGACCAACTTAAGAAACATAATGAGAAGTATGTGCTGCTTGATATAAGTCACAAGCCGAGGAACAAAATTCTTTCACACTTCCCAAATATTGCAGCTGAGTGCCTTCGAGGAGGCTTGGATATAACTCGCCAGCCAATTCCTGTGGTTCCTGCAGCTCATTATATGTGTGGGGGTTTCCGTGCTGGACTCCATGGAGAAACAAATGTGCAGGGCCTTTATGTGGCAGGCGAAGTTGCTTGCACAGGTTTGCATGGAGCTAACCGTCTTGCTAGTAACTCATTGCTTGAAGCTCTGGTTTTTGCTCGAAGAGCAGTCCAGCCCTCCATTGATCACATGAAAAGCTCTAGCCTTGACTTCAGTGCGTCAACTTGGTGGTCCAGACCAGTTGTGCCTATGTCACTTGAGCGCAATGTCATCAACAAAATCTTGACCATAACCAGGGAAGTAAGAAAAGGACTGCAATCGATCATGTGGAACTATGTTGGAATTGTTCGATCTACAACAAGGCTTGAAGCAGCAGAGCAAAAGATTCATGATCTTGAGGCGAAATGGGAGGACTACTTATTCCGGTTGGGATGGGAACCCACAATGGTGGGGCTTGAAGCTTGTGAAATGAGAAACTTCTTTTGTTGTGCAAAGATGGTGGTGAGCAGTGCCCTTGCTAGGCATGAGAGCCGTGGACTTCACTACACAATTGATTTTCCACATGTTGAAGAAAGTGGGAGGCTGCCAACAATAATATTCCCTTGTTCGTCTGTAAAGAGTACATGGAGTTCACGGCAACTACACAATCAGCCAATCTGTTAGGAAATGCAGTTTTCCGGGATCTGTTTCACTCAGTCATGCTTATAGGTATAGAAATTACAGGTTCTCAGCATCATTAATAGTTCATTTTAGCTTCCAGAACTGTTTTAGTTCGAGTTGAAGCATCAGCGATTTGGGCAGCTTCTGGTGAAAACCACTACAGGTTGCACTTTTACCTCCGGTTTATTTACTTTTACCAATATGCTGATTAACTGATTCTTTTGTTTAAATAAAAGAAAGAAAAATTACCCCAATATGTTCCAACCAGGTATGCTCAAGTTCAATGCAAATATGTATCTGGGGCTGAAAGAACCATGTGAAATGTAATTTTGTCAACTGCAATTACCCTAGTTGGTTTAGTCATCCTATTCTTTCTCTGGCTTTAGTTTTCCTATACAATGACATGAAGTGATGTATATCTTCATTTTTGCATTGCCTAATATCTTGATGAAGCAATTTCTGTTAAACAATCCTTAGTAGTAGGTATGTCTGTGTACACTAAGAAAACTAAGTAAACAATTGCTTGGTACCAATCACAAATTAATTCTGCAGATTTGGTTAGTTCCATCCGTGCCCTTAGCTATCATCTCTTCTTTATCATGAAACTTTATATAAAGATCATAATACTGTGCAATTGTCTGGTTATTGTATCCACCACAGAATATGAACCATATAAACACCGCATCTTGTATCTACTATAAAGCATGGACCATAAACCCTCTAAATCGATGCAAATAATAATTATGGGGTCTGGTTTAAGAGACAATATTTGACATTAATTTTTACACCATTTTTTATCCTTTAGATTTTAGTTAATCAAGTGGTCCTTATTGATTGTGAATTATGATTTGGCAAATGAAAATGTGACATGGAAATAATATTATTTTCAGTCAAAATATAAACAATAAACCTTACTCAATTTAATTAAACAATTTATTTTACCAATAAACTCTTATACAAGATCAAAGAACTGTAGAAGAACACCATGATGTTCAACAAGAAAAAGAAAAGTTCAGGTTCATGGCAAAGTAAGGAAGAAATCTGAGGTGATCATCAAATTCTAAATCCATATCGATACTGGAAAAAAAAAAACAAAACAAAAGAAAAATACCCAGACCATATTTTTCTTGAAGAAAAAGAGATTAAAGAAGAGTTTAGGGTTTTGCTCATGCCCACATTTAATTCTACTTCATACGATAGGGTTTTCTCATGCCCATATAATTGATCTCATTACAGATGTATATATATTTATTAACACGATCTATTAGAATAACGAGATTGATTTACTTGTTTTTAAAAACAAAGATTAGATGTGTATACTGAATTTGATATGATCCTAACTAAATTAGTAGTTTTATTTGAAGAGGAGCATGGATCTTTACCATATAAGTACGAACCTGGGCTCTTCGCTTGTTGAAGATCATGGTGTTCTTCTGCAGTTCTTTGATCTTGTATAAGAGTTTATTTGTAAAAGAAATTGTTTAATTAAATTTAGTAAGTTTATTGTTTATATTTTGACTGAAAATAATATTATTGCCATGTCATATTTTCATTTGTCAAATCATAACTCACAATTAATAATGACCACTTGATCAACTAAGATTTTAAGGATAAAAAATGATGTAAAAATTAATGTCAAATATTGTGTCCTTTGAACCGGACCCATAATTATGAAATTCAATGTTTGTTAATTATTGTGTTTGATACCATATTGACCATAATAGACGATATAAAACAATCTATTAACACATAATGAATTATTTGATATTACAGTTAAAAGGGTGGAATTGCATGTCGTAAGTGACCAATGAAAAACAATTTATGACAAAGAATGAACCTCTCAGTTCGACTGTTAAAAAGGGTGAAATTGTATGTCATATTTACCCGTATACGGTAGAATTAGTTTTTGTTACTTGGATGGATCAGTTGAGCTGTGCTTTTGATCCTCATAAAAGATTTGGTGAAGTTACAGATGTGATATTACAAGTATCTTCCTTCAAGATTGTTGATAAGTAGGTCCACCAAAGAAACAGACTTGGTTGATGTCACAGTCTGTTAGTATTTATGGGAAACTATGGAGGCAGATAGTGGACATGAGTCGGTTTCTCTTTGTACACTTGATAAACTCCAAACGCTGCTGTCTCAAAGTTTAAAGTACCACTTCATAGTTGATAAGTCTAAGCTTATCATAGTTTCTATTAGTATGAGTTGGACCGGGATGGTTTCGCACTTTAGGATCGAAAGAGACAAACTTGTTGAATAATGAAAACATGTTGTGGTTTTGCGGCATACCGAAAAAAAAAGAAAGAAGAGAAAGAACTGGCTACTCTTTGCACTACTTGCCATTCTAGCTTTGGGAGTGAATGCTGGTGGTTCTGGGAGTTGTAGGTTTCCAGCCATATACAACTTCGGCGACTCAAACTCTGATACCGGTGCTATTTCAGCTGCCATAGCTGAGGTTCCTCCTCCCAATGGTGAAAGTTTCTTTGGACATTCTTCTGGACGCTTTTGTGATGGTCGCCTTATAATAGATTTCATAGGTGAGGTAGCTATGCTAAGAGCCTGAGCTAAGCAAGTTGTGTATCTCATTAGTCTGTGCTTACTCTGAAACTTTGTTGTGCAGCTGAGAAGTTAAAGCTACCATATCTCAGTCCATACTTGGACTCAGTTGGGACTAATTTCAGACATGGTGCGAATTTTGCAACCGGCGGTTCATCCATTAGGCCAGGCGGTTACAGCCCTTTTCATCTCGGCATTCAACTTTCACAATTCATAAGATTCAAGTCTCAATCCATAGCCCTCTACAAGCAACAAAGTCCAGATAGTCAGTTTCTCACTCTTATACATAGTTCTAGTAGTGATAGAATTAGCACTAGGCATAATGTGCGCTGGTTCCATATATTTTGTCATTTTGATCGAGTAGTCTAGCTTAAGATATCTCTACTATGATGCACACTCATTCTAATGAAATTGGTATACTTTGGCACTAGCTCAAAGACTTCCTAGGCCGGAGGACTTCTCGAAAGCTCTATACACGATTGATATTGGTCAGAATGATCTTGCCTATGGTTTTCAACACGGGACAATAGAGCAAGTTCGAGCCTCCATTCCTGATATTCTCTCTCAGTTAGACCAAGCCATCAATGTATGTATGTAGCAGCACTGATTACTTGGAAATGAGTCAAATGACTAAAACATTGATGGGCATAATGGATTTGTACTAGTTTCAATGTATTTTCAGAAACTATATAAAGAAGGGGCAAGGTTTTTTTGGGTGCATAACACAGGCCCTCATGGGTGCTTACCCTATAATGTTATTTACGACAAATCAAAGCCTGGAAATCTGGACAAGAGTGGTTGTGTGAAGCCTACCAACGAGGTGGCTCAGGAGTTCAATCGGCAGCTTAAGAACAGCGTATCACACTTGAGGAAGCAGCTCCCTCTTGCAGTATTCACTTATGTTGATGTGTATTCAGCTAAATATACAGTAATCAGCAAGGCCAAAAATGAAGGTAAATTCAATGATCATTCACAAACATGTATGCAGCATCATATAACTGGTTTTGTCTAAACTCATGTATGGTAATGACAGGTTTTGTGGATCCATTCGACTTCTGCTGTGGCAGTTACAAGGGCTATCATATTGATTGTGGAAAGAAGGCCATAGTGAATGGAACAGTATATGGCAACCCTTGTCATAATCCATCAAAACATATTAGTTGGGATGGTATACACTACTCTCAGGCAGCAAACATATTGCTTGCAAATCAAATTATCAACGGCTTACTATCTGATCCACCGGTTTCAATCACAGAGGCTTGTCATGGGTGAGCACCATGCAATGAATCAATAATCATCGTTTGCTTGATTAGTAGGATATTTATTGGGAGCTGAAATTCCCACTCCCAAAATTACAATCCCCACTCCCTTTTAATTTTTTATTATTATTTTACCTCCACTCACTTTTAACTTTTTAAAACTTCCTGAAATACCCTTGTTGGATCTTTTTTCCTTTTTCTTTATTTTCTGTGGCTCCCTTCTCTTCATCAAATCCACAACAAAATCAAGTAAAAATTAAAAAAAGACTACAACTCTTCACCAGGAAGCTTAATTCACACAGAAAATAAGAAAATTAGATATTTCCCTTAACCTCAAGAATAAGTCATCCATAAAATTCTCATAGTGTTACATATATAAAAACAGTCATGTCATCATTATCATATTCCAAAAAGTTTCTAAGTCAAGTTGCCTTCATCCAAAAGTAAATGTTGCAATAAGCCTCCTATAGTTAAATGGTCTGCAAACATCAAAACAAAATATGTGTTTAGGTACATTGAGCATAACAGGTCAGACATTTTAAGTTTAGAGTACTCGAAAGAAAAATATGAGTACCTGATGTGGAATGAACACACCCAAAAAAGGGATATTCTAGCAGTCCAACAACTTTTCAAGACATATTCTTGAGCTAATGACACATCATAACATAACTCCCAAATAGTATAAGCAAAGGAGAAAGGGAGCTGCAAACAATAAAACAGAAAGTTTAGCATATTTTCAACTAAGCAGGCATAGACTCTTCTTCCATTGCTAAGAGAAAAAGAAACACCGTTTAGTATATCTGGAATTAATCATAATACAATACAAATTAGATACAAAAGTGAAACATACAATAAAAACATCATAGTAAAAATTCAGAAATGAGACTTACATATCCGTTTAGATCCAAAATTGCTAGTTGAAAAACTAAGCATTATTCCTCACATTTGGTGCAGTAGACTTGTTAATTGATGGACACTTGTTACGATAATGGCCAGGATTACCGCAAGCACCACATTTCCGAGGTGTCTTATCCACTACCTCAAAGTATGAGGGTTCCCTCTTTGTAGAACAAGTTTCCTTTCTATTAGTTGATCCTACCGGACGACCTTTATGAGGTTGAATAGTAGGTTCAAAAAGCAAGGGGCAAGATGCACCAAGAATATGAGAAAGTTGCCTTATGGTATTCTCTTTTTGCACAAGCGGCTGTTTTTCATATTTCTCTTTAATCTCAGACAAGAGATTAGTGAGAGGATCTTCATGAGACTGCTGATCATTGGTGAAAGATCTTGTGTCAATCCTCCACTGCATATGAATCTGATTTAGAGAACACATTTCAATATTCATTTCCTTGATCATGTGCATACAAGGAAGACCCATGGTTTTGAAAAATTGGCCCTTACATTGAGATGAATAGTCTTTGGTATTTGCCAGCAAATATTGTTTTTGTAGCTCATATAAAGCATAGAATGATACCTTATTCACCGTCTCTTTAAAGAAAGGGATGCAAAGCTTCTGAGGAACACGAATTTTTTCACTTGCAAGTTGAGTTTTAATTTCTTGAAATTGGTTTTCAATAGCAAGACAAATATTTTCCTTCACCTCACGAAGACCACCCGTTGAAACTTGAAGATATCTCTTTATGGTTGCATGTGCACCTTCTGCCCTAGAAGTAACACTATTACCAAAATGGGAAATCTGCCCCGTCCATGCAACTATAAACTTTTCTTTCCATGGAAGCCAAGTTTTTTCAATATAAGTAAGAACTTTAGCATAATCTTTGTATTCAATTTGAAAACGATTCCAAGCTTCATTAAACAATGTCACATTCCAAGATTTCACTAAGACAACCCAAGAAGACATAAAAGCAACCCAATCAGCTTCTTCCTTAAACTGACTCTTACAATGTGCAACAATATTTTTCTCAATATGCCATATGCACAAAAGATTAGGAGTCATCGGGAACACAACTTCTATTGCTTTCATTAGTGCTAACTCCCTATCAGTAATAATAGCCAACGGATGATCACCAAAACCTAACAACTTACTAAACATCTCAAGAGCCCACTCATAATCCTGTTGTTCCTCCTTTTGCATGAAAACAAAGCATGAATAAAATGATTTGTTGAAGCTTGACACTCCTACAATCTCAAGTAGTGGCATCTTGTACTTATTTGTCTTATAAGTACAATCCATCACAAAGATATTAGGGTAACTTTTAGTCAACTCAATGGAAGTGGGATGAGCAAAGAATAGATGAGTCAAATGACCATGGTGATCATACTTGACATTATGATAAAAACCAGCCCCGCCAAGCTCATCCAATAATGCTTGAATAATTGAACGCCCACCTAGGTTCTCCCTCCTAAATTGAGCTGTCATGCTATATACATTTCTGGAAACAGCTAGAAGACCAGGGTTATTTTGTCGAAGTGAAGAGAGAATTTGGCGTGGTTTAATGCCAGCCCTAGTCATTTGTTTAACTTGTAAGGCCTCTTCTTCAGAAAATCGACGACAATATGGATGTCCAGACATGTCAGTAGAAGACTCGTGATTATGTAGCAATGTAATTATCTCTACCTTTCACACCCCTTCTTTCTTTCTTCCCAGAATTTTAAAAGGACAATTAATCAGACGAGAAGAAGAATTTCTTTTTTTGTTCTCAGCTGCAATTCTAGTACTATAACAGCCCCCTCTATCACAACCCATAACAACATATCTATTGGGTTTGGATCTTTTGATTACCAGAGCATACCCTTGCACAACCCCAAGATTACGAACATCTCTAATGAGGTCATCTCGATTTTCATAAACTTTTGTTGATAGTGAGAAAAATTCATCAGAAACAGCAAACATTTCTTCATTCCCTAAATCATAGATAACCAAATTTATAGTTAGGTAACTTTTAGCTGACTAACTAAATGTTTCTTAAAAATTAACCAGGTTAAATTACGGTTGCTAACCTCTAATCCTTGCAAACCAAATTAAGCCACTATTTATTTCTTCTTGTAAGTTAGAGAAAATAATAATAACTAAAATCTAGTTCTAAATAGAAATAGATAGTGGTATCAGACAATGAAAAAAAAAAAAAATATATATATATATATATATATATATATATATATATATATATATATGCAAAGACGAAAAACTTACCAACGACAGTGAGACCTTCTATGATATTAGGCGAATGATTAAGCTGCAACTCTTCTTCCATTTCGATGTTATTAAATGAATGATTAAACTGCAACTCTTCTTCCATATTGTCTGAAGCTACCATATTAGCAATCTTTTGCAACTCAGCATCCAAAGGCTCTTCTTCCATTGGTAAGAGAAATATGAATTTTGTCTTCTGCTAGTAATAATCTGCAAAGGCTAAGATACCAGAATTAATATTACAAAATCAAAATTCCAAAGAAGTAAAAGGGGATTCTCTAGAACAATAGTATGAAGAAAAAATGGAAATTGAGAAAACTGACTGCAACATACCAAATACACTAAATTGAAGAAAGTTTAAACAATGGTGTCCTATTGTATAGATCATTGCTCATGAGTCTCAACAGTTTCAGAAGTTACCACTACCAAATGCACATGAAGTGACGAAACCAAAGATACTTTGAACAGTGGTTGTACAGATCATTACTAAACTGAACTGAATAAGGTTTGGCCATTTATACAAGTTTAAAGAAACCACATATCAAACTAAAACGCAGAACCATCAAAAGAGAAAAAAAAAATACTGATCAGTTAGTTAAAGATTTGCCTATACAATTGATAATTTAGAACAATATCAATGACTACACAAATTCTGCAATACAATATCAAGGAACATCATAAGTTAATCCCAAAACAAAAAGAGGAGTATTGAAACTAGTGGAAATAATGAATCCAAACAATCTGAAAATAATACACCTAGCCATGAAAATATCGACATATGCCCAGTCATGGCTTTTCAAAATCTTATCTATGTCAAACACTACTTCTCAAAATCATTGAAGCAAGTTAATTTTATCAAAACCCATAACAATTTCAGATATATAAACCAAAATTTTTGACAGAAACATGGAAATAATCAATCAAAATTGAACCTTTAGGGTAGAACTTGATATAGGGTTCGGCAAAAACCTTGCATCAATTCTTATGGGTTGGCCTCAACATATTCTACCAGTTGCATTCTTGATGGAGCATGAAATCAATATTTGTGAGTGATTTGATAAACTGAGAGAGTATGAAGAGTTGAAGTGAGAGCGACCGAAAGAGTGAGAGAAGAAGATAAAAAGAAATGGTTGTGGATTTGATGAAGAAAAAGGAGCCACAGAAAATAAAGAACAAGGGTATTAGAGGAAGTTTCAAAAAGTTAAAAATGAGTGGAGGTAAAATAATAATAAAAAATTGAAAGGGAGTGGGATTGTAATTTCGGGAGTGGGAATTTCAGCTCCCTTAATAAATTAGGTTCTATAAAACAAAGAAGTATATGTCTGAGCTGGTACAATTCAACATCAGAGGTTAGTGTTTTGCTCTCATACGTGATAAGAAATCGAAGTTGTATAGCAGCATTTTGGTGCGCACCAACAAGAGAAAATGATGCTCCAACACTTCTTTATTGAGTATTGACAGTGAGGCATACAAAAGGAGAATCTGACAATGGAATATTATCACACGTCTACAAACAATTAAAGAAAGAAGCAATCTTTTCTTTGACACAAGTCACAACCTTTACTGATATTTCAATAAACAAACTCATACCAGAATCCTCTAGCTTCATGAATGAGAGCGTATTCGGCGCACCCGGGTGCGCCGCGCACCCGGAAATTGAACGGCGAGATCGCCGGTGAGACGCCGGGTGGGGCCGGGCACGGGTGAGTGAACGGTGAGATCACCCGGGTGCGCGGCGCACCCGGGTGCGCTGTATAATTTTCGTGTTCTTCTTGTTATATGCTTATTTTTTTACCAAAGAATCACAATGACAACCTAACAAACACAAACCAACTAATATTCTACTAAGACATGCTTTACATATGAAGCCTATACACATATATTGCATCACAGTACCTCAATAATGTCACTGCTTCTTGTAATCTGGGGGTTGGCAGTGTCGAGGAGTGTCTCTAGTGATCTGGTTTTCCTGCTCCTCACCCTGCCTGCTTCTTTCAACAACACAGCCAACCTCTGCTTCTCATCGGTCACATCAGGATTTGCCGTTCCAAGCTTCTCTTCTCTCATCCCAACAACATATTCCAAAATTTCAATGGCATCATCCACCCTGTGCAAGTCACCAAAAAGCATTAATGACACTGAAGAATAAAGGTTAACTAAAGTATGCAAAACTTGCTAAATACTTCATCTAATGGGATAAGATACTAAAATAAAGCAAATGAATGCAAAGAATAGAGAAAAGCATAGTACCTGCCCATTGCATCATATGTGCCAGCCAAATTACTATACACGCCCAATGTATCAGGGTGGTATGGCCCATATTCCTTTTCTAAAATGTTCCTGGCTTCTTCAAACAGGTCTGCAGCCTCGTTTATTGAATAGCGCTGCACACAGGCTAGACCCATTTGGTTTAGAGCAATCCCGAACAAGGATGATTTCTTTTCTCCACTGGCCCTGAACTTGGTTGTGGAACTCTTGAAGGTGTTGTATGAGTCTGAATAATTTCCCATCATATAGTACATGACCCCCATCTGAGCCTCAATTCCTGCAAATTGTACTTTGTTGACCTGGGGAATCACCAAACATCTTCAAAGCCTTCTTGAGTAACTTGAGGGCCTGCTCCAAATCACTCATAGACTGATAGATAGCAGAAACATCAATAAGACCGCTAGCAATCTCTTCTGCGGGGATTCCAGGATTTGGCTTCCCATAGATTTTGTGTGCATTTTCACAGTACGACTTGGACTCCTTAAACTTCCCTATCTTGTTGTAAAGATCAGCTAACCGGACATAAACAGATGCTACTGCTGGATGTGTTTCTCCTTTAGTGCTCTTGAATACTGTCAGTGCTTTCTGGAAAGCAAAGACTGCCTCATCATACCGAGCCAAGGACAGATAAGCATCTCCAATGCTGCAATCAATTGAAGCTGCATCTGTTTCGTGGTCATTGGCAGACATGGACATGCCAGCTAAAACATAATGCTCAAGAGCAGCTTCATAATCTCCCTTTGAGTCACAGATAAGTCCCATAAGTCTTCTATCTGCCGCCTCCTCAAGTGAAGCAGGAGTACCATTCTCCCTGTGGATTTCAAGGGCCATTAGACACAGCTTCTCAGCCTCATCAAACTGCAATGCTTGGACATGTGCCTCAGCTACATATCGACATGTCTCACCAAATCGAGGGTCTGTTTCTCCCAAGACTTGCCTTTGTATCTCCATACCTGCAGTGTAGAACAGTATCGAATTCTCAATCTGACCAGTCATTGCATAAATATCACCCAATTGCATGCACCCTGCAAACTTGGCTAGTGCGTGGTCATTGCCATCCTCTATAGCTGGAATGTCAATAGCGTGCTCAAGAACTGGAATTGCCTCATTGTACTGTCCTAAGCTGCAATAGATTGATGCCAAAACATGCAAACACATGACCAACTCTAAACTGGGTTTCTCGGTTGTACATTTCTCAAACGATTTCACTGCCCGACGAGCTAACTCAAGTGCCTTGTGGGGACTTTCACCAGCAGAAATCATATCCCTTGCTTGCTTAAGCAAGAAGGGTCCAAGGTCAGAGTTATCCAATCCCTCCACAGAGGGATCCTCAACTCCATTCTGAAGCTTCATTCCTCGTAAAGCTAAACTTCTCGGCTTGTTCTTCGACATCACTGAACTTGCATTTCTTGGAGTCTTCTTGTCAAGTGGAGGCCTCTGATTGGGAGACTTGCTCTTAGGACTCATCTTAGGAGACTGAGCCTTCACCCTTGTCTCCACAGACACATTTTCCTTTTCAGGAGTAAAGGTACTCTCTTTGGTTTCCATAACAACCTCTTTCCTTACCTCCACATCTGCACGAACATACCCAACAAGATGATTCAATTCTGAATCAATCCTCGACTCAGCGCCAAATGATCCAAAACTAGCCCTGGATGGAGACTGATCAGAGCTCTGCATTTCACATACATTGTGATACAGCTGCTCAATTGATGTGTCAATCGGGCCATCCATAGGCATACCAGTGGAGTCACTATGAGGACTTTGAGGATTCAATGGACTCCTAGGAGAGCCTTGCTGATTATACCCCTCCTTGTGAGGTGTATACTCTCCACTGTGCTCATCTACCACACCGTTCCCATTCACTTCATCCATAGCTAATCCAGGCATTCCCTAATTTAGCTTCACTATAATGCAACAAATACACCTATACCCAAAAAACTAAAATCAGCAAAAATAAAAATAAACACACGCTTCGTGACTTATCATAGATGCATAGTGATTATAACCTTAACAAACCAATCCAAAAAAGCCAGACAAACAAAATAGTACAACCCAAACAGTCAAATACATATTCAAGCTTACATAACTGAATCATCTGACAACATATAAACCCAGAAACAGATAGAAACTCAAAAGCTAAAAGAACCTATCTTTGTCTCTACAAATCACTAAAGCCATGCTCTTTATATCAAAAACACACAAAACAACCACAACCCATTAAATTTAAACAATACCACATATAGAAAAAAGCGACCATGTTCAATAAATGAAGCGTACCTGAGTATAAGAAGAAGAAGAAGAAGAAGAAGAAGAAGAAGAAGAAGAAGAAGAAGAAGCAAATAAGAGAATGGCAAGGCAAAGCTGGTGTTATTATGTAACAGAGACAGAGAGAAAGAAACACTGAGAATGAGTCTACGATATGTCTCTGTTGTTCATAAAAACTTATATATATGTGTGGAGAAGACGAAGAGGGCAATTTGGGCAATGAAATACTGGTGTGGTTTGCAGAGAAGGTTGGAATGTCGAAGCAATGAGGAAGGCGACCTCTCTCCCACTTCTCTATTCTCTCTACACTCTTGAACATTTCTTTTAATTATATTTTGATTTTTTAAATTAAAAATGTTAATAATTTTTGGGTGTGACGTCGCAAGTTGGCGGGATTAACGGCTTTTCAACGCCAGAAGCTCCGACGGGGGAAGTGTTCAGCTGTGACACTGCTGGAGTTTGCATTCTTTTAGTTCTGCTATTACCAAAAAAAAAAGTTCTGCTTTTCCCACGTGGCGGTCCAGGAAAAGGGAGAAGCCTAGGCTTTTCCGGGCTGTGACTTCATCGTTGCCTCATCGGTGGCTTTGTATGCGACTACACTTGGATCTTCTCGGCAGAATTACGAGCTTCGGTAAACTGATCAAAATATTTCTATAGTGTTTTTGAGTATTGAAATTTATAAATTATTGATACAATCTATATTTCACATAATAAACAAATATGTTCAAAATTTCAATACTCGTAGGTTGTAGGCGTAGATCACTTATCTAACACAATGAACATATTCAGTTATGTAACTGTTCAGAAGTATGAATACTCATTATCCCCTGCGATGCTAAAATTGTGATGCTAGTCCATAATACTTTCGAGTCTAAAATTAGCGCTTCTACTTAGGTTATGTAGAGAGTGATAGTTTAAATTTGAGTGATATATATATGTCTCAAACTCGATCCCAAAGAAAGCCATATCATTAGGCCAATCATGCAATATACTCGAGAAGGGCTAGGCCTTGTGAGAACTGAGAAGTAGGAAGAATTGTTGACTAGTAGTACTCTTAAGAGATTTGATCTTACTCTTAGAAGAAAAAAATTTAAATCTTTCTCTTATAATTAGGAAAAGAATCTTATAAATGTCGGGTCATAGAACAACATTTAGCTAGACAAAATCAAATTATTGATGTTGTTGGGGGACATCTACTTTTCGTTCATATTAGCACAATATTCTGATGGTACAACCACACTAGACATATATAACTAAAGTTTTAAACAATATAAAGATCATATATAGTCTATTTTGTTTTTGATCTCTAACTCATGATAAATATGAGCTTGCTCGAGTTACATCGATGTAAAGAGTTATGTATGTCTTGATACACTGTTGTTCGAACCTCGCGAAAGAAAATTAAGAAAACGTTCTAGCTCTAAACTCCAACTATGCTTGGCCAAACTAATTCTTAGAAAAAGCTTAATCAAGTTGAGTAGGTGATCCACCAATTCCATGATAAGGAATCTAAACAAGATGCATATATCAACAAGACAAGATATATTTTAACTACACTTCAACTAATAAAGGTGGAACTTTCTCATCATAACAGCAACAAAATGACAAATCCCACATTAGCTAGAGACTTGATCTTACCATCTCCAGCAGCATTGATAAATTAAAAAAAATTAGAGATGTATCAATTTTTAAATGAATCTTTGCTCCAACAGTATACTTAAGAAATTGATAAATTTAGAAATTGATAGAGAAAATTGATAAATTTATCAATCTTGGGGAGACAATTAACTAAAACTTAGCTAATGTATACAATTTAGCAATAATGCTGGAGCAAAAGTTCAAAAATTGTTATTTTAAATCTAAATGTTGACAAATTTAGCAATAAATTTAACTCTATTACTGGAGATGCTTGAACCATGCATGGTTTGGTAATCGTAACAGATGAGGGAAAAGTCTAAAACGCCCTAATTTTTCAAATTTAAAAAGAAAAAGAGAGAATAAATCGCCTAATTCGTAAATCCTTGTAGGAGTCACTGGCGGAACTAGTTAGGACCAAGGGGTGTCATGGCACCCCCCAGTTTTTGAAAAATATCAATTAATGCTATGCTATTAGTAAGATTGTATGGTTATTAGTATAATTGGCACCCTCAAAGTTTTGAAAATTGTCAATTAATAGGATTGAATGGTTATGATTATAATTGTAAAGATCTAGCTTCTTTTCCATGTAATATTATGTCATGTTTCCACTGCCTCTTATTACCATATGGATTCATCACCACAATTAATTAGGTATTAACTAATCATTTTACATACATCTAAATTTTCAATACACATATATGTCGTTACATAGACATAAATGAAGCTTTACAACGAACAATCATGTTTAAAGATTATGAAAAAATAATAATATTACTTTTAGTTAAAACATAATTTTGTCAAACGATTTAAAATTATTATATATATTTTTCCGTTTATTATATTTCGGCCCCCCTAGACTTACGGTTCTGGCTCCGCCATTGGTAGGAGTCGAGGCTTAAATCCTAATCGATCGTTGTAGATGTAGAGGCGCAATTCCTAGGTTGGGATAGGATTAGCTAGAGGTGTATATAAATGTGATAATCGGATATCACTACTTGAATTAAAGCATGTCTTCGTCCACCACCGAGAAGAATTATATTTTCAGCCGAGTGTTGTTTAAAGAAACTGGATTTGAGACGGAGGACGGTATTACGATCACTATATATGCATCTATGGAAGCAAAGTCGCCGTTGGTATGATCATCCAACCGACTATATATACTTCTGAAACGATTGCAGCTGCACACGGAGAAATGTTTGTCCCCTCTAACGACGAATACGGGTGTTGGATAGATGATGTGGAGAAGCATCTTAGAAGAATGGCGCTGGGCTTCACACTAAATGACATCCGGATCATGCTTTTCAAGGTATATGAGGAGTATTCGCTCGCTGCCGGCCGCCGTGGCTGCCTTATTGTGTTAATAACCGACGTGATTGTTCGATTACTGGGTAGTTTTGATGATCATGAATTCATGATGCCATTGATAATGGCGTGACCGCAAACCCTAATGTCAACTTTAACTTATACTTAAATGTTGAGGCTGAAGGAGGCCTTGAAACATTTACAGTTCGTGATGTTGACTATATCATGGTACCTTTCGTGATGCTGAGTATCATGATACGGCTGGTACCTTGGCCGGTACGATTCGAATTCGGCAAAATGATGAGGGGTTGTGGTCGGAAATTGATAGGCTTACATTGCAGTCCTATGAAACTCGGATTATCAGGTTTGTTCCAGCGACTAAATCATCAGTTGAGAAATTGCAGAAAGTGAGACTGGATAGTTTGGAAGAATCTACTGTGAAGCTGAACCCGTCATGTAGTATATATATGCAAGGATGACTTTGCTGAAGGCGGTGTTGATCAACTGGTTATTCCTTTGCCTTGCACGCACTGTTATCATGTAGCTAGCTTGCATTACGTCGTGTCTGGAGGTGAGTCATGTGTGCCCTTTTTGCCGATATGCCCTGCCGACTGTGCCAACCGAGGTAGATAGCGAGTCTTCAAATTCTTAATGGGGGCTAAGAAATATACTTGTCTGTTTGATCACAAATTGCTTATTGCATCATTTTACGTTACTTGATGACTGTTAATCCCGTGGAAGATCATCATTCTCATTTTTATTTGGTCATTCATTTCAATTGATCAATCTCATTGCATTGCAAGTGGAAACCCCAAAACTAGTACAGGTTGCCTAAGAATTTAGTTTAAGAATGCAACGTGTCTAAAATGCATGTTTCAGGGTCAGGAGTGTTTCACACAGATTTCTATCCTTGTGAAAATCTTTGTGAACAATATCTGTGTGTGTTATGGACACTTTTCCTAGTGCATGTTTCAGGGCGAGGATGACAGAACTTAGGTATGATTTTTTTTTCAGAGTTTCGGTCCTAGAGTTGCATGATTTTGTTGTATGTTGTCGTCGTCTATTGTGCACTTGTGAATTGAAATAGCATTACTCTAGTCGCACTGTTCTATACCAGTGGGAATCTAAAATGAGTCACAGTACGTATAAATCAACTAGAAAGGACAGATCGAGAGATCAAAACAAATATATATACATGGCATTGTAAATCGAATTATTTACAGAAAATAAAAAATCATCCAAAATCTTTGGCTTCAAAAATGAATTGTAATTAGAGGAATGAATTACATCATCGATCAAAAAGAAAACTGCAAGACGGCCGAAACCTAGCTACCAGGGGGCATAAGACCTCCTATCTTATTTTTACATATCATAACTTATATCAATCATATTTATATAGTCCTTAGCATATGATTCTCTCGTGTTCCTATCATTCAACACCCAAACTATATTGTTTCTCAATTCTGTTAGGCTATGATAATACATCCGAAGTAGTTTTGGATCAATAGGCTCCTCCTTATCCCACCAAAACTTCATTAGGCTCCTCCCATCTCTTTCTTTATTGATATGACTAATGAGATCCTTCTCCTCGATAGGGTTAATAAGCTCCTTCTCCTCGCCGACCTTGTGGGATGAGCCTATCGAGCCTATATCAATAGACTCATCAACCTTATCGGTACTAACCTCTAATTCCCTCTCTTGCTCGCCTTCTAAATCTTCTTCTTCGTCATCTTCTTCTTCATCATCATCTTCGTGACTAACACAATCATGATTTTCATTGACGGTAACTGAAGTCGCATCACCACAATACCGAGCTATGATGGAGTCAACGTCAGGGTGGCCAAAATTTCTGAACTTTCCACCGGGTGAAATAGTAAGAATGGCGATTTCGGCACCACACATATCACAAAGCTCAACAGCTTTTCGAAACAAACCTTGTCGTCGCTTCGTATATGTGACCTTAACCTTGTTTTTGTTGTTGATTTTCTAGATTTCGATCTTTCTTCGCCCCATGATTTATACCAATCGGATGTAATCTTATGATTCTGCTTCCTTCTTCTTCTTCTTCTTCTTCTTCTTCTTCTTCTTCTTCTTCTTCTTCTTCTTCTTCTTGTGGACTGTAACACACAATTTACCTAGTGCGGCGGCGTAAATACCAACTGATACCAGAGGATGCATTGATAGATATATATAGAATAAGAGACCATGAATTCTAGGTTTCCATATTAGATATGTTAGCTTATGAAATACCGTAAGTGTCATGCAAGTCAATAGGAACTATTATGGGATAGATACAAAAGTGATTGTATCATAATTGGAAACTAATTGACTATGTTAGTTATTGACCAAAAAGAAAACAAAATGCTACAAGTATATAGTAGAACAAAACCCAATTATATACTCATGATATTAGAAACTGCATGTTATGGAGAAACGAATTCTCAGGGCCTGCAAAACAAGCTCACTAGCTTGAAAATCTGTTTGATGAGTCGTATTCAGTGTTTCATAAGATCGCATTCCAACAAACCGGCCAAGCAATGGAAAACCCAAATATGTCTCACCTATTTTGTAATATGCAAAGGATCTTCAAAGCTCACTATAATAAATCGAGTGTTTATTCGCAATCCCAGAAGCTAGCTTTCCGCAAGATAATTCATATCAGCCAAACTCATAATTTTGGCTAGGCACAAAGTACGTAAAACAAACGATGAGAGAAAATAGTTTATGCTACAAAAAAATTTGTACGCATGCATGGGTTTTTTTAGTCTAAAACGTAATTCTCAATTCTCATTGGCTAACAACTCTCTTAAAAAAAATTCGAAACTGAAAACTTGTGCTACAAACGAGACATTTTTATTCAAAGAATTTAAATTAAGTTCATCCGTTAAGTCATCATTATGAGATAACCTGAGTCATAGATGTGACATGAGTCACTCGATATCATTATCAGTGAACAACAGCTTCCACCTTTTTTTTCGTGGGTGGAAGCAAGAATTAATTTTTAGGCTAGGTCGTTGTGCTTGGGTCATTATAAATGGGGAATGAGCGGGAATTGCTCTTAGTACTTGTTTTGTGTACGTGGTCAAAGCATCAAGTCTAGGTAGACTCTAGACTTGGTTAGATTTAGAACGAGCGAGGCAGTGATCGAATCGTTTTGCATGCAATATGTACGTGTGCACGAGTGATGTGACATAAAATAATTGGAAGAGAATTGAACCATGTTTGTATATTCCTTCTTTGGTCAGAGGATTCAGAAGAAAAGCATTCTATCAATTTATCTTTAGCTTTACAAAAGCAAACCTTCATCGATCCCCTTCTGGCTACCTTGGATCGGGTTTGACTATGTTCTTAAATCAAGTGGATGCATTTCATGGACTAATTATACACACATGAATATTCACATAATTTGTCGAAATATATATATATATATATATATATATATATATATATGAGCAGGTTGGTCGATTATCCATGATCATGTATCTAATATATAGCTCTAGGTCTATTTACGTATATAAATCCTCTAGTTCCTATGCATAACTATGATCCTCATCTCTCCCAGGACAAAATGAAAATATGAAACCAAATCAGATTGAACGTTTATTTCACGTATCAATAATCCAATCATCATCATCGTCACATTTCAGTTGATCAGACTTTTTTTCTCAATTGTCCTTATAGTAAGTAGTGTTTGCGCAAATAGAAACTTAAACAATGTGCTGCAATGAGTTTCGAATATTTCAAAACAACGTTAATTATTATGTCCTCATTCTCTTGAAACCAGAAAGGATATACTTTGAAGCATATATGTGGCTCGTATGCAACATTTGGCCGGCATATATGTGTTTGTTCCAATGGTAGGTTTGACATTCGAATTACAGATGGGGATTGATATGTGAACAATAATACAATAAGCCTACCCTGGTAGGAGACGTAAATGAAACTAGAAACTCAAAAAGAGTGGCATTTTTGTTCTATCAAATAATGGTGGTGTGTGTCTAAAACAAAGGGTGAATATGGGCGAGAGAGACGTAAATGCATGATGGCAGTGATGGTCAAGCTAGGAATTCCATGCAAAGCATTACATTGCTATCCCTATCTGTATGGGCGATCGATTAGTGGACCAAGATCGAATCTCTCCCCAAGTTAAAAAATGATCGATGTGCATCTTTGTCCTTTATTTTGGATTTGTTACGAAGCATCTTTTAGTCCTTGGGGTATCTCTGCAAAGCACGAATGAATGAAGAATCTAGTAGGGGCTCATTTCCTGGTCAAAAAAGAGTCTTTTGCATGCTGACATTCTCCCATGTTCTTATGAAGTCAATAACTTCTGCTTGCACTAGATCGAAGACGTCGTGGTGGCATGGCCCTGTGGGACGTTCGTAGATACCTTGTTATGCTTGCCCTAGAACTTAAACCCTAAACCCTAAACTCTAAACTACAATGAGATATGATCATTCCTAGATAGATTTTGAATCCTAAATTCTCGATGCTTTGCTATGACTTTATACAATTATCCTACGTCGTATATAATCGGAGCAGATAGATTACACACCAAGCTGAACTACTGCAGGTCGCAAAAACCTTATATGCAGCTACGTTAATGCATAAACAATTCCTTTGCCGAAAGTAAAAAAGATTAACCTTGTCTTATCAGGCCACTAGCCCTTTATATTACAGATAAAAAGTTTCCACTGATTATTTACCAGTATATCAACCATACCTATACGGATCTCTATCATTTCTAACAGCTTGATCGACGCAAAGGAAAAACGACAAACATATATGCAGAATTTCGTTTGACGATAATATATGAAATATGAAAGGTTAATCTTATCTGATCGACGATGCTCGACCTCACGTACTGCATATATGAGGCTCCTAGCTTTATGCCTTTATCACCTCGTTCCAGACCTGTACGTATATATTACCTCAATGGTTTGATGGGTGAAAACTCCATCACCACAAAAGGGTAATATGTCTTGCGATTTATTTATCCTGATGTAATAAGCATTTCTAAGTAGAATATTTTCTCCTAACGGTAGCTCCATTCTGAAAGCTCTCTACGGTGATCCAGAGGGGGGAGATCATGTTAGCAATTCTAGCTGGAAAAATATTCTGGTTTGAATATGGGGGGACCCAACCTAGATTTTGGATTACTACGAATGTTCTTAAATCTTGAGGAAGGTAAAACGAGCTAGAGAAGTTGGTACTACATTATTACACAATTACCTTTTACTGATTAAGGAATCATCCTTACACGTACGTATGCAACTCCCGGAAGCTATATATTCTCTCTAATTCCTATAAATACCTTCCAGGCTTCCACCTCCAGTCCTCACTCCTCACAACTCATAGCTACCTTTCCATTTGAGTAAAACAACAGGTTGATTACTACTAGTGTCCAACCATCATGGACTACAGCAGACTTGAATCATCTGAAACTCTGAGGTTTTTCTCAATTACTAGTCTCTTTTCTTGAGTATCTACATGATCCGATCACTTATCAATCGGTTTCTAGAATATTAATCGCCATTAACTTAATATATGTTACAACTGAGTTTCAGGAACAAGTGTGCTGCATGCTACAGGCAGTTCAACAAGATCGAGCACCTGGTGGAGCACATGAGAACCTCATACCACTCTTCTCATGAACCCTCGTGCGGAATCTGCAAGAAACACTGCAGATCCTTTGAATCTCTCAGGGAACATGTCATAGGTATATTTTCTCTATTCACAAACTTTACAGATACATAAACACTTAAATTGTTGTACATTAACTTGGCTGGAGATAAATTCGAATATTATTCAATAAATTTATTGGTATCAAGTATCAACTGGAGTGTTAGCATCGTTAATCTATTCTCTATTGGCTTTATTTATTTATTAACATTTTTTATTTATTTATTTGCCTTTTATTTTTGAAACCAGGGCCATTGCCAAAACAAGAATGCAAGAACATATTCAGCAGCAGAGGATGCAAATACTGCTTATCTGTCTTTGATAGCCCTTATACTCTCAGGCTTCACCAGGACAGGTGCCAACTCTCCGGTGCAGCTGTACGTGTTAATTAGTCCTCATCCCATCAACTTAACTAGCTTAAGTGTGAGATACATTTTCTTTCTATTAAGCAGCAGTATAACCAAATGAATTCGTCACATATATGCAGGGATTAATTGGTCGGTTTGGTAACTTGGGCATTCGTGACAATCTGGATCATGGTAACTACACAAGAGGCAGTAGTGGTCAAACTGTTGCCCTTGCTTGCAAGATGGTTGGTGGGGGAAGTGATGGCTCCCTAGATCTCTGCGCTAGGGTTTGTCTCACTGATGAATATGATAACATCATCTTCCACACTTATGTAAAGCCACCCATGCCAGTCACAAACTATAGGTATAATTTTCATATAGAGACGATCATACACACAGCTTCTGATACACATGGAATTATACATGCCAGTCCATATGTACCAAGCAAGAAATGCTCTTAATTAACCATCCTTACTGATATATAATATTCTATTCTGCTTAAAAATACAGGTATGAAACAACTGGGATTCGTCCTGAATACTTGAGGGATGCAATGCCACAGAGGCAAGTGCAAAGAAAGATTCAAGACTTTTTGTGCAATGGGGAACCGATGTGGAAGATTCGACCTAGAGCAGGAAAAGCTAGAATTCTCGTGGGTCATGGTTTGGATCATGATCTCGACTCTCTGCAAATTGAATACCCAGCAGTCATGATGCGGTAAGTATTTCGTTTGAAGTTATCTAATGTAGGATAGTTTCCAATAATATTTCAATGTGTTTTGAGTAATATTCCAATTATTCGTGACTATATTCAGGGATACTGCAAAATATCCTCCACTGATGAAAACAAGCAAGCTCAGCAACTCACTGAAGTATCTAACACAAGCATATCTTGGGTAATAATGGAGTTTCAATGAATTCCTTCGTCAATTTCTGAATGAAAAATAGTCATAAACATTTGTTTTCTTTGAGTAGTAAGTAATTAATGGAACTAACATGTAAATACCAATCATGCATGTAGGTATGACATTCAAAGTGGGATTCAAGACCCGTATGAGGATTGTGTTGCAACAATGAAGCTCTACATGCGAATGAGATCCCAAGCTCACAAGATAGATGCCTATCCCCTTGCTACTGATCCGCAAAACCGGAATAATTTCGCATCATGGCGGCAAGGTGAGCTTGAGAGGATGAGCCCTGAACAAATGTTGGACATTTCCAGGTCTGATTTCTACTGCTGGTGCTTGGACTGCCGGGATACATAGTCCCAGTGCCTCAAATTAAGGGGAGGCGCATCATAAAATTAAGAATACGTTGAGTAATTCTAGTACTATATACACTATTTTGAAGATTAATTTGTAATAACTTCCAAGATTGATGGACTTCAATCTCATCCTACTTTTATGAGGCACCTGGTGTTAGTTATGCATTAATGTATAATGCTAGGCTCCTAGCTTGATTAATCAGGGATTTCCCCTCTACATGTAAACCACGATCCTCTATTATCATGAGGGACAATAATTTATATATGATATTTGAAAGTCATTTAGAAAAAGAATTTACGCAAGGTGGGGATGTGACGTACCCTCTATGCACGGCTACATATACATAATATGTATAGTAATACATATGTAGATCTATTGGATAATCTAAAAACGATCTTGATGGTAATTAATCCAGTGGGAACAATGTAAATACTGGAGATGGCTTTCTCAGAACGACTAAATTCTCGAAAAGAAGCTCTCTTAGTCTCTGTGTGTGTCTTGTGATTAGATGGACTGATTTGCATGCACGCCACTTGAAGAGACGAGAGGTTTCTCACCTTTCCTATTAAATAAAAATAGACGGGTTTTCCCCTTTTAATTAAAATAAAAAATAAAAAATTGAAATTCGAGCGATGCTCTCTTTAGAAGCTGTATGTAATTAACAAAATATTGCATTAAACGAGCAACTAACATATTAAATCCTTTGGCAAGAGTTTCTAGTAAGGACCTCACAATAATAATAATAATAATAAGGAAAAAAAGACCATTTGCACAAAATCAAAAAAGTTAAACCTCATTCCAATGATAATCTTTTTTGTTAGCCCATTTAAATATAAGGTATTTCTTTTGTGCCCAAATACACAATTTTTTAATAAAATCACAATAAAATGATATTTTAAAAGAATTTTTTACCCTTAACATTTATTTAAAGAGAAAAAATGAAAAAGAAGAAGGGAATACTTTCCCGGAAGCACACCGGACACCGGCGCAGGTCGCCGGTCACCGGATTCCGGTCGCTGAACACCGATTGCTGAATTCTGGTCACCGGACACTGGCTGCCGGATTCCGGTCACCGGTCGCCAGAAAATTGATGGTGATCGGAAAATCGCCTGAGACGCCGGAGTCTCACTGGATTTTTTTGAAAAAAATGTCACCGGAACCCATCGGATCTTGCCGGAAGCATACCGGCAAAAAAATAAAGTTTACTACCCCTAGTAAACTTTTACTGGGGGTAGTAAACTTGCGAAACAGTAGCCCCAATGCCATAATTCACATTCAAACGGAGAAAAATCAACTTACATGCAGAAAATGAAGTTTACTACCCCTAGTAAAAGTTTACTGGGGTAGTAAACTTGTAAAACAGTAGCTCAAATGTCATAATTCACATTCAAACGGAGAAAAATCAACTTAGATGCGAAAAAATAAAGTTTACTAGCCCTAATAAACTTTTACTGAGGATAGTAAACTTGCAAAACAGTAGCCCCAATACCATAATTCATATTTAAAAGGAGAAAAATTAACTTAGATGCGAAAAAATGAAGTTTACTACCCCTAGTAAACTTTTACTGGGGGTAGTAAACTTGCAAAACAGTAGCTCCAATGCCATAATTCACATTTAAAAGGAGAAAAATCAACTTAGATGCGAAAAAATGAAGTTTACTACTCCTAGTAAACTTTTACTGGGGTAGTAAACTTGCAAAACAGTAGCTCCAATGCCATAATTCATATTCAAACGGAGAAAAATCAACTTATATGTGTAGTAAACTTTTACTGGGGATAGTAACTTTGCAAAACAGTAGCTCCAATGCCATTATACACACTAAAACAATGAAAAATCAACTTAAATGTGAAAAAAGTTTACTACCCCCAGTCAAGTTTACTGGGGGTAGTAAACTTGCAATACAATATTTTCCTAGTCAGTATATACATTAAAACACACAAAAAAATCAACTTAGAGGCGGACAAATAAAGTTTACTACCCCTAGTAAACTTCTACTGGTTGTAGTAAACTTGCAATACAATATTTCCCAGGTCAGTATACACTTTAAAACAACAAAAACCCAATTTATATGCGAAAAAAATTAAAGTTTACTACCCCTAGTAAACTTCTACTGGGGGTAGTAAACATGCAATACAATATCTCCATAAATTCACATTTCTAAAGTGAACTCCATACCACAAAATCAAAATTACAAACATCATAACCAAATTAAAGACAACTCCAAACCTCGGCGTCAATTGCCGCGAGGAGTCCCGCATCAATCTTCAGCCGCGTCGTTGTTCATCTCTCCTCTGAACTTCAGCCAAACGAGATGCTCTGAATTGAAGTCGAGGAAGGGGAACCATTGATCGGAGGCGGCCGTACTAAGTGACGGAGATCGGTGAGCTCGGTTCGCATCGCCTAGAGGTGGCTTGGAAATCAGAGCTCAGATTTTGGCTCGCATCGGAGACTGCTGCTACCTTCTCACATAACTGGTTACTTCGAGGTCGAGGTCGAGGTAGAGGAAGCCAACTGGTGAAATCGACCGGGTTGATGGCGACGGTGACGACATATGAGAGCAGAGGGAAGCGTCAATCTGGAAGAGGAGGAGCCGAGACCTTTGGTCGGTGATGGACGTCATCTGTGACGTTGCTGACGAGATCGAGAGAAGAGAGAGACCAATGAGAGATGAGAGGTGGGAGAAGCAAAAGATAGTGTAGGGTTTTTGTTAGATTAGGGTATATTTGTCATTTTATCTTGAATAATTGGAATGGGCAATGAAATCTTATTTTCATTGGACCGGGCCAAAACTTCCTAAAATTAGTACTAAATAGGCATTTGCTCTAATAATAATAACTAAGTGATGACTCGATTGGTTAGATAACACGTATCTTACTATTGGTCAAATTTTGGTGTTAACTCGAATTTAGAGTGCATGGACTTTTTAGATGAAATTAGATGCGCCGAGAGAGTGAACTACTATTGAAGGGAATTATTTAACAAGATGATTCAGAGTGTCAATTTCACAATGACAAAAACGGAGTGAATTCTACGTACCAAGGTGCATTTGCACAATTAATATACAAGTTCTCAAATCGTCGTATGCGAAGATCGAATGAAGATTAGAGACCCTAAATTTCTTCCTTCCATTTTCATTTTGATTCGCTCAAATTTAGCGACAATGATAAGAGTACATCATATTCGACCTCAGGTCCTCACTTCCTTTGTTGGAAACACTTATGATTATTTTTTTGGGTTTCAATTTTATTAACAGTATTAAAATACATGCATGATAATGCGACGTGGATGACCGGATCAAAATATTACATATTAGTTACTTGGTTCACTTGCACCTTGATGCGTAGAAGAATTTTCGTGACAAAAAAGGGAAGAACTGTCGATAGCCATGTTTGAGACGTCTCCCTTAATTAATTACCTGGAAAAAACCTTACATTTTGGTGGAATAGATGAGTTCCACATTTTAACAAGAAATGTTGATCGCAAGTGCGTGGCCGAATAATTAGTCAATAAAGAACAAGTTGAATTAGCTAGGTTTTTATCTGTCATGATCGAACCCGAGTCAATAAGCTAGATTGCTATGTTTGGGTTCTTGTTTATCTTTGTTCTTTGGTGCTTCATCACATGGTGATTGCAATAGGTTGCTCTAGGGTAGCCTCATGACTCGATTCTTACGTGACCTTTCTCGGGTAAGTCATATATTTGTAATTTCCTTCTTTACTGAATACAAGACCGCACGTCATTCTTCTAAAAACAAAAGTTGATTTAATAGTAAAATGGCCATGACCAGTTGGACCCCAAAAAAAAAAGATCTCTACAAGGAAATAAAGAAAGAGAAATAACAGAGATAAAATCGATAGTGTCAGCCTGTAAAATGCCTTGTAAAGTAGACAGATTCCATGTACTTTGATAAATATAAGTTGCAACAGTGTCATTTAAGTTCAGGAAGTGTTTAGAGGAATCAGGGACTAAATTTACCAGAGGAAAAGTGTAAGCCAAGTCAAGTTTAATAAATCAGACATTTCTCATGTGTTTTGCACGTGACTACCTCAAATGTTTAATTAGTTTGCTATTCAGGTTTACGTTAATTAAACAGGTGAGTTTAGGTTAATCATGAGAGGGAGTGTCGCGTGTCCCTCATGATGTGGTTATAAAATGTGTAACTCACCCATTTTGTGTATCGATTATCAAAAATACAACTTTCTTTCTCTCTTCTTCTTCTTTTTTTTTTTTTTTTCATTTCAAAAGCTAGAAGAAGAATCTAGAGTAGAAGCAAGGTTCGTCGTTCCAAACGGCGGTCCATGAACGGCGGATCTTTCTCAAGGTGTATGTGGACGCACTTCTCACCAAGCCTATACACGATTACAACGTTTACCGGCACATATTTTCTGCCGCCTTTGACGGTGGAGAGTTCTCACAAGAACTAGGGTTGGCTTATGTGGATTGTATGAAGGATGGTTTGTTTTTGTTTTTGTTTTCAAATGTTGTTTCAACTCTTTTATTCCGTTCATCAACTTTAGTAGTATATACGATTATAACTACAACTTAGATTGAAGCGAGCTAGAATCAACAAAAATTAATGCCTTAATTGGTCTGCTACGTAACCTAATCCACATAGTAAAAATAAATTATATGTTCAATGAATATGATTGACATGAATTGAGAGCTCTAGCCACGTGATATCTTTGCAACATTTGATTAATCATCTCTAGGTTTTAAGTCGTTTCTCGTAGCCACATCTTTGACCAAACACAAGAAAAGAAACAAAAGTAGAAAATTGCAGTATTCAATATGACTAAATTTTATGCCGATTTATTCGCAACTAAAAATAACTTGATGTCATAATATAAGGAGAACCACAGTGATCATCTATATATGTTATATTTATTGGCAAACTATATATGTACATGAACATTCTCGTGATCGTCGTTGTCCTCCTCAAAACATAAGTACAGGGACTTACACTCGAAGTTTTCTTTTTCAATCATTATATCCTACATAGATTGAAAAAAAAAAAAAAAAAAAAACCTTGAACATTTTTTTGACACGTCTGGAATTGTTTAACACAAAGCTTGATATATATCACTTTCGCTAAATATTTGTTTGCAAACACTGCATGTTGATTTTGTTGAAAGACAAATTGTTGAATAACAAAAGAGAAGACGACAACTTTAAGACATTTGTTGAAACAACTTAGTGAATGTAATGTCTTACGTACCTTCAAATTCAAATAACTTGTAAATTGTTTACACACCTGCCTAAAATTTTAGCTCATTTGATAAAGTTCATTATAATAAGTAAGATTTCAGGGATCTAATTATCTATAATTCTTGATTGCTGACTGATCGAGAAACGTATACGCCATGTGGTCATTGGCATGTTTCAACTCCATATCCATCATATTTAAGGTTTTTCTTTGTCCCTTTTGACCTCTTTAAGACTAATAATGCTTTTACATTTCATCAATCCAAATTCTCTGTAAGCTAGGAAGAGGGACTCCTCTAACCAATAACGGTTATATTACAGAGATTTATGACGCAATTTATAAGTTTGTTATAATTTTCATCCCTCTAAACTAAAAAAAATGTCTGATTTCATCGTGACATCCACTTTGAGTTCGTAAACATATATATCTTCACACTGATTTCAGCTAATTGAAAGACCTCATTCACGCCCAAAGCTTAGTCGATCACGTCCCTGTTTTAGCTTCAATGCCTAGCTAGGGTTATGCCTAAGAGATTGAGTGCTAACTAAGAAACGAGTAAAGATCTCTCAAACAGTTCATAGTAAATAATCATCCATACAAAAGCTAAAATTTAGGGGGATGTTATTCACACACCCTATTTAGCATTCACACACCTTATCAATATTTTTTATTACTACAAGTCAATTCTATTTACAATCTTACGCCTATTTGTTTCATGATTGACTCTCATGAATGGGGTGTGTGAATAGCACCACCCAAAATAAATAAAAGTTTTTATGAAAGATTCCTTAGACTATATCAGTTTGTTCACAAGTACTCATCAAAATTGGAAAGAAAGAATGATGGTAGTTTACAACTTATATGCATATGAACTTATATACACGCAAGAAATGATCTACATAGGTTTTAGAGTACATAGGTGTAACCAGAAATGAGTGAGATAGAGGCAAATGCAAAGAAGACAAGGAAGGGCAATGCCACATCTTGCCATATGAGGGAACTTGTTTTTGCCCCAATACGGTTCCAATCTTCCACCCTAGTAGCCGTTGATGGAGATACCAATATCATTAGGTAGGTCAATATCTACCAAAATTTCATACATCACTAATGGGCCATTTTAACGAGGATGAATCATTCTAATGAGGACCCTTAAGTTGAGGATTAGTTAAGCACTTTTCGGCTTATCCAACTTTTCGATCTTATATCAACATCTTAACCGTTCAATTTATAGGTAATTATGAGTAAATCATTTCTGTAAATTTTCAGCTATATTGAAAATCGTTAAGACATTCATAAGTGTGATTTATCAATTATGAATTTGAACGGTTCATGGTTGACATATTTGGTTCGTTCATTAATTTGATCTAGTTTGTTATCTTAACGATCACTAATTTGGATGAAAATTTGTAGAAATGATTTACTCATATAGACCTAAAAACAACACGGATGAGATGCTAAAATGTGATTGAAAAATGAGTTTATAAACCATAAACCGAAAAGTCCTTGTTATAAAAGTCCCTAATTAGAAAAGATCTATTTTCATACTCATTTAGAGGCCTACTCGTCAAAAACTTGAAAGTTCAAACTTTTAGGTATTCTCTTTTTGATGACCAAACATATTGTTTTAAGGTAAAACGAAGTGGGCAATCAAAAGTAAACGTAATTTCAAATGAGTCATTTTCTTTCAAGCAATCAAGCCTCACTTTCTGCAAGCTATTAATTGATGATGTTGTTGCAGGAAGAAACCTAGCCTTCTGAGTTTCAAAGGATTCTTAGGTAATCCTATCAGCGTCACCATGATAGTCTACCTCACTCAATGCCTATATTTGAGTAGGAATATTCCTACATAATACATATACATATATAACAAGCTTACAAGTCTTCAAGTAACTACTGCTGCCTGCATATACAGGGAAATGGACTAAATCTGTATTATAGAATCTAGTTTATAGACAGCAATTCTCAATCTCATGTGATGGGATACACAACCACCTTTCCTGTAGCTCTTGAAGTTTCAAGGTAACCAAGTGCTTCAACAACTTTCGAAAAGGGATATGGACCTGTGGGATCAAGCACTGGCTTGACCTTCCCACTCTTCAAATAAGGCTTCAGTTCTCCAAGATAGACCCTGTAGGGGTGAGCACAAATCTGAACGCCGGAGGCGTTATTGGACCTACTATTGTCACTACCTTTCCTACCTTCACCGCCTTCACCCCTGGTTTGTTTTGCAAATACAATTCGTTATATGAATCTCTGTGGATTATAAGTTTATTACTACACTGACCTGTACATTTGATCATTTTAGCATAAATACGTGATAGTCGATAGATTTAAAACCTATAAACCGTCTTAGAATTGTTCAAAATAATTATCATTTTAGCATAAAAACCTAGCGAAATATCAATTAGCATAGAAAAGGGAGTAGAAGATTCTTTAGTTTCTTACCAACTGCATCATACAGTACATCAAATTTCTCAGGTTGTTCTTCAAAGTTCTCCTTGGTATAATCAATGGCCAAATCAGCACCTAAGCTTCTCAACAAATCTAGTTTTTTAGTGCTTGCAATAGCTGCTACTCTAGAAGCACCAAAAACATGTTTTGCTAGCTGCATCTCATAAAAGTATACATTTTTGGTTACAACTGTTGAAGCCAAAATCAGTGTTACACTGTTACATGCACCAAAATCGGAATGCACCTGAATGGCTGAATTACATGTGTCCCAAGTCCCAACACCGCAAAAAGCTCTGCTCTTTCAAGCGCTCCATACGCAGTCTCAACAGCTAAGGGAAGGCTAGCAGCTTCAATAATGCTCAGGTTTCTGGGTTTGAGAGCCAATACTCTTTCTCCAACAACAGTGTACTCTGCCAAAGACCCCAACCTGTTTGGTTTCACCATTGCTTTTTCATTGAGATCCCCATGGCTAATCTTGGCATGATATTGGGGAATCTCATTGCTACCACTCAAACAAGCATACACTTCAAACAAGCATAAACTTCTGCACTCGGCTTCCTACCTTCACTACCACACCAGCCACATCATACCCTGGAATTGTCTGCAAACCAAATTGAAAATGACCATATAAACAAACAAGGTAACTTCTTTTGATTCACTAAGTTACAGAACACAAAAGTTGGAACTGTCTACAAACCAAATTGAGAAAAGTTAACGTTTGACAAGCATAGGTCCAATTAAATATGGTCTTTTATGAAAATAGACAACTACATAAAACAACAATATCTATCTCATCCTGTAAAGAAAGACATATTATACCATCTTTTACTTCAATTCCTAAATGATTAAAAATATGACCCCCCAAACAAATAAAGGCAATGAAAAATGGAAGGAGAAAGATTAAGATGGCTCACAGGTAAGGGAGAGTCACCCTCTATGTTCTTCAAGTAACCAAGAGCCCTTTTGAAATCAACTGGGTTAAGAGAAGCAGCCACTACCTTGATCAACACCTGGTCCTCTATAATTTCAGGAACAACCACACTTGGATCAAAGCTCAGAACATCTGCAGTTTTTCCACCCTCCGAATAGACCCAAACGCCATATACAGAAGGTATGAACTCAGTTGGAGCTGCAGCCATTGATGATTGATGTAGAGCAAATAGTAAAGCTTGCAGCGACACATCAGGTTTCTAATTTGTGAGTGCACTTTATAGAATTTATAGGGTGAATGATAGTTAAGAAATCTGTAAGCTGCTAACTTAATATTGGAGGTAAGCCTCTAGATGGATCAGTATCCAAAGAAAATTCAAAGTTGTTCTGTGAACGTAAGCAGTGACAATTGTGAAAAAATGAAACAAAACGTAAGCTGTAACCATTTCATGTAATGACAATTTATTAAGGACTCAATCTTATTCATTATTACAAGGCTTCAAGATTAAAATATACTGCTACACACATATAAGAGGAAGGAAATGGACTCTACACAATCATAGTCTCATAGATCATTCACACATACACTCTCAACCTCATGGGATGGGATACACAACCACCTTTCCGGTAGCTCTGGAACTCTCAAGGTAACCAAATGCTTCAACAACTTTAGTAAAGGGATATGGACTTGTGGGATCAAGAACTGGCTTCACCTTCCCACTCTCCAAGTAAGGCTTCAGTTTCTCCAACACAGACCCTTTAGAGGTAAGCACAAAAAGGATAGCCGGTGGCGTTGCTGGACCTACTATTGTTACAACCTTCCCGCCTTCTTTCACCGCCTTCACAGCCTTATCTGTCTCCCCTATTTTTGTTTTACAAATACAACATCAGTCGCTAAAGTCTTCAAATTCATTCATTGCTAATTTGCTATAGATACATTCAAATGTTCGATCAGTTTGATTATATCCATATAAGATTATCCATGCATGATAATTCTACACCCTCTCCATCATCAGTTGTTCTATTTAGGTTTCCAGTGATAAACGAAAGATCAACACAGAAAAGATAACTGTACTAGCTACAGAAAAAGCTTATGCAGACAACAAGAGGGAGCAGAAGATTCTTACCAACTGCATCATACACTACATCAAATTTCTCTGGCAGGTCCTCGAAGTTCTCCTTGGTGTAATCGATAGCCAAATCAGCACCCAAGGTTCTCAACAAATCCAGTTTCTTAGTGCTTGCAGTAGCTGCTACTTTGGAAGCACCAAAAACATGCTTTGCAAGCTGCATCACATAAAAGTACACATCCTTAATTTAAATGTTTGAAGCCAAAAATAGTATTACATGTTGAAATTTAACCAAGTAGGAAGATAATGAAATCAGAATGTACCTGAATAATATGTGTTCCAACACCCCCAGCGCCTCCCAAAACAAGGACGGATTTACCAGCAGAAAGTTCAGCTCTTTCAAGCCCTTCATGGGCAGTTTCAATAGCCAAGGGAAGGCTAGCAGCTTCAATAAAGCTCAGGTTTTTGGGTTTGTGAGCCAATACTCTTTCATCTGCAGCAGTGTACTCTGCCAAAGACCCAAACCTTGTTGGGTTCACCAATGCTGTCTCATTGAGATCCCCATACACTTCATCCCCCACCTTAAACTTGGTTACTTGGCTTCCTACCTTTACCACCACACCAGCTACATCATACCCTGGAATTGTCTGCAAACCAAAATGAAATAAATGAACACACATACTAATACAGGTACCTTCTTTTGAAACAATAAGAAAATAGAAAGGTTCCTAGTTCTTACAAGAAAATATAAGATGAAATGTGATCATACCTGGAACTGTCTGCAAATTGGAAACCAAATTAAACTAAATAAATATGCATATTGCACATGTATCATCCTTTCACACTTTCTGATGTCTTTGTTTATTAAACAATGGAGGATGTAAAAATTTAAATTCATCGGTGGTAATTAATAATAAATGATCGTTAATTTGGCGTTTTTGTTCTATAGAAAGATCAAACAGCACCAAACAATATTTCACACTGCCCGAAAGAGAAATTAAGATACCATCTTCGGATTGAATTTCGCAAGGTTCAACAATATACATAAATCACAACCCAAATAACAAAGAAAGGCAGTGAGGAAAATCAAAGAAGAAAGAGGGGTGAACTCACAGGTAGGGGAGAGTCAGTGTCCTTGAAGTAACCAAGAGCCCTCTTAAAATCAACTGGGTTAAGAGAAGCAGCAACAACCTAGATCAGCACCTGATCCTCTTTAATTTCAGGAACAGCCACACTTGGATCAAACTTGAGAACATCAGAAGTTTATCCATACTCTGAATAGACCCAGGCCTTATTTACAGAGGGTATGGACTCACTTGGAGCTGCAGCCATTGTTAGACGGTGTATTGCAAAAGTAAAGTTTAAAGGGCAGAGGTTTCTAGACAGGGAGCAACTTGGTGAGTGAATCACATTGAGGTGAGTGCAATTTATAGAGTTGGGTGGGTAATGGTTGAGAAAGGAGTGGAAGCTTTGTTATAAAAGGCATGCTTGGAAGTATGCATGTAGATGGATTATTATCCAAAACTGGTGATACTGCATTTGGATAGGTTTTCTACTAAAGGTTCATTCGCAACTTCATATCCAACATGTCTAGTGTATCCAAAGAGAATTCAAAATTGTTTTCTGGAAAATGAGGATTCAGAATTGTTGTATGAACATAAGTAGTGTTAATTGTGAAAAAAAAAATAATACAACGTAAGCTGTGACCATATCATCTAAGATTTGAATAGTGAATACTCTAGGAAACTTTTCTAGTGAGGATCCTTAAGTTGAGAATTTTTCGGCTTATCCCACCTTTCGATCTTATATCTACATCTTGACCGTTCAGTTTATAGGTATTTATGAGTAGATCATTTCTTCAAATTTTCAGCTATATTGAAAATTGTTAAGACATTCATAAGTGTGATTTATCAATTATGAACTTGAACGGTTCATATTTGACAGATTTGGTTCGTCCATTAATTTGATCTAGTTTGTTATCTTAACGAACACCAATTTGGGTGAAAATTTGTATAAATGATATACTTATATAAACCTAAAAACTGAACGGATAAGATGTCAAAATGTGATCGAAAATTGGGTCTTTTAAACCATAAATCGAAAATTCCTCACAAAATTCTCAACTTAAAGGTCCTCACTAGAAGAGCTCCCAATATCCCGAATACTCTATCTACGATTAGATTTCGAGTCTGATGTAATTTTAGGCCAACTTTGACTGCATTTAGACACATTTATCTCTTGAAGCTCATTATGAAGAATTTCTGGGGTTCAATTGTCTGTACCAAATTCTTTATTTCTAACTCAGAATCCTCTCATATGTCTGTAGACACATAAAATTTAATGAGAATAATAATCATTAAATTATTCATACAACACATGGGCCCGACAAATTGCATACGTGGCTCGAGAGTTTGCAAAGTTGAAAAGTCTTCAGAAATGACACGTAGCGGCGTGTGAATGGTCGATTGACAACAAAATCATCAATCCTGACTAAAATCAAATATTAAATGTCAATCGATAATCAGACATCAATCAAATCAAATGGATTATCGAAAAGGAAGTCATAATTTAATCAAATTGGTGAAATACCTTATCGGTCATAATTAAATCGATCAACTAAGACTGATTTATTTAATTATGATAAATTGAATAATTGAATCAATCAATCAAAAGTGATTGATTTAATTATGTCATTAAGGAAATACAATTAAAGTTGTGACTTTAATGCATTCCATTTACGGAGGAGCATCGACACTATAAATATCCCCTCTCATATCAAGAGGAGGACTTCCGGACAAGAGAGAAAAATTATTCCCGAGAGCTCAGAATTCTCCCAAAACCCTTGAAGAATTATTAAGCTGCCAAATAGCCGATTTTTCGTCAACTTTAAGTCTAGAAGTTGTCAAATCCTGAAGAGTCCCAAGTTGCCAAATAGTCGACATCTACACCAACTACAAGACGAAGAGCAACCACCACGTGGAACAGCTCGTGGCCAAAACCCGATCAACGTCAAGCCTCTACGGCCCTTGATCAACCCTCGTCTTCAAACCTTTCAACAAATCAAAACTTCAACTAAGTTCTTCAACAAGCTTGTGGAGAATCAACAAGCACCAAACACACGTGTCGATTCATCCGCTATCAAGCCGAAAAACGTTCACCACGTGACACCTCTCGCGGCCCAAATTCGACCAAGATCAAGCCTCTACGGCCATTGGTCAACTTCCTTCTACAAATCGTCAACACAATAAGAAGTTCAAACTACAACAGTTCAATTCAAGATCAAGTGCTCGTCACATTGAGATCAAATCAATGTCGGAGATCGAATCAGATGACATTCTTGTTAAAAGAATACCCATAGAGATTGTAACCCGCAAATTCAATTAATACAAATATATTATTTTGTACACGTGTCTTTCTGTTATTCGTTACAGGGTTTCGTGTTTACAAAATTGGCACGCCTAGTGGGGCCATCTCTGCCTCTCATCACTTTCTTTGATGATCTCGTCATCCTCATCACATGGAATAGAAGATGGCGCAAATCAAATCGACAAACAAGACCAACATGGTAGCTATTATGAAATTCCGTAGAAACCTTGGCCATCATGCTGCTCATAGTGAGTCATTTCAACTCGCTACATTCAACCTTCATGCCTCGAAGCAGCTGATCACCGCCTTGACGACAATGGGGGCAAACCTCATTAAGCAAAGACGTTCAATGTCATCCGGGAACTCAAGGAAACATTCTCTCTCGCTCGCGGTCGAAGTTGATTCGGAGATAGGTTCACACATGGAATTGCCTCTTGATAATAAAAATGAAGCGATTCTAGAAGACGACCCTTGCACTATGCAAGTCATGGTGATTGGAGTCACAACCGTGGAAGAACAAGCAACCCAAATAGCTCAGTTGACTGAAGTGGTGGAGAAGCTCCAAAAGACCATTGAAGCGCTCATGGAGAAGCTAGAAGTTCACAATGATAATGACTCACAGAACAACATGCATGGCAATAAGAAAGACACTTCTTGTGGATAATCTTTCGAACATAAAGGAGAATCAAATTCCATTCTAGCTTTATTATCAGTTCGACAACTTCAAGACATGATTGCTAACACAATCAAAGCTTAATATGGTGGTTTGTCTCGAGATACACTAACGTATTCCAAGTCTTACACCACGCGGCTAAACAATTTGAGGATGCCAACTGGCTACCAACCTCCCAAATTTCAACAATTTGATGGCAAAGGTAACCCCAAGCAACACATACCTAGAGTTTTTTTTTTGGCCCTCTTTCAGACCAAGAATGCTTCTAGCTAGATTAGTAGATTTCATCAAGCGAAATCCTCTGTAAGCAAGAGGGACTTACCTCTAACCAATAACGGTTGCATTACCTTGTGATATCGGCATCTTCATCGGCGGCGACTAGATACTTATGATTTCACCTCTAAACACTAAAACAAGTGTCCAATTTCACCATTACGTACACTTTGAGTTAACAAATCTTATCAGTGATATATTTCAGCTGACTAAAAACCCCATTCACTCCCCAAAGCTTAGTCCCTGCTTTGGTTTTCCTGCCTAGGGTTATGTACGTCTAAGAGATTGAGTGCTAACTAAGCAACGACTCAACGAGTAAAGCCCTCTGACTGTTAGCTCTCAAACACTGATTGGAGTAAATCATCCATAACGAGGTAACATTCATACAAGTTATAATGAAACGGTTCGTATAATATGTCACTTTATTTACAAGTACTCATCAAAATTGGAAAGAAAGAATGATGGATGGTAGTTCACAAATTTTATGATTTACACAGAGAAAATTTATGGAGTTAAAAGTTGACCGTGGTACACGTAGAAAATGATCTACATAGATTTCAGAGTACAGAGGGTGTAACCAGAAATGAGAGAGCTAGAGGCAAATGCAAAGAAGGCAAGGAAGGACAATGCCACAGACGCTCGTGCCATATCAGGGAACTTGTCTTTGCCCCAATTCGACTCCCAATCTTCCACCCGAGTCGCCGCCGATGAAGATGCCGATATCACAAGGTAGGTCAAAATCTGCCAAATATTCATACATCACAAATGTGATCAGAATGCTTCAAACAGTTGGGTACTGTCCTTTTGATGACCAAGATATTGTTTAAAGGTAAAACTAAGCCGGCAATCAACCTAAATGTAATTCCAAATGAGTCATTTTCTTCCAATACGAATGAACATTAAAATTTCAAGAGAAGTATATGACGGGGAAAGATATAAAATTAAAAAGAGATATTAGTCCATTGATTAGGAAAAATAAGTTTAGTCAGCCAATAAGCGATGTTCATTTTTGGTGGTGAAGAACCAGCTTCATAGATAGTGGACCATTTGACAAGAGAAGAGACAAGGACTTGTGGTGTGCCCATGCCCTCATGGGGCTAAGGTTAGGTGAAATGATTGATAAAAATAATTATGGCAATAAGATAAGAGGTCGTCTCTGCTTGTTAATTTACACAGACAAAGACTAGTTGTGACTTGCCTGATCCATCAAGAAATCGAAGTAGTAACGGAGATGGTGCTGCACTACATGTTTTCCGGTGGTGAAGTAATACACTAAATCATAGGTTTGAATCCCTGAATACACAAAACCTAGCACATTCACTGCCAAGCAGTACCTACAACATACAATTTGATTCACATAAGAATTACAATTCCCATCATCAGAGTTCAGAAATACCTAATATAAAGAATCAATCTTAGTGAAGTGAAGTTTTTTTATTTTTTATTTTTTATTATACTATTAGTAAAGTTGAGTTAAGTGGAACGCTTACGTTGTTGTTCTTATCGTGAAAGAAAACTCTTACCAACATTATTAGATGTGTCTACGGTTAGTTCAACTAAGATTAAAAGTAAAAATATGTCGATTATTGAGATGTAGAATGAATGATTTCCAGTAACAAAACTATGGTGAATTTTTAGCCTCGGTCATTCTTTAATAACCAGTTAACCACACAACACTTTACCCTACCTTTCTACCTGCAATGATTGATCACTGAAACATATGACAATACAACAGTAACCAGTAACCATTTACTTTTCTGGGGGAACAAGACTTTTGATCAAAGTAACTGACAAACCTGAACTCCTTGTAGTTAGAGAAAGAATCTGAAGCCCAACCCTGCTTTTTGTCCGCCGCCATAACCGAGAAAGAGATCATACAAAACAAAATTCCCGAAATCCTTAACCCCAACATAGCCCTCCTCACCAAGCTTTGCCTTCTCGCTCTCTTCAATATCGACAACGAGGGTCTCAAAGTTTTCCTATCTACTCCTTCTTCTTGAGCCTCTCCCCCCTCTTGGTCTTTCGTTTGGGCCGCCACGGCCGGCGGCGGCGCAAAGTTAGAGTGATGGTGGGTCTGCTCCTCCGGTGGTGTTAGTCTGAACTCATTGGTGTGGTAGATTTCTTCATGAGTTGGAGATGAATCGTGTAGTGGTGAAGAAGATGGAGATGGGGAGTGCTTGTTATCGGTTTGGGGGAATATTAGAGGACTGAGAGGAGGTGAATATGACTTTTCTGAGATGCCATGCTTTTCTTCTCCGTCTTTGTCTTTAGATGATTCTTGTTGGGTTTCTCTTTTCATTTTCTGGTTTACAGTGATCGTGTGATGATGGAGAAGAAGTTGAAGAATGGGAGGTTTTGACTGTTTTTCATTTCTGAAGTACTTCAACAATCAACTTTGTAACCTCCATAGCAATGAGAATAAAAGACTAGGCATAAGATAAAACTGACTTGTTGTGTCCGTCATTGTCGTCCCAAATTATGTTTTGTCAAGGGTCTCGAGGGTAGTAGAAAAAAGGTTCAGGGCGGTGACCAGTTGGCAATAAAACCAGGCTTACATAGTTGGAAAATTAAGGGTCTAAATGATATTTATGCCTTTGTCATTCACATCCATACACGCGGGGTTAAGCTCCAGTCAAGCAAGGCTGAACTTCATGTCAAATATTGCTGATGCTCACGCAAATGCCATTGTGGATTGATCTAAATTGATCCATTGTGGATATTTATTCCTAATTCTTCTCGCTAAACAGATATCTCTAATGCTGCAAGATATCCCACATTCAATAGATTTCCCTTATGTAATCGAGAATCTGTTTTTCCTACATTAGTTAGGGATTTACCTTTCTATTAAATCTCTTATACATCACTATAAATACCACCCCTGGAAGAAAGAAAAAATCTACATTGTTTTCCAAAGTATGGCTTCTCATTTTCTTCAAAGAACGTGTACTTTTAAACCCGACCATTATAGTGTTACCAGACCCAATAACTATCCTTCTAGATTCGTCAGCCATGCCCCTCGTTTTCCTCTGAGTTATATTCTAGCGGAGTTTAAACAAAATCCAACACAGTATACACTGCAAAACGCCCCTCGTTTTCCTCTGAGTTATACTTTAGCAGAGTTTAACAAAATCCAACACAGTATACACCGTAAAACGGTCCAGACCAAAGAAAGTACTTTGCAATGGATGTCATTGAAGGCATTCGTTATGAAAAGGAGATGGGAAATCATCATATGGATCCCTAGCTTTACATCACATTACAGTGATGGATTCAAAAACTAGTATTCCATGTGCTTCCAAGATTTACAACCCCAAGGTGCACAAGGAATATATTGAGGGCTACAAAGATTTCTTTAACGATTTATATAGTGACAATGAACCGTTGGACGACCCCAATTATGTAGACCTCAAGTCATATGTGATGAAGTTGAAGACATTGTAAGTAGTATAGCACACTTAATTTTCTTTCTTTTTACACAACACTCAATTCATATATTCATACATGTTTTTGTTTGCAGGGACCAACTGTTACTGTTACTTCGCCACCCTTATTGTCAACAAGCTTTCTTTTCTTCTTTCCCTACATTTATTACTCACAACATAATTTTTTATTATATTAAATCTTAACTCTTTAACAACTTTCTAATAGACTTTCCTGGTGTTACCAAATATCAGAATGGAAAGTTCTTGTAAAATTTCATTCTCATTCACTTTTCCTTTCAATGGAAAAGAGGAAGGAACCACTTTCCCTTCCGGGAACCAAACGAGGCCTAACTTTTATCTTGGTGTCAATTTGCTACCTTAATTTTCATTTCAGCCAATTTGCTACCCTAACTTTTCATAATTAGCCAATTTGTTATCCTAACTATTAGATCTGCCAATTTGCTACCCTTTAATTAATTTTTTTCTGTTTTATGCTTTCAAGATTAACCAATTTACTTATTAAAATTTTAATATTGACCAACTTTAACCTTCGATTTTTAGAATTAATTCATATTTGGATGAAGAAATGAACAAAATAAAATAACAAAAATGTAGCAAGTTGGCTAATTTTGAAAACATAGAGTAGTAAATTGGCAAAAATAATAATTAAGGTAACAAATTGGCTGAAATGAAAGTTAGGGTAACAAATTGGCTAAAAAGTCTTAATTATATGTTTTTTATTCGAATAGTAAAGAGCCTGACCCACATTGTTTGACACCTACTGATCTAACGGTGGAGGAGTGGAGCTCTGGAGCACATAGGACACTATCACACCAATGATGGTGCCTATTGAGTTCTTTAGATGCAAAAATAAAATTTTGGTGGGTGAGATCGACGTTTGCCGGTTGTAAGACAATCGCACTTGGTCTCTTAGAAACTTGATCTCTAGTAATCGAGAAAAAAACTTGATATCTCTCTCTCTCATGCTTGTTGCAAGGATTTCAAGAATATCGGCCATGATCCGTTAATAAAGGTGTTGTGCTTGGCTCATCCCGCTTAGATGGCGAGACTGAAATCGCAGATCTATACGAAAGGTAAACGATTTGGTTTTCTTTGTTAATTTTAGGGAATTGTTTCTTCTCCTTATGCACATTTGCTTGTTTCTTGATTTTGTTTTAGACTCCTGCATGTGGGGAATTTTTCTTTTTTTTTTTTGGTTACATGGAGGATAGATCTAAACTTTGAAGATTGAATGCATGAACTGTTATTCTGCAGAAATCCTAAATATAAATAGATATATTGTTAACATGCATGGGGTTATCTTGCCATTTGGCCACCTATATAGTCTTGTTGTAGTTCCTGGATCACCTAGGCCGATAGGTGGGTTTAAGATGATCCATGAGAATTCTGATTTAGCTACAAACGGAAATTAGCTGAAAAATCTAATATTGGTGGTGTTTTGCCATTGCAGGTTTTGCGCTTTTTGTCTTCAATTTTCTGTAGTAGTAATGTGCTCCGTGCTATTTTCCTTAAGGCACTACCAGAAAATAGTTCTTGGCCGACGAAAAAAAATCGTCGCCCTGTTTAAAAATTTCGTCGCCTAAGTACTTAGGCGACGACATGTCGTCGGCCAAGAAGTCGTCGCCAGAAGTCCGTCGGTGAAGAACTTGGGCGACGAAATTTAATTCCGTCGTCGCCTAAGAGTAATTCTTAGGCGACGATACTAATTTCGTCGCCTCAAATATACCTGTCGTCGCCCAAAAATATTCGTCGCCCAAGATTTAACACCTTGGCCGACGAAATTTTTTTTCGTCGCTTAAGATCTTCTAACCTTGGGCGACGAAAATAAATATTTCGTCGCCTAAGATCACTACATCTTAGGCGACGATATTATTTTTTCGTCGGCCAAGGTGTTAAATCTTGGGCGACGATTTATAGATTTCGTCGCCTAAGATATATTTAAATTTTTTTAAAAAAAATAATTAAATAATTATTTTAAATATATAAATAATGTTTTTTTAATTTTTGACATTATTTTTTTTTTCGGCATTTCTTTAAAGTTTTTTAATACTAAAATTTAATTAAAACTAACACAAATTTATAAATTTATAAACAATTTATTACAAAAATTCTGCCTATGGATCGAGAAACCCAAAATCTATCTCATCATTCCCGTTCGGAGGGTCCTGAGGCGGCGGCTGGTCAGGCTGAGGAGGCTGCTGCTGAGGCTGGGGCCACTGAGGATGCCACTGAGGTAATGGTATAGGCGTAGGCATGGGCGGAAACGGCTGTCCGGCCGCAAGTGCAGACATGCAGGCAGTCATCCACTGTCCCATAGCCGCCTGGTTGGCATTGGTGACTTCATTCACCCGCTCCATATGCGCAGCATTGGAAGCCGCATATGATTCCGCCATCGCCGCCATCTCCCTCGCTCTTTGGGCTTCCAGCTCAGACTCTCTCGCTCTTTGGGCTTCCAGCTCAGACTGTAGGCTTGCGAACTGATCCTGTAGCCGAGTGGTCTGGCTGTTGCTGCTTGAGGCTCCGGCGGCTCCCTTGCGCTGAAATCCTGGCGTCGTCTTCAGGATCCCCTTTCCAGCGTCTCCCATACCCCGGCAGTAGTAGGTGTTGGAACGCTGCGCGAAGGCAGTGGCCATAATCCGCGCCCCAACGGTAGGATCTGAAGTGTCGATCCTGGACATGGCCTCTGACATGTCATCCTCTGCCGTGTCCGGCCATGTGTCGTTCACCATGCCTCTGATGACATCTTGCTCCGCCTCCCTCACCCTCGCCTAAATGGATATATTATAAAAATATATTAATATACATTTAATAAAATGTAATTAAAATTAAAAATTAGTAAATATAAGGAACTTACAAGATCCTCCTCAGAATGAGGATATGCCCTCTGAAAGGTCCCCACATAGGGGTTCTCCTCTGGCCGCTCTCGCCGCACGTCGTCCATGATGGCCGAAAACGGCCTCGAACCGGCACGATGGTTGGTTGTGTTCTGTTGCCGGTTCTCAGCGTTCACCCGGGCGAGATGCTTTTTTTAAAAAAAATTATCGTTAGTAAATATTTAAAAACATACAATTATAATTAATTCACTAATTTAATATTCAAATTTGTTTACGAATTACCTGTTTGTGAGGGTCGTTGAACTGTGTGACAAGAAGCCACCGCCACTCGTACTCCCGATACTCGAACTCCTTCGGGGTACCCGAACGGTCGCTCCCGTACTTCTTCCAGTGTTCCCGGAGGTCGTGCTTCCACTCCTTGAACCTACATATACAAAAAGAATATTAATAATTTTATTAAAAAAATTATAATTTAAAAAATTATTAAATAGCTAGAGGTACCTCTCCCTATGGGTCTTGTCCGCCCAGTCACGTCCCTCCTCGGGAACCACAAACCATTGCTGTATTACCACTTGTTAGTATTTTTTTCGATAATGAAATAATTTATTAGTTAAAAAAATAGTTAAAAAAAAGGTAATTTATTGAGTAAACTCACCGACATCGACTGATGGAGCATCTCCTTCACTCCATCAGGAACCTGGCTCCAGACTCCCCACAACATAGGGAGTCTGGAGCGGATGGTGCCTCCCGCGGCGCGCGTGTACCGGTTTCCCAACGCGGCGTCCACCGGTTTCCCGTTGGAAAACGGGATGGCGATCCGTCCAGCGGACTCGACCGCCCTATCGAGTCCCTTGTTGCTGACGGTGCCTCTCCTGTTCCGCCTTCTCGTTCCGGCGGCTGTGACATTGTGAATCAAATTTAATATTAATAATACATTTTTACAAAAAAAAATTGTAAATCGGAAAAAAAGTAATAATAAATTACCTGAGGATGAGGCTGAGCCGACGGATTCGTCTATGTCCGCCTGCTCGGAGACCCTCACGGGATGAAGAGGCGTGGGAAACTCCCGGTAGATATAGGCCTCGTGCGGTGCCACATGCGGGAGCTGCTCCCGAATCGGTCGACCCTCCTCATCGACGCGAGGTATCGCCGGTATCGTCGGAGGAAGGAAGAGGCCGGACGGCACCATAGGGACCCCGGATGACCCGCCATCACCGTCGGTCGGGGACGACTGTGTGGGGGCGTCGCTGCGGGATCGCGAACGGCGAAGTATCTCTGGATGACGAGGAGCCGTCGCTGCGGGACCCGACTGCCCAGCAGAACCCGAGCCGCTCGCGCCACCCCTAAGCGCCGCATATCGGGACGTCAACTGCCACGGGAACCCGATCGACGGTGATTCCGACGGGTTGTTTGAGGTACCGTCCGAGCCGTCTTGTCCAGAAGTTCTTCTCTTGGCCATCCTGTTTAAAATAACCATAAATTTATTAAAAATATTTTACCGTCTTATAATTAAGTTCACAAAAATAAAGGCTCGATAAACTTCGAAAAATTTATCAACAATAATAGCACAAATAAAATTTAATAATTATTATAGGATTTTTTTTTTTTTTTTTCACATAACAAATTATTTACATTAATAAGGGCTTATTATATCACAAAAATTAATTTACGAATATTTACATCCTTACTCAAAAATATTCCATTATTTCTTACAAACCCTAAACCCTAAATAAACCCTAAACCGTAAACTCTAAACCCTAAATAAACCCTAAATTATTTAATCATTTACAATCCTAAACCGTATACCCTAAACCGTAAACCGTAAACCCTAAACCGTACATCACAATTTACAATTATCACAACAACAACAATTTACAATTATCACAACAACAACAACAACAATTTACAATTTACAATTATCACAACAACAACAACAACAACAACAATTTACAATTATTATAACAACAAAAACAATTAAAACCAATTTAGGGTTTTAGGGTTATACCTTAAATTGTGGGTCGACGTCGGGGTCGGGAATTGGAATTGGGGTCGGGGTCGGGGTCGGAGAGAGGGAGAGAGAGAGGGCAGAGAGAGGATTTTCGGAGAGAGGGAGAGAATATGCTTGTCGGCTGAAGAAATGGTTAGGGTTTCCGAATTTTTGCCTTTTATAGTGGCGTTCTTGGGCGACGATTTTGTAAAAATCGTCGCCCGCCTTTTTTAAAAATCGTCGGCCAAGAGTATCTTGGCCGACGATTTCGAAATCGTCGCCCGCCTTTTTTAAAAAATCGTCGGCCAAGAGTCTACTTGGGCGACGACATTCTTCACTATAAATGTCGTCGCCCAAGATGAAGAAAATCGTCGGCCAAGATAGTATATTTGGGCGACGACATTCTTCACTATAAACATCGTCGCCCAAGATGAAGAAATCGTCGGCCAAGATAGTATACTTGGGCGACGAGATTCTTCATTATAAATTTCGTCGCCCAAGAGTTATATCATAAAATTCAGACTATTCGACCCTCCAAATCACGTAATCTGGCCGGACCTTCAACTGAGAATAGTTTCCAATCGACGAGACTCTTACGGGGCTATAAAAATTTGGTAAAAACTAAATAACCGGGATAGGGCTACCACTAGGCAGAAATAAATGTGTTTCGTGCGACCGGAACAACCGGCACCGAAACTTTACCGGAATATCTTCATTTTTCACGGGTTGACGTATTTCACCGTTCTGGTCATATCTTATTTCACGACTTTTTTGCGTTTGAGGCCTCTACGTATACGTTGTCTTCAAAACGACACTTAAACTAAACACTTATATAAAAAAGTTATACAACATTAGTACATATAACGTGAGTTTATTGATCGGAGAAGAGGAACTGAAAACCGACCGTCAGATTTGACCAGCATAACGAATTACGTAGGTGGAAAAAAATTCAGCTCCATCTGACAAAGATAAGGGCTCGATCCGTCCGGTCAATCGGCGCGGTCAAACCCCTAAATGGACGGAAACGGCTATTCGACCCTCCAAATCACGTAATCTGGCCGGACCTTCAACTGAGAATAGTTTCCAATCGACGAGACTCTTACGGGGCTATAAAAATTTGGTAACAAATAAAGACCCGGGATATTTATTTTAATTATTCAAATGAAATTTAAATGTGTTTTATTTTATTTTAATTATTCGGATTACTCTTGGCCGACGAAATTAGCCTAATTCGTCGGCCAAGATTATACTTGGGCGACGATATTTGTTAAAATCGTCGCCCAAGAGTAAAAATAAAAATTTAATATAATGAAATTTAAATGTGCTTTATTTTATTTTAATTATTCGGATTAATCTTGGCCGACGAAATTAGCCTAATTCGTCGGCCAAGATTATACTTGGGCGACGATATTTGTTAAAATCGTCGCCCAAGAGTAAAAATAAAAATTTCTTTACAATGAAATTTAAATGTGCTTTATTTTATTTTAATTATTCGGATTAATCTTGGCCGACGAAATTAGCCTAATTCGTCGGCCAAGATTATACTTGGGCGACGATATTTGTTAAAATCGTCGCCCAAGAGTAAAAATAAAAATTTAATATAATGAAATTTAAATGTGCTTTATTTTATTTTAATTATTCGGATTACTCTTGGCCGACGAAATTAGCCTAATTCGTCGGCCAAGATTATACTTGGGCGACGATATTTGTTAAAATCGTCGCCCAAGAGTAAAAATAAAAATTTAATATAATGAAATTTAAATGTGCTTTATTTTATTTTAATTATTCGGATTACTCTTGGCCGACGAAATTAGCCTAATTCGTCGGCCAAGATTATACTTGGGCGACGATATTTGTTAAAATCGTCGCCCAAGAGTAAAAATAAAAATTTCTTTACAATGAAATTTAAATGTGCTTTATTTTATTTTAATTATTCGGATTAATCTTGGCCGACGAAATTAGCCTAATTCGTCGGCCAAGATTATACTTGGGCGACGATATTTGTTAAAATCGTCGCCCAAGAGTAAAAATAAAAATTTAATATAATGAAATTTAAATGTGCTTTATTTTATTTTAATTATTCGGATTACTCTTGGCCGACGAAATTAGCCTAATTCGTCGGCCAAGATTATACTTGGGCGACGATATTTGTTAAAATCGTCGCCCAAGAGTAAAAATAAAAATTTAATATAATGAAATTTAAATGTGCTTTATTTTATTTTAATTATTCGGATTACTCTTGGCCGACGAAATTAGCCTAATTCGTCGGCCAATATTATACTTGGGCGACGATATTTGTTAAAATCGTCGCCCAAGAGTAAAAATAAAAATTTCTTTACAATGAAATTTAAATGTGCTTTATTTTATTTTAATTATTCGGATTAATCTTGGCCGACGAAATTAGCCTAATTCGTCGGCCAAGATTATACTTGGGCGACGATATTTGTTAAAATCGTCGCCCAAGAGTAAAAATAAAAATTTCTTTACAATGAAATTTAAATGTGCTTTATTTATTTTAGTACAAACATATTCTTTTAGTATACAAACAATTACAAAGCTAAGGCTCAATTATAACTAAGCTAAGGCTCGTAATCTGAGTCATCCGATGAGTCTTCTTCGGTATCGGAATTAATATCTGGTAATCTATGCCTTAATTCGTCGTCAGAGTCGTCGTCTGTTTCTTCATTTGGATCAACATCAATAAAGGTTGAATCTTCGTCACGAATTCTGAGCACTCGACCATGTTTAACATTATTTTGACGAACAGTAGCTACATCATGAATACCTAATGCGTTCGGCTCCTGGTACGCATCAGCCTCTGGCCCTGGAATGGTCACTCCAAGTGTAGCCGCCCGGTAAATGTTTCGAGGATGCACAATGTTCGCTATTTTCCACGCGTCACCCCTGGCGAGGTCATCAAGATAAAACACTTGTTTTACCGATGTCGCAAAAACAAACGGGTCATCTTCGTAGGCGCTTGTAGCAGTGTTGACCGATAAATTGCCGTACTGATCCATCTTCGTGCTCTGTGCGCCTGTATCAAACCATCTACACTTGAACAGATGCACTTTCATGCCTTCCGCATAAACCAGTTCGACCACTGAATGGAGAACACCGTAATAGTCAAGGCCATGACCTTTCGCCATCACCCCAGAATTCTGTGTTCTTCGTCTGCTGTCTCTCTCTTCAGATACAAATTTCACGCCATTCACTGTGCAAGTGGGATAAACTCTAGCCCGTTGCGGTTGCATCGCAAGAAGTAATAGTTCGTGCGACCAGTTTGGATTATCATCAGATTTTATCATGTCCATCTGTAACGGATATTGAACTGTAAATATCCGAAAATGTATGCAATAGAAAATAATTACATATATATATATATATATATATATATAACAGGGAAGATTAAATTACGTACCCAGGTGCGAAAATAATTTGCGAACGTCATGTTGTGGTACTCGAGATCACCATCAACTTCCGGAAAAGATAGGTGCAACTCTTTCCAATATTTAACTTCTTCACAATTGATTAGTACCCACCAGTGCGCTATGGCTATCTCTTCATCCGACAATGCATACTCGGCGGACAGTCGTGCTCCACCAACTTCGACATCACTGGAAACTATAGAGAGATTGAACCGCGGCGCATGTTCCTCCATGGCTTGCGGAGCTCCCAACGACGCTCCTAAATACAACTTCATGTAGGTGACTCATTCATGCGCAATATATGCTTCAGCTATACATCCTTCAGGCGCGGATTTATTAGTGACATAATCTTTGTACTCACCAAGTTGCCTGTAAATATAAGATTGCAAACTATACGTTATGGTTATTGAACATGTACGTACATATATGTATTCTGGAGATGTAAGTGAATAAAACATACCTTTCTATGGGATACATCCAAGTGAAGTGTACTGGACCGGTAAGCAACAATTGCTGGGGAAGATGGATCATCAGGTGAGGCATTATATCGAAAAAATTTGGCGGAAAAATCCTCTCGAATTTACACATGATGTATATGATGTCTGCCTGCATTTCCCGGAGATCGGATTTTCTCACTTCCCTTGTGCATAACTTCATGAAGAATCTTGACAGCGCTACTAACGGCTCCACAACCTGGCCAACCACACATCACAAATTTAATATAAAATCCATTTACGACAGCTTAACCGTAATTTTAACCACAAATTTACCTGACGGTGAAGGAACGGTCGAATGAAAACAGGGAAGAGACGTTGTAGCAGAATATGACAGTCATGACTCTTCAAGCCGTATATCTTATTCTCCCGCAAGTTCACACACCGGGCTATATTTCCTGCAACGCCTGAGGGATACGTCACACAACTCATCCACCTGAAGATCTGGGTCTTCTGATCAGGCTTCACGGTGTAAGGAGCCCAAGGCATCTTTTTCTTCCCCTCTTTCAGCCAAAGATGTTTTCTGATTCCCATTTTCTTAAGATCAACGCGTGCCTTAGGACCGTCTTTCGTCTTCCCCTCCAAGTTGAGCACTGTACCTACCACACTGTCGCAGACATTCTTCTCTATGTGCATCACATCTAGGTAGTGCCTGATCAACAGCGTACTCCAGTACGGGAGTTCCCAAAATATGCTCTTATGTGTCCAGAATTTGTACCTGTCTGGTCTTTCAGGTATTCTGGCCACAATATCGGGATGATTGCTGAGCTGCCCAAAATCATACTCATCCAGCACTGCTAAAATCTCTTCCCCCGACCATCTATGCGGCTCCACACCTCTCTCTTCGGTCCCATCAAATGCCCCGGTATCTATCCGCCAGGGGTGATCATGTGGTAGGTAAGCACGGTGACCCATCCGGACTATCTTGTTGCAATGATTGCTGCACCCCTGGGAGCTAAGGCACTCAGGACAAGCCTTGTATCCCCTAACAACGTTGCCGGACAACATCCCACGTGCAGGAAAATCACTGATGGTACCAACAATCATGGCATGCATCTGGAACATCTCCTTTTTGTGGGAGTCATAAGTGGGATGACCAACCTCCCAAAGCAATTTACACTCTTCAATCAGCGGTCTCATATACACGTCGAGACACTTCCCTGGATAACAACAACAACCACAACAAATTCAGATAACGACTATATATGACCAACAATATAGAACAAAAACAATAAATGGAGAGGTGTTGAACCAACAGCAATATATACAATATGAAGGGAAAGTAGATACCTGGATAACCGGGCCCCGGAATCAACAAGGTCAACATGTTGTATTCCTTCTTCATGCACATCCATGGAGGAAGGTTGTAAGGCACCAAAATGACCGGCCATATACTGTACGAAAGACTCATGGTCCCAAAAGGGTTGAACCCGTCGGATGACAGCCCGAGCCTCACATTCCTCACCTCTGAAGCAAAATGAGGAAACTCCCTGTCTATATGCTTCCACGCCTCCCCGTCAGCAGGGTGTACCATGAGGTCTTCGTCATGCACCTCCCTCACAGCGTGCCATCTCATAGCTTCGGCCGTCTTTGAAGACATATACAACCGCTCCAGCCTATCCCTCAACGGGAAATAGCGAAGTACCTTAACAGGTTTCCTGTTGCCTGCGGGAGTCCGCTTATACCTGTCGGTCCCACATACCGGACAACGATGAAGGCCTTCAAGGTCATTACCGTCTGCATCTTTACCCCAGAATAGAACGCAGTCATATCTGCATGCATGGATCTTGATGTAGGAAAGCCCGAGATCTCTCAAGATACGACGGACCTTATGATGCGTGGTGGGATGACGATGACCGTCGGGCAGGAGCGAAGCAGCGTACTGTAGATACCTATCAACAGCCGTCACGGTCGATTTTGTGTCAACCTTGATATGCATCACCTCCATCACACACTGAAGAACGGTCTTCTCATGACCTGGGCACAGAGGGGTCTGTTGGAAAGCAATAAGTCTGTTGTACTTGGCTATACCGGCAGTGTTGACACCTCTAGGGACGGCCTGCATCGGCGCCTGAGGAATGTGCTGTCGTTCAGGGCATACACCGCTGTCATGAGGAAACATGTCGTTGATGAAGGTCGTTGTTGGATCGTTGGATGTACTGCCCGTCTCATCAAACTGTCCATGATCATGCGGGCGTGATGAGGTTTCACCGTGATATATCCAACATGTGTAACGTTCCCAGAATCCGTTACTCTTCAGGTGGTCCCATACTGTCCCCAACGGAAATCGATGCATATCACTGCGACACTTACACATCTTGCACGGGCAATAGAACATGCCACTCCCGTCAGCATTGCCCTGCGCATATTGCATAAAATCCCAAACTCCTTCAGCATATTTTCTGTGATATCTTGGAAGAGAAATCCAACTCTTATCCATATCCTGAAAATAACACATATATATATCAATATTTAATGAACATATCTTTTATATATATATATATTAATGTAATACAACATACTAATTATTAATTATATATATCTAGTTCGAGCGGATTCCGTGGTTTCAGAAGGCAAGTGTCAATGTCACGGAGGGCGAACCCCCTACAGGAACCAGGCAGGACTCGTTTGTGATCACGGAGGCGAACCCCTATCGACCCCTTCACCGAGAAGAGTGGTCAGTTTGTGATCTTGAGATCCAGTTAAACAAACCTGTGAACCATATCTATGACAGAACGGCCCCTTACTCAGCTTGGAACAAACTCTATGCATATATATATATATATCATTAATTCAACTCAAATAAAACTGAAAATCAATATATATATATATATATGCATATATATGTACGTACCTGGGAGTAGCTCCACAAACTATGTATGGACAAATTTCCACAACACCGAACGATTTGAAGAACTAGAGAAATTTATGTGTAAAATTTTCAAAGTTCTCATTCTTCATATATAGAAGAATCTTGGGCGACGAAATATTTGAGTTTCGTCGCCTAAGAATGAAAAAATCTTGGGCGACGAAATATCTCAGTTTCGTCGCCTAAGGATAAAAAACTTAGGCGACGAAATAAATATCTTAGGCGACGAAATATTGTTTCGTCGCCCTAGTTTCCCTCTTAGCCGACGAAATTTATTCTTAGGCGACGATTTTATTTTCGTCGTCTAAAGTTGGACTTTAGGCGACGATTTTTTTCCCTTGGGCGACGAAAAAAAAAATCGTCGCCTAAGTTCCCTCTTAGGCGACGAAAAAAAAAATCGTCGCCCGGTTTTTTTTGTTTCGTCGCCCAAGACTCATTTTCTGGTAGTGAGGGTGTCTGATATGAGCTTCACGTCTCCATCCTTGGGTTTTGGTTAGCTTCTTTCCCATCCTTAAGGTTATTGTAGTTTGGTAAAGTCATCTCCTTAATGGGCGTCGCATCCTGAAAATGTGCCTCACTTCCATTTCTTTCTTGACGAAATTGTAGCTTGTCTTTCTAGTAACAATTAATCTTGGCTTTTATGCTGGTATTGAGCAACTTATTGAACTATTAGATTAGAAATGACATTATGTTGATTCAGTTTGTTATCCTTCCTTTCTTATTTAATTTTGGTAACATGATTTCAGGTGGTAGAGCTATTAGAAACACATTTGAGTTTGGAAGAACCTATGTAATCCGACCTAAAGGTAAACACCAGGCCTTCGTAATTTGGCTACATGACCTTGTTGATAATGGCTCAAGGTGGTTCTTGTCCCCATTGCTTCTATAAATTATTTCTGAGAAACTTGAAAACATTGAATTCACATTCTATTACTATATTTTGTTTTATATTTTTCAGTTCATACTAGATTCATCTATTTTTGACCTTTTTTATGCAATTCATAGTTGTATTTTAATTCTAAGCAGGTCTATTTATTTTTTATTTTTTTTGAAGACTCGCAGCTCTTGGAAACACTCCATCTTACAAATGTGAGTTTGAATACTTCTACTCTGGCTATTAGAAGTAGAATGTTCTCATTGTCAGCCATACTTATAATATTGTGAATTTGTGATATTCATTATCGCCACTCATAAGAAAATATTCATTGAAGAGAATTTTTGTTCTCATAGTCAGCCATACTTACTATTTGTGATTCATTACCGTAGACAACCCCCAACACAAAAAGAAAATTTATAATAAGTGAAGTCATCACAGCTTCACAAGTTTCCTAGATTGCTTATCTGATATAACACAGGGTTTGACGTTGGAGAACTATGGAAGATGTACTTGATGATATGGAGGGATTGGATGCTTCAGCAACACATGCATGTATGTAGAACTTTTGTTGTCAACAGAGTTTGATGACAGTAGGTATCCTCTTGCTAAATTTTAGAATTTGAGTTGTATTAGATATCATTTCTAGCCTGTTTGAGTTTTTATGTTGTGAACATATAGAAATATTTCAGACTCCTTGAGATCATATTAAATGTTGGTATAACTTAGACTTGGTATAGGTTTACCTTCATTGAATCCTAATATTAAATCAAGATTCTTCCTGCTACATTTGAACTCAAAGTTATATATTTTTTTTTATGATTTGCCGTAGGTGCTGATGTGGTTCCTTGTAAGTGTGGTGAGAAATCCTATAATGGGTATGTGCATCCTTGTAAGTTCGGTGAGAGATCCTATAATGGGTATGTGCTTCCTTATTTTGTTTTTAGGCTCTCGCAGGTATAAATATTGTTTTTGTACTTCTGCGACCTTCTCTTCTATAGTTATGATTCATGTTCTGTTCACAAGCCAAAGAGGTATTCCTTTATATCAGTTGGGATGACTTTGCATGTGAATGCTAGAACTGTAAAAGCATGCTTTGATATAAATTCACTCGTCTGGTGTAGTGATCCATGAAGATGCATTGATCCTATGATAGGAGAAGAAAGGAGAAGATCAAGCCTGGAATTTTGGAGATCAACTGGTAGATCTTTTTTATGTGGATGTCAGGATATCATGTGGTTTGAAGGATTGTAAAGTAGTTGGCAGCCTATAGTATTGTTACAATAATATTTGACGGGAAGAGAAATTTTAATTCTGGGTTATGTGTGTGTATATATATATATATATACTTTTTTTTTTTTTGAAAAATATGGCGTCACTAATTAAAATTAGTGGATTTCATGAAGTAGAATAGTAAAATCTGAAGACAGTCGCCAAACAGATGTGGAACCCATTTCATTACTCACCAATGTTTTGAAGGGTCACCAAATCTTGTAAAATGGACACGCCAGCAAAAGATACTATTCAAGGAATGGTGTTCAAGGCCGTGTCTATTGTTATCCCAAACCATTCATTGGTGTCTATAGGATCAACACACACCAATCTTAATGGTGTTCAGTGTTCACTATATAGTATACAGTACTGCACCTTTCTCCGTTTATATGGTTGATTAGTTTTATTAAATTTCGAGTCTCTATTGGGGATTTTAGATCGGCAAAACTGATGCGACCTTGCATGTCGTGTTCAAACTCAGGTGATTGTTGGGGTGTTGCGTGTTCAAACTCAGGTGATTGTTAGGGTGTTGCGTGGTGACCAGAAAGAAATAATACATGTTGTTCGTAGACCAAATTAAGGCCGACGAGTCATGGCTTACCAAATGGTGTGTATATAAAATGCCATGTATATCTGATGGATTGCCATTTGTTCTTATATATACAAGCTTGATGATAATGCGGTTCTCTTGTGCATAATTGTAATTACCCCCTATGTTTTATATGTAGTTCAATGCATATATATGTGTGCACAACAAACAGTGCCGCCCTTAGAGATTATGGATGGTTAATTGGCCTGTCTAGCTAGCCAACAAAACCTGACAACAAATGTATGATATAATTTTACAACACATAGGCACCTATCAAGAAGGAACAATAGGTCTGGTATTCTCCATGATTCTTGGTAGAGTATTCAAGACAACGAGAACTAAGCAACTTGTATTTGATGTCCATGGATTTCTCAGTAATTTCGTATTCAAAGATTATAACAAGAACTCTTGCCTTATCATTAACATCAAGCCCATAACAACCACCATTATCATCATTATTGTGGTCATCGTCTTTGTCGTCGTCGTCGTAATCATGATGAGGGATAAAATAATCATCAATTTCATAATTATATTCACGGTGATCACAGGAGAAAACGATGCCAACTTTTTGACCCCCCAAATAGAAAAACTTCCATCGGTCCGGACAATTAGATTTTGGAGGCCTCACTTTCGGCAGCTGCAGTTGGAAAGGTTCCATAAGTTTCAAGGAATCACATGCATGAGACATGTGGGAGACTAGAACTTTATCAAGTTCTTCCAAATTAATGGAGAACATTAGGAAACCTTCATCATGACCATGACCAGACTTCAACTTGACAAATAATTGATCATAAGCATTAATAGAGGGAATATAGCTTCCCAAACAAGGGTCTAATTCTTTCCATCCTTTTTTCGGGTTGGTCACGTCAAACATGTACACTCCGGTCTGATCTCTGCCCCATACAAGAATTTTGGTGCATGCAATTGCATGATTGAAGCCGTGGGGACACTTTAGAGGAGGCACATCTAGAGGCAACCATTCATCCTGTAATGGTTCAAATACCTCGAATGACTCACAAACGTCACAACGACCATTGAATTGGAAGCGATATAGTTTGTTGTCCACCTCTCTTAGAACATATTCAGGCCTAGTAATCTTAAACGCTTGGGAGGGCTGGAAACTCGGATTCGGATCTATGCTTGGATCTGTCTCAAATAAACATACTTCTTTACTTAAAGAGTATTGTACAATATGAGAAGTAATGTCTGTCGGAACATAACCACGGACGAACATAACTTTCGAGCCGACGACACTAGTGCTCATAAAATTAGGAACAATCGTTCTTGGTCCATATCTATAAGCAATTTTCTGTAATTTATTCAGATCATCGCCGCCATGTACCGATGGTGCCAACAAATGGTTTAATCTGATGGATTGAATAACATGAACATTGTTGGTTGTATACCACTCCTCGAAACATAAGTAGAGAGACATAGACTTGAAGCTTACTTCTTCCACGATTTCTTTTTGCTTCTTCTCCTCGCCCTTAAATGGTGCTATGGTAGAAGCGTTTCTTCTTATGAAATCTGAAAAAATGCTAATTTTCTTCGTCTCCTTCTTCCAGCTTCTTGTCAACGTTGACGTAGCCGCCGCGGCTGCTGCTGCTTTTCTGGTGGAAAAACCTTGCAAGATTGTAAGACATTGCCGCTTACACCATGCCATTACGTATACCTCTCGCTTAAACTCTAGTTTATAGGGAGAGGACGTAGATTTACGACTCCGCAACGATTTACTTTTATATAAGGGTAGTTCTTGTTGACAAGCACGAGCATATAAGGTCGATATAGCAAATATATATATCATTCAACGTTAGTTGATTTCTTTCTGTATAGGGATTACAATATCTTTCCCGCTTAATTTGGGATACATCATCTTCTTGAGAAATTATTATTTGTACCCGGAACACCACCTGTTTTATGTTCCTCTTTAATCTCATTGGTCCACGTGTTTTGTTTTCCTTTTAGGGTTTTGTTTTCTTTTTCTTTTTTTTAACCTCTTAATCTATTAGCTTTATCCTTGCGAATCCTTGACGTACGTGGGATATCAAAGTATACAAAAAACCCCATGATTTTAGGAAAGTATGTTCACTTTTATTAACAGAATCCTAGTAATGATGGCCAAACATGGTAGTTAAATTATTAATTTGGAAGAAGAATTCTAGAAAGAATAATATTCATAAGAGTCATGGATTCTCTTCCAACGTTTTTATCTCCTAATCAGAAATTATGGACCTAATTAATGTGGGATTATCTTCGTTAGGAAACGGAAAATTAAATATGGTAAATCCATGATTGTAGCACCAATATTGATTGTTGGTTGCGTGTATCAACTTTGATCCCTGCTTCGGCTTAAACTTTGTTCGTTTAACTATCGAATTTGATTTAGAACCAATAAATCAGCAGAAATTGGAGACTACTATCCCTCTCCCAATATGTACGTCTGTGTGTCTATTCCCTCTAAAAGGTCATGACCAGTATAGTTGAATCCCCACTATGATGGTCAAAGTCGACATTCGAAATAGTTGCGCGCGCAGATAGGTTTGTATATATCAAGACGTCCCATTTGGAAATAACCTAGGTGATTCTTACAGAACTATACTTAGCAGAAGATAAACCTAAGATGTTTGTATATATCAAGACGTCCCAATGAAAATTTCGTCATTCATTTCTGCCTTTTCTATTTCTGATTCTTGAGGCAGTTCGAAATCGGAAATTCCACCAAACTAGTTGTGGAGAAGAAAGAAGAGAGGTGAGGGTGCATGTGACGGGCTGTTCTTGCGATGTGCAAAAGAGATGGTGCGCCATTTGCCTTTCTTGACCAGCAGGTGATAGTTTAGCCAAGTAATTCGAGGATGCATGTCGATCTGCAACAACGTAACGACTATCTATCATAGGGCTATGCTTCTATTGACATTGATCTTATGATAATGTTTTTTTTGTTTGATTTTGAAGTGATCTTATGAAGATATTGATAATGATTGATACTTGACGAGTGATGACCATATGATAATACTTGGAAACCATATATATAATAATAATAATAGCAACCACTTTAATTATGTCACAATGATTGTACCCTCGTTATAGCTAGCAACACAAATTTGCAGTGATAGAAGGTAATCAGCACCTTAAGAACATGGAAAAAATTGAGGGCCAATTTTGAGAGGAAACAGAAACAAGACGGTAACTCGGGGCATAATAGAGTCATCGACAGTTCATCCTGCAATGTCTACTGTATTATATACTTAGTTCTTAAATGAAATCGGTAGAGAAGTCTACAATTTGATTATTCTCGCAGCATTCAACGATATATAGGCTGCTTATGCAAACTCATGCATCTCAAATTTGCAATGAGAAAAAGCAGAATACCACAACAGTTCTCCAAGTAAACCTCTAGGTTCTGGAAGGAAGACCACAACGGTCGGTACTCCAAATAGAGGTGGAGCTTCTGTAAAGAAAACACCTTTGTTATGATGATTTGTGATATCAGAGGGAGCCAAAGAAATTGACGCAGCTTAATCTGATTTCTCATCAACCAATTGTAGCCTTTCAACTTTTGTATGCAACTGTGTGTATTATGATATCATGATTTACGCATCGATACACCTTATGGGGGTTAATTCAAATAGTATAAGATTGTCCCCTTTCTAATCTTGATTTCATTTTGATATGTACCAGTTATACATTAGCAGGCTGCAGCCATAGCTTGCCATGTTTATACGTCATAAACAAGGAAGCTATACATAAGCAGGCATAGTTGCCTTGTTTGTACGTCATAAACAATCAACTTATCCTTCATACGCAGTTAAGTTTCACCAGAATAATCAAGTGCGTTATCCTTGACAACAAATATCTACACATTTCCAGGTTTGATATTTCCTCCAATTTGGAATCAACTCTAGCATTTGAGTTGATGCACAGAAGGATCTCCATCGTCATAATATACAACATACTCTCTTTCTAAGAGTGTGGCTGTGCATGCTCGGGATTGTGACTGAACTCGTAGTCTAGACGGACAAAGGCATGCTCGATTTCAGGCAGGAGCTCAAGCTTTTACTGCAACGCTTGCCATATGTCATGAGCCTCTTTTAAGAATATATATACGGACTGTCGATACGCATTGTTGATGGCAGGTCAATATCAACCTCGACAAAGTAGTGTGAGCCAAAGGTGTATGTACAGACTGTGTCGATCCAGCATAACGCCTTGTGATGGTTCCAGCACAGGTATGTCAGTTTTTGTAGGTATTCTGGAGCAGCTGATTTTCCAACTAGGTAGTTCACATTTTCCAAGACAGTTAATGATCAGGTGTGAACAGTGTACAAGGCCAGCTGCTGAAAACCCAAGTGAACAGTGTACAAGGCCAGCTGCTGTAAGATTTAGGGAGTAGATAGAGGAAGTCTTTAGTCATAGTTTGCGTGTGAATTTGTGATCAGATAGTCTAAAAACATATGAACATGCACTTTAAGAAAAAAATGATATATTCTTGATCTCTTGTTACCAAAGTCAAAACATTCAACCTCGTAGTCTTGAGAACTATGCTCAGAAACAGAATACACATTATGAAGGAACTAGAGCATCCGACCAAAAACCAATTGACAATGCCCTACACATGATATAATGTTAGGCAATGGTTTATTTTGCAGATGTGTGTACACTCTTAGCACTTCAAAAATGGGTATGGACACCAGGACCACTGTGTGTATGAGTACACACACACATAGATAGAGAGAGAGAGAGAGAGAGAGAGAGAGAGAGACTTACAGAAATGGCAGTGTAGCAAGCCCGAATATCAATTTCTCCAGCATCATGCATCCTGAGGAAAAGTGATATACAAAAGTGCTGAGAATCACATTGTACACATATATATATCCTCAGCTCATTAAACTCGTAAACACCAGTACATTGTTTGCTAACTTCTAAGAGTGTAGATCAAAAACACAATCATAATACTGTAGGAAATTGAGAGAGACAGGGATTATACCTGAAGCCCCCGATTGGTTGTTTCATTCGCTGCAGAAACGTGTACAGTTTGCGTCTGAGTAAAACAAATCATGTCAGGGAATGGCAGTACTGTTAAATTCATTAAGTTTAATAAGCAGTATCAACAAACCACCTATTAATTGATGAAAGAGCTCTACGACCTCCCAGAGTAATCAGTGCACTGACTGCAGCATAAGTTGTTGCAAGATGTGGCATCTGATCAAATAGTGAATATAACAACCGTAAGTAAGGAAATCTGCAACAGACACTCCAAGCACTGGTATCTCAATCTAGTGTTCAGTAGAATCAAATTTCAAGTTGGGAAAAAAGCAGGACTATTAAAGCAAATCAACAAAGATCAAACATCAACTAAGCAACTGAGGCAAAATAGCTGGACTAATTACTCGCCTGTCCAGGTCCGCCGCCAAATCCACCATTCTTGTCCTGCAACAAGACACAACGTCATCTGAGAATCAACTTCAAACATATCATTACAAATCTACACAATGTGGGTCTGTGAATTGTTATACCTGACAACGGCAGAGGAAGTCAATGATTATATTCTTCAATCCATCCTCAACAGGCGCCCCAAGTAAAGCCAACGAGTGCAAAATCCAGTAACACATCCATGGTCGACTGACAAAACAATCACAACCCAATTCAATTCAACAAAAAGTCATAAAAATCAAAACTTTGATCCAAATTTACAGAAACTCGTCTCCGGCGCATCAAATTCAGGTAATGAGTTACTTACTTAGCATCCAAAGATGAGAACGAAGCCGGCAGTATTCCGAGACCTCTCATCAAGTAGTTTATGTGATCATCCCGCTTAAGTTTCAACCTTACATATAAAAATCAACCCAATTTAGAAAGATTCAAACTTCCTGAAACCCTAGAATTGATTTTAGGGTTTTTAATTTGGGGGGTTTTGGATTTTCACTTACTTTCGGGTTTGGTCGCTGAGGGGTAGGCCCTCGAAGTGATTGTATATCCGGAGTACCTCACTCTCGACCATACATTGCTCGTGCTGAGTCCTCGTTGCGACTGGAAAAGCCATCTTCGTCTACCTCTGAGCTCCCACCAAAACGCACCGTTTTGCAGGTAGTCTGGTTCTTACTCTTCCTACTCCTAGTAAAGAAGCGGCGCCAATTTGAGTTACCTCTGACGTACTCGTGTCTTTATTATATAAAAAATAAAAAATACTTGTGTGTCTTGGAGTTTTTTTTATTTTTTTTATTTTTATAATAAAAACATTAGATTTATCAAGAATAAAAATCAAGGGGTTACAATACTAGCAGTAAGGGCTAATTTGGCCAACTTATGAGCTATTGTATTAAATTCTCTATAAACATGAGTAAAGAAATAATAAAGGAGACTAGAAAGACTAACTTTGATATCTTCCACAGTCATACCAAAACCTGAATCCTCAATCTCTGTAGACTTTGTACCATTAACCAAAGCCAAACAATCAGATTCCATAACAAGGGGAGCCAAATCAATGTCACCTGCTATTTCGCAAGCAATCCTCCCTTCAACTATGTTTGGAGCATTGACATTCTCAATTCTGAAACAACAGCCTCCTACTACTTGAGCATCAAAATTTCTAAACACCACTCCAACACCTCCTCTACTAGCACCTATCTCAAACGCTCCATCCAAATTGTCTTTCAACCAACCAATTGGAGGAGCAGTCTAAGGTTGATACTGGCGATTACTTCTTTGCTTCTTGACTATAATCAATTTCAATAATATGACATAAGTACGAATTTGGTAGAAAAGATGGTTGTGAGATCGTACCTTATTCTCCCGTAACCTGAGATTACGCTCCTTCCAACTTGACCACAATATCACCAGCAAAAGACATAACTCCTCATTTTTCAATGTTTCAAAGCAAATAATCAACCAATCCATTATAGAGACATAAGTTGCACTATATATGGTTTGAAAATTTTCACGCAATTCCGGGAATAGCTTGATGAAATCTCTGATAAAACAACAATCCTTGGAAATATGTTCTATGGACTCATACTCAGCATTGCAAAAATAGCAATCAGCCTTCAAGAACACCTTTTTCGATCTTAACATGGAAATGGTAGGCAAAATAGATGAACATAAGTCTCTTCCAAAAAAGAAACTGCCTCAATCACCAAATGTGCACTTTAATTTTACCTAGTAGACCTAAGAACCAAAGTTTCTTCTAAAAAAGAGACTGCCTCGTTAGCATTAGATGATGACTGATTCAGATGAACCAACTGGCTAGCAAGTAGATAGGCTGATTTTGTTGAAAATTTCCCTTTCGTATTATAGTGTCAGATGAGCTTGTCGGGAAGTACTTGATGTCTAAGAGGAATATTGAGAATCACCTCTACATCTAATTGTTCAAAGTGTTCTTCCAGAATCGGTTTAACCCAACAACGATCTTCAAAAATAAACTCACTAACCTGAGAACACTGATTGCTTAACCGGCTCAGTGGACGAAAGTCTCTCAGTCTAGGTAACCAAGGATCCTCCCATGCATAAACAGAAGCACCATCACCTATCTGCCATCTAGTCCCATTGACCAATAAATCCCTTTCTTCAAAGATGCTCTTCCAACAAACAGAAGCATTAGAACAATTTTAACGGCCTCTCTATTTCAGTTTTTAGCTATTTTAGAGAGCGTATTTAGTTTTTTTGGATGTTTTAGGAGTTCCAGCAGACTAGACAAACTTAAGTTATTATAACTTTTAGCTAGCGAGATAGCGCAAATGAGGCTAGCTATAATTTATTACATTTCTTGTAAGATATTTTATGTGATATATAAATATATTTAAACTATTTAATTTCTATTTTAAGAATAATGTTGATGTAATACTAGCTAAAATAAAGAGTATTGATGCAGCCACATTTTTAAAGTGGCTAGCCAAAATGATATTTTAGCTAATTTGACTAAAATTTAACTTAAAAATAGCTAGTATTGCTAAAGATGCTCTTAGTATCAACTAGGGCTGCCACTTGGTTTGGTAAATACCAAACCGATCGAAAACCGACCGAAAATTTATGATTTGGTAAACCGAATTTTGGTAATCGAAATAAAAAAACCGAAACCGAGAAATACCGAAAAAGTTGGTTTGGTTTTTGGTAAATACCAAATTTACCGAAATTCTAATTATTTAAATACTTATATTTCTAAAAACATACAGATTAATAATCTTATCTCACGTTTTCAATTGTATATACCATTTAGTAAAAAACAAGACAATGAATAGAAAAATTCAACTATACCTGGTAGCATTCAGGTCTCAATTAAAGCGATCAATTTTAATTCAATGTTACTTGTTATATAAAAACGCTCTTACCTACCCGTCTTAGTCGATTCATCACACACACACATAGACAAACCCACTTAAATGACATGTAACCGCCCATGTAAAAATTTAGGAATGTTTTTACCTCTCTTGATGATAAGGCTCCCCATAGGAAGCACAAGCGTAAATATGGTTAGCCACCTTGATCAAGGCCAAAACATTATCAAAAATACCTAATCTTTCTACCATACTCGTATTTCACTATATTGATCACATCATAGTTCACAAGGTTTTTGAAAATTTTGCTTCCTCTTTGTAGTTGGTTCACAAAGATGTTCATATGCATATAACTTACTAAATAAGTTATACCACATTATCAGGCATGTTGTGGTTCCAATTATTACAATTCACAAAATTAAAATTTGACCGTCTGATGTGATCATTATAGTATAATACAATTATGATAGAAAATTCAATTGTACTCAATAATGTTCGGGTCTGGATCAAAGCGGTCAACCATAATTTAACGTCACTTATTACACGAAAAAGCTTTTACTGCCTTATGTGACTTATTTTGGTCGACTCTTCCACACATATATTTTCACATAGATGACACATAACTTGTTCATATAAAAATTTGAAAACATTTACATCCTGACTATTTCGGTAGAAAATTAAACCATACTCGATAATGTGTACTGAAATGACTATCTTTTGTATATGTATTATCAAACTCTAGAAACTCAAGTGATATTTAAATTTTATGGTTTTGTATTGTTTTGTTATATTTTGAAAATATATTTGTTGTGAAGTTTGGTAATACCGAAAAACCGACATCCGAAGTTGGTAAGATTTATCTCATACCGAAGTTTTTGGTTTGGTAATTAAAAGTCATATTTAATTACCGAAAGCTTTGGTTTTGAAGTTGATAACACCCATTACCGATTGGCAGCCCTAGTATCAACCGAAGCTGACCAGAAACTATCATTGGGGAAGTATCTTGCTTTAAACAATCTGCCGAGCAAAGAAGCTGATGACTTAACAATTCGCCACCCTTGTTTGGCTAGGAGAGCCAAAGTATGAGCATAAAGGTCTCTAAAACCCATCCCTCCTTCTTCCTTTGGACGACAAAGTTTCTCCCCCGACATCCAATGGATTTTCCTCTCATTGGGCTTACTTCCCCACCAAAACTTAGCACACATCTAGTGGAGTGAGTTACAGAAACTTTTCGGAAGCAGAAAACAACTCATAGAATAAGATGGGAGAGCCCGAGCTACCACTCTAATAAGAATATCCTTCCCAACACCACTCAATATCTTACCTTGCCACACTTCTAGCAGCTTGTTGCTCAACTGCTCCTTAACATAGTCAAAAGTAGCCGTTTTATTTCTTCCCACAACAGTTGGTAACCCAAGGTACTTATCATGTTTTTGTGTCTTGGACTCTTGGTGTTTGTTAGACTAGCTAACTAATGAGTAATAATCTAATTCTAATATGACACGATCACTTGCTTAAGAATTCTATGATATCTGTATTTTTATCTTTCGAAGTACAGATTACAAAATGATCAAATTATAGGATCACTGAGATGATTTGGACTTCCTATGAAATACAAATAGTCAAGTAGCAAAGAAAAAAAAAACTTTTCTAGTAAGTTTAGTTATACGACTCACAACTGTACAAATTAGATAGATTGATTGACTGAATTGAAGGTCGTTCCACAAATGTGTGATATTGACCTGACTCGGTAAATTTTTGTTTGAAACTTTAGTCTCCCGCTCCACGGCCTCCACGGAAACTACTCCTTATTCCTTAACACAAGATTCTTATGAGGAGAGAAATACCACCTCCCCGCAATAAAAGAGTTCACTCGCATGAGGTGTTATAATGGTTATTAACTATTTGGAATTTGCTTTAAGAATTCAAATTCAAGTTAAGTGAAGTAGTGTTAGCTAGTTAGTGTAAGATTAGTGGAAGCAGGCCGCCCCACTTGGGATGCTACATGTCGGGTAAAGTTCTTGATCATATCCAAAATGTGTTAAAAGAAAAGCCTTCACTTGGATGTGACACTGCTGCCATGCCTTAGGCGGCTCAATTCACCCAAAAACAGAATTATGATTAACAAATCCAATTATTCTAGGGATAGCCCACCAAAGATCACCAAAATCGAAGATTCTCCTCTCTCCTTTTTTGCACATTTTACAAAAGAAAATGGTAGACTTTATATTCTTAACCTTAGACTATGTTAATCTTTAAGTACCTAATTAGATCTTAGAGTTTAAGACAAGAGGTTATTATAAATACAATAGTAGGAGTGTAAAAGGTTAGAGCACATTAAAAAATAAAAATCAATGTAGTAACACTTTACTGCTTGCAAAGGATAATCTTTTTAACCATGCTTATAATAAGATAAAACTTCACATCACATCTCACCCAAACCCTAATTTATCAACAAAAGGAGCCAAATTAATCTCTTTAATTTGAGGATAAAGAGTGTGATTAATTTCCTACATCGTCTCTACTCTTTCAGACACTAATATCACATATTTTAGCCTAATATAGATGCAAATTGTGAAAAATCGACATAACGGTTCTTTTCTTGAAAATTGCCAGAAGAGGAAGAAGCTTCTCCAGACAAGTACACTGTACACGTGTGTATCATGCATCTGGGAAAAAAAGCCATCAGTTTACGGTGTTTTCCCAAATCGAAAAGACAAGTAACCAGTAAACCAGGTATCCAAAATTGACCCAAAAAAAAAAAAAAAGGTATCAAAAAAAAAAAAAAAACCGACTGAGCTAGATTGTAGACTATAAATAAAGCCGAGGACTCTGATCATATGCAACACAGAACCTTCTCACTTCTTATCTGATATCTCACTCTCGCACTTTGTACTCCTCAATCTCCGGTCCTTGGTCTGTTTCGAAAAATGGCTATGAAGGGTGCGATTGTCTCGGCTGCTAAGGCTCTTGCCTCACCACGCTCATCCTCCACTGTCCTCTCCAGGCACCTCCACGTAATTTAGCTTCTAAATATATTTCCTTTATATAGTTTTAGTGCTTATATATATAGGTGTTGATTTATGGGATCGTTTTTGTTGTAACTGAGTCCTGAGCAAGTGAAATTTACAGGCATCTCCGGGGAGCAAGAAGATTGTTGGGGTGTTCTACAAGGCGAATGAGTATGCCAAACTCAACCCTGATTTTTTGGGTTGTGAGGAAAACGCTTTGGGCATTAGGGACTGGCTGGAATCGCAGGGACACAAATATATTGTTACTGATGACAAGGAGGGACCAAATTGTGGTTAGTACTACTTTTGTATAATGTGATCAGAATCATCAGATTTCGTACTGCATGTAGATGAATTTGTCTGATCATTGACCTCAAGCTTGTTAATTTAATTGTGCCGATTGCTTAGGATGAGGTAGTTTTTTTTGGTTGAATTGTTTGTTGTGATGTTGTTAATGCAGAGCTTGAGAAACACATTGAGGATATGCATGTTCTGATCACAACCCCCTTCCACCCTGCCTATGTCACGGCGGAGAGGATTAAAAAGGCCAAGAATTTGCAGCTTCTTTTGACTGCCGGAATTGGTTCTGACCACATTGACCTCAAGGCTGCCGCGGCGGCTGGACTGACGGTTGCTGAGATCACCGGGAGCAATACTGTGTCGGTTGCGGAAGATGAACTCATGAGAATCCTCATTCTTGTGAGGAACTTTGTTCCAGGGTATCAGCAGGCTATTAATGGGGAGTGGAAGGTTGCAGCCATTTCCTACAGGGCTTATGATTTGGAAGGGAAGACAGTTGGTACTGTTGGAGCTGGAAGAATTGGGAAGCTTTTGATGCAAAGGTTGAAGCCTTTCAACTGTAATATCCTCTATCATGACAGAATCAAGGCTGATGCCGAGTTTGAGAAAGAGACCGGGGCAAAGTTTGAGGAGGATCTTGATAAGATGCTTCCGAAATGTGATGTTGTTGTTGTCAACACCCCCCTAACAGAAAAGACAAGGTACAAATCTCCAGCCTTATCTTATTATTTTCTAACATAATTGAGTGTCTAGACATTATTAATCAGTACTTTAGTAGGTTCTCTCTTATGTGGAAGTAGTTATCTGCTGTTAAACCTTATCTTGATATTCTATTGTTGAGATGTGTTCAAACTTTATGAATTATTAATATTGTGACTCAGAGCTATGTAGATAAGATGAGGTTACACTAAGATAATGAGTTTGAACTTTGTAAAAGATTGATGATTGGACCCAGGACCCAGTGGCATGTCTGATAAAAGACTAATCTTGGTCAGCATGTATGCGATTCAAACTTAATTAATACTATCTGTAATTTTTGACGCAGGGGGTTGTTTGATAAAGAGAGAATTTCCAAGCTCAAGAAGGGAGTCCTGATCGTGAACAATGCCCGTGGGGCAATTATGGACACTCAAGCAGTTGTTGATGCTTGCAACAGTGGACACATAGCAGGTATTACAGAATTTAATGAATTTCAAGAATGGAGAAACCTGCTGATGATACAAAATTTAAAGTTCATTGTACTCGGCATCTTTCTAGTGGATAAATTGTCTTTTATAACCAGAGTAACTTGAGAAGATGATTTGGAAGACAGTAAGCTCTTAATGTGGAGGATGAGTATGGAAGGGAAATGTTTTTAACCAAGGCCTACTTTTTTGATCTAAAGGCTCATGGTTTTATGTTATTCTGTAATTTTCCAGGATACAGTGGCGATGTCTGGAACCCCCAACCAGCTCCCAAAGACCATCCATGGCGTTACATGCCAAACCATGCCATGACCCCTCATACATCTGGCACCACAATTGATGGACAGGTACATAAAAATGATCCTTACAAAATGTTTTCTCCTGTAAATGCTTGTGATATCACTTCATCTGTTCCTACAATTCACACTGTAAATGAAACCTGTGCAGTTACGTTATGCTGCTGGTACCAAGGATATGCTTGACAGGTACTTCAAGGGCGAAGAATTTCCAGCACAGAACTACATTGTCAAGGAGGGCAAGCTAGCAAGCCAGTACCAGTGAGGAGGAGTACTTCTGAAAAACTGTTGCCAAAAGCTTTCTTTGGAAGAATAATGTTACTGATATAGTGATCTTAGCCTCCTTAGGGTCTGTGCACCCAGTACCAGTGAGGAGGAGTACTTCTGAAAAAACTGTTGCCGAAAGCTTTCTTTGGAAGAATAATGTTACTGATATAGTGATCTGTGCCTCCTTAGGGTCTGTGCACCCACTGTTTCTCTCTCTCTCTCTCTCTCCCTCCCTCAGTGATCCAAGCATGCTGTACCATGTCTATGTGAGACATGTGAGACTCTTAACTTGGAATATGCTGTGTGGAAAACTTACCTTGTCAATAATAAGAACTTGTTAGTGGTTCCTATTTTCCATAATTCCATCAAGCCAAATTTGAGATTGGATTTTCTGCATAACATGGAACAAAGGACTGTCACTTAACAAAATGGCCATTTAACACCTAAAATTTCAAGTAAAAAATGTATAAAATGTGGAGAACAAATTTCAAGTCATGACTGATGCAAATCTGGACCGGAAGTGCAGTTGTTTTGAAGAGGTGTAGGGATGAGATTTGTTCATAAAAAGTGGAAGATCAACGACCCTTCGTCCATTAAACTTTCGTTTCAAAAGGCGAGTTCGTCGGTCACCAAATTCTAATTATATTCCATCACTGCATGTTAGTGTGAAACATAGGCCACAACTTGGCATCCATTTCTATCTGTATCTATCTCTGAATCTGCAATAACAATTTGTCATCTCTCTCTCAGTAAAAGGTAATTTCCAAAGCTTGTAGCTTCGACCATCTTTCTTTGTTTTGTTCATTAACATTGGTGGTGATCTGCGTACTGAATGAGACCATGTAAAGGGTGATCTGATATTGCATTTGTTTATGTGTTTGTATTTTGTTGGCTATGTAACAGTTTGGTTAGAAATGGCGGATACAAAACCAGAAAAGAGGAAACCTGTTTTTAAAAAGGTTATGCAGCTACAGCCGGACACCAAGGGGCACACTCTGATTGTAAAAGTGGTAAGTTCGAAGATGGTGTTGCAGAAGGCCCGTCCTGATGGGATCCAGGTTCGTCAGATGAAAATTGCCGAATGCTTGTGTTATGTGGAAGCGGCCGACGGGCCCCGAAAGTCCCACACACACGGGTCCAATAATGCCGATACTCCCTCCACTTTAGCCACCCGGATGCGAAACGGGTATGGGGTTTTACACAAAAGGCCTCGACATTAATGTGTGTGGTACCATTCCTTATAACCCAATGATAACTCTTCACGTTTCTGATGTGGGATTCCAAATGGCTCTAATCTAAGCCACACTTTTTTCTAACAATCTCCACCTGGCGTGATTCGAGTCATCTCAAACCGTCTCACGATCCAAATTCCAATAGCTCCACCTTGATCACAACCATCTGAATCTTGTGATCCCAATCCAAACGAGAGCTCCACCAAATTGCAACTCGATCGTATGAGACACCAAGTCCCAAGCGTCGCCTGGGCTCTGATACCACTTGTTATGCGGAAGCGGCCTGACGGGCCCCGAAAGTCCCACACACACGGGTCCAATAATGCCGATACTCCCCCCACTTTAGCCACCCGGATGTGAAACGGGTATGAGGTTTTACACAAAAAGCCTCGACATTAGTGTGTGTGGTACCATTCCTTATAACCCAATGATAACTCTTCACGTTTCTGATGTGGGATTTCAAATGACTCTAATTTAAGCCACACTTTTTTCCAACAGCTTGGTTGGAGACGACACCGGAACCATCGTTTTCACCGCTAGAAATGAACAAGGTATCCATTTTTGTTTTCTGCATTTTGATCAATTATGTACAAAATGATAGAGAAATTGTTGATGTTTTGGGTTTCTTGAATCACAAGCAATTTTTGAGGTTGGAATGCATCTTTTGGTTGAGTTTTGTTCTTACTGTAACATGAACTTTGGTATGTGACAGTGGACTTGATGAACCCTGGTGCTACTGTGATTTTGAGGAATGCGAAAATTGACATGTTCAAGGGATCTATGAGGTTTGCTGTGGACAAATGGGGTCGAGTAGAAGTGGCTGAACCGGCTAGCTTCAATGTCAAGGAAGATAACAATATGTCTTCGGTTGAATATGAACTGGTTAGTGTTGTCGATACGTAGTAACGTTTAGATGAAGGTGCCTTCACATACCTTGCAATTCTTAAAGGTTTGGATACATTGAAGGTTCAGTTTTCTGGATTTAAAATGATGCCTAAGAACATGTATAGCTTAGCAGAAATGTTGAAGCTATTTCTAGGGGAGTCTAATTTACAAGGGAGCTAGGCTGCCTATGCTGCTTGATTGTTTTAACTCCGGCATGCTGGTCAGTTAGTATGCCATTCACGTATTGTAAGAGGAGCGCTTGCTTGGTTTTAACTTTCTCATTGTAATGAGATAATCTTATGCTTATAGCTAATATGCAAGTGAGTTTCTGCTCAATTCTTATTGCTAATCATGTACCTTTGTGTCACTTTGGTTCAAAAATACAACGTAAACAGGCAAATCCATAATAAAGAGCACTCTTTGTTTTGTTCAATCATGGATAATACAATTTCTGAGACCAATTTCGTTCTATTTTAGTGAGATTCCGTAGCGAAAATGCTGCAGTTTCTCATTCTAGAATTCGCTTACTACATTCAGTTGTCTCTATTTTGTTGGTGGAACTCGAGGTCCTTCATTTGCATCTTAACAGCCTCTTTCGACAAGGGCCTGGGCTCCGGGAATCTGCCATCATCACCGCCTTCAGCTACCTTCTGTGCCTTTTCCTTGATAATCCGCTGCATCTCAGACTTTTCAGCGGATGGAAACACAGCCTTAAGCATCACATTTAGCAGATTCTCATCTTGCTCTTCTACTGGATCCCTCCCAAAGCAACATATGTAAATCGCCTCAAGCGCTTTCTCAACCCGATTCTCCATTGGAATAACTTGTGTCTCAGCCTTTATCTTTGCCCTTCTCTACATACAATCATACATCAATTTCAGTAACAAACAACTAAACCATTGCACCATAACAAGTACCTTAGCTCAACTCAAATAAAATGCACACAAGTGACATAACTAACTAAGCTCTTTTGCCTCATTCATCAAGGCAATGAAATTTTGCTCCTCAAACTCAATATCATTCGAAACCCTCAGCCTCGCGGCGCCTTCTAGAATCTCTTCAGACTTGAGAAGACCAGCGCCAACCGCAGCTACATAGCAGCACATTAGCACATACAGAGGATCCCCTGCCTGCAGCCACCACATTTCAACAGTCAAACTTTAAGCCCACAGTTGCTCACATTTTCATTTTCATACAAGCATAACAAGAAGAGTTTCATCTTCATACTTACCCGGCCTCGTCGTTCTTGGAACTCATAAAAAGCTCTAGAGTCAGTAACGGTGCACTTCTTCCCAACCCTTCTCCGAAACTCAGCAAAGTCAATAATCTCACCGCCAATGCCTCCCTCATCGCTTAGAATACGCGCTATTAATCCAACTACGGGAAGAGAGCCGATGACTTTGCTGGCGAAGCTGGAGATGGAGTTGGGGTTGTCGACGTAAGCTTTGACGGAGAAGAAGCCAGCGGAGGACCTGTTGGGTTTGCTAGTGTCGCCATAGATTTGGCCAATGTAAAGCAGAGAAGGTGAGGTGGGTTTGCCGGTGGTGTTGCATAGATGGCTTTTGGTGACGAAGATTTGGGGAGTGGGGTTGGGTTTGAGTTTGAGAGATGAAGAGGGAAGTGTGGATGCTACAACCTCCATGGTTGTGCTGCAAAAGTGGAAGGTAATCTCGTCGATCATTGATTGGCCTATCGTTTATATACGTTATCTTATCCAGCTTGGGAGATGCCTCCCATTTTACAATCTACATTCACTCTGCTTCATTTTCAAGATTTACGGAAAAATAATGAGTGTGTAAATTGTGGAACGAAGAGTTCAAATCTGACATTTTCATTTTAAGCCTCTATGAAACTTTGTAAATATTATATCGTCCCTTTTAAGTTTGACGTTAGTATTATATGACACGAACACAAAATAAGCTCTATTAAACTTAAAACAACACAATATAATAAGAACACACGATGCTATTGGTCAGTCATATTATTCATATGAGAAATATAAACATAGACTGAACACATACGAGCATGTAAAGGATCTGCATAAAATGTTAGTTCAAACTGAACCAAAATTGATATACATACCAATTTGTGTCATAATATCTTATCAACATGTTTATTTTATCATGGATTAGATTCAATATGTATACCCTAATAATTATATATTTTAACGAGAATACAACACCAGATGTGTACTTACACTAAACAAGAATAGACGGCTGGATAATATTAAGTATATTATTTTGTTATTAAATAAAAATTAATTACAAATATTGAGAATTTAAACTGAGCTGGTGTGTTTAGAACAAGAGAAAATGTTGCTATTTATACACTGGAAATTAGACTATCACTTGAATTGCCATAAATTCCGAAAACAAATTCCATTGCGAATGTTACTAACTGTTACACAATGAAAACAAGATTCAATCACCTTGAATCCGTTGTTACAAAATATTGTTACAAAAAATCTAGAATTGAAAAGGTGTGTGAAAAATTGGTGGTGGGGTGAGTTATTTGCACGTGTAGGGCTTATGATACAGGATATTTACACATGCTTGTACAAACTAGAAAGTGTTAGTGCAGGACACGACGGTGTAATTTTTACACATGCTCCTTTCCTTTGACTCTCCCTCTACAACTCTCTCTCTCTCTCTCTTTTTCTTTCTCTTTCTCTTTCTCTCCTTCACTGCAACAACCTGCGTCAAACCAAAAGCCCTAGAGAGAGGACCAGCGGTAATAAATAAATCAAATCAAGTAAAAACCAATATTCTCTGTCATCAATTAACAACCTCTTGCTTTTGGCGGCACAACTTCTTCTGTCTTTCCATTTTTTTTGGAACCGGTGAGTTATGTCTCTCTCTAATCTTAATCACTGTCTTTCCTTTACTATTGTTGTTGTTGTTGTTGTTGTTGTGTGTTTCATCTCTGACCTTGTTCTCTTCACCCACTAGCAATGGGGGCTTACAACAACGACGGCGTTTTGTTGTCTCCGATATACTGTTCCGGCCAAGACCTCCGGTTCTCCAAGCACGTCCACGACAATGTCCACGGCAACATTTATCTCGATCCGGTACTCCTTCTATTTCACCCCATTGAGATTTTGTGAACAAAGTTTATAGCTTTGTTAATTTAGATATGGGTTTTTATAGTACAGTGGTTTTTGACTTGGTTGGTTTGGAAAAGATTGAAACTTTGGGAATTTTTAATGGTTGGCAATTGTCAAAGTTATGTACTTTTCTCTTTTGATTTGTGGGTGCAGCTTTCTTTGAAATTTATTGATACTGAGGAGTTTCAGAGGTGAGTTTTTGTAATAATAAATATGGGTTCTTTTTGTATTGGTTTGATGACATTGTTGTGGTGTGTTGCCATTTGCTAACGGTCTCAATTTTCTGCTTTGGCTTGTCCGATTTTGCAGGCTTAGAGACCTGAAACAACTCGGTGAGTTTTATGCCGTTTCCTTGGTCTGTTATCGTATATGTCGTGTGTCCAAGTGTTTTTGATGAACAGTTAGTGCTCGTGTAGTTAATGTCTACAAGTTCTGTTCACTGGCATATTTGTTGTTGTTCCAAGTATGCGCGGCATGCACAATTGTGATGTGCATATGGCTTCAGGATGTTTTTGATTAGGATTGTTAAGTATTTTAGTTGTATATGAACTTCTACCAAATACAGTGTGTTGGCTTCGTGTGATTATTGAAGATTTCTATGTCATTGCATTGAACTTGCTATGTGCTTACATCAGTTACATGTATGTTTTGAAATGTGTCAGGAGTGACGAACTCAGTTTTTCCTGGTGCTGTGCATTCCCGGTTTGAGCATTCACTCGGTGTCTATTGGCTTGCTGGTGAAGCTGTTCAGGGGCTCAAAAATTATCAGGTATGAAGCTGTACTTTATGTTACTTGGGTACTGTGAAACAAGAATTACAGAATGCCAGAACTTTCTTTAAAGTCTTATATATGTTTGTGTGTTTACAGGGTCTTGAACTGGATATCGACCACTTTGATCTCCAGACGGTAAAAATTGCAGGTGAATACAGCTGTTTTCTAAATGTTGTGTCCACCGTTTTTTAGTCATCTGATAATTGTTGTTCACTTAAATTGTAGGTCTATTGCATGATGTTGGTCATGGACCTTTCAGTCACTTGTTTGAACGCGAGTTTCTTCCACGGGTTCAGAGTGGCTGCCATTGGTATGTTATACACTGTCATCCTATATGGGAAAGTTCTGTTGTGCTGTTTCTCATCATAAAATGACAAGAGGAAAACTAACCTGTCATTGGGACGTGCTTTAGCATTATATGTCTTTGTGGTTTTGTGAAACAAGTATGTTGAATCTCATACATGTACTTTCTGTTGTTCTAGGTCTCATGAGGATATGTCAGTTAAGATGATTGACCACATTGTTAATCAGCATCATATTGATATTGACCCTGAGATGATTAAAAGAGTTAAGGTATGTAAATTAATGCCCCCAAACTGAGGAATCATTAATAATAGAATATATTATTGAAGTTCTTTGTGATTTTTAAAACTTAATACACAAGGATGTTTAATTGAAAAGTCTGCTTATGAGTCTATGACAAGGAAACTTAGATTTACTTTTTCGAAATCAATGATTTTTGTTTTCCCTCTGCAGGAGATGATACTTGCTTCTGGAACTGCTATGCCAATAGTAAGATGTGTCGAAATAAGTATTAGTGTGATTTTGCTCATTTGATGCAACTCTTTGTCATCATGTCTGTAACATTTGTCTCTTATTGTTTTATTTGATGTAGACATCCAGGGAGAAGCCTTTTCTGTATGAAATTGTGGCAAATGGCCGTAATGGTATTGATGTGGACAAGTAAGTGACTGTTGAAGGTTTCATCCCTTGTATTGCTCATCTGAACTCTAATTTATGTCGGTTTATGTGTCTTTCTTCATGGAATCTAATGCTATGGATATATTAATGATTCACAGGTTTGATTATATTGTCCGTGACAGCCGAGCTTGTGGGCTTGGATGCAACTTTGAGTTTAAAAGGTTGGATGAACTAAAGTTAAACTTTTCTACTATTGGTGTAATATCAACTGAATGTAAAGTAATATAGGGACAATCTTCTCTAGCTTCATATATTTTACTGCTCTTGCAGATTAATGGAAACAATGCGTGTTTTGGATGGTGAGATCTGCTACCGTGCTAAGGAGTGTAAGTGGTTTGCCAAATTAATTACATTTATATTATACTTCCCTTTTCTGCTGCTGATGGTTGCTCAATATTCTAGATCTCACTGTCCACAAATTATTTGTCACTCGAGCGGATTTGTATCGAACAGTTTATACACATCCAAAAGTAAAGGTATAAAACAGAGTTCTTCACTCGTATGTTTCTCTTTAGCTCCCATACATCTCCCATTTTTGTTTTTGCAGTCTATTTCTTTTATTGACCTTGTTTGAAGTTTTTAGGATTTCAAAATTTTCTGACATTTTACCATTTGTAGGCCATAGAGCTTATGGTGGTGGATGCCCTGGTGAAAGCAAATGATTATCTACAGATATCATCTCACATTGAGGATCCAGCTGAATATTGGAAGGTTTCAAGAGTCCAAAAACTAAGTTTTATTTTAGGTATAGTTCAGTGCTTTCACATAGAATTCTGACTTGGAGTTGTTCAAATGCAGTTAGATGACTCAATAATCAAAACTATTGAGACAGCTCCAAATGAAGAGCTGAAGGAAGCTAGGGACTTAATCCTGCGCATTAGGAGGAGAAATCTCTATCAGGTTAGCTGATTAAAATTCTCTGTTTAATTCTTTCCTGTACACTGAAAAATCATAGGTCTTAACTTTTTGTGGGTTGACATAACTTGATGGCAGTTCTGCAATGAGTATGCCGTACCCAAGGAGCAAATGGAACATTTCAAAAAAGTCACTGCTCAAGATATTGTTTGTTCTCAGGTTCCAACTTAAGCTTGCTTAATTACAACAGGCCGCTATCGTTTCATTGCTGTTTTTCCTTTATCTCCTCTTACTTTTGTAACAGAAAAATGGAGGTGTTATATTGAAAGAGGAGGATGTTGCTGTTACCAACATCAAGATTGATTTGACTCGTGGAAGTCAAAATCCCCTTCAAAGGTAACCTGATATTCTTTAACAAGCTATTTGTTCTGCACTTTGGTGTTCATCATTTAACTCTTCTTCTCTCCTGTTTCTGCATGCATCTCTTCCAGTATCAGCTTTTTCCAGGTACCCCACTTACCCTTCTGAGTTTATTTTATCTTTTTTGTACTATTGGATGTATTTTACCTTTACTGAGTAAAAATGAACTACTTCTGAGTTCCGAGTTTTATGGAACTGATAGCTGTAGGAAGCACATAGGTGGTTTGAATAAGTTGTACGTTTCTTTGCATCATCAAATCAAGTTTGATTTCTGTTCAGGACTATGAAAGTAAGGAGAAATTCCCAATACGTGATGATCGCATTAGTCACTTGCTTCCTACATCGTATCAAGATTTGATAGTGAGGGTCTATTCGAAAAAGGCTGACCTGGTATATCAATTTTTATGTTGCCTCAATTTGATCAGTTTCTTTTCACTATTGTTTCCTTCCAGTGACAAATCTCAATATAATGTACAGGTTGGGCCAATCTCTGAGGCTTTTGAAAACTTCCAGCTGAAAACATATGGGATCAAGGCACAAGTATGTCCCACTCCAGAGAAAAAGAAACGCCCTCGTTGTTTCTAACCATGGAAGCATCGTAGGTTGGATGATATTTCTTTTCTCACAACTTATCCTGACAAATATTACTCGACCAGGTTAGATATATATATTTTGTATAGGTGATGACCAGTCCCTAACTCTGGATATGGGATTATACCACCCCAAAGGCGCAAGTATGTTTTGGTTACAAGGCGTGATTTTGTAAACTAAACTTATTTATGCCAGAATGAAGTGAAAGGGCTTTTGGTCCCTGTTACAAAGGATTCGAATACTTAGTTGATGCTCTATTTTCTGGACAAACATATTCATGTCGGCAGGAAATGTAGTCTGAAAATAGTTGTAACTCACAGTGGCCATCTGGTAAAGATGAATTTGGACCTGGAATCACGGGTCATTCAATCTCTAATCCTTCTCTTGCCTCCTCGTGACTATATTACCAAGGATCTCTCCTTTTGATGCTCATTTAAGTCAAAAAGTGTAGGGCTTCACATGCATGGTGATGTTATGTTCAACAATAGCAACCAGCTACTGATCTATTGGAAAGCTAGCACTGAACTGTATTACAGATAAAGGATGAAATATCTTTTGTTTGTAACAACTCAATACTCTTCTTGTTCATACTTCGAAAGCGCTTCATTTTGTGAAATCTTACCACTCTGTCAAGCGCATTGTTGATGTTGAGCCCAGGATATCGCAATATCAAGTGAAACTATTACTGATTGAACCTGAGGATGAACTAGAATCAAGCATTGTGCATTTTCCTGATTGATTGCCATTGCATATAGCTTTACTACTTCTGGGGTCAGTCACAGCAAAGAAGCTAAAACCTTGAGGGATCATGTTTCCTTTGTTAGATTTGAAACTACGCACCCAAAAATGGAACCTTTCTTATATGAGCCACATATGTTGCTCGATCATGAAACCGAACATACCCGAATTGGTATAGACAAAGCATTGACCACTAGCTCGACCCAGATTCTATTTTCTTCCATGCCAACCATAGTTTCCACATTTGACCATAAATACCTCTGCCAACCGTAACTGATTCTGAGAGTAGGGACTTGGGTGGTAATATTTTATTTTTGGGATTGAGGATTCCACACTCTTGCCCTCTAAGCTTTTTGTATAAAAATGGAGAAGCAGAATTAGTTGTTGAAATTTCTGAAAATGGGTATGCAGTGACCAAATAAGAAAGAATATCATTGTGGCATTATATCCGCCATGTGACTTGTATGTTGACCAAAAAGTGAGTAACACAATCACCCGAGCAAATATATACAAATTTATTACATTATCATCTCACTAGTTTAAATATATGTAATTCATCACAGGTAGAAATTTTTAAAAAAAATATAGTAATCGCTTTAAGGTTATAAATTATGATGATCGACTCTAATACAAACACATTCTGTTAAAATCGTACCATAACAAGTTAGACTTTTTGAATGTATATAACTCTCGTGTTCTCTAGCAAGAATAACACATCTCTCATTTTATACATGTACATTGTAGAGGTCATAATCAAAAATGGTAAAAAAATCTTTGAATTTATTTCTATATGTATGAAAAATAAAAAGTGAAGAAGAAAGAAATGCATGTTGACTGTTAAAATGTGAAAACAATAATAATAGAGAGAGAGAGAGAGAGGAGAGAGAGAGAGAGAGAGAGAGAGAGAGAGAGAGTGAGAGAGAGAGAGAGTGAGAGAGAGAGAGAGAGAGAGAGAAGAGAGAGTGAGGTGGGTCAGAAACACACGTCGTCTTCAGGCAAATCCATGTGCCCACATGGAAGATAGTGAGAGAAGCAGAGCAGAGCAGTTGTAGTAGTATTTCTACTTCTTCTTCTTCATCTAGTCGCGGCGACACCATTAATAGACACAAGCACGACACAAGTACACAGACACACTTCTCTCTAGTCTCCACAGAACACACATAAAACAAACCAAAACAGAAACCCTTTCAAGTCTAATGGTCTGTCTCTGTGTTTGGATATCAATAGCCTGAAACAAAAATGAAGGAGAAGAACGACACCGGCGGCGGCGGCGGCGGCGGCGGAGGAGGAGGAGGAGGCGGAGGTGGGTATGTGAGGGCGGACCAGATAGATCTGAAGAGCTTGGACGAGCAGCTGCAGAAGCATCTGAGCAGGGCTTGGACTATGGAGAAGAACAAGAACAGAGGAGAGCAAGAACAGGAACAAGAACAGGAAACAGAAGCAGCTAGGAGGGTGACGGTGTGGCCCACCAGGAGGCAGGAGTGGGAGATTGATCCTTCCAAGCTCATCGTCAGGGGAGCTATAGCCAGAGGCACGTTCGGCACGGTCCACCGCGGCATTTACGACGGCTTAGACGTCGCCGGTAAAGTTGATTAGTTTGAGTAGTTTCTACTCTTTTCTTTATTTTTGGAGTGTAAAGCATGAACTTTATTGGCACCCATTTTCGATCTTTCTTGCGAAAGCTATGTGGTTTTGATGATGAATGATTTGCATGCATATATCAGCCTTTGTTTTCTAGAGGTGTCATTTGTGATGAAGTTTCAAGCTTTTAGAAATTTCTTTGATGGAGTCTTCGAGATTGAAATTTCTTGTTTTGTCTAATAGATGTTTTTGAAGCATTTTTCTCTAGAGGAATTAGAGTTTATTGTCTTTTGGGGTGGTAGATGACTTATAAGTCCTCCTGAATTGGAGTCTTTCTTGATCCAACAGAGGCTATTATTTGGTAATCCTATAAGCTTCAAGGTTGGACTGCATTTAGTAGTGCTAGTTAGTTATGTCCTCTGTTCCTTGATGTGGGAATTGTTGAACACTTGCAAAGATTGTGTCTTTCTTCCTTTTTGTTCTACATATATCTGACTTTGCTTTTCTCACTCATCATAGAGTGGTTGGCTTGTGATAGGCCCTTTGCCTCACCAGGTCCGTGATTCACGGACTGGGAGCACTGGGCAGTTGGTTGTATTAATTGCACTATGTCTATTTGTTATAGATGTGCACTTGGTATACACCAGTCTGTGGAGACAAAAAGTTGGAGACTTGAAACCAGTTGCATAAAAGATTTTGACTTACCTCAGTGTCTATTTACTTAACCGTCGAATAAATTGTCATCTTAATAACTCAGAAAACTGTTGTTTCAAGTGATTATACCCAAAACACCAGCTAATAGTCCAGGTCTTCTGGGAAAGCTATATTATAACTATGTTTGAATGAATGGTTGATGTTTTATGTGGTAACTGTCACATCAGCTTCAGCGTTATGCACCATATTTTATTTATTGATTGTTGAAATGCGGTTGTTTTAGAAACTGAGATCTGTTCTTTTGGTGGGTTCATAAGTAGGCCTGTATCATAGAACTATATGTTTTAACTTGAAGTTTGTTTCTTTCAAATATCAGTTAAACTTCTGGATTGGGGAGAAGAGGGCCATAGATCTGATGCTGAAATAGCTTCTCTAAGAGCAGCTTTTACTCAAGAAGTTGCTGTCTGGCATAAGCTTGATCATCCTAATGTAACCAAGGTAACGTTTCCATGTCTTCACTCTCAAACAATGCAAGCTTTAATGCTGCACTCAGTTGAAAAGTCATAATCGGGAAACTTTCATAAGTTATTGTTGTTCACACTTAGTTAGGCCTCGGTATGATGAAATTTTATTTTCCTGTTGTACTTCTACATAATATTAAATGGCTAAAGGTGTGTTGAAACAAGATGAAATTTAAATGTGGATCTTAGTTCTCAAAATGGGTCCAGCACGTACAAACTTGCGGGGGGTTGATTCTTATCATACGAATTGGGATGCTTATGCTGACATTGCTAGTGACTTCTTGCCCAATTATTTGCAGTTTATAGGAGCGACAATGGGAGCATCAGAGCTCAACATACAAACAGACAATGGCCAGGTTGGCATGCCAAGTAATGTTTGTTGTGTTGTTGTTGAGTATTGTCCTGGTGGTGCACTGAAATCTTACCTCATAAAGAACCGCAGAAAGAAGTTGGCTTTCAAAGTAGTTGTCCAACTGGCACTAGATCTTGCACGAGGGTTATATTCGCAGACTCTATCTATATATATTATATGTTTCCTTCTCTGGACTTTGGGTTTAGTTAGAATCTTCCATTTATCGGCTGCTGTATATCAGTTACTGATTTACTATTATATTATTAACTCATTCGGCCATTCTTTCTATTTCTGCAGTTTATGCTATCTTCATTCACAGAAGATTGTTCACAGAGATGTTAAAACAGAAAACATGCTTCTGGACAAGACACGTACTGTGAAAATAGCTGACTTTGGGGTTGCTCGTGTGGAGGCCTCAAATCCTAATGACATGACAGGCGAGACTGGAACCCTTGGTTACATGGCTCCCGAGGTATATTACTTAGATCAACTTTATTATGAAATTTTCCATGAACCTCAGCACTCTATCATGCATCTCATGTGTACATGCTAAATTGTGTGGGGAGTTTGCCCCTCTCATATTTATGGGTATAGCATGTAACCAGGCACTTGAAAATTCGCTTGCTGCATTTTTTGTTTCATCTCTCATGATTCATGGCTCTTCATTCCAAAACTCATAGTTGCTCGATTCAGATTTCACTGCTTCACATTCATTTATTGATCAATAAGCTCCTTTACAGATAATATGTTACATTCAATAAATGGTTTCCTTCAAATCCTCAACACTTCTGTTTCTGATTTGTTGTCATTGACTTGGGTTGGGGCAGGTTCTCAACGGCAACCCTTATAATAGGAAATGCGATGTGTACAGTTTTGGCATATGCTTGTGGGAAATATACTGCTGCGACATGCCGTATCCTGATCTTAGTTTCTCGGAGGTGACATCAGCTGTTGTCCGCCAGGTAGATATTTTATACTTGTTGAGATTTAACTGATGCATGAAAACTTTGAACACCTTTTTGAATGATTATCAACTTGTAGCCGGTAACATCATTCTAATGAGTCATTATTATAAGTCCAAAGCTAAAAGAGATCTCACACTTCTATATGGAACTACAGAATCTGAGGCCCGAGATACCTCGTTGTTGCCCAAGCGTTCTTGCAAATGTTATGAAGCGATGTTGGGATGCTAACCCTGACAAGCGGCCTGAGATGGATGAGGTGGTGGCAATGTTAGAGGCAGTCGACACAACTAAAGGTGGAGGTATGCTCCCTCATGATCATCCTCAGGGTTGTCTCTGCTTTCGCATGTACCGAGGACCATGAAAGATCTTCTCCTTCATTGTGGTGCAAGAGAGGTTATGGGGAGTGGAATTATTCTGCAAATTATTGAATTGGATAGATCTGAGTATTAAGAAGAGTCGAGTGAATACAAATTGTGGAGGCTGTAGGCTAAAAGGAGCTCTGCACTATCTGTTGCTTTGTTGGACTATAGATTTGTAAAGCTTTTCTTTCTTTTTGTTAAGTTAATCTCCTATCTATGGAAATGCATGTAATTTCACAAGATGTTTACTTAGAGTAAATTGACCAATTATCGGAGCTTCCATACATGAATTAATAGGATCACGAGGATGTTCTTCTGATTATGACTAACAGACTAAGAGCTTTACATGCCTCGCTCTCGCACAATGCACTAATCCATACCCTTTTATGGGCAAATGGTTTCAAGCTTTCAATTTCAGTGGATCTCCACTTCTCTATTCTGTCATTAAAAATGAACTTTGAACCAGAGGCTAACAAATACATGAATCAATTGCATTGAAGGTTGGTTCCGTATGCGAGACCTCTTTTGGTAGTGCAATTTATGTAATCACAACCTCTGGAAAACAATAAAGAAAATTATTTCTGCTTGTATCGAAAAAAAAAAAATTATCTGCTGATGAAATGTTTTATGTAATGATACAAATCGTAAAAAGCTGTTAGATATAGGCATAACCTGGACATGATTTCCGTCGATGAATACACTCGAAATAGTACAATTCTCTAGAGACGGACTTATAAATGGTTACCTTGTATTAACTTACACTTGCAAATGGAAGACATTAACAGAAGGAATCCTCAAAGAAATTTGTTGAAATGACCTTATGAGGGATATCACCGAAGTAGACTAAGGCTTTTGGCTAGCCAGCAATCTTGTAGCTTGGATTCGCTAGATTTTCCAGGCCAGAAACAACTTGGATAGACTCAATAACATCACCAACCTTGAGATCTGCCAAAAAGTCCTCGTTTTCTGTAATGTAGCCGAACACTGCATATCGACCATCCAATATATTGGCATTACTCGGAGTTAGCTCACTTTCCTTTAGTAACCAAAATACCTGGCTTGAAGCAGAATTGTTCTCAAATTCCTGTCAACAAAAATAACAAGCAACTCTAGGTTAGCAATCAAATCAATCCGAGAAAAGATATACACTTGAAGAAGAGAAATGGTTCTTACATCTCTGGCCATTGCCATTGTTCCAAATGCGTTAAATGGAAGCTTTGTCTGAGCCTTGTATAGCCCGAGTTCCTGGCAAAATATATCAATGTCAAAATCACTGAGATCATTTCCAGTTATACTGCTAGATAAAGATCAGTCACACAGACAATTAGGGTTGATGTCTTCTACTTTGACTTTTTATATTGGGTTTGGTTCTTATTATTTCCAGCTTTCATACATAACACATATGCAATCAATCAACATAAACACACATACACAAAGGGAGAGAGGGAGTGACTAGGGAGGAGGAATCTTACTTCCAAAGTTGCTCCGTAAAAGGGTGCTTTCTCTCCATCCACAGAGATTTCTAAGGGTATGGTCCTGGTTTTCTCAGTACTTGGGTCAATGAAACCCTCTGCAGGTCCTTCAGGATCACCAGTTTGAACGACAAATCCGTCCGCTGCAATCAAGACAATGAAAATCTATAAGATAAGACAGCAAGTACCAAGGAAAGACACTTAAACTAATATCATATATATATATATATATATATATATATATATATTTGTGCTGTGAGATTTACCTCTTTGGATTTCCATGCCATCATAAAAGTGTCTTTCCACCAAGTCTACAAAGTTCCCAGAAGTTACAGGAGCATTGTAACCATCGAGGACGATACGAAAGACACAGTCAGTAAGGTTAGGATTATCCTTAACCTTGACCTTCATATCCACAGTTGCTCTCCCCTTCAATAGAGGCATGCTCTGGTATTCTTCGGGAATCTCATAAGGGAATCCGTCCACCATGTCCTCTTCAACACTGCAGAAATCCAATTCCCCAGGAAGAGCTCAGCTGCAGTCAATGACAAGGGTATATATGAGACTACACATGTCATAACTACAATCTCATGCACTTAAACATCTCTGAGCTACTCTTCATCAGGGCATAGATGGTGCTTTTCCTAATAAATTACAATACCAGCTCCTAAGCCTGAGGGTCAGTAATCGTGCTATATCACTCCAAGTACTAAAAGCACTCATCACCAGTAATGTCTTGTGGTCACACTATCAGTCTTAGAGACTCATTTTTAACGCAAACGTTTTGGAACTCAAGACTTCTATAAATGAACTCTGAAACATGGACTTCTATTGACAGTGAGAATGCAGAATTTGGAAACCCTCTCGATGACATATATGGAAAGTGAGACAGTGAATTATGCTAGCCCAGAATCAATTACATGGTTGAAACCAGATATGCATAAAGTTTGCAAGTTCTTCTTTCCACATGAATTGAGCTTCTTTAGAGGTCACATATTTATCTCGCTCTAGCCTATTAGTTTCACCTAAAGAAATAAGATAGTCAACCTTCACCATGCCATAAGAAATGCTTCTACCATGTACTCACCCTCCAACGTAGAGTAATAGTTCTTTCTGTTTCTTAGCAATCCCATCTCTATTTTTATCCTCCACAATCTGTTGGAGCTCATCCATTCCAACTTCCAACTTGCCAAGCAATTCAGTACCATGATCCTTCTTTGATTCAGCTAATCCAGACACAATTAAAGCCTTCCCCTGCTTCAGTGCTCGAGAGGCCTGCCTCAAATTCTACATACAAAGTGAAGTTTTGGTTACCATCTAATTCCTTCAACAAACCAAAAACAAACACAAAGAAAGATCAAGTTTGATGTATTACCCTCTCAGTTGAATCTAGTGCCTTGGCCCCAGCTATCTTGAGACTCTCTGTGATATCTTCAAGCGGCTTTTGCACCTCCCTGATAGCCTTGTTATTAATAGGCAGAGCATATCTCAACAACGCCCCAGGGTCCTTTATTGGAGGCCCCGATATCAGTACGGCAAGATCAGGCAGCACTGGGGTAGCTGCATATGATTCCAATGCAGGAACTCCTGCTATTAGCCCTACAGTCAAAGCTATCGAAATCGCACACTCCTTTATCGAAAATGAACTCCCTTTCTGCTGAAACAAGCAAACACTATCAATGTGTGTGTCTTAGCTACATACAACCATTGCACAACACACCCAACAGTAAAGACTAAAGACAAGAGTTCATGAATTCATCGATACAATCTACACATTTCTTCAATTTATTGCATTGAGCACAAATGATGAGAACACATCAAAATCAAGGGAAAGTTAAATGTGGGTCTTATCTACAAGCAAATTTTGCACAAGTTAGAACACACCCAAAATTACTAAACACTAAAGTTCATGAACTCCACTTCCAATTTAGTGAGCTAAACATTACATTTTACTATGAACAAGTCCACACATTATACAGATTCCTTAAATTCCCATACTTTGATTGAACAAAATGCAGAGCATACATGAAAATCATAACCAAACTCAAGGGTATTCAAATCACATATGCATTTCAATATTGCCAATGAAAAGAATAGAACTCGAAGAAGACCAGAACCCAAAAACGTCACCTGTTTGTTGTTCTGAATCCGACATTGAATAGAAGCAGGGGAAGAATGGTTGCAGGAAACAGGGAAGCGAGTGCCAACGTTAAAGGGTATGTTGGGTCCTAAGAATTTGGAGTGGCAGGAGATAATGGCTGCCATTGGAGGTGCTTACACTAGTGAAACAGAAGGGTCTGTTTTTGTGTATAAAAGGAGGATAAGGAAATGAATAAGGATAGCACACAGATAAGGTGAGGATATCAGTCAGTTGGGTTTGGTCACTTGTTTACTTGCTCTGTTGGATATGACAACAATGTAACTTTAGTGGGAAGCTAATGGCAGCCTGGCACAATGGGTCATCATCAACCTCAGTCCTCATGATCTGGATAAGATTTTAGATCTTTGGTGAAACTCTTTTACTTGTTGATATTCTTAACATGATCCTCATTTACTTTTCGGAAATACACCTTGACATAAACCAGTTCGACATAATTACATTGATACTATTATTTGCCAAGAACCATGTGTCGTGATACAGAGTCCAGTGTAAATTTTTTATCGGTTGTGATAATTTCATATTATATAATAACAACGTAAGTATTACGAACATGATGATCCACGATTGGGACTATTGTTTGTTGAGGACTACAATTGGGATTTACCATGCCTCAAGACTCAAGAGAACCAATAGAAGTAGAGGTTGGAAAATTGTTAGGTGCATAATATAGTTGGATACTCGGATGATTACATAATGTGAACTACAATGTCACCGTAGAGGTTTATCACTGTCTGCATGAGGTAGACAGTTAATGTTATATATTAGATATTTCGAACACTAGCTGCATATATCACAAGGGAAAAAGGTAGGTAGGTATGTGTGTATATATAGATAGGACGTCCGCACTTTAAATGCTGTGAGGACGTCCTTTTGTTCTCTATCGTACGGCTTTGACAATGGCGCGTCTTTACCCTAGTGGTCTTCAGCAGCTTCCTTGATCATTTTCCCTTCCTGACGAGTCCTTTAAATTCTAGTTTTCCGGCTAAATCACTTAAAACTTCAAACAAAATTGATCTCGTCAGAAAACTAGAATTCGGCAGACTCGCCGGGGAGAAAAAGTGATCGAGGACGATACTAGAGGCTGCTAGGGTGGAGGTGCGCCGTCGTCAGAGCCGTACGGTGGAGAACGGAGGAACGTCCGCACTTTAAGGGTGTGCAGGTACACACACATGACCCTTCCACTAAGGAATCCTTTTATATATATATATATATATATATATATATATATATATATATATATATATATATATATGAAGGATAGGGGATTACACAAACTTTTCGATTATATTTTTGAATCTCCACTGTTCAATTGATTGGTTCTTATATATAGATCAATTCTGCAAATTTTTAGCTAATTTGATGATCGTTAAGATGTCGAACAAGATTAAATCAATAAACGAACCAAATTTGCCCAACATGAACCGTTAATGCTTATAATTATAAACTGTAGTTTTGAATGCCTTAAAGATTACCAAAATTTCTGAAAATTTGCAGAAATGATATACTCATATAGAACTACATATTGAACGGCCAAGATGTGATTTTGTGATCCAAAAGTTAGTATAATCTCACATTCCTCATATATGTCAAAAAAAAAGATCCCTTAGTGGAATGGCCTTGTGTGTGTGTGTGTGTATCAGAGCCCTTCTAATGAGATATCCTTTTTTTTGTTCATTTCTAGGGATAATCATTTGACGAACTTTTCGATCATAAAATCGAATCTTCAATGTTCAGTTCGTTAGGCTATATGAGTAAATCATTTCTATAAATTTTCAGAAAATTTGGTGATTGTTAAGTCATCCAAATGAGGGATTTATTTTTAATAATCTTGAACGGTATAGGTTTGACATAAGTGTTAAGTTTTTTGTTTTAATCTCAGCCATCTAAGCCCATTAAAAAACAGATCTCAGCCGTCAAATGATCTATCCCTAGAAATGAACAAAAAAAGAGATCCCTCATTAGAAGGGCCTGACACACACACACACACACACACACACACACATGGAGTCGTTCAAGAGCGGACGTCCGCATAGCCCTTAAAGTGCGGATGTCCCTCCGTTCTCCACCCTGCAGCTCCAACGACGGTGCGCCTCCACCCCAGCAGACTCCAGCAGAATCCCCAACCACTTTCCCTCCCTAGCGAGTCCGCCGAATTCCATTTTCCGGCGAGATCGACTTTGTTTGAAGTTTTGGGTGATCTCGCCGAAAAACTAGAAAAGAACGAACTCGCCGGTGAGGGAAAGTAGTCGAGGACACCGCTGGAGTCTTCTGGGGTGGAGGTACGCCGTCATCGAAGCCGGAGGGTGGAGAACGGAGGGACGTCCGCCCTTTAAGCCCAGTGCGGACGTGCGCCTCTGATCGGGCCTAATAACCAAATTGATTGAAATTTTGCAGAGATGATCTATACATTAGTATCTAAAAACAAGAAAGAGGAGATGTGAAAATTCGATTGAAAAGTAGGTATAAAGTGGAAATCCGCACAAAAAGAATAAATGCAGACATCCGCATCTGAGAAATGCTATATATATATATATATATATATATATATATATATATATATACAGGGCCCTTCCAATGAGGGATCCCTTTTTTTATTCATTTTTAGGGATAGATCATTTGACGAACTTTTCGATTATAAAATCAAATATTCACCGTTCAGTTCGTTGGGCTATATGAGTAGATCATTTCTACAAATTTTCAGAAAATTTGGTGATCGTTAAGTCATCCAAGTGAGGGATTTATTTTTAATATTATTGAACGGTGTAGGTTTGACATAAGTGTTAAGTTTTTTGTTTTAATCTCAACCATTCAAGCCCATTAAAAAACAGATCTAATGGTGTGGACCTATCCCTAGAAATGAACAAAAAAATGGATCACTCATTAGAAGGGCCCTATATATATATATATATATATATATATACAGTCCCTATCCAGAGCGAAGCTTCGCTCTGGAATTAACGTGCGAAGGTCCTTATTTGACTCACTTTTCGGTCATATTTTTCGATCATACCCGGTCAGTGTCTAGATACATATCGTATGATCATCCTTACAAAGTTTCATCCAATTTGGTGACCGTTTAAGCCTCCATAATCATGATTTACTCCAACGGTTCTACTTGAACAGATTTTGTTCTATTGATTTATTTTATCTGATTCGGTGTGCAAACGATCACCAAACTGGATGAAACTTTGTAAGGATGATCATACGATATGTATCTAGACACTGACCGGGTATGATCAAAAAATATGACCGAAAAGTGAGTCAAATAAGGACCTTCGCACGTTAATTCCAGAGCGAAGCTTCGCTCTGGATAGAGACTATATATATATATATATATATATATATATATATATATATATATATGGGCTTGATTTCAAGTAAACATTACATTTAGGGAAAATTTTATAAATGATACACCTACTTTTTGTCACTAATAATTTTAGTTTATTAACTTTTTAAACAACACAATAGTACACAAAGTAATAAACCCGTTATCGTTTCCGTACACGTTGTTAACATCTCCGTCAAGTGATCCGTTATGTGCTTTACAAGAATATTTGGTTCCAGCACAGATTCATTGTCTTGAAAAAGTCCAGTAGCCTCACCCTCATCTTGAGATTCAACATTGACTGAGAAATTGACATTTGGGTTCACATTAGCATTGAGGTTGTCAGTATTGTCATGGACATTTCGAAGCTTGAAAGTTTGATTCTTGGGTTGACACTAGGACTTCATTTGCGAGCTGCTGTTGATCAGGTACTTGAGGCTCAAAATTAGCTTCGTGCACAGGTGGCTCAACATTTTCACTGATAATTTCTGAGGGTTCGATATCAACCTCTTTTGGTATTGCATATCGACAAAGAGGGCACACGCGATTCACCTCCAGCCATTGGGAAATGCAGTGTGCATGAAAAAGGTTTGCACAGGGCAAACGAATAACCAGTTGATCGGCACTTCCATCTGCGAAGTCATCCATACAAATAACACATGTTGGATAATGTTTGATAGTAGCTTCTTCCAAACTACCAAGTCTCACTTTCTGCAATCTAAATGCAGGAATGAACTTTCCCCTATGAGTTTGAAAGGATTCCCATGTAACCCTATCATGATAATCAGCCTCACTCAATCCATAGGTTTCCTCAATGCCTAATTGGTGAACAAACTTAAATTGTTTTGAAATGGGATGTTCCCTTGTAAGTCTATCGATGGTGTCCTGATCATCAAAACTTCCCAATAAGCGCACAGTCACATCAGCTACCAAAACAAAGACGCGACGCATGGGGATGGCCACTTCAACCACTTGAAACAGTTTCTCCAGGATAGTTGGCTGCTTCTCTTGTGGCACTCCCATTCTCGAAAGGTGCCTGCCCAAAATCTCTGCATATCCATTTCTGTGGTTGACACCAGTGATCAGGATTGAAGTTCTTCATTCAATATTTAAGTAATCACGTTTAATTTGATTCACCTCATCACATATTATAATGCAATGTCTTTGTCCATTTATCTCTGTAGACCTAGGAGGAAGAATCTGTTTAGATGGCTTGATTTGGCTGCCTCTGATGTTCAAATCTCCAATGCTTATATGAGGTTATTAAGTCTTCACTTTTACACTTATTTTACCATTACTTCAGTTTTCCTGTTTTTACTGAGTAATCGTTATTATAGGTTGGATAATGGATCAATGTGGGAATATCGGAAAGAGAATTGGGAGAAATTCAGGTATTTGTATTTATTCATCTTCTCTCTGATTGAATTTGAACTGTGATTTGCAATTGAATCTTTATAAGTGATGGTTTATAATTCTGTTAGAACTATACTTTCTTATTAGAACTGTGTTATAATTCTGTTTTACCATCATGATTATGATTAAAATTGGAATGAGATACTGAAGTATTTGATCGCTAAAGCCGAATTAATTTGATTAATTGTGATTGATTCAGTGCTGAGGCAATGTTGAAGGATGATCACGCTCTTGTGGTTCCACAAGTTCCAGAGGAAAGGGAGATCCAGAACATGACGAGTTGTTTTCCCTTTTGTTCCTGCCTCCCCTGTTCCGTCCTTTGATCCTGAAAAGGTGAGAGAGCTTGCTGCCACGGCAACAGAATGGCAATGGTAAAGAACATATGTAGGCAAAAGAAAGTGATGGTAGTTGTAAGCAAAACCAAAAGTTAAGGAAAATATTATGAAACTGTAAAACTCCTGTGTTTCCTGCTATCTTAGATGTTGGTTTAAACATTACTTGTGTCATGGTGAAGGTTTACATTCAACTTTATGCTAGACTGAGACAAACAAATTATCTGTGAATATCATGGATCGTCACTTCAAAGTAGTAGCTTTTGGTGTTGAAGAATAGCTTGACATTGTCATAGTCTAGACTGATCAAGCTTAATCTCTTTTTTAGAGGTCTAACCTGTTTTCAAAGTAAAAACATTGCATTCAGCTGGATCATGTTCTTTGCTTTGAGATTTTCAGATGGTTTGGAACTCGAAAGCACACCTGTCATTAATTCAAAATTGTATATGTTTTGCTTCTATTGAAATACCTTTCCTCCGATCTCCCACATCATATTGCACGTACCACTGGTTATTTGAAACCTTGGAAAGATGAAAAAAAGGTTGATTAGGAACCATATGCGGATCAATATGCACCTCCTTTCCTTTCAGCAAATCAGAAGGATTTTATTCCACACACACTGAAAACAAAATACAAATTAGGGACTGCTGCTACTTATTATGAGTGCAGGTCTTATCCGTCAACTCTCCCGTCATGCTATAATGTTTGGTTTCCTATGAATCACATAAGGGGCATGAATAAACGTTAGAATAATTGATCCCTGTGGGATCTTACATTTATGGATTAAGAAAACATGATACAGGGATCAAATAACACAAGGAACTGAGATAATGTGTTAGTACAATTCCGATGATCATCATTACCAGCCAACATATTCGCCACTCAAAATTAAAGGTAAGTGTGCATTTTGGCATCCGTTAGAGATTTGAAGACTCAGCCTCTTCAACAGTCGGCATTGGGTATCGACACATAGGACACAAGTGACTCGTCTTCAGCCACGGGACGATGCAATCAAGATGATAAATGTGTGCTCAAGGCAAAGGAGTAATCAACTGATCAACACCGGCTTCAGCAAAGTAGTTCATACAAAGAAGGCACGACGGGTTCTGTTTGATAGTAGCTTCTTCCAAGCCATCAAGCATCACTTTCTGCAAGCTGTTAATTGATGATGTAGTTGCAGGAACAAACCTGACCCTGTGAGTATGAAAGGATTCCAAGGTAAACATAAGACGACGCAGTAACAAGGCAAACGTATCACGGTGATAGTCAACTTAATGCATATATTTCAGAACAGACTTCACTATCCTCACTGGTGCTATCACGATAAATCGATAATCTACTCTTATTTCGATGGGACACGGTCGACTCAAGTCAGCATCATCATGATCATCAGACCGCACCTTCACATCCGCAATAAACACAATAATGCGGCGCTCTGGAACAGCAGCTTGCACCACCCGAAACAGTTTTGGGAGAATAGGCGGGTGCTGCTCTAGGGGGGCACATAATTCCGACAGTTCGCTGCTCATAGAATCATAGAAGTCTCGCCTGTGGTAGGCACAGGAGTAGGGGATAGATATCCTTTCTTTATGAGTGGAGCCTGTGAAAATTTCACAATTAGAAGCTTGTGAAAAACTACGGGTTTGCTTGAAGAGATAAAAATCAATACGAAGACAGTCATCCCCCGCTTCTGGTTCTCTTATTTCTCCGAGGAATGCTTTGCTAAAATAATGATGCTTCACCGTACGTCTCGGTAACAGGTAAACTAGAACTCAAGTAAACAAATTATAGCCCAGCCGTTTAATCTAGTGGACAAGTGAGAGGTGGTGAGTTCGACTCACAATATTGTGTATTTGATAAAAAAAATGATAATAAATAAATAAAAAATAAAAAAAAAAGAAGGAAGAAAGTAAGTCTACGAACCAACAAAAACATACTCTTATATCTTTTCAGCAAGTCAGATTACTGGATCAATGATCCATGGATGATCATATATACATTCATCATGCAGGTCGAAGATTAACTAATTAACGAGTGCTAGAGACTTGTGAATGACTCAATAGCAATTAATTGGAAAAATAATGAAGCGAACATCGCCAAAAAAAAAAGCGCTTCAAATTCTCAACATCAATATATGCAGCTCAATTACTTGACTGCACAAAACCAATTCTATAGTTACAAAAACCAGAATCTTCATCTCAAAAACATACAGAAACTAAAAAGGACAAAATTTTTGAAGCGCTTGGATGGATAAGAGATAATTAGACATTAGAGAGTTGCACTTCATTAGTAGCCTTGTTGGAATGGTCATCATCTTTTGGCGTAGTTTTGCGGTATTTTCCATAGACTATCAATTGAACTAGTCCAAAAAATGCACCAAGACCGTTGCTAATCTGCATTAGTAATTAGATAGACATGCGTTAGTTAATAAGGTCAATCACCACATCATCAAAATTGATCACTAAGAGCGAAATAGTTACCAAGATGAAGTAGTCAATTTTCCCAATAAGAGCATATGCAGTCCAGCAACAGCCATTCATGAAGTTGGCCAATAAGATATGGAATGGCATGTACTTCACACTCTTTGTTCTAATGACATCTCTCTGTTAAAAGTTAACCCAAGTCAGTGAGCTAAATTGTGAGGTACTACACAATAACAAATATATTTACATTATAAAGTATGACATACCACAGTGAACAGAGGAGAGCTATACATGATGACATTGAAGACATCACATATAATACCAATCACGACAGCCCGGTAAGGTCTATTCATCGCCATCTTATGCTCGGATATTGTCAACATAGTTATAACCACAATAACGGCAAACAAAACAATTTCACCTACTAACAATAGGAAAACCTTCACCTGCAAGAATAAAAGTGAAAGATTAAATATTTGAAAAATAAATAAACGCAACCTGGTTGTCAAATTGTGTAAATGAATGATGTATGCGTACCCGTCCTTCTTTTGGAGCATAAAAAAAGAATATTCCAATATATATAAGCTCTATTACTAGCCCAGCTCCGTTAATGGTGACTACTAAAATGCTGTTTGGATTAACAAACGGCATTCCGTAATAACACCAAAACAAACAGTTCAACACTGTTACAATGTAAATCTTTGGATCGAATGATTCCACATCTTTCTTTTTACATATCTTGATGAACGTAGGGCTGCCAAAAAAGAAGAATATTTTATCCAAAACATTAGATGTGATGAAAACCTATAATCTGATTCAACTGATAATCAAAAATTGAGCAACCAAATCACAAGTCCAAATTTAACATATATTTTAACAAATAATCCCAATATATATCTCTTGCCCTAAACGAGAAGCTTTGATACAATCTTACTACCCGAGTAAGAGATCAAGCATATAAACCACAGGTAAGTGGAACATATGTAATCCACCAATCATATAGGCCAGAAAACAAGTTAGACAATCACATAAGTTCATATGCTTTATATTCTTCAACATCAATAAGGATTAAGTGCGATAGGGAGAGGCTTACATTGGAGAGAGGAACAGAAATGCAGATATGACGTTTCCTGCACACAGAAAATTTAAACAAACAAAATCAACAAACGCCTCCAAGCCATTATATTAATCTATTCTAGCTATTTTAACAGATCGAGAGAGTGTGAGTGAGAAATGAGAACTACGGGTTTAGAAGCAGAGAAGGGAATCAAGCAAGAACGTACCAATAATACCAACCACAAACCTAATAGCATTTGCGTTCACCATCTTTGTAAGAAGAATGTAAAAGAAAATATGATTGAAATAACAGGGATATCGAGAATGAAATTTTGAAGAAGTAAATGCTCATATATATATATATATATATATATATATATATATATATATATTGGGACTTATCAGTGTCCAAATGGAATTTCAGTATCTGGGAGATTATCTCACTCTTTCATATGATTAATTACTTGTTCTAGTAATAACGAGATTATCATGGCTTTGGTGTGTATGAGGTTAATGGCGGATATATTAGATCAAGTATTTATCCTGGAGGTACTATCCACAATTACCTATTAATCTGGCATTTATCCTGGAGGCACTATCCATATTTACCTATGAATCAGGTCATACAAATCAACATATAATTACAAAGATTTTTTTTGGTCACAATAATTACAAAGATTAGACTTGGTGCATAATCTAGCCTTATTTTGGTATGAATAAACGTACAGATCGATATTATATTCATGGCACATTATCAAAGTTGGGATTGGTTACCATTTAGCTAATCAATTTCTATATGCGCAGCAATACGCATCCATATATAGATAAAACCCTAGCTATGCAGTCCCCGTCAACTTCTAGAAATTGCAGACTGGTGCCTACAGATTATGGTCTTTACCATCGGCCTACGCATTTTGTTATTTGGGTAAAATATTGTATAGTCCTTGTGGTTTGAAGTCGACATATGTTTAGTTTTTATGGTTTTATTTTAATCTGAATAGTCCTTAGAGTCATAATTTTTAATCCAAATAAATAATCCTTATAGTCTTTTTTTTTTTAAAAAAAAAACTTTTATTAATAACTCACACACCCTACATATGTCGTGAGATTTGAACCCATGACCTCAAAGTTGTCAATTAAACACCTTAACCAACCAAGCCACAGCTGATCACTGACAAATAATCCTTATAGTCTTTAACTAAGAAATTGTCGGAATTACTATTTGGATAAAAAATCATGACTTATTCATATTAAAATAAAACCATAAGGACTATTTGGATAAAAAATTGTGACTTTAATGACTATTCATATTAAAATAAAACCATAAGGACTAAACAAATTTCAATTCTTGTTATTTCTTCTGATAATGCAAGTCATAGTACGTAATTTTACAAATAAGCAGGTGTTGCATTTAACATATTTTAGTCGTCACAAGAATCAGGATCAGCTTAGTAATATGTTCTTGGCCTTGTTAAGTGATTTGATCAAAAGAGGCTTTTCCCCATGCCTTGGCCTTGTTCATACACTTTCGAAATCAAGATACACGCACACACACACATGACATTTCCACTAAGGGATCCCTTTTTTTTGACATATATGAGGGATGAGGGATTACACTAATTTTTCAATCACAAAATCACATCTTTATCGTTCAATATGTAGTTCTATATGAGTAAATCATTTCTGTAAATTTTTAGAAATTTTAGTGATCGTTAAGATATTCAAAACTATAATTTATGATTATAAACATGAACAGTTCAAGTTTGGCAGATTTGGTTCGTTCATTGATATTTAATCTTGTTCGACACCATTAGATCACCAAATTAGCTGAAAATTTGCAGAATTGATCTATATATAAGAACTAACAAAATGAATAGTGAAGATTCAAAAATATAATCAAAAAGTTGGTGTACTCCCTCATCCCTCATATATGTAAAAAAAATCTCTTAGTGGAAGGGTCATATATATATATATATATATATATATATATATATATTCTCAGGTGCGGTTGTCAGCATTTATTCTTATTACGGTGCGAATTTCTACTTTACACTCACTTTTCAATCGAATTTTCACATCTCTACCATCTAGTATTAAGATACTAATGTATATATCATCTCTACAAAATTTCAGCTAATTTGGTTATCATTAAGACACTCAAACTCGATTAAAATAATGGATAAACATAATTCTGTCGAACTTGAACCGTTCATGTTTATAACAGAAAAACACAATTTTAAGTGTCTCACTTCAAAAATTTAAGAAGGTCATCTCTAAATCCGGACTATATATATATAACATCTCCTAGTGCTATTCCTTTCTGTATCCATGTCTACTATGTAACTGTAAGCTTACGCAAGCAGACCAAGTAACCAACGACTTATATTATGCTCTCAGATCGATTTTCATTAGTTAATGCTCTCTGCTTATGTACAGTACAATTTTTTCTTTGACAGCTTTCTAGTCTATACGAATTGATGGCTGACACCGCGGAGATTCTCAATGTCGAGCAGGCTCCTTAATTTACTGTATGTTCGGAGTAGATGATACACCGTATGTTGTTGTCCATATATACTCGTCTTCTGGAGCTTCTCACGCTACGAGAGTTGCACGTTATCATTGATCTCTTCAGTGCGATTGATTACCTAATACTTAAGAGAAAACTTTAAGGAATGCTAGTAAAATATATAATTGAAATGGCCATGGTCGACGACCATTATCAACCATGGATTCACAAATCACAAGGTCGACGATGACACAAAACATATCTCAAAAGCATTGTTCCTTCTCAGGTGCCTGGTGCCCTTCTCCTTTATACGTAGCTTTCCGACTACTCTCTATCAATCCCCATTGATTAAGTTCACCAAGCTAACTTATTCACCAAATTCATTCTCCTCGATATCGATCCCCACTTTCTGTTGAAGCCGAGTAGCTACAGCAGGAGGAGGACGATAATTGGACCAACTTAAAGTCCAAATCTCCAATATATATCCATGATCGATTCTAGTGAAAAGATACCACGTACCCCATTCATTTTAGTGTATTGCCTTACCAACAACGAAGCAAATTATACTACAAAAGCAAACCGCCCAAAAACCCCCGTCCCTGGAAAGAAAGAGAGATAAAGAATTGATACGAAATGAATCATTAACATATATATAAATACATTTCTTTGATGGTATAAATATATACATATTTAAAATACCGATGTGCCATTTTATCATGAAAAAATTTCTAAACCTACCGGCCGGTAATCAGTAGTGTACTGAATCCAAATTTTTGATTAGACGTATGCGTACATGTAAAAATTATACTTCACATGAATTATCTGCCACATTATTCCAGATATTATTACAAGAGATAAATGTACAGTTGTATAGAGCCGAGTCCATTACAAAAGAAGAAAAGTAGTGATAACAGGCTGCATGTTAATATATAATTAAGCTGTTACGTGAACAGTATAAAATTAAGCTGATCAAATCGAACTTCCAAATGTTTCGTTCATATATAATTTGATGATTAAATTGTACGTTAATCGTTTCCCATGCATCTTATCTTTCTTGCATATATAAGAAAACTACTGCAGGTTCTTAGTTAAGACTTGTTATCTTCTGGGAAGAAGTGAATCACATTCCTTATCTGTGGGGAATCGAAGTGTTTTCTATAATCTCTTCTGTTTTGATTCCATTTCTTCTTCTTCTTCTTCTTCTTCTTCTTATTATTATTCAAATGGGAGGCTACAGATATTCCCACATTGCAAGCCATTGGTAGACAACTGGCCAACACATGGAAAGTGGGCATTTCTCTAAGTCTCTGATGAATAATCAATCTGTTTAATTTCTTAAAATCAATAGTACTTCAAAATGTTCGATTCAATTAATATTGAAATTGTATCTGTTAATTAGATCGATCTGTAAACAGGATTAATGATATAAAATCGATGGAAGATGCCGCTGACACATGCACCTCCATCATTTTCTCAATACACATCACATGCATGCCTTGATCGATGCAGATAATCTCAAGTTAATGTTGTTCAAAATAATGAACATTTCTTGCAATTTAATCAAATGGTAACTAAACAAATAAATGCGCATGCATGAATATTTCTTATCATTTTGTTTATATGCTAAAGATCATGTTTAACGTAGTAGAATTAAAGAACTTGAATTATTAAACTGTGCGTGTGTGTGTATATGTAAGTGATCTGTCACTTTAAACGACTCCTAAAGACATTAAAAATGTTTCGTAATTAAACACTAACTTAACGAGAAAGACAAAAATCAAAATTATGTATGTTTTCTAAAAAAAAAGAAGCTTTTTCTAGTTAGCATGCAGCTTCCTATTTCCTTTATCTTCCACTCGAAAATTAAAGAAAAGCTTTTGATTCTTCGGGTCCCATAACCAAAGTGCAGTTGGCTAAAGGCCATGAGGAAAACGATACCTGAGAAAGAGAAGAGTCGATCTAGGGTTTACTATTCCCTGCAACTACGTATACATATCCTAATATATCTTACTTAATAGTATTCATCTTATTCTCAAGGGTTTACTTTGTTCTACATATATTTAAACACATACAGAACAATAGTCTTATATCATTATACGTTTATATGTTACAATCAATCAGAGAAAGGAAAAAGAAAAGAAGAGAATGGGGTACTGTGGCACCGTGGAACTAATTCAGAACTTCTTAATCAAGTGCTTCATGAGTGCGTGGCGCAAGCACTAAAATATGTATGGTGTGGTCACTTTGTATTGTATATGTTATATTTGTGTGAGTGTGACTGCGTCACTTAGAGAAGAGAATAGTAGCTAAGCCATATTTATATAACTTTTTAGTAGTGTTTGAGATTACAAGTCATGTCTACATGAACCCCACCATTCTGAGTATCATCCATGCGACTCTATTCCACTCCACACATCACCAAGATACCTTTGGTTTTCCTGGCCTCCCCTTCTGTTTCTTCGTTTTCGACATTATTGGTTACAGCCTTACAGCTACTTAGCACAACATTAAAGATTTTGTTTTGTTGATCTGCAACCACATCACTCAAAACAAAAACAAAAGGTTTTGCAAACTTTTATTTGTATATATAGTTAACAACAACATATCCATAGGTATAGGCTACTAACAGTGGATGGCTCAGAGCGAAGAATTCCGGCCAACCAGGAAGGCCATAGGTATAGGCTACGCGAGACTTTATCGTCGATCTCTCAACGGACTACCATTGATCTTATATATGTTATTTCTTAGTTCTTACCCACAAACATTCCTTACGAAGAAGACAACCAAACCTAGCTAGCTAAGCCCGACTTCCCTAGTTATATATGTCTACGTCCTTAATTAGTTATATAATCAAAACCAGCAGGTGAATGAGGTTAGAAACCAAACCTAGCTCCTTCCTTTGTTAATGTACTAGAGACTTTCAACGATTTAATTACTTTGATCACATTCATGGTCGCAGATCAACTCTCAGCTTTTCTAGCTTTTGAACCAGTATAGTTTTAGAGTTTCTGAATCATAAAACAAACTTCCAATAGAAAAAAGAAACAGTCCAAGAAATGAAAGGTAATATTGAGATGCTCCATGATGAACTAGATATGCAAATTGGAGTTGCAGAGACATATATATATATATATATATATATATATATATATATCTGGCAGGATGAAAATCAATTTCAAGAAGAAAGAAAAAACACAGATAGAGAGAATCAGAACCATTTATCACAACGCAGCAATTCTGGTGATCTGGATCCGACAACCAAGCATGGGCACATATTATACACTGCCTGGCAGCTAATCCTCATCTACATCTCCCCCCCATATGAACACATGAACAATTGGCCCCTCTGTAAACCATAAACAATTAATTTCCATTTCACTAATTAAACTCTAATAATCTTTAGTGCTAATTATTCTCTCCTCCATTTTCAATAAAACTTTTCTTTGTAGTTTTTGTTAAGTGACAAAGCTGAAACAGACGTTTTGTCATCTAAATATATAGAAATAGTTTTACAATCAAAATAATATTTGGCAATCGTTATCTACACCCGCAGTACGTGTACGTCCAAACCCTAAGAGAGATTATACTTGAATTACCTAACGGTCCCAAGAAAAGCTGTAGCTGATGTCGATTTCAGAGGATTGTTTGGTCATTTAAGACGCATTGCACCATTATAAATCGCGCTGGAGTCACCTCTCTCAACTTTAGCTGCAAAAAAAATCTTGAAACAACACTCGTTTTTTCCAACTCTCTTTCTCGCTCGCCGGATATATAAGCTCCGGTGAACTTCATATATCCAGATTTCCCTGTCTCTCATGGAGGTTTGGTGCGTGAGGTTCAAACAAGTACAAGCCTAGCTAGTACTCAAAGAAACCATCTTCTAAACTCAATTTTCAGTATATATACATCCGGCGAACTTGACGTTGCTTTCACCGGTGCTGAAAAGATCGGTGGTGGTATGATGGGATTTTGTATCTGTCCGTTGGAGACTCCGGCGAGGTTACTTTGGAGCACCAGTTTCTTCCGCCACAAGATTATGATCTTCTAATAGATTTCATTTCCACACCCCCAAAATATTACGTATTGTGTAAGAAACCTCCCCTCCCCCCCCCCCCAGCACTTTTCAACCAGTACCGACGGCGAGTGACTTCACGCGCCCGCCGGCCCAGCAGAATTTTTCAAGAGGAGATCAAGGTAAGTAGAAGAATCCTTTGTGAAGATGATGGAGCCGGGCCGTCTTTTCTTTGATCCTCAGCAAGGTGGCGGTGGCAACATGTTGTTCCTTGGGAGTGGTGATCAAGTTTTCCGAGGTAAGTAAGAATATTATGGTTTTTTCATGTTGAATTTGGCTTGTCTGCTTCGATTCAATGATGAAAAAAAGACTAATCTATGAATTAATTTTTGGAATTGATTAGGGTCGAGATCGATGATGGGGATGGAGGAAACTTCGACGAGGCTATCGTTTTTCAGCACGCAAGATGAATTGTACGAGGAGGAATATTACGACGAGCAGATGCCGGAGAAGAAGCGCCGCCTCACTGCCGATCAGGTCTCCGGCCACCAGCCTATTTTTCTTTCTTACATATATGAAACTTCAATATCGAACTATTTGTATAAAATTATATTCTTTCACACTAAGCTTAAACATGTCTGTGTCTTGGTCTAAACGAATATGCATGGACTTTTGGTTCTAAGTTAATTTGAAGAATATTCCCATGTGAATTGTGCTACATATGGCATATTTACCTGATCAGGAGCATAAATTCATTTCATTTTCCTTATCGATCGCTATAATCTTTTTGGCTTTACCCTAGTGGGAATCTGATTGTAGTAGTAGTAGTAGTAGTTTTCACATCATCGTTTTAGCTTACTGGATCGGAACTCAACTTTGTTCGATTTGTCTTCCTTTTTGCTTGATTTTTAGTCAGATCAGATCAGATCAGAGTATTGATTCTGATTTTGTGATATTTCGTTTATTAGGTGCATCTGCTGGAGAAGAGCTTTGAGACAGAGAACAAACTGGAGCCGGATCGGAAGACGCAGCTGGCCAAGAAGCTAGGGCTGCAGCCAAGGCAGGTGGCTGTGTGGTTCCAGAACCGTAGGGCTCGATGGAAGACAAAGCAGCTCGAGCGCGATTATGATGTTCTAAAAGCCTCTTATGACTCCCTTTTGGCCAATTATGATTCTATCCTCAAGGAGAATCAGAAGCTGAAATCTGAGGTATATATTACACAGTAGTCACCAATTTTCCTACACATACATGCTAATTGTTGATCATGATTTTCTTAACTATGATTTTAACAAAGCTTTTGGCATAGTAAGTAACTTGAGAAAGAACCTTGTTTTGGGTTCGGCTGCTGTACACAATTGTATAACATACATTAAGCCATGAGCCGTCCGATTGTTTAACAATTCAAAATTCATAACAATCGGACGACTAACAGTTTGATGTATGCTATACACATATGTATAGCAGAAAAGTTCATTTAGACAAACATATCATCCACAAAAGGTTAATTCTTCATAATAGAAATAATCAGAAAGCACTTCTTGAGATGAATATTTGGTCGGCAGTGTCTTCTTAGCAAAGGTTAATTTTTATAGAAATAATTATACAATTTTCATATGTAAATTGAGTTGCTGTGACACTTTGTCTTACATGCTAATGTTGGTCTCAGATTCACAATCACTTGGTAATTTGATTCAATCAAACTCTTTGTAGATATTATAGTACTGTAGTAGACAGATCTGGTGTTTGTGGTCCTATTTCCATCTAAATACATAGCTATTGTTCTGAAAAACCCCACCTTGAATTTTAAAAAACACTCTCAGAGTCACAGAAGGAATATACTCGGGTAGACTTCATATTATAAATCCCTCGACTCTTTCTCTTCTTTGGTTTGTTTAAAAAAATATGATATGGAAATCATTAGTTTAGTTGATCAGGTAGTGACTTCTCTAGCTATGTTTATGCCTCATTGAATACATTAATTTAGCGTAAGCATGAATACAGGTGGTCACCATAACTGAGAAACTTGAAGCTAAAGATCAGGAGGCTAAAGGAGCAGCATTTGCAGGTGATCATGATTATGGTGAGAAGTGTGAGTGTGACCCTGTTCATCATCTTCCAAGTGAGAAAGAGATGATCACGGATGTTAATGTTCCAATGAGTCTCCAGTTTAGTGTCAAGGTTGAGGATCGCCTGAGCTCCGGGAGCGGCGGAAGTGCCGTGGTGGACGAGAAAAGCCCTCAGCTCGTGGACAGCGGTGACTCTTATTTCCCAAGTAGCTGTGACGTTCACAATTATGATCACCCTCATCTTCCTCATGATGATCATCACTGCTTGGGGCTAGTAGATGGAGTCCACTTGGAGGAGGAGGATGGCAGCGATGACGGCCGGAATTACTTCTCCGACGTGTTTACCGCCGCTGCAGTGCATCAGCGGCCGGAGGATGAAGTGCCTATGGGCTGGTGGGATGGTTACCATCTCTATTTCAGAGAATGAAGTTGCTATTTTCCTTCCCTAATGCACCTATATATAGTTGCTTAATCCAAGCAGTTAAGCCGACTGATTGTTCAGCAATTACGAACACAAACGTAAAGGGCATGCAGCTTAGTCAGTGCCTCAGACAATAAACTAAATCTGAGCGCTAAATAAAAATCAATGTATTTTGTTCAGAAGGATTTGTAGCTATAATCCAAGATCCTGAGTTTCCTGTACAAAAATTGCAGGCCCGAATCTTTTAGGGATAGACCTGACGATCTTCTTGAGGCTTGAGCTATCCTATCGTCCTGAGATTCGGCCAACCCTCATTTCTATGTTCCTTTCTCTACTTGAGTAGATTTTGTACCATTCCGCTAGTCTAAGACCAAAGAATATACAATCACTATATGAAACAATAGGCATTTCATCAGCCTCTTCCAAAGCATATGTAGATGAATCTGCCCTCAAATGCTTCATAAACCCAAAGTGACAACACTGCACCATTCGACCTCATACTCCCCAATAGTCGAGGAAGACGCAACTGAAACCCCCAACTGTATTATTTGGGAAAACAAATAATATTACAATGACACAAGAAAATAAGTAACAAATTATTACCATCATTTCTCACTTGCGTGCAGGTGTAAACAGAACATTAGTCTGGGAGAAATTAGCAGTAAAACTGATTAAATTTGCAACAATGCACTACCAAAACAACACACCATGTGACTAAAGAGCTAAAAGAGAAAAGGCTCAACTGGATACACTAAAAAGAACTGCTATTTCATGAGAAAATCACAGGGTACACAAGGTTACATATCGACAGACACATTGCCAATGATAAGGCAGAAGCTGAAAACTATGATACAATTCTTCATATGAAGATTGCACATCAAGCTAATGGACTTGTAACGCATCTAACACCTGCTACTTTGCTACAAAATGGAAGGCAGACCATGGGATACTGCACTAAAAAGAAACAAAAAACAGAAGACATTGATCCCAGAAAGCCCCCAAAAAGATGAACTAAAAATTCTGAGAGCTTTGGCCTAGACAGAGAGAGAGAGAGAGAGAGATGTATCCAAAGAATGAGATATTGACTAAACCTGCTCAGCTTTAGCAATTTGCCAATTTCTCCTTGTTAACATTAGTTCCCTCTGTAACTATATATGATATATATATTTTTTTCTTTCTTATAAAGAATGTCATCTCCCACTTCTAGGCCGCAGCAGAACTCATTCCAAAATTGGGCTCATCTGCATATGTTATCAATTTTGTCCCGGTGCCCGAATTCACTGAAGCAGATACCACATAAACACTGCTTCTCATCATCCGCATATCCGCATCCATGTTAGCATGTCAGCTTTACCATTATGTACAGATAAATGGTTCGGCGGCAGCATTCAGTAGCAGGGACCACTTTCATTCTTCAAAAATAGTTGTCATGGTCCACTCTGATCCAACACAACCTCAGAATGTGATTCAGTGATCAGAATCCACTGTTACCTGATATGCACACTGAAGCTTCATGCCTGCTGGGTACGACCCATCCAGGTTGGGATCCACAGCACAAATCTAGAATCATATTTCCCACCATCAACCCTCTGGTTCTTTCCTTTTCTTGTTGATTTTCCTACTTATCTTTAACTTCTCTGTTGAATCCACAACAGGCTGCATATTCTGGTCATGTACGCTGCTAGGCTCCAATTCATCAGTTATGTCAGAATTCGGAAGCAATTTCTCATACAGGATAGCAGCATCGAGGGAGTAAATACGCAGGGAAAGGGATGACATAGTAGAAGTTTGGGCGGCAGCTGCGTATGATGACCAATACCACCACTCATTCCTTAGGTACTCGGTCTTAATCATGTCCTCCAGCACAATTGTTGCTTGAACCATCTGTATAAAACAAGTATACTTGTTGGTTATCTTTCAAATCTATGGACTTGGAAGTACAGAATTACATAGCAGCATAAGATAATAACAAAATTTTGAAAAAAAAAAAAAAAAAAAGTAAAAGGATAATCCTAATATTCTGCTAAAGGCAGCATTAAAAATAAGAATACATTATACAATTATAAGTCCAGGTCTGCAGAAAAGCTTTAGATAACATGCTAATATCAAACATCCAACTAAGCTCTGCTGAAACGCTGACATGTACAATTGGGTGGAAAAACAAATTGACATATATGATACTATTATTTCTTTGAAACCATTAAGGAGTACACAAATAAAAAATAGATAGTAAGAGTGACAATCGACTTTTGTTACACCTTCCTATCAAACAGTGCTCCACCATGGAATATATGAATTAATGACAGAACATTTCAAAATCCACGACAACATTAGCCATCATTTAGTGATTAGGAAAGTAGTATCTAGCAGGAGAAGACTAACCTCATATATTGTGGATGCGGACTTAATGAACCCACGCCATGCCCGTCTCCTTTCCAAGTCCGCCTTTGATGGTCTTAAAGCTTCTTCAGGTAGTGCAGCTTCCATGTCAAGTAGATTAATCTTCAAATGTCTCAAGATCTGAGTAACTTTTCCAACTAAAGGCCGCAAAGAGGACTGGGGGACGACATAGTAGTGACCAGCCCCCACAATTGAATGACTACCCGAGGGTCTCATATTTCTTCGTTCCAGACATCTGAAGTTGGCCTTTGGCGCTTCTACCCCATCAGCTGACCCAAAATGACCGTTACACCCTGCAGTGTTGGCACCAGAGTTTCCTACTGAATTTGGGGGTTCAGCAGCCTTTCCATTTCCAAGCTCACATGCATCTTCCTGAGGAGTAATCAACGCAACTGCAGAATCACTGAGGTAAGGAGATAAGGATGGAACAAAAGACGGAATTCCATTTGAACCTATAAGACCTATATCACGTATCAAATCCTTATTAGAGTCTTTTGTCGCAAACTTGGCACAGATATTTTCCAGATCATATGGGCAATTCAGCTGCCCTTTGCTCTCTTCCCTATTTATCACACAATTCAGACTTCCCTTAACCATAGTAGAACCAAGTACTTCCTTTCCCTTATCACCGGCTGCAGCACCTGAGGTGCACCTACCATCATTATGCCCCTCCAGTTCAAAATCAGTCAAATAGGTTCTGTGACAAGAGAAGCAGTGATGTCTACATTGCCAAATTGGCTCCAAACAATCACACTTGTACATTTTCTCATCATTAGTTAGTCTAGCTCGTTTCCCCCGCTTTTTGGAGATATCAGCAGTTTCCAACTCAAAGCAAGGGCCATATAACTTCTCCAGAAACTTGGCTGCCCTACTAACAAGATGGTTAGAAATTGCAGCTCTTTCACCATTACAAACCACTGACGAAGCACTAGGGAGATCATCCTGAACTCGACTTCCGGTTTGCTGATATTTATGGAACCTAGACTTCTGCCAGTGCAATATTGATTCTCTCAACTCCTTTTCCCTCGGATCATGAGGCTTTAACCAACCTATCAGTTCATCAATATCTGCATCAGTTTGATATGAACTCCAATGTGAACTTGAGGCAACTGCTTTGTTTGGTTCAAATGATGCAGCAAAGTTCTGGAAGATAGATTTCCTCCATACCGGGTCTCTGCCTTCTGACATGCTTCTATCAACAACAACTTGCGATACTTCACCCGGCATGGCTGAAGCCCAATACAGGCCACCCCAAGAATCCACTCCTAAAAACTCCCTGCGCACAGAAAGCTTTGCAAGGTCCAACTCTACAGCAATAATAGAGTCAGACAAAAGTGACAAGTCACTTCTTACAGCTTTGAGATCAAGGTTGTAGGAGTGTGATTCAATTATCATAGGTGACAAACGTTGAGCCACAAAATTGCTCCTGACTTCAGAAGGGATACAAAGTCCTTCTTGATCTGAAGGCGGAAAAGGGGAGACAACTCTTTCCATATCCACCTGTTGTAGATCAAGGCCACCGATTTCTCCAGTAGAGCCATTGGCTTCATGGGGTAAAGAATTTGATGAAGTCAACTCGGTATGTCCGAAGGAGCTATCAATTTTCTCAGAATGCATATTTGGAATGAAATCTCCTTCTGCTTTAGTGTTGTCAACAGCAGGATAGGCACCATTGTCCTTCACTTCAGCACGTGCAGAATGTTGACTATTGTCTGCATTACTGACAGACTCGATTTGATCAAACCCTTGGGCACACTCTGATCCTGGCATATCATCAGAGACTACATTAACGTAGTTGGACCTGCCACTCAAAGCATGTGCTTGACCAAGACATTTTTCTTGATTTTCAACTGAAGCAGAAATCCCTTCCTTTATGCAATCCTCCCTAAGGCTGACATCAACCTTTGCAGCTCTTGCAACCAAAAACTCTTCTCTAGACTTGAGATTCTTCCACTCTACAGATAAGGAACGCAGTTTCTGCTGCAACTCGATCGATGTCTCAGAACAATTATCAATGTGTTGATGAGTAACGGCTAAATTAAGCAACTCGTCACATAAGAATTTCAGCAGGAAGGTTCTCTGCAAACAAAATGAAACCGTTACCTATAAAGTTAGACAAAAAAATTCATCAAATGATCCTGAAATTGTAAAATGACTAGAGAAAAAAGTGTAAAGGTTGAATAAGCAAACCTCGTCCACATGGAATTCCCAGTACTCGCTCTCTTCCATTTTAGATGCTAAATGCGCGAGTGACTCCAAGTAAATGCGTGTAACTTCTCCCTGACAATTTTTACCACGGCGTCGGCTAATGACCTGAGGATGTCCTGACGCATCTTGAACCATGTTTTTCCCAACAACACAAGATGGACAATACCAATTTCCCTTTGGGATCCTTGCAAGAGGAGGAATCAAACAGTAAGTATGATACTCAGCATCACAGGTATCACACAACAGTACGCTGTCGTCATCTTTATCAATGCCACATACTTTGCAGACTCCCTCATCCCAAGGGGCTTTTGGGAGAACACTCGTGGAAGCAACTAAATCATCAATCTCCTTTTTCCTTTCAGCAGTTATTGACTCTGACTTTGAATACTCCGCAAATTTATGGTCAAGAGAAACAACCTGCATTGCAAGAAGAACAAAAAATGGTTAGGTACCTGAAGCATATGCAAGTAGCGTAACATTTAGGAACAGCCTGCATTTATATATGTGGCAACCATGTGTGGTCGTAAGGTTAGAGAGAACATTTCTACTTTGTATCGTTTGAACTTTCTCTAGTTTATCTTTGAACCTGCTTTAAGCATCAGTTCTGGGCAACTGATTTGAACTTATGAAACAACTTTTTAGGCACTGAACAGATAATTAACAACAAAAAACTTCAGAAAGTTATTAAGAACCCATAAAGGGGGAAAATGATAACAAAGTACAAACCTCCTCATATAGTGTCTCAAAATTGTGTGATAACGTCTCAACCAACTCGACCAAGTCAGGCTGATCACCATAAGCAATACGTAGATTACTCCATAACTGCAATATGAAAGTCATGATTAATGGACTTAATTAAATTTTAAAAAAAAATTTGAGTACAGTATCCAATTTGGCAGCTTATCATATGTCACACAGACCTTACAAACAAAATATCTTATGCAAGGCATTAATAAATAAATAAATCAATACTGGGCACAAATAAAAATACATAAATACATGCATACTAAAAAAAATTGGTGATTTGGAAGCAAAACAGGGACCAGAGTCACAATGATGATACCCGTCGAATCGGTATCAATATTTATTAAAATGTTAAATTGCACCCTGGACAACCACAATGATGAAAACATACAATGTCCACTCTTCTTTAACATATGCACTTATCAACATAGATATGATGCAAAAAGAAAAAAGAAAAAAGTATATGATAAAAGAGAAGAAAAAGAAAAACTATTTAAAAACTTAAAGTTTCAATACTATCTACACTAAGGACATTGGAAAAAATAAAGTGTAAATTAGAGTTCAATACAAAAAAATAAGTGTTATCATAGAATACAGACCTGTCTAACATCCTCACGGAAAGCTTCATGTGATCCGCCATAGGATCCAGCTGCCACTCTCAAGTCAATAGTCCTGAAGTCCAAAGGCCGAGATACCATAGCTGGGGATCCAAGGAGTCCCTCATCATCATTATCACTTGGATTCATCAGCTTTCTCCCCAGCAAATTGCAGAAGACCTTTGTGTCATCTGCCGCAGCCGCGCGACGGAACACAATGCGACATTGTTTCATAATTACATCAGAAATGGAGACATTAATCTTCCGTTTTCTTCCCTTCTCAGACTTCTTTTTAAAGGCTTCAGCCGATGCATCTGCTAGAACTGAAATAACAGCTTTCTGGGCCCCAATACAAGAAAGATTCAAATTCAGAATCATACTTACTTAAAGCTATCGCACAAAATTGCACGTTAAGCTTCAGATTGACAACCATAGAAAAGTAATCTTTATAATTGACAAGCAAAAGGGTTCAACCTTAACATGACAGCATAGTTGATTTTCTCTTTAAAATTATAAATTCCTAAAAATAAGTATCTTAAGGTGAGAAAGTTAAATAGCACAACTCACGTAATTCTAAGATACCACACATTCTACTGACAGCATCCAAGCTTATTAACACTTGTTTGCCAGAAGATAGTCATAACCTGGTCAGGCAGCATACTAAAGTCTAAGCTAACTTGTCCTCTAACCAAATAGGCTTATTACTTAAACCAATCAAGACTATGAGAGGCACACGACAACAAACAGAAGTTGGTCAGGTGCACACTACCTCAGTGGTGGGAGGCATATGATACTCAACTATAACAGGTATTAGTTATTTATAGTGAAGTGCTGGCATTGCGAGTAAGACAAGCCAGCTGTTGCATACAGCCACAATTAAAATTCCTCTTCTTATCAAGTTTTCTACCAGACAAAAACCAGTGGTTAATAACATATTAAGTTACTGAGAATAGCACCTTTGTAGGTCCTGACGCATTGCCCTTGTAGACTTCCTTACTGATAGAATGTTCCAGTATTTTCTTTGCCCATTCTGGTGGATCCTTATCCAAAGCCTCATATACACATTTTCGGATTCTTGTTCCCACATTTGTTGGCAGCTTTCTAACAGGTTCCAGCATCTGCGCCCACGCTGGTATATTACCATCACCTCCCAAATTTGTTTCAACAGACACCATTCCATCAGACTCTTCTTCTTCTATGGTGAATACATGACTTTCCCTATTAAGCGAAGCAAATATTTTCTTTGTGGCCTCAGCAAGCAACTGAAATGCAAAGATACACAAACATTGATAAGCACCCTCATTTTCACAAGTCATAGAATACACTGTTGAGAAATGCAACCAAAGAAAGCAGGATTTGTAAAATCATAGTAAAAATGGAACTCAGAAGAGGCCAATAAAATCAAGACCCTAACAATTAGGCTGCTATTCAACCATTATCTTTCAAATAGCAAAGCACCACCCAAAACATATCAAGTGTAATCAAACAACTTAAATAGTCAAAGTTCTCAATTGAGATAATTTACCAAAAAATTCCTTTTCTAGAACCTAAAACTCATCGAGCGACTGTCAGTGTCAAAGCATGCAGCCTTAAATATACTTGTTCTTAGAAAGAGACCATGGTCAATCCCTTGTCGGTATCAAATGGTGAAGATAACTTATTGGCCCGTTGCGTAAAAGAAATATCAAGGTTCTGGGTACTGTTGGGTGATTCCAACAGCACAGAAAGGCAGTACTCTAGCAGGGAAGCAAGGACTGGAGTTAACTTCTATAAGGAATAGAGTGATGTTTTGGGCTTCTTGATGGACTCCAACGGTTATGATTGGAGTTTCTATTCTTTTATCATTCTGGTTTAGAAGCTGCAGCCTGCTGAGATATAGTGACATTCTTATGGGTGGATGGGGGAGTTAGCACACTATAATTAAGACTGCAGCTTTGCACAGATCGCAGACCTCTTGCCCACATCTGAACACTAGAAAGTTACCCAACGACTTTTCCTTAACTGTCTATGTTAAAATTGGCATGATTAAGTCGTGTATGTATGTATGATGTAATATGATCAGATAAAACTAAAATTCTAAGCCAGATGGTGAACACAATGAATGGGTACCCCTTTCATTTTAGCAAAACCTAATTACTTCCACAGAATCAAATAATGAAATATCATAACACCACAAAAGGATAAGATCTGATCTTACAAGTGCATCTGCTTCCATCCCCGCTACTCCAGTTAAAGAGCCACAGAGTACGCCACCATCACCTTGTAAGCAGCGGAACACTTTACTGCTTTCACGACCGGTAACCTCAGCAGAGTCCAGGTTACCATCCATGGCTAATACAGCCAAGATGTATCTCCGTGCCAACTCTGGCCATGTCAGTTCATTAATCGGGAGTAGCTTCAATCTTTTCAGAGGAATAGAACAGTCGATATCTTTTTTCCTTCCTCGCTTAGACTTGAACTCTCCCGAATCAAAATTTGGATCCACCAGAGCAGCAACCTTAGATTGCAACTCGCCTATGAGCACTCTTAGCAGTGAGGCATGAGCCTTTGTCAGAGCTATGCCAGAACATCTATTGTAGATAACAGATGCGAGTTTAGCCTGAGCTGCCTCCTTCATTGCTCCAGCTTCAAAATGGATGAATGCATTGGGGTTATTCCCAGAAACTGCCGAACTGAACTTGGAGCAAGATGATAGAACTAGGTCACTTTTAAAATCAACTTTACGTGCATTGAAAGCTTCGGAGCCCTGAAGTTCACTCCCATACTTCTCTAGTATATCTGAGCTGGCAAACCAAGGGTTTAAGAGTTCCTCCTCAAGTTCTCTCAATGAAAAAGCCTCTTTTAGACCCAAAATAGCATGGAAGCGCCATAGCATTTCCCAAATCTGAGTATATAAGCATAAGACCAATAAAATATCCCTGTAAATCATTTCATGTCTCAAATGCTAATCTAACAATCAGATTATGTATACAAACATTAGCAAAGAGCACACACATACCTGATATAAGTCACCAACAAGTGCAGGAGGGATCATTAAGCACAATGGCTTCCCAAGAGGAGGTGGCTGGAAATTCACATGAACCCCAGCCAACCTTGCTTTTTTGGACCTAAATAAACCATCTAAAACTTCCTCTTCCTTTCCATGCAACCCAGCCCCCATTTTAACCACTAGAAGCCCATTTCCAACAGTTAGCACTGTAGAACTGTTACTTCTATCTCTAAGAAATTGATACTTAGAACAGGACTTGGCACCAGGAAGCTGCTCCAAAAGTTCTTGAACAAATTCAACATCCAATCCAAATCTATCATGGTCAAGCCATTTTGATATGTCATCACAAGCACCTGACTCAGCATCTGCCTGACTGATGGAAGGTAAACTGATAGAACCGGGTAAACCACAAAACTTGTCCAATGAAGTACGGTTCAATTGGCCATTGTCATTTAGTTTAACCGCATTATGCAAAGCACCAGCATTTTCAACATGCTTACAACAAAACTTAATAATGCCTCTCTGTTTATATATTTTGGAACAAGCATTCACAATCTCTCGAGACATGGTTCTCCAAGCTGAAGATGATGAATTATCTTCTACTGACATCTCACCAATGTCATCCCCGGCAGCCAAATCAATAGATGTGCGAGATACAGGTTTTTCACAAACTGAATGATTTTCAAAATGCAATTGTGTTGTTGTTTGAACATCATTGGCTTCATCTGAACCACCCGTCAAGCAAGAAAAAACATCATTTACCATAGGGGGGGCAGGTTCTGACAGAATCATATGTATACTTCCATCATTTCCGTAAGTGTCATGACTGTCTCGATCACTTTGAGTGCATAAATCACCTAGTTCTGGCCTAGACAGAATAGTTGAACCACTGGGAATCGGCAAGGCAGAGCATGAACATCTTCTGATCTTAAAAACTGGTCCAGAATCACCACCGTCTAAAACTTCACATATAAATATGGAACCAGTAATCCTATCATGCCAGCACGATCTGTATCCTATAGGCCAGATTAAATTAGAATCGTTATACGAGGGCCTTGTATCAACTTCCCCTAATGAAAGAACAAAGAAATCTTCAAATTGCACTGGAAATCCCTCCTGGAAAGTAAGACAGACAGAAATCAGCACAACATAACTACATAAAAAACTTATGCTATATGACTGGGCTTTATTTTCCGTAAAAAGATAACAATTAGAAAACAGATAAACTTACACTATTGTGCTGCGACCCGATGCATCCAATTCCATTTGATCCAGCTTCTGTAACTTCTCCATTATTTACCAAACCACGGGCTGAAACATCCGGACCTGGACCATGGGAAGAGAGCTTTTTGCAATAACCACTGATCGAACTTTCCTTATTTTCAGTCACTCCATTGGCATATGAAGCTCTTGACTTTCTTTTCCGGGGTTGATAAGTCTTCTCTGTCATAGACAAAGACCCATCTCTTCTTACTTCAGACCCCATAGAATTGCCGGACAACCCAAGATAGTGTGCAACTTCTGATAGTGAATCAAATGTCTTTCCATTTGGAGCACAGTAAACTACATATGGTTCATTACTGTCTATGGACTGCTTGAATTCTACACGCCAGCCGTCATCAAGCACTCCGTGCCTCTCAGAAACAAAATCTCTAAGAGCCTGCAGAACTATTTCATTTGAATTCAGGGATGATACTCTAACAGCTGTATTATTACTACTCCTATGTCTTCCAACTGGAAAACCCAAACCTACTTCATCAAACCCTCCACTAGCAGTCTCTGTATGATGCAATATATCTTCATATTTAACCGCTTGTGTCAAAATCGCAGAACCTTTGTGCAAGCCATATCCATTTCCGGGGTACAAGAAGTTTGAATAAGTCACTGGAGCACCAAATGGATTTCCACCAAAAGAATTACCACCCGGAGTGTGCTTTCTATAATCAAAATAAGTATAAGCAGTAACTACTAATGGACAACATGCATTCAAAATAAGTATATCAAAATACTAATGGACAACACTCAATAATAGACATGAGATACATAATATAGAATCAGCAAAAACGTAAAAGAAGTTATAACACATATCAACAACTGGTATGTCCAAAACAATCACTAAATGATGGCACCAGCCTCAGACAGATGATGCATCCAGTGATGCCAATTAAATGCCACAAAGAGCTCATATTTGCCAATTCATTCGCATAAATGTAATAGTCAATAGCATGCATGAAATCCAGGAAAGACTGAGTCTTTACTATCATTTTTTCATATTAAACCAACCCGACTACCCCAATGTTGAAGTAATGTATCATCACCGCAAGCTCACAGGATCAAATCAAAGTATGGCTTCAAAGACTAAGGCTTTATTGTCATTCGACAAATGTAGTCCACAATACCATGCATGGAGCTGTGTAATACTAAATCTTCATTAGAATTCTTCTAAACAGACCTCCCGAATCCATTATCTAAGTCTTTTAAGTTCAAATGATCATCGAAAATAAGCTCACATTATCGAAACAAAGCCATAAAAACAGTTCAAAGAATCAAACTTTAAGCATAATGACATTACCTCACATCTTCCGCCACGTCACCGTCGCTAGGCGGCGAAGCGTTGATGTCGAGAATATGCTTGGACTTCACGCCGAGCGGCCAGCGCTTGCTCTTGACGCCGCCGCACATACACTCGCCGCAGACCCACTCGTCCAAATTGACAGCCTGGCGGCCGCGCATTCCGGCGCAGGTGAGGTGGAACCCCCGCTCGCAGCCGTCGCAGACCACCACGTGTCCGCAGACCTCGGGCTTCCCGCACGACGCGCACGCCGAGCCGTGACCGCCGCCGGGAACACCGGCCGGGCCCCCCGCCGGCGGGGAGGGGTTATCATGATAATATCTCACCACGTCCACCGAATCCGGTAGGGCTTCCGGCGAAGGGATCCTCTTGTTCAAATCGATAATCCTCTCATTCAAATCGATCCCCAGACAGGCGCGCGTCGTCGTCTCCGCCGCGGCGGAGTCTCGGACCTCGTCGGTGGCTGATTCCGTTATTTCCATCAACGGCGTTCAGTCGTCGTCGTCGGCGGCGAGGTTAACATTGTTTTCACGTCGAGATTGGAAAAAAAAAAAAAAAACCTCAGCTCTCTCTCGCTCCGATCGGACGGCTGAGATTCGACGGAGATGGATGTAGAGGTTTTTCTGAAATAGAAGAAGATGAAGAAGAAACCGAGACTGAAAAGCTCTCTCTTTCTTTCTCTTTTTTTCTCTCTTCTATTTCGCTTTTGTTTTTTCTCTTCTGGAATTTTTTTTTTAACGAGGGACTGTAAATTTTGTGAAATTGGATGAAGAAGGTGGAAGGTGAAGTGTGGGCGGACGCGCTGGGAGGTGTGTTTAAATACTGACCTACCGCGCTTCACGAGCGACACCTGGACTCCGTGGACCGATTTGCAGTCCCAAACTGGACTTCCAAAAAGTACACTGTGTACACCACAATCTCGTCCAAATTTAGGGTTTCTAAACCTTTGCTTGGTTTTGAGTTTTGTCCCTTCATTGCCTACATTCAACATTTTATTTTGGGTGGAAAGGGTTAACTGAATTGCAAATTTCTTCCTATCTGAAAATAATTTCTGGTATACTGTTGCGGTGGCGCTAACAGTTGATTAGGGTGTTTACGACGGTCTTTCGGCACAATGAGGCGGCAATGTCTGTTGAGTTTTTTGAATACTTACTAGAGATGGTTTTTATCATGAGTAACGTAAAGACGATCATTATGTGCGATCTTCGGTTTTGGTATATTCATCTTCTCGATTAGATTTTGTTTTGTCATTAATTTATTGTGTTGTGATTGTCTGGTTCGGGCGATTGAGCATTTAAAGTTTTATTGAATCTCCATTATTAACAGTTATGAGAAAATAATTAGTAGCGTGAATATATGTATACAAGGCGACAATTACCCGCGTTTCTCGCTTCTAACATGCTTCACTAACTTCTCGACTTGCATATAAGTATCAAAGAGCGATTGTAATAAATTAAAGTCGTGGTTATTCATCCTTACAAGATAGGCTCTTTGATATGGGAATCCGAGCCATAAAGGTATATGAAAGATTACGAACTTTTAATTGGCCACATCTTTACCGCATCTTTTGAAAATAGAAGAAATATTCATTTTTCTTCGAGCTATTATATTTTGCAAAGGGATCCAATCAAACTTAAGTAATGTACAAACGAATATTTTTCTCTCAACTTTATGGTTTGTATTCTATCTTTGTTTGCGGCGACTCCTTTGCGACAATGGCGGTTTGATCGTCTGTGTTAGATTTAGGCTGATTTGGATCAGACTTTAGGGTTGTTGCATCAGGTTTTAGCAAGGTTGCGGGGATTGAATGGTGTGGCGGAGCCAAAACCGTCCGCCGAAGGTGGCGGCAGCATTAGCAAGGTTGGGGTGCCCATTTCCTTGGGTGTCCTTAGCAATTGGGCTTGGGCTATTTTCAAAAGAGGCTAAGGTTAAGCGTAGCTTATTCGTGTTTTTTGGGCCAAACGAACTAGGATAAATGCATGGGGAGCTTTTTTGCAGGGTATCTTCTAAGGCCAGCGAATAAGCTGAGGAAGTACTTGGTTATGTTTCGGTTTCTTTTCTAACATCGTCAGGAAATCACACATGTGTTTCTTTGTGCTTATTTATTTTTAGTTACATTTAGGTTGTCTTTATATCGTTGTATCTTGTTTGTAGACAGATTAGGGCTTCTTACAAATGACTCAATTTTGTCGTAGCGCTTTCAGGGGTGAACTATTTCTATGTAACTTTTTCTTATTAATGGTTTGACATTCTCCCTTTTAAAAATATAAAACATAAAAATAATGTTCAGCTTTTCAACACCCTTACTTGAAACATTAGAAATTTTGTGAATTTTATAAAACTTTGTCCTTTCCTCACTTTAGACGAGCTAGTTTCTAATTTTTACTTGTTAATTGATATTTGTGTTTCAAAATTACTTGGTTGGTTTTTTTATTATCATTACAGTAGACATCTAAATGTAAGACATACATGAACCGAATTCAAACATGGTAAGTGGCCTAGCAGTTGTGATTCTTAATTCAAAAGAAATCATAATCAAATTTGAAATTGAAATTAGTACATTAGTGAGAGTTAAGATGAACATTTGACAAACGTTACATTCAAAAGTTGATAGACATGCATGAATATCAAGTGTTAATATTGCCAAAACAACATAATTGTAAATTTGTAGAATTCAATAGCTAGAGGCACATATGGTTATAAATCACCCTTTATTTATTAACCTCTATCTAAACCACATAATATAACTCATTAGCACAAATGTGAATAACACTTGCATGCACTACGAGCCACGTGAATTTTACGTCATTTTTTTGCTAGCTGGTGTTTTCTATGCTTGTCACTTCGTTCAAATGCATTTTACTCCCTTCTTTTCAGGCTTTTATTATAGTAGACATCCAGATGTAAGACATGCATGAACCAAATTCAAACATTGCAAGTGATCTAGCAGTTTCAATTCTTTATTCAAAAGATATCGTCCACACAATATGAAATCATAAAAGTTGTAACCAAATTTGAAATTAGAATTAGTAAATTTGTTAGAGCTAAGATGCGCCAGATATTTGACAAATGTTACATTCAAAAGTTGATAGGCCTGCATGAATGCCAGTTGTAAATATTGTCAAAACAACATAATTATAAATTTGTATGATTCAATAGCTAGAGGCACATATGGTTAGAAATCACCATTTATTTATCAACCTCTATTTAAACCACCTAATAGAACACATTAACACAAACGTGAATAAACACTTACATACACTACAAGCCACATGAATTTCACTTCACTTTTCTGCTAGCATTTTCTATGCTTGTCACTTTGTTCAAATCCATTTTGGGTTTGTGTATTACCTTTTTCTCCCATCGTTTAGGCTTTTATTACAACAGACATCTAGATGTAAAACATACATGAACCAAATTTAAAAATGTAATACAAATGGTAGCTGACCTGGCAGTTTTATTTTTAATTCAAAATATATCATCCACACAAATATGAAATTGAAAATTGTAACCAGATTTGAAATCAGAATATTAAATAAGTGAGAGATAGGATGCGCCACATATTTGACAAACATTACATTCTAAAGTTTATAAGCCTGCATGAATACCAAGTGTTAATATTACCAAAACAACATAATTGTAGATGTGTAGACTTCAATAGCTTTTTTTTAGAAATGTAGACTTCAATAGCTAGAGGCACATATGGTTAGAAAATCACCTCTTATTTACAACCTCTATCTAAACCACATAATATAACTCATTCACATAATCGTGCATAACACTACGGATCACATGAATTTTATGTCACTTTTCTGATAGCGTTTTCTCTGCTTCTCGCTTTGTTCAAATTCATTTCGGGTTGATATATCTACCATTTTCTCCCCTTTATCTCTCAGGCTTTTACTACAATAGACCTTCAGATGTAAAACATTCATAAACCAAATTCAAACATGTATGACACGTTTACTTACTTGGAATATTCTAATTTATCAGGAATGAAAAACGGAAGGAATAAGAGACGGAATGAAATCGTATGTGGAGATTTCAATTTCATTGAGCTGTTTATCTATCCTATGAAATTAGAATATGAATGCAACTAATTACGAGTCTGATTACTAAAATACTCCTTAAAAGGCAGCTACACATTTATGTTGATCTAGTTTTGTTTGTCGTTTTGATTGTCTTAGTTGATAAGTTATGTATAATCAACAAACCAAGATGAACTTTTTTTTTTTTTGATAACAAGATGGACTATATATTTCGATTCATTGTATTAATTGTAATCATGTGGTTACATATTAATAATATAATACATAGGTTACATGTATGCTTATATATATATATATTGTAATCTCATCCTTATATAAACTCTCTTCTACCATGATTTATTAACATCATTTGGACGTAGTACTATCATTTTGAGTGTATCTCAAACCGCAAGATGCAAAGGGTTGAACAACAAAATTAAAACGCCATGCATACTTTTATACTTTTAAGTAATATTATATTTAAATCAAACAAACAATTTTATAAATAAAAAAAATTAAACAACTTCAACAAATAGCATATTATTAACATAGAAAAAAAAAGCTTTAAGAAAATAAAATTTGAAATTACTAGCATTTTAAACAAATTTCTCAATATTATTAACATATTAGAATTAAATAGGGTATTTTCGGCATAAAAATATTAACATAGAAAAAAAAGCTTTAAGAAAATAAAATTTGAAATTACTAGCATTTTAAACAAATTTCTCAATATTATTAACATATTAGAATTAAATAGGGTATTTTCGGCATAAAAGTTGTTTTTTGACGGTGTCATTCCTATACCCCGAGAAATTTTTCAATGCAACTGTAGACCACTTGACACTGACACATGGTCCTCCCTCACCTATAAGGTCTTGACATGTGTATACCTATTACACGTAAGTTACAAATAGGGAATCTAAGTTCTTCTCCTTTTGACACCGTTATGATCAGAAATTTTCTTTATTTTTTAATTTTTTTAAGAAGATGTCGTTGTTACCAGATCAAAAGAAACATGAAGACAAGAGGCTCTATCAAGATGATGGTTGTGTCCATAAGATGATGGTTTCTTTTGTTCAGATCAAAAGAAAAAAGATGATGGTTTTGTCCATAGATCTTGGGCATGGATTGAAAGAAGAGATTATTTTTGAAATTCATATTTACTTCTCCCCGTCTTCTTCTAATCATCTCGGATGTGTGGAATTGTATTCTCAAGGTATGAGGAACCGGGGTTCTCAAGGGAGAGAGCAAGAACTTTAGGATCATTGTGATTTGTGGTTAAGAACAAGAAATCAAATTAAAACCCAAATCTGTATCAATATCGATCTGATATTAATTTTGAAGAATGGTGCACCCATAACACAACCCATATCTCAATGAATCCTCATATAAAATTTCACCCAGAAACAGAAGACGATTTGATATCCATTTTGGGTACCGATTGATTTTTCGTGTTGATGATAATGAACCAAAACTCCATGTAAAGATCAGAACCCAGATTGCATAAAGCATCTTTCATTCTTGCCAAGTGCTTGTCGGCAATGATGAGCTTGATTGTGAGAGAGATTCAATCACAAAACCAGAAAAACGAAATCTTGTTTTATTTTTTATTTTTTTTGTTCGAACGGTGAACTAACGTTGATTGTTAACATACACATGTCAAGACCTTATAGGTGAGAGAGAACCACGTGTCAGTGTCAGGTGGTCTTATGGCTGCACTGAAAAATTTCTCCCTAAACCTACCTAACAATTCCGAGTTGTTAAGGAATAGATTCCTTGTTAGGAGGTGACATCTACGTCAATTTTAATTTTATTATGTGTAAATAAACACATAAATTATCTTTTACCGAAATCATTCCTTTACTTCTCAATTTCATTTAATATAAGTAAACGTGTCCGTAATATAAATGGTAATAGACCTGATCGTTTCAAATCTCAACTCAAAAGATTTAATCCTCATTACTAATATACCAGCTTAGCTTTGTTTTGCAACACAAATATGAAATCATTAAAACCTGACTTGTAACCAAATATAAAATTGAAATTAGTAATTCTAATGCTAGACTTGTAGAGAGCGAGAGTCTGATAGACAAAGTCGAGCCCCTTTCCCTGTCCGGCGACGTGCTCTCTTGCCGTCGTCAGACAAGCCTTGTCAGCCCCATGTGGGTCTGGAAAAAGCCGAGCTTCCCGATCATGGTCCTTTATTATGTTGGGAAGTTTTGGTTGGTGTTTTGCAGGATGTGGAAGGGTGAACATATGGCTGTGGCTGATCGACGTCGGGCAGTTATCGGTGGGCTGGCCGGCGGAGAGGATTGGATGCGCGACTTCAGCGATGGCGTGACAGCACGACCCTGTCTTGATCAGATCGTCTCGATCTGGGTCAGATCTTTCAGATTTGATATTTGGTTGCGGCGGCTGGACAATGGTTGCATTGTTCCACATGACACCTAAAATAGAAAAGTTCAATTCAACCCGTCACCCCCCATGTCATTGCTTCACTATAACTTTGATTCTCTCCTACATATGTACATAACATCATGCTGCTAATGAAATATTGGCAGGTTCAAACCTCATTTCAGGTAAAGCCCGTTCATTCTCTCTTTTGCATTTATTCATTTTGATTTGCTCTTTAGAATTTGATTGAGGTTGCTAATCACAATTGATGGTTAACACTTTGGGTTTCTTAAAGTTAGCTCTATTGAGTGCATGCGGTACTGATGAAAGATTTTGAGGGTTGCTATAAGTTGGAGGAGAGGAAGAAAGTTTTGAGCTCGTTGTACAAAAAATATCAAGAGAGGTCCAAATATCTGGAGGTCTAACTAGAATTATTTCCGAAAAAGAAAAAGAAAAAAAGAACTGAATTGCAGAACGAAGATTAGCTTACCTACCAAGGACTACTTCAAATTAATGATTAGCTTCTCGAGGTTAGGACCTGGAAATGGTAACTTCTTAGAAATAATTACTGATCAGCAGGCAAAAAGTAATCCAAAATTTATCAACCGGAAATAACGTAATACAAGACTGGACATTCAACCGATGTCAAAAGAATGCATGGCTATGGCTTGTTTACTAACTTTCCCAATTATAAACATCTCAATCTCAACACCTGAAGTATATACAGACGCAAAAAAGAAAGAAAGAAAAGAGAAACAGAAATTGAAATTGATGATATCAAACCAAAGCAACTAAGCAAGGGCAGATGTAGGCTTGCTAAGCTCGTAACTGTTTGAAAATGGAGATAGTAGTACTAAATCTTGTCCGTGTTGTATGATCATGTGTTAAGAGGAGCCAACAACAAGACCTTCCCGAGAGATATTGGTCACCCGAAGAACAGCTTGTGCGCTAAGCGGGGAGAGTTTCGATTGGCAGAAGTTCTCCCAAGAGTCCACCTCGGGTTGCACCTCCTCAGATACTGCTGTTGGAGAGGGATTCTGAAATTTCTCATAAACAGTCTGCAACTCAAGGAGGAGGCTTCGAGCAGCCTCCCTTGATTCAGGGAGCTGGTCGCTAAGCTGGGAGGCGGCAACTTGAATTAATTTGTCAATACCATAAGCTTTAGTACCTTCAACACCCTACAGACAGACACAAGATAAAACATCAAGTACCTAGAGGGAAAGAAAGCAACCTTGCAGAAAGTTGGTTACGAGTGATATAGACAGATGCACCAAATCATAATGGTCTCACAACACTATCTTAGGGAATAACAACATGAAAAAGGCAATACACTGTTGATATAAAACAGTATCTCAAACCTTTGAAAGAATTCCTCACCAGGAAATTTAAACAAACATCACTGTCTACATATTAAGCAAAGAAACAGGTAGCAGCTTCAATAGCTTCAGGAAAATGTAGATGCTAGGTAACATTTCAAATGAACTTAGTAATGGAAATTCATCAGAGTCGAGGAAAAAAATTAAAATCTTCAATAGGATGTCTACGGTTAAGCACTTTTAGCATCACCTACACACCTCATCTTTCAAAATGACTGACAAGAATATCAACAAGTATTAGGAAATAAAATGTTTTTTTTTGTTATAGAGAAAGGAAAACAGAAATCTCTCACTAGCAAATACACAACACAATTTCAAAAGACAAAATGAGAAAAATGAGTATATCTGAATTCTCTTCTCTTACCAGTCGTGGAACACTTCGACAAAAGCACATTGATGCCTTTGCACGAATTCTAGGATTTTTGTGCTTGAGATATGGTTGCAGCATTGGTAACAACAATGTGGGGGAAACCCATGTGGTCATCGCTACTAAAGCTCTTTCAGCTGCCTCACATACAAATCGTTTATCTTGTGAAGACTTGAGAAGAAGTTGTAGTAGCTGAATGAGTCATATTTGGGGAGCAAAGAAAAAAAATTAATCATATATTCAGCAGTAACCCTTTACTATAAAAAGGAAGTGACAAAATAAAGATGAGGCAATGTAACAGTAGAGGCAAAGAAAACAAGTTACCAGAGGGTCCAGGGAATCAACTATACTGTCATTGTAAGCGTTCAAGATATCTGCAGATGTCATAATCGCAGTTTTGCAAACAGCACTTCTTGGATTCTTCAGGGACCTCACTACAAGCGGAATCACATCTCCCCTATTAAACAGAATATGACAATAGTTAAATCTTCAGCACCATCAATAAATAACGTATTTTACACATCAATAGCACATGCTTCTTTCAATCAGATTAATTTAAAAACACAAGACTTACAGTTTCTCTAGCATAGTTTCCTTGTGAAAAATGGACAACCGGCGGACAGTATTGAGTGCTTCACAAAGTAGAACCCAATCTTTAGAGTCTAGTCCAGTTAAGAGTGTCTGGAACATCAAACAAGAAATGCACCGACACCATACAGTTAGTAAGAAAACATATAGATGAATACTAATCAGTTATGCCCAAGTTTAAGCAAAAATACTAAGGGAAATGCCCAAGTTTAAGCAAAAATACTAACGGAAGGTATAGAATAAATACCTTAAGACTCAAATCAACATCTTCTACGTCATTCAAATTCTCAGAGTCGATGTATTCTACTTCTGTATTTGCAACCTCAACGGCATTCACAACTTCCTCACCATTAGTAGAAGGGGCACCCAGAGAGACAGAGATTTTCTTCTGGCACTCTTCATGATTTACAGTAACATTCCCAGCAAAGGGTTTAGTTATGACTCCTTTGCTACAGCTTTCATTCTTCCTCTCAGATCCAGGTATGGTATTGAGATCTCTAAGAGCTGACATTGCTGTTGGCCTTCAACTCTGAACAAAACAAAATCACAACAGTGAAAAATGCTTACTCAAACTTAGCACATCTTGGTATTTGATGTGGTCGCTCTAACTAGATAAGCATATCAAATTTTAGCACAGAGATAACTGCAGCTCAAAGTTTACAAAACTAGCCCAAGTGAAGAATCCAAAGCAGACAACTAATACACAGACCACATTAACATAATGCCAAATGATACCAGCTCTAACACTGTTTGATCTGAAAATAAGTTCAACGTGGGTCACATAGAGCGCACTCCCTACTTTCTGGAATCCTTGTTCTAATCAAGGACTACATTTCCACCTTAAAATCAGCCATCTATATGCAACTCCAGAGTAGTTATGCAGTCACCGGGTGAATCAGTGAGCAACAACCAACTAAAACCAGTTCCTCCATATATTCTCCAACCGAAAATCCGACCCACTTCATTTTCTTCAAAAATAACTTGCCAGGCTCAGTAGAATAGCCTAGAACCTAATCGACACACCGAGCGCTTGAACCACCGCACTAGACACACACAGTAAGCAAAAAACACTCAATCCACCGGAAATGCGAGTCTCTGAAAACCTCAAGATCTCACTCCCCACCAAATCCAACACTCAAAAGTCAACACCAAAACACAAACCAGCACATCAACATTATCACACAAAAAAAAATCACTAAAATAAAAACCTAGCAGAAAACACCTAGGTCTCCATAATCAAAACCGCGAAGACGACGATCCGAATCGCAATCTGTTTTTTTTTTTCTTTCAAAAATGCGATCACTCTACAAGATCTCGCGCGCTACGCTAACTCGCCGATCATCCTATTTCGCCCTAACCGATTCGAATCGGAGCTTCGCAAATTGAAAAAACGAGTACAGCAAACAAACCACAAGCAGCATTATCAAACAGAGAGACGAGAGAGAGAGAGAGAGAGAGTACCTGAGAGCGAAGCAGAGAGTGAGAAAATGAAGAGCAGACGTCAAAGAATGAAAGCTTTGAGTCCACACTGAGCCGACTTGGAAATTTATATATAGCAGAGAGAGAGAGAGAGAGAGAGATTTCGTAACTGGCGAGCGGAAAGGTCTGAAACGACGGCGTTTTGGGATGGATGGGTGATCCGACCCGGGCCGGCAGAGTCGGGATCCTCCATGTGACGGCCTCATAAATATACACATTAAACTTTTGTTCCGTTGCGGTTTTGCTGTTTTCTATTTGCCCACGGATTTAAGGACAATATCGGAAATGCCACCACGGGTCATTATTGTTTGATTATCTAAGATTATTGTTTTCTTATTAGAGAGCAAAATTTATATGGATTTTGAAATTAATCTTACCAAAAAGGAGGGGATTATGAACTGACGCTCCAACACTGGAAAATGAGATAATATCAATTTTTTGTGGAAATTATTGGGGGGATAAGGTGGCCCGTTTGCACTACCTCTAAAGTTTATGGGGAGATTTTGTACTCTAATGTTAACGTCGGTGCATAGCTTCCACTAATTTGAGCAACTATCAACTGTTTTGGGTAATTAACATCATTACACGAGTCTTGTTTATAATGTCATATCATATGCCTCTGTATCACGTAACATGTCTGATCAATTAATTAGATGATTACAAAGTGGACCGAGAATTTTTGTGTTTAGTCCATAACTTCACACAAGGTATCCTTATTGAGAAAGTATAGTGTATATGATCGATGTTTGAATAATTGATTTTGTGTTTAGTCCATAACTTCACACAAGGTATCCTTATTGAGGAAGTATAGTGTATATGATCGATGTTGGAATAATTGATGGCAAAGCAATATGATAAGTTTCTCTTAAAATTCTCATTTATAATCTTAACCGTAGCATGCTGTGTGGTGGTTAATGAGATGACCGTGAGAGACTGAGAATGACATTTGGTTTAGTTTTAGTTTTTGTTGCATGAACTAATGGTGTTCCTTATCACTTATAGTGATGTGGTGTCTAATTATATACTCAACATTTTTTTTTGGGTGATATGATCAATGCTAGTAGCACTCTAAATTGTCAAAAAAATAATGAAAATCTAGAAAGGTAGTCGGTGATTGAATAACAAAGTAAACAAACAATTTGAGCTCAGTAAATAAAACAGTTTGACGAAGACCATATTCGTGGTCATTGCTTCGGTCTCACCTCTTCTCTCCCCAACAGTGCAGTTTCTGCAAGAAAGAAACAGACAACACCAAAATTATAACAATCCCAAACCCCTCACCTTTCCTCTCAGGAATAAAACCAACTCCCCCCCTCAATCCGTTCAAGCCACCCACAAAGCAGCAATGGAAAAGAAGAAAGACATGATTCGTATAGAGCGCGAGTCCGTGATTCCAGTCCTCAAGCCCAAGCTCATCATGACCTTGGCCAACCTCATCGGTATTATTCCTATTCAATTCTATTAATTGCTTTAGGTTGTTTGCTTCAATGTACTTCACTGAAAACACGCCTTGTTTTTCGCAGAGCATAGTTCCGACCGGGCGGAGTTTCTGAAGCTGTGCAAGAGGATTGAGTACACCGTTCGGGCTTGGTATCTTTTGCAGTTCGAAGATTTGATGGTATTGTGTCTCGTATTGTGCACTTGGTCATTTTGTCATGTTGTTGTTGTTATGATGAGGTATTTGTTTGTTGACGTATGGTTTGTTTGCAGCAACTGTATTCGCTGTTCGACCCCGTAAATGGGAATCAGAAGTTGCAGCAGCAGAATCTTTCTCCGAAAGAAATTGATGTGCTGGAGCAGAATTTCCTCACTTACGTAATGCAGGTAGTTCTTGTTTTTTTGTTTTGATAATATGCATACAGGGAAGTCTGTTTTGAATGTATGAGGACTAGAGAATACGAGAACTTGCGAGTAGCGTTGTATCTGGAATCCTTGTAGTATGGACTGTTATCGATTTACAATGTAGTACAAGTATGTAATATTGGTTAGTTATGGGTCCAGGTGATGGAGAAGAGTAATTTCAAGATTACAAGTGATGAAGAGATTGAGGTTGCGCATTCGGGGCAGTATCTTCTGAATCTTCCCATCATGGTTGATGAATCTAAGGTATGCTGTACGGGGTATCCCTTCATGTCAATTGAGTAAGATGGCAAGTAAGAACCGGCAGACTAAATGCATTTGTAAATTTCGGTGCAACTGTTTACTTTATGTTTTATAATTTTGATGTGCTCTCTCATATTCTGATCCCAATGCTTGGTTCCTGATGAATGTAGCTTGACAAGAAGCTTCTGAAGGCCTTCTTTGAAGAGAATCCTCAGCCAAACCTTCCTGATTTTGCTGATAAGGTATTCTTGCAAACATTTGGAAGTTGTAGATTCTATTTAATAATTCAAGCTTGTTTTGTTACTCCTTGTTAGGAAACAGTAGTAACTATACCACCATCCTTGTTAGAGTTCTAATACGTGTTATTTTTCGTACATTCAGTACATTATCTTCCGTCGTGGTGTTGGACTTGATCAGACAACTGATTACTTTTTCATGGAGAAAGTGGACATGATCATTGGACGTTTTTGGGCATATCTTTTACGAATAACCAGGTAAGTAATTCTTTTGAATTTGTTATACAGTTATTAACTATAATGATTGATGGGATTGTATCAATTTTAATAGAGGTGAACCAAATACAATCGTATGTTTCATGTTTGAAAAAGTCATATTTAGCCACTACCTATGATTGGTATTAAAGACAATTAAGAACGTACCTGAGAAAATTCACTTTAGATATTGAAGCAATTGTTTCTCTCTCCATTGTTGCTATGATTGCCATTGCAGGGTTGAAAAGCTTTTATCCAGAAGGTCAAGTAGTCGGCGTACAAAAGATCCAAAGAAGGATGATGAAATCACCTCAGAAGCCAACGGGGAGGAGGAGGAGGACTTATATGTTGAACGAATTCGTCTTGAAAATATGGAACTAAGGTTGTCCCACTTGGCTTTATTTTTGCATAGGACTAAGCTATGGCCACTTCTGATACTTATATATTCTTTGTCCTTCAGTGTTAAAGGCTTACTGAGCAAGACGACAATCAAAGAGCCAACCTTTGATAGGATAATTGTTGTTTACAGGTAATCTGTTGTCTTAGCTTTAATATGATTGTTTTTGATAATGTTGTTGTGAATCGTGCACGGTTAAGTTGGTTCTTCCTCTTTAACAAAATTAGGCTGGTATTTAGTCACCAAGTTGGGGATCTGTTTTATAGAATTATATTGTGTAGTTTCCTAGTTTCCTGTTTCATATAGTTAGACTATACTGGATATCAGTCCAAAGGAACACATGAACCAGGGATTTCTTTTACATTGGAGAATATAATGAATGCTATAAGTTATGGGTTTATTATGTATTATTTAATATTTTTAAAGGAAAGGGTGTTCCGTTGTTTACTGATTGGTGATCTATGAAGCCTGCCCTTAAATGACCTCAAAATAAGTCACTGATGTGAGTGTTATGATTATTCAGGCGAGCAAGTCCCAAAGCAAAAGAAGAACGAGGAATATTTGTGAAACATTTCAAAAATATTCCAATGGCCGATATGGAGATAGTTCTTGTAAGTTCCTTTCTATCTCTTTCCCCCAATGGGCCTGAGTCTTATAGCTTTCTACATTTTCTTTATAATTATTCTTTAAGTTTGGGGCCTATGTTTGGATACCACTTAACCTTGTTTAACTTATATCTTTGACAGCCCGAGAAGAAGAACCCAGGATTAACTCCAATGGACTGGGTCAAGTTCCTTGGCTCTGCTGTAGTTGGGCTGGTGAGTTTCTTAGTGGCAATGAAGTTTGTCTACGTGCACTGTTCTGACATTTTTTATTTTGCAAAGTCCAGCTTATCATTTCTTTCTTCTACAGGTAGCTGTTATTAGTTCGCTTGAAATGCCTAATGCTGACTTTTGGGTCATCATTGCAATTCTTTCCACTGTGATTGGTTACTGTGCTAAGATATACTTCAGGTAGGTTTCTTATTATGATTTATGTTTCTTCCAATTGTCTGGTTAGGTGTATATTGTTCATAATAATAAGCCTGTATGTCATGCTAAGGGCGTATGATGTTAAATATGTTCTTATAATTATGTCTCTTGAATTTCATTGTTTGGGATGTATGTAATTCTTTCGATTAATATGTGTGCCACTGTGAAAAGTTTTAGTCTGACAAGTTAACTATTTCAAATATCTGCTTTTGTCTCTGTTGATTCTATATGGTAAACATAGTCAGATTAGGCCACTATATGCTGTAAAGTCAGTCTGATGACATGATTGGTCATGGGTATGGGGTTGCATGTTTACTCATTCTCTGAGTGTCCAGCTCTATATGATATTGTAATTTCATCCGCCTCACATTGTTTCATACTTTTTCTTTCAGCTACTAATGTGGCTACTGTTTCTTGATTAACTGTAGTTTTCAGCAGAACTTGGCTGCATATCAGAACCTAATAACACAGTCCATGTATGACAAGCAACTGGATAGTGGAAGAGGTACTCTTCTTCACTTGTGCGATGATGTGATTCAACAGGAGGTAAGCTGCAAGCTTTGATGATTTTTTTTTTTTTGGGTGAATTTGTGTTGGTGGTTAATAGGTTTTATTGGTGTAACTAACTATAACTATGCCACATACATACACAGATACACGTTACATATAGTCATAGACACATACATATTACATTGATAATGCTCATACATACACAGACACACATATTACATATAGTCATGTACACGTAGTTGTTACATACATAATGTGAGTAACTAACTGCACATATTTACACAAAATACACATGTTACATATAGTCATACACATACATATTGCATACACAATCCTGCATAGTACCAGGTGCAAGTAACTAACTAAAACTATGCACATACATTCACATGTTACATATAGTCATATACACGCACATATTACACATACTGAATCAGGTGCTAGTAAATACAGACAATTCACAATCTAACAGAGTCCAAGGAATTGGTTCACTTGTTTCATGAGACATGTTTGTAGTAATCTATACGTTTTTTTTTTCTCCATTTAAAGTTGAATTTGTCTTGTTTAACAATAGCACTGACTCGAAATAGATTTAATACAGTTACACACCAGTGGTGCTTATATGGGTACTCTTATGTCTTGAATGATTAGGTCAAGGAGGTGATACTTTCTTTCTATATATTAATGGAGCAGGGAAAAGCTACAAGAGAAGTACGGATCTTTCTTCTTTACTTATATCTATAGCACCCTAATTATTGCAAGAAATTTAATGTATATTCTTGAGAAGTCTTATTTGGGATGATTGGATGAATTATTATAGGATCTGGATAGGTGGTGTGAGGAACTCATTAAAGAAGAGTTTGGCGCCAGCTGTAATTTTGATGTGGATGATGCAGTTGAGAAGTTGGAAAAATTGGGAATTGTCTCCCGGGTAAGACTCCCTGAAGCCCTTATTGAACACGGTGGTAAATCTTTAATAGTATAAATGATGATGTCATCACTTTTTAGATTTACCGTAGCTCCTACTTAATGAACATGCAAGCCAACAAAAATGATTAATAGGCCGATTGTTACTGATTGCTATTTCTCCATTGAAAAAGCGTGAGGCCATGAGGGACTCAAACCATCACGTTTTTTATCTTGTATTTCCTTGCATGGTAAATTTTTATGAATCCGATACATTTAGGTACCTTGATCATTTAGATTATGTAATATGTCTTCTGTAGAGAACTGCTTCTTCTTTTCTCACTTGGAACTTACCTGTGAATTTAGGATTCCGTTGGACGGTATTTCTGTGTTGGGCTGAAACGTGCAAATGAGATAATTGGGACAACCACTGAGGAGCTTGTTCTGAGGGCAAAACAAGGCAAACAAGGCAGTACTTCTTGATTCTGTCTTGTCGGAGGGCTTCTTTCATACCTTCACTAGAATGTGTTTATTGCTTGGGGCAGGTGCTTATCTTCACTAGACCATCATCAATCCTCTTAGAGGGAAGACCTCAAAATATTTCGTTGCTTGTTAATATCTCTAAATCTTTGATCGAGGCTTTTCTTTCCATAGTTTATGTATTTAGAAGTGTGCATGTAGTCGAGCTAGCTAGAATCCAGTTGAAGACTTCATGGTCATCTGCTATTGATTGTAAATGGTGGAACTTTCATTTCCCGATAGTGGTCGAAAACTGATGGTGACCATAATTTGTAATGAAGCATGGTTTGAATGTGGGTGGTTAGGTTGATGTCCTGAGATAGACAACACGTTGATTTCATTGACTTTGTGTAGCTGCTTGAATTGGATTCTTGTAATCTTCAGCATGGCAGCTGTAGATAGCCAAATGAATTTCAATCAGAGTGGGAAAATTTCTGAACCTCCATATTAGTTATTTTTGTCTGCCATTGTCTAAATCGACAACCTCAAACACATTACAATCGACCTATAATCTAAAGAAAATTGTTTTCTGGTGTGTCATTAGAGCAATCTGAACCATACCGACTGCTTCTGTTAACTTTCTTAGTCATGTAGAAGTGTACACGTCACCGAGTTTGCCATTTACGTACCAGAATTCAATTGAAGACTTGAGGCCATTATCAATTTGATGTTGATTGTAAGTGATGGTACTTTTGCAAGTGATCGAAATCGATATTTGTGATTTTGTGTCGTATACTGCAATGAAGTATGTGGTTCGAATATGGGTGCTGATTTAGGTAATCAAACCTAAAGCAACAGCAACAGCAACACATTGATATTGTTATCTCTGAGGCATGAGCATTGAGCTGTAGCCATTCATACTCAGCTACTCTGGATTCTTGTGACTAATCTTACTCACGGTCGAAGCTGGAGTAGTGAGTCTGTCTGTAAATCGAAGAATCTTAGATTGCAAGAAAAGGGCGTCAACCAAATAAGTTTAGAGTTGAGTCAATTGAGTGGGAAAATTGGCCACCTCCACACAAAACCAAACCGGCCGGCCGCCTTTTTGGTCCCCACACTAGCCTAAAACGACCGCCACGATATTACACGACTTGCAAATCTATGGCTCTATCTTATAAGACTTCTCTATTCTACATATGTGTATAACATACATCAATCCGTGAGTCGTTTGATCGTCTTAATTTTAAATTGCTAAACGATTGGACGGTTCACGGCTTGATGTATGTCATACAAATATGTATAGCAGCCAAACCCTGTGTTATATAGAGTAAAATTCAATGATTTCTGTCATATAAATTGTGTTATCAAAACCGTTTGTGATACGGTCAAGTAACTGAAGGATGTTAAATTAAGTGAACCATAAACAAATCTTTACACTACGGAATTCCGCATATATATGATGCCAATAATGGTACTGCAAATGGCTTGCTAGTGTTGGTAGGAAACCCTCCCAAACCGTGTTCGATTCACGAAGTTGTCAAAATGGCTAGACACTATGCTGCATTGCATAGTTACAACCTATGCTGCATGGAAACGGAAGCGGAAACGTGAAAGCAAAGCGTTTGGAAGCGCGGAAGCGTTTTTTTTCAAAATTTGTTGGAAGCGAAACGTTTTGGAAACGTCGGAATAAATTAATATATATATATATAAAATATTACACATAAAATAAATAAATAAAAGGCAAATTCAAAGTTCACATTGTCAAAGTGATATATTGTTCTATAATCAAATAACTCAAATAAAATTAAACATTGTCTACTTAATCACCAATGACTTCATCCTCATTCTCATGAACATTTTCAAATAAAACGGCATTAACACTTGCACCAGAACCAGTACTACTTGGTGGCTGACTCATATTCCTAAAGAAAGAAAAGAAAGACATTAAAAAAGATGAAAGATGCATATATGTATATAGCTGCTTTAATATCTCTATATATACATATATATAGACAGATTCCACCCGGTACGTAGTTCTTGATATACATATATACTCTTCTTTAGATATATAGCTGCTTTTGTTTAAAACGAGGACAAGATAATTTGTATATATGATTTGGTTTGATTTAAACCTTTTTTCTTTTTTCTGTCTCTTTCTCAGTTTCTCCAAACTGGTCAATTAAGTATTAACCAAGAACTTGCAGAGAAATTTACATGAGTTTCCTATATATATGTAATCATGACCAAACATTGTATATATACAGATACGTGCAATTGCCATCCTAATTTGTGTGCTTAACTGCTTATGCATTAGATCAATCGAAGAATCAACGACTTGTAATCTATATATAAGAATCAACCACCTCTTTTAATTACTACTGCAAATCTGTATATAAGATAACATTCATCTATCTATTGAAACAAACAAAAAAACCCAAATTGCAGGAACTATATATAAGTATTAAGAAACATGGTGGGAAGTGGGAACTAAACCTGATGTTTAAGGATGACTTCAGCTACTCATCATCATCAAGCACCTTGTTGACCAATTTGTAAGTTAAGATGGTGTGCGGCTGTGTAGGGGTTCCAATCTTCTTGATTCAACAGAGAGTCGAGAGAGGGGATGATAATTGATAAGTAGGTCTTTGATGAAAATGACAAATATGCCCGTGTTTCCTGTCATTTGGATTTAACGCTTCCGAAGTGGAAGCACACGCTTCCAACTCGTTTCCAACTCGCTTCCAAATTTTTTTTTTCACGGAAGCGCGCTTCCTAGCGCTTCCATCACGCTTCCGCTTCGGAAGCACGAAACGTGAGGGAAGACAAGCTTCCGTGCTTCCTAGGTTACAACATGTCACATGCGCCGAGGGATAGGACAACGTACAATTGAATTCTAGAGTTCCATCGAACTGTTTGTTAACTTGGCCTCGGACAACGAAGTATCCTCCTAAAACTACCATCCATCCTATGCATTCTTACGATCATATAATTTATCGTCATGTACTCAAATTAACAATCTCTATCTCTTTCAGCTGAATTTTTCTTAACTAGTTCGGGGAGTTGATGAGTGCTAGGTTTCCAATATCCGGCAGCGCAGTTGAATACTTGAACTACGGTGTTTCGACGTTAACTGAAACTCTACTATGGCCGGCCGGTACGGTGTAAGACTCATCTTTCCGATAGTGATTCGGAATTGCTAATGGTCCTAAATTGCAGTGATGTTCTTGACATGGTATGTCTAGGAAGCAACAGCAGCAAGTTGATATATTGTTAGCTCTAACACTCTACGTGGAGCTCGCACCTTCCGGCCTTAGCCATATATAGCCATTTGTACTGGAAGAAAACTCGTTTGGATTCATCGTATGTCTGATTCACCGCGCTAGCTGGAGCTGCAGGGGAACACAGAAATGGGACTATGCATGAGAGTGATCGAGTGTCTGGTTTTGTGGAGAGGAAGCTCCTCCACAAAATGAAATCATCACTAGCTTATTGCTTTGAAGCATCCAAGAGTCTCTCTACCTTTAAAGGTCCAACAAATCTCTGCCTTACCTAAATATATACATGATGCTAGCTCCTGGCCTCAATCTGATGATACTGATATTGATGGTGTCAGTTAACCTGGATAAGCAAATCGGCAAACATCTCACTACGTACTGAACCGCCATAGATCCGGTTGGTATAAATTCATGACATGTTGGTGGGTATATCACCCAATCTCACCCAAACATGACAGTACGTTCTCAATCGACGTCAAAATTTACCCCTCTATTAACTCTATACATACATTCTCTTATAACTAGCTCATGAACAAACAAATTTCGAGTTTAAGTTCTTGTAAAGTTTTAGAAGTATAAACTCTTTCTTCCTTTGCCTCATTCTTCAATAATGTTAATGAAACGTTCCATTTTTATCTCCTAATTAATAACATAAGTTACGTAATTAAGCAGAAAATGGAAGATATTACGATTGAAACGTCGACCCAGTAATTAGCATCATCAGCTTAAATATTAGGTCATTGACCGTAACCACACAACACATATAAAACCTCCACACGGCATTAGTACCCTGAATTTACAACTAGGCCATGCATGCTTTAACTTACGTCTCTTCTTCAAACCTCACACACCTATATGTAGTCAATGCCATACCACAGAAACTGAGTGAAGAAGAAACAAGCTAGCTAGATGGGTTCAATTTCAGACTCTCCATCCCCGCAACGCCGCCATGTTGTTCTATTCCCTTTCATGTCCAAAGGCCACACCATCCCTCTCCTCCACCTCTCCCGCCTCCTCCTATCTCGAAACCTCGCCGTTACCGTCTTCACCACCCCGGCCAACCGCCCCTTCATCGACCAATTCCTCTCCTCCACCACCGCCTCCGTCATAGACATCCCTTTCCCTCAAAACATCCACCCCGAAATCCCCTCTGGCGTCGAGAGCACTGACAAGCTCTCCTCCGTCTCCGGACGGCTCTTCTACCCCTTCGCGCTCGCCACAAAGCACATGCAAGATGACTTCGAGAAAGCTCTAAGCTCTCTACCACGTGTCAGCTTCATGGTCTCCGACTCCTTCCTCTGGTGGACGCTCGACTCCGCCGTCAAGTTCGGCTTCCCGAGGCTCGCCTTCTACGGCTTCAATAACTACGCCAGCTGTGTGTACAAGCTCGTAGCTGAGAATCGCCTCCTCCACGGCCCCGAGTCGGGCCCCGAGTCATTAATCACGCTGACTCGGTTTCCTTGGATCAAAATTACAAAACAGGAACTCGATTCTTCTTCCGAAAACCCTAGTCCGGAAGGATCGGAGTTTTTCATGAACTCTGTGGGAGCCGTCGTTAAGAGCTTCGGCCTCGTCACTAACAGCTTCTACGAGCTCGAACCGGTCTTCGTCGACTACTGGAACACCGAGTGTACCCCTAAGTCATGGAATGTGGGACCACTCTGCCAGCTGAAACCTAAAGCACAGTGCCACGATCCTAAGCCGGTCTGGATAGAATGGCTAGACAAGAAGAGGGTGGAAGGGAAGCGTGTTTTGTACGTGGCGTTCGGAACGCAAGCGGTGATCTCATCGGAGCAAGTTGAGGAGATAGCAAAGGCGCTGACGAAGTCGGAGCTGAATTTTCTGTGGGTGATGAGGAAGAAAGAGAGCTTCACTTGGTGGGACACTGAGTTCGATGAAAGGGTGAGAGGGAGAGGAATGGTGGTGAGCGAGTGGGTTGATCAGACGGAGATACTAAACCACGAGAGGGTGGAGGGTTTTGTGAGTCATTGCGGGTGGAACTCGGCAATGGAGGCTATTTGTGCCGGAGTGCCGATTCTCGCGTGGCCGATGATGGCGGAGCAGCCGCTTAATGCGAGGATGGTGGTGGAGGAGATAAAAGTTGGTTTGAGAGTAGAGACGTGTGACGGATCGGTTAGGGGGTTTGTGAAGGCGGAGGGGCTTGAAAAGATGGTGAAGAAGTTGATGGAGGAGGAGGAAGGGGAGGTGGTGAGGAAGAAGGTGAAGGAGTTGTCTGAGGTGGCGAGGAGGGCGGTAGAGGAGGGCGGGTCGTCGTGGCAGACGTTGCAGTCGCTCATTGATGAGGCATGCAGTAATTAAAGACATGTAATCAGTTAGGGGTTTTCAATTTTTCATTGTCAAGTAATAATGAAAAGAGTAAATGACCATTTACTACTAATTTAACATCTTTTTAGCCCATTCCAATGAAAATCTATTCAGCAACTCAATTCCAATGAATTTTAACAAAAAAACGTCAATACCCTCACCCTAATTTAACTCTCTTTCTCCTCTTTTTTTCCCGATCATTATCTCTCTCTCTCAGAAAACTCTCCACCACCATTGAAGCAATCTCACTGTACTCCGAGACCTTCTCGGCCATCTCGGTACTCTCCATCGCCGACTCTTCGTCGTCCTCCACCACCACCACCACCGGCTGCTTCATCTTTGCAGAGGAGGAAGGAGCAGAGGTTGGCTCTAAAGAAGGTTGGCCTCCACAGCTCGAATCAATTCTATTAAATTGTTATATAATTTGTGGTACATTTTACTTAAAAATGATAATTGAATGATGATTGCACTCGGATACTAAAGTGAATTGAAGTGGAACAACATTTGAAATATTCCTGATTTGTTAGGGTTTGGGCCGTATGGTTTATAAATGCTACTATTTGCTCGCAGGTTAAGGGGCTTTCATCTGAAGAGTTTGCAGCTCGTAATGATTTGGCTCATGCATTGACAGATAGGATCCAGGATATTATACCAGATGGCACTCCGGCTGCTCCAAAACAAAGTGGAGGAGGTTGGACAGCTTCAGCTTCTCGTACTGAAATCAAGTTTGATTCCTCTGGTAATTTTTGACCTTTAGTTTAGAACTTTTGGTGAATCTTATGTGATCACAATATGGGAAATTGTGTTTTCTTTGATCACATTGGAGTTAACATTACATATGTGATTCATCTATTCTGATAGATGGACGGTTGGATAATGAATTCTTTCAACAAACTGAGGAGTCCAGTCAATTCAGGAATGAGTATGAAATGCGGAGAATGAAGCAGGTAAGTCAAATAGATGGCGTCCTGTTTGTCTACAACTGAGTTTTCTGTTAAAAAGGAAAATTGCATTTCACAAGTTACAGAATGCAATTTGTGTATATGGCTGATTTGTTGGACTTTTTTCACAGGATCAAGGTTTGGATGTGATATTAGAAGGTTTAGATACGTTGAAAAATATGGCTGGTGATATGAACGAGGTTAGCGGTGTCTGTGTGTTGCTGCTTGTTCATATGCAATTTATGTACCCTTGTTAACCCATTTTATAATGTGGTCTGTATAGGAATTTGATCGGCAAGTTCCTTTGATGGATGAGATTGACAGCAAGGTCAGAAACAAACTCTTCCCTTCTCTTACTTCATACTGTTCAGTTACAATTCTTTTATGTTTTTCACTGAATATTGTTTTTTTCTTCTTAATAGGTGGACAAGGCATCTTCTGACCTTAAGAACACTAATGTTAGATTGAAAGACACTGTCAACCAGGTGATTTACTGCAACCTAGTTGTTTTTTAGCATTTGCACATTATCGATTATACATGTTTACCTTTTCTAGTTCGACCTAATGCAAGTTTTGTCTTTGTTACAGCTGAGGTCCAGCCGAAATTTTTGCATTGATATTGTATTGTTGATTATCAACCCCCGGTGCCTGGCATAATTTATTTTGTTCTATGCATAATTTTTTTCGTTTGATAAGAATTCATTTGTGTATGATTGGATAATAGTGTTCTTTAATACCTCGTAGCATTGACGGTTGGAAATTCTGCATTAGTAATGCTTCAGTTATGTGTTTGATAAGAGAATGATGTAAAGTAGTTCATTACTAGGAGGTAGTAAATTTGGAGTAAACTTCATTTTTTTGCATCTAAGTTGATTTTTCTCCTTTTCAATGTGAATTATGGCATTGGAGATGCTGTTTTGCAAGTTTACTACCCCCAGTAAAAGTTTACTAGGGGTAGTAATCTTCATTTTTTTGCATCTAAGTTGATTTTTCTCCTTTTCAATGTGAATTATGGCATTGGAGCTACTGTTTTGCAAGTTTACTACCCTCAGTAAAAGTTTACTAGGGGTAGTAATTTTCATTTTTTCGCATCTAAGTTGATTTTTCTCCTTTTCAATGTGAATTATGACATTGGAGCTACTGTTTTGCAAGTTTACTACCCCCAGTAAAAGTTTACTAGGGGTAGTAATCTTCATTTTTTCGCATCTAAGTTGATTTTTCTCCTTTTCAATGTGAATTATGGCATTGGAGCTGCTGTTTTGCAAGTTTACTACCCCAGTAAAAGTTTACTAGGGGTAGTAATCTTCATTTTTTCGCATCTAAGTTGATTTTTCTCCTTTTCAATGTGAATTATGGCATTGGAGCTGCTGTTTTGCAAGTTTACTACCCCCAGTAAAAGTTTACTAGGGGTAATAATCTTCATTTTTTCACATCTAAGTTGATTTTTACTCCTTTTCAATGTGAATTATGGCATTTGAGCTGCTGTTTTGCAAGTTTACTACCCCCAGTAAAATTTTACTAGGGGTAGTAATCTTTATTTTTTTGCCTGTATGCTTCCGGCAAGATCCGGTGGGTTCCGGTGACATTTTTTTCAAAAAAATCCAATGAGACTCCGGCATCTCCGGCGATTTTTCGATCACCATCAATTTTTCGACGACTGGAATCTGGCAACCGGTGTTCGACGACCGGAATCCGGTGACCGGCGCCAGTGTCCGGTGTGCTTTCGGGAAAGTCTTCCTACTTCTTTTTCATTTTTTCTCTTTAAATAAAGGTTAAGGGTAAAAAAGTCTTTTAAAATATCAATTTATTATATTTTAATAAAGATTTGTGTATTTGGGCTTAAAATAAGTACTTTGTATTCAAATGGACTAAGAAAAAAGATTATCATTGAAATGAGGTTTGACTTTTTCTATTTTGTGCATTAGGGCTTTTTCTTTAATGAAAATTCATGAAATTAGTCTAGAATGCATGAGATGTGTCATCATAGCGTGTCCATGTTTGATGCGTACCGGCACGGAGTATGTAATTCACTGATTCACCTCTTAACATATTTTCAACCATTCTATCTTCAAATATCCGTGTCTTTTATTATTCATTCTAGACATCCGAACGGATTTTTAAAACTAGAATGGTTCAAAATATGAGGAAGTGTCTATAAACACATCCGAACGGAAAAAGTCAAAGGCTAAAAAAAAAAGTGAAACTCTAGCAAGGGGTTTTTAGCTAGAATTAGGTTAAAATTGAAATAAGATGCAAAATCTCATTTTCTTTGAATATTGAAGTTCTTGATGTCAATATGAGAAGAATTGAAGAGAACACAAGCTTGAAAATTTACCCAATACCACCTAAAACAACAATTTCAACAGCTTTACAAAACACAACACGCATGAGTCATTTAAGCTAGAACGTGAGTAAAATAATACAAAATGAATTTTTGAAGCTAGAATAATGGTTCAAAATATGTTAAGAAGTGTTTATAAGGACACATGAAAGGAAAAAAACTAGAGGCTCAAAAAAAGTGAAACTGGCTAGAAACTTGGGTGTTATAACAAGAGGTTTTGGCTTGAACTTGGTGAAACTTGAAAGAATGGGCAATACCTTATTTTCTTTTGAAACTAAGGTTCCCGATGTCAATATGAAAAGAATTGAAGAGAACACAAGCTTAGAAAATCATTCAATACCTCTTAAAACAACAATTGCAACAGATTTATAAAACACGGCACGAGTGAGTCGTTTAAGCCAAAATCACGAGTAAAATGATAAAAGACACAGATTCTAAAAGCTAGAATGGTTCAAAATATGTTAGAAGGTGTCTATAAGTACACCCGAACAGAAAAAGCCGGAGGCCCAAAAAAATAAAATTGGCTAGAAACTCGTGTGTTATTGCAAGGGGTTTTGGCTCGAATTGGGTGAAACTATAAACGATGGGCCATACCTCATTTTCTTTTGAACCTAAGGTTCCCGATGTCAATTTGAGAAGAAATGAAGAGAACACAAGCTTGGAAAATCACTCAATACCTCTTAAAACAACAGTTTCAACAGATTTACAAAACATGGCACGCGTGAGTCGTTTATGCCGGAATTGCGTGTAAAATGGTAAAATACACGGATTTTGGAAGTTAGAATTGTTCAAAATATGTTGGAAGGTGTGTATACATACCGGAACAGAAAAATCCGGAGGCCCAAAAAAAGTGAAACTGTCCAGAAACACGTGTGCAAAGGGTTTTGGATCGAATTAGGTGAAACTTTAAAGGAATGACAATACCTCATTTTATTTTGAAATTAAGGTTCGCGATGTCAGTATGAAAATATTTGAAGAGAACACAAGCTTGGAAATTCACCCATTACGTTATAAAACAACAATTGCAACAGATTTACAAAACACGGCATGCGTGAGACGTTTATGCTGGAATCACGAGTAAAATGGTAGAAGACCCGTATTTTTGAAGCTAAAATGGTTCAAAATATGTTATAAGGTGTCTATAAGCACACCCGAATGGAAAAAGCCAGATGCCCAAAAAATGTGAAACTAACCAGAAACTCGTGTGCTATAAGAGGATTTGGCTCGAATTGAGTGAAACTTGAAAGGAGGGGCAATACCTCATTTTCTTTTGAAACTAAGGTTCCTGATGTCAATGTGAGAAGAATTGAAGAGAACACAAACTTGGAAATTCACCCAATACCTCTTAAAACAACAATTGCAACATATTTACAAAACACGGCATTTGTGAGTCTTTTATGTTGGAATCGCGTGTAAATTGATAAAAGACATAGATTTTTAAGCTATAATTGTTCAAAATATGTTAGGAGTTGCCTATAAGTACACCCGAAAGGAAAAAGTCGGAGGTTCAAAAAAAGTGAAACTGATTTGAAACATGTGTGCTATAGCAAAGAGTTTTAGCTCGAATTGGGTGAAACTTGAAATGAAGGGCAATACTTATTTTTCTTTGTATATTGAAGTTCTTGATGTCGGTATGAGAAGAATTGAAGAGAACACATGGTTGAAAATTCACCCAATACTTCTTAAAACAACAATTGCAACAAATTAACAAAACATGGCACACGTGAGTCGTTTAAACCAGAATCGTGAGCAAAATGATGAAAAACACAGATTTTTGAAGCTAGAATTGTTCAAAATATGTTATATGGTGTCTATTAGCACATCCGAACGGAAAAAGCCGGAGGCCTAAAAAAAAGAAACTTGCCAGAAAATCGTGTGTTTAACAAGGGATTTTGGCTCGAATTAGATGAAACTTAAAATAAAAGGCAACACCTCACTTTCTTTTGACACTAAGGTTCCTGATGTTAATATGAGAAGAATTGAAGGGAACATAATTTTGGAAAGTTACTCAATACCAATAAAAACAATAATTTCAACAACTTTACAAAACACAACATGTGTGAGTCGTTTAAGCCGGAATTGCGAGTAAAATGATAAAAGACACAAATTTTTGAAGTTAGAATGATAAAACATTCAATTTTTAACATTATACGTTATATTTAAGTACCATTTTATTAGTTTGCAGTTAAAAAGAAGCTTGTCATAAAAAAGTGAAAAACCAGGAGGATTTTATTGCCTCAAATGCCCCCCCCCCCCCTTTTTTTTTTTATCATTATAGCAAATTTGATATAGAGTAAATCCATTAGAAAATAAAAAATATGAACCTTGGTTCATAAACATATACGCGTGGCAAGATTTGATTAGTGAATAGAAGTATACCCGATTGGAAACGAAAACCCGAACCCGATTCGAAACACATAAGTAGAAGAACCTCCGCGCTCTTCAGAGCTCACAATCAAAGAAGAACAACCAAAGCCCTAGAATCAAACTCTTCCGCTTTTCTTGAACAGTAAGTCTCTTTCTCTCCCTCCCAAATTTCGTAGCATCTGGTTTTGAGAGACGGCAATTGATTTAGGGTTTATGATTCTCCAAATCAAGATTTGATTTTGATAACGGCGATCGTCTTTGGGTTGGTGGTTGATAATTGGGTCTGAATTTAATTGATTGATTGGTTGCAAATTCGCAGGGTTTTGTTGAAATGGAGAAGGATCAGAAGGTGGTAACTGAAGACCCCAAGGTGGATTTGTTCGAGGACGATGACGAGTTTGAAGAGTTCAACATCAATCAAGGTAATTTTTGGGGTCTTAAGTTATTGTTTCATCACAAACTAATTGTTATGGAATGTAATGCACTGATTGGGGTTTAGAGTATGCACCGATATGTTGTAGTATGCAATGAATTTAGTCGAAACTACTTAAATTATGATGATTGTGAAATAGGTGTTTAAGCAATGCCTGATCCTAGGTATGTTATGCGAATCAAATGAGCAGCGATAGTGTTTGAGTAGGAAGGTTTTGTTTACGGGACAGGGTTATGGTGATCAAAATGAACATTATATGCATAATAGTAGCTGTTACGGCTGGTGCTATTCCTAAACTGAAGGTAGTGATAGTATACAGTGGATAGGTCCTAGAATATATAGAAGAAAAGCATGAAGCTATGTGGTTATCTTGAGTGTTATATGAAGCAATTGGAGTGTTAAATTATGAAGGCTTTGTTGATGGAAAGGATTATGGTCATTAAAAACAGGATGTCCATAATAGCTGTTACTGCTTAGTTATTGAGTGTAGATCAAACATCTTTGGGTTTTAAAATTTCTTTCATAGTGATTGGATTGCTTTCTTTATACTGACAGAGTGGGACGACAAGGAGGAAGGAAAAGAAGCAACACAGCAGTGGGAGGATGATTGGGATGATGATGATGTCAATGACGATTTCTCTGTGCAGCTGAAGAAAGAACTTGAGAGCAACACCGGGAAGTAGTCTGATACTCTTGTCTGCATTTTCAGATGTGGCTGTAGTAAAAAGATTGTAGTCCACTGAAAGACCATGATGTAGCTGGTTTGCCATTTCTACATTTTTTCACTTGCTATGGTTTGTTGCACTTCAGTATGTTAATGATTTTCTGGCATATTCCTCACGTATTATTTCTTGCCGATCCATTGTGTTCGTTTCTAATGTTGCTAGGAAGGAACACTGTACTTTCATCACTAGTTATCTTAAGTCACTGTCTTCTTGACTTCCATTGTCATCTTCTCAGAAACCTCTTACCCTGTAACTCTTAGATAGTACGTCACAGGCTCACAGCTCAAGTTTAACTCTCAAAGCCACCTTTACATTGTTGCAACTATTAGGTTTTGCTTGACCAAAACCCTGCAAACTGTAGTGAAATCTATGCGCGAGACTAAAACCCATATGCAAATGAGCATTCCCTGCACTAGCCTCTGATCTGTTCATCCGTGGAGACTTCTGACCCTGGGGTGCTTTACCTTCTGGGTTTTTGAACGATGTGGTTATGTGAAGTGGATGGAAGTCACTTGGATTAACTAACCATTCATTTGGAAATGGATGGAAGTCACCTGGTTTAACCAACCATTCATGGTCTGGCTCTTAGAACTAGATGATAGATTGCAATAAATAAACTCATCTTGCATCCAAACTCATGTTTGACAGTTATCTAGTCATATCTGCAATCTCAAGCCACCTTACAACCTATTGATGCTAACAACTGATTGCAGCAGGGTTGATCTTCCCGACTTTTGTTCCCATATTTCTCAAACCCCTCCTTACACTCCAGATCGGCTCACGGATAAAACCACCACGGCTCAACCTTCAATTCCTAAATCGACCTTTATCTCCACCTCCATTCTTGGATTTTGACAGATAAAAGTCTGCTGACTCGTAGTAGTGTCTAGCTCCTGCATCAGTATCTTACTGCATCAGAATCCTAGAATCTACTTTTCTATCAAACCCTGCACACCCGCTCCGCCATTCCATTCAGTTCGATTGGTGGAGCATTGTCCATGCCTTCACAAAATCCAGTTAACTCTCAAACACGCTCGGGTTGGTTTGATTGATGAGTTAAGTAGAAATTGTTAAAGATGATCCGTTAATCATAACTAGGTGAACTAGAAATTTCACCCATAAGAGCAATATTATCCTCTGAGCAAACACTTGGTTTAGGTGGTGGGTCAATAGTAACTTAAAAACGAAAATTATCCCAATAAGTACACTAGTGATTGAGTTCAGAATATAACATTACCATCTTCAGCTAAGACTAGAGAATACAAACTCATTTATAAATGGGATTTGAAATGTTAAAATGCAGTCATTAGGATCTCCACCCTCATCTAGTTTACAGTCATGCATATATATTGGAAAAAATAACCTACACACCAATAATACCCCGGCTTCGCAACCTTGCTTCTAGAGGTTCGATTGCCAAAGGAAGCCTTTTTCTTTGGTAGCGGAATATAAGGTAAGCGGTCTTATGATGGCTATTCGGAACCCTCCTTTAGTCTTGGTGCGCAAGCGGCCGTTGAATAAGTTTACCTATCGTTTATTTGCTTGCTTTCACCTGATCTGACCGATAGGGCAAGAAAGCCAAGAAAAGAACCTTCTGTTTGGCTATACCTATTTTTTTGATGTAGCGATTTCGGTCTCTACTATAATAGTACTGCAGCTAGCGCTAAGTTCATGGAGCTGCTCTTCAAATATTACCTTTCATAAAAGGCATTCTGAATTGGTTGAACATCCATGTAAACTACACCATATGAATATGCAAATAAAAATGAGTTTAGTATGTTGGCTTGCTTCTTGTTATGACTCCATCCACATTTTCTCAGTAAGACATGATAATCATGGATGATACGACTGAACTTGAAAGTACTTACTGGGAACTTAAAGTTTAACAGTATATATGTGTAGTACTGGAGTAGTAGTCCATAGTAGTTTTTGCATATCCTGTGCTTTAATAGGTGAATCAATCTTATCTGTATTGAAAGTATATGGACTGCTTCAAATAACTTAAAAGTAACGAAGAGAATTTCAAAGCTGATCGTCATTGCTAGTCTAACTGGAAATAATTTTACATCAATTCACAAAAATTCGTTCCTAACTACTGTTTCCTTAGTTCATTTCCTTTTCCCTGATTATTCTCGAACTAACTAATTGTATCTTTTGTGTCAATCTACAGAAAAATCAGGCTCATCTGGCTTAAACATTCGAGGCATCTGCAAACTAGTTGAATCAGGATCAACCAGCTGAGCTTTCTGCATGATCCCTCTTCTTGTATTTGCAGCAAATTTGGAAGCCAGAAATGTGGCCCCAAGATGCTGGAAGATGGTTAACTTCTCCCCTGTCGATGAACTCTCACCATCCTCTTGGTCTAAAAGATTTGCCTGTTCTTCGTCGTAGTGGTAACCCTCATCCTCTTGGCCAGGTGCATGCATATAGTATAAGCTCTCCCGCAAAGCCAAGTCCTTTGCCATCTTCCTCTTTATAAACCTTCTCCAAGCAGCCTGTATGAAGCAAGCACCCCATGTCCTCCATTGGTGAGAATAGTACCTAAAGGCATGCTGTAGTTTCTTGCTGTGAAGACGTTTGAACTGACTTGCAACAAACTTAAGGTCCTCAGCTCGAAGCGCAAAAGCTTCAACTTCAGTGAGGACTCTCACAGTACGAGTCGAAGAAGGCATGTTAAGGCTAGAGCTTGGCATCAATGCCCATGTCAGTAGTTCCTCACCACAGAAGTCACCTGGTCCTAGGGTGATGGAGTTGAAGAAGCCAGTCCTCCCTCCATTGGTTGTGGAGCTCTCAAGTTTCCCTCTAATAATAAACAGCATCTCATTTACTGGGTCACCTTCTTGAACAATGTATGTGCCTTTAATAGTCAAGGATGAGACGAGACGCTCACATATGGCATCAAGAAGTTGGCCATCCATTTGTGAGAAAAAAGGGACCTGTGATCAAATACATTACAGGGGATGAACATCACCAGCACCATGTATGAACTAAAAGTAAAAACATCATGAGACAATAAGGATGAATACTTACACGGCGAACAAGGGAAAGGCATAGGTGCCGCTGGATTTCATGGCAGAGATCAACAGGCAACGAGTGCAATATGGATTCTTCATCAACTCCTCGTGTGGCAAACCATTGGTATTGCATAAATCGACGAACACGTTCTTGCAAGGGTTCAGGTAACTGGCGATGCCTCATCCACTCATCCGTATCTCTTTGCTTAATCCTCGATTCTTCAACCTTTTTTGACATTGATTGCAGATAAGTCTGCACCAAGGGAAAAAGAATATATCATTTAATAAACAGCACCAGCATTCACAAATTTCATTCATGAAAATTTTGCACACAACTGTTTTGACATAGTTTGTAAAATGCACATGGATCCACATTAAAACTAAATTCTTGCACACAATATCAGCCTAATCACAGTAATTTTATAACCTTAAAGTATGAACGGGAATTGTAATCAAGCATTATACCTGCATGTTGCCAATCAACAGTGAGAACAAAATCAAACCAGAAAGGCACAAGATCATGGAAAACATCGTCTCGCCGAGATATGTGCTCGTCTTCAAAGTCTGTCCGTATGAGCTACAAGAGGAATTTCTTATCAGTATAACCAAGCATACAACTCAAATCCTCTAAATCACAACATATATGATATTTAAGTTTCTGTAAGCAGGACTTTAATGTTGCCTGAGATTTGCAGCCATACCATAATTTGTTTAAACCCCACCAGAAACAATACAAGTACTTCCTAACAAAGCCTGACATTGCAGCTTTACTCTTAAAAGCGTCCCCAAAGATTCCAATCTTAAAATCGATCTCTTCGTCATCCCAATTACAGTTTTTAATTACTTTGGTAACGTTGGCCCAATACTTCCGTTCTGGTAGCTCCAAGCTCTTGCAATCCAGGAATCTGTTGAGGCAAAGCACACCATTCTCTTCGTTCTCTGCTATACACTCGGTTTTCCAACACTGGAATTGCCGCCCTATGGCAGAAATATAAAACACAGCTCCAACTATCTGGACAAGCAAACACATAAATTGGAATGCCATGCTTAACTAAAGAAAAGAAACCAATCGCAGGAATGGCCAAAAAAGCGAAAATGCAAGCATGCTTACATGACTGGCTAGATAAAAAAGAAGCAAATTGTATGCGGCTCCCGCCCAGGCAGTCTTGGCCACAACACCAGTAGTCTTCACAATTTTCTGATTCAAAGGAAAGATGAGAAACAGTCTAGGAATATATTGGATAAGCACAAAAAGGGCCAGAGTGCTGTTGGCATGATCTGCGCTGGAATTCTTGGTTGCGGGGATCACCAGCCAGATGATAATCTGCAAATCCAACCAAATGGGACAACGAAAGCAAGTTAGTTAATAACCAAATCACATATTGAACATGGTAATGATCAAAGTGGATATTGGATCATTCGTGCCTGCGGAATAGGAAGCGTGGCAGCGAGATCAACGATGAAGTCGGACTTGAGATACCTGAAGGCGATCTGTCTGGGGTCCATGACAAGATCGCCGCGGCCGAAAACCCTAGAGCTGGGGGCGATGAAGGCGGTGCGGAACTTGATGAGCATGTGGAAGAGGTAGAAGAGGTCGGTGAAGGAGCGGATGAAGGTGACGACGACGGAGAGGCGGTTGTCGGTAGAGAGGCAGGCGTCGCCTTCGACGAAGGGGAGGTAGAAGTAGAGAGGGTCGATGAAGAGCGCAACAATGCAGACTACGAGGAAGATGTGGTGCCAGACGGATACAATGTTGGAGTCCGGGTCCAGAATCTGGTGGCGCCATAGAATGTGGAGCTGGTGCTCTTCTACTACGGCGGCCGCGGTAGCGCCGTCGCTGCTTGTGTTCTGTAGAGGGCGGAAGTTAACCGGCGTGGTGATTTGTCTACTCATCTTCCATGGCGGAACTCCGGGGTTATCGGATTTCCGCAGTGGATCTTATTCACCAAAGGAAATGAGACTCTATATTCAACAAAAACAAAGTTTTTCCACGGAATCAGAACGATCAGAGAGGAAGAAGTGGAAGATGAAAAAAGGGGAAGTTAATTTCGGAATGTGTGAGATTTTAGGGATTCGAGATTGAGAGAAAGAGAGGGTGAGAGAGATGATGATTTGGGGAATGAAAGGAATGTTTTTGAACCGTTGAGAATTTCGCGGGAAACCGAAGAAAGAGCGTGGACTTCGGTAGACATGTCATTTCCAATGTTTCGAATGCATAGCATCAGCTCAATAGAAGGTTAAATTAACTCATCATAATTAGCTATATTTGAGAAATCATTGTGTTTATTCTTGTTACTTTTGTTGCCTACGAAAATATGTCACCTCGGCCGATATAGGTTAGGAAAACAGAAATAAATGCATATTCTTAAATGAAAAAATAGTCCAAACAATGTGTCATTTTTAAAGAAATAAAATTTGAGTATCTTAATTTTAAAAAACTTCAAAACAATATCTCGCATTCTTAATCCGACTAAAGTTGGGTATCTTGAGCCGTTAGAAAAACAGAAATAAATGTATATGGAGAGAAATAATTGTGTTTTTGTGGAGGCCCATTTTGTTGTCGGGCTGAGGCTGAGAGTTGAACTTTTTCATATATGCATGCATGGTGTTCAACGATGTTCGGTCTAATTTGTGTGTATATATATATATATATATATATATATATATATATATATATATATGGCTATTCTAATGAGTGATCTCTATTTTAAGCCATTTATAAAGATATGGCATTACATCAACTTCCCGATTATAATTTTACATCTCCACCGTTCATATCTTAGGTCTATATGAGTAGATCACTTCTACAAAATTTCATATGATTTGGTGATCGTTAAGGCTTTCAAAAGTTCAATTTTGTTTTAATGACCTTCAACGGTTTTAGTTTGACATAAGCTGGACCGTTCAAAATCATTAAAACTAAATCAAACTTTTGAAAGTCTTAACGATCACCAAATCATATGAAATTTTGTAGAGGTGATCTACTCATATAGACCTAAGATATGAACGGTGGAGATGTAAAAATTCAATTGGGAAGTGGTGTAATACCCTATCCCTAGAAAGTGGCCAAAAATAGGGATCCCTCAATGGAAGGGGGTTATATATATATATATACACCAATTCATCTGTCAATATAAAAAAGACCAATTCGATCATCTCTATCCGATCTCTCTCAAATTTGGATCACCAATAATGGGGTTTTCATTATTATTTCACTGAAATGGAGAGTAGCTAGACTAGATGCTCTTTCCTTATAAGAACGAGACCAAGAAAGAGACACGTACGTAAGTACTCTCGGGCGGCTCTCGGCGATTGAATTCTAGAATTTCTTCGAACTGTTATACTTCTTCCTCCATTATTATTCCTTTGGGAGGCTAAGTAGTAGTCATCATATACGTTAAGGAACAAAGCTAGAGATCGAAATATCTCTCTGACGACACGAGAGTGGTCTGGCCTGCCATGAAAACTCAATTATAGGAAAGGTGCATTCAATCAGTATGGTTGCTATCAGTATGAAATGGATAGATGACAGAGACTTCCCGACAGTCCAAACAATAAGCAAATAAAACAGCTTCAAGTCAATCAAAACTTAATTTCCACCAACAATCAATTATATATAACTCAATATCTCTATATATAATTAACAAGAAGCAGTCTTGGCCGGAATGATCCATTCAGAATACCATTATATAGGCATATGACTTCAGTAAGATTTAGATTATTTTGAACACCTGGGCACACATGTAATTTGTCTGAACAGTTCCAGCTATGTTCTTACTAGGAGATTAATACTGATTACAGAGACCCGCGATCGATCTACTACTCTCTACGTATGCATGTGAAGTAATTCCCTGCTCGTATCGATCCAATGATATTTCCATTGATAATTAGAGAATCAAATTTGAAGGTTTGTCTGTGTAAATATTTGATATATCAGCTGGCTTACATATAAGATGTGGAAACATGCATCATAAAACCCGGTTCCTGTCGCCTTTCTTGATTATTTTGTTTATACTAGTTTCTATAATTGCATATACAAGTGATATCTGCAGTCCCCCGGTGTATGATTATTCTATATTTCTATATAACAATTGGCCTCTCCTTTGCACCATTGAAGATCCTGTTTGGACTTTGGAGATTTCTCTACGTGTTCATGTATACGTATCTAATTGTTTTTAAGTTGCTAATATTTATAGCTGTATATAAAAATAAGATCCCTATTCCAATATGAGTATCTTATTCGTTTTTATATAGGGCTGCTGATTTGATGAAGTGGGAGCATTGATTTCAGTATGTTTTTATTTATTTTTTATTTTTTATAGAATTGATTTCGGTATGTACGTGTATGTTTTTGCATAGAAGATCGAAGATACCATTTCCATATTCTACGGTTGCTATACACATTTGTATAACATACATCAAATCGTGAGTCGATCGTCTGATCGTTTAACAATTTAAAATTCAAGATAATCAGACGGCTTACAGTTTGATGTATGCTATATACATATGTATAATAGAAAAGTTCTATATATTGATGCCAACATAGAGCAAGAGAGACTGGAATTTTGTTTGAGCAAGTGAATGAAACACGAGAGCAAAGAATTGATAGAAATGTTATTTCATCAAGTAAGTTATTAGCCACTGAATGCATGTTTAATTCTTCTGAGGAGTTTGTGGTTTTGAACAAAATTGGCGTTCAATGTCGGCCCCGGCGTGCTCCAAGAGTAATCAAAGTTAACTGGCACCCTCCTCTGTATGGGTGTATTAAGCTGAACACTGATGGGGCATGAAAAAGTAGTTCGAATAAAGCTGGTTATGGCGGGGTATTTCGTGATTACAGTGGTAAAGTGATGGGTGCTTTTTGCTCTAACTTGGACATTCCAAGTTCTGTTGCTGCTGAAGTTATATATGGCTGTTATCAAGGCTATTGAATTAGCTTGGGTACGAGAGTGGAAGCAAATCTGGTTGAAAGTAGACTCAGAGCTCGTTCTTAGTTTCCTTCGCTCTCCCACTTTAGTGTCTTGGCAACTAAGTGTAGAGTGGAACAATTGCTTGTACCGAATTTCTCAGATGAATTTTCACTCTTCTCATATATTTTAAGAAGGTAACAGAGTTACAGATGCATTGGCAAATGAATGGATAAAGTCTTCAGGTCTGACATGGTGGGACTTGCCACCACATTTTGTTATTTCTTTTTGTAATAACGATTGGTTGGGGCTTCCCACCTTTCGTTTCTGTTAATTTTTGTTGTTTTGTTATGATTTATAAGTTTGTTTCTTATTTTTGTTAAGAGTGGAGTTAGGTCCCTCATATTATGATGTATTTTTTTTTTCTTTTCAATAAATTATCCTTGTTTCATCGAGGTTTAAAAAAAATTGATAGAAATGTCGGATCGATGTGTGAAGGTAATGGGATCCAACTTGATCTCAGATATCCCAAATTAGATTCCCAAAATCAAAGTGAAACAACAAGAAAAGAAAGAAGTCGGTAACACATGCATTAACTAGTAGTGGAAGACTGGTGACCACTTTGAAAACGATGGTAATAATGTGACAAAACTGGGAAAACTAAGCTTTTTCTCTACATACATCTAGCTAAGCTCTCGTTTATTCTTTGGCGCCTACTGCTTCATTTCATACACTTGTCATCGCATTCGGGTGATGTGAATGGCTTCCTTCACAATCATGCAATACACGTCTTAACATGATCTTATCTCATCGTCTATACTATGCAAGTATATATCGTAAGCAGATCAACTTATTTTATGTTCTATATGATTAGCTAGATTGATCACGATTTCAACCTAATTAAGTGCTAATTATGTAAAACACTTAATTAACAAAGTTGGTTGTTTCATCGATCAATGCTTCTTAGCTAGCTGGTAAACCTCTCTTTATTAACTAATTATGCTGTAAGTATGCATGTTCATCTTGTCATTAACTGAGTAAATTACAAATTTCATGCTTAATCAATACCACGTTTGGATTTACAGGGTCGGGATCGGAGTTGCTTACCATCCTCCGGTTAGGTAAGTGAATCCGATGAAACACGTGTTTTAGAGTTGACAAGGTTGCTGTAGATGGTGCATACGTAAGAACCAAAATAGGATTCCATGGGGACACTGACCTAATTTCACCATTACAAGCAAGCAAAAGAACAAGCATTTAGGAGATAGAGTGGGCATGATGGGGGGTCCAAGGTTTGGCTCTGCCGTGTGTGACACTCTTCATCGATCTTATTCGTGTTCTAGTAGTTTTCTTGAAAAGAGTATTCATCTGTGACTTTTTATTAGCTAGGTTTTCCAGTATGACTTTTCTCTGGTTAGTCTCATTTGTTTTCTTTTGATTTGTTTAGCTTTTCTTTAACTGAGGAGGAATTAGGCTCTCTTGCCCTCATATTCAGGTATATCATTCTCTTTATTCTTCAGCTTAGAAGTCGTAGATGCTCTTATCATCCAAGTAAGTAGATTAGGAAGCATCTGGTTCTGGTAAGATAGCTTAAGACTGGGTGGAAGTTGCTATGTGTTGTAGATGCTTTGGGCAGCTTATTACCAGTATTTTTCTTTGGCCTATGGATGCAAGACACTTTTGCGGTTAACATTTACATGGCCAAGAAAGCCCTTGATTACCATTTTGACAAGAAATTGAAGAGAGCCCTAACTAGCAGGGAAATACGAGGCCAGATGAAATATGGAGCGGTGATCAGTTTGGTGAGTCAAACCAAGTTCATTGTCGTTCAACAACAGCACGCCTTCGAAATTTGTTGATGGAAAGCTAGGCTAGGATTCTATCAAATTCTGAGGTTGAGCTACGTTAGCTGAGTTCTAAAGTATTGAGCTTAAGAGAGTAGGTGGCGGTAGGCTAGTAGTCTAATCTGTAGTACGTGAGAGAACAATGATCGGTACCAATAATATGTTGTCAATTTCAAAGATTAATTATCACGATTTTCATGAGTTTTCTTTATTTCTAAACTTACAAATGAGAAAACAAGTTTGTCTCAATAGTGAACAAAATTGAGAAAAAATTATGTTACACGAAACTTATACATCAATACAATATAATATGTTGATTTTTATTTGAGGAACCCAATAATGATTTATTTCTTTTTTTTTATAAAGAAGAATTGGTATGGCTGTTGTAAACCGAAAAACGGTAGTTATTTCCGCGAAACAAATATAAAATCACCGCAATATGGTATTGGTAATATTTTCTTTAGAATTTATAGACTTTGTGCCTGGGTCCTCAAGTTCCTCTAAAAAAAATAGACTTTGTTATTTTGAATTGAATCACGGTGAAGCATTGGAATTTATTGCCATATTTGCATCTTGAAAATTTCTTTTATTGGGACCACAAACCTATAATTAAATCGTCTTTATAAACAAACATTTACCCTTTTTCGGGGTAACTGAAATAAATGTGTTTTCTGTTATTAAAGAGCGAATGTTCATTTGTACAATTACGATTTTCCCTCCATTTCACCACAGAACTTCAAGGAATGCCATTCCCTTGAGTTCTTCTAGATAGAGACCAGTGAATGAATCATGGGAAGGTAGCAGACTCAAGGTTTCAGTTTAATTGCTGTGTCAGACCATTAATCTGAGGCAATGGAAAATACATATATATATGTATATGTATATAAATTGGGGTTTTGTATGATGTGAGAGGTCACTATAGAATTTTTCAGTTAGTGCATGCTTGTTTACAGAGCACTTGCCCATTCCGTATTTTCCAGAGCAAGAGCCAAGTGGAAAGAAGAGAAGGATAACACCCTCCTCCTCCAAATATATTCCATCTAGAATCCAAGTTTGAAAGAGAAAACTAATCTCAAAACCCACCATTGATTTACGAAACCAAAAACAAACAACAAGAACCATCTTCTCTCTTCTCTCTCTCTTACTCTCTCTCCCCCTGACCCATCAATCCATATTCTATTCTATAAGCTCCAATTCCAAGTTCTCAACCACCCTCTTCCTTGTTCTCTATATTTGTTTTTGCATTTTGTCTACATTGGTTGGTCTTGGAAGATCAAATCTTTAGTATCTTTTTTTTTTCTTCTTCTCAATTTGCTAAGGCTTACTTGGAGTTGGTTGAAACTGGGGAGGGTCTTAGTCCGACACTCCAACTGGGTCTCTTGTTTATTTTTGCTTCAACTTGCTTGGGAAAATGGGTCTTGTATAATTCTTAAAACAACACAATGGATCTGGAGGGTGTGATCCGTACCCGTCCAAATAAGGTAAATAACCAAGTGGCAGTGTAGCAGTGTCTCTCAGTTTATAACTAAAACTCTCAGCTTTTTAGTTTCTGATAGTGTCTTCAATTTTGTTGCAGAAGGATTCATGGAAGACAGTGTTGACTTTGGCTTATCAGAGCTTGGGAGTTGTCTATGGAGATTTGAGCACTTCCCCTTTATATGTCTACAAGAGCACTTTTGCAGAGGACATTCACCATTCAGAGACTAATGAGGAGATTTATGGTGTTCTGTCCTTTGTGTTCTGGACACTCACACTCATTCCTCTAGTGAAATATGTGTTTATTGTGCTTAGAGCTGATGACAATGGTGAAGGTGGGACTTTTGCTTTGTATTCATTACTGTCTCGGCATGCCCGAGTTAGCTCCTTGCCCAATTGCCAGCTTGCAGATGAGGAGCTATCAGAGTACCACAAAGATGGGATTGTTGCAAGTAACAGCTCTTTCGGGTCGAGTTTGAAATCGACATTGGAGAAGCATAGAGTGCTGCAGAAGGTGTTGCTTGTTCTGGCTTTGATTGGGACTTGCATGGTTATTGGTGATGGGGTGCTCACACCAGCAATTTCTGGTACTTGGGATTATGTATGATTACTGTTGGTTTTTTGGATTTTTAAGTTGTGGAAATTGGGATTTTAGAATAATGAGAATTGCTTCTTGTGGCTGCAGTGTTTTCGGCTGTATCAGGATTGGAGCTTTCTACGTCGAAAGAGCAGCACCGGTGTAAGTTCTTCTCTATCAAAGCTTTCACTTTGTGGTTGCATTTATGAGGGATTTGGGTTGTGTGGTGGAGTTTCTCATCTATTTGCGTTTGGATAAGCTAGAACTTTTTTTAATTCCAGATTAGGAGCTCAAAGAATAGCTTAGGAAAGTGGAACTTTTTGGTAACCAGAATATAAGCCATTATTTGATACCAGGACTATTTTGGCTACACTGTTCTTCACAGAATTTCTTTGCATCTATCCCAATCTTTTCTTTTTTCCTGCAAAAATGCTATTAGCCGAGTCATTGTGAGGTATATGATCTTGCGTTTAGTGCTTCATATTCATATCTTGCATATTCCAAATTCCAGAGGCTTTTTCTTCCTCTCGGTTACACAGATGGTGTAGTGACAAGCAAACAATACCAAATTCTAGAATTTGAAAACATGATTGTGGGACCTTTTACAAAGATTAAGACAAATTATCCTGCTTTAAGTAAAGTCAAATCTCCATCAAGCTAATTAAATATAATTAGTATGATAGTGTGGAAGGCTATGTTGATTGTTCTCTCTTTATATAGAAGGAAAGCTGCAATATGTGGCTGAAAATAGAGTTTTGTTTCATGAATAGACCATTGAGGGGTAAAAAGTTTCCCCTTTTGTAAAGTTAAGATGTTATAAGATAGATTAGCATAATTTCTTTGCTAGATGATATAAAACAAAAATAAAAGAGTGGTCAACAGAAGACATCTTATACAATTTCATGCTTTAATTGGCTATAAAGTCATAATTAGACTTTCCAAGCTGATTTATGAGCTATGATTGGAGCCTCCTATCGGGATACATAATCCTGACTTAGATACCAAGCAAAAGACCAACTGGTGTTTGTCTGAAACATTTGAATAACAGAAGAATAAATCACTATCTAGTTTCTATTTCAAGTGTCACTACTGTTATAGTTTTCTAGAATTGATAAGTGCCACTAGAGTTTAAGTTAGATGATCTCCTTCGCTGTCCTTGTAGACTTTGGAAGATGTATTTTTTGATAAGTACCAGCTATTCACTGTCCCTTTTGATGCTTATTATAACAGTTATATATACATATACTTACCCCATTTTACACGAGTGTTTGTCTTTCACAATTAGCATCCTCTCAAAGTGGACTATTCTCTATAGCCTCTATGGGAAGGTCCTGCACCAACTTTAATTTTTTGGTGTTTGCTATTCCTGGGCAGTGTTTCTCCACCAACAGTTATTAAGGGATAATGAGTTACAAAAGGCTGTCTATACAAAAACAATTGTCTTATCATTGAAACCTTCAGCATCAAACAGAAAGTTCGGAGTCCAGTGCTGATGATTTATCTTTACGTAAGAGCTTAACAGATGACATTTCTTTATTATTCCTAGGAATATTCTTTTCATTAGACTGTAAATTAAATTTTAGTTTTCAGTTGATATGTATTCTATATCATACATAAGTGTTTTCTGGAAAGATACTTTCATAGCTTCTACATCAGAGTTAGTACTGGGCTGATTATGAATTCTACATCAGAGTCAATGCTTTGGATGATTAACTGGTGGAAGACGAGAGAGAGGGGGTTTTAGAGTTTTAAGTGTTTTGATTCTCTTGTATAGCCTTATTATGAATTCTTACTTGGGAATCAACATAACTTTTGGTTTCGAGTTTATTGTGCACTTCCTAATGGTTCATAGTGTAATGCAGATGTTGAAGTCCCGGTTGCTTGTGTCATACTCATATTTCTATTTGCCATTCAACATTATGGGACCCACCGAGTTGGGTTCCTGTTTGCACCAGTTGTGATTGTTTGGCTTCTGTGCATCAGTTCCATTGGTTTGTACAACATATTCCATTGGAATCCCCATGTCTATCAAGCACTCTCTCCATACTACATGTACAAATTTCTTAAAAAGACCCAGAGAGGAGGTTGGATGTCCTTGGGGGGTATACTGCTGTGTATCACAGGTACAAGATTATGTGGAGTAAACATTCCTTTCATGAATCATTATTTTTTCTTCTCTAATTCTGTCCGGTTTATTTTCCAGGCTCAGAAGCAATGTTTGCTGATCTTGGGCACTTTTCACAGTTGTCAATCCAGGTATTTAATGTGAAAAAGTTATATTGGTCAGGTGAAGATTTTCATCTGTACTAAGTAATAACGTTGTATTTTTCAGATTGCTTTCACCTTTGTGGTTTATCCATCATTGATTCTTGCATATATGGGCCAAGCCGCGTACCTCTCCAAGCATCATGTCATAGAAACTGACTACCGCATTGGATTCTATGAATCAGTACCTGGTAGGTGTTTACCAATACATGCAGTTGTAACTTTGAATTGCAGATTGTGCTAACTAGATTCCTCTCCTTGTCTCAGAGAAAATAAGATGGCCTGTTTTAGCTATAGCCATACTTGCTGCAGTGGTGGGAAGCCAAGCCATCATAACCGGAACTTTCTCCATAATCAAACAATGTTCTGCTTTGGGTTGCTTTCCAAAGGTCAAAATCATTCACACGTCATCTAAAATTCATGGTCAAATTTACATTCCAGAGATAAACTGGACTTTAATGTTGCTAACCTTGGCTGTTACCGTCGGCTTTAGAGACACAAAATCCATGGGCAATGCATCAGGTACTCTCCACTTCAAGTTTGTTTTCATGTATGAGATTATTTATGTTTTGTGTTTTTGGTTGCCATTTATCCTTATTAGTTACCTGGTGCTATGAAAATTGAATCTGATGTGGTGAGGGGAGCACTTAAAGCTTTTCCTTTAATTTTTCAGGGAAATTGTTACATTTTTATGAGTCCTGAACATGAAGATTATGTGCTGAAACTTTACCTTCATTATGCAGGTTTGGCTGTCATAACTGTCATGCTAGTCACTACCTGCCTCATGTCCCTAGTCATAGTCTTGTGCTGGCACAAAAATATCTTCCTCGCAATTTGCTTCATATTATTCTTTGGCTCCATTGAGGCACTCTACTTCTCAGCATCCCTTATAAAGTTTCGCGAAGGGGCTTGGGTTCCCATTGCTCTATCATTAATCTTCTTAATGGTTATGTATGTTTGGCACTATGGTACTTTCAAGAAATATGAGTTCGATGTCCAAAATAAAGTCTCCATCAACTGGCTTCTCAGTTTAGGTCCTACTCTAGGCATTGTTCGTGTCCGGGGCATTGGCCTTATACATACAGAGCTTGTTTCTGGGATCCCGGCTATTTTCTCCCACTTCGTTACCAACCTCCCAGCTTTCCACCAGGTAGTAGTGTTCCTCTGCATCAAATCTGTCCCAGTCCCACATGTCAAACCTGATGAAAGGTTCCTAGTGGGACGAGTTGGTCCAAGGGAGTACCGGCTGTATAGATGTATAGCACGCTATGGTTATCGTGATGTTCACAAGGATGATATGGAGTTCGAAAAAGATCTTATTTGTAGCATTGCCGAATTCATTCGGTCCAACAAACCAGAATGTAGTGTCAAACTGGAAACATTGGAAGATGATGAGAAGTTAACAGTTGTTGGGACTTCATCATCAAATTTAGATGGAGTGAGATTGTCTGTTGATGAGGCGGATTTCTCGGAAATAGCAAGCACCTCAGAGTTGATAGAAATAAGGCCTACTACAGAAAAGGTGAGGAAGAGGGTAAGGTTTGTGGTGCCAGAGACTCCAGAAATTGATAGGGATACAGTGGATGAATTGCAGGAACTGATGGAAGCAAGGGAGGCAGGAATGGCATTTATATTAGGCCACTCATATGTGAAGGCAAAGAGAGGCTCGAGTTTGATGAAGAAGCTAGTGATCAATTTTGGGTACGACTTCTTGAGGAGAAATTTTAGGGGACCAACTTATGCTTTAAGCATTCCTCATGCATCTACTCTAGAGGTGGGGATGGTCTACCATGTTTAATTCTCCTTACACGGTACAGCTTTGTGCTCAATGCTCTCTTTTCTTTTTCTTATAGTTTTGATGTCACAGTCATATTGTATATGATAGATCATGGCATTTCTGTGCTGCCTTTTGCAATGTAAATTCTGGAACTCTTAAGCATGGAAGTGCTGATGGTTCTGAGGGTTGTCTTTGAGATAGTGCCATAGTGATGGCCCCGTTCCTATCTTCCCAAGTAAATAGAGGTAACATCAATAAGAGAATTGGGACAATTTTTGCTGCAACATTATTAGGTAAAGCACAACTTGTTCCCTACTTTGTTTTTGGCTAGAATGCAGTGATCTTTGATGGGTGCGGGGTAGGGGTTGTTTGTATTGTTAGCAATGATTATAAACAAAGCTACAAAGACGTGATATTGAGTGCAACATTTATGTGAAGACATCTTAATCATTAGATATTTAGATAGTGATGTAGTGATATAATTTTGTGTTGGAAACATCATAGATACAGAAACAAATGTGATGATGATGTGATGGAAGCATCATTACTGATTATCATGGAGATTTAGGCATAATATCATCAGATGCAACTTAATGCATAAAGTTTTCGTTTATGAACACAAAGTGTTTGATGAATTGGTTCGGGACACGACTCATTTTCATTTCGATGTTAATCTTGTCACGCCTATAGTGATAGATTTTGGTGTTTGATGAAATGATTTACATACACAATCATTTACATTCACTTCCACAGGACCCTTATTATACACATAAGAAAGATAGTAAGACCAAAAAATGAACAAGAAAAAGAGGAACAAACCTCATTTTATTGACCATCAAAAGAAACAAAGATTCAAAGGAGATCAAAAACATTCCCACAATCATGAGATTAGTACCACTTTGATCTGGTATCACAGGGCAAATGGGATAGATCTAAGCTAACAGCACATGATAATAGATGAGAGCTGTGGGTAAAGAAACAAAAAGACAACCACAAACAAAGGAAAAGAACTCTCAAATAATTGTAGTTCTAGTGTTTTACCTTGTTTTCTTTGTGATCTACACATCCTACAGCCTACCAGCAAGTCCCACAATCCACAGCTGCCACAAACATCATCTGATTTTATTTATTTATTTATTTATTTATTTATTTTTGTCTAGAATGAAATTAGAACAAGAATCCACAAAAACAACCCAATTGAAGCAAATCAAAACTAAGAGCCTCAACAGCTTGAGTAGAAAGTGGGGGAAGAGACAAACATCATATGATGATCAGATGATGCCATTGTTGTCCAAATTTAGGATGTAGGGGAAGAGACATCCCACACCCTCATGATAAAATCACAATATTAACCCTGTTTAAGATAACTAAATTTTAAGATCACTAAATGGAATTAATTAGTCTTGATTCACACAAATTTTAGTGTGAAAAATATTAAAAAAACATAGAATATGATTCCCTATGAGACCACAACCCACTCTCTTTTGCACTTTACTTTTTCTTTTTGACTTGAACAGTGCTCCCAGTGTTAACTACTAAAACCTTCCATTACACTACACCTTCTTGTCTGTTTTACGTTCTTTTCCTATTTCAGAAAAGGTTCATACTTGATTAACTTGCAGAAAAAGTTGCAGAACATTGTCTGTGGGGTCTCCTACTTAAATGGGTTTCCTTCAAGCTTAGAGCTTTCACATCTTCATGTGTGAGCATTCAGTTCTGTGATCAAGAACAGCAACAATGTTGCGGAAATGGGTTTCCTTGGTTCTGATCTTTGTGATTCTCTCTGCGGACTTTTCATCAGTTTCAGCCACACCACCTCCTGCAAGTAAATTTCACATTTCTCTAACATTCTCTGTTTCCTGCTTTAAGTTTGTCATTTGCTTTTAATTACTGATCTTGTGTTTTCATATAAAAATGCAGGAATTGTAACTGGGATTGTCTCCAATGTGGTATCTACTCTTGTTAAATGGCTTTGGTCACTGAAATCCACCACTAAAACCAGCACAGGTATGTCTCTGAGCTTATCAAATTATACAATTGTCATTTGATATGAGATTGTCAATGTGGTAATCAGAGTGTTTATGCAATGGTGAGGTTAATGAGGTTTGATGGGTTTCATTCTCTCAGCGGTTTCTGGCCGTTCAATGGTGAAATTTGAGGGTGGATATACTGTAGATACGGTTTTCGATGGAAGTAAGCTTGGGATTGAACCCCACTCCATTGCAGTATCCCCAAGTGGAGACCTTCTGGTTTTGGATTCTGAGAATAGTAACATCTACAAGATTTCAACACCGTTATCCAAATGTAAGTAGGTACTGGGGAGTACATTATTGATCTTGTTTGCTTTCCCAACAGGCCAAATACTAGTCCCATATTTGTTAGTTTGCTTTGGGTTGTGTTGCAAGACTTCAGAATTGTACTAGGGACATTGTAATCTGATTCTTTTCTTGTGTTCGGGTTTTACATTATTCCATGTTCGTACATAAAAAGTAATGTGGTGTTTTTATATGCTTTGTGCCTAGTCAAATGCATCTTTTTGAAGATTTCAGGTGTACTTCCTTTTTCTTTTGGTCTGGGATCAAATGTTATTTTTGAATGACCAATTAAACTTCTTGTTCACACATCCTGTGTATTATTTTCTTAGGAACGATTTGAGGACTTTCTGTACTTTGACATGGGGAAACTTGATTCATCATACTTGATGCCTCAATGCCTCAATACCTTTAAGCTTCTTAAAGATAACATTTTCTTATCAGTGATCAGTTAACAAACCCCAACGCCATTTTAACAAGAACTATAACAGAACATTTCAGATTTTGTTTATTTTAGATGAGTGGATTTGCAAATTGATTAGGTTTACACTCTTCAAATATTCTCACTCCTTTCATTTCCCACTTGAATGCTTGCTTTTGAAGTTATGCTGAATGAACTTGTACTATGCAGATAGCCGACCCAAGCTCATAGCTGGGTCACCTGAAGGCTATTCGGGGCATGTAGATGGAAGGACAAGAGAAGCAAGAATGAACCACCCCAAAGGAATGACTATGGATGACAGAGGAAACATCTATATTGCAGACACAATGAATATGGCTATCAGGAAGATAACTGATGCTGGTATGTAAAGTTATGAGTTGATGTTTCAGAACTTATGACTGTTAGGGCATAATCCTTTCTTCTATTTACATTCAAAGAGAAGCTTACTTCAACATTGATGTGCTTTTAGATGATAGTTACTGATGTCATGCTTTCATTAGTATTTACAAACTTAAGCCACCCTCATAACCCATATTCTCTTATTCTAAAGTAAATGAAATTGTTGGATATGAATATTAAGTATACATTTCTACAGGGGTTACTACTATTGCCCCTTGTTCTCTTATTCTAAGGTGAATGAAATAGTTGATCCAATTTGAATATCAAGTATACATTTCCACAGGGGTTACTACTATTGCTGGTGGAAAATGGGGTCGAGGAGGTGGTCATGTTGATGGTCCAAGTGAAGATGCAAAGTTTTCTAGTGATTTGGATGTGGTTTATATTGGAAGTAGCTGCTCTCTTTTGGTTATTGACAGAGGAAACCAGGCAATTCGGGAGATCCAACTCCACTATGATGACTGTACTGACCACCATGATGGTAGTTTCCATTTAGGTATGACTCTCAGCCAGAATTTTGAACACTGTAATTCGCCTTCATGCTAATGCAGGGCCTTAAAATTTGTCCTCTGTAATTGTAGGAGTAGCAGTGCTGCTTGCAGCTGCATTCTTTGGTTACATGCTGGCATTATTGCAGCGTCGAGTGCAAGCAATATTTTCATCAAATGATGTAAGTTATCACAGGTTATTTTTAATCTCTTATCTCCAGATGCTCCACATGATTCCTATATATTATTTTAATTCTGCAGGATCAAACAACTGCTGCTATAAAGAGAGCTGCATCTATGACTCAGTACCAGATGCCTCCTAAATCTGTTAGGCCCCCTTTAATTCCCCCTGAATATGAACCTGAAAAACCAGATGATGGCTTCTTTGGCTCACTTGGGAAGATGTTTCTCAACACTGGCTCATCTGTGGGTGAAATTGTTGGGGGATTGTTTACAGGTAGAAGAAAGTCCATCCATTATCAGATTCAACAGCAGTATCATCAAACTCAAAGAAGTTCAAATCCATGGCCTATGCAAGACAGCTTTGTGATTCCAGATGATGAGCCTCCTCCTCCATCCATAGAAACCAGAACCCCAACTCCAAAGAAAACCTACACTAAAGAACTGGAGAACCCCCGCCATTCTAAGCAAAGTCGAGCCTACTATAATTCATGGGATGGTGAATATAACCAACAGAAACAACATCAAATGCAAATGCAGATGCTGATGCAGCAACAACAACAACAACACCAGATGCATTTGCAGATGCAGCGCCAACAGCAACAACTGCAGCAGCAACAGCAGCATCATCATAGGCATTACTCATCAAACCCAAAGACATACTACGAGAGGAGCAGTGAGACTAATGAGATTGTGTTTGGAGCGGTTCAAGAACAAGGTGGACGTCGTGAAGCTGTAGTGATAAAGGCTGTAGACTATTCAGACCCTACATATAATCACTACAACATTCGACCACGGAGCAATTATACTGATTATAGTTCCCCTGGTTATTGAACAATAGGATATCCTTCATGTTGTATGGGAGATGGGAAGATGAGATTTTGGGCTTTACTGTGTCTCATATTTACATGTTAGGTTTCCTAAGCAAGTTTTTCAGTAGTTAGAAGGATGTACCAGTTAAATTTGGCAAGTTTTTCCTTTGTTTAGAAATCCAGAGAGGCAAGGTAGTGCTGATGTTATAGCTATTGAAACAAGAAATCTCATGGACATGTCAGTGTAAGTGTAAATGTAAATGTATGATTGTATCAAACAGAGGGTCGTGGTAACAAAACATTAGAATGTATCGATCTTTCACATAATTGTCTCAAATGCAACATTATAGTTAGACTGAATGCTTTGAACAAGAATTGGTGACTGAATCAAGGATGGCTTACCAAATTTCAAGACCAACTAGTATAATTGAATAAATGAAGGCCAAAATCTATACTTCTTTTCTATCTAATCATAATTCAATCAAAATGTTGGGCACTTCGTGAAACGAAAACTATACTTTGTCAAGCTGGTTGACCTTTTCATCCATCTTTAGGGAAATTATGTTGTACGTTAATGTATGGCATACATACTTGCTTTTGCAGACAAACTCTCCAAAACAGCCCACCCCTGCTGCACATGATCTCCCCCTTTTTAGTTGCTTTTTTCAGTTTGTATGCTATACCATCTTTATTCATCTGTTGCTTCTGTGAAAATGGTACCAGTTCATTTGATGATTCTTGATGTCAAAATGGTCATATACTATGAATCAGAGGGCAGTGCTTCAGAGGCACAATCACCTAATATTTGGACCATAATCAAAATTATAATGATCAAATATCTATCAACTATATTTTTTTTCTTTTTCATTCAACATTAATGGAAAAGAAAGATCAATGACCTACAGTTTCATCCAAAAAGCAATTATGAACAAGTTTAATTAGAATTCAAAGGTATACGTAGAGCACTCTCTATCTTGTATCAAAACAAAAGTATAAGCTTCTATATTGAAATGATGAAGTGATCAAAGAATATTACATGTGTACAAAAATAAGTAACTTCCTCCTTATGACCGCCTAAACTACAAGGTAAAAAATTCAAACATTTTTCTTATTTTTGACCTAGTATACTGTATATCACACTCGCAGCACACCATGGGCGAAAAGTTTGCAAGCAATTAACCAATTAAGCTTCACTTGTGTGCTAGCTAGCTAGCTTCAACAACACCCAAAAGATTCACTAATGGCCTGCACCAGGACTCGGACCACTGCTCTTCACTCCCCAAAGGTTCAGAAGATCAAAAAACCCTTGACCAATAAGTGCACCTCCGGGGCTTGGTACAGCCTTCCTGTGACCATTGTACTTGTGGTTGCTGTGCACCTCATTGTGGTGGTTAAACTGATAAGGATGATGATGATGATGAATCTTCGAGCCATGCTGATGCATCGGCCGCGCTTCAATGGCGATACATAGCAAGATGAGGCTCAGAACAAGCACAGGAACAATAAAACGCTGCAGCTTTAGTACTCCGGCCATGATCGAATATCAAAGAATGAAGAGAAAATGTATACGGCTTCTTGGTAGCTAGCGAGGTTTAAGCTAAGTGGAATGTGTTGAATGAGTTTTGAGTTGTGAGACTGGGGTTAGAGGGGGTTTGGTATTTATAGCAAACGAGTATGGTAGCGGTTGATCTAGGTATGCATGGTTTGACTAGAACTTCAATGGAGGAAAAAAAAGGTCGAAAGCCGATTCAAAGACGTACACGGGTAAGAGGTTTCATGTGAGGAAGCACGAAGGAAATTTACGGCATGGAGAAACATTCAACGAGCTTAAACAGTCAATTTTGAAGAGGGAAACTATGGCTAGCTGCCTAGCTCGATTCTGCTGGCTAACTTTTTCTTTGATCCAAATGGAGAAAGTCAGCATCTTTGAAGCTCATGCATATTCGTTGTTTTTGACTATTTAGTTGTTAAGTCTAGTTAAACTCTATGATCACGAAGACCGTGCATGTTTATGACTAAGAGTTTGTTTGATTACACAGAAACGATGCTGTTAATCAATTGTAGCGTTTTCGATACTTGAATAATTGAAAACTAAAATGATGAAATTGGAATGATGGGAATGGAAAATAGAGGAGTAAGGTCGACGTTGTCTAAAATTGTAGATATTTTGGACTGGTTTATTCATTGACAATAGATTACACGACAAACAGAAAACCGGATCAATGTGACATTGGAGAAAAGTTCATTCCTAGAGTCAGAGTCAACAATGTGCTTCTTGTTCAAGAAAATAAAAATAAAAAACAGAAAATTGATCCAGCTTCATGCCTTTTAGTCAACCTCTTTGCTTTGAAAAAAAAACACAGAGAAGAACATTCTTTTGACATACATGGACTTTTCTACTATACGTATGTATAACATGCATCAAGTTATGAACCGTTTAATCGTCTTAAATTTTAACTTGTTAAATGATTAGACGGTTCACCATCCATTTGATGTATGTTATATACATATGTATAGCAGTCAAACTCTGACAGTTAAGATGATACTGCTCGGGTTTAAATTACTACAAGAAATGAATTGTTGCAAAACTGTAAAATGTAGGTCTATTTTAGAGAGATTTGATACTCCGACACGACACTACATAATGAAGACATGTATGAGTTGGTAAATTAATTATGTGACTTTATTTATTTATTTATTTTTAATTGCATTCTAATGTTTTTGACCAATATGGCATGTGTAGTTAACTCTTTCAACAAGATTGGTAGTGTGAAGATTTACCATTACTAAGACATGAGAATAACATTAATTGGTTGTTAAAACAAAAAAAATGCTTCCCAAAGAGTGTGTGATGAAAGTTAAGCTTCATCGGCAACCAAATTGTAAATTATTCTTTGTCATTTTCATTTTGACAATGCACAACGTACATTATGGTGAATCTCCGATGCTGCTGATTCATTTTCTAATTAACAGTCAATTAAAACCAGCCTAGCTTACAATAATCCTAATTAACTCGAACAGTAAAAACTAATCATTCTGAAAACCGTTACAGCCTTGCAGGGCTCAGCTAATACCCCCAAACAAACTCATCGATAAACCACCAATTTGGACCGTTAAAATAGAAACCGGTCACCGGATATCCAATGCTAGCTGTTCTGTTTCCGTTTCAAAAGGTCACAATTTACAACATGCACAAATCTGGAACGGATCGGAAGAGAAATATGAGTTGGTTATACAAATACAACGACCTCTCACGTCCGTGCCATTTATATCTGGCAACACCCTCACTTTATCTCCAGCCAGATTTCCGTTACCAACTGAAACTCGAGGCTATTTATCTCTCCTTAGTAACCTGCGAACTCCAGCGCTAATTCTTCACACTGAGAAAGAACAAGAGAGAGAGAGATAGAAAACACAAAGCGGGAGCCCTAGCTAATTAACCTAGGGCTTCTATCCCTCCCTCTCTCTGTTTGTGTTTTCTCTCTCAAAATGTCTCCAACGACCACATCAATGAAGGTTTCACCCCAAATAACCGGCATTTACGATGATGTCGTGTTCGCAAAGAGGGGGTGCTTATATTGGATCCCTGGCTTGAGATCAGACCACTCCTCCAGAAACAGATCTTGGGAGCGGATCCCGAGAGACCACCACGGATGTGGATTTCCGTGGTGGAACCGGAGCTGCAAGAAACTACGAAAGTGGTCCGAACGCATAGCGGGTCCGAAATGGAAGACATTCATCCGCCAGTTCAATAAGAAAAACAAAAGATCAGGATACAAGCGGTTTGGGAAGAATAAGTTCAACAACTATGACCTAGCAAGTTACTCCCTCAACTTCGACGAAGGCCCAAGGCGGAGCAGTAATTTGGACGATGAGTACTACTTGTACAGGGGCTTCTCGTCTCGATACGCGGCCATCCCGGCGACGGCGAAGTCGTCTATGCCTTCCTTAAGCTTCACGTGATGATCGAGTGAGAAAATAGGGAATTAATATATTTATATTAACAGCGGCGGTTTAATACGTGCTCCGGCTGTCGGTTGTGCCACGATAAACATGCGATGGAGTCACGGAGGAAAGAGTGGTGGCGGTTGACTACCTTTTTTTTCTTTATGTGCGAACCGTTGTTTACATTGGTTGCCTTGTTGTTTCACTTAATTTCTCTGCTTAGCTCTGCTTCTGTTATGTGGGAAAACGAACCTTTAAGGCTGTTGTATATAGCTTGAGGTGTAGGAAATGACAAAAGGCTAGGACAAACTAAGGTTGTTTATCATACATTATAGTAATGGATTTTATGTCGACGAATGTTACTCGATGGTGATTCCATTCTTTGTTTTAACATTGTTGACGAGTTGTTCGCAACAATGAAGCTTTCAGGAATATGTAGTTTCCTGAGAGACTTGCATTCTTTATTGATATATGGGTTACGCAAGATTATGGTAATAATGAGTCTGCTAATAATTTACCATTGGTGATAATGAATATCGATTTGATCTAACAAATCTACCATACACCGGTTTATGTCGTATGCCACGTTTTCCAATTAGTGGAGCAAATGACGAGGTTTCAATCCTTGAACCTTACCCTTTGCAGCCTACATGAGGTAGCGCCACCCTCAAGTCATCTGACTATACAACATGAATATATTTCTCTTTGTGTTAATCGGAAAGATAAAGATCTATTCATGTTTTACAATTTAGAAGCCTTATAACCCTATTTCCCATTCATCATTTCATAGTGATCTACTAATACTTCTGAAACGTTTAGCATCAATTGATTTATCCTTCTGCCATATAGATGCATGGGTATATTCATGGCTGGCTCTACCAAGGGTGTACGATTTGTTGTGTTTTGTTTTCTTTGTGCGTTTCCAACAACCTCTTTGTTTTCGGTCCAACCGCACCGGCCGGTTCAAACATGTCCCAAAAGCACCTGTTAAGAAGATTTTCGGCATGTCGAGCTCTTGTAAGGTTCTTTGATTTGCATCCAATTAAATTACATATCAATTCCTTTGAGTTTCATTTTTACGAATGTAGTAATCCGTAATGAATATTGTCTCGAGATTAAAGTAGGCCTTTAATCTCAAGACTCTCTTGCGTACTCTAAAACACAGCCCAATAAATCCCGAAAACGGTGAGTACCATCTTTTTGTTTCCCTGATTTCTTGTATTTTGTTATGGCTATTATCTCTAAGGTTGGACAACTAGATTTTGGGCCTATTTTTAGGCAAAACCAAGTACAATCCGAATTAATTGGTTTAGGAGTTTGCATAACAGGATCCATTTTTAATATCTTTGGGTCGAATATTCGGTTCATCTAAATTTTTGAATCATTTTGGGTCAGTTTCGGTTTAGGCACATATTGAAAAAGTGTTTTTTTTCCATCTCAATATCTTATTACAACCTATAAATTTGAACTTTAACTCTTCAAGTTCATAACTTAAAGTAACGTGATAACTCCTTTTGTTGTCGCTTGGTCTCTGTTTTGGCCATGATCCTCAGCGTGCAGAGCGGAGCTAGGTGAATAGTGAACAAAGAGAAAGGGGGAGTATTGTGGGCGTGCCACCTCGCGGACGAGAAATAGGTCTTGACTTCTTGAATCAGGTAAAAAGGGGTTCCAGGTGCCACCTCAGATGAGGAATTTACGAGCACAAGACGGTCGATACTCACGGCGGCGTGAGCAGAGCAACTATAGGGAAGATTCCGAGGAATCGGGGTAGAGTCCGAAGAGCTTTGAAGAATCCTAGGCGGCGGTGCGGTTAGAATCGGGGTTTCGAGGTAGCTCGAAAGAAACTGGGTTGCAGTTTGTTTTGTGTTGTTTGTAATTGATTGAGTTGTGTTGAGAGAGTTTTCAGTAAGCCTTTGAGCCTCTTATATAGTGGGAGCCTGACTTCTGCTAAAAGAAAGATAATTAGAATCCATGTTGGACTCTGCAACGTGAAGCATAAGGGCACTATTCCTCACATGCAGACCAATCCTTTTGTGACACATATCCAATTCGCACAGTCTGCATAGGATAAGGTCTGGACTTCCATGCGAAGCGGAATTAAGAGCAATCCTTATCCCTCGGGATGTCACAATCTATGTAGAAAGCTAATAACTCGCGCGGACCGCAGACTCAAACCACATCGCGGGCCAAAAGAAGGCTTTTTAATCAACAAGGACCACATGGATTGGCCCAAAGCGTGCCAAAGACTGTAAAAAGTCTAAAACGATTAAAAGAGATCGCGCGGACTCCGTGTATGTCTACCTCGCGAACTAGCGAATCAGTGCGAAGTCATTTCGCGTGCGAGCTTTATTTTGTGCCTGAAGGTGCGCGAGATCCACAGTCCGCGTGGAGTAAAATTATTGTCCAGTAAAATATTAATTTGGGCGTAAACATTGCCCCCTAGGCCTTGAGCTTGGATTGCCCAAACTAAAAGGCATTATTGAACATGTCACGAGGGGGTGGGTATCCCGATGCAAGATTGGCACAGCAAACCGAGTCATCTCACTGATGAATAAAAGATTAACAAACAATGAGAGAAACGGACTTCACCAGCTTTGACGCCCCGCGTGTAATAGGCTGCAAGGGAAACTTAAGAGACCTTGGTCTAAATTGTTTCGCATGTAATGTTGCCCACATGCATGAACGTTCCTTCGCTAGGCGACAAACCTTTCGTTGAGAGATGAAAACATGGTCAGACTTTAATTTAGGGCCTCTGGAATAGGCCCTAATCTTGTACTGGTCTGTTGATTAGACCTCGTACGTTTATGTAGGAAACCAAGAAATTAACACGACGAAATTGCATGTAAAAATTAATTAAGGCATCTGGAATAGGCCCTAGTCTTGCACTAGTCTGTTGATTAGACCTCGTATGTTTACAAAGAAATTAACTAAACTCATGCTCCTTCCTTGTGTTGCCCCCTAGTGGGAGGCGGCGGAAGGCTAGCGCGATGGCGCTGAGCACGATGGATAGTTAGCGCGGGGAAGATAGTGACGGATCAGCGCGCTCCCATACGCTAGCAATATGGCGTTTCAGGAAACGTCCGTTGATAGGATGGGGATGGAGCGTGCCATCAAGGTTGCGCAAATGGAATGCCCTCTTGGGCAACATGCGATGTATAATGAAGGGTCATTCCCACCGCGTAGACCATTTCCCGCGGCCTTCGGTCTTCTCTCCCAATGGTAACACAGCTCGCCACACCGTTTGGCCCTCGGCAAAGCTCCGACCGCGGGTAACTTTGTCATAGGACCGCGCAATGCGCTGCTTCTCAAGGATGAGATTATTGAATGCAGTGATGCGATGTTCGTCGAGGTCTTCAAGTTCTTGCCACATCGCTTGAACGTAATCGTCACCGATCAACTGATGTTGTTCCTGGATGCAAAGCGAGGCGACGTGAACCTCAAGAGGAAGGACAACGTCGTGACCAAACATGAGAGCATATGGGGTAGTAGATGTCGGACCACGCTTGGAAGTCCGGTAAGCCCATAAAGTATGATAAAGCTCTAAATGCCAGACGCGAGGGTTCAACTCTAGCATTTTGCTTAAGATACCAAGGATAACCTTATTGCTTGCCGCCGCCTGACCATTAAACTGTGCATAGTAAGGGGTGGAATGCAAAAGCTTGATACCATAACCAGTGAGAAATGTGACTACAGAATCGACCATGAAGGCAGCCCTCGGTCTGTCACAATGCACTCCAGAATACCAAAGCGGGAGATAATGTTGCAGAAGATAAAATTGCGGCCAACTTCAACCTTGAGTGGCTCAGCTTCAACCCACTTGGTAAAGAAATCGGTGACCACAATAATGAACTTGTGCTGCTCCGAGGAATGGGGATGGATGATGCCTATGAAGTCTATCGCCCATCCGCGACCTGGCCATGGCTTGATAATTGGTTGCAACAAAATGTTGGGAATGTGTTGCATTGGTCCATGAGCTTGGCAATCCTGACATCCCTTGGCGAAAGTAATACAATCCTTGAGAATTGTAGGCCAATAGTAGCCGTGGCGACGGATTAACCAACGCATCTTTGGGCCTGCCTGATGCGAGCCACAGACCCTGGAATGAACCTCGCGCATTAATCGTTTTGCTTCATTGCCATACACGCAGCGGAAGTCATTACCGTCTTCGCCGCGCCGGCGAAGCTCACCGTTGCGCAACACAAAATTGAGGGCGAGGAACCGCATCTGACGGGAATGAGTGGCATCATAAGGGTTCTTGAGGTAGGCGATGAACGGTAGACGCCAATCCTCATCAATAGGGTCTAAAGCATCAAAGTCAGGAGAGTCCTCCTGATATTGCCCCTAGCAATAAAAGACGGAAGAGTGTGTCGCTCGACTTTGAGCAGCCGTTCGCGCACTCCATCTAGCAAGCTGAGGCCAGAGGCAACCTATGCGAGCTTATTCGCCGCGAAGTTAAACTCGCGCGGAATGTGCTCAATGTGGACGTCATTGAAGCCGTTCAATATGTCAAATGCTTTATGTAGATAGGGCTCAATGGACAAACTCAAGCATTTGAACTTTTCCACCTACTGGTTGACGACCAATAAAGAGTCTCCAAAGACTTGGACCTCGCGGACCCCTAAATCTAGTAAAATCTCCAGTCCTATGATGAGCGCCTCGTACTCCGCCTGATTATTCGTACATTTGAAGTCCAGCTGGAAATAGTAAGAGAAGCGATCGCCTGCAGGATTCTCAATAGCGATTCCGGCACCTGCGGCGAATTCAGTACGTGAACCATCAAAGTAAAGAGTCCATGGAGTAAGGGAAATGGCGGCGAACTCTAGCTCGCGGAATGCTGTTAACTTGGTTGGTGGGTGATGAGTGAGGAAGTCCGCTATGGCTTGTCCCTTGACTGCTTTTTGAGGAACATATTGCAAGGAGAACTCGGACAAAGTCAAAATCCATTTGCTTATGCGTCCGCGTAGTATAGGGCGGGAAAACATGTATTTGACAAAGTCGGACTGAGCGATCACCACTGTGGTAAATGCCAGCATGTAGTGTCGAAGCTTGCAACCTGCAAAGAAAAGGGCGAGACACAACTTCTCCATTGGAGAATAGCGCGTCTCGCAATTAGTTAGCACCCTGCTAAGATAGTAAATGACATGTTCAACCCCATTTTCATCGTCTTGTGCCAAGAGTTCGCCAATGGATAAATCGCAGCAGCGATGTAGAGTTTAAACGGAATGTCAGGGCGAGGGGGAACCAATACCGACGGGTTCGCCAGGTAGTTCTTGATACGATCAAAAGCCTCTTGGTGCTGTGGTTCTCATACAAACTCGGTTGCCCCCTGGAGCTTTATGAGGGGTGAAAAAGGTTGAACCTTCCCTGCCGCGTTTAAAATGAAACGGCGGAGAAAGTTGATTCGCCCGATCAGTTGTTGGAGCTTCTTCTTAGTTGTAGGAGGTGAGGCGTTTATTACCGCCTGCGCCTTGTCTTTAGGGATCTCGATGCCTCTATGATGGACTAGGAATCTTAGGAAGTCACCTGCTTCCGCGAAGAATACATATTTGGTGGGGTTCATCTTTAGGTTATGTCGTTGCACCCGCATAAAAACCTGTCGGAGGTCTTTGACGTGCGTCGCCCGCGTTTTGGTTTTGACCAACACGTCGTCGATGTAGACTTCAATCAACTTGCCCAAGATGTCATGAAAGATAAGGTTCATGGCGTGCTGATATGTTGCCCCCGCGTTCTTGAGTCCGAAAGACATGACAACATACTCAAACGCACCTGCAAACCCCAGGTAGCGGAAAGCGATTTTGTGGCAATCTTCTTCGACAACAGGAATATGGTGGTATCCAGCGGTTCCATCCATAAAGGATAGCACTTCATGCCCTGCAGCCGAATCAATGAGGAGATTAGCAACGGGCATGGGGTATATATCCTTAGGCGTGGCGTTGTTGAGGTCTCGGTAATCAACACAGACCCGCATTTTGCCATTCTTCTTGCAGACATAAACTACATTGGATAGCCATTGGTTGTATTTAGTCACGAGAATGATACCCGATCGATGCATGTTCTCAATCTCCTCCTTGACCGTAATCTGGGTCTCAGTTCGCATGAATCTTCCATCCTGGCGTATTGGATGTCTGTCAGGATAAGTAGGCAGCCGGTGACAGACCAAGTCTGGATACAAACCGGGCATTTCTTCATATTTTTCAGCGAAGCAATCCCTGTATTCGCGTAGTAAGGCGAGCAGTTATTCTCTTTCTTCCTTCGCCAGTTTAGCACTGATGGAAATGAGGAGGGGCTTCTCTGCAGTCCCGATGTCGACTTGTGAGATGGGGTCGCGGACTTGAGGTGGTGTATCATCCAAGATGGCGGGAGCTAACTGAATAATTTCCTCCTTGGTGTCGGTATAATCCACTATTTCATCTACGTATTCCATTGTCGCGACCTTATCATAGGCTTCGCGTTTCGCCCAGTATGAAAGGAGTCTTTCACACAAGGACTCGCAAACCTCGCGTGCTTCTTCTGAGGACGCACTAGACATTAGAGGGTTGAAGGGGATCCGTGATGGTGTGAGGACGTTGTAAATCGTCCTTCCCCTGGGTGAGTCCTCATCGCGTTAGGTTGGAAGCCGTGACCCCATATGGGCGACCTTTGGAGTCGATGCCTTGAACATCCAGCGGGCCCAAGTCAGTATTATAATAGCGGGCATTATTAAAGTTGGCAAAGACGGAAAAAGGACACGGGTCCGCCTTGATGAGGACTGCCTCGCATGTCTCTGTATCCCACACCATGAGTTCTTGGTGCATAGAGGAAGGCAAGCAGAAGCTTCTATGGATCCAATCGCGGCCTAGAATCATGTTGTAGGATGCAGAGCATTCAGCCACGAAGAATGTATAGACCCGTGATGCTGGACCTACCTTGACTCTTAGAAATAACAAGCCTAAAGTTCTAGAGACTTGCCCGGTGAAGTTCTTGACTGTCAAGGACGTGATTTGGATCATTGAGCGCGGGATGCGAAGGAGTCCCATGGTGCGGGTGGTAACGACATTTACCGTAGCTCCAGTGTCAACCATGACCTTGTTGACCATAATCCCTTCCACTTCAGCCGAAATGTATAATGGCTTCATGTGAGTGGCCATGTCTAGGGTCGGTGTGGAGAAGGTCAAAGACGGTATGCGTGAGACGTTGCTTGTTGCCTCCAATAATGGAGCATTCGCGGGTTCCGTAAGGATTTGACCCATCTCGCTGCTGCAAGGCGGGGACATGTCACATGCATTGTTGTTAGTGTCTGGAATATCCGCAGCATTGCATGTTGTGTTTGGAGGGAGGGCATATCTCTCAGATATAAAAAAAATTATTCCAACTTGGAAAGAGAATTGCTCGCGAACTGGGGTCAACGGAGCCTCTATTACCCCATGTTCGCCTTCAAGCTTTGCGAATGAGTTCTTCATGGAGTTGACTTCTTCGTTCCCAGGCCATGCAGAGACTTCAACCACGTTACACGTGAATGAATCCTCTTGCCCTTCTTCTTGTTCGTCGTCTAAAGGAACACGAAGCTCGGAATGGGCATCGTTGTCCGGTGAATTTCCACCAAGAAGCCGGGTCATCTGTTGGGTGAAGTTAGGGCTAGTAGGAGTACTTTCAGCGACTGGCGGCGCTTCAGTTTCCGGCTGCCTTGGCCGCCACACAAGCTTGGTTGAGGACTGCTTGTCCTCGGCTATCTGCTCTCCTTCGGCTAAAGGAACCTTGGCAAAACCATCTTCCATTTTTCTAAGAGAGGTTGGGACTTGTGGTTTCCTCTTGGCCTCCAACTCCGAGTCAGGTTGTGGTTTCCGTCGATGTGAACGTGGTGGTTCCCTCCTTGCTTTCGGTTCCTGGCGAAGAATTTCCCGGGGCCGTGATGAGCGAGGTGACTTGCGCTTTGGTTCAGGCTCCGAGGTAGTGAACAGTCTTCGCTGTACTGGATGAGGTGGTTCCCTTCTTCTTTCAGTCCCTGGCGAATGCATGCGCCTTGGTGAAGTTGGTGGCTCCCTCCTTTGGTCAGACTCTGGTGATGGCATGTGCCGTGAAAGCTGTGGATCCCTTCTCCTCTATAGCTCTGGAGATGGTCTTCTCCTTAGAGTATGGAGATCTTACGGTGGTACAGTGAGGCGACAGAAAACACTTGCCTTCGGGGCGGGGTCATCTGCTACCTGCGCATACACCCGTGGAGGCGTGACATGTGGCCTTTGGAGTATAGCTCGCAGACCTTCAGCTTCTCTCCACATCCTTTCGGGTGTCTGTGCAAGCTGCGAGGGACGGATGACGCCATCGTCAACAGCTCGCAAGGCACGCAGGATGCTGCCATACTTCTTCTGAAGCTTCCATTTCCTGGATTTGGAGATGGTAACTGGTCTTCCTCCTTGTTTTGTGTACCATATCCCTTCCTTGATTGCCGATTTGGATGCCGGTGGAATGTAGGGATCGGACAAAATGCCTTGACGAGGGCTTGGGGCCTCATTTTCATGGCATTCACTGCTAGAATCTGATATGTCCATTTCGCTTGAAGCTGGAAACGACGATACTTCTTCTGTCCAATGTGATTGGACAATCATCTCTAAGCACTTGATCATCTGTTCCAACTCTTCGCGAGTCTTAGGGCTCATAGGCTGGAAATTCTCAGCGGGGGACGTTTCATCATCCTGCATGATAGTTTTGTCCTTATCTCTCCTTGAAAAGTGATCGGGCTGGGATCTGGTGACTGACTGCCTTGCCGGGTCACGATTCCCACTCTGATTCGCCAGCACAATATAGTCATTCGCTGGTCTCTTACGGTTTCTACCTGGTGGTTCGCGGGAACCTGCATTTAGAGATATGTCCAATTTGATCACGCGATGGCCGATACGAGGCCAAGCAACGTCAACAGTTGCAATCATGAATTCGCCTTTGTCTTCAAAGCGAATATACTTGAGGTCGAGCCAGTCCTGGACTTGTTCGCGAAGTTGGTAGCACTCGCGGGTTCTGTGCCCCCAGCTATTATGGAACTTGCAGTGCATGCAACCATCTTTGTATTCAATATAAGGTAAGACCCTGTCCACCGTAACAAGTCCATCATCGATAAGGTCGTCTAGAACCTCATGCACGAGGTTGACATTATAGGTGTACTGGCGAGATGGTCGAGTTGTATTAGCATTGTCCTCCTCGCGGCCTCTTTTAGACGCTCGGCGCTAATTTTCATCCTCTGGGTGGTCATACAAGTCCAAGGTTACTCTTCGCTGATTTGGCTTTGGTGCGCGGTGGTGGCCTCTCTCCTCTGTGTGGTCGTTCCAATTTACTTCGACCATACCGACCACGGATGGAAAATGATCCACATCCACAAGAGAGGCGGAACTCCCTGGTGTCTGCAGTTTCAGGGCGCCAGAGTTTAGCCAGGTCTGAAGCTGGTCACGGAGCTTGACACAGTTTTTGGTGTCGTGACTGTGGACGTTATGGAATGCACAATACTTCTTTTCCTTCAGCTCCTCCTTGGATGGGATCTTGTGATCCAAGCGCACGTACTTCGCCTCGATCAAGTCATTAAAGACAAGATGGGCGTTTTTAGTGTCATACGTGTATGACTCGTACTCGGGCTTAGTCCATGCAAATGACTGAATGGTGATTGGCTCGCAGGTCATCTTGAGATTTTTCAATTTGCTAGCCAATGACTTCCCAGTCAATTCAACCGCTCCGACGTCTTCATAGTCCTGCGCGGGCTCTGACTCTTCCTGCCTCTGGTAATAAGGATCGTACATGGAAGACTGGAGACCTACTGCCCCCACTGTCCTGTTTCTTCTTGGTACGTATGTCCATTTGGAGGCATTTGCCTTCTCATCCATTTCATTGAGTATAAGCTCATAGCTGCTGACCTTGTTGATCAGGTCGCCCATGGATGTGAAGCGCTCTCCATGGTGCTTCAACCTTTGGCGATGCTCGAGTCCGCAGACAGCCAATTTAATGGCTTCCTGCTCAGGTAGGAGAAAGTCACATTTAGCTTGTTGGATTTTGAAACGTTGGAGGAAAGAGATCGCTGACTCCACGCTCTGCTGGCTCTTTTGAGTGAGAGAGTCTAGGCCGACCTCAGGCTCGATGGTTCCGTACGTTTTTCGAAACAATCTCTCCATGGTGGGCCAGTTCGTGATGGATCCTGGATTCAACCTGGAGTACCAACTGAAAGCAGCTCCGGACAGAGAAGTCCCGAAGAGTTTGAGCTTGAGGATGTCATTGTTCCCATATTGGCCGCACTGAACTTTAAAGCGTGTCACATGTGTTGCTACATCTTCCTTTGTTTCCCAGAAAAAAGGTGGTGAAGACAATGTTTTTGAAGCCATGGGGAAACAGATATTGTGCCACACTGTCAGGGTAAGGGTCACAATACTGGAGGTCAGCATCGCCTTTTTCGGTTTGCTCTTTGACAATGGATGATATAAGTTGGCGCCAGTCGGCTGCAGTCACAGGCGCAGATTCGCCTCCTTCTTCATGGTTAGGCCATGCAGAAAAACTGGCGGCCTGACCGACATTCTTGGAAGATGAGCCAGAATAAGCAATTATTGGGTCTTCTGGTGTCCCGCTTCCTTGGCGTGGGGCGTTGTTGGTTCCCTTGAAGGGACTTGAAGAGCCGCGTTGGGGTGGATTCTTTGAAGTGCCTGCCCCTAGCGCGAGCTGCGGAGTCTTCTGAGCCCCAACTTTTGAATTTCCCCTAGGGCGCTCATTTGGCGGGATGTACTTGGATGTCCCCTCATTCGCGCTTGCGCCAGCTGGTTGTAAGGTGAGATTCTTTGACGGTTGTGCCCTCATCCAATCTTCAACTTCAAGGACCCGCAAGCTTAGGCGGTCCTGTTTCTCCATAAATTCGTCTAGCTTTTCTAAACTGTTTTTGCTTCCAAAGAATGAAGCATTCTGCTAGTCTTGTAGCTTGGTATCATGACCGTTCAAACGGCGAGTTTGCTCATCTATTGTCGCGCGAGTGTGAGACAGGATATCTGCATTTTGCTTTACTGCCTCCGAGTTCTTGTCCAAGTCCGTGCGGATTCGCTGGAGACTAGCTTCGACGAGGCCCTTGGTTTTGATGAATTCGCCTGCTAGTTGGCCATAATCCTCACTGATTGCGGTGAGTTTGTCATGGTTAGCCATCCAGAGGGCTCTATCTTGCTTGGACTGCTCGTTTAAGTTAGCAACGATTTGTTGAGTGGTGGAGACCTGCTCAGTTAGGTTGGCGATACTCTGTTGAGTGGCCAAATTCTGACTTTTGAGTTCCGCCAACATCTGGAAGATTTGTTCCAAAGAAGGAACAGATCACATGTCTTGGGTTGATTGAGAGCTTGCCATGTCGGATTCGCTAAAGTCTGGATTGCCAAACTTAACGAGAACCTGTTCTTGAGTAAGCGAACGGCAAGCCGCACTATTATGAAGCTTGTACCGTAGTGATCTGTGTTTGAGACAAGAAGGGTGATGCTTCATGTATGGTGTCTCCTCGGATTTCCCTATATTGTTACTCTTGGACTCCCTTGTCCCACTGGGCGTGCCAATGTTTTGGCCACGATCCTCAGCGGGCGGAGCGGAGGTGAATAGCGAACAAAGAGAAAGGGGGAGTATTGCGGGCGTGTCACCTCGCGGACGAGGAATAGGTCTTGACTTCTTGAATCAGGCAAAAAGGGGTTCCAAGTGCCACCTCGGATGAGGAATTTACGAGCACAAAGCAGTCGATACTCACGACGACGTTTACTTTGTTGGAATGTTTGTTACGTACTTATATTTACATTATATTGCTCCACTTTCTTATCCACCCTTCCTTAAGAACAGTTAATGGAGAATATAAAGGAATTATGAAAGAAAATACTTAAAGGAACGTGCTTTCATATAAATTCAGACTACAGTAATGTGAAAATCACAACGTCATGTTTGAATTCAAGATACAACATATTATAAAATATATCACCACTAGCAATTATGCCCGCGCGTTGCAGCGGGTTGTATGGTAGATATGCGCATGTGAAAAGCGGGTTGTAGGGTAGATATGCGCATGTTTCACATAAAGTGATCAAAATAAGCATTCTGATAATATCAATATAGAATGATCATTTATTTCATTGTTACACTACAATCCTAGAGTTTCTACCTAAAACATGGAGAAATCATATCTAATGCATCAACTGCATCTCATTGTCCTACCGATTGCTTAGCTCGCAACCTACAGAAACCAAATAGTATGACAGCCAAGATACTGATAAAACAAATAGCTGTAAGGCTGACAGTTATTGTGTGGTTTCCAATATCACCTGAAAAAATGAGAATATGTTAGATATAAAGAGTGAAGTAAAATAGATATCGTAAAAGATTTATATTCTATTCGGTAGTCTACCAAAACAAGTGCTCTGACAATATATACTATTGACTACAAACTACTTTTGGCTAAAATTCATATGCAGGCTATGTCAATATCAAGTGGATAGAGACTATTCCTTACCAAACATATATTATTAACCTGCATTATCACAGAAGAACATTACTTTACGGTATCAAGGAAATGGTACATACAAGTTATGTCATTTGGTTTCTAACCTACGTGTGTTCTTTGATTGAATTTATAAGTTTGGTATTGTTTGTGGAAAACAATAAATTGCATCATTCAGGCATACACATATAAACATGGTCAAACTCCAAGCAACAAAATATATATACTGCCATGTATAGCAGACGAACCACCAAATTGACCATACACTGCATAATCTAAGATGTCTGCTCTTATATAATTAGTTGGTTTATCGACCAAAACTAATAGACCAGAGAGATGAAGCTAGCCTTTGCAAAGACAAAGCTGTCATGTTGTGTAAACTGAAAAATGGTGGAAAACATCCATTCTCTCTTCAAGTCTTTTGTGCTGTATGAAGTATATGAAATGATGACAGATCAAACACTTTAATCGCATATGAGAAACGCAGATTCTCATACCTTTGTGATGATGTATTATCCAGAAGCCCGAATTTTAAAACATGAATTGTACAATAAAAATAACTAAATGAGTAAATAAACAAATTCAACTCAACTGAAAGAAAGGAAAAATCTATATTGAGCAAGCACTAAAGTACATCCTCAAAGAAAGGACCTGATTCTCCTAATATAATCAACTATTTCCACCTAATATCACAACGCCTCCAACATCAAACTTTCCGACACCACTCCTAGAGTCCTAGTATACCTCTGGGAATTCAGAGACCAAAAAAATGTTCAAGAATCAAGTACTGAAAATATAATTTTGCTAATGCTGAACATGCATAAATGGAGGTGGAACAAAAAACTATAATGAATTAATATTTCACTGTGAAACTAAAGTTAAGAGAAAGTAATAAAAAAGCTTATAATGGTTAGTTTAAGAAACAACACAGAAAAAAACTTACCACTTTCTTAGTTGAGTAGAGGCAGAGATAAGTTTCACTACTACTTCTCATTCTTTCTTCACCTTCTCCTTTCTCTGAATTGCCCTTTCCATGAACTATAACCAAAAATTACACTTCAATTGGAGACACCCAGATGAATTTAAGCAAGAACAAATCATATTTCAAATTGAAACTAAAATTGAGTATCAATTCACAACAAATCACAACATAAAAGGAGTGATTTTTTTTTTGTAGCTGTGTTGTTTACATTTGTACCTTTAAGTTCTTGAGAGTGCTGGAAAGCTTCTGGGTTTTCCTCAGAAATCGAATTGGTAACAAAAGCCGGCAACTTTCAGCTCAACTTTTCTCTTTTCTATGTTGAGGCTCTGGGTTTCTCTCTCTCTCTCTCTCTGTGAAATCAAAAGCAAAGCACAAAAACACTTCAATTAGAAAAGATTGAAATCTTCCAAAGTGCAAACAATTAACAAAATGAAAGCAAAATACAAATCCAATTACCCCAAATCTCAGTTCTCCCGCCTCACCCAAAACACAACAACGAATCGATTTGAGGGTGGACTGAGTGTTCGGAGAGAGCCGCGGCCAGAGATAGGTGTCGTCGCGGGTGACCTGCTTGCGTAGGAGGATGGTGGACATGGCGCGGGCCTCCTGCGCCGACGAGAATTGGAGAGGAACTCAGCCTGGGATCGCTGCTCGTTGAAGAGAAAAGTATCGAGTTCTCTAAAAGGTACACGATGTGGCTCGAGATAAAACACTGTTCTTAAAAACAGTAGCGACACTGTTTTTATGAACAGTGATGACGTCAGCTCAAAAAATAGATACATGGTAAATATTATAAAAGTCCATCAATCAATCATCATAACCATAAAACTGATAGAAATTCATTAGTACATAACATAGTTCATCACTAAATAAAAACTAAAATAAGCAGATCATCACCAAATGACAAAAGTTTATTAGAAAATTAAATTTTAAAGAAATTCAAGTCTTCGTTCTTTGAAAAACGGGTTTTTTGAATTCCATTTTCCAAGAAGTTCATCAACACATGTCGGTTGAGGAGGCTAAGGCAAATGATTTGGGTCATCATCTTCTCTGCCTTATCCATATGTTTATTCACTTGGTTTTCTGTATTTTTTATGAATCTCTTTCCTAGTAATTGTACGGTGTTGCTGGCTTTTGGAATATAGCTTAAAACATGATTACTATGGATGTGTATTTATATATTGGCAGGGAACTATTCTCTTTTGCTTCGACAACAACGGTGCAACTGAACATATTAAAGATCACATCCCATTTTATTGAATTCTGTGACGAATCCCTAATTGAGTTGGCTCCTAGAAAATATGAGTTTTCATCACGTCATAAGCCAAATAGTGAAGTTTTACAAGTAAAAATAAGAATTAAATTCAGTTTACCCCCTTGTGGTTTGGAGGTGACTTCATGTTAGTCCCTACACTTTTATTTTCATCAGTTTACCCCTTGAACTCTTCAATTTCTGTCTACCGTGCCCAAATTCTCATATTCCGTTTGAATTAACCTTTAATTATCAGCAGTTAAGGTCCGATTTGGACATATAAGATCCGATTTGCCCAAATTCTAGATATTGGCCTCACAGTTAAGGTTAAAATTATCAGCAGTTAACGTCCGATTTGGACAAAATATAGAACATTTGGTCACGCTTGAGGAAAATTCAAAAGTTTGAGGGGTAAACTGATGAAATTGAAAGTATAGGGATTAACATGAAGTTACTCCCAAACTTCATGGGGGTAAACTGAATTTAATTCTAAAAATAATATGCCAACGCCCTGCTGTGTTTGGTTGACTTGATTTTGCTTAAGCAAAGACCTAGTGATAAAGAGTTGTGTTTGGTATTCTTCAATTTACATGGGGTTAAAAATCCAAACAACAAATTATCAAGAAGAGAGAAAATGGGTAAAACAAGAAGGAGAACATGGAAAAAATTACTACATACCTTACATTTGTGTGTGCAGGCAAGCGTCTCTGTGAGACATAGTTTGCTTTTGCTAATACTGTTTTAAAAATTATGGGTTGAACTTTCTTCTTGGTTTTTCGCATTTGTTGGTATGGATTTTGTTATTTTATTGAAATGTGTGTTATTTTGTTTGAGGTATAATTATGTGTTCTTCAAGCGTCCCCGTGAGACATAGTTCACTTCTGCTAATACCACTGAGGAAGAGCTATAGTGAACGTGCATCAATAAGACTCAATCAATGGAGTTCAAGACTTTGTTTTAAGAATTTCTTATGTGTTTTGACAATAAGTGTTTACAAATCTGTTTACGATGATGATGTTGGTGAAACTAATGATATTATTTCTTTTGGGTTTAGTTTTTTGTTATTGAATTCTGAAAAATTTAAATTCTAATAATTCTAGATTGAACTTTCTTCTTGGTTTTTCGCATCTATTGTTATGGATTTTGTTATTTTATTGAAATGTGTGTTATTCTGTTTGAGGTATAATTCTGTGTTCTTCAAAAAACAAATTATCAAGAAATTTGTGAATGAAAGTTCTGGTGGAGGAATCTTGATGATGGGACAGAGGAAATTGATCTTTCGTAGATTGATTGTAACATATCGTGCTCTATTTTAGGGTGCAAACCTTTACAAAAAAGAGTTGCATCCATAGCCATAGCACGATGAGTTTTAGGTGCTCTATTGTTCAAATCAACATGATTTGAACAATTTGTAATGAGATCGAGTTTCATTTTCTCAATAATTTTATTTTTTGAAAGGACATTATTTTTTATGGGAAGAGATAAATCTCATTAATGATAAATATTACAATCATACTAGGTCAAATGTACAAGGGAGATCATGAAAATCTTTTAAACACAGATGAGTACTGATATTCCTAGTATAGTATCACACATACAATCATACACAATTCACAATTTGATGGACATGTGTTCTTTGTATAATATATGCTATCACGCATACAATCATACTCAATTAGACATGTGCTTCTATCGACCAGTGCAGTGTTGTAGCCAATATGTAAATTAAGTCGTAAGAATGAAACTAAACAAAAGGACATGTGAAGCATATGATATAATTTGATGCAAAGCGAAGAACCTTACCGGGGTTGACATGTCGAAATAGGCATACTAGAGGTTTTAATTAGAATCGATGTGAACATAAACAACCGGTGATCAACAACGCAGTAAATGGAAACACATTAAAAAATAAACACAAATTGTAAACCCTTGCTTGACTTTGAAAGATAATGCATGAATACCCTCACCAAAACCCGAAGCAAGTTGCCTCGCACCAAACCCAAAGTCCTCCTCCTCCAATTCTCATGGCTTCCTCTCATCAATCCCTTCCTACCATGAACACCGTATCCATCTCAGACTCCATTTTGTCCTCTTCAAAAGCAAATGCCGTCCACACGCTCCTTCATGGCGCTAGACTACATCTGCTTCTTTATGGTGTCGTCCTCTATCGGCGAAGTCACCAAGTTGTTCGCAACCTCTCTTGAGAGTTGGAAGGTATTTGATATCTCTACTAGCATCTCAAGTGCACAACGTTGGGATTCTCAGTCCTATTCGGTTGTAAAGCCTCTTAATCTTGATCCACTTTCTTTGATGGAGATGGAGATGATCTACAATAAAATTTGGGTGCCGAAAATCTAGATCCAAGAGCGTTCGAAGCCGAAGCCAAATAAGGAAGAACAAATGTCAAGTTTTGTGAATGTGCCTAAACCTCCTTGCCCTAGACTAAAAGGTAAAGAGGTTCTCTTAATTTCTGCAATTTTTCAAGCTTTGCAATAATCTCTTGCTCTAGTGTGGCAAGATGAACGCTCTACTTTTTTGCTATTTTAGAATTTGCCTTCAATCTATGCTCCTATTTCCTTAGATTATAGGATCGCTTTGTTAAGTGAGCTTGAATGGATGTAATGAGGATGCTATCCTTTACAAATCGTTTGTTCTTATTTGCTTTATGCACTCAAGACAGTAGAATGAATTGCTTTTGTAGCCTCTATCTTTTTTTTAATCAGTAAACAACTCAAACTCTACAATAAGCCTTCCACTTATAAGGGGAGACTTATGTCACTAGATCAAATGGTATGAGGCGTAACCTCTATCTTTGATCAATGAGATTTTCGTATTATTTATATAATTTTTTTTTAAAAAAATGTGGTATTAATGAGTCTTTGTAAGAATTTACCGTTGGTGATGATGAATATCGATTTGATCTAAGAAATGAAGAGTTAAACGAATGTAACCGAGTAAATTCAAGCAGTGGAGGAAATTCAAGCAGGGACAAAATGCAACTGATTAGGAACGAGATGAGTAAATTATTGCATGCCCTAGATGCTCCGGCATTTCATGTACATCGGCAACTCGGTTGGACTTGGCAATGCCTGGACTCATGCATTTTGGAAGCCATAGCCTGCCCCAACGCCTTGCTATGCAATCCAAAAGAACACAAATTACTTCCTACTTATCAAAGCATTCGGGATAAAACCGATCTACACAAGGGACAACATCACCAGTGTATCTTACTTCAGCATTAGATTGAGGTCTTGGTGACCGTGTGCTACATTTTCCCATAGGAGGGCTTAAACAAAACAAGATCATTTTGTTTTGGCCGCACCAGTATGTCTGGGCGAGCAAAGTCTCTTTTAGCTGTTGCGGGCGTGCCACCGCGCGGGCGCGGAATGTAGTGGTTGTAGTTGCAGGATGCGCTTAGCCTTTTGCTTCTAATCAAGCGACTGAGGATGGAGAGAGCACCAACTCCACCGCAGGGTTCTTCAGATTTGCCTTGCGTACTGGGCAAAGACTTACAGTAGTCCGCCTGAGCGTCACAATATTGATACTCGACGTAGGATCGAGCAGAGCTTCAATTGGGAAGGAGAGAAAAAAAGAAAGAGAAAGCTCCGGAGAGCGTACGGGGAAACGAAAGGAAAGCTCCGGGGAGCGTCTGAGGTTCGACTAGGTCGAGAATTGTATTGTATTTTGTAATTGTTGAGTTGTTGTAGAGTTGTTGAGTAATTGTGTCGTGCTAAACCAGATCCTCGAACTTTCTTATATAGAGCTATTTAGGGCCACAGGTATTGGCCCAAAGCATGTCAAAGACTTGTAGAAGTCTTTAACGATAAATGTGGCGTAGGTAATGTAAATCACTTCGTGGTCGTCGCTTTGTTCTAAACAGTAGAGTTTGCCTAGAACACTTCTTGGACGTATGCTCCTTCTAAGCACTGTATGAGTGCCCTTGAATACTAGAACTCTGACGTGCATGCAAAGTAGATATGCACAGCTTGCATGTATATCTCCTTAATCCACTAGAATTAGGAGTAATCATATGCTTCACATCTAGGTATGCTTCACATCTATTGGATAACTATTGCATGGGATAAGAACCCTTGCCATGCACGTACAAAATCAACCGGTCATCTTTCCCTTCTGCTTTATTCAACCAAGGATAAGACAATGATGCCCTCACCTTTAATTAAACAAGCATTCAATAGTGAGGTACCCCCGAGCCAGCGTCGAGATGCTTTCCAAGATACGATCGAGATGCTTTCCTCATTAAACACTGGCGAGGTCGTGCCAATCCACAAAGTCAGGGCGAGGCTGCCAGGTCGATGGCGAGATTCCATCAAGATGTCGTCGAGATGCTTATGTAATTAAAGGACCACAAGCCATGAACGTGCTCTTGTACATACAAGTTGGGGTACGATGCTAAGTCGGGGCGAGGTGTTCCCCCAGCAATTAAACTCCTCTTGTACGCAAAGTCTGTTACGCGGAGTCCATTCGTACGCGGACTGTCAAGCTCGCATGACTTTCTGGCGGGCCATCACTTGTAAACTCATTATTTCGAGCTCGCTGGTATGACGTGGATCATTAATTTAATTAATATTCACTAAGACAATTACTGTCCAGTAAAATATTAATTTGGGTGTAAACACATTTTCCATATTCTCATATTCGAATGCAATCCCGAAATAAACAAGTAGCACTATTCGAATCTGTTTCTTTGAAAAGGAGTTTTGGCACCTGCTAGTACTTAGTAGTTTGGAGCCAATTGACAACTCGTCTCCCAAAACAAAGTCACGGGTCCTGAATATTTGCAATTTTCACATTTGGTATCTTATTGGAACGATTACAATGTCCAAGCTTCTTCTCAACTTTGGCAGTTTTGTAGAAGTAGCGTCTGAATCCTCTCACAAGTAGTAGTCCTACTCCTACCCCTTCTAATAATGTACTTGAATTTGATCCCTAATGCTCATCACAACATGGGAGGTTATGTTTCTAACGACCTAAAGGTTTCAGTCAAATCACTCAAATGTCTTCAAAAGGTGCACATTTGCTCTAATATGCAAATCAATGGGGAAACTTAAAGCACCTTTTTAAAAATTTGAGGGGAATTTGATTTCAACATGACCACATGGGAATGGGCAAAAAGAGAACCCATATTCCAGCCAATTTTTGAATAAAAGGTCTCATTTCACAAGGAAAGATTCTGTGGTAACACAGCATTCATGGATCCCACCATCATGATACTACTGCCCAAAAAGATCACTAGAACACACTTAGGTATGGCAACATATTAGATTGCATTCACCTTATCATTCCAAGATCAGTGGCCATAGCCAAGCTACCAAGATCAGAATTCAGAACACTCAGATTCATCCAGAGCCAAAAACAAAGTATGCAATTGACTTAGCTGATAACTAGGCCCTTGCAATGAATCATAAGATTGGAAATGAGCAACCAGAAGAAAAAGGACAGGTCCAAGCTCAAAACCAGGAGAATCATTGCTGAACATTAGTATGGAACTATTGTTTTATCTCAAACACTATGCAAGTTTAACATGGATAATAATATTGGACAGAAGCATGGAGGACACAGATAAGGCCTCCAAATCTTTGCCCTTTCATAATAAGAACCTATCCACAATGCCACAATGCTGAACAGAAATCTTCTTGCTGCAAACAATTTAAACCCATTTCATAGCATTACCCCATCTGATGAACTAGAAGAGGATTGGATTATCCAGTCAAGAAAATTGTTTGTAACCTTGAACTGAGGTCACCAAAATATGCTCAAGTAATTGATGTGATCAGATTAATACATTTTCTGTAGCATACAACAACGGCATAGCTAGAGAAACCATCATACAATGTCATTCCCTAAAATCAGAAAATACCTTCTTCACAAGACATAACATCTCGGTGTCAAAGGACAAGATATGGTACAACAACAGTCACGCACTAATACCACACACCATTACTGAATTAGCATTGCAAAAATTTTTGGTAAAGGCAAAACTAGACTAAGGTGGAACAACCTTTGATCATTCTATTCAATTCAACCACGGATGGTAACAATACGGAATTATACCTCTCTCGCTTCTTCTGTTCTTCTCATCCATGGCAAGTCTGTATTAAGTGATGAAGGCATACTCGTCTGTGTATCTGTTGAGCTCGAATACTTGCCCTTCTTAGACCATAGCCAGATCTTGGAAACAGAGTAGCTTTCACCTCTAGTCACACTACCAATCTTCTTTGCCTCTACATCACTATCAATTGAAGGATTACCACTGTGTTCCTCTTTTGTTAGCTTTATATTGCGGCTCTGTTGATCCTTTGATAAGGCAACCCGGAGTTCTGAATTATCAAGCACATACTGATACGATCCCATTGAATAGCATCTTCTTGCATCCAATGTACTGCTACTAGTCTCTCCTCCTGCAGTCTCCCCTACCTCAGCATCTACCTTTCTAAACTTGCCGAGTCTCACAGGCAAAACACCATTGTCAACAACAACTTCCTCAAGGTCCACTGTCTTTTGACTAGAAGTGAACCCATTCTCTCCATTACAGGGATACCCATCTTCTTCTCTGTAGTCATCAAAATCAAACATTGGGTTCTCAACCGAATACCCGGGAGTGAAGAGGGTACCCCTACAAAGAGGACATGTCGAATTCGACAGTAGCCAAGTATCTATACAGTTGATATGGAAAGCATGGCTGCACATAGGAAGCAATCTGAGCTTGTCCTTCTCAGTAAACTCACACAGACAAACAGAACAATCAAACGGCTCTTTCAAACCCACTATCTCCCTATACTGGAAAACAGGAAGAGCATCTATAAAAGCCTGATCCAGACCCGAATCATGAAGATGGAAGAGCTGCTGAAGCTGCCTCTGAAGAACATCCGCAGTGGAAATTTCTGGGTACCTATTATTAGTCTGAGAAGCAGCTGAAGATGGGTGCTTTATAAGAAATCTAACAAGCAGATGAAGCAAACCAGAGATGAAGAACAACACAGCCAAAATCACAATGATAAAAAGCACAGCAGGACTGATCTTTGTACCAGATGATGAGGATGAAGGTGGTGATGGTAGTGAGGGATTGGATTCTCTGTAAAAGGTACCAGCATATGGAGGTGGGTAGCTCATATAACCATCATTAAGCTTGATTTGTTGCTGAACCCAAGACATCTTGAATTTGGTTTTCCCAAAAAAACCATCTAACACTATAACTCTTGTGTACTCAAAGATCAAACACAACAACAACCCAGTTCCACTTTGCAGCTATTTGAGCTCAAATCAAGCACCTTTTCCTCCATATCCACTACTTAATAAAACACCAAATCTCTCCACAACTTTAATGCACATACAATTTCATAATTCATATGAAAAATTCAGCACAGTAAAAAACAAGAGCATACCTAACTTGATTCTGGGGTGTGCACCATTTGTGTTGCAGCAGAAAACCCTAAAGGCTGAGTCACTGAAGCTTTGTGGGTGACTTGGTCAAAAGAAGAGCAAAGTTCATTCACTTGGGTTTGCTACTGTTTTCTCTCTCTTGTCTGAAAGTGTCACTTTCGCTCTCTTTCTCTCTCTAGATTGTGTTTCTTGATGGAAACCAGAGAGACCAGAAGAGGTGACAGTGGCCAGAGTTCCTAAAGTACAAAAAGAGGCACTAAATATAAGCTCTCCACGTGCTCGAGGGAGCGCGTGGGAGTAATTTGGTCAACTGCTAGCGGACAAAGTTATGGGCTTCGAGGTTGGCCTGGGCCGGGTTGATTCGGTGGATCCGGGTCTATGATAACGAGCCAGGTGGTTCAGTTCTGTTTGGCACATCTAGAGGTGGTTGGTTTTTTGAGAAATTAATAATGAATTTATTTTTTGGTATTATTAGAGATGTGATGTGATTTTGACACCCGATCTGATTTGCATTTCATTTTCAATAATTCCATACATTCCACAAGTTTATAAAAAAGGCGAAAATGAGGTAAGCAATTTTGAATAGTAAATCATAGTGCAAGTTTTCAACTTTGTATCATTATAAACCTGTAGTAAATTTATTTTGTTAAAAAAATCGTAGTTTGAGTTGTCATATATTATCAGCTATCTTATGATATTTGAGTTCGTTCATACATTTGGTTACAATTATTATTATTATTATTATTATTATTATTATTTTAAATTTTTATTAATAACTCAAACACCTTACATATGTCGTGAGGTTTGAACTCATGACTTTAAAGTTGTCAGTTAAACACCTTAACCAACTAAGCCACAACTCACTGACACAATTGTATAACAATTAATTCTTTAAAAATACAATTTCGGTCTGAATACACGTACCTTTTTAAGTTGGTATCTGATATTGTGTGTTTATTCTAGTTTCAGTTTGTTTATATACAAAACAGCTGATCTGTTACATTCCTTGGGAATCTAGGTAAAAGATATTACTTGTATTTGGGGCAACTGGGTGTGCCTTAAAGTACGACACATATGAATACTTAATCTTAAGCTTAAAGGCAATTAGGTGTGAGGGTTTACAATGACAATCACATATTAGTTGGAAACTTATCAGAAGGGGAAGATTCTGGGTTGCAGTTAGGTAAGTAAGACATGTATAAAATTGCCTATCATGTTAGGTTAGTGAACAGCTGAGGGAATATAATCTAATTACAGTTTGATTGATCTAGCTCTGGAAAAGTATAGTCCTTCTTAAAACTGTTGCTTGCATCACCTGTGAGAAGGACAAGTTAACACCTTCTTTATACTCATAATCTGCCAAAGACATTGTTAGGAGAAAATTACATATTTCTAATTTTCTGGTGTATTCATGTATAATTGCACTTCTGCAGGTAAAGGTGATTTCATTAATAATCTTCAAGAATCAATATGATCATATATGACTTTTGGTTCATTCTGTGGATTTAAATCATTGACTTCGCGTTGTGTCGGTGACCTTTCAAATTGGAGAAGGAAACATGCATTCTGGTGCTATAAGCTCTCATGATTTGTGGCTTCACTAGCAGCAGAGTTGTGGTATTGCTTCACTACCAGATTTGTGTTCAAAGTCATGATTTTGTCTATCACCAACTTAGAAGCATGTTAGCACCGCAAATGGTATATTGGTGCTCGGAAAAATCCTTATCTTTTCATATCCACCATTTTAGCCAATTGGAAATACCGAAATTGTAGACTAGATGACCATCAAACAAGCTAAAACCAGTACTGCCATGATGGTTCTCTCAGCTTTACAATGTTCTTGCTTCTAGACTTACTAGCTTTGATTCATTTTGTTTCCAAATATTAGTGATCTAGTATCTGCTGCTAGAAGATTTAGTACTTTAAAAGAATTGTTCTAGCTACCAGCAAGTCAATTGATAAAGGCAAAAGTTTTGGTTCCTTTGGAAGGGTTTGAACTTTAAACCCTTGATCGACCTAGCCAAATCCTAATATACTAGCCCACCCTCCCTCACCACTTGCTGCGCGAACGGGAAGAAATGGGTAAAACTAATAGCAGCAGGGGAGAGAAAACTCAGTTCTTTAAAGACATGAGCTCGAAGGTGGTTGCATGGATATGCTTTAACTTATTGGATGGAAGTACAAAATATTCTTATGACAATATGCTATTAAGGTTCTAGTATATTAAAATACATATATGGGAGAAAAGTGCTAATTTACTTTGCAAGTCTCTATATCAACAGGAAATCCAATTCAATTTTATAAGGAGATCACAACTTTTCAGTGTCATGATTCATACATCAACGAATGTGGATTTGTCTTCATCCTCTTTTATGTTGTTGATCATGGTAGCAACTTGTTTCATGCTCGGTCTAGCCTCTGGAGAACGGTTGACACACTTTATAGCCACCTGGAGCAAGTTCACCATCCTCTCCTCGCTTGCACATTCTGAATACAAGGACTTGTCGAAAACTTCTGCAGTCCATTCCTCTCTAACTACCGAGTGTACCCAAGATGTCAAGTCAACTCCATTGTGCTGCACAAGTTTTCCCGTAAGTAGCTCAAGAAGAATCACACCAAATCCATAAATGTCTGCTTCAAATGTGGTAGAAGCACTGGTGGCAGCAGACACCTTCCCCGGCAATATTTTGTCATGATCATTTATCTCCATAAGACCATACTCGCTTATGCAAGGCTCCATGTTCTTGTTCAACAAGATGTTTGAAGATTTTAAGTTGCCATGAGCAATCCCATCTTTTTGGAGATCATCATGCATAAAAGCTAATGTGTCGGCAATGGTTGCTGCACAAGAAAGTCTGCTTGTCCAGTTAAAGGCTTTGCCGCCTTGGTTTCCTGATTCATACAGTTACCACATTAGAATTCTGCAAACAATATTAATATAACTTGATAACCTCCTATACTAATTGAGTAATGTGACTGTTTCATTTTCTTATTTCTAGTATATATACTTAACAAGATATTGTCATGCTATCACATTGTTAAGTAACTAACATTTGGGAAGACTTTCTTCTCATTATGCATTCTGAATTCAATATTTCGGTATTCAAAATTTACGAGAAAGCGAAAAACTTACCATGTATGAGCCTGAAAAGGCTTCCGTTGTACTGATATTCATAGACCAGAAGTTTCTCTTGTCTAGAGGAGTAGAAGGCAAGAGCAGACAAGACATTAGGGTGCTTGGCTTGGTCTAACCTCTGCATTCTCAGCTTGAAATCATTAGTTGAAATCGTCCAGTCTTTAATCCTTTTGACAACTAGGGTCGCCCCAAAATCAATGATGACCTTGTAGAGGCTACCATACTTGCCTCTTCCAAGCATCTCAGCAGGAGCTTTGAGCAACTCCTCAAAGTTTAATCCCCTGACCACAGGGCTGGAGAGGACTACAAGTGAGGTGGAGGAGTTCATATTAGCAGTGCTCTCGGCTGAGAAAGTGACAGAATATTGTGATTTACTGATACCGCTTTTGAACTCAGGCGATGAAGCACTATATTTGCTGACCATGCTTTCATCAACTGATGCTACCTTTTTATTCACTAGTGCATCAACCGCCTTATCATTTTTCTTTCTTCTTTTGCTACATATCCTGGATATGAGTAACACTAGACAAACCAAGGCCAAAATACCATACCCCGAGTAGATGAGAACTTTGTTAGAGGTACCCTTTGAGTGCGGCTTGTCATCCGATGCTGCTGTAGAAGAAGAAGAAGTTGCTGAACAGTTCTGTGGCAGTGGATATCCACATAATCCAGGATTACCAAGGAAGCTGCTTGCAGTGAAATCGCCATTCGCATTGTGGATCGGACCATGCAAGTTATTGTTGGAGACATTGAAGGTATCAAAATGGTAGAAATCGAATTTTGGTAGCTCCCCAATAAGCTGGTTATTTTGAGCAAGGAAGCCTGTAAGACCTGAAATTAAAGACAACTCAGGTAACTTTCCAGAGAAGTTATTGTTGGAAATGTCAAGCCTTCTCAGGTTGCTTAACGTGACAAGTGAATCAGGAAGGTTTCCTGAAAGCCGGTTTCTGCTTACATTCAAGCGAGTGAGTTGTTGACAGTTCTGAATATCAGCTGAAATTTCTCCCTCAATGCTGTTTTCATTGAGGTCAAGAATGCTGAGAGAGGCAGCAACAGATTTCACATTGCAAAGGGTAGAAACATCAAAGGCTCCAATGAGGTTTAGGTTGTTTAGAAAGAGTTCTGTGACACTAGTGTTTTGAGAATCACATGTTATACCTTTCCATTTGGGCTCGGTGCAGGGATCAGAAAAGGAGCTCCAACCTAAAGCAAAGCCAGGTTGAGTAGCATGGTTTGAAAGTTTATCAAGGAAGGAGAGTAGTGAATCCCTGGTCTCATCATCCACTTTAGAACTAGTGCTGTGGAGAAAGAGACACAATGAAATGAAGAATACGCAGACGGAAATTTTGTTCATTTTGAATGATTTAAACATTTTTAGGTGTACACCATATATGGCATATATGGGAAGTGTTCTTTGAGAAATGGTTGCAAGAGGAAGAAAACTTCAAAGCTGAGGTTAGTTATAATTGCCGATACTGGCCGACTCTACAATGAGACATTTGGATTCTTGTTCCTTACCTTGATGCTATATAACAGTTGGTGCATAATAAGAAGCCATTGGAATTTGGCAAAAACTTATATTAATTTGCTGCCGGCAGCTTCATAATGGTTGGAAATGGTCTGTCAGGTCGTTTTCCATGAGGTCATGATGAAGTAAAATTACACAAGATAACAATGATATTGATTGTGACAAGCCTTATAATTAACACCAAATTTTAATTGATGAAGTTGATATTGTCTAAAACTCAAAATGTCATCTAGCATAATCAACATGGATGATTTGGAGTGGACATCTGTAGAAAAAAGAATGTGAGGACCTGTACTATTTCTGGTCTCCATGCCATTACGCGGAGATGCAACTCAAAATGTCACCTAGCATAATCAACATGGACGATTTGGAGTGGACATATGTAGAAAGAAGAATGTGAGGACCTGTACTATTTCTGGTCTCCATGCCATTACGCGGAGATGCATCTCCGTGTAATGGATGAAGACTTGTTCTATGGTTTCGAGCATTGAGTTATATGGTGGAGCAAATTGAAAGCTGCTTTGGCCCATCAAACAAGTTCTAGAGGAAACTCTACAATGCCATAGAATACAGCTGTACAACAACGTAAAATAATGCAAAGTCATTCAGGGTCCTAATGCACTTGTTTAACCACCATAAGAGGGATTTGCAATATTTCTAATAGACAGACATTAATCAAGTCTCAATTAGATTTCATATTATATGTAAAACTATTGGTATTATCATTCCCTATCAATAAGCTTCGTCATAGACTCAAAGTGACTGCATCCTTGGCTTGATGGAATATTGGATTTCACAAAGCTGAAAGCATAAGACAAAGATAGCCATATTTTTCTGAAACAGATTCGCATCCTTGTGTGTGTTCACATGCTTCTCATTCGGCTCAGATCTCAATAGACAATCTGATGATGCCAAACTTGTTAATATATAGAGTTGTATATATGTCACCTTTCATTCGATTTTCTGCCTGCCTGTATATGTGTACACACTCACATATGCTACTGCAAGATGAAGATTTGTTCCGACTCTCAGGCCTGAAGCTGTAATTTGAAGAATAGAAATTTAATTTGAAGAACAGAAATTTAGAGGAAAGGCTTTTGGCTGCACAAAGTTAATTTCAAATGTGCTATGTATGCGGACTCTTAAACTAGAATTCAGAGCAAGAATGAATTCCAAATCTACTAGTTCTAACATTTTATATATATGATATCCAGTTTGCCTGCATTAGCAAATTCTGGATATGGTGTCTCTACCTAACAATTAACCTATTCATAATACAGTATCAGAAAGTGGAAATATACATAGAGCTTCCAAGTTTCCAACGACCAATATGTTTTCTAAGACTCTTAGGATATGCAACATTAAAACAAGACATTTGGGATTCAACAACGAGTGGATTCAAAAAATCGGCCAAATTAATTCTGTTGAATATATGAGGCAACTCAAAGTAAGATCAGTTCTCATTAATTACCTCATGATGTGAACATCCTTGAAGTGCTTCACAGGTTCTATGACAACTGCTAGCTAGCTAGTCTAGGCTGCAAGAAGAAGTAGTACATGGAAGTTATGAAACCTTATAGATGCCGGTCACTATCTAATGTGAGGTACATCAGGACCAGGCAAAGCCTGTACAAGGGAAAAAAGAATTCTTCAAATTAGAAACATCAGGATTAAGAAAGAAGTAGTAAGTTACTGTTTACCTTTAACAATAGAGAATCCTTTGCTGATGTAAAAGAAACCAAAGCCAAATAGTTCGACAAGATAAGATATGCATGCAACACTGGAAGGAGTCTCATTTCCATTATATTTAGGATCTTTCATGCATCCATGAATGTTCTTCAATAGCAGCAGTGGCTGGACAGAGGCAGACAAATGATTAAATCATGATACATAAGTTCCATAATAGCATCAGCAAGCTTTGAATCGAACATGGTGAGTTGCCCGGCCAAAACCCCGATAAAATCATCTAGGCCAATTTCCAGATTCCATTCTCTGAAGCAACTAACTGTTTTCTCCACAGGAGTATGAGTATGGAATCATGTTCAGCGCTTGCGACATGCACTTAACAACCAAAAGTAGGACGAATGCGCCTGAAGCATATTAAGTCGAGAGATACATTCAAAGTTTTAGCACAAGAAAGCATTTTATAGTGAAGCACACATTGGACAACATTATGGGTTGATGATGACAACATCCAGGGCATACATGCCAGAACTGCATATTACGAACACTTATTTTGACAGATTCATAACAGCCAACACTCAGCTGTCAAATGTTTCCTACAAATATCAGCAACTATTCAAACGCATTCTTTTTAATTTTGTCACCTTGCAGACCTAGAAGAAAGGGTGCATCCAAATTTTAACGACGCCAGGGAATTCATTGTTGTAAAATTTATGATATAAAATGGTAGCAAACAGATATGGGGATGTTGAAGTGAGGTACTTTGTTGCACCTTTCATCCTGGTGTCAATCGGAAATCACAGCCTAGATAATTCAGGGTATTAACAATTACTTAATTATATGAGTTGTTAGAGCGTGCCTATGTACAATCCTAACTCTAATGATCATTTCTTGTCATTTGCATGTTTTTTTGTTTGTTTGAGAAAGTCGCATGTTTAAGAGAGTTGAGATTTGAGAATGACCAGCTGCAATACGTATCAATGAAGCTTCAAATAGCATATATATTGCCAATAGCAAGAACCTACACAACGCTTTTTTTTTAAGTGATTAAGGGTCCATGCTCAAAATATTTTCTCCAAGTGCAGCTACATCTCTCTCTCTCTCTCTCTCTCTGGAAATGACATCGGTTACTATTGATGAAAATGTGGGGGAGCAAATCCTATCAATTCTGTCACCCAAATCTTTGATGCTATACAAGTCTGTCTCCAAAAGGTGGTATGCTCTGATCAGCAGTCCAATGTTCGTATCTAAGCACCTCCACAATTCCAAGCACAACAATCCCTCCACTAGTGAATAATACATTTAACTGAGGAGCAGACTTCGTATACCATCACGGACGCAAGTATTATAGTAGGGTTTAGGGTTATGGGATCATTTGTGTAGCTCAAGCTCATACTGGTGATTGGGGATTTGGATATGATCCATACTTGAACGTATACAAAGTTTTTATCATTGGATTTTCTTCTCTCGAAGAGGAATCTGGTAGGGCATATATTTGAGATTCCTAGTCCTCCCAAAGATCATTCTTGGAGAGAGATCAAGACTGATTCATTTGAAACGGAAACAACTATTTTTCAGCCCAAAGACTTCCTTATGCATTTTAAGGACATATCTTTTTGGCATGGAGATGAGGAGCAACACAAGGAAATGACTGTCAATGATTCTTGGGGAACAAGTTAGGGTATGTTCTTGCCAATGGGCCTCATTACTATTTACTTGTCTGGCATAGACCCAAGGCCCAAGAGAACCCAAAAAACAGCAAGGTAAGACTGGCCCAAAGGCTCCAAACTTAAACGACGTCGTTTCACCTGTTTGGCTCCATTTATAAACCTTCCCTGCGGTGAAGAAAACTGAAAAATCAAAATCAGCAATTATCGAAATGGGAGTCCACGGCCTCTGGGAACTACTCGCCCCCGTCGGCCGCCGCGTCTCCGTCGAGACCTTAGCCGGAAGACGACTCGCCATCGGTAAACACCTCGAAAACCCTAACCCGATCCGCACCGTTTCAACTTCCAACACTAAACCATTTCTCGTTGTTTATGAATTTCACAGACGCGAGCATATGGATGGTTCAGTTCATGAAGGCGATGCGCGACGAGAAGGGAGAGATGGTCCGCAACGCGCATTTGCTAGGATTCTTTCGCCGGATTTGCAAGCTGCTCTACCTGCGGACCAAGCCGGTGTTTGTCTTCGACGGCGGAACGCCGGCGCTCAAGCGCCTGACTGTGATCGCTCGCCGGAGTCAGCGTGAGAATTCGCAGGCCAAACTCCGCAAGACCGCCGAGAAGTTGCTTCTCAATCATGTAAGCAAGTTTTGTTTCGCTCTTGAATTCTGCTGCTGCCTAATGCGATTGTTGAAAAGATAGTGCATTTGAGAATTTTGTACTTAAAAGTTAAATTGGTTAGTTTACGAAAATTTTCGATATGTTTTAATAGCTTAAGTCGATGAGGCTGAAAGAATTGGCTGAGGATATTAAGAACCAGAGGCAGGAAGTTTCGGAGAAAGCTGGTGTTTCGGGGAGTAGTGATTTAGAAGTGAATGATGCGGCGTTGAAGCGTTGCAATCAGGAAAAGCTGGATGAAATGTAAGCCGAGATTGAAGTTGGAGTTATTAATGTGTTAATTATAATGTGGTTAGATTTAGTTGTTTAGTCTGTATTTGGTCATAATTTCAGGTTGGCAGCGTCAATGTGGCGGAGGAAGAAGGGAGTTTAACAAACAGTTTGCCAAGTACTTCCGGTGCGTGAGGAGGATGACGAAGAAGAAGATGAAGAGTTGATACTTGTAAGTTTTGCCAGAGTTTGAAATCCTTGTTTCCTTTCCAGCTCAACAAATGGTTAACTTCAATCTTATGTGTTAAAAATATGGACTTCCTGTTAAAAATATAGACTTATGCATCAGTTCCTTCGTGTTTATGAGTCTCTTTTACTGATGTTGAAATATTCTGTCTTTGTTGCTTATAATGCAGCCAGAAATGCATGGTGATATTGATCCAGCTGTGTTAGCTGCTTTGCCTCCATCAATGCAACGTGGACTGCTTGCTCAGGTTAGCATCCAGATTCCTTATTTTTGGTTTCAAAGAGTGAAGCCCAGAGAACTGATAAAGGGTTTTTGACCAGACAAATAAACAGGCGAATGATGCTAAGGGTAAGAGGATTATGTCAGATCCCACTGAGTTAGTGGGAATCAATTCAGAAAAATCTGATGCGGTATTGAGGAATGTTGATCAAGAAAAACTAGATGAAATGTAATTTCCTACAAGATCATTTAGTTTTTTAAGTATGTGATTGGATGACTATTGATATTTAATTTTTAATTTAGGATTGCAGCATCTATTGCGGCAGAGACGGATGCTAGTGTAACTAATAATGCATCAACATCAACTGCTGCTTCTCTCGTTGGTGAGGATGTCAATGAAGAGGAAGATGATGATGATGAAGAGATGATACTGGTATGTTTGTAGAGGTCAACACTATTATGTTTATAAACACTATTACTCAGGATAATTTTGAGTATTAAACATGTTAAATTCTTGGAATTATGCGTATTATTGGCCTATACTCCATCAGGATAGCTTAATAAACACCAATACCTTGATTTAAAGATTATTCTTCTTTGGTCTGTGGGATCTAGTGCCTTAGCTTCAGTAATCATGAGTCTTCTTAATTTGGTTTGAGTAATATACGGTGAATTTATATACTTCTAATCTATTGTAGCCAGCAATGCATGGTGATGTTGATCCAGCTGTATTGGCAGCATTGCCCCCATCGATGCAACTTGATCTACTTGTTTAAGTAAGCACTTAATATGAATGACTATGATCTTTTTCAGTCATTCGTTTATCTATTAATCTTCAAATATTTTTCTGATCCGATTTATTGGTATATATTTTCTTTTCCATAGATAAGAGAGAGATTGATGGCAGAAAACAGACAAAATATCAGAAGGTCAAAAAGGTGGGTTCCTATAGAAATGCTCATATCTATTTTTGATCTGTAGTTTTATTTTGTAGAGTTAACAGCTAGATTACATACACTTTTTGACCTTGAAAGAACTAATCTGTGTCTTCTTTATGTACATATTTTTTCTTTTCTTTGGAAGCATAATGTAGGATAGGAGACGAAACAATAGAATACAGGACTAGTTATCCCTTGGAATAACTTTATAATTGGTGTCACATAGGTTCTCTTTTTCTGAGGAATGCTTGATTGGTATTGAAATTGGAAGCACAAAGTTTTTGAAAATAAAGTATTCTAGTGGAACACTGCTCTATGGCTTTTTCTTGAATGTATTCAAGGGATCATGACAAACATGTGTGACTTTTGCATTGGACTAGCAGTAACTTAAATAATAGAGTGAATAATGAGGAACTTTCATGATTTCCATACGTCTATGATATTCAGAAAATGGAGGTGGTCTTCTGAAATTATCTGCAAGCATTTGTTTCTCGACATTCAACTTAGCATGATTATTGGCCTAGAACCAATGGAGGTAACAATTTAGTAAAAATTAACAAACTTGTATGTTCAGAAGACACATTTTGTAAATTTGTGAAGCTCTGGCATGTATTATTTGTATATATGTTGTGGGAGTTCATTTATATGCTTAGGTCATATAATGTATTACATATGCTTTAATTGGAGCCATTAATGATTAGTTGCCTACTTGCATTACACTATCACACCTATACTCTTGAGCTTGATGGATTTCTAAGTCTGGGTTTGTTCTCTTTGGTTTTTCTTACACATTAGGACCCTGAAAAGTTCTCCGAGCTACAAATTCAATCTTATCTTAAAACTGTTGCTTTCCGTCGCGAGATAGATCACGTGCAGAAAGCTGCTTCTGGAAGGGCGTTTAGTGGTGTCCAGACTTCACGGATAGCCTCTGAAAGCCACAGAGAGTTTATCTTTTCATCATCATTTACTGGTGATAAACAGTGAGTATTAGTTCTTTGTTATTGTTTGATTTTCCATGATTGTGAGTATTAACTTTGTGAGGTATAATGGTTAAATGGTTCAGAGTGCTTGCAGCTGCAAGAGCTGAGAGAAGTGGAGACAAGCAGCAAGCACCGAAAGAACATTCTTCTAATGTCAAGAATAGTGTTCTGTCTACTGATAATGTGACTGGATCAACCCCTGAAGAATCCCGAAGGGTTTTTGATGACAACATTGAGACATATTTGGATGAAAGGGGCAATGTTAGAGTTAGTAGAGTAAGAGCTATGGGGATCTGCATGACCCGTGATTTACAAAGGAACTTGGATCTGATGAAAGAGATGGAACAGGAGAAAACCAATGGAAACAAGATGATCGATGCTGGGAACGTGCTCACTAGCAATAACATTGGCAGCATTTTAAGGACCCGTGGTAATGAAACACTCGTAGAAACATCCCCTGGTGATTTTGGGAATTTTGATAACACTGGTGTGCCAAAAAGTCATCCTGGTCAAAACAAGGTTGGGGAATCCTCACTTGGTGATAATAACTTGAATGAGAGAAATAATCATTGCATTTCAAAGTTTGGTACTCCTATAGAGATATCCATTGAAGATGATGGTGATGCACAGCCTTTTGATGCTGAAGATGATCTATTTGCTTGTTTAGTAGCAAGTGATCCTGTTACTATTTCTTCAGCTAATGATGCTCTAAAAGGACAATTTCCTGATTCTAATTCAGACTCTGACTGGGAGGAGGGGACCTTAAAAAGTAGTAGTGTTCCTGTTGATAGTGAATTGAAAATTAATTCCGCCGATTTGAAAGCCAATGATAGTGATGACAGTGAAGTGGAATGGGAAGAAGGATTTTCTGGAATTACTGAAAATACCTCATCTTACCCCGGCAGAGAAACAACTTCTAAAGTTTATATCGAAGAAGAAGCTGATTTGCAGGAAGCAATAAAGAGGAGTCTTGAGGATATAGGGTATGAGAAGTGTAGTCATGCATCATCGGAACATGAATTGCTGAAACCTCTTGGAGAAAATGTTCAAAAAGCTAGTGCATGTATTGATAGAGAAACCAAGATGGTTTACCCAGCTACCCAACAAAATAAATCTGTTGTTGATGGACTTGCAGAGCTAAACAGTATAAGATACTCGGGCTCTTCTTCAAAACAAATAACACAAGATGCAAGTGAAAGGGCCAATTTACATGGAGAAATGCAATTCACAGTTTGTATTACTCCTTCAAGAACAAAGGAGGTCAATGCGATGAGTGAACAAGTCCTGGTTAAATTAAATGAAGGTGGTGGCTTATCTGCTGTTCCTAATGTGCGTGAAAATATTAATGTTGATACTTTGTGCGGTGACGTTACTCATTGGGTTGATGATCAGAAGAATGATACTGAAATAGAATCGTCATGTCGTTTGGTTGAAATGGCGAACCCTTCTTCCATAGGTGAGTCAATGCCAAACAAGATGACAGAAGAATCTGGTGATTATAGAAATTGGGTTAAGGAAAAGAGTCGTGACAGTTTTCCTCAGGAAATTGATCAGAATTTGGACAAATCTCCTTTTAAGGGCATTGGTGATGCAGACATTGAAGTAACTGAAGCTAATTTGGAGGAGCAAATGCTAATTTTAGACCAAGAGTGTATGAATCTGGGAGATGAGCGAAGAAGGCTTGAACATAATGTAGAATCTGTAAGCAGTGAGATGTACACTGAATGTCAGGTAGCTGCTCAATATTTCTCAGTAGGCTTTTATCATCTTTCAAAATGCGTACCTGTCTGTTAGGGGTTTTATTTTCTGATATTTTGTTTTTTTTATTTTTTTATGTGTGTTTTCCTTACGAGGATTTATCCCTCTACTCTTATTGAGAATTGAAGGTGAAATCTTTTGTAATCACAGAATTTTATTGTTAGTTTTTTTGCAAATGGGAGCCACATTGAGGCATTGATTTACTAAATTTTAGACCTTATCATTTGACGCAAAATGAATAGAAAATTTTCCAACTTATTGAACTTGCGGCACGCTTGTGAAAGTTTTTTTTTTTTTTTTTTCACATGTGGATATGTAATTGCTGCAGCTATACACTTCTTAAGATGGTTGTCACAAATAGGAAAGGATAACAATTTGTTCTATCCCTTTTACTTGCGTAGTTGTTATTTGCTAGTCCTCAATGCTTTTTTCATCAGCATATTTCATTCTTCCTTGGAAACGATAGAGTTGCTTGATATTTTTGTGTTTCTTACTTTTCGTAGGAGCTGTTGCAAATGTTTGGCATACCATACATTATTGCACCGATGGAAGCAGAAGCTCAATGTGCATATTTGGAACTCACAAACCTTGTTGACGGTGTTGTGACCGATGACTCTGACGTGTTCTTGTTTGGGGCACGGAGTGTTTACAAAAATATTTTTGATGATCGAAAATATGTTGAGACATATTTTATGAAGGTGTGGATCCTGTGAGCCAATTCGGCTTCTCTTATATTCTTTTTCTTAAAATTAATTGACAGGTACCTCAATTCCATTACTTCAGGAATATTTTCTGTTTCCAATTTTGCGCCTGCCATTCAGTTTCTTTGCCCAACCTTGTATGAATTAAAAGATGCAATGTATATAGCACACTTGGAAAGCTCGCCCTTAATCACACTTTTTCTCATGTCAGGACATTGAAAGTGAGCTTGGCCTAACCAGAGAGAAGTTAATTCGTATGGCACTTCTTCTTGGGAGTGATTATACTGAAGGGGTTAGGTAAATGATTGCAGATCTTTTTCCTTTACTTCATAGGGAAGTTTGGTTGCCGTTTTGTTTGTTCATGGATTCAGCTTTACAGAATATATTGGTTAAAAACAACAAATTCACATTCTGGGCAAACCTGTATACTTTGGGGGTTATACTTTATTTTTCAGATCATCAGAGCTTTCTATATCTGTTTTTTGCATTCTTGATCGTTCTCCATATGTTTAGTGATTTGAAGTCTTTTGGTTTCTTACGCAGCGGGATTGGCATTGTCAATGCTATTGAGGTTGTAAATGCATTTCCTGAGGAGGATGGCCTCCATACATTTCGGAATTGGATTGAATCGCCAGATCCTACCATTCTTGGTCAGCTGGATACAGAGTCTGCATCAAGTACAAGTAAAAGAGGGTCAAAACTCGGGAAGAATGATATGAAGACAAAGAGCGGTATGGATGAAGTCTCTCCACTTGAGAAAAGCAATTGTCAAGATCAAGAACACAAGCAGTCAGATGATCTGACGGAGGATGTGAAGAAAATTTTCATGGACAAGCATGTAATGAAGTTAACATGTTTTCGCTCTAGATTTATAATATCTTCTCTGTTCTTTGTGTATATTTAAGTGGTTGCAAAGCATGACTGTCATATTTATTTTATTTTTTGCAGAGAAAAGTGAGCAAAAATTGGCATATTCCCCTATCTTTTCCAAGTGAAGCAGTTACTTCTGCTTATACTTGTCCACAAGTGGACAAATCAACTGAGCCTTTCACTTGGGGAAAGCCAGATCATTTGGTTCTTCGCAGGTAAGCTCTCTAATCCTTAGGTGTGAATTTCTTGAGTTTCAGCTGTTTAATAGTGTATCCTTTACTTTCAGTGCATCAGATCTGGAGAATGTTGTGTGTGATTGTGTAACACATGATATGATGATGGTGATATTGTTGATTGGCTACCTAAATTTGTTTAAAAGGAAATACTTGATATAACTTTTTTGTATAAAAATTTAAGTTATGCTCATAGTGAAATTAGTCTCTTGATTGGAGGTTTCCTGCATCTCGCTTGGTGAAATATCACATGTTCTATCTCGAGCTGGGCTACTTTTAATAACACTAATACTTTAGGTTAGATAAATATCTTGCTACTTTCTAGGATGGATTTTCAGGAAAGGCACCATGTCAATGACGCTATAGTGGGTCAGGCCCATGGTGGTTCGAAGTTTGAAACCTGTTGAAGTACCTACGTAGTTATTTTCTGGAATCTCTTGTTTTCTAATGGTTGTGGGGTACAGCAGAAGATTCCAGTTTCAAATTGTCCAGCCTGCAAATATTGTCCAGTGTATTTCTGGCTACCTAAAATAAAAGTGATTTACTCCAGCTCTAAAAGAGTAAGGCACAATGGACTGATCTGCTGCTGCAATGAAATTTATATAATTTCATGCAAATAAGTCCTTTAAACCTGCTTCGCTGATGCGGTCTTGAAACTGGTGCTTAATACTAAGGTACCATGAGGGGGTGCAAACCTGAGACCACTTTGGAGAGAAACATGGGCCTAACCAGCTACTAACCATGGGTCACACTGAAGTGTGTCCCCAAATGATATGATGTTTTTATGTAGTGGTGGCTAGTTAGTCCAATCGTTCTCATCAGCTCTGTTTGCATGTAGATTATGCTGGGAAAAGTTTGGTTGGGTTAGCCAGAAGTCAGATGAACTGCTAGTCCCTGTTCTTAAAGAGTACAACAAACGTGAGGTTGGTTCTCTCTCTCTCTCTCTCTCACACACACACACATTGTTGTGTACTGAAACAGTCCCCATCACATTGTCATGTTATATTATTTTCATTGTGCAAGGAAGATGACATCTTTTTGTTACATGTTTGTCAAAGACTCAACTGCGGCTGGAAGCTTTTTACACGTTCAATGAAAGATTTGCGAAAATTCGAAGCAAGAGAATCAAGAAAGCTGTCAAAAGTATCACCGGAGATGAACCTTCAGAATTGATGAAACATGGAACCACCCAGTCTAGAGTTTGAAACCCCATAAGCCCTTAGTGCGTGGCTAGTCGGTGGTGAAGTCATGTGCCTGTTCATGTTCCTGTCCTGGCGATGCAGTGAAATAGTCCAGCAATTGCTGGGATATCTACTTAGGTTCGAACCACGATTCTGTCAAAACTGGTCACGGGAGAGGCTACAATGCCTTGATTGTCGAGGCCGCAGCGGATTAGTCCTTGACCATAGAATGCCTTTAGGATACTGTGATTTGATTAAAAAAAGAAAAGAAACTGACAGCTTGGTTTTAAAAAAAAGGTAAAAAAGGAGGTGAATTTCATATTAATGATGATTCGTTTAGGGTTATATAATTAAGAATCTTTGTGAATTCAGCATGACAGAGATATGGAGATAAAATCTAGCACGATTTGATTACGATATACTGAAAGGACCTAGTTTTCAAAGGAACTTAGGGGGGTGTATTCAATTAAGAGTCTATTGGATTTTTTTTAGATTTTAAAAGTCTATGGCATGGGTATTCAATCTAGATTTCAGAAACTCTTTTAAAATCTTGTGGTATTCAATTCAGGGAAGCTCTTCTAATAAGAACTTTTCAACTACTTAAGTTCAGGACTACTTGAGGACTTTTCGACTTATCTCACTTTTCGGTTTATCCTATTTTTCGATCTTATATCCACATTTTGACTGTCCAGTTTATAGGTATTTATGAGTAGATCATTTATGCAAATTTTCAAAAGTCGTTAAGACATTCATAAGTGTGATTTATCAATTATGAACTTGAACGGTTCATGTTTGACAGATTTGGTTTGTCCATTAATTTGATCTAGTTTGTTACCTTACTGATCACTGATTTGGCTGAAAATTTGTATGGCTGATCCACACATATAGACTTAGAAAACTGAACGGATGAGATGCCAAGATGTGATAAAAAAAAATAGGTCTTTTAAACCATAAACCGAAAAGTCCTCAACTAGTCCTTAATTTAAGGGTCCACACTACAAGGACTCCTTCAATTCAGACTTTAAAATATCCATAGAAATCTGATTTTTTTTTTTTGGATGCTAAAAGACTTAAATTACAAAGAGAAACCTCTAGAGCAACCAACTTCAAAGAAGTCGAAATTTAAAGCAGTAGCAACCGGCTAGGAAAATTTAAATCCCAAGACATGACTATGGTTGGCGACAACATTTGCAACGAAGTTTGCTTCCTGGAACATATGAGAAAAAGAGATATGCTCAAATCTCGTAGCAATATGTATGATGTCCTTCACGATCGAGCTTAGCTTCGAAGGAATACTGGTAGTGCTTTTAATGCAGTTGATGACAAGTTGTGAGTCTCCTTCAGCAATTACTCTCGAGATGTTGTGATTTCGAGCAGAGAGAAGACCATCTCTAAGAGCAACAACCTCAGCTATAGGGACATCAGTTTTCCTTATCCTTCTGGTATAGGCAATAAGAGGACAGCCAGAATCATCTCGTAAAACAAAGCCTGAAGCAGAATTGGAGTTGTGTTGAAAGACATACCTATCGAAGTTCAATTTGACATAGCCGGATGAAGGAAGAGACCACTTGATGTTGTTTGAGTGAGCTGCCACACAAGAAGAAGTGTTGGTTTGAGAGTTCAATCTTCTTGTGAAAGCAGTTGCACCTGCTACCACTGCATGGGGAGAGAAAATTCCATTCCTGAAAATGACATTCTTTCTTTTTTGCCAAATCTGCCAACACAGAAGAATAATTTTTGAGAGCTTGTCAGCATCATAGGGCCTGTTAATGAAAATATCATTTAAAGTTTCAACCATATCATTGGCATTTGAAAGATCATTACAATGAGCAAGATTCCAAACCGCAAGACTAGAAGGGCAATGGCAGAATAAATGGTCCATGGTCTTTTCCTCAACATTGCAAATAGGGCAAATATTATGGTTTAGAAACCCAAACCTATGAAGTCAATCTCTAGTCTTTAGCCTTCCACGCAACAGAAGCCAGCCAAAGATTTTAACTTTGGGGGGCACATTAAGCTTCCACAGCTTTTTGATAAAAGGAGATTGTTCATGAGGTTGAACCTTTGCATTTTGATCCAAGTAGCAGACTTAATTGTAAAACTTCCATTTGGGGAAGGACCCCAAACAAAAGAATCATTACGAGGAGTATTCGGAATGGGAATTCCACAAATTTGATCCACAATATCTGCATCAAACAAGATTTGAAGCTTCTGCTTGTTCCAATTATTTCCAATAATGTAATCTGCAAAAGTGTCATTCAAGTTAATGGTATCATGCTGAGAGACATCAATTAAATTACAAAGGGAAAAAGGAAAAGCCCAATTAAAAAGCTTAAACAAGATAGAGTTGCAGTCACCAACAATCCATCTCATTCCTTCTTGAATGAGGTTCCTAGAGTCAAGAATGCCTTTCCACGCTAAGGAGGAAGAGGCCTTCTTTCTAGCTTGGAAAAAAGAGGAATTCCTAAGGTACTTCCTAGAGACAATCTGAACCCACCAATAGTCATTCTGAAGGTCGTAACCTAAGGCCGCCCTTGTCCTTGGGTGTACAAGCTTGATCCCAAGCCACAGCACAAGCTTTGCTTTGAGAGCCCTAGAAGAATTTCTTGATTTTTTGTCAATAGCCTTTGTAATTTTTGCAGGGCATTTAAAACACGACATAACATGATTTAGCATACCTGAAATATTAGCCTTGATCAAAGTAAGTCTTCCTACTTTAGAAAGGGATCCTTTTTTTCCAACCTGCCAACTTGTTATTAATTCTTGATAATAAACCATTAACATTAGTTGGGTCTTTCCAGAAAATGATATTATGAATGCCTAAATACTTACCTACAGTAGCCTTATGTTGAATATGCATGATGTTAACAATTTCATTCCTAGTCTGACTAGGAACAACAGGAGCAAAATAAAGAGAAGACTTGTGAAAATTAATTTTTTGACCAAAAGCTGTAGAAAAGTTGTTGAGAACCTTAATAACATTTCTGGCAGGTTTTGTCAAAACTTTGCAAAATATGAGGCAATCATCAGCAAACATTAAATTTGTGACTCTAAAACCCCTGGGGGAGGAGAGAATACCCACATGAGAACTTGACTTCTCAACAAGCTTATTTAGGTATTTAGATGCCTAATAAGAGGTTCCATGCAAAGAATAAACACGTAAGGAGAAAGAGGGTCTCCCTGTCTTACAACCCTTGTTGGGAGAAAGAAGCCTTCAGGTTTTCCATTAACAACAATTGAGAAAGAAACAAAAGTAATGTATTCCATAATCTAGTTAAATTGTCAGAGCTTTAATATATATACCTCCAATTTAAAAAATCATAAGCTTTTTCTAAGTCAAGCTTAACTGCCATTGCACCATTTTTACCTTTTTTTTCCTTTGGAAATCAAAAAAAAGTTCATGAGCAATCAGGATGTTATCATGGATAGATCTACCAGGAGTAAAAGCTCCTTGGTTCTTAGAAATACAGTTATCAAGAATTGGTCGAAGCCTTTTCACATTGATCTTAGAAATGATTTATAAGAGACATTGCACGAACTTATAGGCCTAAAGTGAGAAACCTCTTCAGGGTTGTCAATTTTCAGAATCAAAGAAATATTAGTGTGATTTATAGCAGAAAGAGAAGTACCATCTTGGAAGAATTGTTTAACCATAGGATTAACTGCATGCTTGACCTCCTCCCAATAAATGTGGAAGAAAGTAGCGTGAAGTCCGTCGGGCCTGGGGCTTTTAGGGGGGCAATTGCCTTCACAGCTTCAAAGATTTTTCAGTTTCAGTAACCTGTTGCATCAGAATAGTGTTTAATGACCACTGGATTGATAAAATTATGAAAATTATCAAGTAAACTCCTGCTAGGATTAGTATCTGAAGTAAAATGCTTTTTTAAAATCCATAACAAACTGCCTATTGATGTCAACAGAGTTACTGAGCCAGTATCCATTATCATCCTTGATTCTATGAATAAAGTTTTTTTTTTCTGATATTTGCTTTCATTTGAAAAAATTTGGTGTTCCTGTCACCAAGAGCCAGCCAATTTGTCTTTGCCTTTTGAGCCCAATTCCTCCATTTTGTATAATTCCTCTAACTCAGAGAGAAGCAAAACATTCCTTACCTGCAAAACAATGAGTCAGGATCAGTCATTAATTGAGCTTGTATAGTAGAGATTTGTTCTTGCAGCATATCTATTTTCCTAAAAAGGTTGCCAAAAACCTCTTTATTCCAACTTTTTGCCAGAGTTGCAAATTTCCCTCAAAGAGTTGTAAAATTTCTTTGTGGGTTTGTATCATGCATTGGTTGCCAAATATTTCTCACGAGAGACTTAAAAGAGCTGTGTGTCATCCAAATGGCCTCAAATTTAAACGGGCTAGCCCTTTTTGGAGATTTATGATTCAGAGAAACACAAACAGGTCCATGATCAGATCCCACAATTGGGAGGTTTTCCACTTCAACTTCTGGAAACTGGATAACCCAATTGGGATTAGCACAAGCTCTATCAAGCTTTTCATAGACAACTGTATGATCCTTGTGATTATTTGTCCAAGTAAAAGGCACACCTGAAGTAGGCAGAGAACATAAATTATTGTTATTGAGGAAATTACCGAAGTTGACCATGTAGTTAGTGATGAATAAAACACCACCAAGTTTTTCATTCAAATTTTCCACAATATTAAAATCCCCCATAAGAAGCCAAGCCTCATCATTTGGCGATTTAAAAGCCGAAATTTCATTCCACAAAGAGAGTTGTAAAGCCTCATCAATATTCAAAACTCTACTGATTTTAAAGGATTTCAGTAGATGCATGAAATACCAAACTCAATCTGAACGATTTCTTTTTCGTCTCTCTCTCTCTGTCTGAAGATGGAAAGAGCTCAAGCAAGTGGAGACGACAAACATATGATACCAACTGAAACCAGGTACCAAATCTAGAGAATGACGATCAATCAACCTTGTCCAACTGCGTAGGTCAGATTTTGACGTCTTTCGTTTCTCTCTCAATCTGATCCACTTTCATCTTCATTTTTCTCAAGTTCCCAATTGGTTGAATGTGGGAATTAGTCATTTGGGTTATTCTATCTGCCTGACGTGATCATATACCTCTTTGGGTTCTTCATTGGCATGGTGCATTTTGTGCCCTAATTTCTTCGATTGAACTTGTTTGCTTCGATTTGCAGGTCACGGCTTCAATACTACAATTGCTCAGGAAAACCTCAAACTCACGGCAGTCCGAAACGAAGCAATCGGGCCTCCGCTAGCGACTCCTACGATATATGAAATGAATGTCTACAATTCGGTATGTTATCCATGAAATCATCTTTCCTTTTTATCTGAGTGCTACTGAATTGAGAGGCAACAACACATGTTGAATTCTAATTGAATGGAGTAGATGGCATAGGATTAGATTCTTGTTGGTCCGTTTGATTTTGTCTATTAGTTTGATTAGATTCTTGCTAAGTGGAGTAGATGGCTTAGGATTTGATTCAATTTGATGTTCCAGCTTTATCTGTAATGGCGGAAGCTTACAATTTCAATTGAATAAGCTTACCAACTCATGTGTAGATGGCTGAATTGAACTGCTTTGCTCAGTTGAACTCCTTTTCCTATCTAAATGAATTTCATATTAATGACTATTCATTTAGGGTTATGATTAGGAATCTTTGTGAATTCGAAGATATGGAGATAAAATCTAGCACCATCTGATTACGATATACAGAAGGGATCACTTAGTTTTCAAAGGAACTTAATTGTAGGGGGAAAAAATTAAGGAAATAAATAGAAAACAAAAGACAGAAGAAGGAAGGGTTTTTTTTTGGGAAGAAACGAAAAAAGAAGGTTTTAAAACATATTCCTAAACAGTATACATTAAGGAAATAACTTGCCAAAAATAATTGATATTCTACGTTGTTTATCAATCTTTTTTATTTATTCGTTTCCTTTTTCTTCTTTCCCTATGAAAACTAGGTCATCTATGTAAGTGTGTATATATAGGCATCAAGACCAAAGCGATGGGAGCAGTACTTCTCTCTCGCAGACGGTCAAAAAAGAAAAACGAGAAAAATTGATCGAAACTAGGGTTTGATCGAAAGGAAGAGGATGGGAACCGAAAGGAAAACAAGAACGATGGAGATGATGGGAACAAGAGAGAAGAAGAAGGTTGAGTGGGACAGACCGATCTACCTACAGGTCAGGGCCGAAGACAAGTCGTGCTTATGGTTCGTAATTGAGGACGGACGGCGGCCAAGGGAACAAGGATCTGAAGAGAATGACGACGACGATGATAAGGTAATCTTCCATGGACTAGATCTTCCCCAGCTTGATTACCTTCCCCTTCCTAACAGCCTTGTGGTGTTGAACTCCCGATTATACATGATTGGTGGACGTAAATATACTGGTAGACGTGGTTCAGTGCAATACTCTTTTGGGTATGATCACGTGGACTTATCGGAACAAGCAAGCAAGCAACAATGGCGTTTCGAAAAAGATGAATGGACTTTATATTCGACCGGCTCGGTGGCCTGCTCCGATGACGGTCTCGTCTATACCTTGGCACCTCGACGCTGCTACCGTTTCCGTTTCGATCCTCGCAGCGGCGGTGACGTCCGTTCAGAGTTCCCTTCCGAATTCCCAATCGAATTAGGAGTTGCACCGCATCTTGTCAGTATTTCTAACAAGTATATTTACGCCTATAGCAAAGGCGCCAGATCTAATACCTTGGTTCGGTTTGATTTGGAGAAAAAGGAGTGGGAGTGCCTCTATAGGAATTTCTGGGGTCGCTTGGCTCCCGGAGTGGTGCTCTACGGTGACTCCTACTTAGTATGCTTTGGGACCAAGAAACCAACATGCAGTTCCTTATTCTCCCAGCAGCCTGGTTTGTACGTGTTTGATATTCGCCAGAGTCAGTGGCTCGATCAACCTGTCAAGGGCCTTGATGATGCTCTTCCGGTTATCCCAGAAGGGTTTGAGGAGGACCGCGTTTACAACTACTTTTTACCGCTCTTGTTCCAAATTGGAACCCAAAGGTTTGCTTTGGTTTGGGGCGATTATTTGGAAAATGTCGGTTGCAAGATTCATTGCCACAAATTCACATTCGACTACACTCCCAGAGGCGGCAGCGATGGCACTACCGAAAAGAATCATCCACCAACCTCATTTGTTGCTCGGAGGCTCTCAAATGGAGTCCTTATTCAGCAAGACGGCACATTACTTGGTTGCACTGTAGGAATGTAAGCACCTTAACATCATGTTTTTGTATTATCTGTCATTCTTGTCAAATCGTCAATCTAGCTCATGATAACTTACTATTTGCTTTTTGTTTATTGATAGTGAATCTTCTGCACAAGAGAAAGGAAAAATACATGGATCATCTACACTTGTGTAGCTAGTTGGTCTAGTGAGCTTACAAATCAGGTCTTCATAGCTAGCTGTTATCCTCATTGTTTTTGTTGGTAATGTACTGATGTTATCTTTGGATTTATTTTTGACATATTTTTTAGATGTTGAGCTGCATCATTTGAAGCATACTGCTGCTACTTTTTTGTGTTTAGTTAGTGGCTTGATTTTACATGTCTGAATATTGCACTCCAAGTTTAATTTTATTTGCTCTTGAGATTGATTAAAGATTAATGGACCTACAAAAAGAAAGAAGACTAAATAACGAATATGTTTCTAGTGCAAGCAACATACTTTTTGAGTCTGTATATGTTCTCAGATGATACAACATATCTCCTACGCTGTTGGCAATTCCTGTTTAGATGGAGAATAGGTCTGTGTTAGATGAGCAGTCACTAATTAATGGGGCACATATCCATTCATTATGAATTTTAAACAGTAGCTGATAAAAAAAAAATTGACATGAAAAATTGCAGAGTTGAAGAAGCTGCCACTTTAGTTGTTAGAAAAGTTCTGTTTTCCCATCTTCCAATTACTTTATTACTAGCTATTAATCCATAGTGTGCTCTAGAAACTTCATAGGCAAAGACCTCTCTGCAGCCTCAAGAAATCTAGAATGCAAGTATTCTTCATCAAAAACCTTTTTTCCACCTCCAAAATGCTTAGACTGATGAACTGAGGTTACGGGTAGTGAAACAATGTTTACCTTGAAAGCAGAAAAGTCGACTATAGTAGCTTACTGCACAGTTATTAAGACTCCGCAGCAAACATATTGTCATGAACTTACTAATATAGGGATATTATTATTATATAGAGTTGTACGAAGAAAAAAAAAGGTTAATATTTATTTACCTGTGCAAGACTTATGCTACTATGTTTGATTTAGTCGTTTTAAAAGTTGGAAGCGTCCAACATCATGCATGATTCACATATGACTGGGAAGGTAAAATGTGTATGAATGCCATAACTGTTGTCAGCTATTTCGTGCATGGGGTTGCTTGCCTAGGTTGTAAATTATTAGCTGATCGATGAATAATTGGATTAATAGTGAAGAAGAAGAAAAGGCAAAGCCTAGAGGGAAATTCTGTCAAGTAGCTGGAAAGGATGATTGCAATCATAGGAAAGAACTTGTGGGTGAGGATGAGAGTGAGAGAAAAATATGCTAAGAGGGATATTCTGTGTTGCTTGGTATTCTATGAGTGGGAGTGTACAAGGAATTCAAGTCTCTTTCTCGTATTGAAGGAAAATATTTTTAGTGGATGTAGTCCTAAGAGATTCATCTAGTAGTAAGTTATTATTTTGTGCTGATTTATTTAATTTAATTTCTTTTATTGTGGTTGTTTCTGGGTGCTTCTTGAATTGCAGTTCGTACTGGGGTTGGAAGCCCATCAGTGTGAATAACATATACAGTTGCTGTTCTTGTGATTTTCTGGAATTCGTTTGTTTACTACTTGCATTCATGATTCATATCTGGTGCATATATTCTCTTTTGAAAAACTAATTAAAAAGATTTGTCTCTCCCATTGCAGTTCAGCTCGAAGTCAGAAGTTGCGGTGCTAATCTGAAGAATGTCTAATTGTTTAGTATCTACAAGAACTTTTTGGCTACTCTACTTGTTCCTTTAATTGGAATATGTTTGTTACCTTATGGTTTGAATTTGGGATGTGAGATTTTACTTGTTCCTCCAACTGTCCAAATGAAATCTGTGCTATATGAATGTGTGATGAAGGTAACTTATCAATCTAGTAAATAATGACTTCTTTCTATTGTTGATTCTAGTCTTTCTAGATTATGTGAGGTAAATCAATAAGTTGATGTAAGATTTATCAAACCAAGATTCAACTAGAACTAGGTGTTGCCGATTTGCCGCTACTGAAGAGGAAAGGCATCGAGTATCTAGAACTGGTTTCAGGGTTTACAAGTTCCTGGAGAATGGAACAAATATAGGTCTGGCATTTTCTTTTCTGATTGGGAAACCAGTTTCTTTTACCAGTTTTTACCGGTAAACTACAACACATAAACAGGTTCGTCCAACTACGTCCACTTTAGATAAACGAGACGATGCTGATTTCAATGCTATTCAGGTTACCACAATTTCGTCTCACTAAAATATTTCAACCTGTCAATGAACCAACTACTTATAACCAGATCTTTTCTGGTAGTGAAATGGGAAAGAGGGTAAGGTTGACACAATAAGGAGTGCCTGTCAAAACAAAATCCAAACAGGTATATGAAGTTGTACACAACACCTTGTGTATGATTGAATTAAAGACCGAAAACAGCGTGTACACATCAGAGGATTAATCAAGAGTAATTTTTCCATAATGAGTATTAAATATTTGTCTAAAACTCATTTTCAGGTCAAAAACAACATAACCACTACAAAACATGTCTAAAACAAGCTCATTCATCCTCTTGGCTACGCAACCTAGCAGCTCTCTCAACAATTTCCTTCCTCTTCCTTGTAGAGATATTGCGTGTGCAATCTCAACACAATAGGTCCTGGTTAACAAGGTTGCAAAAGGAACTGTCAGAACTGTAACACATGAAATGAATCAAAGGGAAGTAAAAAGGGCACAGCAGCTTACCTATTGTGCATCATCAGAACTTCCAAGCATCTTCACGTTGTGGACAACAAACTTCTTGAAATGATTGGGAAGGTAATGGCGAGTCTTCTTGTCAAACCGTAACCAATGTTGCGCATGAGAGTAAACTCCCTTGAAATTTCATCTTACACAAGAGTCACCCTCCAGTTGGTCTGTAACAAAACAGTATTTCAGAAATGTGAACAACCCAACAAACGAACAGCAAATCACATATAGTGAATGAATAGTAAAATACCAAATAAGAAAGACTGTACAACGAAACAAATGTATGCAGGTTTAAAGTAACAGAAAGCTGTCAAGAAACTAAGCTCACTGTGTCGCAAAAGCGGTATGGATTCTATGTATGCCCTGTAAACGAAATGTCCAGCTACAAATAAAGTCTGGACGTTAGATACCATAGGCAATTGAATCCTTCCATCAAATAAAATCAACACAAACAGAGCAAAGACAAAAGTCTCAAAACTGGTTGAAATAATCGCAATCTCAGCCGAAAGATGGTGATATTTAACTGAATAATCATTTGAACATCAGGCATTAGGGTTAAAGTTTGCATCATGGATTGCAGATATGCTTTTAAAACTAAGATTCAAACCAAAAATGAAATCATCATTAACAAGCTGTGCCACTGCATCCCAAGGTGCAAGTAAGACGGGGCATTGAATAAAAAACAGGGTATGCAACATAGATCAGATGGTAGTGCATGTAAATATTCATCATTCAACAGCAGAAAAGATGGGTACAAATCATCACCTCTTGCTGCATACCCCTCAATATAAACTAGAATCCAAAAATTCAAAGCAATGAAATGAAAATGAATTCAGTTATAAGCAAGTCATTCACCACCTTGCATCTCTTGGAGGCAAATAAGACTGGGGCGACATCACTATCATCATTTTCACTCAAAAGAGAAATCGAGCTATTACAAATCGGAAGCAAGAGCTAATAGTCATAATGGTGAAGAAGGTGAGTACCTTGACCAGTTGACCGTATCTTGGGATCGCTCTGGGCCGCTTGAACTGCTTGACCCTCTTCTTCAGGATCGCCTTCTTCAACAACGGAACCGCCATTTTCAACTTACCTCCTGCAAATCCAAACACATCGACATTCAAACAAACTCAGTTAGATGATAGATCATAATAGAACTGAAACCCTAGCGAGAGAGAGAGAGATAGAGAGTGAATCGAGGAGAGGGAGGCTGACCTTAGGGTTTTAGCTTGGCGGCCTTGACTCCAGTTTGAGATTGAGGATTTATATAAGCCAGGAGAGTGTGTGCTCAACTTCAATCATATTGTCAAATTTTTTATCATAAAAAATAAAAATGCAAATTTTGTTATTAAAGCAGTAACCTAATCCACACCATCTGCTGCTGTAGTACATGCTTCAAAAATGTCTAATTTCTCCCGCGTAATAAATATTATTGAAGCATCTAACCTAATAACAAGTCCGGTGTAGCACATGCTTGGAAAGTGTTTCTTTTCTCCCAGGTTCGAATCCTGGCACCGGAATGTTTTTTTAGCTAAAAGCTCGGATTAATACGGATCACTAACCACAACCGGAATGTTTTTTTTGCTAAAAGCTCGGATTAATACAGATCACTAACCACAAATCTGGTGTAGCATATGCTTGGAAAATATCTATTTCTCCTAGGTTCAAATCCATCATAAGGAATTCTGGTGTTGTTGATCTTGCTTATTCTGATAGTTATGTAGAACTCAATTTTTCATCTTTTAACTGCACAGTTATTTGACTTTTACTGTAGTCTGATATTCCACTGATCAGAAAAGTCAGTGATCATTCCTGATTGCCGTAAAATGAAAACTCACATCCATTAATTTTTGAAATTGAGTTTCAAATTAGACTGAAACTACTTAGATTCCAAATGCTGGGGATAACAGTATTTGTAGCTCAGTCAACTGAATTCCAAGACTACTTGAATCTAATACTCAGATTCCAATTCCACATCACATCAATTCTAACAAATTCGGACATAGAAAGACCAGCAAATTCGAAATTAAGAACGGAAGTCTTGCACAGACTAGAATCCTAACGCTTCATAAAACCTAGATTGATAGAAAACAGTCGGTCTTTCATAACATTATCCTAACGCTCCATTTCACAGCTTCTGGCCAAAATGCTTTGGGGACTCGCTTCTCTGACAACATAGAGCGCACCATATTCATCACCGTCCTATTTTTCCTCTCAGCAACTCCGTTTTGCTGAGGGGTATAGGCTGTGGTTAGTTGTCTGCTTATACCATGTGTCTTGCAGAACTCTCCAAACTCATTTGAAGTAAATTCACCACCCCTGTCAGTTCTCAAACATTTGATATATGCACCAATTTCTTTCTCAACATAAGCCTTATAACTTCTAAACATACCAAAAGCCTCTGATTTTTCATGTAAGAAGTAAATCCAAGTTTTACGACTGAAATCATCGATAAAACTTAGCAAATACCTCTTGTTGCTGTTGGATTCAGGCTTGATGGGACCACATATGTCGGCATGAATGAGCTGTAGTCTGTGTGATGCTCTCCATAGGCTTTTCTTTGGAATGAAGTCTCTGTGTTGCTTCCCGGTCATGCAATCTGTGCACAGTCTTGTTGGAGTTTTAAGTGGAGGCAGTCCATCAACCATTTTCTTGTATGTAAGCGTCCTCAAGCCTTTGAAGCTCAAGTGGCCGAATCGGCAGTGCCATAAATGAGATTCATTCTCTGTGACCGTTTGAAAACATGTTGGAGCCTTAGCAACCATGGAAGCAAGCAAAACAAACATCCTGTTTGCAGTCATTTCTGTTTCCATAATCAACCCCTTCCTAGGATGATATACTCTACACTTCCCATGATGAATTAAAATGGCCAATCCCTTTTCTTGAAGTTGCCCTATGCTCAACAAGTTATCCTTAAGTTCAGGAATATAATATACTTCTGAGATTACCTGAGTGAAACCATTAACTTGCAAACAAACATTGCCTTTCCCCACAACCGACATTCTGGTGTTGTTGCCAAGTTTCACAAACTGTCTAAAGCCTTCATCCAAATCTGAGAACCACTCCTTATTCCCACTCATATGGTTGCTACATCCGGAATCAAGAAACCATATTTCTTCCCTCTTTGCCTGCTTCAGCTCCACATATGACATCAATAATAACTCCTCTTCTTCATCTAATTCAGCATAGTTTGCCCCTTTCTCCCAATCAGGACACTCATATTGAAAATGCTCCAATTTATGACACTTGTAGCACTCAATGATTTCCTTGTTGAATGATTGTCTGCCTCGATCTCTGCCTCTTCCTCTAAAGCCTCCACGAGTTCTACCTCTTCCTCTAATTCTGTCATCCTCCCTTGCTTCAAATCTTTGTCCACCGGTGACCTTCAGAGCATGTTCTTCTTCTTTGTGACCTCTCATTCTCTGCTCATGCACTAATAAGCTGCTCTGTAGCTCATCGATAGTCATTACTTCAAGGTTGTTTGATTCTTCAATCGAGCACACCACATAATCAAATCTTGGTGTCATTGATCTCAGGATCTTCTCTACCACAACAATCTGCTCCATTCTCTCACCATGAGCTTTCATCTTATTAGCAATGGTGAGAGTCCTTGCAAAGTACTCATCGACACTCTCACCTTCTTTCATTCCAAGAATCTCGAACTCTCTTCGAAGGGCCTGCAATTGAGCACGTTTCACCTTGGTGGATCCTTGGTATTTTTGTTTCATTGAATCCCATATGCTCTTTGCAAACTCTTTGTTGAGGATTGTTTCCATGATTGTTCGATCAATAGCTTGGAAAAGGTAGTTCTTTACCTTTAGATCTTTCAATTTGTGATCCTCGATTACCTTCCTCTGTGCCTCAGTTGGCTCCACTCCACTTGCAACTGCTGGTATCCCATGTTCAATCAGACTCCAGTACTCCTTTGATCGGAGAAAATTTTCCATCAACAACGCCCAATGATCATAGTATCCGTCGAACCTAGGGATTGCCGGTTGAACGAAGTTCCCTTATGTCGCCATGCTTCGTTCTCTTCAACTTGTTGCCTAACTCTCTCTTTCTCTCTCTCTCTCGTGTTTCACTCACTGTTTCTCTTCTTAAGAATTCTGCAGATTCTTAACCTCACACAATCAGGCCCCTATGATGGGGCTCTGATACCACTGTTATGAACACAATATCAGAGCTACAAAACACCAACTTTGAGAGAATGTTCTTATTGAATTCAAAGCAACTGTTGGCATATATATGCCTTTACATGATAATGGAAACGAAGCAAAAACAACCCACGTTTTACATGACCTAAAACGTGGTAACTATCAACAATGAAATAGTCAAAATCCTATCTGCTAGTCCCAAGTAAATAGGACTTATTAACAAACCAGTAAAAGAAGTCTTAACGAACACGAACATATAAAACCAGACTTTGAAAGTCCAACACTTATTCCGGTGTCCTTTTCCATGGTGATGATCTCCATCTTCTGCTGCACTTGAGAAAATGTTGTTGCTGTTGCGCTTGTGAGTGCCCTTGTGCTGAATTGGAGTGAATCGATACAAAGCTTTATTGAACGTAAGCATGAATACAAGGTACCTTTCCCTAAACCCTAAAATCACCTGGCGTCCGAGGAGATGAGATGAAGACGACGGGAAACTATTCGTCGTGTTTTTAAATGGTCCAGCCTCCAACCAGTCTAGGCCCATCACGGCCCAGACCGCCTAGACGCATCACTTCTCCGCCTAACCCGTTAAAAGCCCAATTCGCTTTTTTTATTCTTTTTTTTTTTTTTTTTTGTGTGGTGGCCGACAGCGCAGTTATGCAGATTGGTTCAGCAACTAAGTATTAAAGTACTTCCTGAAGAAAAAGTCTTCTAATAAGGAAGAACTCCTTAAGAAACTCCATCAAAACGATGGCAGGGAGGTCTTGTTACAGAGATGTGTTGCCCTTTACAGCCATGGTTACAGTGGAGAGCACCAACGTCGGTTTAAACATCTTATTCAAGTCAGCAACATCAAAAGGGTTGAGTTACTATGTCTTCATAGTCTACTCTTATGCATTTGCCACTCTTCTTCTCCTCCCTCTACCTTTCATTTTTTCCAGGTACTAATCTATATATTTCTCTGTCTTAATTTTACACTGCAGCCTGATATGCCATTCTAAATTCTTCTTTACATATATATATATATATATATATATATATATCTGAGAAACCCTGTATGTGTTTATATATACGTATATATATATATATATATATCTGTTGTGCTGCAGAACAAGGCTTCCTCCATTGAACTTGTCTCTCCTCTGTAAAACTTTCCTCCTTGGACTGATCGGGTACAAAATTATTACTTGAACATGAAGCCCAAGTATCCTGTTATTCTTACTTTTAAAAGTGACTGCATATATATGTTTGATGAAGCAGGTTTGTGGCAAATTTATGTGCATATAAAGGTATAGATTACAGTTCACCAACTCTTGCTTCCGCCATGACCAACCTCACTCCGGCTTTTATATTCATGCTTGCTGTCATCTTCAGGTTAATATCAATTATCTTGCTCCTTATTGTTGTGAACCTAGACTATAGAATCAAAATATTTCCTATCTGGTTTAGTGAATGCCGCCAACTAATAGACCAGAGCTGCTAAGTTAGCTTACTTATTAATTCTTTGATTGATTAAGACAGATATTTCTATGCACACTACGTCAGAAAAGGCTTCACACTACAGTTAATAACTGTCGTCTAACAGCTTAGAAATGTGTAGCGTAAGTGGCTGCCGTCTCTAAGCATGTTAGACGACAGTTATTAACTGTCGTGTGACATAGAGTCATACGACATAATTTTTTTAAAATCTATCGTCTGAAGTGATTAAGATTGAAGCTTAAAGGAGAACTTATGTCGTTTGTAATGGTATTCAACTACATAAGTCTGTCATATATCAACATATATAACTACAGTCATGTGTCGTTGGAAGGTCAAGCAAACAATACAAAACTGTAGTTTATGTGACATATCGACTACATACTTCCTAAAATAGCCGTAGTTATAAACTACTTTAGTTGATAATATTCTGTAGTCAGAGGTAAAAAGTTCAGCTTTCACATAAACAATATGTCATCTGAGATGTATTTCCTACTACATATTATAAAGTATATATGTAGTGTTACAACAAGTATGATAACACATAAGACTCGGTATCTATCATCTGAGATGGATTTCAGACTACATTCCCTGAAGAATATATGTAGTATGACAACAATTGGGATAACATATGTATAAATGTATCTGTCGTCTGAGATGATTTCCGACTACATATTATAAAGTATATCTGTAGTCTTAAAACAAGTAATATAACACATATGACTCGGTATCTATCGTCTGAGATCATTTCAGACTACATTCCCTGAAGAATATGTGTAGTATGACAACAACTAATATAACATATTTATAAATTGATATGTCGTTTAAGATATTTTCCAACTACATTCTGATGTCATTGGAGGGACAAAGTTAAACCTTCAACTGTGAGGATAAGTCGTATGATATTGTATTAGACTACATTTTTCATATTCAAGGACCTGCATATGTGGTCTAACCAACCATTCTACATCATCCACAATATTCACCAAATTAAACACCAAAACCACACAGAAATTGCACCTAAAAGCATTAAAAATTATCAAACATTTCATTGCACAAATATATATCCATCACATTAAAATATAATCCATAAGTTCCACAAACATGAACCGAGCTAACATATTGCTATAACGATCAAGAAATCCAAAATACAGCCTAAATTCTTGATCACAACCATTAGCTAGCTAGCACAAAAACACATCAACCTAAGGTAGGGATCCGTAGCAACTGCATGCATACAAAACACTTCCCAAAAGTTATTCCACTGCAGCCACAATTCTACATCACTAACATTAAGGTTTAGGGGATCTCTTTAACATACTTTGCCCATTCAGCTCGGACCGCATCAATGTCATCAGTGTTATACTGCCCACTAGTACCTTTTGTTCCCCACTGCAGCAACAAAATGCAGCAAGTTATGCACATTCACAATATCCAATTCTCTATGCATCACATTAATTACAAAAAGAGAAAAATTATCAAATTTTCATATTAACATGTTATATATATTTTCTAATGGCCTGATTATTATGAGAACAATAACTGAATAGAGCAAATACAAATTTCCTAGTTGCTAAAGCAACATAATCCAAATAACAAGCAGACGTCAAACTCAAGTTTTCATCATTCAAGTAAAAGAAGAAGCTGAATGGATCAAACTTAGGACTATGCCTACGTCACCCAAAACCATTGTAACTAGATACACATACATATAAGCAACTGGACTAACCGATTATACTAGCCATAATAGCAGGCAAAATACTACCATAGAGATAGAAAAATACTATCCATATGTTGAAAAGATACAACTACTATGTTGAAAAGACAATAAGAAAGTTATTGATTCAAGTAGAAAATATACTAACATAGACATAAAAAAGTACTATCGCTATGTTTCAAAAGATACTATGATATAATGAAGTTGATACTTGCTCATAGATCTCTGTTCGATTCATCAATTCCAAAGAAACTAACTAAACCTCCAATTTTTTCACATACACGGACTGAGGTCCAACTTCAAAACACAATTTTGACACCAAAATGCATAGATAATACCACTTAAACATAAAGATACTACCATATCATCATAAATATAATACAACACTGATACAAAGCTACTGTCTCTATACTATCATAGTGTTCATCTGAGACTCATGTAATATTTCTAAGTTCCTTGGTTAGATCCATACATGAGTTTCCTTCACAAATTTCACAGCAAACCAAAACCTCAGAAACTTAGAGAGTGTATGCCAAGAAATGGAACAATGTCTACCTGGAGCCAATTCTCTACTACTGAACCAACTACTGCACCAGCTGCAAGTCCCCCCTATAGTTATGATAGTAGCCTTCCCTGCAGAGATGAACATTACACCATATTACTTATGATACCTAAACTCAAAATAGAAAATGCATGCTGACAGAGGGTAAGGTATACATATTTCTCAATCCTTTCAATAACACTACAAAAACCAAAAACGAAATCGAAAACCAAACAACCCAAATCGAAAACTAACCAAACCCCCAATTCAAAAACCAAATCGAAAACTGAAAAACTCGCAATTGGTAAACTCTAGAACCATAAACAATACCCATTGAGTGAGAGAGGCTTACCAGATTGTCACTTAGAGTGGCAAACTTCCTTTGCGAGACAGACTGAGCAGGCTTTCAATGTATAGTTGAATTGGAAGTTCGCACAGCACAAGCAGATTCAGACCTTCCCTATGGTAACAGAACCGGCGAAGTCGAGCTCAGCAGGCTCAATTTCCCAATCACACTTGTTAGGCAGAGGAGGTGCCACCGGCTTCGGCTCGAAATGACTCCCATTTTACCCCTGCACCATCAACAACACTCAGCAAAAGCAAATTCCAGTCCATAAACAAGTACTCTAAGCACAAAAACGCATAATCAAACAGCTCAAAACTCACATAAGACAATCCACCGTAAGATTTCAACAGCTCAATCATGGTGTGCTTCTTCACTCCCTCAGCATCCGCCAGAGGCGGCATTCAAATTTCACCGCAAACTAAAATCAAATCACAATTTCGCATTGCATTTCATTGAATCAAACAGTAAAAAACGAAAAAGAGAAAGAAAAAATTACAGTGTTCTTCCAACGATCCTGAGAGTTGACATCGGCGCCGTACTCGATAAGGCACTTGGCGAGGTCGATCTAGTCTTGGAGGGAGGCGAAGTGGAGAGGAGTGCAGTTGTCGTAGTCTCTGGCCTGAACGAGGCTGCGATCTTCTTCTAGAAGCTTCCGGACGGCGACGGCGTCGTTGTGGTGAGCGTGCCAGAGTATGAGCGAGGTGCGATCGAGAGAAGGTTAGGCTGAGAGTGAATTACAGTTTTGAGTGATTTGAGCGAAATGGATTTGAGTGAATTGGTTTTTCAGCAAATTGGTTTTCAGCAAATTGGTTTTCTACTTAAAGTTATAAACTGAGAATATTGTTTCTGGAAAATAATTTCAAGACAGGGAGTGTAAAAAAGCCAAGCTGAGAAGGAGCGAAAAGATTAGCGAGTGCAAAACCTGGAGGAGGTGTGATTCCCACCCACGAGGAGTCCCATTGATTTGTTAATTACTAACCACACCCTTTTTGAGACCTTTGCAGGCTTCGTATCGTATCGTACCACACCCCCGGATCCATCTCTTTGTTGAAGCTTCAATCTACATTCTCTGTGAAATGAAACCTACATCCAGATGGGTATGAGAATTTAGCTATCAATTTAGGGAACTTCTGGAAATTGAGATCTGGGGATTGGGAGATCTGAAGGTTTCTTTAGATGTCTCCAGTGGAGTGAAGGATGGAAGAAGAAGCAGGTATGTGAGGTTTAATATAATTGACGCCAGTCTCTCTACTAGTCGAGTGCGTCCAGTAGGGTAGGCAACCGACGGAGGAAAGGTACACGTGTCGATATGAGGAAGCTTCGGAACTCTGTTATTTTAACTTGTTTACTGGAGTTGAACCGTAAAGAGTAAAAAAAAAAGTAGCAATAATTAAAGTGGGCGGAGAAAGCAACGGAACACTCGCCCGCCGACTCGAACAAACGTGGGCGGGGAGGTTTTCATTTTTTTTTTTGTTGTTGGTTAAATAGCTAGGTTTTCAGTTTTGGGGTTTTTGGCTAACGCGGTATCTTTCCCTCCCAGATTTGGCTAAGTGTTAATAAGCGCGGCATCTTTCCCTCCTACAATTTGAGATTTTCAAGTTGTTCAGACGATATAAAAATGTAGTCTGAGCTCGACAAATTTCTAAGCTTTTGAACTTTAATTTTCGTACTTTTGTACGACAATTATCTGTCGTCTGAGTTTTTGAACTTGCAAAAAAATTGAAACACATTGAAATTCATGAGTTTTCTCCCATCTCAGACTACAGAAGTTTAAATTTCTGTCGTCTGAGTTCATTGAAACTTGTCAGACTACATATCTCGAGAATTATGTCGTCTCATACCTGTCGTGTGAAGCATTTTCTGACGTAGTGGCATTACATATCGTTTCTTCTTTTGTAAAACAACTATTAATGTAATTGGGGTATGAATTTGTGGATGTCTCAAACATTAGGATGGAAAAGCTGACTTTGAGAAGCACCAACACTCAAGCAAAACTCTTTGGTACTTTACTGTCAATGTCAGGTGCTCTTGTAGTGATTCTCTATAAGGGTCCAACAGTTCTATCCGGTACAGAAAGAGATTGGCTAAAAGGTGGTCTATTGCTCACTGTCGGGTACCTTCTGTTCTCTTCCTGGTCTATACTTCAGGTAATTTCACAAAGTTAAGTAATACACCATGTTTTGGCATAATGACATTTTTGGTCATTGTAATTTCGGTAATCAAGGTCTCGTAGTTTAGATAAACATGCAACCAACTTGAATTCTTATATCCATCGCATGAGGGGACGAAAAGAAAAAGAAAAAAAAAAGAATTTTGAGTCACACTTGGTGATTTTGAGGTAAGAATGTAAGATCAGAACCTAACCTAAGGTGATCAAAGGTATTACCTTTGATCAGAACCTAACCTAACTTAAGGTGATCAAATGTATCATTTCAACTGACTGAAGTTGGTTGCAAATGTAACTAATACATTTACTTATTAATGGTCATTAAGATCAGCAGCACGCTAACCAAAGTAGAAAACCAGGTGACAATAATCTTGCTGTCCTTAAGAAAAGAAAAATATTCAACCTGGTTTCTGGCCTATTAGTCAAATTATGTAGCATGTTATTACAGACACATATCATGAAGACATACCCGGCTGAGCTAGTTTTGGCATTGTTGTACAACTTGTTTGGAACCATTATATCAGCACCAGTTTGTTTATTAGTAGCCGAAACAAACTTGAGTGCCTGGAGACTACGGCCTGGCATAGCGCTGATTGCAGTTATATACTCGGTAAGAAATTATCAGACTATCATACATAATAACAGTACTAACAGCCAACACAAAGGTAATATGTGTCGAATTTACTGTGGAATGTTTTTGTGTTTCCATAAGTTTAGGGGTTCTTTAGTACAGCGTTCAGCACCATTGTTGTGACATGGAGCCTAAACTTGAAGGGTCCTGTGTATGTATCGATTTTCAAGCCATTGTCGATTCTCATTGCTGCTGCATCCAGTGTCATTTTCCTCAGGGATGATCTCTTTCTCGGCAGGTCTTGCTCACTCTCTCCATTGTGTTATTACTTCTTTCTTCAAGAGTTTAATCAACTTTATGACAGGAAAGAAGCTGCAACTAATGTTGACACCTAAATTTGCAGTGTTGTTGGTGCTGTAATGATATCCATAGGGTTTTATGGTGTAATATGGGGACAAGCAAAGGAAGAAGAAAGGAGAGATCAAGACTATGACTTTGATAACTTGAGAGGGTTACATAGTGGCAATGCACCATTATTGGAAACCTACAAAGTTGAAAGTATGTAACATCATCTACATAGATGAATACTAGCTGCTTGAAGACTGATCAGGAAGGCCAAAATGTCCATCATTTAAATTATGTAGTGAACTGAAATTCCCCTTCTCTGTCTCTAGCAAGTTGCTAAGATATTTGGCTCATTAAGCTCCAAATTTTCCTTGACAAAAGTCCAAGCCACAGAGAGCCATAGAGGTAAGCCTCAAAGAAATAGTTTGGCTTAGGTAGGAACCTTAAGAAAGCAAGATATGTTGGTCCACCAACCATTTATTAAAATGCTAAGAAAAAGTCTCCTGATAATTAAGGAACAGCTCTTTAAGAAATTCACCAAAGAAGAATACTTCATCGAGAAATCATTGAGAGAGAGAGAGGGGGGAGTGAGAACTGAGAAAGAGGAGAAAGAGAATGGCAGGGAGGTCTTGTTACAGAGATGTGTTGCCCTTTATAGCCATGGTTACAGTGGAGAGCACCAACGTTGGCTTAAACATCTTGTTCAAGTCAGCAACCTCAAGAGGGATGAGTAACTATGTCTTCATTGTCTACTCTTATGCCTTTGCCACTGTTCTTCTTCTCCCTCTTCCTTTCGTATTTCCCAGGTACTAATCCATGTAATTTACTCTCTTAAGTTTTCACTGCAGGCCTGCAGCATGACATATACACCCCAATCTAAAATTCTAAACTCTTTTTACATATCTGATATGCGGCAGAACAAGGCTTCCTCCATTTGAGCTCTCTCTTCTAGTGAAAGTTTTCATCCTTGGATTCATCGGGTATCAAAATTATTACTTGAACACGAAGCCAAGTACCATGGTCTTTTAACTGTGAAAAGTGATTGATTACATATGTTTGATGAAGCAGGTTTATGGCAAATATATGTGCATATAAAGGTATAGATTACAGTTCACCAACTCTTGCTTCAGCTATCAGCAACCTCACGCCGGCTTTTACTTTCATACTTGCCATCATCTTCAGGTTAATATCACTTAATAATCTCCTAAGTTTTGTGAACCTGGAGCACAGAATCAACCTGCACCAGAGAGCTGCTAAATTACCTAGTATTGTATTCTTTGATTGATTAAGACAGATATTTTGTGCATTGATTCTTGTTTTTCTTTGAGTAAAGCAACTTCTAATATGATTGGGTGTGCATTTTTATTCTTGTGGATGCCCCAATAGAATGGAAATGCTGAGTATGAGAAGCACTAGCACACAAGCCGAAGTCATTGGTACTTTAGTGTCAATATCAGGTGCTCTGGTGGTGGTTCTCTATAGGGGCCCAATAGTTCTATCCACTGCATCAGAAAAGGATTGGGTAAAAGGTGGCCTATTACTTACTGTTGGGTACCTTCTGTTCTCTACCTGGTCTATCCTTCAGGTAATTTCCACAAGCTTAGTAATACTTTAACTTTTGGTTTAGTGACATGTTTAGTCCTTGAAATTTTGGCAATGAAGGTCTTGTAGTTTAGTTGAGCACTTGAGCTAAGCAACCAACTTCAGTGTCATATGATTCATCCATGATATGAAGGTAAGAATGTTCGATGACACTACTGAGGTTCATCCCAGATCATGTCTACCAATATGATCGATTTGAAGTTGACAGCAAGTGTAACTAGAGTTAAAAACCTCTGATTATGAAAGTAGAACTACATGAACCAAAGTAGAAAACCAGGTAAAATGTTGTAAGCCTTATATGATCTCAATCTGGTTCCGGGCATATTGGTCATGAACTCTGTAGCATGTGTTGTTGCAGACACATATTATGAAGACATACCCGGCTGAGCTAGTTTTGGCACTGTTATACAACTTGTTTGGAACAATTGTATCAGCACCATTTTGTGTACTAATAGCTGAAACAAACTTAAGTGCCTGGAGACTATGGCCTGGGGTAGCGTTGGCTGCCATTATATACTCGGTAAGAAGCTAATCCGATTGAGGCCTATTATACACATTACCGATACCACTAGCTAACAGTAATGTAGAACTAATTGTGGATTATAGCTAGAAAAATTAAGATATTAATTTGGCTGAAATGAAAGTTAGGGTAACAAATTAACATAAAGGTAAAAGCTAGAGTAACAAATTAGCAGCCGAAAAACTAATATAAACACAGGCTTACTGAAAAATTTGTCCTACGCTTCCCTAAAATCAGTTGATCATGTACTATTGGTTCTTGAACGGAGTACATGATCATAAATCATGGATTATTTGAAGCAACCATATTATAATTCAACTTAGCCCCATGGAGACTGACATCTTAACTTATTCTATCATAGATCCTTTTCACACCAATATGATATTATGACGTAGGACTCCGATAATAACACATAATCAGGAAAGTTACATACAACATAAACACCCAATTAATGAGCAAATATGCAGAAAAAAGAAGTAACAGAACCCAATAGTCCAATCATCTTACCACATTACCCTTCCCATCGTTGTCAAGCTATCCCCCCACCACCTAGCTCAGCTACAGTTGCTGAAAGCCATTTTAATGCTTCCTTGTGATCTCAGAAACCCCACCCCATTTAAACTTTTCCATTGTTCCTCTGTTTGTGACTGACCAGTGTTGTCTTTGAGTGTGTTTGAGATAAGAGAGAGGAGAGGAAGATAGAGAGAGAGACATGGCAGGAAGGTCTTGTTACAGAGATGTGCTGCCATTCACAGCCATGGTGGCTATGGAGAGCACCAACGTGGGTTTGAACACACTGTTCAAAGCTGCAACCAACAGAGGAATGAGCTACCATGTCTTTGTTGTCTACTCTTATTCCATAGCTGCTCTTGCTCTTCTTCCAGCTCCCTTCATCTCCCACAGGTCTGTATCTTTGTCTTTCATATCTAACAGTTCCAATTTAATTTCAGCTTTGTTGACATGCATATCTCTGTTTTGCTTTGCAGATCAAGGAGGCTTCCTCCTCTTAACTTTTCCATCATGAGCAAAATTCTTCTTCTTGGGCTAATTGGGTACAAGATCCTCGTCTAAACCAACTCTTATATATGTCAAATTTGATGGATTGAATATTGTTAAGATATAAATCTCACGTCCGGAAAATGAGACTTTATTTGTGGTTTATAAGAGTTTGGCCACTCCACCATTCTGGTTTTGGATTTGGATTTGGATTTGGATTTGGATTTGGATTTGGATGTGAACCTCATGCTACTTTATCAAATATGTTTTGTGTTTTCGGTTTTTGATGATGATTAGGAGTTCATCTCAGATAATGGGGTATACAGGAATCAGCTACAGCTCTCCCACGCTTGCTTCTGCTATCAGCAACCTTGTGCCAGCTTTCACTTTCATTCTTGCCATCATTTTCAGGTCATTTCCATCTTCTCAGCCCTGTCTTTTTTTGTACCATTATGCCCTGCAATTGATAAAAATCCAGTGGCCTAATTATCACAGTTTGCTTTCTGCTGAAAAGAGAGGGACCATAGACAGTTGCTTCTGACTTATGATGAAAAAGAATCCATACTGTTGGTTCTTGTACCATCCCTACTTTGTTTTTATGCTGAAAACTGAAGAGTAGGCAGGACTCAACTTGAGAAGTAATTGTTGCACTTCTAAGTTCTAGGCAATTTTTTTTGTTATCAACTTGTGTTAACGTGTCGTGTGCGATTTCGCCCGAATATAATTCATTTGTCTAGGGGAATCAATTTATTTTTATTACTAATTTCCATTGTTTTCCCTTCTTTCAGGCTGGAAGAAGTAGCTTTAAAAAGTAGAAGCAGCCAAGCTAAAATCATCGGTACTATAGTTTCACTTGCAGGTGCATTTGTGGTAACTCTCTATAAGGGTCCCCAAATTTCCTTCACTGGTCAAACACAATCTCTTTTGCTAAACTCACCAGCTTCAAACTCAGACTGGGTCATTGGAGGCCTTCTGATGACAGCTGAGTATATATTGGTGACACTATGGTACATTGTTCAGGTAACTTGTACTCAAAACCTACTTGGTATTGTTCGTCTATTGTCGGATAATGTGAGCTTTAATTCCAATTAATAATGTTTCTACAGGCACGAATTATGAAAGAGTACCCAAATGAGTTAACTGTGATCTTCTTCTACAATGTAATAGTCAGCATCGTAGCTGCCATTGTTGGTTTGATTACAGAAAGGGATCCAAATGCTTGGAGGTTGAGACCTGATATGTCATTGGTCTTCATCCTGTGCTCAGTAAGTAGCTAACAGAGCGCTGGAAATATTTATATTATACATAGACTACACCTATATATATTTGCTCACTGTGTCTTAAGATGACTTTTCTCTAATGTTTAGGGATTGCTAAACTCATTGTTGAACAATTCTGTTCACACATGGACCTTGCGTGTGAAGGGACCTGTGTATGTGACAATGTTCAAGCCATTGTCGATTGCCATTGCTGTTGTCATGGGTGTAACGTTCCTTGGTGATACACTTTATCTGGGAAGGTTTCCTATTGAAACTAACCACTCCTCTAAGGTTTCAGTTTATAATCTTCACATTCTTTCTTTATTTGATGTGCTCATTTTGTCTCTTTCTGCATTTTGCAGCCTACTTGGAGCAACAATTATATCTGTAGGATTCTATACAGTACTATGGGGAAAAGCTAAAGAAGAGAGTGGTGACGACTCAGGAGCTGATAGCCTGGAATCACCATCTAGCAACAAGGCTCCTTTATTGCAAACCTACAAAACCGAGAATGTCTAGACCAAACGTTTGTAGCAGTATGTATATACAAGGTGATCAACACATATTTGCTCACTGGAAATGTTGAATATGATTGTTTCTGGTCGGATAATAGCATGATTGCAATGGTGCTTATGAGAGATCAAGATGCATGCCTCGCAACAATCAAGCGATACAGGGTACAAGAAGTTCTCAGCTGAAGTTAAAGCCTCATTCATCCACCCACTTTTAATTTGTGGATTTTGAAACGGTTCCCTTTGTTAAGGGTGTCTTATACAAGACTAAAGACCGGTTTGCATCTTTCAAAGTGCCTATATGCCCTTCACTATGTACATAAGATGTCCAAAGTATATTGAAATCCAATATTTGCTGAGAAAAACAGCTGTTTCCTTTGATATGATCATGATGAACACTAAAAAATTGTATAATTCTCACGGTATGCATCTTTCAAAGTGCCTATATGCCCTTCACTACGTACATACGATGTCCAAAGTATATTGAAATCCAATATTTGCTGAGAAAAACAGCTGTTTCCTTTGATATGATCATGATGAACACTAAAAAATTGTATAATTCTCAATGGGATTTTGCAAACTATTGAACCACTGTTTTGAGGAATATTGTTATTGATAAACCTTGAACTTGTTAGAAACTGTAACCTTGACAAGTATCTATTTAGTATTGCCCTGACCTGCAGATCTCAGGAAGTTGGAATCAGATAACTTCAATATAGGAGCATTTCTTTTATTTGCTTCATGCAGACCAAGTCTGCAAAATGGTGGGGAGATTCTGTTGATCTCCCAGTTGAAACTTGAATTTTTAGTAGATTAAATGTTTTCAGTTGTATAAACTTTTCTAATGTAAACTGTTACAAGAAGGATAGTATACTCTCCAACATATACTCTTTTACAAGATGTACTTAATTGGTTCCTCTGAGGTCTTCCTGATTCATCTATGTGCATACAGCTAAAGAAGAAGTGATCATTTGTTTTTCCTCTAATATCTTAGACTTAAAATCAACAGACAAAGACTTTACTTCCTGCAACATATTGTCTTTAGTCTTAAGGTCATCAGACATGGACGAAGATATGCAGTGCGTCGTGAGGATATCTAGTGTTGCTGCCCTGGCAGTTTTCTTCTGTAGAACAACCATCTGCACAGGAAGTATACAATTTAACACCAAAGTCAAAAGCAGATCATGTCTGCTTGTATTGCTTTGTGAGAGAGACGTACCTGATTATATTCTAGGCTAAACTTCAGATACTCGTCATTACAATTCTCGACCATGTTGGCTAAGCTCTTCAGGTTCTTCACAGGCTTACCATTGAAGTCAAGAACCTAAACAGATGCGAGAACAATCTTGTCAAGTTCATTCTACTTAAATTCAGCCATTTCATCTCAATGGGAATCAGAGAGGAAATGAAGCTTATCTGCAAGTTTTTAAGTACCTGATTGTTCACGATGTCTTTGTAACCAATAATAATGTCAGCAACAAGTACCTATAGCAATATCGAGTAGCTTGAGCCATGAAAGCAGAGTAAATAGTGCTTGTATTATGATGGAAAAGCATAATAGACAGAATGGGAGGGAGAGAGGGGAAGAGAGAAACCTAAGAAACAACAACAAGCTGTTCATCAACAGATTCTGCCATTGCATGTAAATGTTTGTCCAACAATTTGATCGGAACATCAAATATATTTCCAAACTGTAAACCAAAAATCCATAGGTGAACATAGAGAAAGAGACAGAGTGGAACGTAAAGAGAGTGGCACAGAAGCATGAATTTAGACACTCACCTCAAAACGTCTAGCTGTATAGCACACGAGTTTCTGACCAGTTTCACTATCTTTAGAAATCCAGCTTTTTCTAGTTTAGGTATGCTTATAAATATTTCCTGACATCTTTTAAACAATTTTAGTATCAAAAATGAGGTATTACCACTCATTTTCAAGTTTCATCCAATTCGAGCAAAAACGTCTAGCTATAAAGCACACGAGTTCAGGCTAGTTTCAGTATCTTTAGAAATCTGGCTTTTTCTAGTTTGGGTATGCTTATAAACATTTCCTGACATCTTTTAATTTGAACAATTTTAGTATCATAAATGAGGTATTACCAATTGTGTTTCATTTAATTCGAGCCAAAACGTTTAGCTATATATCACACGAGTTTCTAGCCAGTTTCACTAACTTTAGAATTCCGGATTTTTCAAGTTTAGGTATGCTTATTAACTTTTCCTCACATCTTTTGAACAATTCTAGTATCAACAATAAGGTATTACCACTCATTTTTAAGTTTCATCCAATTCGAGCCAAAATGTCTAGCTACATAGCACATGAGTTTCTGGCCCGTTTCACTATCTTTAGAAATAAGGCTTTTTCTAGTTTAGGTATGCTTATAAACATTTTCAGACATCTATTGAACAATTCTAGTATCAAAAATGAGGTATTACGACTCATTTTCAAGTTTCATCCAATTCGAGCCAAAACGTCTAGCTACATAGCACACGAGTTTCCGGCCAGTTTCACTATCTTCAGAATTCCGGCTTTTTCAAGTTTAGGTATGCTTATAAAAATTTCCTGACATCTTTTGTACAATTCTTGTATCAAAAATGAAGTATTACCACTCATTTCCAAGTTTTATCCAATTCGAACCAAAACGTGTAGCTACATAGCACACGAGTTTCTAGCCAGTTTCACTATCTTTAGAAATCCGGCTTTTTCAAGTTTAGGTATGCTTATAAACATTTCCTGACATCTTTTAAACAATTCTAGTATCAACAATGAGGTATTACCACTCATTTTAAAGTTTCATCCAATTCGAGCCAAAACGTCTAGCTATATAGCACACGACTTTCTGGCCAGTTTCACTATCATTAGAAATCCGGCATTTTCAAGTTTGGGTATTCTTATAAACATTTCCAGACATCTATTGAATAATTCTAGTATCAAAGATGAGATATTACCACTCATTTTCAAGTTTCATCCAATTCGAGCTAAAACGTCTAGCTACATAGCACACGAGTTTCTGGCCAGTTTCACTATCTTTAGAAATCCGGCTTTTTCAAGTTTAGGTACGCTTATAAACATTTCCTGACATCTTTTGAACAATTCTAGTATCAACAATTAGGTATTACCACTCATTTTCAAGTTTCATCCAATTAGAGCCAAAACGTCTGGCTACATAGCAAAAGAGTTTCTGGCCAGTTTCACTATCTTTAGAAATCCGGCTTTTTCAAGTTTAGGTATGCTTATAAAGATTTCCTGACATCTTTTGAACAATTCTTGTATCAAAAATGAGGTGTTCCCCTCATTTTCATGTTTTATCCAATTCGAGCCAAAACGTCTAGCTATATAGCACACGAGTTTCTGGCCAGTTTCACTATCTTTAGGCGTCCGGCTTTTACTAGTTTAGGTACGCATATAAACATTTCCTGACATCTTTTGAGCAATTCTAGTATCAACAATGAGGTATTATCACTCATTTTCAAGTTTCATACAATTCGAGCCAAAACGTCTAGCTATATAGCACACGAGTTTCTGGCCAGTTTCACTATCTTTAGAAATCTGGCATTTTCAATTTTAGGTACGTTTATAAACATTTCCTGACATCTTTTGAACAATTCTTGTATCAAAAATGTGGTATTACAACTCATTTTCAAGTTTTATCCAATTCGAGCCAAAACGTCTAGCTATAAAGCACACGAGTTTCTGGTCAGTTTCACTATTTATAGAAATCCGGATTTTTCTAGTTTAGGTATTCTTATATACATTTCCTGACATCTTTTGAACAATTCTAGTATCAAAAATGAGGTATTACCCCTCATTTTTGAGTTTCATCTAATTCGAACCAATAGGTCTAGCTATATAGCACACGAGTTTCTAGCTAGTTTCACTATCTTTAGGCGTCCGGCTTTTTCTAGTTTAGTTATGCTTATAAAGATTTCCTGACATCTTTTGAACAATTCTAGTATCAAAATGAGGTATTACCCCTCATTTTCAAGTTTTATCCAATTCGAGCCAAAACGTCTAGCTATAAAACATACGAGTTTCTGGTCAGTTTCGCTATCTTTAGAAATCCGGCTTATTCTAGTTTTGGTATGCTTATAAATATTTCCTGACATCTTTTGAACAATTCTAGTATCAAAAATGAGGTATTACGCCTCATTTTTGAGTTTCATCTAATTCGAGCCAATAGGTCTAGCTATATAGCACACGAGTTTCTGGCCAGTTTCACTTTCTTTATAAATCCGGCTTTTTCAAGTTTAGTTATGCTTATAAACCTTTCCTGACATCTTTTGAACAATTCTTGTATCAAAAATGTGGTATTACCCCTCATTTTCAAGTTTTATCCAATTCGAGCCAAAACGTCTAGCTATATAGCACACGAGTTTCTGGCCAGTTTCACTATTTTTAGATATCCGGATTTTTCAATTTTAGGTACCCTTATAAACATTCCTGACATCTTTTGAACAATTCTAGTATCAACAATTAGGTATTACCACTCATTTTCAAGTTTCATCCAATTAGAGCCAAAACGTCTGGCTACATAGCAAAAGAGTTTCCGGCCAGTTTCACTATCTTTAGAAATCCGGCTTTTTCAAGTTTAGGTATGCTTATAAAGATTTCCTGACATCTTTTGAACAATTCTTGTATCAAAAATGAGGTGTTCCCCTCATTTTCATGTTTTATCCAATTCGAGCCAAAACGTCTAGCTATATAGCACACGAGTTTCTGGCCAGTTTCACTATCTTTAGGCGTCCGGCTTTTACTAGTTTAGGTACGCATATAAACATTTCCTGACATCTTTTGAGCAATTCTAGTATCAACAATGAGGTATTAGCCCTCATTTTCAATTTTCATCCAATTCGAGTCAAAACGTCTAGCTATATAGCACTGGAGTTTCAGGCCAGTTTCACTATCTTTAGAAATCCGGCTTTTTCAAGTTTAGGCATGCTTATAAACAATTATAGACATCTATTGAACAATTCTAGTATCAAAAATGAGGTGTTACCCCTCATTTTTGAGTTTCTTCTAATTCGAACCAATAGGTCTAGCTATATAGCATAAGAGTTTCTGGCCAGTTTCACTATTATTAGAAATCCGGCTTTTTCAATTTTGGGTATGCTTACAAACTTTTCCTGACATCTTTTGAACAATTCTAGTATCAACAATGAGGTATTACCACTCATTTTCAAGTTTCATCCAATTCAAGCCAAAACGTCTAGCTATATAGCACACGAGTTTCTGGCCGGTTTCACTATATTTAGAAATCCAGCTTTTTCAATTTTAGGTACGCTTACAAACATTTCAGGACATCTTTTGAACAATTCTAGTATCAACAATGAGGTATTACCACTCATTTTCAAGTTTCATCCAATTCAAGCCAAAACGTTTAGCTACATAGTACACGAGTTTCTGGACAGTTTCACTATCTTTATAAATGCGGCTTTTTCTAGTTTAGGTATGCTTATAAACATTTGCTGACGTCTATTGAACAATTCTAGTATCAAAAATGAGGTATTATCACTCATTTTCAAGTTTCATACAATTCGAGCCAAAACGTTTAGCTATATAGCACACGAGTTTCTGGCCAGTTTCACTATCTTTAGAAATCTGGCATTTTCAATTTTAGGTACGTTTATAAACATTTCCTGACATCTTTTGAACAATTCTTGTATCAAAAATGTGGTATTACAACTCATTTTCAAGTTTTATCCAATTCGAGCCAAAACGTCTAGCTATAAAGCACACGAGTTTCTGGTCAGTTTCACTATTTATAGAAATCCGGATTTTTCTAGTTTAGGTATTCTTATATACATTTCCTGACATCTTTTGAACAATTCTAGTATCAAAAATGAGGTATTACCCCTCATTTTTGAGTTTCATCTAATTCGAACCAATAGGTCTAGCTATATAGCACACGAGTTTCTAGCTAGTTTCACTATCTTTAGGCGTCCGGCTTTTTCTAGTTTTGTTATGCTTATAAAGATTTCCTGACATCTTTTGAACAATTCTAGTATCAAAAATGAGGTATTACCCCTCATTTTCAAGTTTTATCCAATTCGAGCCAAAACGTCTAGCTATAAAGCATACGAGTTTCTGGTCAGTTTCGCTATCTTTAGAAATCCGGCTTATTCTAGTTTTGGTATGCTTATAAATATTTCCTGACATCTTTTGAAAAATTCTAGTATTAAAAATGAGGTATTACGCCTCATTTTTGAGTTTCATCTAATTCGAGCCAATAGGTCTAGCTATATAGCACACGAGTTTCTGGCCAGTTTCACTTTCTTTATAAATCCGGCTTTTTCAAGTTTAGTTATGCTTATAAACCTTTCCTGACATCTTTTGAACAATTCTTGTATCAAAAATGTGGTATTACCCCTCATTTTCAAGTTTTATCCAATTCGAGCCAAAACGTCTAGCTATATAGCACACGAGTTTCTGGCCAGTTTCACTATTTTTAGAAATCCGGATTTTTCAATTTTAGGTACCCTTATAAACATTCCTGACATCTTTTGAACAATTCTAGTATCAACAATGAGGTATTACCACTCATTTTCAAGTTTCATCCAATTAGAGCCAAAACGTCTGGCTACATAGCAAACGAGTTTCTGGCCAGTTTCACTATCTTTAGAAATCCGGCTTTTTCAAGTTTAGGTATGCTTATAAAGATTTCCTGACATCTTTTGAACAATTCTAGTATCAAAAATGAGGTGTTCCCCTCATTTTCATGTTTTATCCAATTCGAGCCAAAACATCTAGCTATATAGCACACGACTTTATGGCCAGTTTCACTATATTTAGGCATCCGGTTTTTTCAAGTTTAGGTACACTGGTAAACATTTTCGGACATATTTTGAACAATTCTAGTATCAAGAATGAGGTATTACCGCTCATTTTCAATTTTCATCCAATTCGAGCCAAAACGTCTAGCTACATAGCACACGAGTTTCTGGCCAGTTTCACTATCTTTAGAAATCCGGCTTAATCTAGTTTAGGTATGCTTATAAACATTTCCTGACATCTTTTGAACAATTCTAGTATCAAAAATGAGGTATTACCCCTCATTTTCAAGTTTTATCCAATTCGGGCCAAAACGTCAAGCTATATAGCACACGAGTTTCTGTCCAGTTTCACTATCTTTAGGCGTCTGGCTTTTCATAGTTTACCTACGCATATAAACATTTCCTGACATCTTTTGAACAATTCTAGTATCAAGAATGAGGTATTAGCCCTCATTTTCAATTTTCATCCAATTCGAGTCAAAACGTTTAGCTATATAGCACTGGAGTTTCAGGCCAGTTTCACTATCTTTAGAAATCTGGCTTTTTCAAGTTTTGGTATGCTTATAAACATTTATAGACATCTATTGAACAATTCTAGTATCAAAAATGAGGTATTATCACTCATTTTCAAGTTTCATACAATTCGAGCCAAAACGTTTAGCTATATAGCACACGAGTTTCTGGCCAGTTTCACTATCTTTAGAAATCTGGCATTTTCAATTTTAGGTACGTTTATAAACATTTCCTGACATCTTTTGAACAATTCTTGTATCAAAAATGTGGTATTACAACTCATTTTCAAGTTTTATCCAATTCGAGCCAAAACGTCTAGCTATAAAGCACACGAGTTTCTGGTCAGTTTCACTATTTATAGAAATCCGGATTTTTCTAGTTTAGGTATTCTTATATACATTTCCTGACATCTTTTGAACAATTCTAGTATCAAAAATGAGGTATTACCCCTCATTTTTGAGTTTCATCTAATTCGAACCAATAGGTCTAGCTATATAGCACACGAGTTTCTAGCTAGTTTCACTATCTTTAGGCGTCCGGCTTTTTCTAGTTTTGTTATGCTTATAAAGATTTCCTGACATCTTTTGAACAATTCTAGTATCAAAAATGAGGTATTACCCCTCATTTTCAAGTTTTATCCAATTCGAGCCAAAACGTCTAGCTATAAAGCATACGAGTTTCTGGTCAGTTTCGCTATCTTTAGAAATCCGGCTTATTCTAGTTTTGGTATGCTTATAAATATTTCCTGACATCTTTTGAACAATTCTAGTATCAAAAATGAGGTATTACGCCTCATTTTTGAGTTTCATCTAATTCGAGCAAATAGGTCTAGCTATATAGCACACGAGTTTCTCGCCAGTTTCACTTTCTTTATAAATCCGGCTTTTTCAAGTTTAGTTATGCTTATAAACCTTTCCTGACATCTTTTGAACAATTCTTGTATCAAAAATGTGGTATTACCCCTCATTTTCAAGTTTTATCCAATTCGAGCCAAAACGTCTAGCTATATAGCACACGAGTTTCTGGCCAGTTTCACTATTTTTAGAAATCCGGATTTTTCAATTTTAGGTACCCTTATAAACATTCCTGACATCTTTTGAACAATTCTAGTATCAACAATGAGGTATTACCACTCATTTTCAAGTTTCATCCAATTAGAGCCAAAACGTCTGGCTACATAGCAAACGAGTTTCTGGCCAGTTTCACTATCTTTAGAAATCCGGCTTTTTCAAGTTTAGGTATGCTTATAAAGATTTCCTGACATCTTTTGAACAATTCTAGTATCAAAAATGAGGTGTTCCCCTCATTTTCATGTTTTATCCAATTCGAGCCAAAACATCTAGCTATATAGCACACGACTTTATGGCCAGTTTCACTATATTTAGGCATCCGGTTTTTTCAAGTTTAGGTACACTGGTAAACATTTTCGGACATATTTTGAACAATTCTAGTATCAAGAATGAGGTATTACCGCTCATTTTCAATTTTCATCCAATTCGAGCCAAAACGTCTAGCTACATAGCACACGAGTTTCTGGCCAGTTTCACTATCTTTAGAAATCCGGCTTAATCTAGTTTAGGTATGCTTATAAACATTTCCTGACATCTTTTGAACAATTCTAGTATCAAAAATGAGGTATTACCCCTCATTTTCAAGTTTTATCCAATTCGGGCCAAAACGTTAAGCTATATAGCACACGAGTTTCTGTCCAGTTTCACTATTTTTAGGCGTCCGGCTTTTCATAGTTTACCTACGCATATAAACATTTTCTGACATCTTTTGAACAATTCTAGTATCAAGAATGAGGTATTAGCCCTCATTTTCAATTTTCATCTAATTTGAGTCAAAACGTCTAGCTATATAGCACTGGAGTTTCAGGCCAGTTTCACTATCTTTAGAAATCTGGCTTTTTCAAGTTTAGGTATGCTTATAAACATTTATAGACATCTATTGAACAATTCTAGTATCAAAAATGAGGTATTGTCACTCATTTTCAAGTTTAATACAATTCGAGCCAAAACGTCTAGCTATATAGCACACGAGTTTCTGGCCAGTTTCACTATCTTTAGAAATCTGGCATTTTCAATTTTAGGTACGTTTATAAACATTTCCTGACATCTTTTGAACAATTCTTGTATCAAAAATGTGGTATTACAACTCATTTTCAAGTTTTATCCAATTCGAGCCAAAACGTCTAGCTATAAAGCACACGAGTTTCTGGTCAGTTTCACTATTTATAGAAATCCGGATTTTTCTAGTTTAGGTATTCTTATATACATTTCCTGACATCTTTTGAACAATTCTAGTATCAAAAATGAGGTATTACCCCTCATTTTTGAGTTTCATCTAATTCGAACCAATAGGTCTAGCTATATAGCACACGAGTTTCTAGCTAGTTTCACTATCTTTAGGCGTCCGGCTTTTTCTAGTTTTGTTATGCTTATAAAGATTTCCTGACATCTTTTGAACAATTCTAGTATCAAAAATGAGGTATTACCCCTCATTTTCAAGTTTTATCCAATTCGAGCCAAAACGTCTAGCTATAAAGCATACGAGTTTCTGGTCAGTTTCGCTATCTTTAGAAATCCGGCTTATTCTAGTTTTGGTATGCTTATAAATATTTCCTGACATCTTTTGAACAATTCAAGTATCAAAAATGAGGTATTACGCCTCATTTTTGAGTTTCATCTAATTCGAGCCAATAGGTCTAGCTATATAGCACACGAGTTTCTGGCCAGTTTCACTTTCTTTATAAATCCGGCTTTTTCAAGTTTAGTTATGCTTATAAACCTTTCCTGACATCTTTTGAACAATTCTTGTATCAAAAATGTGGTATTACCCCTCATTTTCAAGTTTTATCCAATTCGAGCCAAAACGTCTAGCTATATAGCACACGAGTTTCTGGCCAGTTTCACTATTTTTAGAAATCCGGATTTTTCAATTTTAGGTACCCTTATAAACATTCCTGACATCTTTTGAACAATTCTAGTATCAACAATGAGGTATTACCACTCATTTTCAAGTTTCATCCAATTAGAGCCAAAACGTCTGGCTACATAGCAAACGAGTTTCTGGCCAGTTTCACTATCTTTAGAAATCCGGCTTTTTCAAGTTTAGGTATGCTTATAAAGATTTCCTGACATCTTTTGAACAATTCTAGTATCAAAAATGAGGTGTTCCCCTCATTTTCATGTTTTATCCAATTCGAGCCAAAACATCTAGCTATATAGCACACGACTTTATGGCCAGTTTCACTATATTTAGGCATCCGGTTTTTTCAAGTTTAGGTACACTGGTAAACATTTTCGGACATATTTTGAACAATTCTAGTATCAAGAATGAGGTATTACCGCTCATTTTCAATTTTCATCCAATTCGAGCCAAAACGTCTAGCTACATAGCACACGAGTTTCTGGCCAGTTTCACTATCTTTAGAAATCCGGCTTAATCTAGTTTAGGTATGCTTATAAACATTTCCTGACATCTTTTGAACAATTCTAGTATCAAAAATGAGATATTACCCCTCATTTTCAAGTTTTATCCAATTCGGGCCAAAACGTCAAGCTATATAGCACACGAGTTTCTGTCCAGTTTCACTATCTTTAGGCGTCCGGCTTTTCATAGTTTACCTACGCATGTAAACATTTCCTGACATCTTTTGAACAATTCTAGTATCAAGAATGAGGTATTAGCCCTCATTTTCAATTTTCATCCAATTCGAGTCAAAACGTCTAGCTATATAGCACTGGAGTTTCAGGCCAGTTTCACTATCTTTAGAAATCTATCTTTTTCAAGTTTAGGTATGCTTATAAACATTTATAGACATCTATTGAACAATTCTAGTATCAAAAATGAGGTATTATCACTCATTTTCAAGTTTAATACAATTCGAGCCAAAACGTCTAGCTATATAGCACACGAGTTTCTGGCCAGTTTCACTATCTTTAGAAATCTGGCATTTTCAATTTTAGGTACGTTTATAAACATTTCCTGACATCTTTTGAACAATTCTTGTATCAAAAATGTGGTATTACAACTCATTTTCAAGTTTTATCTAATTCGAGCCAAAACGTCTAGCTATAAAGCACACGAGTTTCTGGTCAGTTTCACTATTTATAGAAATCCGGATTTTTCTAGTTTAGGTATTCTTATATACATTTCCTGACATCTTTTGAACAATTCTAGTATCAAAAATGAGGTATTACCCCTCATTTTTGAGTTTCATCTAATTCGAACTAATAGGTCTAGCTATATAGCACACGAGTTTCTAGCTAGTTTCACTATCTTTAGGCGTCCGGCTTTTTCTAGTTTAGTTATGCTTATAAGGATTTCCTGACATCTTTTGAACAATTCTAGTATCAAAAATGAGGTATTACCCCTCATTTTCAAGTTTTATCCAATTCGAGCCAAAACGTCTAGCTATAAAACATACGAGTTTCTGGTCAGTTTCGCTATCTTTAGAAATCCGGCTTATTCTAGTTTTGGTATGCTTATAAATATTTCCTGACATCTTTTGAACAATTCTAGTATCAAAAATGAGGTATTACGCCTCATTTTTGAGTTTCATCTAATTCGAGCCAATAGGTCTAGCTATATAGCACACGAGTTTCTGGCCAGTTTCACTTTCTTTATAAATCCGGCTTTTTCAAGTTTAGTTATGCTTATAAACCTTTCCTGACATCTTTTGAACAATTCTTGTATCAAAAATGTGGTATTACCCCTCATTTTCAAGTTTTATCCAATTCGAGCCAAAACATCTAGCTATATAGCACACGAGTTTCTGGCCAGTTTCACTATTTTTAGAAATCCGGATTTTTCAATTTTAGGTACCCTTATAAACATTCCTGACATCTTTTGAACAATTCTAGTATCAACAATGAGGTATTACCACTCATTTTCAAGTTTCATCCAATTAGAGCCAAAACGTCTGGCTACATAGCAAACGAGTTTCTGGCCAGTTTCACTATCTTTAGAAATCCGGCTTTTTCAAGTTTAGGTATGCTTATAAAGATTTCCTGACATCTTTTGAACAATTCTAGTATCAAAAATGAGGAGTTCCCCTCATTTTCATGTTTTATCCAATTCGAGCCAAAACATCTAGCTATATAGCACACGACTTTATGGTCAGTTTCACTATATTTAGGCATCCGGTTTTTTCAAGTTTAGGTACACTGGTAAACATTTTCGGACATATTTTGAACAATTCTAGTATCAAGAATGAGGTATTACCGCTCATTTTCAATTTTCATCCAATTCGAGCCAAAACGTCTAGCTACATAGCACACGAGTTTCTGGCCAGTTTCACTATCTTTAGAAATCCGGCTTAATCTAGTTTAGGTATGCTTATAAACATTTCCTGACATCTTTTGAACAATTCTAGTATCAAAAATGTGGTATTACCCCTCATTTTCAAGTTTTATCCAATTCGAGCCAAAACGTCTAGCTATATAGCACACGAGTTTCTGGCCAGTTTCACTATTTTTAGATATCCGGATTTTTCAATTTTAGGTACCCTTATAAACATTCCTGACATCTTTTGAACAATTCTAGTATCAACAATTAGGTATTACCACTCATTTTCAAGTTTCATCCAATTAGAGCCAAAACGTCTGGCTACATAGCAAAAGAGTTTCTGGCCAGTTTCACTATCTTTAGAATTCCGGCTTTTTCAAGTTTAGGTATGCTTATAAAGATTTCCTGACATCTTTTGAACAATTCTTGTATCAAAAATGAGGTGTTCCCCTCATTTTCATGTTTTATCCAATTCGAGCCAAAACGTCTAGCTATATAGCACACGAGTTTCTGGCCAGTTTCACTATCTTTATGGTCAGTTTCACTATATTTAGGCATCCGGTTTTTTCAAGTTTAGGTACACTGGTAAACATTTTCGGACATATTTTGAACAATTCTAGTATCAAGAATGAGGTATTACCGCTCATTTTCAATTTTCATCCAATTCGAGCCAAAACGTCTAGCTACATAGCACACGAGTTTCTGGCCAGTTTCACTATCTTTAGAAATCTGGCTTAATCTAGTTTAGGTATGCTTATAAACATTTCCTGACATCTTTTGAACAATTCTAGTATCAAAAATGTGGTATTACCCCTCATTTTCAAGTTTTATCCAATTCGAGCCAAAACGTCTAGCTATATAGCACACGAGTTTCTGGCCAGTTTCACTATTTTTAGATATCCGGATTTTTCAATTTTAGGTACCCTTATAAACATTCCTGACATCTTTTGAACAATTCTAGTATCAACAATTAGGTATTACCACTCATTTTCAAGTTTCATCCAATTAGAGCCAAAACGTCTGGCTACATAGCAAAAGAGTTTCTGGCCAGTTTCACTATCTTTAGAATTCCGGCTTTTTCAAGTTTAGGTATGCTTATAAAGATTTCCTGACATCTTTTGAACAATTCTTGTATCAAAAATGAGGTGTTCCCCTCATTTTCATGTTTTATCCAATTCGAGCCAAAACGTCTAGCTATATAGCACACGAGTTTCTGGCCAGTTTCACTATCTTTAGGCGTCCGGCTTTTACTAGTTTAGGTACGCATATAAACATTTCCTGACATCTTTTGAGCAATTCTAGTATCAACAATGAGGTATTAGCCCTCATTTTCAATTTTCATCCAATTCGAGTCAAAACGTCTAGCTATATAGCACTGGAGTTTCAGGCCAGTTTCACTATCTTTAGAAATCCCGCTTTTTCAAGTTTAGGCATGCTTATAAACATTTATAGACATCTATTGAACAATTCTAGGTACCCTTATAAACATTCCTGACATCTTTTGAACAATTCTAGTATCAACAATTAGGTATTACCACTCATTTTCAAGTTTCATCCAATTAGAGCCAAAACGTCTGGCTACATAGCAAAAGAGTTTCTGGCCAGTTTCACTATCTTTAGAATTCCGGCTTTTTCAAGTTTAGGTATGCTTATAAAGATTTCCTGACATCTTTTGAACAATTCTTGTATCAAAAATGAGGTGTTCCCCTCATTTTCATGTTTTATCCAATTCGAGCCAAAACGTCTAGCTATATAGCACACGAGTTTCTGGCCAGTTTCACTATCTTTAGGCGTCCGGCTTTTACTAGTTTAGGTACGCATATAAACATTTCCTGACATCTTTTGAGCAATTCTAGTATCAACAATGAGGTATTAGCCCTCATTTTCAATTTTCATCCAATTCGAGTCAAAACGTCTAGCTATATAGCACTGGAGTTTCAGGCCAGTTTCACTATCTTTAGAAATCCGGCTTTTTCAAGTTTAGGCATGCTTATAAACATTTATAGACATCTATTGAACAATTCTAGTATCAAAAATGAGGAATTACCACTCATTTTCAAGTTTCATACAATTCGAGCCAAAACGTCTAGCTATATAGCACACGTGTTTCTGGCCAGTTTCACTATCTTTAGAAATTCGGCTTTTTCAATTTTAGGTACGTTTATAAACATTTCCTGACATCTTTTGAACAATTCTTGTATCAAAAATGAGGTATTACGCCTCATTTTTGAGTTTCATCTAATTCAAGCCAATAGGTCTAGCTATATAGCACACGAGTTTCTGGCCAGTTTCACTTTCTTTATAAATCTGGCTTTTTCAAGTTTAGTTATGCTTATAAACCTTTCCTGACATCTTTTGAACAATTCTTGTATCAAAAATGTGGTATTACCCCTCATTTTCAAGTTTTATCCAATTCGAGCCAAAACGTCTAGCTATAAAGCATACGAGTTTCTGGTCAGTTTCGCTATCTTTAGAAATCCGACTTATTCTAGTTTTGGTATGCTTATAAATATTTCCTGACATCTTTTGAACAATTCTAGTATCAAAAATGAGGTATTACGCCTCATTTTTGAGTTTCATCTAATTCGAGCCAATAGGTCTAGCTATATAGCACACGAGTTTCTGGCCAGTTTCACTTTCTTTATAAATCCGGCTTTTTCAAGTTTAGTTATGTTTATAAACCTTTCCTGACATCTTTTGAACAATTCTTGTATCAAAAATGTGGTATTACCCCTCATTTTCAAGTTTTATCCAATTCGAGCCAAAACATCTAGCTATATAGCACACGAGTTTCTGGCCAGTTTCACTATTTTTAGAAATCCGGATTTTTCAATTTTAGGTACCCTTATAAACATTCCTGACATCTTTTGAACAATTCTAGTATCAACAATGAGGTATTACCACTCATTTTCAAGTTTCATCCAATTAGAGCCAAAACGTCTGGCTACATAGCAAACGAGTTTCTGGCCAGTTTCACTATCTTTAGAAATCCGGCTTTTTCAAGTTTAGGTATGCTTATAAAGATTTCCTGACATCTTTTGAACAATTCTAGTATCAAAAATGAGGTGTTCCCCTCATTTTCATGTTTTATCCAATTCGAGCCAAAACATCTAGCTATATAGCACACGACTTTATGGTCAGTTTCACTATATTTAGGCATCCGGTTTTTTCAAGTTTAGGTACACTGGTAAACATTTTCGGACATATTTTGAACAATTCTAGTATCAAGAATGAGGTATTACCGCTCATTTTCAATTTTCATCCAATTCGAGCCAAAACGTCTAACTACATAGCACACGAGTTTCTGGCCAGTTTCACTATCTTTAGAAATCCGGCTTAATCTAGTTTAGGTATGCTTATAAACATTTCTGACATCTTTTGAACAATTCTAGTATCAAAAATGTGGTATTACCCCTCATTTTCAAGTTTTATCCAATTCGAGCCAAAACGTCTAGCTATATAGCACACGAGTTTCTAGCCAGTTTCACTATTTTTAGATATCCGGATTTTTCAATTTTAGGTACCCTTATAAACATTCCTGACATCTTTTGAACAATTCTAGTATCAACAATTAGGTATTACCACTCATTTTCAAGTTTCATCCAATTAGAGCCAAAACGTCTGGCTACATAGCAAAAGAGTTTCTGGCCAGTTTCACTATCTTTAGAATTCCGGCTTTTTCAAGTTTAGGTATGCTTATAAAGATTTCCTGACATCTTTTGAACAATTCTTGTATCAAAAATGAGGTGTTCCCCTCATTTTCATGTTTTATCCAATTCGAGCCAAAACGTCTAGCTATATAGCACACGAGTTTCTGGCCAGTTTCACTATCTTTATGGTCAGTTTCACTATATTTAGGCATCCGGTTTTTTCAAGTTTAGGTACACTGGTAAACATTTTCGGACATATTTTGAACAATTCTAGTATCAAGAATGAGGTATTACCGCTCATTTTCAATTTTCATCCAATTCGAGCCAAAACGTCTAGCTACATAGCACACGAGTTTCTGGCCAGTTTCACTATCTTTAGAAATCCGGCTTAATCTAGTTTAGGTATGCTTATAAACATTTCCTGACATCTTTTGAACAATTCTAGTATCAAAAATGTGGTATTACCCCTCATTTTCAAGTTTTATCCAATTCGAGCCAAAACGTCTAGCTATATAGCACACGAGTTTCTGGCCAGTTTCACTATTTTTAGAAATCCGGATTTTTCAATTTTAGGTACCCTTATAAACATTCCTGACATCTTTTGAACAATTCTAGTATCAACAATTAGGTATTACCACTCATTTTCAAGTTTCATCCAATTAGAGCCAAAACGTCTGGCTACATAGCAAAAGAGTTTCTGGCCAGTTTCACTATCTTTAGAATTCCGGCTTTTTCAAGTTTAGGTATGCTTATAAAGATTTCCTGACATCTTTTGAACAATTCTTGTATCAAAAATGAGGTGTTCCCCTCATTTTCATGTTTTATCCAATTCGAGCCAAAACGTCTAGCTATATAGCACACGAGTTTCTGGCCAGTTTCACTATCTTTATGCGTCCGGCTTTTACTAGTTTAGGTACGCATATAAACATTTCCTGACATCTTTTGAGCAATTCTAGTATCAACAATGAGGTATTACCACTCATTTTCAAGTTTCATACAATTCGAGCCAAAACGTCTAGCTATATAGCACACGAGTTTCTGGCCAGTTTCACTATCTTTAGAAATTCGGCTTTTTCAATTTTAGGTACGTTTATAAACATTTCCTGACATCTTTTGAACAATTCTTGTATCAAAAATGTGGTATTACAACTCATTTTCAAGTTTTATCTAATTCGAGCCAAAACGTCTAGCTATATAGCACACGAGTTTCTGGCCAGTTTCACTATCTTTAGAAATCCGGCTTATTCTAGTTTAGGTATGCTTATAAACATTTCGTGACATCTTTTGAACAATTCTAGTATCAAAAATGAGGTATTACCCCTCATTTTCAAGTTTTATCCAATTCGGGCCAAAACGTCTAGCTATATAGCACACGAGTTTCTGTCCAGTTTTACTATCTTTAGGCGTCCGGCTTTTTCTAGTTTAGGTACGCAATTAAACATTTCCTGACATCTTTTGAACAATTCTAGTATCAAGAATGACGTATTAGCCCTCATTTTCAATTTTCATCCAATTCGAGTCAAAACGTCTAGCTATATAGCACTGGAGTTTCAGGCCAGTTTCACTATCTTTAGAAAACCGGCTTTTTCAAGTTTAGGTATGCTTATAAACATTTATAGACATCTATTGAACAATTCTAGTATCAAAAATGAGGTATTACCACTCATTTTCAAGTTTCATACAATTCAAGCCAAAACGTCTAGCTATATAGCACACGAGTTTCTGGCTAGTTTCACTATCTTTAGAAATCTTACTTTTTCAATTTTAGTTACGTTTATAAACATTTCCTGACATCTTTTGAACAATTAATATATCAAAAATGTGGTATTACAAATCATTTTCAAGTTTTATCCAATTCGAGCCAAAACGTCTAGCTATATAGCACACGAGTTTCTGGCCAGTTTCACTATCTTTAGAAATCCGGCTTATTCTAGTTTAGGTATGCTTATAAACATTTCCTGCCATCTTTTGAACAATTCTAGTATCAAAAATGAGCTATTACCTCTCATTTTCAAGTTTTATCCAATTTGGGCCAAAACGTCTAGCTATATAGCACACGAGTTTCTGTCCAGTTTCACTATCTTTAGGCGTCCGGCTTTTTCTAGTTTAGGTACGCATATAAACATTTCCTGACATCTTTTGAACAATTCTAGTATCAAGAATGAGGTATTAGCCCTCATTTTCAATTTTCATCCAATTCGAGTCAAAACATCTAGCTATATAGGACTGGAGTTTCATGCCAGTTTCACTATCTTTAGAAATCCGGCTTTTTCAAGTTTACGTATGCTTATAAACATTTCCGGACATCTTTTGTACAATTCTAGTATCAAAAATGAGGTATTACCCCTCATTTTCCAGGTTTATCCAATTCGGGCCAAAACGTCTAGCTATATAGCACACTAGTTTCTGACCAATTTCACTATCTTTAGAAATCCGGCTTTTTCAAATTTAGGTATGCTTATAAACATTTCCTGACATCTATTAAACAATTCTAGTATCAACAATGAGGTATTACCCCTCATTTTCCAGGTTTATCCAATTCGGGCCAAAACGTCTAGCTATATAGCACACGAGTTTCTGGCCAATTTCACTATCTTTAGAAATACGGCTTTTTCTAGTTTAGGTATGCTTATAAAGATTTCCTGAAATCTTTTGAACAATTCTAGTATCAAAAATGAGGTGTTTCCCTCATTTTCATGTTTTATCCTGTTCGAGCCAAAACATCTAGCTATATAGCACACGAGTTTCTGGCCAGTTTCACAATCTTTAGGCGTCCGGCTTTTTCTAGTTTAGGTACGCATATAAACATTTCCTGACATCTTTTGAACAATTCTAGTATCAAGAATGAGGTATTAGCCCTCATTTTCAATTTTCATCCAATTCGTGTCAAAACGTCTAGCTATATAGCACTGGAGTTTCATGCCAGTTTCACTATCTTTAGAAATACGGCTTTTTCAAGTTTAGGTATGCTTATAAACATTTATTGACATCTTTTGTACAATTCTAGTATCAAAAATGAGGTATTACCCCTCATTTTCCAGGTTTATCCAATTCGGGCTAAAACGTCTAGCTATCTAGCACACGAGTTTCTGGCCAATTTCACTATCTTTAGAAATCCGGCTTTTTCAAGTTTAGGTTTGCTTATAAACATTTCCTGACATCTATTGAACAATTCTAATATCAACAATGAGGTATTACAACTCATTTTCAAGGTTCATCCAATTAGAGCCAAAACGTCTGGCTACATAGCAAACGAGTTTCTGGCCAGTTTCACTGTCTTTAGCAATCCGGCTTTTTCCAGTTTAGATATGCTTATAAACATTTCCAGAATCTTTTGAACAATTCTAGTATCAAAAATTAGGTATTACTCCTTATTTTCAAGTTTTACCCAATTCGAGCCAAAACGTCTAGCTATAAAGCACACGAGTTTCTGGTCAGTTTTACTATTTATAGAAATCCGGATTTTTCTACTTTAGGTATTCTTATATACATTTCCTGACATCTTTTGAACAATTCTAGTATCAAAAATGAGGTATTACCCCTCATTTTTGAGTTTCATCTTATTCGAACCAATAGCACTAGCTATATAGCACACGAGTTTCTAGCTAGTTTCACTATCTTTAGAAATCCGGTTTTTTCAAGTTTAGTTATGCTTATAAACATTTCCTAACATCATTTGAACAATTCTAGTATCAAAAATGAGGTATTACCCCTCATTTTCAAGTTTTATTCAATTCGAGCCAAAACGTCTAGCTATATAGCACACGAGTTTCTGGCCAGTTTCACTATCTTTAGAAATAAGGCTTTTTCAATTTTAGGTACGCTTATAAACATTTTCTGACATCTTTTGAACAATTCTAGTAATAAAAATTAGGTATTACCCCACATTTTCAAGTTTTATCCAATTCGAGCCAAAACGTCTAGCTATAAAGCACACGAGTTTCTGGTCAGTTTCACTATCTTTAGAAATCCGGCTTTTTCTAGTTTATGTATGCTTATAAAGATTTCCTGACATCTTTTGAACAATTCTAGTATCAAAAATGAGGTGTTCCCCTAATTTTCATGTTTTATCCAATTCGAGCCAAAACATCTAGCTATATACAATACAAGTTTCTGGCCAGTTTCACTATCTTTAGAAATCCGGCTTTTTCAAGTTTAGGCATGCTTATAAACATTTATAGACATCTATTGAACAATTCTAGTATCAAAAATGAGGTATTACCATTCATTTTCAAGTTTCATACAATTCAAGCCAAAACGTCTAGCTACATAGCACACGAGTTTCTGGCCAGTTTCACTATCTTTAGAAATCCGGCTTATTCTAGTTTAGGTACGCATATAAACATTTCCTAACATCATTTGAACAATTCTAGTATCAAAAATGAGGTATTACTCCTCATTTTCAAGTTTTATTCAATTCGAGCCAAAACGTCTAGCTATATAGCACACGAGTTTCTGGCCAGTTTCACTATCTTTAGAAATCCGGCGTTTTCAATTTTAGTTACGCTTATAAACATTTTCTGACATCTTTTGAACAATTCTAGTAATAAAAATTAGGTATTACCCCTCATTTTCAAGTTTTATCCAATTCGAGCCAAAACGTCTAGCAATAAAGCACACGAGTTTCTGGTCAGTTTTACTACTTATAGAAATCCGGATTTTTCTAGTTTAGGTATTCTTATATATATTTCCTGACATCTTTTGAACAATTCTAGTATCAAAAATGAGGTATTACCCCTCATTTTTGAGTTTCATCTTATTCGAACCAATAACACTAGCTATATAGCACACGAGTTTCTAGCTAGTTTCACTATCTTTAGAAATCCGGTTTTTTCAAGTTTAGTTATGCTTATAAATATTTCCTAACATCATTTGAACAATTCTAGTATCAAAAATGAGGTATTACCCCTCATTTTCAAGTTTTATTCAATTCGAGCCAAAACGTCTAGCTATATAGCACACGAGTTTCTGGCCAGTTTCACTATCTTTAGAAATAAGGCTTTTTCAATTTTAGGTACGCTTATAAACATTTTCTAACATCTTTTGAACAATTCTAGTAATAAAAATTAGGTATTACCACTCATTTTCAAGTTTTAACCAATTCGAGCCAAAACGTCTGGCTACATAGCAAAAGAGTTTCTGGCCAGTTTCACTATCTTTAGAATTCCGGCTTTTTCAAGTTTAGGTATGCTTATAAAGATTTCCTGACATCTTTTGAACAATTCTTGTATCAAAAATGAGGTGTTCCCCTCATTTTCATGTTTTATCCAATTCGAGCCAAAACGTCTAGCTATATAGCACACGAGTTTCTGGCCAGTTTCATTATCTTTAGGCGTCCGGCTTTTACTAGTTTAGGTACGCATATAAACATTTCCTGACATCTTTTGAGCAATTCTAGTATCAACAATGAGGTATTAGCCCTCATTTTCAATTTTCATCCAATTCGAGTTAAAACGTCTAGCTATATAGCACTGGAGTTTCAGGCCAGTTTCACTATCTTTAGAAATCCGGCTTTTTCAAGTTTAGGCATGCTTATAAACATTTATAGACATCTATTGAACAATTCTAGGTACCCTTATAAACATTCCTGACATCTTTTGAACAATTCTAGTATCAACAATTAGGTATTACCACTCATTTTCAAGTTTCATCCAATTAGAGCCAAAACGTCTGGCTACATAGCAAAAGAGTTTCTGGCAAGTTTCACTATCTTTAGAATTCCGGCTTTTTCAAGTTTAGGTATGCTTATAAAGATTTCCTGACATCTTTTGAACAATTCTTGTATCAAAAATGAGGTGTTCCCCTCATTTTCATGTTTTATCCAATTCGAGCCAAAACGTCTAGCTATATAGCACACGAGTTTCTGGCCAGTTTCACTATCTTTAGGCGTCCGGCTTTTACTAGTTTAGGTACGCATATAAACATTTCCTGACATCTTTTGAGCAATTCTAGTATCAACAATGAGGTATTAGCCCTCATTTTCAATTTTCATCCAATTCGAGTCAAAACGTCTAGCTATATAGCACTGGAGTTTCAGGCCAGTTTCACTATCTTTAGAAATCCGGCTTTTTCAAGTTTAGGCATGCTTATAAACATTTATAGACATCTATTGAACAATTCTAGTATCAAAAATGAGGTATTACCACTCATTTTTAAGTTTCATACAATTCGAGCGAAAACGTCTAGCTATATAGCACACGAGTTTCTGGCCAGTTTCACTATCTTTAGAAATTCGGCTTTTTCAATTTTAGGTACGTTTATAAACATTTCCTGACATCTTTTGAACAATTCTTGTATCAAAAATGTGGTATTACAACTCATTTTCAAGTTTTATCTAATTCGAGCCAAAACGTCTAGCTATATAGCACACGAGTTTCTGGCCAGTTTCACTATCTTTAGAAATCCGGCTTATTCTAGTTTAGGTATGCTTATAAACATTTCGTGACATCTTTTGAACAATTCTAGTATCAAAAATGAGGTATTACCCCTCATTTTCAAGTTTTATCCAATTCGGGCCAAAACGTCTAGCTATATAGCACACGAGTTTCTGTCCAGTTTCACTATCTTTAGGCGTCCGGCTTTTTCTTGTTTAGGTACGCATATAAACATTTCCTGACATCTTTTGAACAATTCTAGTATCAAGAATGAGGTATTAGCCCTCATTTTCAATTTTCATCCAATTCGAGTCAAAACGTCTAGCTATATAGCACTGGAGTTTCAGGCCAGTTTCACTATCTTTAGAAAACCGGCTTTTTCAAGTTTAGGTATGCTTATAAACATTTATAGACATCTATTGAACAATTCTAGTATCAAAAATGAGGTATTACCACTCATTTTCAAGTTTCATACAATTCAAGCCAAAACGTCTAGCTATATAGCACACGAGTTTCTGGCTAGTTTCACTATCTTTAGAAATCTTACTTTTTCAATTTTAGTTACGTTTATAAACATTTCCTGACATCTTTTGAACAATTCATATATCAAAAATGTGGTATTACAAATCATTTTCAAGTTTTATCCAATTCGAGCCAAAACGTCTAGCTATATAGCACACGTGTTTCTGGCCAGTTTCACTATCTTTAGAAATCCGGCTTATTCTAGTTTAGGTATGCTTATAAACATTTCCTGCCATCTTTTGAACAATTCTAGTATCAAAAATGAGCTATTACCCCTCATTTTCAAGTTTTATCCAATTCGGGCCAAAACGTCTAGCTATATAGCACACGAGTTTCTGTCCAGTTTCACTATCTTTAGGCGTCCGGCTTTTTCTAGTTTAGGTACGCATATAAACATTTCCTGACATCTTTTGAACAATTCTAGTATCAAGAATGAGGTATTAGCCCTCATTTTCAATTTTCATCCAATTCGAGTCAAAACGTCTAGCTATATAGCACTGGAGTTTCAGGCCAGTTTCACTATCTTTAGAAAACCGGCTTTTTCAAGTTTAGGTATGCTTATAAACATTTATAGACATCTATTGAACAATTCTAGTATCAAAAATGAGGTATTACCACTCATTTTCAAGTTTCATCCAATTAGAGCCAAAACGTCTAGCTATAAAGCACACGAGTTTCTGGTCAGTTTTACTATTTATAGAAATCCGGATTTTTCTACTTTAGGTATTCTTATATACATTTCCTGACATCTTTTGAACAATTCTAGTATCAAAAATGAGGTATTACCCCTCATTTTTGAGTTTCATCTTATTCGAACCAATAGCACTAGCTATATAGCACACGAGTTTCTAGCTAGTTTCACTATCTTTAGAAATCCGGTTTTTTCAAGTTTAGTTATGCTTATAAACATTTCCTAACATCATTTGAACAATTCTAGTATCAAAAATGAGGTATTACCCCTCATTTTCAAGTTTTATTCAATTCGAGCCAAAACGTCTAGCTATATAGCACACGAGTTTCTGGCCAGTTTCACTATCTTTAGAAATAAGGCTTTTTCAATTTTAGGTACGCTTATAAACATTTTCTGACATCTTTTGAACAATTCTAGTAATAAAAATTAGGTATTACCCCACATTTTCAAGTTTTATCCAATTCGAGCCAAAACGTCTAGCTATAAAGCACATGAGTTTCTGGTCAGTTTCGCTATCTTTAGAAATCCGGCTTTTTCTAGTTTAGGTATGCTTATAAAGATTTCCTGACATCTTTTGAACAATTCTAGTATCAAAAATGAGGTGTTCCCCTCATTTTCATGTTTTATCCAATTCGAGCCAAAACATCTAGCTATATACAATACAAGTTTCTGGCCAGTTTCACTATCTTTAGAAATCCGGCTTTTTCAAGTTTAGGCATGCTTATAAACATTTATAGACATCTATTGAACAATTCTAGTATCAAAAATGAGGTATTACCATTCATTTTCAAGTTTCATACAATTCAAGCCAAAACGTCTAGCTACATAGCACACGAGTTTCTGGCCAGTTTCACTATCTTTAGAAATCCGGCTTATTCTAGTTTAGGTACGCATATAAACATTTCCTAACATCATTTGAACAATTCTAGTATCAAAAATGAGGTATTACTCCTCATTTTCAAGTTTTATTCAATTCGAGCCAAAACGTCTAGCTATATAGCACACGAGTTTCTGGCCAGTTTCACTATCTTTAGAAATCCGGCTTTTTCAATTTTAGTTACGCTTATAAACATTTTCTGACATCTTTTGAACAATTCTAGTAATAAAAATTAGGTATTACCCCTCATTTTCAAGTTTTATCCAATTCGAGCCAAAACGTCTAGCTATAAAGCACACGAGTTTCTGGTCAGTTTTACTATTTATAGAAATCCGGATTTTTCTAGTTTAGGTATTCTTATATACATTTCCTGACATCTTTTGAACAATTCTAGTATCAAAAATGAGGTATTACCCCTCATTTTTGAGTTTCATCTTATTCGAACCAATAACACTAGCTATATAGCACACGAGTTTCTAGCTAGTTTCACTATCTTTAGAAATCCGGTTTTTTCAAGTTTAGTTATGCTTATAAACATTTCCTAACATCATTTGAACAATTCTAGTATCAAAAATGAGGTATTACCCCTCATTTTCAAGTTTTATTCAATTCGAGCCAAAACGTCTAGCTATATAGCACACGAGTTTCTGGCCAGTTTCATTATCTTTAGAAATAAGGCTTTTTCAATTTTAGGTACGCTTATAAACATTTTCTAACATCTTTTGAACAATTCTAGTAATAAAAATTAGGTATTACCACTCATTTTCAAGTTTTATCCAATTCGAGCCAAAACGTCTGGCTACATAGCAAAAGAGTTTCTGGCCAGTTTCACTATCTTTAGAATTCCGGCTTTTTCAAGTTTAGGTATGCTTATAAAGATTTCCTGACATCTTTTGAACAATTCTTGTATCAAAAATGAGGTGTTCCCCTCATTTTCATGTTTTATCCAATTCGAGCCAAAACGTCTAGCTATATAGCACACGAGTTTGTGGCCAGTTTCATTATCTTTAGGCGTCCGGCTTTTACTAGTTTAGGTACGCATATAAACATTTCCTGACATCTTTTGAGCAATTCTAGTATCAACAATGAGGTATTAGCCCTCATTTTCAATTTTCATCCAATTCGAGTCAAAACGTCTAGCTATATAGCACTGGAGTTTCAGGCCAGTTTCACTATCTTTAGAAATCCGGCTTTTTCAAGTTTAGGCATGCTTATAAACATTTATAGACATCTATTGAACAATTCTAGGTACCCTTATAAACATTCCTGACATCTTTTGAACAATTCTAGTATCAACAATTAGGTATTACCACTCATTTTCAAGTTTCATCCAATTAGAGCCAAAACGTCTGGCTACATAGCAAAAGAGTTTCTGGCCAGTTTCACTATCTTTAGAATTCCGGCTTTTTCAAGTTTAGGTATGCTTATAAAGATTTCCTGACATCTTTTGAACAATTCTTGTATCAAAAATGAGGTGTTCCCCTCATTTTCATGTTTTATCCAATTCGAGCCAAAACGTCTAGCTATATAGCACACGAGTTTCTGGCCAGTTTCACTATCTTTAGGCGTCCGGCTTTTACTAGTTTAGGTACGCATATAAAAAATTTCCTGACATCTTTTGAGCAATTCTAGTATCAACAATGAGGTATTAGCCCTCATTTTCAATTTTCATCCAATTCGAGTCAAAACGTCTAGCTATATAGCACTGGAGTTTCAGGCCAGTTTCACTATCTTTAGAAATCCGGCTTTTTCAAGTTTAGGCATGCTTATAAACATTTATAGACATCTATTGAACAATTCTAGTATCAAAAATGAGGTATTACCACTCATTTTCAAGTTTCATACAATTCGAGCGAAAACGTCTAGCTATATAGCACACGAGTTTCTGGCCAGTTTCACTATCTTTAGAAATTCGGCTTTTTCAATTTTAGGTACGTTTATAAACATTTCCTGACATCTTTTGAACAATTCTTGTATCAAAAATGTGGTATTACAACACATTTTCAAGTTTTATCTAATTCGAGCCAAAACGTCTAGCTATATAGCACACGAGTTTCTGGCCAGTTTCACTATCTTTAGATATCCGGCTTATTCTAGTTTAGGTATGCTTATAAACATTTCGTGACATCTTTTGAACAATTCTAGTATCAAAAATGAGGTATTACCCCTCATTTTCAAGTTTTATCCAATTCGGGCCAAAACGTCTAGCTATATAGCACACGAGTTTCTGTCCAGTTTCACTATCTTTAGGCGTCCGGCTTTTTCTTGTTTAGGTACGCATATAAACATTTCCTGACATCTTTTGAACAATTCTAGTATCAAGAATGAGGTATTAGCCCTCATTTTCAATTTTCATCCAATTCGAGTCAAAACGTCTAGCTATATAGCACTGGAGTTTCAGGCCAGTTTCACTATCTTTAGAAAACCGGCTTTTTCAAGTTTAGGTATGCTTATAAACATTTATAGACATCTATTGAACAATTCTAGTATCAAAAATGAGGTATTACCACTCATTTTCAAGTTTCATACAATTCAAGCCAAAACGTCTAGCTATATAGCACACGAGTTTCTGGCTAGTTTCACTATCTTTAGAAATCTTACTTTTTCAATTTTAGTTACGTTTATAAACATTTCCTGACATCTTTTGAACAATTCATATATCAAAAATGTGGTATTACAAATCATTTTCAAGTTTTATCCAATTCGAGCCAAAACATCTAGCTATATAGCACACGAGTTTCTGGCCAGTTTCACTATCTTTAGAAATCCGGCTTATTCTAGTTTAGGTATGCTTATAAACATTTCCTGCCATCTTTTGAACAATTCTAGTATCAAAAATGAGCTATTACCCCTCATTTTCAAGTTTTATCCAATTCGTGCCAAAACGTCTAGCTATATAGCACACGAGTTTCTGTCCAGTTTCACTATCTTTAGGCGTCCGGCTTTTTCTAGTTTAGGTACGCATATAAACATTTCCTGACATCTTTTGAACAATTCTAGTATCAAGAATGAGGTATTAGCCCTCATTTTCAATTTTCATCCAATTCGAGTCAAAACATCTAGCTATATAGGACTGGAGTTTCATACCAGTTTCACTATCTTTAGAAATCCGGCTTTTTCAAGTTTACGTATGCCTATAAACATTTCCGGACATCTTTTGTACAATTCTAGTATCAAAAATGAGGTATTACCCCTCATTTTCCAGGTTTATCCAATTCGGGCCAAAACGTCTAGCTATATAGCACACGAGTTTCTGGCCAATTTCACTATCTTTAGAAATCCGGCTTTTTCAAATTTAGGTATGCTTATAAACATTTCCTGACATCTATTAAACAATTCTAGTATCAAAAATGAGGTATTACCCCTCATTTTCCAGGTTTATCCAATTCGGGCCAAAACGTCTAGCTATATAGCACACGAGTTTCTGGCCAATTTCACTATCTTTAGAAATACGGCTTTTTCTAGTTTAGGTATGCTTATAAAGATTTCCTGAAATCTTTTGAACAATTCTAGTATCAAAAATGAGGTGTTTCCCTCATTTTCATGTTTTATCCTGTTCGAGCCAAAACATCTAGCTATATAGCACACGAGTTTCTGGCCAGTTTCACAATCTTTAGGCGTCCGGCTTTTTCTAGTTTAGGTACGCATATAAACATTTCCTGACATCTTTTGAACAATTCTAGTATCAAGAATGAGGTATTAGCCCTCATTTTCAATTTTCATCCAATTCGTGTCAAAACGTCTAGCTATATAGCACTGGAGTTTCATGCCAGTTTCACTATCTTGAGAAATACGGCTTTTTCAAGTTTAGGTATGCTTATAAACATTTATTGACATCTTTTGTACAATTCTAGTATAAAAAATGAGGTATTACCCCTCATTTTCCAGGTTTATCCAATTCGGGCTAAAACGTCTAGCTATCTAGCACACGAGTTTCTGGCCAATTTCACTATCTTTAGAAATCCGGCTTTTTCAAGTTTAGGTTTGCTTATAAACATTTCCTGACATCTATTGAACAATTCTAATATCAACAATGAGGTATTACAACTCATTTTCAAGGTTCATCCAATTAGAGCCAAAACGTCTGGCTACATAGCAAACGAGTTTCGGGCCAGTTTCACTTTTGAACAATTCTAATATAAACATTTCCTGACATCTTTTGAACAATTCTAGTATCAAGAATGAGGTATTAGCCCTCATTTTCAATTTTCATCCAATTCGAGTCAAAACATCTAGCTATATAGGACTGGAGTTTCATGCCAGTTTCACTATCTTTAGAAATCCGGCTTTTTCAAGTTTACGTATGCTTATAAACATTTCCGGACATCTTTTGTACAATTCTAGTATCAAAAATGAGGTATTACCCCTCATTTTCCAGGTTTATCCAATTCGGGCCAAAACGTCTAGCTATATAGCACACGAGTTTCTGGCCAATTTCACTATCTTTAGAAATACGGCTTTTTCTAGTTTAGGTATGCTTATAAAGATTTCCTGAAATCTTTTGAACAATTCTAGTATCAAAAATGAGGTGTTTCCCTCATTTTCATGTTTTATCCTGTTCGAGCCAAAACATCTAGCTATATAGCACACGAGTTTCTGGCCAGTTTCACAATCTTTAGGCGTCCGGCTTTTTCTAGTTTAGGTACGCATATAAACATTTCCTGACATCTTTTGAACAATTCTAGTATCAAGAATGAGGTATTAGCCCTCATTTTCAATTTTCATCCAATTCGTGTCAAAACGTCTAGCTATATAGCACTGGAGTTTCAGGCCAGTTTCACTATCTTTAGAAATACGGCTTTTTCAAGTTTAGGTATGCTTATAAACATTTATTGACATCTTTTGTACAATTCTAGTATCAAAAATGAGGTATTACCCCTCATTTTCCAGGTTTATCCAATTCGGGCTAAAACGTCTAGCTATCTAGCACACGAGTTTCTGGCCAATTTCACTATCTTTAGAAATCCGGCTTTTTCAAGTTTAGGTTTGCTTATAAACATTTCCTGACATCTATTGAACAATTCTAATATCAACAATGAGGTATTACAACTCATTTTCAAGGTTCATCCAATTAGAGCCAAAACGTCTGGCTACATAGCAAACGAGTTTCTGGCCAGTTTCACTGTCTTTAGCAATCCGGCTTTTTCCAGTTTAGATATGCTTATAAACATTTCCAGAATCTTTTGAACAATTCTAGTATCAAAAATTAGGTATTACTCCTTATTTTCAAGTTTTACCCAATTCGAGCCAAAACGTCTAGCTATAAAGCACACGAGTTTCTGGTCAGTTTTACTATTTATAGAAATCCGGATTTTTCTAGTTTAGGTATTCTTATATACATTTCCTGACATCTTTTGAACAATTCTAGTATCAAAAATGAGGTATTACCCCTCATTTTTGAGTTTCATCTTATTCGAACCAATAGCACTAGCTATATAGCACACGAGTTTCTAGCTAGTTTCACTATCTTTAGAAATCCGGTTTTTTCAAGTTTAGTTATGCTTATAAACATTTCCTAACATCATTTGAACAATTCTAGTATCAAAAATGAGGTATTACCCCTCATTTTCAAGTTTTATTCAATTCGAGCCAAAACGTCTAGCTATATAGCACACGAGTTTCTGGCCAGTTTCACTATCTTTAGAAATAAGGCTTTTTCAATTTTAGGTACGCTTATAAACATTTTCTGACATCTTTTGAACAATTCTAGTAATAAAAATTAGGTATTACCCCACATTTTCAAGTTTTATCCAATTCGAGCGAAAACGTCTAGCTATAAAGCACCCGAGTTTCTGGTCAGTTTCGCTATCTTTAGAAATCCGGCTTTTTCTAGTTTAGGTATGCTTATAAAGATTTCCTGACATCTTTTGAACAATTCTAGTATCAAAAATGAGGTGTTCCCCTCATTTTCATGTTTTATCCAATTCGAGCCAAAACATCTAGCTATATACAATACAAGTTTCTGGCCAGTTTCACTATCTTTAGAAATCCGGCTTTTTCAAGTTTAGGCATGCTTATAAACATTTATAGACATCTATTGAACAATTCTAGTATCAAAAATGAGGTATTACCATTCATTTTCAAGTTTCATACAATTCAAGCCAAAACGTCTAGCTACATAGCACACGAGTTTATGGCCAGTTTCACTATCTTTAGAAATCCGGCTTATTCTAGTTTAGGTACGCATATAAACATTTCCTAACATCATTTGAACAATTCTAGTATCAAAAATGAGGTATTACCCCTCATTTTCAAGTTTTATTCAATTCGACCCAAAACGTCTAGCTATATAGCACACGAGTTTCTGGTCAGTTTCACTATCTTTAGGCGTCCGGCTTTTTCTAGTTTAGGTACGCATATAAACATTTCCTGACATCTTTTGAACAATTCTAGTATCAAGAATAAGGTATTAACCCTCATTTTCAATTTTCATCCAATTCGAGTCAAAACGTCTAGCTATATAGCACTGGAGTTTCAGGCCAGTTTCATTATCTTTAGAAATCCGGCTTTTTCAAGTTTAGGTATGCTTATAAACATTTGTTGACATCTTTTGTACAATTCTAGTATTAAAAATGAGGTATTACCCCTCATTTTCCAGGTTTATCCAATTCGGGCCAAAACGTCTAGCTATAGAGCACACGAGTTTCTGGCCAATTTCACTATCTTTAGAAATCCGGCTTTTTCAATTTTAGGTATGCTTATAAACATTTCCTGACATCTATTAACCAATTCTAGTATCAACAATGAGGTATTACCACTCATTTTCAAGGTTCATCCAATTAGAGCCAAAACGTCTGGCTACATAGCAAACGAGTTTCTAGCCAGTTTCACTATCTTTAGCAATCCGGATTTTTCCAGTTTAGGTATGTTTATAAACATTTCCTGAAATCTTTTGAACAATTCTAGTATCAAAAATTTGGTATTACTCCTTATTTTCAAGTTTTATCCAATTTGAGCCAAAACGTCTAGCTATAAAGCACACGAGTTTCTGGTCAGTTTCACTATTTATAGAAATCCGAATTTTTCTAGTTTAGGTATTCTTATATACATTTCCTGACATCTTTTGAAAAATTCTAGTATCAAAAATGAGGTATTACCCTTCATTTTTGAGTTTCATCTAATTCGAACCAATAGCTCTAGTTATATAGCACACGAGTTTCTGGCCAGTTTCACAATCTTTAGGCGTCCGGGTTTTTCTAGTTTAGGTACACATATAAACATTTCCTGACATCTTTTGAAAATTTCTAGTATCAAGAATGAGGTATTAGCTTTCATTTTCAATTTTCATCCAATTCGAGTCAAAACGTCTAGCTATATAGCACTAGAGTTTCATGCCAGTTTCACTATCTTTAGAAATCCGGCTTTTTCAAGTTTAGGTATGCTTATAAACATTTCCTGACATCTTTTGTACAATTCTAGTATCAAGAATGAGGTATTACCGCTCATTTTCAATTTTCATCCAATTCGAGCCAAAACGTCTAGCTACATAGCACACGAGTTTCTGGCCAGTTTCACTATCTTTAGAAATCAGGCTTATTCTAGTTTAGGTATGCTTATAAACATTTCCTGACATCTTTTGAACAATTCTAGTATCAAAAATTAGGTATTACCCCTCATTTTCAAGTTTTATCCAATTCGAGCCAAAACGTCTAGCTATAAAGCACACGAGTTTCTGGTCAGTTTCGCTATCTTTAGAAATCCGGCTTTTTCTAGTTTAGGTATGCTTATAAAGATTTTCTGATATCTTTTGAACAATTCTAGTATCAAAAATGAGGTGTTCCCCTCATTTTCATGTTTTATCCAATTTGAGCCAAAACATCTAGCTATATAGCACACAAGTTTCTGGCCAGTTTCACTATCTTTAGGTATCCGGCTTTTTCAAGTTTAGGTAAGCTGGTAAACATTTTCGGACATATTTTGAACAATTCTAGTATCAAGAATGAGGTATTACCGCTCATTTTCAATTTTCATCCAATTCGAGCCAAAATGTCTAGCTACATAGCACACGAGTTTCTGGCCAGTTTCACTATCTTTAGAAATCCGGCTTATTCTAGTTTAGGTATGCTTATAAACATTTCCTGACATCTTTTGAACAATTCTAGTATCAAAAATTAGGTATTACCCCTCATTTTCAAGTTTTATCCAATTCGAGCCAAAACGTCTAGCTATATAGCACACGAGTTTCTGGCCAGTTTCACTATCTTTAGAAATCCGGCTTTTTCAAGTTTAGGTATTCTTATATACATTTCCTGACATCTTTTGAACAATTCAAGTATCAAAAATGAGGTAGTACCCTTCATTTTTGAGTTTCATCTAATTCGAACTAATAGGTGTAGCCTTTTCAAGTTTAGGTATGCATATAAACATTTCCTGACATCTTTTGAACAATTCTAGTATCAAGAATGAGGTATTAACCCTCATTTTCAATTTTCATCCAATTCGAGTCAAAACGTCTAGCTATATAGCACTAGAGTTTCAGGCCAGTTTCACTATCTTTAGAAATCCGGCTTTTTCAAGTTTAGGTATGCTTATAAACATTTCCTGACATCTTTTGAACAATTCTAGTATCAAAAATTAGGTATTACCCCTCATTTTCAAGTTTTATCCAATTCGAGCCAAAACGTCTAATTATAAAGCACACGAGTTTCTGGTCAGTTTCGCTATCTTTAGAAATCCGGCTTTTTCTAGTTTAGGTATGCTTATAAAGATTTTCTGATATCTTTTGAACAATTCTAGTATCAAAAATGAGGTGTTCCCCTCATTTTCATGTTTTATCCAATTTGAGCCAAAACATCTAGCTATATAGAGTCAAATATAACGAGGTTTGGAGAATGAATTTTCTGATATATTATTCGTCTCACAGAGGAGGCTATATATAGAGGTACAAGTTGTACAAACCCTACGTACTATGTACTACACATACAGAATAGGAAAGTAATAACAAATTAATTTACATTCCTAAACTAACTCCATGACTCACGCTAACACTCCCCCTCAAGTTGGCGCATATACATCAACCATGCCCAACTTGCCAAGTGAGTCATAAAAGGCCTTCTTAGAAACTCCTTTTGTGAATATATCTGCAAGTTGCTCCTCTGTAGGGACAAAAGGAAAGCTAATGATCTTTGCATCTAGCTTCTCCTTTATAAAGTGACGATCAACCTCCACATGTTTGGTACGATCATGTTGTACAGGATTTTGTGAGATATCAATGGCTGCCTTGTTGTCACAATACAACTGCATAGCACACTTGGGTTTGACCCCCAAATCTTGTAACACATTCTTCAGCCATAACAACTCGCATACTCCATGAGCCATACCTCTATATTCTGCTTCAGCACTAGACCGAGCCACCACCTTTTGCTTCTTACTCTTCCAAGTAACAAGATTACCTCCCACAAAGGTAAAATACCCTGATGTAGACCTCCGGTCTATAATATTTCCAGCCCAGTCTGCATCTGTAAAACCACAAACTTCAAGGATACTGCTGTGTTTAGAGAACATTACTCCTCTCCCAGGAGCTGACTTCAAGTACCTTAAAATCCTCACTACAGCATCCATGTGATCTACACTGGGATTATGCATGAACTGGCTCACCACACTTACTGCATAAGCAACATCAGGTCTGGTGTGTGTCAAATAAATCAGACGTCCAACTAACCTCTGATAACGAGGCTTGTCGGTAGGTACCTGATCAGGATACTCTGCTAATCGGTGATTCTGCTCAATAGGAGTATCAATTGGAGTACAATCTAACATACCTGTCTCTGCTAATAGATCAAGTATATACTTCCTTTGACACAGATAAATGCCTTCACTCCCCCTGGCTACCTCAATGCCCAAGAAGTACTTGAGTGTACCTAGGTCTTTCATCTCAAACTCTGTGGCTAGCTGTTTTTGCAATCTATCCATCTCAATAGTATCATTACCAGTAACAACCATATCATCAACATATATGATCAGAGCTGTTACCCTCCCCTGTTGATGTTTGAGAAACAATGTGTGGTCTGAGTTACTCTGCTTATAACCAATCTTCCTCATGAACTGTGAAACCTTCCAAACCAAGCACGAGGTGATTGTTTAAGACCATACAAAGATTTTCTCAATCTGCACACAAAGTTACCTGAAGGAGCAGTTTTATATCCAGGTGGAAGATCCATATACACTTCCTCCACAAGTTCTCCATGAAGAAAAGCATTCTTAACATCAAACTGTTTAAGAGGCCAGTTTAAGTTAGCAGCAAGAGAGAGCAATACCCAGATAGTATTCATCTTTGCAACTGGTGCAAATGTCTCATCATAGTCAATGCCATATGTCTGAGTGAATCCCTTTGCTACCAAGCGTGCTTTATATCGACTCACTGACCCATCTGGATTATGCTTCACTGTAAACACCCAGCGACATCCAACAGCCTTCTTTTCATGTGGTGGGGATACAAGCTCCCAAGTATTGTTCTTCTGTAACGCTTCCATCTCCTCATCCATTGCTTTCCTCCATTTTGGATCTCCCAACGCATCCTGCACTTTGTTAGGTACTGATACAGCAGATATTTGATTCACAAATGATTCATATGACTTAGACAATCTCTTGGTAGACATAAAATTTGTCACTGGATATTTAGATTTGGCTTGAAGGGTAGGTTCATATGTTTTTGCTGGTTTACCCCTAGTAGACCTATTTGGTAACACATATTGTCTACTATTAGCATCACTAGTATTAACCCCAATAGAATCACTAACCTCAGATGGAAGATCTTCTGTACCAGGGAGACATGAGTCAGGGGTATTAGTAACAGCAGGCGAGGCAGGAGGGGCAGGAACACTTTCAGCTTCTGGTTCCTGAATCTCTGGAGCAATTGCACCAGAATCATCTGGTGGTGCCTGTCTATCATCTTCTGGTCTCTGAACATCTGGAGTGACTAGTGTATGTGAAGCTGATGCATCAGTAACCTCAACTGAATGACCTGTCTCCCCCTCGCCATGATACAGCTCTTCAAAATATGAATGCTCCCCCTGAAGAGCAGTATCAGAAGAGGTATAATAACTCATGTCCTCAAAGAAAGTGACATCCATAGTGACATAATACTTCCCAGTAGGTGGATGATAACACTTATATCCTTTCTGATGTCCCCCATAACCAACAAACACACATTTCAGCGCCCGGGCATCCAACTTACTTGACCTTTGACTCTTTGGTATATGGACAAATGCAACACAACCAAAAACACGAGCAGGGAGATTATGAAAAGAAGGTAAAGAGACATGAGAAGCTAGTACCTCAAATGGTACCTTTCCCAGGAGGACACTAGATGGAAGACGATTAATAAGATGGGTAGATGCGATGATAGCATCACCCCACAGATCCTTAGGACAATGTGCACTGAAGAGAATACAACGAGCCATATCAAGTAAGTGACGATTTTTCCTTTCAGAGACCCCATTTTGTTCAGGTGTGTAAGGACACGTTTTCTGGTGGATAATCCCATGTGTTTGCAGAAAAGATTGAAAGACACGGTTTACATATTCCCCTCCATTATCAGAGCGAAGAACTTTAATTTTGGCATTGTACTGTTTTTGGACTTCGGAAGAAAAAGCTTGAAAAGCCGGAAAAACCTCATCCTTAGTTTTAAGAAGAACAACCCAAGTAAGACGTGTACAATCATCAATAAATGACACATAATATCGCATACCTGACACAGTAGGTTCTTTTGAAGGTCCCCAAACATCAGAATGAATTAATTCAAAAGGAACGACACTTTTATTAGAAATACGAGGTGAATAGGTTGAGCGATGACTCTTGCCCAAAACACATGTTTCACAATGTAAGACTGACTCATCCACACCAATAAATAAAGAAGGCATGGATTTCTTCATAACACTAAAAGATGGATGCCCTAAGCGACGATGCCACAACCAAACTTCACTTAGCCTGTCAGAAGTTGATATTAAAGCGGTCCGTGGCTGTGCTCCTGGTTTCGCCCCCACATAAGTCTGGTCCAGACGAAAAAGCCTGCCCCTCAAGTACCCCCGACCGAGTAACTCCCCAGTGAGAAGATCCTGAAAAATCACATACATAGGAAAAAAGGTCACAGAGCATTTGGATTCAACATTTAACTGTGAGACAGATATCAAATGATGAGATAAAGCAGGTACATATAACACATTTTGTAGCACTATTGTGGGAGTGATACAAACTGACCCTTTTCCTAACACAGGGAAGGCTTCACCATTAGCATTAGTAACATATGGTACTGGTGGAGAGGATAATTCAGTAAAGTAAGATTTGTCATAAGTCATATGATCTGAAGCACCTGAATCAATAATCCATGTATCACCACCAACAAAGCTAGAAATATTTAAGGCCATACCTATCTTACCACGACCAGCCACTGATGCTGTGGGTGTGGCGCCTTCTGCTGTATGATGGTCATGTCCGGATACACCATAGATGTCTGGTTTTTGGACCAACTGGATAGCTGCTCTTGCCTTGGGACGATAAGTAGACCTCTTAGGCCTAAGATGAGGGTACAACTTCCAACAAGACTCACGAGCATGGTCACCCTTGCAATAAGAGCAAGGGGGACGAGGTTGGTCCCCAAAGCCTGGTGGTGGTCCTTGCTTGTTCAGTGGAACTGAACTTGAATGCTGAAGGAGTGGGGCTGGTGCTCTCGCTTGAATAGTGAGACTAGAGACTTCAAGTTGTGCTTGAGTAAGACTTTCCTGCTGAGACTCATCCTTACGGATATATGTGAAAGCTGTAATTAGGTTAGGAGGTTCTGTCATTCTGAGCAACTCTCCTTTGGCACTGTTGTGTTTTGCATCAAGACCCCTCAGAAAGTGATGAACTCGCTCAAGCTCCTTTTCCTTCAAGTACCAAACAAGATCCTCCTGGTTCTTGATCTTGCAAGGACGTTTCGTATCAATTTCAGCCCAAATGTTCCTTAACTTGGTGAAATACTGTGCCACTGGCTGCCCATTCTGTTGCATTGAAGAAGCAGTGCACATTAACTCATGAACCTGTATGAAATCAGACTCATTAGTATATAAATCTTCCAGTGTCTTCCAGATCGCCTGAGCTGTATCACATTGTTCCACCAGGTCGACTATGTCCTCATTCATGGCCTTGTACAAGACTGACATCACAAGACCATCATCATCTTCCCACTTAGTGTAAGCATCAACATCACTTTCACTAGGGGCCTTAATTGTCCCAGTTACATGCCCCATCTTGTGCATCCCTCGAAGATGAGCCGTCATGATTTTCTTCCATTTCCGAAAATTGGTTCCATTGAGTTTGGCACCCCCAAATGAACCACTTTCAGAATTCTTGACGGATACTTCAACTGTCTGAACATCTTTCCCCTGAGAACTTTCAACTCCAGAACCCATTGCAACACAAATACCAAATCAGTAATTTATGGAGCAAAAAACAAGAAAGGGCTGAATAAACCTGCGCCTGGTGCACTTGCACTGTCGGTGCACTGGAGCTGACAATAAATGGTGACTGAACCGGGTCGGGTCGGGTCACACCAGACGATCCGGGTTAGGTTGAGCAGGTGGGTCAAGCCGGGTCGGGTTGAGCAGGCGGGTCAAGCAAGCGGGTCGGGCTGAAGTCGGGTCGGACCACACTGAGCAGGGTCGAGAGAGAACCGAATCGGATCTGAGACAAACGACACGGGTCGGATCGACGTCGGCGACTAGGCACGGCGGCGGCTTCCTCTTCGGGGCTTCTGGACAGATCGTGTCGGGCTAGACGTCGGCCTGGGCAGAGATGGTGGCCGCAGAGCTGCTCCGGGGCATAGACGGCGACGGCAGCAGCTTCGGGGCAGAGGGCTGGCGACAGCAGCTTCGGGGAAGAGGGACGGCGACAGCAGAGGGCCGACGACAGCAGCCTCGGGGTACAAGGCCGGCGACAGCAGAGGGCAGGAGAGTGCGGCGGCAGTTGCAGCCCGGAGAGACCCCGTGAACAGTAACCCGTGACAGAAAAAAAACAAACACCCGAACGGAAAAACGTCGTCCGGTGAAAACAAAAAATCGTTGGGAAAACGTCAACGAAAAAACTTGCAGCGGAAAAACAAAGAGACAAAGTCCTTTCGGATCTTTGCTCTGATACCAAGTCAAATATAACGAGGTTTGGAGAATGAATTTTCTGATATATTATTCGTCTCACAGAGGAGGCTATATATAGAGGTACAAGTTGTACAAACCCTACGTACTATGTACTACACATACAGAATAGGAAAGTAATAACAAATTAATTTACATTCCTAAACTAACTCCATGACTCACGCTAACATATAGCACACGAGTTTCTGGCCAGTTTCACTATCTTTAGGCATCCGGCTTTTTCAAGTTTAGGTAAGCTGGTAAACATTTTTGGACATATTTTGAACAATTCTAGTATCAAGAATGAGGTATTACCGCTCATTTTCAATTTTCATCCAATTCGAGCCAAAATGTCTAGCTACATAGCACACGAGTTTCTGGCCAGTTTCACTATCTTTAGAAATCCGGCTTATTCTAGTTTAGGTATGCTTATAAACATTTCCTGACATCTTTTAAACAATTCTAGTATCAAAAATTAGGTATTACCCCTCATTTTCAAGTTTTATCCAATTCGAGCCAAAACGTCTAGCTATATAGCACACGAGTTTCTGGCCAGTTTCACTATCTTTAGAAATCCGGTTTTTCAAGTTTAGGTATTCTTATATACATTTCCTGACATCTTTTGAACAATTCAAGTATCAAAAATGAGGTAGTACCCTTCATTTTTGAGTTTCATCTAATTCGAACCAATAGGTGTAGCTATATAGCACACGAGTTTCTGGCTAGTTTCACTATCTTTAGAAATCCGGTTTTTTCAAGTTTAGTTATGCTTATAAACATTTCCTAACATCATTTGAACAATTCTAGTATCAAAAATGAGGTATTACCCCTCATTTTCAAGTTTTATCCAATTCGAGCCAAAACGTCTAGCTATATAGCACACGAGTTTCTGGCCAGTTTCACTATCTTTAGAAATCCGGCTTATTCTAGTTTAGGTATGCTTATAACCATTTCCTGACATCTTTTGAACAATTCTAGTATCAAAAATGAGGTGTTCCCCTCATTTTCATGTTTTATCCAATTCGAGCCAAAACTTCTAGCTATATAGCACACGAGTTTCTGGCCAGTTTCACTATCTTTAGGCTTCCGGATTTTTCAAGTTTAGGTAAGCTGGTAAACATTTTGGGACATATTTTGAACAATTCTAGTATCAAGAATGAGGAATTACCGCTCATTTTCAATTTTCATCCAATTCGAGCCAAAACGTCTAGCTACATGGCACACGAGTTTCTGGCCAGTTTCACTATCTTTAGAAATCCTACTTATTCTAGTTTAGGTATGCTTATAACCATTTCCTGACATCTTTTGAACAATTCTAGTATCCAAAATAAGGTATTACCCTTCATTTTCAAGTTTTATCCTATTCGGGCCAAAACGTCTAGCTATATAGCACACGAGTTTCTGGCCAATTTCACTATCTTTAGGCGTCCGGCTTTTTCTAGTTTAGGTACGCATATAAACATTTCCTGACATCTTTTGAACAATTCTAGTATCAAGAATGAGGTATTAACCCTCATTTTCAATTTTCATCCAATTCGAGTCAAAACGTCTAGCTATATAGCACTAGAGTTTCAGGCCAGTTTCACTATCTTTAGAAATCCGGATTTTTCAAGTTTAGGTATGCTTATAAACATTTATAGACATCTATTGAACAATTCTAGTATCAAAAATGAGGTATTACCACTTATTTTCAAGTTTCATCCAATCCAAGCCAAAACGTCTAGCTGTATAGCGCACGGGTTTCTGACCAGTTTCACTATCTTTAGAAATCCGGTTTTTTCAAGTTTAGGTATGCTTATAAACATTTCTTGACATCTTTTGTACAATTATAGTATCAGAAATGAGGTATTACCCCTCATTTTCCAGGTTTATCCAATTCGGGCCAAAACGTCTAGCAATATAGCACATGAGTTTCTGGCCAATTTCACTATCTTTAGAAATCCGGCTTTTTCAAGTTTAGGTATGCTTATAAACATTTCCTGACATCTATTAACCAATTCTAGTATCAACAATGAGGTATTACCACTCATTTTCAAGGTTCATCCAATTAGAGCCAAAACGTCTGTCTACATAGCATACGAGTTTCTGGCCAGTTTCACTATCTTTAGAAATCCAGCACATGAGTTTCTGGCCAATTTCACTATCTTTAGAAATCCGGCTTTTTCAAGTTTAGGTATGCTTATAAACATTTCCTGACATCTATTAACCAATTCTAGTATCAACAATGAGGTATTACCACTCATTTTCAAGGTTCATCCAATTAGAGCCAAAACGTCTGTCTACATAGCATACGAGTTTCTGGCCAGTTTCACTATCTTTAGCAATCCGGCTTTTTCCAGTTTAGGTATGCATATAAACATTTCCTGAAATCTTTTGAACAATTCTAGTATCAAAAATTAGGTATTACTCCTTATTTTCAAGTTTTATCCAATTCGAGCCAAAACGTCTAGCTATAAAACACACGAGTTTCTAGTCAGTTTCACTATTTATAGAAATCCGGATTTTTCTAGTTTAGGTATTCTTATATACATTTCTTGACATCTTTTGAACAATTCTAGTATTAAAAATGAGGTATTACCCCTCATTTTTGAGTTTCATCTAATTCGAACCAATAGCTCTAGCTATATAGCACACGAGTTTCTCGCTAGTTTCACTATCTTTAGAAATCCGGTTTTTTCAAGTTTAGTTATGCTTATAAAAATATCCTAACATCATTTGAACAATTCTAGTATCAAAAATGAGGTATTACCCCTCATTTTCAAGTTTTATCCAATTCGACCAAAACGTCTAACTATATAGCACACGAGTTTCTCGCCAGTTTCACTATCTTTAGAAATCCGGCCTTTTCAATTTTTGGTACGCTTATAAACATTTCCTCACATCTTTTGAAAAATTCTAGTATCAAAAATTAGGTATTACCCCCCATTTTCAAGTTTTATCCAATTCGAGCCAAAACGTCTAGCTATAAAGCACACGAGTTTCTGGTCAGTTTCGCTATCTTTAGAAATCCGGCTTTTTCTAGTTTAGGTATTCTTATATACATTTCCTGACATATTTTGAACAATTCTAGTATAAAAAATGAGGTATTGCGCCTCATTTTTAAGTTTCATCTAATTCGAGCCAAAACGTCTAGCTATATATCACACGAGTTTCTGCCCAGTTTCACTATCTTTAGGCATCCGGCTTTTTCAAGTTTAGGTACGCATATAAACATTTCTTGACATGTTTTGAACAATTCTAGTATCAAGAATGAGGTATTACCCCTCATTTTCAATTTTCTTCCAATTCGAGACAAAACGTCTAGCTACATAACACACGAGTTTCTGCCCAGTTTCACTATCTTTAGAAATCCGACTTATTCTAGTTTAGGTATGCTTATAACCATTTCCTGACATCTTTTGAATAATTCTAGTATCAAAAATGAGGTATTACCCTTCATTTTCAAGTTTTATCCAATTCGTGCCAAAACGTCTAGCTATATAGCACACGAGTTTCTGGCCAGTTTCACTGTCTTTAGGCGTCCGGCTTTTTCTAGTTTAGGTACGTATTTAAACATTTCCTGACGTCTTTTGAACAATTCTAGTATCAAGAATAAGGAATTAGCCCTCATTTTCAATTTTCATCCAATTCGAGTCAAAACGTCTATCTATATAGCACTGGAGTTTCATGCCAGTTTCACTATCTTTAGAAATTCGGCTTTTTCAAGTTTAGGTATGCTTATAAACATTTATAGACATCTATTGAACAATTCTAGTATCAAAAATGTGGTATTACCCCTCATTTTCAAGTTTTATCCAATTCGAGCCAAAACGTCTAGCTATATAGCACACGAGTTTCTGGCTAGCTTCACTATTTTTAGATATCCGGATTTTTCAATTTTAGGTACCCTTATAAACATTCATGATATCTTTTGAACAATTCTAGTATCAACAATTAGGTATTACCACTCATTTTCAAGTTTCATCCAATTAGAGCCAAAACGTCTGGCTACATAGCAAAAGAGTTTCTGGCCAGTTTCACTATCTTTAGAAATCCGGCTTTTTCAAGTTTAGGTATGCTTATAAAGATTTCCTGACATCTTTTGAACAATTCTAGTATCAAAAATGAGGCGTTCCCCTCATTTTCATGTTTTATCCAATTCGAGCCAAAACATCTAGCTATATACAATACAAGTTTCTGGCCAGTTTCACTATCTTTAGAAATCCGGCTTTTTCAAGTTTAGGCATGCTTATAAACATTTATAGACATCTATTGAACAATTCTTGTATCAAAAATGAGGTATTACCATTCATTTTCAAGTTTCATACAATTCGAGCCAAAACGTCTAGCTACATAGCACACGAGTTTCTGGCCAGTTTCACTATCTTTAGAAATCCGGCTTATTCTAGTTTAGGTACGCATATAAACATTTCCTAACATCATTTGAACAATTCTAGTATCAAAAATGAGGTATTACCCCTCATTTTCAAGTTTTATTCAATTCGAGCCAAAACGTCTAGCTATATAGCACACGAGTTTCTGGCCAGTTTCACTATTTTTAGGCGTCCGGCTTTTTCTAGTTTAGGTACGCATATAAACATTTCCTGACATCTTTTGAACAATTCTAGTATCAAAAATGAGGTGTTCCCCTCATTTTCATGTTCTATCCAATTTGAGCCAAAACATCTAGCTATATAGCACAAGAGTTTCTGGCCAGTTTCACTATCTTTAGGCATCCGGCTTTTTCAAGTTTAGGTAAGCTGGTAAACATTTTCGGACATATTTTGAACAATTCTAGCATCAAGAATGAGGTATTACCGCTCATTTTCAATTTTCATCCAATTCGAGCCAAAATGTCTAGCTACATAGCACACGAGTTTCTGGCCAGTTTCACTATCTTTAGAAATCCGGCTTATTCTAGTTTAGGTATGCTTATAAACATTTCCTGACATCTTTTAAACAATTCTAGTATCAAAAATTAGGTATTACCCCTCATTTTCAAGTTTTATCCAATTCGAGCCAAAACGTCTAGCTATATAGCACACGAGTTTCTGGCCAGTTTCACTATCTTTAGAAATCCGGCTTTTTCAAGTTTAGGTATTCTTATATACATTTCCTGACATCTTTTGAACAATTCAAGTATCAAAAATGAGGTAGTACCCTTCATTTTTGAGTTTCATCTAATTCGAACCAATAGGTGTAGCTATATAGCACACGAGTTTCTGGCTAGTTTCACTATCTTTAGAAATCCGGTTTTTTCAAGTTTAGTTATGCTTATAAACATTTCCTAACATCATTTGAACAATTCTAGTATCAAAAATGAGGTATTACCCCTCATTTTCAAGTTTTATCCAATTCGAGCCAAAACGTCTAGCTATATAGCACACGAGTTTCTGGCCAGTTTCACTATCTTTAGAAATCCGGCTTATTCTAGTTTAGGTAGGCTTATAACCATTTCCTGACATCTTTTGAACAATTCTAGTATCAAAAATGAGGTGTTCCCCTCATTTTCATGTTTTATCCAATTCGAGCCAAAACATCTAGCTATATAGCACACGAGTTTCTGGCCAGTTTCACTATCTTTAGGCTTCCGGATTTTTCAAGTTTAGGTAAGCTGGTAAACATTTTGGGACATATTTTGAACAATTCTAGTATCAAGAATGAGGAATTACGGCTCATTTTCAATTTTCATCCAATTCGAGCCAAAACGTCTAGCTACATGGCACACGAGTTTTTGGCCAGTTTCACTATCTTTAGAAATCCTACTTATTCTAGTTTAGGTATGCTTATAACCATTTCCTGACATCTTTTGAACAATTCTAGTATCAAAAATAAGGTATAACCCTTCATTTTCAAGTTTTATCCAATTCGGGCCAAAACGTCTAGCTATATAGCACACGAGTTTCTGGCCAATTTCACTGTCTTTAGGCGTCCGGCTTTTTCTAGTTTAGGTACGCATATAAACATTTCCTGACATCTTTTGAACAATTCTAGTATCAAGAATGAGGTATTAACCCTCATTTTCAATTTTCATCCAATTCGAGTCAAAACGTCTAGCTATATAGCACTAGAGTTTCAGGCCAGTTTCACTATCTTTAGAAATCCGGCTTTTTCAAGTTTAGGTATGCTTATAAACATTTATAGACATCTATTGAACAATTCTAGTATCAAAAATGAGGTATTACCACTTATTTTCAAGTTTCATCCAATCCAAGCCAAAACGTCTAGCTGTATAGCACACGGGTTTCTGACCAGTTTCACTATCTTTAGAAATCCGGTTTTTTCAAGTTTAGGTATGCTTATAAACATTTCTTGACATCTTTTGTACAATTATAGTATCAGAAATGAGGTATTACCCCTCATTTTCCAGGTTTATCCAATTCGGGCCAAAACGTCTAGCAATATAGCACATGAGTTTCTGGCCAATTTCACTATCTTTAGAAATCCGGCTTTTTCAAGTTTAGGTATGCTTATAAACATTTCCTGACATCAATTAACCAATTCTAGTATCAACAATGAGGTATTACCACTCATTTTCAAGGTTCATCCAATTAGAGCCAAAACGTCTGTCTACATAGCATACGAGTTTCTGGCCAGTTTCACTATCTTTAACAATCCGGCTTTGTCCAATTTAGGTATGCATATAAACATTTCCTGAAATCTTTTGAACAATTCAAGTATCAAAAATTAGGTATTACTCCTTATTTTCAACTTTTATCCAATTCGAGCCAAAACGTCTAGCTATAAAACACACGAGTTTCTAGTCAGTTTCACTATTTATAGAAATCCGGATTTTTCTAGTTTAGGTATTCTTATATACATTTCTTGACATCTTTTGAGCAATTCTAGTATCAAAAATGAGGTAGTACCCCTCATTTTTGAGTTTCATCTGATTCGAACCAATAGCTCTAGCTATATAGCACACGAGTTTCTCGCTAGTTTCACTATCTTTAGAAATCCGGTTTTTTCAACTTTAGTTATGCTTATAAAAATATCCTAACATCATTTGAACAATTCTAGTATCAAAAATGAGGTATTACCCCTCATTTACAAGTTTTATCCAATTCGAGCCAAAACGTCTAGCTATATAGCACACGAGTTTCTGGCCAGTTTCACTATCTTTAGAAATCCGGCCTTTTCAATTTTTGGTACGCTTATAAACATTTCCTCACATCTTTTGAAAAATTCTAGTATCAAAAATTAGGTATTACCCCTCATTTTCAAGTTTTATCCAATTCGAGCCAAAACGTCTAGCTATAAAGCACACGAGTTTCTGGTCAGTTTCGCTATCTTTAGAATTCCGGCTTTTTCTATTTTAGGTATTCTTATATACATTTCCTGACATATTTTGAACAATTCTAGTATCAAAAATGAGGTATTACGCCTCATTTTTGAGTTTCATCTAATTCGAGCCAAAACGTCTAGCTATATAGCACACGAGTTTCTGCCCAGTTTCACTATCTTTAGGCATCCGGCTTTTTCAAGTTTAGGTACGCATATAAACATTTCTTGACATGTTTTGAACAATTCTAGTATCAAGAATGAGGTATTACCCCTCATTTTCAATTTTCTTCCAATTCGAGACAAAACGTCTAGCTACATAGCACACGAGTTTCTGGCCAGTTTCACTATCTTTAGAAATCCGGCTTATTCTAGTTTAGGTATGCTTATAACCATTTCCTAACATCTTTTAAAATTATTCTAGTATCAAAAATGAGGTATTACCCTTCATTTTCAAGTTTTATTCAATTCGTGCCAAAACGTCTAGCTATATAGCACACGAGTTTCTGGCCAGTTTCACTATCTTTAGGCGTCCGGCTTTTTCTAGTTTAGGTACGCATATAAACATTTCCTGACGTCTTTTGAACAATTCTAGTATCAAGAATAAGGTATTAGCCCTCATTTTCAATTTTCATCCAATTCGAGTCAAAACGTCTATCTATATAGCACTGGAGTTTCATGCCAGTTTCACTATCTTTAGAAATTCGGCTTTTTCAAGTTTAGGTATGCTTATAAACATTTATAGACATCTATTGAACAATTCTAGTATCAAAAATGTGGTATTACCCCCCATTTTCAAGTTTTATCCAATTCGAGCCAAAACGTCTAGCTATATAGCACACGAGTTTCTGGCCAGTTTCACTATTTTTAGATATCCGGATTTTTCAATTTTAGGTACCCTTATAAACATTCCTGACATCTTTTGAACAATTCTAGTATCAACAATTAGGTATTACCACTCATTTTCAAGTTTCATCCAATTAGAGCCAAAACGTCTGGCTACATAGCAAAAGAGTTTCTGGCCAGTTTCACTATCTTTAGAAATCCGGCTTTTTCAAGTTTAGGTATGCTTATAAAGATTTCCTGACATCTTTTGAACAATTCTAGTATCAAAAATGAGGTGTTCCCCTCATTTTCATGTTTTATCCAATTCGAGCCAAAACATCTAGCTATATACAATACAAGTTTCTGGCCAGTTTCACTATCTTTAGAAATCCGGCTTTTTCAAGTTTAGGCATGCTTATAAACATTTATAGACATCTATTGAACAATTCTAGTATCAAAAATGAGGTATTACCATTCATTTTCAAGTTTCATACAATTCGAGCCAAAACGTCTAGCTACATAGCACACGAGTTTCTGGCCAGTTTCACTATCTTTAGAAATCCGGCTTATTCTAGTTTAGGTACGCATATAATCATTTCCTAACATCATTTGAACAATTCTAGTATCAAAAATGAGGTATTACCCCTCATTTTCAAGTTTTATTCAATTCGAGCCAAAACATCTAGCTATATAGCACACGAGTTTCTGGCCAGTTTCACTATCTTTAGGCGTCCGGCTTTTTCTAGTTTAGGTACGCATATAAACATTTCCTGACATCTTTTGAACAATTCTAGTATCAAGAATAAGGTATTAACCCTCATTTTCAATTTTCATCCAATTCGAGTCAAAACGTCTAGCTATATAGCACTGGAGTTTCAGGCCAGTTTCACTATCTTTAGAAATCCGGCTTTTTCAAGTTTAGGTATGCTTATAAACATTTCTTGACATCTTTTGTACAATTCTAGTATCAAAAATGAGGTATTACCCCTCATTTTCCAGGTTTATCCAATTCGGGCCAAAACGTCTAGCTATATAGCACACGAGTTTTTGGCCAATTTCACTATCTTTAGAAATCCGGCTTTTTCAAGTTTAGGTATGCTTATAAACATTTCCTGACATCTATTAACCAATTCTAGTATCAACAATTAGGTATTACCACTCATTTTCAAGTTTCATCCAATTAGAGCCAAAACGTCTGGCTACATAGCAAAAGAGTTTCTGGCCAGTTTCACTATCTTTAGAAATCCGGCTTTTTCAAGTTTAGGTATGCTTATAAAGATTTCCTGACATCTTTTGAACAATTCTAGTATCAAAAATGAGGTGTTCCCCTCATTTTCATGTTTTATCCAATTCGAGCCAAAACATCTAGCTATATACAATACAAGTTTCTGGCCAGTTTCACAATCTTTAGAAATCCGGCTTTTTCAAGTTTAGGCATGCTTATAAACATTTATAGACATCTATTGAACAATTCTAGTATCAAAAATGAGGTATTACCATTCATTTTCAAGTTTCATACAATTCGAGCCAAAACGTCTAGCTACATAGCACACGAGTTTCTGGCCAGTTTCACTATCTTTAGAAATCCGGCTTATTCTAGTTTAGGTACGCATATAAACATTTCCTAACATCATTTGAACAATTCTAGTATCAAAAATGAGGTATTACCCCTCATTTTCAAGTTTTATTCAATTCGAGCCAAAACGTCTAGCTATATAGCACACGAGTTTCTGCCAGTTTCACTATTTTTAGGCGTCCGGCTTTTTCTAGTTTAGGTACGCATATAAACATTTCCTGACATCTTTTGAACAATTCTAGTATCAAAAATGAGGTGTTCCCCTCATTTTCATGTTTTATCCAATTTGAGCCAAAACATCTAGCTATATAGCACACGAGTTTCTGGTCAGTTTCACTATCTTTAGGCATCCGGCTTTTTCAAGTTTAGGAAAGCTGGTAAACATTTTCGGACATATTTTGAACAATTCTAGTATCAAGAATGAGGTATTACCGCTCATTTTCAATTTTCATCCAATTCGAGCCAAAATGTCTAGCTACATAGCACACGAGTTTCTGGCCAGTTTCACTATCTTTAGAAATCCGGCTTATTCTAGTTTAGGTATGCTAATAAACATTTCCTGACATCTTTTGAACAATTCTAGTATCAAAAATTAGGTATTACCCCTCATTTTCAAGTTTTATCCAATTCGAGCCAAAACGTCTAACTATATAGCACACGAGTTTCTGGCCAGTTTCACTATCTTTAGAAATCCGGCCTTTTCAAGTTTAGGTATTCTTATATACATTTCCTGACATCTTTTGAACAATTCAAGTATCAAAAATGAGGTAGTACCCTTCATTTTTGAGTTTCATCTAATTCGAACCAATAGGTGTAGCTATATAGCACACGAGCTTCTGGCTAGTTTCACTATCTTTAGAAATCCGGTTTTTTCAAGTTTAGTTATGCTTACAAACATTTCCTAACATCATTTGAACAATTCTAGTATCAAAAATGAGGTATTACCCCTCATTTTCAAGTTTTATCCAATTCGAGCCAAAACGTCTAGCTATATAGCACACGAGTTTCTGGCCAGTTTCACTATCTTTAGAAATCCGGCTTATTCTAGTTTAGGTAGGCTTATAACCATTTCCTGACATCTTTTGAACAATTCTAGTATCAAAAATGAGGTGTTCCCCTCATTTTCATGTTTTATCCAATTCGAGCCAAAACATCTAGCTATATAGCACACGAGTTTCTGGCCAGTTTCACTATCTTTAGGCTTCCGGATTTTTCAAGTTTAGGTAAGCTGGTAAACATTTTGGGACATATTTTGAACAATTCTAGTATCAAGAATGAGGAATTACGGCTCATTTTCAATTTTCATCCAATTCGAGCCAAAACGTCTAGCTACATGGCACACGAGTTTTTGGCCAGTTTCACTATCTTTAGAAATCCTACTTATTCTAGTTTAGGTATGCTTATAACCATTTCCTGACATCTTTTGAACAATTCTAGTATCAAAAATAAGGTATTACCCTTCATTTTCAAGTTTTATCCTATTCGGGCCAAAACGTCTAGCTATATAGCACACGAGTTTCTGGCCAATTTCACTGTCTTTAGGCGTCCGGCTTTTTCTAGTTTAGGTACGCATATAAACATTTCCTGACATCTTTTGAACAATTCTAGTATCAAGAATGAGGTATTAACCCTCATTTTCAATTTTCATCCAATTCGAGTCAAAACGTCTAGCTATATAGCACTAGAGTTTCAGGCCAGTTTCACTATCTTTAGAAATCCGGCTTTTTCAAGTTTAGGTATGCTTATAAACATTTATAGACATCTATTGAACAATTCTAGTATCAAAAATGAGGTATTACCACTTATTTTCAAGTTTCATCCAATCCAAGCCAAAACGTCTAGCTGTATAGCACACGGGTTTCTGACCAGTTTCACTATCTTTAGAAATCCGGTTTTTTCAAGTTTAGGTATGCTTATAAACATTTCTTGACATCTTTTGTACAATTATAGTATCAGAAATGAGTTATTACCCCTCATTTTCCAGGTTTATCCAATTCGGGCCAAAACGTCTAGCAATATAGCACATGAGTTTCTGGCCAATTTCACTATCTTTAGAAATCCGGCTTTTTCAAGTTTAGGTATGCTTATAAACATTTCCTGACATCAATTAACCAATTCTAGTATCAACAATGAGGTATTACCACTCATTTTCAAGGTTCATCCAATTAGAGCCAAAACGTCTGTCTACATAGCATACGAGTTTCTGGCCAGTTTCACTATCTTTAGCAATCCGGCTTTGTCCAATTTAGGTATGCATATAAACATTTCCTGAAATCTTTTGAACAATTCAAGTATCAAAAATTAGGTATTACTCCTTATTTTCAAGTTTTATCCAATTCGAGCCAAAACGTCTAGCTATAAAACACACGAGTTTCTAGTCAGTTTCACTATTTATAGAAATCCGGATTTTTCTAGTTTAGGTATTCTTATATACATTTCTTGACATCTTTTGAGCAATTCTAGTATCAAAAATGAGGTAGTACCCCTCTTTTTTGAGTTTCATCTAATTCGAACCAATAGCTCTAGCTATATAGCACACGAGTTTCTCGCTAGTTTCACTATCTTTAGAAATCCGGTTTTTTCAACTTTAGTTATGCTTATAAAAATATCCTAACATCATTTGAACAATTCTAGTATCAAAAATGAGGTATTACCCCTCATTTACAAGTTTTATCCAATTCGAGCCAAAACGTCTAGCTATATAGCACACGAGTTTCTGGCCAGTTTCACTATCTTTAGAAATCCGGCCTTTTCAATTTTTGGTACGCTTATAAACATTTCCTCACATCTTTTGAAAAATTCTAGTATCAAAAATTAGGTATTACCCCTCATTTTCAAGTTTTATCCAATTCGAGCCAAAACGTCTAGCGATAAAGCACACGAGTTTCTGGTCAATTTCGCTATCTTTAGAATTCCGGCTTTTTCTATTTTAGGTATTCTTATATACATTTCCTGACATATTTTGAACAATTCTAGTATCAAAAATGAGGTATTACGCCTCATTTTTGAGTTTCATCTAATTCGAGCCAAAACGTCTAGCTATATAGCACACGAGTTTCTGCCCAGTTTCACTATCTTTAGGCATCCGGCTTTTTCAAGTTTAGGTACGCATATAAACATTTCTTGACATGTTTTGAACAATTCTAGTATCAAGAATGAGGTATTACCCCTCATTTTCAATTTTCTTCCAATTCGAGACAAAACGTCTAGCTACATAGCACACGAGTTTCTGGCCAGTTTCACTATCTTTAGAAATCCGGCTTATTCTAGTTTAGGTATGCTTATAACCATTTCCTGACATCTTTTAAAATTATTCTAGTATCAAAAATGAGGTATTACCCTTCATTTTCAAGTTTTATTCAATTCGTGCCAAAACGTCTAGCTATATAGCACACGAGTTTCTGGCCAGTTTCACTATCTTTAGGCGTCCGGCTTTTTGTAGTTTAGGTACGCATATAAACATTTCCTGACGTCTTTTGAACAATTCTAGTATCAAGAATAAGGTATTAGCCCTCATTTTCAATTTTCATCCAATTCGAGTCAAAACGTCTATCTATATAGCACTGGAGTTTCATGCCAGTTTCACTATCTTTAGAAATTCGGCTTTTTCAAGTTTAGGTATGCTTATAAACATTTATAGACATCTATTGAACAATTTTAGTATCAAAAATGTGGTATTACCCCTCATTTTCAAGTTTTATCCAATTCGAGCCAAAACGTCTAGCTATATAGCACACGAGTTTCTGGCCAGTTTCACTATTTTTAGATATCCGGATTTTTCAATTTTAGGTACCCTTATAAACATTCCTGACATCTTTTGAACAATTCTAGTATCAACAATTAGGTATTACCACTCATTTTCAAGTTTCATCCAATTAGAGCCAAAACGTCTGGCTACATAGCAAAAGAGTTTCTGGCCAGTTTCACTATCTTTAGAAATCCGGCTTTTTCAAGTTTAGGTATGCTTATAAAGATTTCCTGACATCTTTTGAACAATTCTAGTATCAAAAATGAGGTGTTCCCCTCATTTTCATGTTTTATCCAATTCGAGCCAAAACATCTAGCTATATACAATACAAGTTTCTGGCCAGTTTCACTATCTTTAGAAATCCGGCTTTTTCAAGTTTAGGCATGCTTATAAACATTTATATACATCTATTGAACAATTCTAGTATCAAAAATGAGGTATTACCATTCATTTTCAAGTTTCATACAATTCGAGCCAAAACGTCTAGCTACATAGCACACGAGTTTCTGGCCAGTTTCACTATCTTTAGAAATCCGGCTTATTCTAGTTTAGGTACGCATATAATCATTTTCTAACATCATTTGAACAATTCTAGTATCAAAACTGAGGTATTACCCCTCATTTTCAAGTTTTATTCAATTCGAGCCAAAACATCTAGCTATATAGCACACGAGTTTCTGGCCAGTTTCACTATCTTTAGGCGTCCGGCTTTTTCTAGTTTAGGTACGCATATAAACATTTCCTGACATCTTTTGAACAATTCTAGTATCAAGAATAAGGTATTAACCCTCATTTTCAATTTTCATTCAATTCGAGTCAAAACGTCTAGCTATATAGCACTGGAGTTTCAGGCCAGTTTCACTATCTTTAGAAATCCGGCTTTTTCAAGTTTAGGTATGCTTATAAACATTTCTTGACATCTTTTGTACAATTCTAGTATCAAAAATGAGGTATTACCCCTCATTTTCCAGGTTTATCCAATTCGGGCCAAAACGTCTAGCTATATAGCACACGAGTTTTTGGCCAATTTCACTATCTTTAGAAATCCGGCTATTTCAAGTTTAGGTATGCTTATAAACATTTCCTGACATCTATTAACCAATTCTAGTATCAACAATTAGGTATTTCCACTCATTTTCAAGTTTCATCCAATTAGAGCCAAAACGTCTGGCTACATAGCAAAAGAGTTTCTGGCCAGTTTCACTATCTTTAGAAATCCGGCTTTTTCAAGTTTAGGTATGCTTATAAAGATTTCCTGACATCTTTTGAACAATTCTAGTATCAAAAATGAGGTGTTCCCCTCATTTTCATGTTTTATCCAATTCGAGCCAAAACATCTAGCTATATACAATACAAGTTTCTGGCCAGTTTCACTATCTTTAGAAATCCGTCTTTTTCAAGTTTAGGCATGCTTATAAACATTTATAGACATCTATTGAACAATTCTAGTATCAAAAATGAGGTATTACCATTCATTTTCAAGTTTCATACAATTCGAGCCAAAACGTCTAGCTACATAGCACACGAGTTTCTGGCCAGTTTCACTATCTTTAGAAATCCGGCTTATTCTAGTTTAGGTACGCATATAAACATTTCCTAACATCATTTGAACAATTCTAGTATCAAAAATGAGGTATTACCCCTCATTTTCAAGTTTTATTCAATTCGAGCCAAAACGTCTAGCTATATAGCACACGAGTTTCTGGCCAGTTTCACTATTTTTAGGCGTCCGGCTTTTTCTAGTTTAGGTACGCATATAAACATTTCCTGACATCTTTTGAACAATTCTAGTATCAAAAATGAGGTGTTCCCCTCATTTTCATGTTTTATCCAATTTGAGCCAAAACATCTAGCTATATAGCACACGAGTTTCTGGCCAGTTTCACTATCTTTAGGCATCCGGCTTTTTCAAGTTTAGGTAAGCTGGTAAACATTTTCGGACATATTTTGAACAATTCTAGTATCAAGAATGAGGTATTACCGCTAATTTTCAATTTTCATCCAATTCGAGCCAAAATGTCTAGCTACATAGCACACGAGTTTCTGGCCAGTTTCACTATCTTTAGAAATCCGGCTTATTCTAGTTTAGGTATGCTAATAAACATTTCCTGACATCTTTTGAACAATTCTAGTATCAAAAATTAGGTATTACCCCTCATTTTCAAGTTTTATCCAATTCGAGCCAAAACGTCTAGCTATATAGCACACGAGTTTCTGGCCAGTTTCACTATCTTTAGAAATCCGGCTTTTTCAAGTTTAGGTATTCTTATATACATTTCCTGACATCTTTTGAACAATTCAAGTATCAAAAATGAGGTAGTACCCTTCATTTTTGAGTTTCATCTAATTCGAACCAATAGGTGTAGCTATATAGCACACGAGTTTCTGGCTAGTTTCACTATCTTTAGAAATCCGGTTTTTTCAAGTTTAGTTATGCTTATAAACATTTCCTAACATCATTTGAACAATTCTAGTATCAAAAATGAGGTATTACCCCTCATTTTCAAGTTTTATCCAATTCGAGCCAAAACGTCTAGCTATATAGCACACGAGTTTCTGGCCAGTTTCACTATCTTTAGAAATCCGGCTTATTCTAGTTTAGGTAGGCTTATAACCATTTCCTGACATCTTTTGAACAATTCTAGTATCAAAAATGAGGTGTTCCCCTCATTTTCATGTTTTATCCAATTCGAGCCAAAACATCTAGCTATATAGCACACGAGTTTCTGGCCAGTTTCACTATCTTTAGGCTTCCGGATTTTTCAAGTTTAGGTAAGCTGGTAAACATTTTGGGACATATTTTGAACAATTCTAGTATCAAGAATGAGGAATTACGGCTCATTTTCAATTTTCATCCAATTCGAGCCAAAACGTCTAGCTACATGGCACACGAGTTTTTGGCCAGTTTCACTATCTTTAGAAATCCTACTTATTCTAGTTTAGGTATGCTTATAACCATTTCCTGACATCTTTTGAACAATTCTAGTATCAAAAATAAGGTATTACCCTTCATTTTCAAGTTTTATCCTATTCGGGCCAAAACGTCTAGCTATATAGCACACGAGTTTCTGGCCAATTTCACTATCTTTAGGCGTCCGCCTTTTTCTAGTTTAGGTACGCATATAAACATTTCCTGACATCTTTTGAACAATTCTAGTATCAAGAATGAGGTATTAACCCTCATTTTCAATTTTCATCCAATTCGAGTCAAAACTTCTAGCTATATAGCACTAGAGTTTCAGGCCAGTTTCACTATCTTTAGAAATCCGGCTTTTTCAAGTTTAGGTATGCTTATAAACATTTATAGACATCTATTGAACAATTCTAGTATCAAAAATGAGGTATTACCACTTATTTTCAAGTTTCATCCAATCCAAGCCAAAACGTCTAGCTGTATAGCACACGGGTTTCTGACCAGTTTCACTATCTTTAGAAATCCGGTTTTTTCAAGTTTAGGTATGCTTATAAACATTTCTTGACATCTTTTGTACAATTATAGTATCAGAAATGAGGTATTACCCCTCATTTTCCAGGTTTATCCAATTCAGGCCAAAACGTCTAGCAATATAGCACATGAGTTTCTGGCCAATTTCACTATCTTTAGAAATCCGGCTTTTTCAAGTTTAGGTATGCTTATAAACATTTCCTGACATCAATTAACCAATTCTAGTATCAACAATGAGGTATTACCACTCATTTTCAAGGTTCATCCAATTAGAGCCAAAACGTCTGTCTACATAGCATACGAGTTTCTGGCCAGTTTCACTATCTTTAGCAATCCGGCTTTGTCCAATTTAGGTATGCATATAAACATTTCCTGAAATCTATTGAACAATTCAAGTATCAAAAATTAGGTATTACTCCTTATTTTCAAGTTTTATCCAATTCGAGCCAAAACGTCTAGCTATAAAACACACGAGTTTCTAGTCAGTTTCACTATTTATAGAAATCCGGATTTTTCTAGTTTAGGTATTCTTATATACATTTCTTGACATCTTTTGAGCAATTCTAGTATCAAAAATGAGGTAGTACCCCTCATTTTTGAGTTTCATCTAATTCGAACCAATAGCTCTAGCTATATAGCACACGAGTTTCTCGCTAGTTTCACTATCTTTAGAAATCCGGTTTTTTCAACTTTAGTTATGCTTATAAAAATATCCTAACATCATTTGAACAATTCTAGTATCAAAAATGAGGTATTACCCCTCATTTACAAGTTTTATCCAATTCGAGCCAAAACGTCTAGCTATATAGCACACGAGTTTCTGGCCAGTTTCACTATCTTTAGAAATCCGGCCTTTTCAATTTTTGGTACGCTTATAAACATTTCCTCACATCTTTTGAAAAATTCTAGTATCAAAAATTAGGTATTACCCCTCATTTTCAAGTTTTATCCAATTCGAGCCAAAAAGTCTAGCTATAAAGCACACGAGTTTCTGGTCAGTTTCGCTATCTTTAGAATTCCGGCTTTTTCTAGTTTAGGTATTCTTATATACATTTCCTGACATATTTTGAACAATTCTAGTATCAAAAATGAGGTATTACGCCTCATTTTTGAGTTTCATCTAATTCGAGCCAAAACGTCTAGCTATATAGCACACGAGTTTCTGCCCAGTTTCACTATCTTTAGGCATCCGGCTTTTTCAAGTTTAGGTACGCATATAAACATTTCTTGACATGTTTTGAACAATTCTAGTATCAAGAATGAGGTATTACCCCTCATTTTCATTTTTCTTCCAATTCGAGACAAAACGTCTAGCTACATAGCACACGAGTTTCTGGCCAGTTTCACTATCTTTAGAAATCCGGCTTATTCTAGTTTAGGTATGCTTATAACCATTTCCTGACATCTTTTAAAATTATTCTAGTATCAAAAATGAGGTATTACCCTTCATTTTCAAGTTTTATTCAATTCGTGCCAAAACGTCTAGCTATATAGCACACGAGTTTCTGGCCAGTTTCACTATCTTTAGGCGTCCGGCTTTTTCTAGTTTAGGTACGCATATAAACATTTCCTGACGTCTTTTGAACAATTCTAGTATCAAGAATAAGGTATTAGCCCTCATTTTCAATTTTCATCCAATTCGAGTCAAAACGTCTATCTATATAGCACTGGAGTTTCATGCCAGTTTCACTATCTTTAGAAATTCGGCTTTTTCAAGTTTAGGTATGCTTATAAACATTTATAGACATCTATTGAACAATTCTAGTATCAAAAATGTGGTATTACCCCTCATTTTCAAGTTTTATCCAATTCGAGCCAAAACGTCTAGCTATAAAGCATACGAGTTTCTGGTCAGTTTCGCTATCTTTAGAAATCCGGCTTATTCTAGTTTTGGTATGCTTATAAATATTTCCTGACATCTTTTGAACAATTCTAGTATCAAAAATGAGGTATTACGCCTCATTTTTGAGTTTCATCTAATTCGAGTCAATAGGTCTAGCTATATAGCACACGAGTTTCTGGCCAGTTTCACTTTCTTTATAAATCCGGCTTTTTCAAGTTTAGTTATGCTTATAAACCTTTCCTGACATCTTTTGAACAATTCTTGTATCAAAAATGTGGTATTACCCCTCATTTTCAAGTTTTATCCAATTCGAGCCAAAACGTCTAGCTATATAGCACACGAGTTTCTGGCGAGTTTCACTATTTTTAGAAATCCGGATTTTTCAATTTTAGGTACCCTTATAAACATTCCTGACATCTTTTGAACAATTCTAGTATCAACAATGAGGTATTACCACTCATTTTCAAGTTTCATCCAATTAGAGCCAAAACGTCTGGCTACATAGCAAACGAGTTTCTGGCCAGTTTCACTATCTTTAGAAATCCGGCTTTTTCAAGTTTAGGTATGCTTATAAAGATTTCCTGACATCTTTTGAACAATTCTAGTATAAAAAATGAGGTGTTCCCCTCATTTTCATGTTTTATCCAATTCGAGCCAAAACATCTAGCTATATAGCACACGACTTTATGGCCAGTTTCACTATATTTAGGCATCTGGTTTTTTCAAGTTTAGGTACACTGGTAAACATTTTCGGACATATTTTGAACAATTCTAGTATCAAGAATGAGGTATTACCGCTCATTTTCAATTTTCATCCAATTCGAGCCAAAACGTCTAGCTACATAGCACACGAGTTTCTGGCCAGTTTCACTATCTTTAGAAATCCGGCTTAATCTTGTTTAGGTATGCTTATAAACATTTCCTGACATCTTTTGAACAATTCTAGTATCAAAAATGAGGTATTACCCCTCTTTTTCAAGTTTTATCCAATTCGGGCCAAAACGTCAAGCTATATAGCACACGAGTTTCTGTCCAGTTTCACTATCTTTAGAAATCCAGCTTTTTCAATTTTAGGTACGCTTACAAACATTTCAGGACATCTTTTGAACAATTCTAGTATCAACAATGAGGTATTACCACTCATTTTCAAGTTTCATCCAATTCGAGTCAAAACGTTTAGCTATATAGAACTGGAGTTTCAGGCCAGTTTCACTATCTTTAGAAATCTGGCTTTTTAAGTTTAGGTATGCTTATAAACATTTAAATACATCTATTGAACAATTCTAGTATCAAAAATGAGGTATTATCACTCATTTTCAAGTTTCATACAATTCGAGCCAAAACGTTTAGCTATATAGCACACGAGTTTCTGGCCAGTTTCACTATCTTTAGAAATCTGGCATTTTCAATTTTAGGTACGTTTATAAACATTTCCTGACATCTTTTGAACAATTCTTGTATCAAAAATGTGGTATTACAACTCATTTTCAAGTTTTATCCAATTCGTGCCAAAACGTCTAGCTATAAAGCACACGAGTTTTCATAGTTTACCTACGCATATAAACATTTCCTGACATCTTTTGAACAATTCTAGTATCAAGAATGAGGTATTAGCCCTCATTTTCAATTTTCATCCAATTCGAGTCAAAACGTTTAGCTATATAGCACTGGAGTTTCAGGCCAGTTTCACTATCTTTAGAAATCTGGCTTTTTCAAGTTTAGGTATGCTTATAAACATTTATAGACATCTATTGAACAATTCTAGTATCAAAAATGAGGTATTATCACTCATTTTCAAGTTTCATACAATTCGAGCCAAAACGTTTAGCTATATAGCACACGAGTTTCTGGCCAGTTTCACTATCTTTAGAAATCTGGCATTTTCAATTTTAGGTACGTTTATAAACATTTCCTGACATCTTTTGAACAATTCTTGTATCAAAAATGTGGTATTACAACTCATTTTCAAGTTTTATCGAATTCGAGCCAAAACGTCTAGCTATAAAGCACACGAGTTTCTGGTCAGTTTCACTATTTATAGAAATCCGGATTTTTCTAGTTTAGGCATTCTTATATACATTTCCTGACATCTTTTGAACAATTCTAGTATCAAAAATGAGGTATTACCCCTCATTTTTGAGTTTCATCTAATTCGAACCAATAGGTCTAGCTATATAGCACACGAGTTTCTAGCTAGTTTCACTATCTTTAGGCGTCCGGCTTTTTCTAGTTTTGTTATCCTTATAAAGATTTCCTGACATCTTTTGAACAATTCTAGTATCAAAAATGAGGTATTACCCCTCATTTTCAAGTTTTATCCAATTCGAGCCAAAACGTCTAGCTATAAAGCATACGAGTTTCTGGTCAGTTTCGCTATCTTTAGAAATCCGGCTTATTCTAGTTTTGGTATGCTTATAAATATTTCCTGACATCTTTTGAACAATTCTAGTATCAAAAATGAGGTATTACGCCTCATTTTTGAGTTTCATCTAATTCGAGCCAATAGGTCTAGCTATATAGCACACGAGTTTCTGGCCAGTTTCACTTTCTTTATAAATCCGGCTTTTTCAAGTTTAGTTATGCTTATAAACCTTTCCTGACATCTTTTGAACAATTCTTGTATCAAAAATGTGGTATTACCCCTCATTTTCAAGTTTTATCCAATTCGAGCCAAAACGTCTAGCTATATAGCACACGAGTTTCTGGCCAGTTTCACTATTTTTAGAAATCCGGATTTTTCAATTTTAGGTACCCTTATAAACATTCCTGACATCTTTTGAACAATTCTAGTATCAACAATGAGGTATTACCACTCATTTTCAAGTTTCATCCAATTAGAGCCAAAACGTCTGGCTACATAGCAAACGAGTTTCTGGCCAGTTTCACTATCTTTAGAAATCCGGCTTTTTCAAGTTTAGGTATGCTTATAAAGATTTCCTGACATCTTTTGAACAATTCTAGTATCAAAAATGAGGTGTTCCCCTCATTTTCATGTTTTATCCAATTCGAGCCAAAACATCTAGCTATATAGCACACGACTTTATGGCCAGTTTCACTATATTTAGGCATCCGGTTTTTTCAAGTTTAGGTACACTGGGAAACATTTTCGGACATATTTTGAACAATTCTAGTATCAAGAATGAGGTATTACCGCTCATTTTCAATTTTCATCCAATTCGAGCCAAAACGTCTAGCTACATAGCACACGAGTTTCTGGCCAGTTTCACTATCTTTAGAAATCTGGCTTAATCTAGTTTAGGTATGCTTATAAACATTTCCTGACATCTTTTGAACAATTCTAATATCAAAAATGAGGTATTACCCCTCATTTTCAAGTTTTATCCAATTCGGGCCAAAACGTCAAGCTATATAGCACACGAGTTTCTGTCCAGTTTCACTATCTTTAGGCGTCCGGCTTTTCATAGTTTACCTACGCATATAAACATTTTCTGACATCTTTTGAACAATTCTAGTATCAAGAATGAGGTATTAGCCCTCATTTTCAATTTTCATCCAATTCGAGTCAAAACGTCTAGCTATATAGCACTGGAGTTTCAGGCCAGTTTCACTATCTTTAGAAATCTGGCTTTTTCAAGTTTAGGTATGCTTATAAACATTTATAGACATCTATTGAACAATTCTAGTATCAAAAATGAGGTATTATCACTCATTTTCAAGTTTAATACAATTCGAGCCAAAACGTCTAGCTATATAACACACGAGTTTCTGGCCAGTTTCACTATCTTTAGAAATCTGGCATTTTCAATTTTAGGTACGTTTATAAACATTTCCTGACATCTTTTGAACAATTCTTGTATCAAAAATGTGGTATTACAACTCATTTTCAAGTTTTATCCAATTCGAGCCAAAACGTCTAGCTATAAAGCACACGAGTTTCTGGTCAGTTTCACTATTTATAGAAATCCGGATTTTTCTAGTTTAGGTATTCTTATATACATTTCCTGACATCTTTTGAACAATTCTAGTATCAAAAATGAGGTATTACCCCTCATTTTTGAGTTTCATCTAATTCGAACCAATAGGTCTAGCTATATAGCACACGAGTTTCTAGCTAGTTTCACTATCTTTAGGCGTCCGGCTTTTTCTAGTTTTGTTATGCTTATAAAGATTTCCTGACATCTTTTGAACAATTCTAGTATCAAAAATGAGGTATTACCCCTCATTTTCAAGTTTTATCCAATTCGAGCCAAAACGTCTAGCTATAAAGCATACGAGTTTCTGGTCAGTTTCGCTATCTTTAGAAATCCGGCTTATTCTAGTTTTGGTATGCTTATAAATATTTCCTGACATCTTTTGAACAATTCAAGTATCAAAAATGAGGTATTACGCCTCATTTTTGAGTTTCATCTAATTCGAGCCAATAGGTCTAGCTATATAGCACACGAGTTTCTGGCCAGTTTCACTTTCTTTATAAATCCGGCTTTTTCAAGTTTAGTTATGCTTATAAACCTTTCCTGACATCTTTTGAACAATTCTTGTATCAAAAATGTGGTATTACCCCTCATTTTCAAGTTTTATCCAATTCGAGCCAAAACGTCTAGCTATATAGCACACGAGTTTCTGGCCAGTTTCACTATTTTTAGAAATCCGGATTTTTCAATTTTAGGTACCCTTATAAACATTCCTGACATCTTTTGAACAATTCTAGTATCAACAATGAGGTATTACCACTCATTTTCAAGTTTCATCCAATTAGAGCCAAAACGTCTGGCTACATAACAAACGAGTTTCTGGCCAGTTTCATTATCTTTAGAAATCCGGCTTTTTCAAGTTTAGGTATGCTTATAAAGATTTCCTGACATCTTTTGAACAATTCTAGTATCAAAAATGAGGTGTTCCCCTCATTTTCATGTTTTATCCAATTCGAGCCAAAACATCTAGCTATATAGCACACGACTTTATGGCCAGTTTCACTATATTTAGGCATCCGGTTTTTTCAAGTTTAGGTACACTGGTAAACATTTTCGGACATATTTTGAACAATTCTAGTATCAAGAATGAGGTATTACCGCTCATTTTCAATTTTCATCCAATTCGAGCCAAAACGTCTAGCTACATAGCACACGAGTTTCTGGCCAGTTTCACTATCTTTAGAAATCCGGCTTAATCTAGTTTAGGTATGCTTATAAACATTTCCTGACATCTTTTGAACAATTCTAGTATCAAAAATGAGATATTACCCCTCATTTTCAAGTTTTATCCAATTCGGGCCAAAACGACAAGCTATATAGCACACGAGTTTCTGTCCAGTTTCACTATCTTTAGGCGTCCGGCTTTTCATAGTTTACCTACGCATGTAAACATTTCCTGACATCTTTTGAACAATTCTAGTATCAAGAATGAGGTATTAGCCCTCATTTTCAATTTTCATCCAATTCGAGTCAAAACGTCTAGCTATATAGCACTGGAGTTTCAGGCCAGTTTCACTATCTTTAGAAATCTGGCTTTTTCAAGTTTAGGTATGCTTATAAACATTTATAGACATCTATTGAACAATTCTAGTATCAAAAATGAGGTATTATCACTCATTTTCAAGTTTAATACAATTCGAGCCAAAACGTCTAGCTATATTGCACACGAGTTTCTGGCCAGTTTCACTATCTTTAGAAATCTGGCATTTTCAATTTTAGGTACGTTTATAAACATTTCCTGACATATTTTTAACAATTCTTGTATCAAAAATGTGGTATTACAACTCATTTTCAAGTTTTATCTAATTCGAGCCAAAACGTCTAGCTATAAAGCACACGAGTTTCTGGTCAGTTTCACTATTTATAGAAATCCGGATTTTTCTAGTTTAGGTATTCTTATATACATTTCCTGACATCTTTTGAACAATTCTAGTATCAAAAATGAGGTATTACCCCTCATTTTTGAGTTTCATCTAATTCGAACTAATAGGTCTAGCTATATAGCACACGAGTTTCTAGCTAGTTTCACTATCTTTAGGCGTCCGGCTTTTTCTAGTTTAGTTATGCTTATAAAGATTTCCTGACATCTTTTGAACAATTCTAGTTTCAAAAATGAGGTATTACCCCTCATTTTCAAGTTTTATCCAATTCGAGCCAAAACGTCTAGCTATAAAGCATACGAGTTTCTGGTCAGTTTCGCTATCTTTAGAAATCCGGCTTATTCTAGTTTTGGTATGCTTATAAATATTTCCTGACATCTTTTGAACAATTCTAGTATCAAAAATGAGGTATTACGCCTCATTTTTGAGTTTCATCTAATTCGAGCCAATAGGTCTAGCTATATAGCACACGAGTTTCTGGCCAGTTTCACTTTCTTTATAAATCCGGCTTTTTCAAGTTTAGTTATGCTTATAAACCTTTCCTGACATCTTTTGAACAATTCTTGTATCAAAAATGTGGTATTACCCCTCATTTTCAAGTTTTATCCAATTCGAGCCAAAACGTCTAGCTATATAGCACACGAGTTTCTGGCCAGTTTCACTATTTTTAGAAATCCGGATTTTTCAATTTTAGGTACCCTTATAAACATTCCTGACATCTTTTGAACAATTCTAGTATCAACAATGAGGTATTACCACTCATTTTCAAGTTTCATCCAATTAGAGCCAAAACGTCTGGCTACATAGCAAACGAGTTTCTGGCCAGTTTCACTATCTTTAGAAATCCGGCTTTTTCAAGTTTAGGTATGCTTATAAAGATTTCCTGACATCTTTTGAACAATTCTAGTATCAAAAATGAGGTGTTCCCCTCATTTTCATGTTTTATCCAATTCGAGCCAAAACATCTAGCTATATAGCACACGACTTTATGGCCAGTTTCACTATATTTAGGCATCCGGTTTTTTCAAGTTTAGGTACACTGGGAAACATTTTCGGACATATTTTGAACAATTCTAGTATCAAGAATGAGGTATTACCGCTCATTTTCAATTTTCATCCAATTCGAGCCAAAACGTCTAGCTACATAGCACACGAGTTTCTGGCCAGTTTCACTATCTTTAGAAATCTGGCTTAATCTAGTTTAGGTATGCTTATAAACATTTCCTGACATCTTTTGAACAATTCTAATATCAAAAATGAGGTATTACCCCTCATTTTCAAGTTTTATCCAATTCGGGCCAAAACGTCAAGCTATATAGCACACGAGTTTCTGTCCAGTTTCACTATCTTTAGGCGTCCGGCTTTTCATAGTTTACCTACGCATATAAACATTTTCTGACATCTTTTGAACAATTCTAGTATCAAGAATGAGGTATTAGCCCTCATTTTCAATTTTCATCCAATTCGAGTCAAAACGTCTAGCTATATAGCACTGGAGTTTCAGGCCAGTTTCACTATCTTTAGAAATCTGGCTTTTTCAAGTTTAGGTATGCTTATAAACATTTATAGACATCTATTGAACAATTCTAGTATCAAAAATGAGGTATTATCACTCATTTTCAAGTTTAATACAATTCGAGCCAAAACGTCTAGCTATATAACACACGAGTTTCTGGCCAGTTTCACTATCTTTAGAAATCTGGCATTTTCAATTTTAGGTACGTTTATAAACATTTCCTGACATCTTTTGAACAATTCTTGTATCAAAAATGTGGTATTACAACTCATTTTCAAGTTTTATCCAATTCGAGCCAAAACGTCTAGCTATAAAGCACACGAGTTTCTGGTCAGTTTCACTATTTATAGAAATCCGGATTTTTCTAGTTTAGGTATTCTTATATACATTTCCTGACATCTTTTGAACAATTCTAGTATCAAAAATGAGGTATTACCCCTCATTTTTGAGTTTCATCTAATTCGAACCAATAGGTCTAGCTATATAGCACACGAGTTTCTAGCTAGTTTCACTATCTTTAGGCGTCCGGCTTTTTCTAGTTTTGTTATGCTTATAAAGATTTCCTGACATCTTTTGAACAATTCTAGTATCAAAAATGAGGTATTACCCCTCATTTTCAAGTTTTATCCAATTCGAGCCAAAACGTCTAGCTATAAAGCATACGAGTTTCTGGTCAGTTTCGCTATCTTTAGAAATCCGGCTTATTCTAGTTTTGGTATGCTTATAAATATTTCCTGACATCTTTTGAACAATTCAAGTATCAAAAATGAGGTATTACGCCTCATTTTTGAGTTTCATCTAATTCGAGCCAATAGGTCTAGCTATATAGCACACGAGTTTCTGGCCAGTTTCACTTTCTTTATAAATCCGGCTTTTTCAAGTTTAGTTATGCTTATAAACCTTTCCTGACATCTTTTGAACAATTCTTGTATCAAAAATGTGGTATTACCCCTCATTTTCAAGTTTTATCCAATTCGAGCCAAAACGTCTAGCTATATAGCACACGAGTTTCTGGCCAGTTTCACTATTTTTAGAAATCCGGATTTTTCAATTTTAGGTACCCTTATAAACATTCCTGACATCTTTTGAACAATTCTAGTATCAACAATGAGGTATTACCACTCATTTTCAAGTTTCATCCAATTAGAGCCAAAACGTCTGGCTACATAACAAACGAGTTTCTGGCCAGTTTCATTATCTTTAGAAATCCGGCTTTTTCAAGTTTAGGTATGCTTATAAAGATTTCCTGACATCTTTTGAACAATTCTAGTATCAAAAATGAGGTGTTCCCCTCATTTTCATGTTTTATCCAATTCGAGCCAAAACATCTAGCTATATAGCACACGACTTTATGGCCAGTTTCACTATATTTAGGCATCCGGTTTTTTCAAGTTTAGGTACACTGGTAAACATTTTCGGACATATTTTGAACAATTCTAGTATCAAGAATGAGGTATTACCGCTCATTTTCAATTTTCATCCAATTCGAGCCAAAACGTCTAGCTACATAGCACACGAGTTTCTGGCCAGTTTCACTATCTTTAGAAATCCGGCTTAATCTAGTTTAGGTATGCTTATAAACATTTCCTGACATCTTTTGAACAATTCTAGTATCAAAAATGAGATATTACCCCTCATTTTCAAGTTTTATCCAATTCGGGCCAAAACGACAAGCTATATAGCACACGAGTTTCTGTCCAGTTTCACTATCTTTAGGCGTCCGGCTTTTCATAGTTTACCTACGCATGTAAACATTTCCTGACATCTTTTGAACAATTCTAGTATCAAGAATGAGGTATTAGCCCTCATTTTCAATTTTCATCCAATTCGAGTCAAAACGTCTAGCTATATAGCACTGGAGTTTCAGGCCAGTTTCACTATCTTTAGAAATCTGGCTTTTTCAAGTTTAGGTATGCTTATAAACATTTATAGACATCTATTGAACAATTCTAGTATCAAAAATGAGGTATTATCACTCATTTTCAAGTTTAATACAATTCGAGCCAAAACGTCTAGCTATATTGCACACGAGTTTCTGGCCAGTTTCACTATCTTTAGAAATCTGGCATTTTCAATTTTAGGTACGTTTATAAACATTTCCTGACATATTTTTAACAATTCTTGTATCAAAAATGTGGTATTACAACTCATTTTCAAGTTTTATCTAATTCGAGCCAAAACGTCTAGCTATAAAGCACACGAGTTTCTGGTCAGTTTCACTATTTATAGAAATCCGGATTTTTCTAGTTTAGGTATTCTTATATACATTTCCTGACATCTTTTGAACAATTCTAGTATCAAAAATGAGGTATTACCCCTCATTTTTGAGTTTCATCTAATTCGAACTAATAGGTCTAGCTATATAGCACACGAGTTTCTAGCTAGTTTCACTATCTTTAGGCGTCCGGCTTTTTCTAGTTTAGTTATGCTTATAAAGATTTCCTGACATCTTTTGAACAATTCTAGTTTCAAAAATGAGGTATTACCCCTCATTTTCAAGTTTTATCCAATTCGAGCCAAAACGTCTAGCTATAAAGCATACGAGTTTCTGGTCAGTTTCGCTATCTTTAGAAATCCGGCTTATTCTAGTTTTGGTATGCTTATAAATATTTCCTGACATCTTTTGAACAATTCTAGTATCAAAAATGAGGTATTACGCCTCATTTTTGAGTTTCATCTAATTCGAGCCAATAGGTCTAGCTATATAGCACACGAGTTTCTGGCCAGTTTCACTTTCTTTATAAATCCGGCTTTTTCAAGTTTAGTTATGCTTATAAACCTTTCCTGACATCTTTTGAACAATTCTTGTATCAAAAATGTGGTATTACCCCTCATTTTCAAGTTTTATCCAATTCGAGCCAAAACATCTAGCTATATAGCACACGAGTTTCTGGCCAGTTTCACTATTTTTAGAAATCCGGATTTTTCAATTTTAGGTACCCTTATAAACATTCCTGACATCTTTTGAACAATTCTAGTATCAACAATGAGGTATTACCACTCATTTTCAAGTTTCATCCAATTAGAGCCAAAACGTCTGGCTACATAGCAAACGAGTTTCTGGCCAGTTTCACTATCTTTAGAAATCCGGCTTTTTCAAGTTTAGGTATGCTTATAAAGATTTCCTGACATCTTTTGAACAATTCTAGTATCAAAAATGAGGTGTTCCCCTCATTTTCATGTTTTATCCAATTCGAGCCAAAACATCTAACTATATAGCACACGACTTTATGGTCAGTTTCACTATATTTAGGCATCCGGTTTTTTCAAGTTTAGGTACACTGGTAAACATTTTCGGACATATTTTGAACAATTCTAGTATCAAGAATGAGGTATTACCGCTCATTTTCAATTTTCATCCAATTCGAGCCAAAACGTCTAGCTACATAGCACACGAGTTTCTGGCCAGTTTCACTATCTTTAGAAATCCGGCTTAATCTAGTTTAGGTATGCTTATAAACATTTCCTGACATCTTTTGAACAATTCTAGTATCAAAAATGTGGTATTACCCCTCATTTTCAAGTTTTATCCAATTCGAGCCAAAACGTCTAGTTATATAGCACACGAGTTTCTGGCCAGTTTCACTATTTTTAGATATCCGGATTTTTCAATTTTAGGTACCCTTAAAAACATTCCTGACATCTTTTGAACAATTCTAGTATCAACAATTAGGTATTACCACTCATTTTCAAGTTTCATCCAATTAGAGCCAAAACGTCTGGCTACATAGCAAAAGAGTTTCTGGCCAGTTTCACTATCTTTAGAATTCCGGCTTTTTCAAGTTTAGGTATGCTTATAAAGATTTCCTGACATCTTTTGAACAATTCTTGTACCAAAAATGAGGTGTTCCCCTCATTTTCATGTTTTATCCAATTCGAGCCAAAACGTCTAGCTATATAGCACACGAGTTTCTGGCCAGTTTCACTATCTTTATGGTCAGTTCAACTATATTTAGGCATCCGGTTTTTTCAAGTTTAGGTACACTGGTAAACATTTTCGGACATATTTTGAACAATTCTAGTATCAAGAATGAGGTATTACCGCTCATTTTCAATTTTCATCCAATTCGAGCCAAAACGTCTAGCTACATAGCACACGAGTTTCTGGCCAGATTCACTATCTTTAGAAATCCGGCTTAATCTAGTTTAGGTATGCTTATAAACATTTCCTGACATCTTTTGAACAATTCTAGTATCAAAAATGTGGTATTACCCCTCATTTTCAAGTTTTATCCAATTCGAGCCAAAACGTCTAGCTATATAGCACACGAGTTTCTGGCCAGTTTCACTATTTTTAGATATCCGGATTTTTCAATTTTAGGTACCCTTATAAACATTCCTGACATCTTTTTAACAATTCTAGTATCAACAATTAGGTATTACCACTCATTTTCAAGTTTCATCCAATTAGAGCCAAAACGTCTGGCTACATAGCAAAAGAGTTTCTGACCAGTTTCACTATCTTTAGAATTCCGGCTTTTTCAAGTTTAGGTATGCTTATAAAGATTTCCTGACATCTTTTAAACAATTCTTTTATCAAAAATGAGGTGTTCCCCTCATTTTCATGTTTTATCCAATTCGAGCCAAAACGTCTAGCTATATAGCACACGAGTTTCTGGCCAGTTTCACTATCTTTAGGCGTCCGGCTTTTACTTGTTTAGGTACGCATATAAACATTTCCTGACATCTTTTGAGAAATTCTAGTATCAACAATGAGGTATTAGCCCTCATTTTCAATTTTCATCCAATTCGAGTCAAAACGTCTAGCTATATAGCACTGGAGTTTCAGGCCAGTTTCACTATCTTTAGAAATCCGGCGTTTTCAAGTTTAGGCATGCTTATAAACATTTATAGACATCTATTGAACAATTCTAGGTACCCTTATAAACATTCCTGACATCTTTTGAACAATTCTAGTATCAACAATTAGGTATTACCACTCATTTTCAAGTTTCATCCAATTAGAGCCAAAACGTCTGGCTACATAGCAAAAGAGTTTCTGGCCAGTTTCACTATCTTTAGAAATCCGGCTTTTTCAAGTTTAGGTATGCTTATAAAGATTTCCTGACATCTTTTGAACAATTCTTGTATCAAAAATGAGGTGTTCCCCTCATTTTCATGTTTTATCCAATTCGAGCCAAAACGTCTAGCTATATAGCACACGAGTTTCTGGCCAGTTTCACTATCTTTAGGCGTCCGGCTTTTACTAGTTTAGGTACGCATATAAACATTTCCTGACATCTTTTGAGCAATTCTAGTATCAACAATGAGGTATTAGCCCTCATTTTCAATTTTCATCCAATTCGAGTCAAAACGTCTAGCTATATAGCACTGGAGTTTCAGGCCAGTTTCACTATCTTTAGAAATCCGGCTTTTTCAAGTTTAGGCATGCTTATAAACATTTATAGACATCTATTGAACAATTCTAGTATCAAAAATGAGGTATTACCACTCATTTTCAAGTTTCATACAATTCGAGCCAAAACGTCTAGCTATATAGCACACGAGTTTCTGGCCAGTTTCACTATCTTTAGAAATTCGGCTTTTTCAATTTTAGGTACGTTTATAAACATTTCCTGACATCTTTTGAACAATTCTTGTATAAAAAATGAGGTATTACGCCTCATTTTTGAGTTTCATCTAATTCGAGCCAATAGGTCTAGCTATATAGCACACGAGTTTCTGGCCAGTTTCACTTTCTTTATAAATCCGGCTTTTTCAAGTTTAGTTATGCTTATAAACCTTTCCTGACATCTTTTGAACAATTCTTGTATCAAAAATGTGGTATTACCCCTCATTTTCAAGTTTTATCCAATTCGAGCCAAAACGTCTAGCTATAAAGCATACGAGTTTCTGGTCAGTTTCGCTATCTTTAGAAATCCGACTTATTCTAGTTTTGGTATGCTTATAAATATTTCCTGACAATTTTTGAACAATTCTAGTATCAAAAATGAGGTATTACGCCTCATTTTTGAGTTTCATCTAATTCGAGCCAATAGGTCTAGCTATATAGCACACGAGTTTCTGGCCAGTTTCACTTTCTTTATAAATCCGGCTTTTTCAAGTTTAGTTATGTTTATAAACCTTTCCTGACATCTTTTGAACAATTCTTGTATCAAAAATGTGGTATTACCCCTCATTTTCAAGTTTTATCCAATTCGAGCCAAAACATCTAGCTATATAGCACACGAGTTTCTGGCCAGTTTCACTATTTTTAGAAATCCGGATTTTTCAATTTTAGGTACCCTTATAAACATTCCTGACATCTTTTGAACAATTCTAGTATCAACAATGAGGAATTACCACTCATTTTCAAGTTTCATCCAATTAGAGCTAAAACGTCTGGCTACATAGCAAACGAGTTTCTGGCCAGTTTCACTATCTTTAGAAATCCGGCTTTTTCAAGTTTAGGTATGCTTATAAAGATTTCCTGACATCTTTTGAACAATTCTAGTATCAAAAATGAGGTGTTCCCCTCATTTTCATGTTTTATCCAATTCGAGCCAAAACATCTAGCTATATAGCACACGACTTTATGGTCAGTTTCACTATATTTAGGCATCCGGTTTTTTCAAGTTTAGGTACACTGGTAAACATTTTCGGACATATTTTGAACAATTCTAGTATCAAGAATGAGGTATTACCGCTCATTTTCAATTTTCATCCAATTCGAGCCAAAACGTCTAGCTACTTAGCACACGAGTTTCTGGCCAGTTTCACTATCTTTAGAAATCCGGCTTAATCTAGTTTAGGTATGCTTATAAACATTTCCTGACATCTTTTGAACAATTCTAGTATCAAAAATGTGGTATTACCCCTCATTTTCAAGTTTTATCCAATTCGAGCCAAAACGTCTAGCTATATAGCACACGAGTTTCTGGCCAGTTTCACTATTTTTAGATATCCGGATTTTTCAATTTTAGGTACCCTTATAAACATTCCTGACATCTTTTGAACAATTCTAGTATCAACAATTAGGTATTACCACTCATTTTCAAGTTTCATCCAATTAGAGCCAAAACGTCTGGCTACATAGCAAAAGAGTTTCTGGCCAGTTTCACTATCTTTAGAATTCCGGCTTTTTCAAGTTTAGGTATGCTCATAAAGATTTCCTGACATCTTTTGAACAATTCTTGTATCAAAAATGAGGTGTTCCCCTCATTTTCATGTTTTATCCAATTCGAGCCAAAACGTCTAGCTATATAGCACACGAGTTTCTGGCCAGTTTCACTATCTTTATGGTCAGTTTCACTATATTTAGGCATCCGGTTTTTTCAAGTTTAGGTACACTGGTAAACATTTTCGGACATATTTTGAACAATTCTAGTATAAAGAATGAGGTATTACCGCTCATTTTCAATTTTCATCCAATTCGAGCCAAAACGTCTAGCTACATAGCACACGAGTTTCTGGCCAGTTTCACTATCTTTAGAAATCCGGCTTAATCTAGTTTAGGTATGCTTATAAACATTTCCTGACATCTTTTGAACAATTCTAGTATCAAAAATGTGGTATTACCCCTCATTTTCAAGTTTTATCCAATTCGAGCCAAAACGTCTAGCTATATAGCACACGAGTTCCTGGCCAGTTTCACTATTTTTAGATATCCGGATTTTTCAATTTTAGGTACCCTTATAAACATTCCTGACATCTTTTGAACAATTCTAGTATCAACAATTAGGTATTACCACTCATTTTCAAGTATCATCCAATTAGAGCCAAAACGTTTGGCTACATAGCAAAAGAGTTTCTGGCCAGTTTCACTATCTTTAGAATTCCGGCTTTTTCAAGTTTAGGTATGCTTATAAAGATTTCCTGACATCTTTTGAACAATTCTTGTATCAAAAATGAGGTGTTCCCCTCATTTTCATGTTTTATCCAATTCGAGCCAAAACGTCTAGCTATATAGCACACGAGTTTCTGGCCAGTTTCACTATCTTTATGGTCAGTTTCACTATATTTAGGCATCCGGTTTTTTCAAGTTTAGGTACACTGGTAAACATTTTCGGACATATTTTGAACAATTCTAGTATCAAGAATGAGGTATTACCGCTCATTTTCAATTTTCATCCAATTCGAGCCAAAACGTCTAGCTACATAGCACACGAGTTTCTGGCCAGTTTCACTATCTTTAGAAATCCGGCTTAATCTAGTTTAGGTATGCTTATAAACATTTCCTGACATCTTTTGAACAATTCTAGTATCAAAAATGTGGTATTACCCCTCATTTTCAAGTTTTATCCAATTCGAGCCAAAACGTCTAGCTATATAGCACACGAGTTCCTGGCCAGTTTCACTATTTTTAGATATCCGGATTTTTCAATTTTAGGTACCCTTATAAACATTCCTGACATCTTTTGAACAATTCTAGTATCAACAATTAGGTATTACCACTCATTTTCAAGTTTCATCCAATTAGAGCCAAAACGTCTGGCTACATAGCAAAAGAGTTTCTGGCCAGTTTCACTATCTTTAGAAATCCGGCTTTTTCAAGTTTAGGTATGCTTATAAAGATTTCCTGACATCTTTTGAACAATTCTTGTATCAAAAATGAGGTGTTCCCCTCATTTTCATGTTTTATCCAATTCGAGCCAAAACGTCTAGCTATATAGCACACGAGTTTCTGGCCAGTTTCACTATCTTTAGGCGTCCGGCTTTTACTAGTTTAGGTACGCATATAAACATTTCCTGACATCTTTTGAGCAATTCTAGTATCAACAATGAGGTATTAGCCCTCATTTTCAATTTTCATCCAATTCGAGTCAAAACGTCTAGCTATATAGCACTGGAGTTTCAGGCCAGTTTCACTATCTTTAGAAATCCGGCTTTTTCAAGTTTAGGCATGCTTATAAACATTTATAGACATCTATTGAACAATTCTAGTATCAAAAATGAGGTATTACCACTCATTTTCAAGTTTCATACAATTCGAGCCAAAACGTCTAGCTATATATATAGCACACGAGTTTCTGGCCAGTTTCACTATCTTTAGAAATTCGGCTTTTTCAATTTTAGGTACGTTTATAAACATTTCCTGACATCTTTTGAACAATTCTTGTATAAAAAATGAGGTATTACGCCTCATTTTTGAGTTTCATCTAATTCGAGCCAATAGGTCTAGCTATATAGCACACGAGTTTCTGGCCAGTTTCACTTTCTTTATAAATCCGGCTTTTTCAAGTTTAGTTATGCTTATAAACCTTTCCTGACATCTTTTGAACAATTCTTGTATCAAAAATGTGGTATTACCCCTCATTTTCAAGTTTTATCCAATTCGAGCCAAAACGTCTAGCTATAAAGCATACGAGTTTCTGGTCAGTTTCGCTATCTTTAGAAATCCGACTTATTCTAGTTTTGGTATGCTTATAAATATTTCCTGACAATTTTTGAACAATTCTAGTATCAAAAATGAGGTATTACGCCTCATTTTTGAGTTTCATCTAATTCGAGCCAATAGGTCTAGCTATATAGCACACGAGTTTCTGGCCAGTTTCACTTTCTTTATAAATCCGGCTTTTTCAAGTTTAGTTATGTTTATAAACCTTTCCTGACATCTTTTGAACAATTCTTGTATCAAAAATGTGGTATTACCCCTCATTTTCAAGTTTTATCCAATTCGAGCCAAAACATCTAGCTATATAGCACACGAGTTTCTGGCCAGTTTCACTATTTTTAGAAATCCGGATTTTTCAATTTTAGGTACCCTTATAAACATTCCTGACATCTTTTGAACAATTCTAGTATCAACAATGAGGAATTACCACTCATTTTCAAGTTTCATCCAATTAGAGCCAAAACGTCTGGCTACATAGCAAACGAGTTTCTGGCCAGTTTCACTATCTTTAGAAATCCGGCTTTTTCAAGTTTAGGTATGCTTATAAAGATTTCCTGACATCTTTTGAACAATTCTAGTATCAAAAATGAGGTGTTCCCCTCATTTTCATGTTTTATCCAATTCGAGCCAAAACATCTAGCTATATAGCACACGACTTTATGGTCAGTTTCACTATATTTAGGCATCCGGTTTTTTCAAGTTTAGGTACACTGGTAAACATTTTCGGACATATTTTGAACAATTCTAGTATCAAGAATGAGGTATTACCGCTCATTTTCAATTTTCATCCAATTCGAGCCAAAACATCTAGCTACTTAGCACACGAGTTTCTGGCCAGTTTCACTATCTTTAGAAATCCGGCTTAATCTAGTTTAGGTATGCTTATAAACATTTCCTGACATCTTTTGAACAATTCTAGTATCAAAAATGTGGTATTACCCCTCATTTTCAAGTTTTATCCAATTCGAGCCAAAACGTCTAGCTATATAGCACACGAGTTTCTGGCCAGTTTCACTATTTTTAGATATCCGGATTTTTCAATTTTAGGTACCCTTATAAACATTCCTGACATCTTTTGAACAATTCTAGTATCAACAATTAGGTATTACCACTCATTTTCAAGTTTCATCCAATTAGAGCCAAAACGTCTGGCTACATAGCAAAAGAGTTTCTGGCCAGTTTCACTATCTTTAGAATTCCGGCTTTTTCAAGTTTAGGTATGCTTATAAAGATTTCCTGACATCTTTTGAACAATTCTTGTATCAAAAATGAGGTGTTCCCCTCATTTTCATGTTTTATCCAATTCGAGCCAAAACGTCTAGTTATATAGCACACGAGTTTCTGGCCAGTTTCACTATCTTTATGGTCAGTTTCACTATATTTAGGCATCCGGTTTTTTCAAGTTTAGGTACACTGGTAAACATTTTCGGACATATTTTGAACAATTCTAGTATAAAGAATGAGGTATTACCGCTCATTTTCAATTTTCATCCAATTCGAGCCAAAACGTCTAGCTACATAGCACACGAGTTTCTGGCCAGTTTCACTATCTTTAGAAATCCGGCTTAATCTAGTTTAGGTATGCTTATAAACATTTCCTGACATCTTTTGAACAATTCTAGTATCAAAAATGTGGTATTACCCCTCATTTTCAAGTTTTATCCAATTCGAGCCAAAACGTCTAGCTATATAGCACACGAGTTCCTGGCCAGTTTCACTATTTTTAGATATCCGGATTTTTCAATTTTAGGTACCCTTATAAACATTTCTGACATCTTTTGAACAATTCTAGTATCAACAATTAGGTATTACCACTCATTTTCAAGTTTCATCCAATTAGAGCCAAAACGTTTGGCTACATAGCAAAAGAGTTTCTGGCCAGTTTCACTATCTTTAGAATTCCGGCTTTTTCAAGTTTAGGTATGCTTATAAAGATTTCCTGACATCTTTTGAACAATTCTTGTATCAAAAATGAGGTGTTCCCCTCATTTTCATGTTTTATCCAATTCGAGCCAAAACGTCTAGCTATATAGCACACGAGTTTCTGGCCAGTTTCACTATCTTTATGGTCAGTTTCACTATATTTAGGCATCCGGTTTTTTCAAGTTTAGGTACACTGGTAAACATTTTCGGACATATTTTGAACAATTCTAGTATCAAGAATGAGGTATTACCGCTCATTTTCAATTTTCATCCAATTCGAGCCAAAACGTCTAGCTACATAGCACACGAGTTTCTGGCCAGTTTCACTATCTTTAGAAATCCGGCTTAATCTAGTTTAGGTATGCTTATAAACATTTCCTGACATCTTTTGAACAATTCTAGTATCAAAAATGTGGTATTACCCCTCATTTTCAAGTTTTATCCAATTCGAGCCAAAACGTCTAGCTATATAGCACACGAGTTCCTGGCCAGTTTCACTATTTTTAGATATCCGGATTTTTCAATTTTAGGTACCCTTATAAACATTCCTGACATCTTTTGAACAATTCTAGTATCAACAATTAGGTATTACCACTCATTTTCAAGTTTCATCCAATTAGAGCCAAAACGTCTGGCTACATAGCAAAAGAGTTTCTGGCCAGTTTCACTATCTTTAGAATTCCGGCTTTTTCAAGTTTAGGTATGCTTATAAAGATTTCCTGACATCTTTTGAACAATTCTTGTATCAAAAATGAGGTGTTCCCCTCATTTTCATGTTTTATCCAATTCGAGCCAAAACGTCTAGCTATATAGCACACGAGTTTCTGGCCAGTTTCACTATCTTTATGGTCAGTTTCACTATATTTAGGCATCCGGTTTTTTCAAGTTTAGGTACACTGGTAAACATTTTCGGACATATTTTGAACAATTCTAGTATCAAGAATGAGGTATTACCGCTCATTTTCAATTTTCATCCAATTCGAGCCAAAACGTCTAGCTACATAGCACACGAGTTTCTGGCCAGTTTCACTATCTTTAGAAATCCGGCTTAATCTAGTTTAGGTATGCTTATAAACATTTCTTGACATCTTTTGAACAATTCTAGTATCAAAAATGTGGTATTACCCCTCATTTTCAAGTTTTATCCAATTCGAGCCAAAACGTCTAGCTATATAGCACACGAGTTCCTGGCCAGTTTCACTATTTTTAGATATCCGGATTTTTCAATTTTAGGTACCCTTATAAACATTCCTGACATCTTTTGAACAATTCTAGTATCAACAATTAGGTATTACCACTCATTTTCAAGTTTCATCCAATTAGAGCCAAAACGTCTGGCTACATAGCAAAAGAGTTTCTGGCCAGTTTCACTATCTTTAGAATTCCGGCTTTTTCAAGTTTAGGTATGCTTATAAATATTTCCTGACATCTTTTGAACAATTATAGTATCAAAAATGAGGTGTTCCCCTCATTTTCATGTTTTATCCAATTCGAGCCAAAACGTCTAACTATATAGCACACGAGTTTCTGGCCAGTTTCACTATCTTTAGGCATCCGGCTTTTACTAGTTTAGGTACGCATATAAACATTTCCTGACATCTTTTGAGCAATTCTAGTATCAACAATGAGGTATTAGCCCTCATTTTCAATTTTCATCCAATTCGAGTTAAAACGTCTAGCTATATAGCACTGGAGTTTCAGGTCAGTTTCACTATCTTTAGAAATCCGGCTTTTTCAAGTTTAGGCATGCTTATAAACATTTATAGACATCTATTGAACAATTCTAGTATCAAAAATGAGGTATTACCACTCATTTTCAAGTTTCATACAATTCGAGCCAAAACGTCTAGCTATATAGCACACGAGTTTCTGGCCAGTTTCACTATCTTTAGAAATTCGGCTTTTTCAATTTTAGGTACGTTTATAAACATTTCCTGACATCTTTTGAACAATTCTTGTATCAAAAATGAGGTATTACGCCTCATTTTTGAGTTTCATCTAATTCGAGCCAATAGGTCTAGCTATATAGCACACGAGTTTCTGGCCAGTTTCACTTTCTTTATAAATCCGGCTTTTTCAAGTTTAGTTATGCTTATAAACCTTTCCTGACATCTTTTGAACAATTCTTGTATCAAAAATGTGGTATTACCCCTCATTTTCAAGTTTTATCCAATTCGAGCCAAAACGTCTAGCTATAAAGCATACGAGTTTCTGGTCAGTTTCGCTATCTTTAGAAATCCGGCTTATTCTAGTTTTGGTATGCTTATAAATATTTCCTGACATCTTTTGAACAATTCTAGTATCAAAAATGAGGTATTACGCCTCATTTTTGAGTTTCATCTAATTCGAGCCAATAGGTCTAGCTATATAGCACACGAGTTTCTGGCCAGTTTCACTTTCTTTATAAATCCGGCTTTTTCAAGTTTAGTTATGCTTATAAACCTTTCCTGACATCTTTTGAACAATTCTTGTATCAAAAATGTGGTATTACCCCTCATTTTCAAGTTTTATCCAATTCGAGCCAAAACATCTAGCTATATAGCACACGAGTTTCTGGCCAGTTTCACTATTTTTAGAAATCCGGATTTTTCAATTTTAGGTACCCTTATAAACATTCCTGACATCTTTTGAACAATTCTAGTATCAACAATGAGGTATTACCACTCATTTTCAAGTTTCATCCAATTAGAGCCAAAACGTCTGGCTACATAGCAAACGAGTTTCTGGCCAGTTTCACTATCTTTAGAAATCCGGCTTTTTCAAGTTTAGGTATGCTTATAAATATTTCCTGACATCTTTTGAACAATTCTAGTATCAAAAATGAGGTGTTCCCCTCATTTTCATGTTTTATCCAATTCGAGCCAAAACATCTAGCTATATAGCACACGACTTTATGGTCAGTTTCACTATATTTAGGCATCCGGTTTTTTCAAGTTTAGGTACACTGGTAAACATTTTCGGACATATTTTGAACAATTCTAGTATCAAGAATGAGGTATTACCGCTCATTTTCAATTTTCATCCAATTCGAGCCAAAACGTCTAGCTACATAGCACACGAGTTTCTGGCCAGTTTCACTATCTTTAGAAATCCGGCTTAATCTAGTTTAGGTATGCTTATAAACATTTCCTGACATCTTTTGAACAATTCTAGTATCAAAAATGTGGTATTACCCCTCATTTTCAAGTTTTATCCAATTCGAGCTAAAACGTCTAGCTATATAGCACACGAGTTTCTGGCCAGTTTCACTATTTTTAGATATCCGGATTTTTCAATTTTAGGTACCCTTATAAACATTCCTGACATCTTTTGAACAATTCTAGTATCAACAATTAGGTATTACCACTCATTTTCAAGTTTCATCCAATTAGAGCCAAAACGTCTGGCTACATAGCAAAAGAGTTTCTGGCCAGTTTCACTATCTTTAGAATTCCGGCTTTTTCAAGTTTAGGTATGCTTATAAAGATTTCCTGACATCTTTTGAACAATTCTTGTATCAAAAATGAGGTGTTCCCCTCATTTTCATGTTTTATCCAATTCGAGTCAAAACGTCTAGCTATATAGCACACGAGTTTCTGGCCAGTTTCACTATCTTTATGGTCAGTTTCACTATATTTAGGCATCCGGTTTTTTCAAGTTTAGGTACACTGGTAAACATTTTCGGACATATTTTGAACAATTCTAGTATCAAGAATGAGGTATTACCGCTCATTTTCAATTTTCATCCAATTCGAGCCAAAACGTCTAGCTACATAGCACACGAGTTTCTGGCCAGTTTCACTATCTTTAGAAATCCGGCTTAATCTAGTTTAGGTATGCTTATAAACATTTCCTGACATCTTTTGAACAATTCTAGTATCAAAAATGTGGTATTACCCCTCATTTTCAAGTTTTATCCAATTCGAGCCAAAACGTCTAGCTATATAGCACACGAGTTTCTGGCCAGTTTCACTATCTTTAGAAATAAGGCTTTTTCAATTTTAGGTACGCTTATAAACATTTTCTGACATCTTTTGAACAATTCTAGTAATAAAAATTAGGTATTACCACTCATTTTCAAGTTTTATCCAATTCGAGCCAAAACGTCTGGCTACATAGCAAAAGAGTTTCTGGCCAGTTTCACTATCTTTAGAATTCCGGCTTTTTCAAGTTTAGTTATGCTTATAAAGATTTCCTGACATCTTTTGAACAATTCTTGTATCAAAAATGAGGTGTTCCCCTCATTTTCATGTTTTATCCAATTCGAGCCAAAACATCTAGCTATATAGCACACGAGTTTCTGGCCAGTTTCACTATCTTTAGGCGTCCGGCTTTTACTAGTTTAGGTACGCATATAAACATTTCCTGACATCTTTTGAGCAATTCTAGTATCAACAATGAGGTATTAGCCCTCATTTTCAATTTTCATCCAATTCGAGTCAAAACGTCTAGCTATATAGCACTGGAGTTTCAGGCCAGTTTCACTGTCTTTAGAAATCCGGCTTTTTCAAGTTTAGGCATGCTTATAAACATTTATAGACATCTATTGAACAATTCTAGGTACCCTTATAAACATTCCTGACATCTTTGGAACAATTCTAGTATCAACAATTAGGTATTACCACTCATTTTCAAGTTTCATCCAATTAGAGCCAAAACGTCTGGCGACATAGCAAAAGAGTTTCTGGCCAGTTTCACTATCTTTAGAATTCCGGCTTTTTCAAGTTTAGGTATGCTTATAAAGATTTCCTGACATCTTTTGAACAATTCTTGTATCAAAAATGAGGTGTTCCCCTCATTTTCATGTTTTATCCAATTCGAGCCAAAACGTCTAGCTATATAGCACACGAGTTTCTGGCCAGTTTCACTATCTTTAGGCGTCCGGCTTTTACTAGTTTAGGTACGCATATAAACATTTCCTGACATCTTTTGAGCAATTCTAGTATCAACAATGAGGTATTAGCCCTCATTTTCAATTTTCATCCAATTCGAGTCAAAACGTCTAGCTATATAGCAGTGGAGTTTCAGGCCAGTTTCACTATCTTTAGAAATCCGGCTTTTTCAAGTTTAGGCATGCTTATAAACATTTATAGACATCTATTGAACAATTCTAGTATCAAAAATGAGGTATTACCACTCATTTTCAAGTTTCATACAATTCGAGCCAAAACGTCTAGCTATATAGCACACGAGTTTCTGGCCAGTTTCACTATCTTTAGAAATTCGGCTTTTTCAATTTTTGGTACGTTTATAAACATTTCCTGACATCTTTTGAACAATTCTTGTATCAAAAATGTGGTATTACAACTCATTTTCAAGTTTTATCTAATTCGAGCCAAAACGTCTAGCTATATAGCACACGAGTTTCTGGCCAGTTTCACTATCTTTAGAAATCCGGCTTATTCTAGTTTAGGTATGCTTATAAACATTTCGTGACATCTTTTGAACAATTCTAGTATCAAAAATGAGGTATTACCCCTCATTTTCAAGTTTTATCCAATTCGGGCCAAAACGTCTAGCTTTATAGCACACGAGTTTCTGTCCAGTTTCACTATCTTTAGGCGTCCGGCTTTTTCTAGTTTAGGTACGCATATAAACATTTCCTGACATCTTTTGAACAATTCTAGTATCAAGAATGAGGTATTAGCCCTCATTTTCAATTTTCATCCAATTCGAGTCAAAACGTCTAGCTATATAGCACTGGAGTTTCAGGCCAGTTTCACTATCTTTAGAAAACCGGCTTTTTCAAGTTTAGGTATGCTTATAAACATTTATAGACATCTATTGAACAATTCTAGTATCAAAAATGAGGTATTACCACTCATTTTCAAGTTTCATACAATTCAAGCCAAAACGTCTAGCTATATAGCACACGAGTTTCTGGCTAGTTTCACTATCTTTAAAAATCTTACTTTTTCAATTTTAGTTACGTTTATAAACATTTCCTGACATCTTTTAAACAATTCATATATCAAAAATGTGGTATTACAAATCATTTTCAAGTTTTATCCAATTCGAGCCAAAACGTCTAGCTATATAGCACACGAGTTTCTGGCCAGTTTCACTATCTTTAGAAATCCGGCTTATTCTAGTTTAGGTATGCTTATAAACATTTCCTGCCATCTTTTGAACAATTCTAGTATCAAAAATGAGCTATTACCCCTCATTTTCAAGTTTTATCTAATTCGGGCCAAAACGTCTAGCTATATAGCACACGAGTTTCTGTCCAGTTTCACTATCTTTAGGCGTCCGGCTTTTTCTAGTTTAGGTACGCATATAAACATTTCCTGACATCTTTTGAACAATTCTAGTATCAAGAATGAGGTATTAGCCCTCATTTTCAATTTTTATCCAATTCGAGTCAAAACATCTAGCTATATAGGACTGGAGTTTCATGCCAGTTTCACTATCTTTAGAAATCCGGCTTTTTCAAGTTTACGTATGCTTATAAACATTTCCGGACATCTTTTGTACAATTCTAGTATCAAAAATGAGGTATTACCCCTCATTTTCCAGGTTTATCCAATTCGGGCCAAAACGTCTAGCTATATAGCACACGAGTTTCTGGCCAATTTCACTATCTTTAGAAATCCGGCTATTTCAAATTTAGGTATGCTTATAAACATTTCCTGACATCTATTAAACAATTCTAGTATCAACAATGAGGTATTACCCCTCATTTTCCTGGTTTATCCAATTCGGGCCAAAACGTCTAGCTATATAGCACACGAGTTTCTGGCCAATTTCACTATCTTTAGAAATACGGCTTTTTCTAGTTTAGGTATGCTTATAAAGATTTCCTGAAATCTTTTGAACAATTCTAGTATCAAAAATGAGGTGTTTCCCTCATTTTCATGTTTTATCCTGTTCGAGCCAAAACATCTAGCTATATAGCACACGAGTTTCTGGCCAGTTTCACAATCTTTAGGCGTCCGGCTTTTTCTAGTTTAGGTACGCATATAAACATTTCCTGACATCTTTTGAACAATTCTAGTATCAAGAATGAGGTATTAGCCCTCATTTTCAATTTTCATCCAATTCGTGTCAAAACGTCTAGCTATATAGCACTGGAGTTTCATGCCAGTTTCACTATCTTTAGAAATACGGCTTTTTCAAGTTTAGGTATGCTTATAAACATTTATTGACATCTTTTGTACAATTCTAGTATCAAAAATGAGGTATTACCCCTCATTTTCCAGGTTTATCCAATTCGGGCTAAAACGTCTAGCTATCTAGCACACGAGTTTCTGGCCAATTTCACTATCTTTAGAAATCCGGCTTTTTCAAGTTTAGGTTTGCTTATAAACATTTCCTGACATCTATTGAACAATTCTAATATCAACAATGAGGTATTACAACTCATTTTCAAGGTTCATCCAATTAGAGCCAAAACGTCTGGCTACATAGCAAACGAGTTTCGGGCCAGTTTCACTTTTGAACAATTCTAATATAAACATTTCCTGACATCTTTTGAACAATTCTAGTATCAAGAATGAGGTATTAGCCCTCATTTTCAATTTTCATCCAATTCGAGTCAAAACATCTAGCTATATAGGACTGGAGTTTCATGCCAGTTTCACTATCTTTAGAAATCCGGCTTTTTCAAGTTTACGTATGCTTATAAACATTTCCGGACATCTTTTGTACAATTCTAGTATCAAAAATGAGGTATTACCCCTCATTTTCCAGGTTTATCCAATTCGGGCCAAAACGTCTAGCTATATAGCACACGAGTTTCTGGCCAATTTCACTATCTTTAGAAATACGGCTTTTTCTAGTTTAGGTATGCTTATAAAGATTTCCTGAAATCTTTTGAACAATTCTAGTATCAAAAATGAGGTGTTTCCCTCATTTTCATGTTTTATCCTGTTCGAGCCAAAACATCTAGCTATATAGCACATGAGTTTCTGGCCAGTTTCACAATCTTTAGGCGTCCGGCTTTTTCTAGTTTAGGTACGCATATAAACATTTCCTGACATCTTTTGAACAATTCTAGTATCAAGAATGAGGTATTAGCCCTCATTTTCAATTTTCATCCAATTCGTGTCAAAACGTCTAGCTATATAGCACTGGAGTTTCAGGCCAGTTTCACTATCTTTAGAAATACGGCTTTTTCAAGTTTAGGTATGCTTATAAACATTTATTGACATCTTTTGTACAATTCTAGTTTCAAAAATGAGGTATTACCCCTCATTTTCCAGGTTTATCCAATTCGGGCTAAAACGTCTAGCTATCTAGCACACGAGTTTCTGGCCAATTTCACTATCTTTAGAAATCCGGCTTTTTCAAGTTTAGGTTTGCTTATAAACATTTCCTGACATCTATTGAACAATTCTAATATCAACAATGAGGTATTACAACTCATTTTCAAGGTTCATCCAATTAGAGCCAAAACGTCTGGCTACATAGCAAACGAGTTTCGGGCCAGTTTCACTGTCTTTAGCAATCCGGCTTTTTCCAGTTTAGATATGCTTATAAACATTTCCAGAATCTTTTGAACAATTCTAGTATCAAAAATTAGGTATTACTCCTTATTTTCAAGTTTTACCCAATTCGAGCCAAAACGTTCAGCTATAAAGCACACGAGTTTCTGGTCAGTTTTACTATTTATAGAAATCCGGATTTTTCTAGTTTAGGTATTCTTATATACATTTCCTGACATCTTTTGAACAATTCTAGTATCAAAAATGAGGTATCACCCCTCATTTTTGAGTTTCATCTTATTCGAACCAATAGCACTAGCTATATAGCACACGAGTTTCTAGCTAGTTTCACTATCTTTAGAAATCCGGTTTTTTCAAGTTTAGTTATGCTTATAAACATTTCCTAACATCATTTGAACAATTCTAGTATCAAAAATGAGGTATTACCCCTCATTTTCAAGTTTTATTCAATTCGAGCCAAAACGTCTAGCTATATAGCACACGAGTTTCTGGCCAGTTGCACTATCTTTAGAAATAAGGCTTTTTCAATTTTAGGTACGCTTATAAACATTTTCTGACATCTTTTGAACAATTCTAGTAATAAAAATTAGGTATTACCCCACATTTTCAAGTTTTATCCAATTCGAGCCAAAACGTCTAGCTATAAAGCACACGAGTTTCTGGTCAGTTTCGCTATCTTTAGAAATCCGGCTTTTTCTAGTTTAGGTATGCTTATAAAGATTTCCTGACATCTTTTGAACAATTCTAGTATCAAAAATGAGGTGTTCCCCTCATTTTCATGTTTTATCCAATTCAAGCCAAAACATCTAGCTATATACAATACAAGTTTCTGGCCAGTTTCACTATCTTTAGAAATCCGGCTTTTTCAAGTTTAGGCATGCTTATAAACATTTATAGACATCTATTGAACAATTCTAGTATCAAAAATGAGGTATTACCATTCATTTTCAAGTTTCATACAATTCAAGCCAAAACGTCTAGCTACATAGCACACGAGTTTCTGGCCAGTTTCACTATCTTTAGAAATCCGGCTTATTCTAGTTTAGGTACGCATATAAACATTTCCTAACATCATTTGAACAATTCTAGTATCAAAAATGAGGTATTACTCCTCATTTTCAAGTTTTATTCAATTCGAGCCAAAACGTCTAGCTATATAGCACACGAGTTTCTGGCCAGTTTCACTATCTTTAGAAATCCGGCTTTTTCAATTTTAGTTACGCTTATAAACATTTTCTGACATCTTTTGAACAATTCTAGTAATAAAAATTAGGTATTACCCCTCATTTTCAAGTTTTATCCAATTCGAGCCAAAACGTCTAGCTATAAAGCACACGAGTTTCTGGTCAGTTTTACTATTTATAGAAATCCGGATTTTTCTAGTTTAGGTATTCTTATATACATTTCCTGACATCTTTTGAACAATTCTAGTATCAAAAATGAGGTATTACCCCTCATTTTTGAGTTTCATCTTATTCGAACCAATAGCACTAGCTATATAGCACACGAGTTTCTAGCTAGTTTCACTATCTTTAGAAATCCGGTTTTTTCAAGTTTAGTTATGCTTATAAACATTTCCTAACATCATTTGAACAATTCTAGTATCAAAAATGAGGTATTACCCCCCATTTTCAAGTTTTATTCAATTCGAACCAAAACGTCTAGCTATATAGCACACGAGTTTCTGGCCAGTTTCACTATCTTTAGAAATAAGGCTTTTTCAATTTTAGGTACGCTTATAAACATTTTCTGACATCTTTTGAACAATTCTAGTAATAAAAATTAGGTATTACCCCACATTTTCAAGTTTTATCCAATTCGAGCCAAAACGTCTAGCTATAAAGCACACGAGTTTCTGGTCAGTTTCGCTATCTTTAGAAATCCGGCTTTTTCTAGTTTAGGTATGCTTATAAAGATTTCCTGACATCTTTTGAACAATTCTAGTATCAAAAATGAGGTGTTTCCCTCATTTTCATGTTTTATCCAATTCGAGCCAAAACATCTAGCTATATACAATACAAGTTTCTGGCCAGTTTCATTATCTTTAGAAATCCGGCTTTTTCAAGTTTAGGCTTGCTTATAAACATTTATAGATATCTATTGAACAATTCTAGTATCAAAAATGAGGTATTACCATTCATTTTCAAGTTTCATACAATTCGAGCCAAAACGTCTAGCTACATAGCACACGAGTTTCTGGCCAGTTTCACTATCTTTAGAAATCCGGCTTATTCTAGTTTAGGTACGCATATAAACATTTCCTAACATCATTTGAACAATTCTAGTATCAAAAATGAGGTATTACCCCTCATTTTCAAGTTTTATTCAATTCGACCCAAAACGTCTAGCTATATAGCACACGAGTTTCTGGTCAGTTTCACTATCTTTAGGCGTCCGGCTTTTTCTAGTTTAGGTACGCATATAAACATTTCCTGACATCTTTTGAACAATTCTAGTATCAAGAATAAGGTATTAACCCTCATTTTCAATTTTCATCCAATTCGAGTCAAAACGTCTAGCTATATAGCACTGGAGTTTCAGGCCAGTTTCACTATCTTTAGAAATCCGGCTTTTTCAAGTTTAGGTATGCTTATAAACATTTCTTGACATCTTTTGTACAATTCTAGTATCAAAAATGAGGTATTACCCCTCATTTTCCAGGTTTATCCAATTCGGGCCAAAACGTCTAACTATAGAGCACACGAGTTTCTGGCCAATTTCACTATCTTTAGAAATCCGGCTTTTTCAAGTTTAGGTATGCTTATAAACATTTCCTGACATCTATTAACCAATTCTAGTATCAACAATGAGGTATTACCACTCATTTTCAAGGTTCATCCAATTAGAGCCAAAACGTCTGGCTACATAGCAAACGAGTTTCTAGCCAGTTTCACTATCTTTAGCAATCCGGATTTTTCCAATTTAGGTATGCTTATAAACATTTCCTGAAATCTTTTGAACAATTCTAGTATCAAAAATTTGGTATTACTCCTTATTTTCAAGTTTTATCCAATTCGAGCCAAAACGTCTAGCTATAAAGCACACGAGTTTCTGGTCAGTTTCACTATTTATAGAAATCCGAATTTTTCTAGTTTAGGTATTCTTATATACATTTCCTGACATCTTTTGAAAAATTCTAGTATCAAAAATGAGGTATTACCCTTCATTTTTGAGTTTCATCTAATTCGAACCAATAGCTCTAGTTATATAGCACACGAGTTTCTGGCCAGTTTCACAATCTTTAGGCGTCCGGGTTTTTCTAGTTTAGGTACACATATAAACATTTCCTGACATCTTTTGAAAATTTCTAGTATCAAGAATGAGGTATTAGCCCTCATTTTCAATTATCATCCAATTCGAGTCAAAACGTCTAGCTATATAGCACTAGAGTTTCATGCCAGTTTCACTATCTTTAGAAATCCGGCTTTTTCAAGTTTAGGTATGCTTATAAACATTTATAGACATATATTGAACAATTCTAGTATCAAAAATGAGGTATTACCACTCATTTTCAAGTTTCATCCAATTCGAGCCAAAACGTCTAGCTATATAGCACACGAGTTTCTGGCCAGTTTCACTATCTTTAGAAATCCGGCTTTTTCAAGTTTAGGTATGCTTATAAACATTTCCTGACATCTTTTGTACAATTCTAGTATCAAGAATGAGGTATTACCGCTCATTTTCAATTTTCATCCAATTCGAGCCAAAACGTCTAGCTACATAGCACACGAGTTTCTGGCCAGTTTCACTATCTTTAGAAATCAGGCTTATTCTAGTTTAGGTATGCTTATAAACATTTCCTGACATCTTTTGAACAATTCTAGTATCAAAAATTAGGTATTACCCCTCATTTTCAAGTTTTATCCAATTCGAACCAAAACGTCTAGCTATAAAGCACACGAGTTTCTGGTCAGTTTCGCTATCTTTAGAAATCCGGCTTTTTCTAGTTTAGGTATGCTTATAAAGATTTTCTGATATCTTTTGAACAATTCTAGTATCAAAAATGAGGTGTTCCCCTCATTTTCATGTTTTATCCAATTTGAGCCAAAACATCTAGCTATATAGCACACAAGTTTCTGGCCAGTTTCACTATTTTTAGGCATCCGGCTTTTTCAAGTTTAGGTAAGCTGGTAAACATTTTCGGACATATTTTGAACAATTCTAGTATCAAGAATGAGGTATTACCGCTCATTTTCAATTTTCATCCAATTCGAGCCAAAATGTCTAGCTACATAGCACACGAGTTTCTGGCCAGTTTCACTATCTTTAGAAATCCGGCTTATCTAGTTTAGGTATGCTTATAAACATTTCCTGACATCTTTTGAACAATTCTAGTATCAAAAATTAGGTATTACCCCTCATTTTCAAGTTTTATCCAATTCGAGCCAAAACGTCTAGCTATATAGCACACGAGTTTCTGGCCAGTTTCACTATCTTTAGAAATCCGGCTTTTTCAAGTTTAGGTATTCTTATATACATTTCCTGACATCTTTTGAACAATTCAAGTATCAAAAATGAGGTAGTACCCTTCATTTTTGAGTTTCATCTAATTCGAACCAATAGGTGTAGCTTTTTCAAGTTTAGGTACGCATATAAACATTTCCTGACATCTTTTGAACAATTCTAGTATCAAGAATGAGGTATTAACCCTCATTTTCAATTTTCATCCAATTCGAGTCAAAACGTCTAGCTATATAGCACTAGAGTTTCAGGCCAGTTTCACTATCTTTAGAAATCCGGCTTTTTCAAGTTTAGGTATGCTTATAAACATTTCCTGACATCTTTTGAACAATTCTAGTATCAAAAATTAGGTATTACCCCTCATTTTCAAGTTTTATCCAATTCGAGCCAAAACGTCTAATTATAAAGCACACGAGTTTCTGGTCAGTTTCGCTATCTTTAGAAATCCGGCTTATTCTAGTTTAGGTACGCATATAAACATTTCCTAACATCATTTGAACAATTCTAGTATCAAAAATGAGGTATTACTCCTCATTTTCAAGTTTTATTCAATTCGAGCCAAAACGACTAGCTATATAGCACACGAGTTTCTGGCCAGTTTCACTATCTTTAGAAATCCGGCTTTTTCAATTTTAGGTACGCTTATAAACATTTTCTGACATCTTTTGAACAATTCTAGTAATAAAAATTAGGTATTACCCCTCATTTTCAAGTTTTATCCAATTCGAGCCAAAACGTCTAGCTATAAAGCACACGAGTTTCTGGTCAGTTTCGCTATCTTTAGAAATCCGGCTTTTTCTAGTTTAGGTATGCTTATAAAGATTTCCTGACATCTTTTGAAAAATTCTAGTATCAAAAATGAGGTGTTCTCCTCATTTTCATGTTTTATCCAATTCGAGCCAAAACATCTAGCTATATACAATACAAGTTTCTGGCCAGTTTCATTATCTTTAGAAATCCGGCTTTTTCAAGTTTAGGCATGCTTATAAACATTTATAGACATTTATTGAACAATTCTAGTATCAAAAATGAGGTATTACCATTCATTTTCAAGTTTCATACAATTCGAGCCAAAACGTCTAGCTACATAGCACACGAGTTTCTGGCCAGTTTCACTATCTTTAGAAATCCGGCTTATTCTAGTTTAGGTACGCATATAAACATTTCCTAACATCATTTGAACAATTCTAGTATCAAAAATGAGGTATTACCCCTCATTTTCAAGTTTTATTCAATTCGACCCAAAACGTCTAGCTTTATAGCACACGAGTTTCTGGTCAGTTTCACTATCTTTAGGCGTCCGGCTTTTTCTAGTTTAGGTACGCATATAAACATTTCCTGACATCTTTTGAACAATTCTAGTATCAAGAATAAGGTATTAACCCTCATTTTCAATTTTCATCCAATTCGAGTCAAAACGTCTAGCTATATAGCACTGGAGTTTCAGGCCAGTTTCACTATCTTTAGAAATCCGGCTTTTTCAAGTTTAGGTATGCTTATAAACATTTCTTGACATCTTTTGTACAATTCTAGTATCAAAAATGAGGTATTACCCCTCATTTTCCAGGTTTATCCAATTCGGGCCAAAACGTCTAGCTATAGAGCACACGAGTTTCTGGCCAATTTCACTATCTTTAGAAATCCGGCTTTTTCAAGTTTAGGTATGCTTATAAACATTTCCTGACATCTATTAACCAATTCTAGTATCAACAATGAGGTATTACCACTCATTTTCAAGGTTCATCCAATTAGAGCCAAAACGTCTGGCTACATAGCAAACGAGTTTCTAGCCAGTTTCACTATCTTTAGCAATCCGGATTTTTCCAATTTAGGTATGCTTATAAACATTTCCTGAAATCTTTTGAACAATTCTAGTATCAAAAATTTGGTATTACTCCTTATTTTCAAGTTTTATCCAATTCGAGCCAAAACGTCTAGCTATAAAGCACACGAGTTTCTGGTCAGTTTCACTATTTATAGAAATCCGAATTTTTCTAGTTTAGGTATTCTTATATACATTTCCTGACATCTTTTGAAAAATTCTAGTGTCAAAAATGAGGTATTACCCTTCATTTTTGAGTTTCATCTAATTCGAACCAATAGCTCTAGTTATATAGCACACGAGTTTCTGGCCAGTTTCACAATCTTTAGGCGTCCGGGTTTTTCTATTTTAGGTACACATATAAACATTTCCTGACATCTTTTGAAAATTTCTAGTATCAAGAATGAGGTATTAGCCCTCATTTTCAATTTTCATCCAATTCGAGTCAAAACGTCTAGCTATATAGCACTAGAGTTTCATGCCAGTTTCACTATCTTTAGAAATCCGGCTTTTTCAAGTTTAGGTATGCTTATAAACATTTATAGACATATATTGAACAATTCTAGTATCAAAAATGAGGTATTACCACTCATTTTCAAGTTTCATCCAATTCGAGCCAAAACGTCTAGCTATATAGCACACGAGTTTCTGGCCAGTTTCACTATTTTTAGAAATCCGGCTTTTTCAAGTTTAGGTATGCTTATAAACATTTCCTGACATCTTTTGTACAATTCTAGTATCAAGAATGAGGTATTACCGCTCATTTTCAATTTTCATCCAATTCGAGCCAAAACGTCTAGCTACATAGCACACGAGTTTCTGGCCAGTTTCACTATCTTTAGAAATCAGGCTTATTCTAGTTTAGGTATGCTTATAAACATTTCCTGACATCTTTTGAACAATTCTAGTATCAAAAATTAGGTATTACCCCTCATTTTCAAGTTTTATCCAATTCGAGCCAAAACGTCTAGCTATAAAGCACACGAGTTTCTGGTCAGTTTCGCTATCTTTAGAAATCCGGCTTTTTCTAGTTTAGGTATGCTTATAAAGATTTTCTGATATCTTTTGAACAATTCTAGTATCAAAAATGAGGTGTTCCCCTCATTTTCATGTTTTATCCAATTTGAGCCAAAACATCTAGCTATATAGCACACAAGTTTCTGGCCAGTTTCACTATCTTTAGGCATCCGGCTTTTTCAAGTTTAGGTAAGCTGGTAAACATTTTCGGACATATTTTGAACAATTCTAGTATCAAGAATGAGGTATTACCGCTCATTTTCAATTTTCATCCAATTCGAGCCAAAATGTCTAGCTACATAGCACACGAGTTTCTGGCCAGTTTCACTATCTTTAGAAATCCGGCTTATTCTAGTTTAGGTATGCTTATAAACATTTCCTGACATCTTTTGAACAATTCTAGTATCAAAAATTAGGTATTACCCCTCATTTTCAAGTTTTATCCAATTCGAGCCAAAACGTCTAGCTATATAGCACACGAGTTTCTGGCCAGTTTCACTATCTTTAGAAATCCGGCTTTTTCAAGTTTAGGTATTCTTATATACATTTCCTGACATCTTTTGAACAATTCAAGTATCAAAAATGAGGTAGTACCCTTCATTTTTGAGTTTCATCTAATTCGAACCAATAGGTGTAGCTTTTTCAAGTTTAGGTACGCATATAAACATTTCCTGACATCTTTTGAACAATTCTTGTATCAAGAATGAGGTATTAACCCTCATTTTCAATTTTCATCCAATTCGAGTCAAAACGTCTAGCTATATAGCACTAGAGTTTCAGGCCAGTTTCACTATCTTTAGAAATCCGGCTTTTTCAAGTTTAGGTATGCTTATAAACATTTCCTGACATCTTTTGAACAATTCTAGTATCAAAAATTAGGTATTACCCCTCATTTTCAAGTTTTATCCAATTCGAGCCAAAACGTCTAATTATAAAGCACACGAGTTTCTGGTCAGTTTCGCTATCTTTAGAAATCCGGCTTTTTCTAGTTTAGGTATGCTTATAAAGATTTTCTGATATCTTTTGAACAATTCTAGTATCAAAAATGAGGTGTTCCCCTCATTTTCATGTTTTATCCAATTTGAGCCAAAACATCTAGCTATATAGAGTCAAATATAACGAGGTTTGGAGAATGAATTTTCTGATATATTATTCGTCTCACAGAGGAGGCTATATATAGAGGTACAAGTTGTACAAACCCTACGTACTATGTACTACACATACAGAATAGGAAAGTAATAACAAATTAATTTACATTCCTAAACTAACTCCATGACTCACGCTAACACTCCCCCTCAAGTTGGCGCATATACATCAACCATGCCCAACTTGCCAAGTGAGTCATAAAAGGCCTTCTTAGAAACTCCTTTTGTGAGTATATCTGCAAGTTGCTCCTCTGTAGGGACAAAAGGAAAGCTAATGATCTTTGCATCTAGCTTCTCCTTTATAAAGTGACGATCAACCTCCACATGTTTGGTACGATCATGTTGTACAGGATTTTGTGAGATATCAATGGCTGCCTTGTTGTCACAATACAACTGCATAGCACACTTGGGTTTGACCCCCAAATCTTGTAACACATTCTTCAGCCATAACAACTCGCATACTCCATGAGCCATACCTCTATATTCTGCTTCAGCACTAGACCGAGCCACCACCTTTTGCTTCTTACTCTTCCAAGTAACAAGATTACCTCCCACAAAGGTAAAATACCCTGATGTAGACCTCCGGTCTGTAATATTTCCAGCCCAGTCTGCATCTGTAAAACCACAAACTTCAAGGATACTGCTGTGTTTAGAGAACATTACTCCTCTCCCAGGAGCTGACTTCAAGTACCTTAAAATCCTCACTACAGCATCCATGTGATCTACACTGGGATTATGCATGAACTGGCTCACCACACTTACTGCATAAGCAACATCAGGTCTGGTGTGTGTCAAATAAATCAGACGTCCAACTAACCTCTGATAACGAGGCTTGTCGGTAGGTACCTGATCAGGATACTCTGCTAATCGGTGATTCTGCTCAATAGGAGTATCAATTGGAGTACAATCTAACATACCTGTCTCTGCTAATAGATCAAGTATATACTTCCTTTGACACAGATAAATGCCTTCACTCCCCCTGGCTACCTCAATGCCCAAGAAGTACTTGAGTGTACCTAGGTCTTTCATCTCAAACTCTGTGGCTAGCTGTTTTTGCAATCTATCCATCTCAATAGTATCATTACCAGTAACAACCATATCATCAACATATATGATCAGAGCTGTTACCCTCCCCTGTTGATGTTTGAGAAACAATGTGTGGTCTGAGTTACTCTGCTTATAACCAATCTTCCTCATGAACTGTGAAACCTTCCAAACCAAGCACGAGGTGATTGTTTAAGACCATACAAAGATTTTCTCAATCTGCACACAAAGTTACCTGAAGGAGCAGTTTTATATCCAGGTGGAAGATCCATATACACTTCCTCCACAAGTTCTCCATGAAGAAAAGCATTCTTAACATCAAACTGTTTAAGAGGCCAGTTTAAGTTAGCAGCAAGAGAGAGCAATACCCAGATAGTATTCATCTTTGCAACTGGTGCAAATGTCTCATCATAGTCAATGCCATATGTCTGAGTGAATCCCTTTGCTACCAAGCGTGCTTTATATCGACTCACTGACCCATCTGGATTATGCTTCACTGTAAACACCCAGCGACATCCAACAGCCTTCTTTTCATGTGGTGGGGATACAAGCTCCCAAGTATTGTTCTTCTGTAACGCTTCCATCTCCTCATCCATTGCTTTCCTCCATTTTGGATCTCCCAACGCATCCTGCACTTTGTTAGGTACTGATACAGCAGATATTTGATTCACAAATGATTCATATGACTTAGACAATCTCTTGGTAGACATAAAATTTGTCACTGGATATTTAGATTTGGCTTGAAGGGTAGGTTCATATGTTTTTGCTGGTTTACCCCTAGTAGACCTATTTGGTAACACATATTGTCTACTATTAGCATCACTAGTATTAACCCCAATAGAATCACTAACCTCAGATGGAAGATCTTCTGTACCAGGGAGACATGAGTCAGGGGTATTAGTAACAGCAGGCGAGGCAGGAGGGGCAGGAACACTTTCAGCTTCTGGTTCCTGAATCTCTGGAGCAATTGCACCAGAATCATCTGGTGGTGCCTGTCTATCATCTTCTGGTCTCTGAACATCTGGAGTGACTAGTGTATGTGAAGCTGATGCATCAGTAACCTCAACTGAATGACCTGTCTCCCCCTCGCCATGATACAGCTCTTCAAAATATGAATGCTCCCCCTGAAGAGCAGTATCAGAAGAGGTATAATAACTCATGTCCTCAAAGAAAGTGACATCCATAGTGACATAATACTTCCCAGTAGGTGGATGATAGCACTTATATCCTTTCTGATGTCCCCCATAACCAACAAACACACATTTCAGCGCCCGGGCATCCAACTTACTTGACCTTTGACTCTTTGGTATATGGACAAATGCAACACAACCAAAAACACGAGCAGGGTGATTATGAAAAGAAGGTAAAGAGACATGAGAAGCTAGTACCTCAAATGGTACCTTTCCCAGGAGGACACTAGATGGAAGACGATTAATAAGATGGGTAGATGCGATGATAGCATCACCCCACAGATCCTTAGGACAATGTGCACTGAAGAGAATACAACGAGCCATATCAAGTAAGTGACGATTTTTCCTTTCAGAGACCCCATTTTGTTCAGGTGTGTAAGGACACGTTTTCTGGTGGATAATCCCATGTGTTTGCAGAAAAGATTGAAAGACACGGTTTACATATTCCCCTCCATTATCAGAGCGAAGAACTTTAATTTTGGCATTGTACTGTTTTTGGACTTCGGAAGAAAAAGCTTGAAAAGCCGGAAAAACCTCATCCTTAGTTTTAAGAAGAACAACCCAAGTAAGACGTGTACAATCATCAATAAATGACACATAATATCGCATACCTGACACAGTAGGTTCTTTTGAAGGTCCCCAAACATCAGAATGAATTAATTCAAAAGGAACGACACTTTTATTAGAAATACGAGGTGAATAGGTTGAGCGATGACTCTTGCCCAAAACACATGTTTCACAATGTAAGACTGACTCATCCACACCAATAAATAAAGAAGGCATGGATTTCTTCATAACACTAAAAGATGGATGCCCTAAGCGACGATGCCACAACCAAACTTCACTTAGCCTGTCAGAAGTTGATATTAAAGCGGTCTGTGGCTGTGCTCCTGGTTTCGCCCCCACATAAGTCTGGTCCAGACGAAAAAGCCTGCCCCTCAAGTACCCCCGACCGAGTAACTCCCCAGTGAGAAGATCCTGAAAAATCACATACATAGGAAAAAAGGTCACAGAGCATTTGGATTCAACATTTAACTGTGAGACAGATATCAAATGATGAGATAAAGCAGGTACATATAACACATTTTGTAGCACTATTGTGGGAGTGATACAAACTGACCCTTTTCCTAACACAGGGAAGGCTTCACCATTAGCATTAGTAACATATGGTACTGGTGGAGAGGATAATTCAGTAAAGTAAGATTTGTCATAAGTCATATGATCTGAAGCACCTGAATCAATAATCCATGTATCACCACCAACAAAGCTAGAAATATTTAAGGCCATACCTATCTTACCACGACCAGCCACTGATGCTGTGGGTGTGGCGCCTTCTGCTGTATGATGGTCATGTCCGGATACACCATAGATGTCTGGTTCTTGGACCAACTGGATAGCTGCTCTTGCCTTGGGACGATAAGTAGACCTCTTAGGCCTAAGATGAGGGTACAACTTCCAACAAGACTCACGAGCATGGTCACCCTTGCAATAAGAGCAAGGGGGACGAGGTTGGTCCCCAAAGCCTGGTGGTGGTCCTTGCTTGTTCAGTGGAACTGAACTTGAATGCTGAAGGAGTGGGGCTGGTGCTCTCGCTTGAATAGTGAGACTAGAGACTTCAAGTTGTGCTTGAGTAAGACTTTCCTGCTGAGACTCATCCTTACGGATATATGTGAAAGCTATAATTAGGTTAGGAGGTTCTGTCATTCTGAGCAACTCTCCTTTGGCACTGTTGTGTTTTGCATCAAGACCCCTCAGAAAGTGATGAACTCGCTCAAGCTCCTTTTCCTTCAAGTACCAAACAAGATCCTCCTGGTTCTTGATCTTGCAAGGACGTTTCGTATCAATTTCAGCCCAAATGTTCCTTAACTTGGTGAAATACTGTGCCACTGGCTGCCCATTCTGTTGCATTGAAGAAGCAGTGCACATTAACTCATGAACCTGTATGAAATCAGACTCATTAGTATATAAATCTTCCAGTGTCTTCCAGATCGCCTGAGCTGTATCACATTGTTCCACCAGGTCGACTATGTCCTCATTCATGGCCTTGTACAAGACTGACATCACAAGACCATCATCATCTTCCCACTTAGTGTAAGCATTAACATCACTTTCACTAGGGGCCTTAATTGTCCCAGTTACATGCCCCATCTTGTGCATCCCTCGAAGATGAGCCGTCATGATTTTCTTCCATTTCCGAAAATTGGTTCCATTGAGTTTGGCACCCCCAAATGAACCACTTTCAGAATTCTTGACGGATACTTCAACTGTCTGAACATCTTTCCCCTGAGAACTTTCAACTCCAGAACCCATTGCAACACAAATACCAAATCAGTAATTTATGGAGCAAAAAACAAGAAAGGGCTGAATAAACCTGCGCCTGGTGCACTTGCACTGTCGGTGCACTGGAGCTGACAATAAATGGTGACTGAACCGGGTCGGGTCGGGTCACACCAGACGATCCGGGTTAGGTTGAGCAGGTGGGTCAAGCCGGGTCGGGTTGAGCAGGCGGGTCAAGCAAGCGGGTCGGGCTGAAGTCGGGTCGGACCACACTGAGCAGGGTCGAGAGAGAACCGAATCGGATCTGAGACAAACGACACGGGTCGGATCGACGTCGGCGACTAGGCACGGCGGCGGCTTCCTCTTCGGGGCTTCTGGACAGATCGTGTCGGGCTAGACGTCGGCCTGGGCAGAGATGGTGGCCGCAGAGCTGCTCCGGGGCATAGACGGCGACGGCAGCAGCTTCGGGGCAGAGGGCTGGCGACAGCAGCTTCGGGGAAGAGGGACGGCGACAGCAGAGGGCCGACGACAGCAGCCTCGGGGTACAAGGCCGGCGACAGCAGAGGGCAGGAGAGTGCGGCGGCAGTTGCAGCCCGGAGAGACCCCGTGAACAGTAACCCGTGACAGAAAAAAACAAACACCCGAACGGAAAAACGTCGTCCGGTGAAAACAAAAAATCGTTGGGAAAACGTCAACGAAAAAACTTGCAGCGGAAAAACAAAGAGACAAAGTCCTTTCGGATCTTTGCTCTGATACCAAGTCAAATATAACGAGGTTTGGAGAATGAATTTTCTGATATATTATTCGTCTCACAGAGGAGGCTATATATAGAGGTACAAGTTGTACAAACCCTACGTACTATGTACTACACATACAGAATAGGAAAGTAATAACAAATTAATTTACATTCCTAAACTAACTCCATGACTCACGCTAACATATAGCACACGAGTTTCTGGCCAGTTTCACTATCTTTAGGCATCCGGCTTTTTCAAGTTTAGGTAAGCTGGTAAACATTTTTGGACATATTTTGAACAATTCTAGTATCAAGAATGAGGTATTACCGCTCATTTTCAATTTTCATCCAATTCGAGCCAAAATGTCTAGCTACATAGCACACGAGTTTCTGGCCAGTTTCACTATCTTTAGAAATCCGGCTTATTCTAGTTTAGGTATGCTTATAAACATTTCCTGACATCTTTTAAACAATTCTAGTATCAAAAATTAGGTATTACCCCTCATTTTCAAGTTTTATCCAATTCGAGCCAAAACGTCTAGCTATATAGCACACGAGTTTCTGGCCAGTTTCACTATCTTTAGAAATCCGGCTTTTTCAAGTTTAGGTATTCTTATATGGAAAAAAGGACCAAACAGTGTCCCACCTTTTTAAGAAGCATAACTTTAGTATCCCACCTTTTAAAAACTTCAAAACGGTATCTCACGTTTTAAACCCGACACAAGATCAGTATCTACGGTCGTCATCTCCGTTACGGTGACAGATTAAATTCCAATAATGAAGGATAATTTCGTCTAATCACATCATAACCCTAGCTTTTGTGGAACATGCAGACTGCTTTTGTGAAATATGCATTGAAATGTTGTAGACTATGCATATTTAACTAGCTTTTGTAGAATATGCTTGTTTAACTATCTTTTGTAAATTAAACTTTGTTGGATGTGCCTATTTTCATGGCTTTTCAGACGTTTGAAATGCAAAATTATGTGTTTGAAAGTTTTATATATTCATTTGTTGTTACGGAATTGTTCAATTTAGAACAAGATAAAGGATGAACATGACGTCTAATTCACAAAGTTAGATGTGTTAAGTTATATATATATCAGGTACCAAAATTGTATAATTTTCTTAAAAGTTGTTCCAAAATTAGCTATCAAGTTGTATTTTAGTTTTAATTTTTTTTTACTTTGGAGGTAAATATGTTCTCTTGGCGGGAATATGTAGTTTTGGAGGCAAATATTTGATCTGGCGCCAAACTATTATATGGAATTGGCGGGAGGGACTGAACAGACGAAAATACCCTTCAAAATATGATAGCTTGGAAGCTCCGTCACGGAGATAACGACCTCAGATACTGATCTTGTGTCGGGTTTAAAACGTGAGATACCGTTTTCAAGTTTTTAAAAGGTGGGATACTAAAGTTATGCTTCTTAAAAAGGTGGGACACTGTTTGGTCTTTTTTCCCTTCTTATATACATTTCCTGACATCTTTTGAACAATTCAAGTATCAAAAATGAGGTAGTACCCTTCATTTTTGAGTTTCATCTAATTCGAACCAATAGGTGTAGCTATATAGCACACGAGTTTCTGGCTAGTTTCACTATCTTTAGAAATCCGGTTTTTTCAAGTTTAGTTATGCTTATAAACATTTCCTAACATCATTTGAACAATTCTAGTATCAAAAATGAGGTATTACCCCTCATTTTCAAGATTTATCCAATTCGAGCCAAAACGTCTAGCTACATGGCACACGAGTTTCTGGCCAGTTTCACTATCTTTAGAAATCCTACTTATTCTAGTTTAGGTATGCTTATAACCATTTCCTGACATCTTTTGAACAATTCTAGTATCAAAAATAAGGTATTACCCTTCATTTTCAAGTTTTATCCTATTCGGGCCAAAACGTCTAGCTATATAGCACACGAGTTTCTGGCCAATTTCACTATCTTTAGGCGTCCGGCTTTTTCTAGTTTAGGTACGCATATAAACATTTCCTGACATCTTTTGAACAATTCTAGTATCAAGAATGAGGTATTAACCCTCATTTTCAATTTTCATCCAATTCGAGTCAAAACGTCTAGCTATATAGCACTAGAGTTTCAGGCCAGTTTCACTATCTTTAGAAATCCGGATTTTTCAAGTTTAGGTATGCTTATAAACATTTATAGACATCTATTGAACAATTCTAGTATCAAAAATGAGGTATTACCACTTATTTTCAAGTTTCATCCAATCCAAGCCAAAACGTCTAGCTGTATAGCGCACGGGTTTCTGACCAGTTTCACTATCTTTAGAAATCCGGTTTTTTCAAGTTTAGGTATGCTTATAAACATTTCTTGACATCTTTTGTACAATTATAGTATCAGAAATGAGGTATTACCCCTCATTTTCCAGGTTTATCCAATTCGGGCCAAAACGTCTAGCAATATAGCACATGAGTTTCTGGCCAATTTCACTATCTTTAGAAATCCGGCTTTTTCAAGTTTAGGTATGCTTATAAACATTTCCTGACATCTATTAACCAATTCTAGTATCAACAATGAGGTATTACCACTCATTTTCAAGGTTCATCCAATTAGAGCGAAAACGTCTGTCTACATAGCATACGAGTTTCTGGCCAGTTTCACTATCTTTAGAAATCCAGCACATGAGTTTCTGGCCAATTTCACTATCTTTAGAAATCCGGCTTTTTCAAGTTTAGGTATGCTTATAAACATTTCCTGACATCTATTAACCAATTCTAGTATCAACAATGAGGTATTACCACTCATTTTCAAGGTTCATCCAATTAGAGCCAAAACGTCTGTCTACATAGCATACGAGTTTCTGGCCAGTTTCACTATCTTTAGCAATCCGGCTTTTTCCAGTTTAGGTATGCATATAAACATTTCCTGAAATCTTTTGAACAATTCTAGTATCAAAAATTAGGTATTACTCCTTATTTTCAAGTTTTATCCAATTCGAGCCAAAACGTCTAGCTATAAAACACACGAGTTTCTAGTCAGTTTCACTATTTATAGAAATCCGGATTTTTCTAGTTTAGGTATTCTTATATACATTTCTTGACATCTTTTGAACAATTCTAGTATTAAAAATGAGGTATTACCCCTCATTTTTGAGTTTCATCTAATTCGAACCAATAGCTCTAGCTATATAGCACACGAGTTTCTCGCTAGTTTCACTATCTTTAGAAATCCGGTTTTTTCAAGTTTAGTTATGCTTATAAAAATATCCTAACATCATTTGAACAATTCTAGTATCAAAAATGAGGTATTACCCCTCATTTTCAAGTTTTATCCAATTCGAGCCAAAACGTCTAGCTATATAGCACACGAGTTTCTCGCCAGTTTCACTATCTTTAGAAATCCGGCCTTTTCCATTTTTGGTACGCTTATAAACATTTCCTCACATCTTTTGAAAAATTCTAGTATCAAAAATTAGGTATTACCCCCCATTTTCAAGTTTTATCCAATTCGAGCCAAAACGTCTAGCTATAAAGCACACGAGTTTCTGGTCAGTTTCGCTATCTTTAGAAATCCGGCTTTTTCTAGTTTAGGTATTCTTATATACATTTCCTGACATATTTTGAACAATTCTAGTATAAAAAATGAGGTATTGCGCCTCATTTTTAAGTTTCATATAATTCGAGCCAAAACGTCTAGCTATATAGCACACGAGTTTCTGCCCAGTTTCACTATCTTTAGGCATCCGGCTTTTTCAAGTTTAGGTACGCATATAAACATTTCTTGACATGTTTTGAACAATTCTAGTATCAAGAATGAGGTATTACCCCTCATTTTCAATTTTCTTCCAATTCGAGACAAAACGTCTAGCTACATAACACACGAGTTTCTGCCCAGTTTCACTATCTTTAGAAATCCGGCTTATTCTAGTTTAGGTATGCTTATAACCATTTCCTGACATCTTTTGAATAATTCTAGTATCAAAAATGAGGTATTACCCTTCATTTTCAAGTTTTATCCAATTCGTGCCAAAACGTCTAGCTATATAGCACACGAGTTTCTGGCCAGTTTCACTATCTTTAGGCGTCCGGCTTTTTCTAGTTTAGGTACGCATATAAACATTTCCTGACGTCTTTTGAACAATTCTAGTATCAAGAATAAGGTATTAGCCCTCATTTTCAATTTTCATCCAATTCGAGTCAAAACGTCAATCTATATAGCACTGGAGTTTCATGCCAGTTTCACTATCTTTAGAAATTCGGCTTTTTCAAGTTTAGGTATGCTTATAAACATTTATAGACATCTATTGAACAATTCTAGTATCAAAAATGTGGTATTACCCCTCATTTTCAAGTTTTATCCAATTCGAGCCAAAACGTCTAGCTATATAGCACACGAGTTTCTGGCTAGTTTCACTATTTTTAGATATCCGGATTTTTCAATTTTAGGTACCCTTATAAACATTCCCGATATCTTTTGAACAATTCTAGTATCAACAATTAGGTATTACCACTCATTTTCAAGTTTCATCCAATTAGAGCCAAAACGTCTGGCTACATAGCAAAAGAGTTTCTGGCCAGTTTCACTATCTTTAGAAATCCGGCTTTTTCAAGTTTAGGTATGCTTATAAAGATTTCCTGACATCTTTTGAACAATTCTAGTATCAAAAATGAGGTGTTCCCCTCATTTTCATGTTTTATCCAATTCGAGCCAAAACATCTAGCTATATACAATACAAGTTTCTGGCCAGTTTCACTATCTTTAGAAATCCGGCTTTTTCAAGTTTAGGCATGCTTATAAACATTTATAGACATCTATTGAACAATTCTAGTATCAAAAATGAGGTATTACCATTCATTTTCAAGTTTCATACAATTCGAGCCAAAACGTCTAGCTACATAGCACACGAGTTTCTGGCCAGTTTCACTATCTTTAGAAATCCGGCTTATTCTAGTTTAGGTACGCATATAAACATTTCCTAACATCATTTGAACAATTCTAGTATCAAAAATGAGGTATTACCCCTCATTTTCAAGTTTTATTCAATTCGAGCCAAAACGTCTAGCTATATAGCACACGAGTTTCTGGCCAGTTTCACTATTTTTAGGCGTTGGGCTTTTTCTAGTTTAGGTACGCATATAAACATTTCCTGACATCTTTTGAACAATTCTAGTATCAAAAATGAGGTGTTCCCCTCATTTTCATGTTTTATCCAATTTGAGCCAAAACATCTAGCTATATAGCACACGAGTTTCTGGCCAGTTTCACTATCTTTAGGCATCCGGCTTTTTCAAGTTTAGGTAAGCTGGTAAACATTTTCGGACATATTTTGAACAATTCTAGTATCAAGAATGAGGTATTACCGCTCATTTTCAATTTTCATCCAATTCGAGCCAAAATGTCTAGCTACATAGCACACGAGTTTCTGGCCAGTTTCACTATCTTTAGAAATCCGGCTTATTCTAGTTTAGGTATGCTAATAAACATTTCCTAACATCTTTTGAACAATTCTAGTATCAAAAATTAGGTATTACCCCTCATTTTCAAGTTTTATCCAATTCGAGCCAAAACGTCTAGCTATATAGCACACGAGTTTCTGGCCAGTTTCACTATCTTTAGAAATCCGGCTTTTTCAAGTTTAGGTATTCTTATATACATTTCCTGACATCTTTTGAACAATTCAAGTATCAAAAATGAGGTAGTACCCTTCATTTTTGAGTTTCATCTAATTCGAACCAATAGGTGTAGCTATATAGCACACGAGTTTCTGGCTAGTTTCACTATCTTTAGAAATCCGGTTTTTTCAAGTTTAGTTATGCTTATAAACATTTCCTAACATCATTTGAACAATTCTAGTATCAAAAATGAGGTATTACCCCTCATTTTCAAGTTTTATCCAATTCGAGCCAAAACGTCTAGCTATATAGCACACGAGTTTCTGGCCAGTTTCACTATCTTTAGAAATCCGGCTTATTCTAGTTTAGGTAGGCTTATAACCATTTCCTGACATCTTTTGAACAATTCTAGTATCAAAAATGAGGTGTTCCCCTCATTTTCATGTTTTATCCAATTCGAGCCAAAACATCTAGCTATATAGCACACGAGTTTCTGGCCAGTTTCACTATCTTTAGGCTTCCGGATTTTTCAAGTTTAGGTAAGCTGGTAAACATTTTGGGACATATTTTGAACAATTCTAGTATCAAGAATGAGGAATTACGGCTCATTTTCAATTTTCATTCAATTCGAGCCAAAACGTCTAGCTACATGGCACACGAGTTTTTGGCCAGTTTCACTATCTTTAGAAATCCTACTTATTCTAGTTTAGGTATGCTTATAACCATTTCCTGACATCTTTTGAACAATTCTAGTATCAAAAATAAGGTATTACCCTTCATTTTCAAGTTTTATCCTATTCGGGCCAAAACGTCTAGCTATATAGCACACGAGTTTCTGGCCAATTTCACTATCTTTAGGCGTCCGGCTTTTTCTAGTTTAGGTACGCATATAAACATTTCCTGACATCTTTTGAACAATTCTAGTATCAAGAATGAGGTATTAACCCTCATTTTCAATTTTCATCTAATTCGAGTCAAAACGTCTAGCTATATAGCACTAGAGTTTCAGGCCAGTTTCACTATCTTTAGAAATCCGGCTTTTTCAAGTTTAGGTATGCTTATAAACATTTATAGACATCTATTGAACAATTCTAGTATCAAAAATGAGGTATTACCACTTATTTTCAAGTTTCATCCCATCCAATCCAAGCCAAAACGTCTACCTGTATAGCACACGGGTTTCTGACCAGTTTCACTATCTTTAGAAATCCGGTTTTTTCAAGTTTAGGTATGCTTATAAACATTTCTTGACATCTTTTGTACAATTATAGTATCAGAAATGAGGTATTACCCCTCATTTTCCAGGTTTATCCAATTCGGGCCAAAACGTCTAGCAATATAGCACATGAGTTTCTGGCCAATTTCACTATCTTTAGAAATCCGGCTTTTTCAAGTTTAGGTATGCTTATAAACATTTCCTGACATCAATTAACCAATTCTAGTATCAACAATGAGGTATTACCACTCATTTTCAAGGTTCATCCAATTAGAGCCAAAACGTCTGTCTACATAGCATACGAGTTTCTGGCCAGTTTCACTATCTTTAGCAATCCGGCTTTGTCCAATTTAGGTATGCATATAAACATTTCCTGAAATCTTTTGAACAATTCAAGTATCAAAAATTAGGTATTACTCCTTATTTTCAAGTTTTATCCAATTCGAGCCAAAACGTCTAGCTATAAAACACACGAGTTTCTAGTCAGTTTCACTATTTATAGAAATCCGGATTTTTCTAGTTTAGGTATTCTTATATACATTTCTTGACATCTTTTGAGCAATTCTAGTATCAAAAATGAGGTAGTACCCCTCATTTTTGAGTTTCATCTAATTCGAACCAATAGCTCTAGCTATATAGCACACGAGTTTCTCGCTAGTTTCACTATCTTTAGAAATCCGGTTTTTTCAACTTTAGTTATGCTTATAAAAATATCCTAACATCATTTGAACAATTCTAGTATCAAAAATGAGGTATTACCCCTCATTTACAAGTTTTATCCAATTCGAGCCAAAACGTCTAGCTATATAACACACGAGTTTCTGGCCAGTTTCACTATCTTTAGAAATCCGGCCTTTTCAATTTTTGGTACGCTTATAAACATTTCCTCACATCTTTTGAAAAATTCTAGTATCAAAAATTAGGTATTACCCCTCATTTTCAAGTTTTATCCAATTCGAGCCAAAACGTCTAGCTATAAAGCACACGAGTTTCTGGTCAGTTTCGCTATCTTTAGAATTCCGGCTTTTTCTAGTTTAGGTATTCTTATATACATTTCCTGACATATTTTGAACAATTCTAGTATCAAAAATGAGGTATTACGCCTCATTTTTGAGTTTCATCTAATTCGAGCCAAAACGTCTAGCTATATAGCACACGAGTTTCTGCCCAGTTTCACTATCTTTAGGCATCCGGCTTTTTCAAGTTTAGGTACGCATATAAACATTTCTTGACATGTTTTGAACAATTCTAGTATCAAGAATGAGGTATTACCCCTCATTTTCAATTTTCTTCCAATTCGAGACAAAACGTCTAGCTACTTAGCACACGAGTTTCTGGCCAGTTTCACTATCTTTAGAAATCCGGCTTATTCTAGTTTAGGTATGCTTATAATCATTTCCTGACATCTTTTAAAATTATTCTAGTATGAAAAATGAGGTATTACCCTTCATTTTCAAGTTTTATTCAATTCGTGCCAAAACGTCTAGCTATATAGCACACGAGTTTCTGGCCAGTTTCACTATCTTTAGGCGTCCGGCTGTTTCTAGTTTAGGTACGCATATAAACATTTCCTGACGTCTTTTGAACAATTCTAGTATCAAGAATAAGGTATTAGCCCTCATTTTCAATTTTCATCCAATTCGAGTCAAAACGTCTATCTATATAGCACTGGAGTTTCATGCCAGTTTCACTATCTTTAGAAATTCGGCTTTTTCAAGTTTAGGTATGCTTATAAACATTTATAGACATCTATTGAACAATTCTAGTATCAAAAATGTGGTATTACCCCTCATTTTCAAGTTTTATCCAATTCGAGCCAAAACGTCTAGCTATATAACACACGAGTTTCTGGCCAGTTTCACTATTTTTAGATATCCGGATTTTTCAATTTTAGGTACCCTTATAAACATTCCTGACATCTTTTAAACAATTCTAGTATCAACAATTAGGTATTACCACTCATTTTCAAGTTTCATCCAATTAGAGCCAAAACGTCTGCCTACATAGCAAAAGAGTTTCTGGCCAGTTTCACTATCTTTAGAAATCCGGCTTTTTTAAGTTTAGGTATGTTTATAAAGATTTCCTGACATCTTTTGAACAATTCTAGTATCAAAAATGAGGTGTTCCCCTCATTTTCATGTTTTATCCAATTCGAGCCAAAACATCTAGCTATATACAATACAAGTTTCTGGCCAGTTTCACTATCTTTAGAAATCTGGCTTTTTCAAGTTTAGGCATGCTTATAAACATTTATAGACATCTATTGAACAATTCTAGTATCAAAAATGAGGTATTACCATTCATTTTCAAGTTTCATACAATTCGAGCCAAAACGTCTAGCTACATAGCACACGAGTTTCTGGCCAGTTTCACTATCTTTAGAAATCCGGCTTATTCTAGTTTAGGTACGCATATAATCATTTCCTAACATCATTTGAACAATTCTAGTATCAAAAATGAGGTATTACCCCTCATTTTCAAGTTTTATTCAATTCGAGCCAAAACATTTAGCTATATAGCACACGAGTTTCTGGCCAGTTTCACTATCTTTAGGCGTCCGGCTTTTTCTAGTTTAGGTACGCATATAAACATTTCCTGACATCTTTTGAACAATTCTAGTATCAAGAATAAGGTATTAACCCTCATTTTCAATTTTCATCCAATTCGAGTCAAAACGTCTAGCTATATAGCACTGGAGTTTCAGGCCAGTTTCACTATCTTTAGAAATCCGGCTTTTTCAAGTTTAGGTATGCTTATAAACATTTCTTGACATCTTTTGTACAATTCTAGTATCAAAAATGAGGTATTACCCCTCATTTTCCAGGTTTATCCAATTCGGGCCAAAACGTCTAGCTATATAGCACACGAGTTTTTGGCCAATTTCACTATCTTTAGAAATCCGGCTTTTTCAAGTTTAGGTATGCTTATAAACATTTCCTGACATCTATTAACCAATTCTAGTATCAACAATGAGGTATTACCACTCATTTTCAAGGTTCATCCAATTAGAGCCAAAACGTCTGGCTACATAGCAAACGAGTTTCTAGCCAGTTTCACTATCTTTAGCAATCCGGATTTTTCCAGTTTAGGTATGCTTATAAACATTTCCTGAAATCTTCTGAACAATTCTAGTATCAAAAATGAGGTGTCCCCTCATTTTCAAGTTTTATCCAATTTAAGCCAAAACATCTAGCTATATAGCACACGAGTTTCTGGCAAGTTTCACTATCTTTAGGCATCCGGCTTTTTCAAGTTTAGGTAAGCTGGTAAACATTTTCGGACATATTTTGAACAATTCTAGTATCAAGAATGAGGTATTACCGCTAATTTTCAATTTTTATCCAATTCGAGCCAAAATGTCTAGCTACATAGCACACGAGTTTCTGGCCAGTTTCACTATCTTTAGAAATCCGGCTTATTCTAGTTTAGTTATGCTTATAAACATTTCCTGACATCTTTTGAACAATTCTAGTTTCCAAAATTAGGTATTGCCCCTCATTTTCAAGTTTTATCCAATTCGAGCCAAAACGTCTAGCTATATAGCACACGAGTTTTTGACGAGTTTCACTATTTTTAGAAATCCGGCTTTTTCAAGTTTAGGTATCCTTATATACATTTCGTGACATCTTTTGACCAATTCAAGTATCAAAAATTAGGTAGTACCCTTCATTTTTGAGTTTCATCTAATTCGAACCAATATGTGTAGCTATATAGCACACGAGTTTCTGGCTAGTTTCACTATCTTTAGAAAACCGGTTTTTTCAAGTTTAGTTATGCTTATAAACATTTCCTAACATCATTTGAACAATTGTAGTATCAAAAATGAGGTATTACCCCTCATTTTCAAGTTTTATCCAATTCGAGCCAAAACATCTAGCTATATAGCACACGAGTTTCTGGCCTGTTTCACTATCTTTAGCCGTCCGGCTTTTTCTAGTTTAGGTACGCATATAAACATTTCCTGACATCTTTTGAACAATTCTAGTATCAAGAATGAGGTATTAGCCCTCATTTTCAATTTTCATCCAATTCGAGTCAAAACGTCTAGCTATATAGCACTGGAGTTTCTAGCCAGTTTCACTATCTTTAGAAATCCGGCTATTTCAAGTTTAGGTATGCTTATAAACATTTACAGACATCTATTGAACAATTCTAGTATCAAAAATGAGGTATTACCACTCATTTTCAAGTTTCATCCAATCTAAGCCAAAACGTCTAGCTGTATAGCACACGAGTTTCTGGCCAGTTTCACTATCTTTAGAAATCCGGCTTTTTCAAGTTTAGGTATGCTTATAAACATTTCTTGACATCTTTTGTACAATTATAGTATCAGAAATGAGGTATTACCCCTCATTTTCCAGGTTTACCCAATTCGGGCCAAAACGTCTAGCTATATAGCACACGAGTTTCTGCCAATTTCACTATCTTTAGAAATCCGGTTTTTTCAAGTTTAGGTATGCTTATAAACATTTCCTGACATCTATTGAACAATTCTAGTATCAACAATGAGGTATTACCACTCATTTTCAAGGTTCATCCAATTAGAGCCAAAACGTCTGGCTACATAGCAAACGAGTTTCTGGCCAGTTTCACTATCTTTAGCAATCCGGCTTTTTCCAGTTTTGGTATGCTTATAAACATTTCCTGAAATCTTTTGAACAATTCTAGTATCAAAAATTAGGTATTACTCCTTATTTTCAAGTTTTATCCAATTCGAGCCAAAACGTCTAGCTATAAACCACACGAGTTTCTGGTCAGTTTCACTACTTATATACATTTCCTGACATCTTTTGAGCAATTCTAGTATCAAAAATGAGGTATTACCCCTCATTTTTGTGTTTCATCTAATTCGAACCAATAGCTCTAGCAGTATAGCATACGAGTTTCTAGCTAGTTTCACTATCTTTAGAATTCCGGTTTTTTCAAGTTTAGTTATGCTTATAAACATTTCCTAACATCATTTGAACAATTCTAGTATCAAAAATGAGGTATTACCCCTCATTTTCAAGTTTTATCCAATTCGAGCCAAAACGTCTAGCTATATAGCACACGAGTTTCTGGCCAGTTTCACTATCTTTAGAAATCCGGCTTTTTCAATTTTAGGTACGCTTATAAATATTTCCTGACATCTTTTAAACAATTCTAGTATCAAAAATTAGGTATTACCCCTCATTTTCATGTTTTATCCAATTCGAGCCAAAACGTATAGCTATATAGCACACGAGTTTCTGGCCAGTTTTACTATCTTTAGAAATCCGGCTTTTTTAATTTTAGGTACGCTTATAAATATTTCCTGACATCTTTTAAACAATTCTAGTATCAAAAATTAGGTATTACCCCTCATTTTCATGTTTTATCCAATTCGAGCCAAAACGTCTAGCTATATAGCACACGAGTTTCTGGTCAGTTTCGCTATCTTTAGAAATCTGGCTTTTTCTAGTTTAGGTATTCTTATATACATTTCCTGACATCTTTTGAACAATTCTAGTATCAAAAATGAGGTATTACGCCTTATTTTTGAGTTTCATCTGATTCGAGCCAAAACGTTTAGCTATATAGCACACGAGTTTCTACCCAGTTTCACTATCTTTAGGCATCCGGCTTTTTCAAGTTTAGGTACGCATATAAACTTTTCCTGACATGTTTTGAACAATTCTAGTATCAAGAATGAGGTATTACCCCTCATTTTCAATTTTCTTCCAATTCGAGTCTAGCTATATAGCACTGGAGTTTCTGGCCAGTTTCACTATCTTTAGAAATTCTGCTTTTTCAAGTTTTGGTATGCTTATAAACATTTCATGACATCTTTTGTACAATTCTAGTATCAAAAATGAGGTATTAGCCCTCATTTTCAAGTTTTATCCAATTCGGGCCAAAACATCTGCTATATAGCACACGAGTTTCTAGCCAGTTTCACTATCATTAGGCATCCGGCTTTTTCAAGTTTAGTTACACTGGTAAACATTTTCGAACATATTTTGAACAATTCTAGTATCAAGAATGAGGTATTACCGCTCATTTTATATTTTCATCCAATTCGAGCCAAAACGTTTAGCTACATAGCACACGAGTTTCTGGCCAGTTTCACTATCTTTAGAAATCCGGCTTATTCTAGTTTAGGTATGCTTATAAACATTTCATGACATCTTTTGAACAATTCTAGTATCGAAAATTAGGTAATACCCCTCATTTTCAAGTTTTATCCAATTCGAGCCAAAACGTCTAGCTATATAGCACACGAGTTTCTGGCCAGTTTCACTATCTTTAGAAATCCGGCTTTTTCAAGTTTAGGTATTCTTATATACATTTCCTGACATCTTTTGAACAATTCAAGTATCAAAAATTAGGTAGTACCCTTCATTTTTGAGTTTCATCTAATTCGAACCAATATGTGTAGCTATATAGCACACGAGTTTCTGGCTAGTTTCACTATCTTTAGAAATCCGGTTTTTTCAAGTTTAGTTATGCTTATAAACATTTCCTAACATCATTTGAACAATTCTAGTATCAAAAATGAGGTATTACCCCTCATTTTCAAGTTTTATCCAATTCGAGCCAAAACATCTAGCTATATAGCACACGAGTTTCTGGCCTGTTTCACTATCTTTAGCTGTCCGGCTTTTTTCTAGTTTAGGTACGCATATAAACATTTCCTGACATCTTTTGAACAATTCTAGTATCAAAAATGAGGTATTACCCTTCATTTTCAAGTTTTATCCAATTCGGGCCAAAACGTCTAGCTAAATAGCACACGAGTTTCTGGCTAGTTTCACTATCATTAGAAATCTGGTTTTTTCAAGTTTAGTTATGCTTATAAACATTTCCTAACATCATTTGAACAATTCTAGTATCAAAAATGAGGTATTACCCCTCATTTTCAAGTTTTATCCAATTCGAGCCGAAACGTCTACCTATATAGCACACGAGTTTCTGGCCAGTTTCACTATCTTTAGAAATCCGGCTTATTCTAGTTTAGGTATGCTTATAACCATTTCCTGACATCTTTTGAACAATTCTAGTATCAAAAATGAGGTATTACCCTTCATTTTCAAGTTTTATCCAATTCGGGCCAAAACGTCTAGCTATATAGTACACGAGTTTCTGGCCAGTTTCACTATCTTTAGCCGTCCGGCTTTTTCTAGTTTAGGTACGCATATAAACATTTCCTGACATCTTTTGAACAATTCCAGTATCAAGAATGAGGTATTAGCCCCCATTTTCAATTTTCATCCAATTCGAGTCAAAACGTCTAGCTATATAGCACTGGAGTTTCAGGCCAGTTTCACTATCTTTAGAAATTCGGCTATTTCAAGTTTAGGTATGCTTATAAACATTTATAGACATCTATTGAACAATTCTTGTATCAAAAATGAGGTATTACCACTCATTTTCAAGTTTCATCCAATTCGAGCCAAAACGTCTAGCTATATAGCACACGAGTTTCTGATCAGTTTCACTATTTATAGAAATCCGGATTTTTCTAGTTTAGGTATTCTTATATACATTTCCTGACATCTTTTGAACAATTCTAGTATCAAAAATGAGGTATTACCCCTCATTTTTGAGTTTCATCTAATTCGAACCAATAGCTCTAGCTATATAGCACATGAGTTTCTGGCCAGTTTCACAATATTTAGGTGTCCGGCTTTTTCTAGTTTAGGTACGCATATAAACATTTCCTGACATCTTTTGAACAATTCTAGTATCAAGAATGAGGTATTAGCCCTCATTTTCAATTTTCATCCAATTCGAGTCAAAACGTCTAGCTATATAGCACTGGAGTTTCAGGCCAGTTTCACTATCTTTAGAAATCCGGTTTTTTCAAGTTTAGGTATGCTTATAAACATTTATAGACATCTATTGAACAATTCTAGTATCAAAAATGAGGTATTACCACTCATTTTCAAGTTTCATCCAATTAGAGCCAAAACTTCTAGCTATATAGCACACTAGTTTCTGGCCAGTTTCACTATCTTTAGAAATCCGGCTTTTTCAAGTTTAGGTATGCTTATAAACATTTATTGACATCTTTTGTACAATTCTAGTATCAAAAATGAGGTATTACCCCTCATTTTCCAGGTTTATCCAATTCGGGCCAAAACGTCTAGCTATATAGCACACGAGTTTCTGGCTAATTTCACTATCTTTAGAAATCCGGCTTTTTCAAGGTTAGGTATGCTTATAAACATTTCCTGACATCTATTGAACAATTCTAGTATCAACAATGAGGTATTATCACTCATTTTCAAGGTTCATCCAATTAGAGCCAAAACGTCGGGCTACATAGCAAACGAGTTTCTGGCCAGTTTCACTGTCTTTAGCAATCCGGCTTTTTCCAGTTTAGGTATGCTTATAAACATTTCCATAATCTTTTGAACAATTCTAGTATCAAAAATTAGGTATTACTCCTTATTTTCTAGTTTTATCCAATTCGAGCCAAAACGTCTAGCTATAAAGCACACGAGTTTCTGGTCAGTTTTACTATTTATAGAAATCCGGATTTTTCTAGTTTAGGTATTCATATATACATTTCCTGACATCTTTTGAACAATTCTAGTATCAAAAATGAGGTATTACCCCTCATTTTTGAGTTTCACCTAATTCGAACCAATAGCTCTAACTATATAGCACACGAGTTTCTAGCTAGTTTCACTATCTTTAGAAATCCGGTTTTTTCAAGTTTAGTTATGCTTATAAACATTTCCTAACATCATTTGAATAATTCTAGTATTAAAAATGTGGTATTACCCCACATTTTCAAGTTTTATCCAATTCGAGCCAAAACGTCTAGCTATATAGCACACGAGTTTCTGTCCAGTTTCACTATCTTTAGAAATCCGGCTTTTTCAAGTTTAGACATTCTTATATGCATTTCCTGACATCTTTTGAACAATTCTAGTATCAAAAATGAGGTATTACCCTTCATTTTCAAGTTTTATTGAATTCGAGCCAAAACGTCTAGCTATATAGCACACGAGTTTTTGGCCAGTTTCACTATCTTTAGAAATCCGGCTTTTTCAATTTTAGGTACGCTTATAAACATTTTCTGACATCTTCTGAACAATTCTAGTATCAAAAATTAGGTATTACCCCTCATTTTCAAGTTTTATCCAATTCGAGCCAAAACGTCTAACTATAAAGCACACGAGTTTCTGGTCAGTTTCGCTATCTTTAGAAATCCGGCTTTTTCTAGTTTAGGTATGCTTATAAACATTTCCTGACATCTTTTGAACAATTCTAGTATCAAAAATGAGGTGTTCCCCTCATTTTCATGTTTTATCCAATTCGAGCCAAAACATCTAGCTATATAGCACACGAGTTTCTGGCCAGTTTCACTATCATTAGGCTTCCGGATTTTTCAAGTTTAGGTAAGCTGGTAAACATTTTGGGACATATTTTGAACAATTCTAGTATCAAGAATGAGGAATTACCGCTCATTTTCAATTTTCATCCAATTCGAGCCAAAACGTCTAGCTACATGGCACACGAGTTTCTGGCCAGTTTCACTATCTTTAGAAATCCTGCTTATTCTAGTTTAGGTATGCTTATAACCATTTCCTGACATCTTTTGAACAATTCTAGTATCAAAAATAAGGTATTACCCTTCATTTTCAAGTTTTATCCAATTCGGGCCAAAACGTCTAGCTATATAGCACACGAGTTTCTGGCCAATTTCACTATCTTTAGGCGTCCGGCTTTTTCTAGTTTAGGTACGCATATAAACATTTCCGGACATCTTTTGAACAATTCTAGTATCAAGAATGAGGTATTAACCCTCATTTTCAATTTTCATCCAATTCGAGTCAAAACGTCTAGCTATATAGCACTAGAGTTTCAGGCCAGTTTTACTATCTTTAAAAATCCGGCTTTTTCAAGTTTAGGTATGCTTATAAACATTTACAGACATCTATTGAACAATTCTAGTATCAAAAATGATGTATTACCACTCATTTTCAAGTTTCATCCAATCCAAGCCAAAACGTCTAGCTGTATAGCACACGAGTTTCTGGCCAGTTTCACTATCTTTAGAAATCCGGCTTTTTCAAGTTTAGGTATGCTTATAAACATTTCTTGACATCTTTTGTACAATTATAGTATCAGAAATGAGGTATTACCCCTCATATTCCAGGTTTATCCAATTCGGGCCAAAACGTCTAGCTATATAGCACACGAGTTTCTGGCCAATTTCACTATCTTCAGAAATCCGGTTTTTTCAAGTTTAGGTATGCTTATAAACATTTCCTGACATCTATTGAACAATTCTAGTATCAACAATGAGGTATTACCACTCATTTTCAAGGTTCATCCAATTAGAGCCAAAACGTCTGGCTACATAGCAAACGAGTTTCTGGCCAGTTTCACTATCTTTAGCAATCCGGCTTTTTCCAGTTTAGGTATGCTTATAAACATTTCCTGAAATCTTTTGAACAATTCTAGTATCAAAAATTAGGTATTACTCCTTATTTTCAAGTTTTATCCAATTCGAGCCAAAACGTCTAGCTATAAACCACACGAGTTTCTGGTCAGTTTCACTATTTATAGAAATCCAGATTTTTCTAGTTTAGGTATTCTTATATACATTTCCTGACATCTTTTGAGCAATTCTAGTATCAAAAATGAGGTATTACCCCTCATTTTTGTGTTTCATCTAATTCGAACCAATAGCTATAGCTATATAGCACACGAGTTTCTGGCCAGTTTCACTATCTTTAGAAATCCGGCTTTTTCAATTTTAGGTACGCTTATAAATATTTCCTGACATCTTTTAAACAATTCTAGTATCAAAAATTAGGTATTACCCCTCATTTTCATGTTTTATCCAATTCCAGCCAAAACGTCTAGCTATATAGCACACGAGTTTCTGGCCAGTTTCACTATCTTTAGAAATCCGGCTTTTTCAATTTTAGGTACGCTTATAAATATTTCCTGACATCTTTTAAACAATTCTAGTATCAAAAATTAGGTATTACCCCTCATTTTCATGTTTTATCCAATTGGAGCCAAAACGTCTAGCTATATAGCACACGAGTTTCTGGTCAGTTTCGCTATCTTTAGAAATCTGGCTTTTTCTAGTTTAGGTATTCTTATATACATTTCCTGACATCTTTTGAACAATTCTAGTATCAAAAATGAGGCATTACCCCTCATTTTTGTGTTTCATCTAATTCGAACCAATAGCTCTAGCTATATAGCATACGAGTTTCTAGCTAGTTTCACTATCTTTAGAATTCCGGTTTTTTCAAGTTTAGTTATGCTTATAAACATTTCCTAACTTCATTTGAACAATTCTAGTATCAAAAATGAGGTATTACCCCTCATTTTCAAGTTTTATCCAATTCGAGCCAAAACGTCTAGCTATATAGCACACGAGTTTCTGGCCAGTTTCACTATCTTTAGAAATCCGGCTTTTTCAATTTTAGGTACGCTTATAAATATTTCCTGACATCTTTTAAACAATTCTAGTATCAAAAATTAGGTATTACCCCTCATTTTCATGTTTTATCCAATTCGAGCCAAAACGTCTAGCTATATAGCACACGAGTTTCTGGCCAGTTTCACTATCTTTAGAAATCCGGCTTTTTCAATTTTAGGTACGCTTATAAATATTTCCTGACATCTTTTAAACAATTCTAGTATCAAAAATTAGGTATTACCCCTCATTTTCATGTTTTATCCAATTCGAGCCAAAACATCTAGCTATATAGCACACGAGTTTCTGGTCAGTTTCGCTATCTTTAGAAATCTGGCTTTTTCTAGTTTAGGTATTATTATATACATTTCCTGACATCTTTTGAACAATTCTAGTATCAAAAATGAGGTATTACGCCTTATTTTTGAGTTTCATCTGATTCGAGCCAAAACGTTTAGCTATATAGCACACGAGTTTCTACCTAGTTTCACTATCTTTAGGCATCCGGCTTTTTCAAGTTTAGGTACGCATATAAACTTTTCCTGACATGTTTTAAACAATTCTAGTATCAAGAATGAGGTATTACCACTCATTTTCAAGTTTCATCTAATTAGAGCCAAAACTTCTAGCTATATAGCACACTAGTTTCTGGCCAGTTTCACTATCTTTAGAAATCCGGCTTTTACAAGTTTAGGTATGCTTATAAACATTTATTGACATCTTTTGTACAATTCTAGTATCAAAAATGAGGTATTACCCCTCATTTTCCAGGTTTATCCAATTCGGGCCAAAACGTCTAGCTATATAGCACACGAGTTTCTGGCCAATTTCACTATCTTTAGAAATCCGGCTTTTTCAAGGTTAGGTATGCTTATAAACATTTCCTGACATCTATTGAACAATTCTAGTATCAACAATGAGGTATTACCACTCATTTTCAAGGTTCATCCAATTAGAGCCAAAACGTCGGGCTACATAGCAAACGAGTTTCTGGCCAGTTTCACTGTCTTTAGCAATCCGGCTTTTTCCAGTTTAGGTATGCTTATAAACATTTCCAGAATCTTTTGAACAATTCTAGTATCAAAAATTAGGTATTACTCCTTATTTTCTAGTTTTATCCAATTCGAGCCAAAACGTCTAGCTATAAAGCACACGAGTTTCTGGTCAGTTTTACTATTTATAGAAATCCGGATTTTTCTAGTTTAGGTATTCATATATACATTTCCTGACATCTTTTGAACAATTCTAGTATCAAAAATGAGGTATTACCCCTCATTTTTGAGTTTCACCTAATTCGAACCAATAGCTCTAACTATATAGCACACGAGTTTCTAGCTAGTTTCACTATCTTTAGAAATCCGGTTTTTTCAAGTTTAGGTATGCTTATAACCATTTCATGACATCTTTTGAACAATTCTAGTATCAAAAATTAGGTATTACCCCTCATTTTCAAGTTTTATCCAATTCGAGCCAAAACGTCTAGCTCTATAGCACACGAGTTTCTGTCCAGTTTCACTATCTTTAGAAATCCGGCTTTTTCAAGTTTAGACATTCTTATATGCATTTCCTGACATCTTTTGAACAATTCTAGTATCAAAAATGAGGTATTACCCTTCATTTTCAAGGTTCATCCAATTAGAGCCAAAACGTCGGGCTACATAGCAAACGAGTTTCTGGCCAGTTTCACTGTCTTTAGCAATCCGGCTTTTTCCAGTTTAGGTATGCTTATAAACATTTCCATAATCTTTTGAACAATTCTAGTATCAAAAATTAGGTATTACTCCTTATTTTCTAGTTTTATCCAATTCGAGCCAAAACGTCTAGCTATAAAGCACACGAGTTTCTGGTCAGTTTTACTATTTATAGAAATCCGGATTTTTCTAGTTTAGGTATTCATATATACATTTCCTGACATCTTTTGAACAATTCTAGTATCAAAAATGAGGTATTACCCCTCATTTTTGTGTTTCACCTAATTCGAACCAATAGCTCTAGCTATATAGCACACGAGTTTCTAGCTAGTTTCACTATCTTTAGAAATCCGGTTTTTTCAAGTTTAGTTATGCTTATAAACATTTCCTAACATCATTTGAATAATTCTAGTATTAAAAATGTGGTATTACCCCTCATTTTCAAGTTTTATCCAATTCGAGCCAAAACGTCTAGCTATATAGCACACGAGTTTCTGTCCAGTTTCACTATCTTTAGAAATCCGGCTTTTTCAAGTTTAGACATTCTTATATGCATTTCCTGACATCTTTTGAACAATTCTAGTATCAAAAATGAGGTATTACCCTTCATTTTCAAGTTTTATTGAATTCGAGCGAAAACGTTTAGCTATATAGCACACGAGTTTCTACCCAGTTTCACTATCTCTAGGCATCCGGCTTTTTCAAGTTTAGGTACGCTTATAAACATTTTCTGACATCTTCTGAACATTTCTAGTATCAAAAATTAGGTATTACCCCTCATTTTCAAGTTTTATCCAATTCGAGCCAAAACGTCTAGCTATAAAGAACACGAGTTTTTGGCCAGTTTCACTATCTTTAGAAATCCGGCTTTTTCAATTTTAGGTACGCTTATAAACATTTTCTGACATCTTCTGAACATTTCTAGTATCAAAAATTAGGTATTACCCCTCATTTTCAAGTTTTATCCAATTCGAGCCAAAACGTCTAGCTATAAAGCACACGAGTTTCTGGTCAGTTTCGCTATCTTTAGAAATCCGGCTTTTTCTAGTTTAGGTATGCTTATAAACATTTCCTGACATCTTTTGAACAATTCTAGTATCAAAAATGAGGTGTTCCCCTCATTTTCATGTTTTATCCAATTCGAACCAAAACATCTAGCTATATAGCACACGAGTTTCTGGCCAGTTTCACTCTCTTTAGGCTTCCGGATTTTTCAAGTTTAGGTAAGCTGGTAAACATTTTGGGACATATTTTGAACAATTCTAGTATCAAGAATGAGGAATTACCGCTCATTTTCAATTTTCATCCAATTCGAGCCAAAACGTCTAGCTACATGGCACACGAGTTTCTGGCCAGTTTCACTATCTTTAGAAATCCTGCTTATTCTAGTTTAGGTATGCTTATAACCATTTCATGACATCTTTTGAACAATTCTAGTATCAAAAATTAGGTATTACCCCTCATTTTCAAGTTTTATCCAATTCGAGCCAAAACGTCTAGCTATATAGCACACGAGTTTCTGTCCAGTTTCACTATCTTTAGAAATCCGGCTTTTTCAAGTTTAGACATTCTTATATGCATTTCCTGACATCTTTTGAACAATTCTAGTATCAAAAATGAGGTATTACCCTTCATTTTCAAGGTTCATCCAATTAGAGCCAAAACGTCGGGCTACATAGCAAACGAGTTTCTGGCCAGTTTCACTGTCTTTAGCAATCCGGCTTTTTCCAGTTTAGGTATGCTTATAAACATTTCCATAATCTTTTGAACAATTCTAGTATCAAAAATTAGGTATTACTCCTTATTTTCTAGTTTTATCCAATTCGAGCCAAAACGTCTAGCTATAAAGCACACGAGTTTCTGGTCAGTTTTACTATTTATAGAAATCCGGATTTTTCTAGTTTAGGTATTCATATATACATTTCCTGACATCTTTTGAACAATTCTAGTATCAAAAATGAGGTATTACCCCTCATTTTTGTGTTTCATCTAATTCGAACCAATAGCTCTAGCTATATAGCATACGAGTTTCTAGCTAGTTTCACTATCTTTAGAATTCCGGTTTTTTCAAGTTTAGTTATGCTTATAAACATTTCCTAACTTCATTTGAACAATTCTAGTATCAAAAATGAGGTATTACCCCTCATTTTCAAGTTTTATCCAATTCGAGCCAAAACGTCTAGCTATATAGCACACGAGTTTCTGGCCAGTTTCACTATCTTTAGAAATCCGGCTTTTTCAATTTTAGGAACGCTTATAAATATTTCCTGACATCTTTTAAACAATTCTAGTATCAAAAATTAGGTATTACCCCTCATTTTCATGTTTTATCCAATTCGAGCCAAAACGTCTAGCTATATAGCACACGAGTTTCTGGCCAGTTTCACTATCTTTAGAAATCCGGCTTTTTCAATTTTAGGTACGCTTATAAATATTTCCTGACATCTTTTAAACAATTCTAGTATCAAAAATTAGGTATTACCCCTCATTTTCATGTTTTATCCAATTCGAGCCAAAACGTTTAGCTATATAGCACACGAGTTTCTGGTCAGTTTCGCTATCTTTAGAAATCTGGCTTTTTCTAGTTTAGGTATTCTTATATACATTTCCTGACATCTTTTGAACAATTCTAGTATCAAAAATGAGGTATTACGCCTTATTTTTGAGTTTCATCTGATTCGAGCCAAAACGTTTAGCTATATAGCACACGAGTTTCTACCTAGTTTCACTATCTTTAGGCATCCGGCTTTTTCAAGTTTAGGTACGCATATAAACTTTTCCTGACATGTTTTGAATAATTCTAGTATCAAGAATGAGGTATTACCCCTCAGTTTCAATTTTCTTCCAATTCGAGTCTAGCTATATAGCACTGGAGTTTCTGGCCAGTTTCACTATCTTTAGAAATTCTGCTTTTTCAAGTTTTGGTATGCTTATAAACATTTCATGACATCTTTTGTACAATTCTAGTATCAAAAATGAGGTATTAGCCCTCATTTTCAAGTTTTATCCAATTCGGGCCAAAACATCTGCTATATAGCACACGAGTTTCTAGCCAGTTTCACTATCTTTAGGCATCCGGCTTTTTCAAGTTTAGGTACACTGGTAAACATTTTCGAACATATTTTGAACAATTCCAGTATCAAGAATGTGGTATTACCGCTCATTTTATATTTTCATCCAATTCGAGCCAAAACGTTTAGCTACATAGCACACGAGTTTCTGGCCAGTTTCACTATCTTTAGAAATCCGGCTTATTCTAGTTTAGGTATGCTTATAAACATTTCATGACATCTTTTGAACAATTCTAGTATCAAAAATTAGGTATTACCCCTCATTTTCAAGTTTTATCCAATTCGAGCCAAAACGTCAAGCTATATAGCACACGAGTTTCTGTCCAGTTTCACTATCTTTAGAAATCCGGCTTTTTCAAGTTTAGGCATTCTTATATGCATTTCCTGACATCTTTTGAACAATTCTAGTATCAAAAATGAGGTATTACCCTTCATTTTTGAGTTTCATCTAATTCGAACCAATAGGTGTAGCTATATAGCACACGAGTTTCTGGCTAGTTTCACTATCTTTAGAAATCCGGTTTTTTCAAGTTTAGTTATGCTTAGAAACATTTCCTGACATCATTTGAACAATTCTAGTATCAAAAATGAGGTATTACCCCTCATTTTCATGTTTTATCCAATTCGAGCCAAAACGTCTAGCTATATAGCACACGAGTTTCTGGCAAGTTTCACTATCTTTAGAAATCCGGCTTTTTCAATTTTAGGTATGCTTATAAACTTTTCCTGACATGTTTTGAACAATTCTAGTATCAAGAATGAGGTATTACCCCTCATTTTCAATTTTCTTCCAATTCGAGTCTAGCTATATAGCACTGGAGTTTCTGGCCAGTTTCACTATCTTTAGAAATTCTGATTTTTCAAGTTTTGGTATGCTTATAAACATTTCATGACATCTTTTGTACAATTCTAGTATCAAAAATGAGGTATTAGCCCTCATTTTCAAGTTTTATCCAATTCGGGCCAAAACATCTGCTATATAGCACACGAGTTTCTAGCCAGTTTCACTATCTTTAGGCATCCGGCTTTTTCAAGTTTAGGTACACTGGTAAACATTTTCGAACATATTTTGAACAATTCTAGTATCAAGAATGAGGTATTACCGCTCATTTTATATTTTCATCCAATTCGAGCCAAAACGTTTAGCTACATAGCACACGAGTTTCTGGCCAGTTTCACTATCTTTAGAAATCCGGCTTATTCTAGTTTAGGTATGCTTATAAACATTTCATGACATCTTTTGAACAATTCTAGTATCAAAAATTAGGTATTACCCCTCATTTTCATGTTTTATCCAATTCGAGCCAAAACGTCTAGCTATATAGCACACGAGTTTCTGTCCAGTTTCACTATCTTTAGAAATCCGGCTTTTTCAAGTTTAGGCTTTCTTATATGCATTTCCTGACATCTTTTGAACAATTCTAGTATCAAAAATGAGGTATTACCCTTCATTTTTGAGTTTCATCTAATTCGAACCAATAGGTGTAGCTATATAGCACACGAGTTTCTGGCTAGTTTCACTATCTTTAGAAATCCGGTTTTTTCAAGTTTAGTTATGCTTAGAAACATTTCCTGACATCATTTGAACAATTCTAGTATCAAAAATGAGGTATTACCCCTCATTTTCATGTTTTATCCAATTCGAGCCAAAACGTCTAGCTATATAGCACACGAGTTTCTGGCAAGTTTCACTATCTTTAGAAATCCGGCTTTTTCAATTTTAGGTACTCTTATAAACATTTCCTAACATCTTTTGAACAATTCTAGTATCAAAAATTTGGTATTACCCCTGATTTTCAAATTTTATCCAATTCGAACCAAAACGTCTAGCTATAAAACACACGAGTTTCTGGTCAGTTTCGCTATCTTTAGAAATCTGGCTTTTTCTAGTTTAGGTATTCTTATATATATTTCCTGACAACTTTTGAACAATTCTCGTATCAAAAATGAGGTATTACGTCTCATATTTGAGTTTCATCTAATTCGAACCAACAGGTCTAGCTATATAGTACACGAGTTTCTGGCCAGTTTCACTATCTTTATAAATCCGGCTTTTTCAAGTTTAGTTATGCTTATAAATCTTTCCTGACATCTTTTGAACAATTCTAGTTTCAAAAATGTGTTATTACCCCTCATTTTCAAGTTTTATCCAATTCGAGCCAAAACGTCTAGCTATATAGCACACGAGTTTCTGGCCAGTTTCACTATCTTTAGAAATCCGGATTTTTCAATTTTAGGTACGCTTATAAACATTCCTGACATCTTTTGAACAATTCTAGTATCAACAATGAGGTATTTCCACTCCTTTTCAAGTTTCATCCAATTAGAGCCAAAACGTCTGGCTACATAGCAAACGAGTTTCTAACCAGTTTCACTATCTTTAGAAATCCGGCTTTTTCAAGTTTAGGTATGCTTATAAAGATTTCCTGACATCTTTTGAACAATTCTAGTATCAAAAATGAGGTGTTCCCATCATTTTCATGTTTTATCCAGTTTGAGCCAAAACATCTAGCTATATAGCACACGAGTTTCTGGCCAGTTTCACTATCTTTAGGCATCCGGCTTTTTCAAGTTTAGGTAAGCTGGTAAACATTTTCGGACATACTTTTAACAATTCTAGTATCAAGAATGAGGTATTACCGCTCATTTTCAATTTTCATCCAATTCGAGCCAAAATGTCTAGCTACATAGCACACGAGTTTCTGGCCAGTTTCACTATCTTTAGAAATCCGGCTTATTCTAGTTTAGGTATGCTTATAAACATTTTCTGACATCTTTTGAACAATTCTAGTATAAAAAATTAGGTATTACCCCTCATTTTCAAGTTTTATCCAATTCGAGCCAAAACGTCTAGCTATATAGCACACGAGTTTCTGGCCAGTTTCACTATCTTTAGAAATCCGGCTTTTTCAAGTTTAGGTATTCTTATATACATTTCCGGACATCTTTTGAACAATTCAAGTATCAAAAATGAGGTAGTACCCTTCATTTTTGAGTTTCATCTAATTCGAACCAATAGGTGTAGCTATATAGCACACGAGTTTCTGGCTAGTTTCACTATCTTTAGAAATCCGGTTTTTTCAAGTTTAGTTATGCTTATAAACATTTCCTAACATTATTTGAACAATTCTAGTATCAAAAATGAGGTATTACCCCTCATTTTCAAGTTTTATCCAATTCGAGCCAAAACATCTAGCTATATAGCACACGAGTTTCTGGCCTGTTTCACTATCTTTAGCCGTCCGGCTTTTTTCTAGTTTAGGTACGCATATAAACATTTCCTGACATCTTTTGAACAATTCTAGTATCAAAAATGAGGTATTACCCCTCATTTTCAAGTTTTATTCAATTCGGGCCAAAACGTCTAGCTAAATAGCACACGAGTTTCTGGCTAGTTTCACTATCATTAGAAATCCGGTTTTTTCAAGTTTAGTTATGCTTATAAACATTTCCTAACATCATTTGAACAATTCTAGTATCAAAAATGAGGTATTACCCCTCATTTTAAAGTTTTATCCAATTCGAGCCGAAACGTCTAGCTATATAGCACACGAGTTTCTGGCCAGTTTCACTATCTTTAGAAATCCGGCTTATTCTAGTTTAGGTATGCTTATAACCATTTCCTGACATCTTTTGAACAATTCTAGTATCAAAAATGAGGTATTACCCTTCATTTTCAAGTTTTATCCAATTCGGGCCAAAACGTCTAGCTATATAGTACACGAGTTTCTGGCCAGTTTCACTATCTTTAGCCGTCCGGCTTTTTCTAGTTTAGGTACGCATATAAACATTTCCTGACATCTTTTGAACAATTCCAGTATCAAGAATGAGGTATTAGCCCCCATTTTCAATTTTCATCCAATTCGAGTCAAAACGTCTAGCTATATAGCACTGGAGTTTCAGGCCAGTTTCACTATCTTTAGAAATTCGGCTATTTCAAGTTTAGGTATGCTTATAAACATTTATAGACATCTATTGAACAATTCTTGTATCAAAAATGAGGTATTACCACTCATTTTCAAGTTTCATCCAATTCGAGCCAAAACGTCTAGCTATATAGCACACTAGTTTCTGGCCAGTTTCACTATCTTTAGAAATCCGGCTTTTTCCAGTTTAGGTATGCTTATAAACATTTCCAGAATCTTTTGAACAATTCTAGTATCAAAAATTAGGTATTACTCCTTATTTTCTAGTTTTATCCAGTTCGAGCCAAAACGTCTAGCTATAAAGCACACGAGTTTCTGGTCAGTTTTACTATTTATAGAAATCCGGATTTTTCTAGTTTAGGTATTCATATATACATTTCCTGACATCTTTTGAACAATTCTAGTATCAAAAATGAGGTATTACCCCTCATTTTTGAGTTTCACCTAATTCGAACCAATAGCTCTAGCTATATAGCACACGAGTTTCTAGCTAGTTTCACTATCTTTAGAAATCCGGTTTTTTCAAGTTTAGTTATGCTTATAAACATTTCCTAACATCAATTGAATAATTCTAGTATTAAAAATGTGGTATTACCCCTCATTTTCAAGTTTTATCCAATTCGAGCCAAAACGTCTAGCTATATAGCACACGAGTTTCTGTCCAGTTTCACTATCTTTAGAAATCCGGCTTTTTCAAGTTTAGACATTCTTATATGCATTTCCTGACATCTTTTGAACAATTCTAGTATCAAAAATGAGGTATTACCCTTCATTTTCAAGTTTTATTGAATTCGAGCCAAAACGTTTAGCTATATAGCACACGAGTTTCTACCCAGTTTCACTATCTCTAGGCATCCGGCTTTTTCAAGTTTAGGTACGCTTATAAACATTTTCTGACATCTTCTGAACATTTCTAGTATCAAAAATTAGGTATTACCCCTCATTTTCAAGTTTTATCCAATTCGAGCCAAAACGTCTAGCTATAAAGCACACGAGTTTTTGGCCAGTTTCACTATCTTTAGAAATCCGGCTTTTTCAATTTTAGGTACGCTTATAAACATTTTCTGACATCTTCTGAACATTTCTAGTATCAAAAATTAGGTATTACCCCTCATTTTCAAGTTTTATCCAATTCGAGCCAAAACGTCTAGCTATAAAGCACACGAGTTTCTGGTCAGTTTCGCTATCTTTAGAAATCCGGCTTTTTCTAGTTTAGGTATGCTTATAAACATTTCCTGACATCTTTTGAACAATTCTAGTATCAAAAATGAGGTGTTCCCCTCATTTTCATGTTTTATCCAATTCGAGCCAAAACATCTAGCTATATAGCACACGAGTTTCTGGCCAGTTTCACTCTCTTTAGGCTTCCGGATTTTTCAAGTTTAGGTAAGCTGGTAAACATTTTGGGACATATTTTGAACAATTCTAGTATCAAGAATGTGGAATTACCGCTCATTTTCAATTTTCATCCAATTCGAGCCAAAACGTCTAGCTACATGGCACACGAGTTTCTGGCCAGTTTCACTATCTTTAGAAATCCTGCTTATTCTAGTTTAGGTATGCTTATAACCATTTCATGACATCTTTTGAACAATTCTAGTATCAAAAATTAGGTATTACCCCTCATTTTCAAGTTTTATCCAATTCGAGCCAAAACGTCTAGCTATATAGCACACGAGTTTCTGTCCAGTTTCACTATCTTTAGAAATCCGGCTTTTTCAAGTTTAGACATTCTTATATGCATTTCCTGACATCTTTTGAACAATTCTAGTATCAAAAATGAGGTATTACCCTTCATTTTCAAGTTTTATTGAATTCGAGCCAAAACGTTTAGCTATATAGCACACGAGTTTCTACCCAGTTTCACTATCTCTAGGCATCCGGCTTTTTCAAGTTTAGGTACGCTTATAAACATTTTCTGACATCTTCTGAACATTTCTAGTATCAAAAATTAGGTATTACCCCTCATTTTCAAGTTTTATCCAATTCGAGCCAAAACGTCTAGCTATAAAGCACACGAGTTTTTGGCCAGTTTCACTATCTTTAGAAATCCGGCTTTTTCAATTTTAGGTACGCTTATAAACATTTTCTGACATCTTCTGAACATTTCTAGTATCAAAAATTAGGTATTACCCCTCATTTTCAAGTTTTATCCAATTCGAGCCAAAACGTCTAGCTATAAAGCACACGAGTTTCTGGTCAGTTTCGCTATCTTTAGAAATCCGGCTTTTTCTAGTTTAGGTATGCTTATAAACATTTCCTGACATCTTTTGAACAATTCTAGTATCAAAAATGAGGTGTTCCCCTCATTTTCATGTTTTATCCAATTCGAGCCAAAACATCTAGCTATATAGCACACGAGTTTCTGGCCAGTTTCACTCTCTTTAGGCTTCCGGATTTTTCAAGTTTAGGTAAGCTGGTAAACATTTTGGGACATATTTTGAACAATTCTAGTATCAAGAATGAGGAATTACCGCTCATTTTCAATTTTCATCCAATTCGACCCAAAACGTCTAGCTACATGGCACACGAGTTTCTGGCCAGTTTCACTATCTTTAGAAATCCTGCTTATTCTAGTTTAGGTATGCTTATAACCATTTCCTGACATCTTTTGAACAATTCTAGTATCAAAAATAAGGTATTACCCTTCATTTTCAAGTTTTATCCAATTCGGGCCAAAACGTCTAGCTATATAGCACACGAGTTTCTGGCCAATTTCACTATGTTTAGGCGTCCGGCTTTTTCTAGTTTAGGTACGCATATAAACATTTCCTGACATCTTTTGAACAATTCTAGTATCAAGAATGAGGTATTAACCCTCATTTTCAATTTTCATCCAATTCGAGTCAAAACGTCTAGCTATATAGCACTAGAGTTTCAGGCCAGTTTTACTATCTTTAAAAATCCGGCTTTTTCAAGTTTAGGTATGCTTATAAACATTTACAGACATCTATTGAACAATTCTAGTATCAAAAATGATGTATTACCACTCATTTTCAAGTTTCATCCAATCCAAGCCAAAACGTCTAGCTGTATAGCACACGAGTTTCTGGCCAGTTTCACTATCTTTAGAAATCCGGCTTTTTCAAGTTTAGGTATGCTTATAAACATTTCTTGACATCTTTTGTACAATTATAGTATCAGAAATGAGGTATTACCCCTCATTTTCCAGGTTCATCCAATTCGGGCCAAAACGTCTAGCTATATAGCACACGAGTTTCTGACCAATTTCACTATCTTTAGAAATCCGGTTTTTTCAAGTTTAGGTATGCTTATAAACATTTCCTGACATCTATTGAACAATTCTAGTATCAACAATGAGGTATTACCACTCATTTTCAAGGTTCATCCAATTAGAGCCAAAACGTCTGGCTACATAGCAAACGAGTTTCTGGCCAGTTTCACTATCTTTAGCAATCCGGCTTTTTCCAGTTTAGGTATGCTTATAAACATTTCCTGAAATCTTTTGAACAATTCTAGTATCAAAAATTAGGTATTACTCCTTATTTTCAAGTTTTATCCAATTCGAGCCAAAACGTCTAGCTATAAACCACACGAGTTTCTGGTCAGTTTCACTATTTATAGAAATCCAGATTTTTCTAGTTTAGGTATTCTTATATACATTTCCTGACATCTTTTGAGCAATTCTAGTATCAAAAATGAGGTATTACCCCTCATTTTTGTGTTTCATCTAATTCGAACCAATAGCTATAGCTATATAGCACACGAGTTTCTGGCCAGTTTCACTATCTTTAGAAATCCGGCTTTTTCAATTTTAGGTACGCTTATAAATATTTCCTGACATCTTTTAAACAATTCTAGTATCAAAAATTAGGTATTACCCCTCATTTTCATGTTTTATCCAATTCAGCCAAAACGTCTAGCTATATAGCACACGAGTTTCTGGCCAGTTTCACTATCTTTAGAAATCCGGCTTTTTCAATTTTAGGTACGCTTATAAATATTTCCTGACATCTTTTAAACAATTCTAGTATCAAAAATTAGGTATTACCCCTCATTTTCATGTTTTATCCAATTCGAGCCAAAACGTCTAGCTATATAGCACACGAGTTTCTGGTCAGTTTCGCTATCTTTAGAAATCTGGCTTTTTCTAGTTTAGGTATTCTTATATACATTTCCTGACATCTTTTGAACAATTCTAGTATCAAAAATGAGGTATTACCCCTCATTTTTGTGTTTCATCTAATTCGAACCAATAGCTCTAGCTATATAGCACACGAGTTTCTGGTCAGTTTCGCTATCTTTAGAAATCTGGCTTTTTCTAGTTTAGGTATTCTTATATACATTTCCTGACATCTTTTGAACAATTCTAGTATCAAAAATGAGGTATTACGCCTTATTTTTGAGTTTCATCTGATTCGAGCGAGCCAAAACGTTAAGCTATATAGCACACGAGTTTCTACCCAGTTTCACTATCTCTAGGCATCCGGCTTTTTCAAGTTTAGGTACGCATATAAACTTTTCCTGACATGTTTTGAACAATTCTAGTATCAAGAATGAGGTATTACCCCTCATTTTCAATTTTCTTCCAATTCGAGTCTAGCTATATAGCACTGGAGTTTCTGGCCAGTTTCACTATCTTTAGAAATTCTGCTTTTTCAAGTTTTGGTATGCTTATAAACATTTCATGACATCTTTTGTACAATTCTAGTATCAAAAATGAGGTATTAGCCCTCATTTTCAAGTTTTATCCAATTCGGGCACACGAGTTTCTAGCCAGTTTCACTATCTTTAGGCATCCGGCTTTTTCAAGTTTAGGTACACTGGTAAACATTTTCGAACATATTTTGAACAATTCTAGTATCAAGAATGAGGTATTACCGCTCATTTTATATTTTCATCCAATTCGAGCCAAAACGTTTAGCTACATAGCACATGAGTTTCTGGCCAGTTTCACTATCTTTAGAAATCCGGCTTATTCTAGTTTAGGTATGCTTATAAACATTTCATGACATCTTTTGAACAATTCTAGTATCAAAAATTAGGTATTACCCCTCATTTTCAAGTTTTATCCAATTCGAGCCAAAACGTCTAGCTATATAGCACACGAGTTTCTGTCCAGTTTCACTATCTTTAGAAATCCGGCTTTTTCAAGTTTAGGCATTTTTATATGCATTTCTTGACATCTTTTGAACAATTCTAGTATCAAAAATGAGGTATTACCCTTCATTTTTGAGTTTCATCTAATTCGAACCAATAGGTGTAGCTATATAGCACACGAGTTTCTGGCTAGTTTCACTATCTTTAGAAATCCGGTTTTTTCAAGTTTAGTTATGCTTAGAAACATTTCCTGACATCATTTGAACAATTCTAGTATCAAAAATGAGGTATTACCCCTCATTTTCATGTTTTATCCAATTCGAGCCAAAACGTCTAGCTATATAGCACACGAGTTTCTGGCAAGTTTCACTATCTTTAGAAATCCGGCTTTTTCAATTTTAGGTACTCTTATAAACATTTCCTAACATCTTTTGAACAATTCTAGTATCAAAAATTTGGTATTACCCCTGATTTTCAAATTTTATCCAATTCGAGGCAAAACGTCTAGCTATAAAACACACGAGTTTCTGGTAAGTTTCTCTATCTTTAGAAATCTGGCTTTTTCTAGTTTAGGTATTCTTATATATATTTCCTGACAACTTTTGAACAATTCTCGTATCAAAAATGAGGTATTACGTCTCATTTTTGAGTTTCATCTAATTCGAACCAACAGGTCTAGCTATATAGTACACGAGTTTCTGGCCAGTTTCACTATCTTTATAAATTCTGCTTTTTCAAGTTTAGTTATGCTTATAAACATTTCCTAACATCATTTGAACAATTCTAGTATAAAAAATGAGGTATTACCCCTCATTTTCAAGTTTTATCCAATTCGAGCCAAAACATCTAGCTATATAGCACACGAGTTTCTGGCCTGTTTCACTATCTTTAGCCGTCCGGCTTTTTCTAGTTTAGGTACGCATATAAACATTTCCTGACATCTTTTGAACAATTCTAGTATCAAAAATGAGGTATTACCCTTCATTTTCAAGTTTTATCCAATTCGGGCCAAAACGTCTAGCTATATAGCACACGAGTTTCTGGCTAGTTTCACTATCATTAGAAATCCGGTTTTTTCAAGTTTAGTTATGCTTATAAACATTTCCTAAAATCATTTGAACAATTCTAGTATCAAAAATGAGGTATTACCCCTCATTTTCAAGTTTTATCCAATTCGAGCCGAAACGTCTAGCTATATAGCACACGAGTTTCTGGCCAGTTTCACTATCTTTAGAAATCCGGCTTATTCTAGTTTAGGTATGCTTATAACCATTTCCTGACATCTTTTGAACAATTCTAGTGTCAAAAATGAGGTATTACCCTTCATTTTCAAGTTTTATCCAATTCGGGCCAAAACGTCTAGCTATATAGTACACGAGTTTCTGGCCAGTTTCACTATCTTTAACCGTCCGGCTTTTTCTAGTTTAGGTACGCATATAAACATTTCCTGACATCTTTTGAACAATTCCAGTATCAAGAATGAGGTATTAGCCCCCATTTTCAATTTTCATCCAATTCGAGTCAAAACGTCTAGCTATATAGCACTGGAGTTTCAGGCCAGTTTCACTATCTTTAGAAATCCGGCTATTTCAAGTTTAGGTATGCTTATAAACATTTATAGACATCTATTGAACAATTCTTGTATCAAAAATGAGGTATTACCACTCATTTTCAAGTTTCATCTAATTCGAGCCAAAACGTCTAGCTATATAGCACACGAGTTTCTGGTCAGTTTCACTATTTATAGAAATCCGGATTTTTCTAGTTTAGGTATTCTTATATACATTTCCTGACATCTTTTGAACAATTCTAGTATCAAAAATGAGGTATTACCCCTCATTTTTGAGTTTCATCTAATTCGAACCAATAGCTCTAGCTATATAGCACATGGGTTTCTGGCCAGTTTCACAATCTTTAGGCGTCCGGCTTTTACAAGTTTAGGTACGCATATAAACATTTCCTGACATCTTTTAACAATTCTAGTATCAAGAATGAGGTATTAGCCCACATTTTCAATTTTCATCCAATTCGAGTCAAAACGTCTAGCTATATAGCACTGGAGTTTCAGGCCAGTTTCACTATCTTTAGAAATCCGGCTTTTTCAAGTTTAGGTTATAAACATTTATAGACATCTATTGAACAATTCTAGTATCAAAAATGAGGTATTACCACTTATTTTCAAGTTTCATCCAATTAGAGCCAAAACGTCTAGCTATATAGCACACGAGTTTCTAGCCAAGTTTCACTGTCTTTAGCAATCCGGCTTTTTCCAGTTTAGGTATGCTTATAAACATTTCCAGAATCTTTTGAACAATTCTAGTATCAAAAATTAGGTATTACTCCTTATTTTCTAGTTTTATCCAATTCGAGCCAAAACGTCTAGCTATAAAGCACACGAGTTTCTGGTCAGTTTTACTATTTATAGAAATCCGGATTTTTCTAGTTTAGGTATTCATATATACATTTCCTGACATCTTTTGAACAATTCTAGTATCAAAAATGAGGTATTACCCCTCATTTTTGAGTTTCACCTAATTCGAACCAATAGCTCTAGCTATATAGCACACGAGTTTCTAACTAGTTTCACTATCTTTAGAAATCCGGTTTTTTCAAGTTTAGTTATGCTTATAAACATTTCCTAACATCATTTGAACAATTCTAGTATTAAAAATGTGGTATTACCCCTCATTTTCAAGTTTTATCCAATTCGAGCCAAAACGTCTAGCTATATAGCACACGAGTTTCTGTCCAGTTTCACTATCTTTAGAAATCCGGCTTTTTCAAGTTTAGGCATTCTTCTATGCATTTCCTGACATCTTTTGAACAATTCTAGTATCAAAAATGAGGTATTACCGCTCATTTTCAATTTTCATCCAATTCGAGCCAAAACGTCTAGCTACATAGCGCACGAGTTTCTGGCCAGTTTCACTATCTTTAAAAATCCGGCTTATTCTAGTTTAGGTACGCTTATGAACATTTTCTGACATCTTCTGAACAATTCTAGTATCAAAAATTAGGTATTACCCCTCATTTTCAAGTTTTATCCAATTCGAGCCAAAACGTCTAGCTATAAAGCACACGAGTTTCTGGTCAGTTTCGCTATCTTTAGAAATCCGGCTTTTTCTAGTTTAGGTATGCTTATAAACATTTCCTGACATCTTTTGAACAATTCTAGTATCAAAAATGAGGTGTTCCCCTCATTTTCATGTTTTATCCAATTCGAGCCAAAACATCTTGCTATATAGCACACGAGTTTCTGGCCAGTTTCACTATCTTTAGGCTTCCGGGTTTTTCAAGTTTAGGTAAGCTGGTAAACATTTTGGGACATATTTTGAACAATTCTAGTATCAAGAATGAGGAATTACCGCTCATTTTCAATTTTCATCCAATTCGAGCCAAAACGTCTAGCTACATGGCACACGAGTTTCTGGCCAGTTTCACTATCTTTAGAAATCCAGCTTATTCTAGTTTAGGTATGCTTATAACCATTTCCTGACATCTTTTGAACAATTCTATTATCTAAAATAAGGTATTACCCTTCATTTTCAAGTTTTATCCAATTCGGGCTAAAACGTCTAGCTATATAGCACACGAGTTTCTGGCCAGTTTCACTATCTTTAGGCGTCCGGCTTTTTCTAGTTTAGGTACGCATATAAACATTTCCTGACATCTTTTGAACAATTCTAGTATCAAGAATGAGGTATTAACCCTCATTTTCAATTTTCATCCAATTCGAGTCAAAACGTCTAGCTATATAGCACTAGAGTTTCAGGCCAGTTTTACTATCTTTAAAAATCCGGCTTTTTCAAGTTTAGGTATGCTTATAAACATTTACAGACATCTATTGAACAATTCTAGTATCAAAAATGAGGTATTACCACTCATTTTCAAGTTTCATCCAATCCAAGCCAAAACGTCTAGCTGTATAGCACACGAGTTTCTGGCCAGTTTCACTATCTTTAGAAATCCGGCTTTTTCAAGTTTAGGTATGCTTATAAACATTTCTTAACATCTTTTGTACAATTATAGTATCAGAAATGAGGTATTACCCCTCATTTTCCAGGTTTATCCAATTCGGGCCAAAACGTTTAGCAATATAGCACACGAGTTTCTGGCCCATTTCACTATCTTTAGAAATCCGGCTTTTTCAAGTTTAGGTATGCTTATAAACATTTCCTGACATCTATTAACCAATTCTAGTATCAACAATGAGGTATTACCACCCATTTTCAAGGTTCATCCAATTAGAGCCAAAACGTCTGTCTACATAGCAAACGAGTTTCTGGCCAGTTTCACTATCTTTAGCAATCCGGCTTTTTCCAGTTTAGGTATGCTTATAAACATTTCCTGAAATCTTTTGAACAATTCTAGTATCAAAAATTAGGTATAACTCCTTATTTTCATGTTTTATCCAATTCGAGCCAAAACGTCTAGCTATAAAGCACACGAGTTTCTGGTCAGTTTCACTATTTATAGAAATCCGGATTTTTCTAGTTTAGGTATTCTTATATACATTTCCTGACATCTTTTGAACAATTCTAGTATAAAAAATGAGGTATTACCCGTCATTTTTGAGTTTCATCTAATTCGAACCAATAGCTCTAGCTATATAGCACACGAGTTTCTCGCTAGTTTCACTATCTTTAGAAATCCGGTTTTTTCAAGTTTAGTTATGCTTAGAAACATTTCCTGACATCATTTGAACAATTCTAGTATCAAAAATGAGGTATTACCCCTCATTTTCAAGTTTTATCCAATTCGAGCCAAAACGTCTAGCTATATAGCACACGAGTTTCTGGCCAGTTTCACTATCTTTAGAAATCCGGCCTTTTCAATTTTAGGTACGCTTATATACATTTCCTCACATCTTTTGAAAAATTCTAGTATCAAAAATTAGGTATTACCCCTCATTTTCAAGTTTTATCCAATTCGAGCCAAAACGTCTAGCTATAAAGCACACGAGTTTCTGGTCAGTTTCGCTATCTTTAGAAATCCGGCTTTTTCTAGTTTAGGTATTCTTATATACATTTGCTGACATCTTTTGAACAATTCTAGTATCAAAAATGAGGTATTACGCCTCATTTTTGAGTTCCATCTAATTCGAGCCAAAACGTCTAGCTATATAGCACACGATTTTCTGCCCAGTTTCACTATCTTTAGGCACCCGGCTTTTTCAAGTTTAGGTACGCATATAAACATTTCTTGACATGTTTTGAACAATTCTAGTATCAAGAATGAGGTATTACCCCTCATTTTCAAGTTTTATCCAATTCGAGCCAAAACGTCTAGCTATATAGCACACGAGTTTCTGGCCAGTTTCACTATCTTTAGAAATCCGGCTTATTCTAGTTTAGGTATGCTTATAACCATTTCCTGACATCTTTTGAATAATTCTAGTATCAAAAATGAGGTATTACCCTTCATTTTCAAGTTTTATCCAATTCGGGCCAAAACGTCTAGCTATATAGCACACGAGTTTCTGGCCAGTTTCACTATCTTTAGGCGTCCGGCTTTTTCTAGTTTAGGTACGCATATAAACATTTCCTGACGTCTTTTGAACAATTCTAGTATCAAGAATAAGGTATTAGCCCTCATTTTCAATTTTCATCCAATTCGAGTCAAAACGTCTATCTATATAGCACTGGAGTTTCATGCCAGTTTCACTATCTTTAGAAATCCGGCTTTTTCAAGTTTAGGTATGCTTATAAACATTTATAGACATCTATTGAACAATTCTAGTATTAAAAATGTGGTATTACCACTCATTTTCAAGTTTCATCCAATTCGAGCCAAAACGTCTAGCTATATAGCACACGAGTTTCTGGTCAGTTTCACTATATTTAGAAATCCGGCTTTTTCAAGTTTAGGTATGCTTATAAACATTTCCTGACATCTTTTGTACAATTCTAGTATCAAGAATGAGGTATTACCGCTCATTTTCAATTTTCATCCAATTCGAGCCAAAACGTCTAGCTACATAGCGCATGAGTTTCTGGCCAGTTTCACTATCTTTATAAATCCGGCTTATTCTAGTTTAGGTATGCTTATAAACATTTCCTGACATCTTTTGAACAATTCTAGTTTCCAAAATTAGGTATTACCCCTCATTTTCAAGTTTTATCTAATTCGAGCCAAAACGTCTAGCTATATAGCACACGAGTTTATGGCCAGTTTCACTATCTTTAGAAATCCGGCTTTTTCAAGTTTAGGTATCCTTATATACATTTCCTGACATCTTTTGACAATTCAAGTATCAAAAATGAGGTAGTACCCATCATTTTTGAGTTTCATCTAATTCGAACCAATAGGTGTAGCTATATAGCACACGAGTTTCTGGCTAGTTTCACTATCTTTAGAAATCCGGTTTTTTCAAGTTTAGCTATGCTTATAAACATTTCCTAACATCATTTGAACAATTCTAGTATAAAAAATGAGGTATTACCCCTCATTTTCATGTTTTATCCAATTCGAGCCAAAACGTCTAGCTATATAGCACACGAGTTTCTGACCAGTTTCACTATCTTTAGGCGTCCGGCTTTTTCTAGTTTAGGTACGCATATAAACATTTCCTGACATCTTTTGAACAATTCTAGTATCAAGAATGAGGTATTAACCCTCATTTTCAATTTTCATCCAATTCGAGTCAAAACGTCTAGCTATATAGCACTAGAGTTTCAGGCCAGTTTTACTATCTTTAAAAATCCGGCTTTTTCAAGTTTAGGTATGCTTATAAACATTTACAGACATCTATTGAACAATTCTAGTATCAAAAATGAGGTATTACCACTCATTTTCAAGTTTCATCCAATCCAAGCCAAAACGTCTAGCTGTATAGCACACGAGTTTCTGGCCAGTTTCACTATCTTTAGAAATCCGGCTTTTTCAAGTTTAGGTATGCTTATAAACATTTCTTAACATCTTTTGTACAATTATAGTATCAGAAATGAGGTATTACCCCTCATTTTCCAGGTTTATCCAATTCGGGCCAAAACGTTTAGCAATATAGCACACGAGTTTCTGGCCCATTTCACTATCTTTAGAAATCCGGCTTTTTCAAGTTTAGGTATGCTTATAAACATTTCCTGACATCTATTAACCAATTCTAGTATCAACAATGAGGTATTACCACCCATTTTCAAGGTTCATCCAATTAGAGCCAAAACGTCTGTCTACATAGCAAACGAGTTTCTGGCCAGTTTCACTATCTTTAGCAATCCGGCTTTTTCCAGTTTAGGTATGCTTATAAACATTTCCTGAAATCTTTTGAACAATTCTAGTATCAAAAATTAGGTATAACTCCTTATTTTCATGTTTTATCCAATTCGAGCCAAAACGTCTAGCTATAAAGCACACGAGTTTCTGGTCAGTTTCACTATTTATAGAAATCCGGATTTTTCTAGTTTAGGTATTCTTATATACATTTCCTGACATCTTTTGAACAATTCTAGTATAAAAAATGAGGTATTACCCGTCATTTTTGAGTTTCATCTAATTCGAACCAATAGCTCTAGCTATATAGCACACGAGTTTCTCGCTAGTTTCACTATCTTTAGAAATCCGGTTTTTTCAAGTTTAGTTATGCTTAGAAACATTTCCTGACATCATTTGAACAATTCTAGTATCAAAAATGAGGTATTACCCCTCATTTTCAAGTTTTATCCAATTCGAGCCAAAACGTCTAGCTATATAGCACACGAGTTTCTGGCCAGTTTCACTATCTTTAGAAATCCGGCCTTTTCAATTTTAGGTACGCTTATATACATTTCCTCACATCTTTTGAAAAATTCTAGTATCAAAAATTAGGTATTACCCCTCATTTTCAAGTTTTATCCAATTCGAGCCAAAACGTCTAGCTATAAAGCACACGAGTTTCTGGTCAGTTTCGCTATCTTTAGAAATCCGGCTTTTTCTAGTTTAGGTATTCTTATATACATTTGCTGACATCTTTTGAACAATTCTAGTATCAAAAATGAGGTATTACGCCTCATTTTTGAGTTCCATCTAATTCGAGCCAAAACGTCTAGCTATATAGCACACGATTTTCTGCCCAGTTTCACTATCTTTAGGCACCCGGCTTTTTCAAGTTTAGGTACGCATATAAACATTTCTTGACATGTTTTGAACAATTCTAGTATCAAGAATGAGGTATTACCCCTCATTTTCAAGTTTTATCCAATTCGAGCCAAAACGTCTAGCTATATAGCACACGAGTTTCTGGCCAGTTTCACTATCTTTAGAAATCCGGCTTATTCTAGTTTAGGTATGCTTATAACCATTTCCTGACATCTTTTGAATAATTCTAGTATCAAAAATGAGGTATTACCCTTCATTTTCAAGTTTTATCCAATTCGGGCCAAAACGTCTAGCTATATAGCACACGAGTTTCTGGCCAGTTTCACTATCTTTAGGCGTCCGGCTTTTTCTAGTTTAGGTACGCATATAAACATTTCCTGACGTCTTTTGAACAATTCTAGTATCAAGAATAAGGTATTAGCCCTCATTTTCAATTTTCATCCAATTCGAGTCAAAACGTCTATCTATATAGCACTGGAGTTTCATGCCAGTTTCACTATCTTTAGAAATCCGGCTTTTTCAAGTTTAGGTATGCTTATAAACATTTATAGACATCTATTGAACAATTCTAGTATTAAAAATGTGGTATTACCACTCATTTTCAAGTTTCATCCAATTCGAGCCAAAACGTCTAGCTATATAGCACACGAGTTTCTGGTCAGTTTCACTATATTTAGAAATCCGGCTTTTTCAAGTTTAGGTATGCTTATAAACATTTCCTGACATCTTTTGTACAATTCTAGTATCAAGAATGAGGTATTACCGCTCATTTTCAATTTTCATCCAATTCGAGCCAAAACGTCTAGCTACATAGCGCATGAGTTTCTGGCCAGTTTCACTATCTTTATAAATCCGGCTTATTCTAGTTTAGGTATGCTTATAAACATTTCCTGACATCTTTTGAACAATTCTAGTTTCCAAAATTAGGTATTACCCCTCATTTTCAAGTTTTATCTAATTCGAGCCAAAACGTCTAGCTATATAGCACACGAGTTTATGGCCAGTTTCACTATCTTTAGAAATCCGGCTTTTTCAAGTTTAGGTATCCTTATATACATTTCCTGACATCTTTTGACAATTCAAGTATCAAAAATGAGGTAGTACCCATCATTTTTGAGTTTCATCTAATTCGAACCAATAGGTGTAGCTATATAGCACACGAGTTTCTGGCTAGTTTCACTATCTTTAGAAATCCGGTTTTTTCAAGTTTAGCTATGCTTATAAACATTTCCTAACATCATTTGAACAATTCTAGTATAAAAAATGAGGTATTACCCCTCATTTTCATGTTTTATCCAATTCGAGCCAAAACGTCTAGCTATATAGCACACGAGTTTCTGACCAGTTTCACTATCTTTAGGCGTCCGGCTTTTTCTAGTTTAGGTACGCATATAAACATTTCCTGACATCTTTTGAACAATTCTAGTATCAAGAATGAGGTATTAACCCTCATTTTCAATTTTCATCCAATTCGAGTCAAAACGTCTAGCTATATAGCACTAGAGTTTCAGGCCAGTTTTACTATCTTTAAAAATCCGGCTTTTTCAAGTTTAGGTATGCTTATAAACATTTACAGACATCTATTGAACAATTCTAGTATCAAAAATGAGGTATTACCACTCATTTTCAAGTTTCATCCAATCCAAGCCAAAACGTCTAGCTGTATAGCACACGAGTTTCTGGCCAGTTTCACTATCTTTAGAAATCCGGCTTTTTCAAGTTTAGGTATGCTTATAAACATTTCTTAACATCTTTTGTACAATTATAGTATCAGAAATGAGGTATTACCCCTCATTTTCCAGGTTTATCCAATTCGGGCCAAAACGTTTAGCAATATAGCACACGAGTTTCTGGCCCATTTCACTATCTTTAGAAATCCGGCTTTTTCAAGTTTAGGTATGCTTATAAACATTTCCTGACATCTATTAACCAATTCTAGTATCAACAATGAGGTATTACCACCCATTTTCAAGGTTCATCCAATTAGAGCCAAAACGTCTGTCTACATAGCAAACGAGTTTCTGGCCAGTTTCACTATCTTTAGCAATCCGGCTTTTTCCAGTTTAGGTATGCTTATAAACATTTCCTGAAATCTTTTGAACAATTCTAGTATCAAAAATTAGGTATAACTCCTTATTTTCATGTTTTATCCAATTCGAGCCAAAACGTCTAGCTATAAAGCACACGAGTTTCTGGTCAGTTTCACTATTTATAGAAATCCGGATTTTTCTAGTTTAGGTATTCTTATATACATTTCCTGACATCTTTTGAACAATTCTAGTATAAAAAATGAGGTATTACCCGTCATTTTTGAGTTTCATCTAATTCGAACCAATAGCTCTAGCTATATAGCACACGAGTTTCTCGCTAGTTTCACTATCTTTAGAAATCCGGTTTTTTAAGTTTAGTTATGCTTAGAAACATTTCCTGACATCATTTGAACAATTCTAGTATCAAAAATGAGGTATTACCCCTCATTTTCAAGTTTTATCCAATTCGAGCCAAAACGTCTAGCTATATAGCACACGAGTTTCTGGCCAGTTTCACTATCTTTAGAAATCCGGCCTTTTCAATTTTAGGTACGCTTATATACATTTCCTCACATCTTTTGAAAAATTCTAGTATCAAAAATTAGGTATTACCCCTCATTTTCAAGTTTTATCCAATTCGAGCCAAAACGTCTAGCTATAAAGCACACGAGTTTCTGGTCAGTTTCGCTATCTTTAGAAATCCGGCTTTTTCTAGTTTAGGTATTCTTATATACATTTGCTGACATCTTTTGAACAATTCTAGTATCAAAAATGAGGTATTACGCCTCATTTTTGAGTTCCATCTAATTCGAGCCAAAACGTCTAGCTATATAGCACACGATTTTCTGCCCAGTTTCACTATCTTTAGGCACCCGGCTTTTTCAAGTTTAGGTACGCATATAAACATTTCTTGACATGTTTTGAACAATTCTAGTATCAAGAATGAGGTATTACCCCTCATTTTCAAGTTTTATCCAATTCGAGCCAAAACGTCTAGCTATATAGCACACGAGTTTCTGGCCAGTTTCACTATCTTTAGAAATCCGGCTTATTCTAGTTTAGGTAAGCTTATAACCATTTCCTGACATCTTTTGAATAATTCTAGTATCAAAAATGAGGTATTACCCTTCATTTTCAAGTTTTATCCAATTCGGGCCAAAACGTCTAGCTATATAGCACACGAGTTTCTGGCCAGTTTCACTATCTTTAGGCGTCCGGCTTTTTCTAGTTTAGGTACGCATATAAACATTTCCTGACGTCTTTTGAACAATTCTAGTATCAAGAATAAGGTATTAGCCCTCATTTTCAATTTTCATCCAATTCGAGTCAAAACGTCTATCTATATAGCACTGGAGTTTCATGCCAGTTTCACTATCTTTAGAAATCCGGCTTTTTCAAGTTTAGGTATGCTTATAAACATTTATAGACATCTATTGAACAATTCTAGTATTAAAAATGTGGTATTACCACTCATTTTCAAGTTTCATCCAATTCGAGCCAAAACGTCTAGCTATATAGCACACGAGTTTCTGGTCAGTTTCACTATATTTAGAAATCCGGCTTTTTCAAGTTTAGGTATGCTTATAAACATTTCCTGACATCTTTTGTACAATTCTAGTATCAAGAATGAGGTATTACCGCTCATTTTCAATTTTCATCCAATTCGAGCCAAAACGTCTAGCTACATAGCGCATGAGTTTCTGGCCAGTTTCACTATCTTTATAAATCCGGCTTATTCTAGTTTAGGTATGCTTATAAACATTTCCTGACATCTTTTGAACAATTCTAGTTTCCAAAATTAGGTATTACCCCTCATTTTCAAGTTTTATCTAATTCGAGCCAAAACGTCTAGCTATATAGCACACGAGTTTATGGCCAGTTTCACTATCTTTAGAAATCCGGCTTTTTCAAGTTTAGGTATCCTTATATACATTTCCTGACATCTTTTGACAATTCAAGTATCAAAAATGAGGTAGTACCCATCATTTTTGAGTTTCATCTAATTCGAACCAATAGGTGTAGCTATATAGCACACGAGTTTCTGGCTAGTTTCACTATCTTTAGAAATCCGGTTTTTTCAAGTTTAGCTATGCTTATAAACATTTCCTAACATCATTTGAACAATTCTAGTATAAAAAATGAGGTATTACCCCTCATTTTCATGTTTTATCCAATTCGAGCCAAAACGTCTAGCTATATAGCACACGAGTTTCTGACCAGTTTCACTATCTTTAGGCGTCCGGCTTTTTCTAGTTTAGGTACGCATATAAACATTTCCTGACATCTTTTGAACAATTCTAGTATCAAGAATGAGGTATTAACCCTCATTTTCAATTTTCATCCAATTCGAGTCAAAACGTCTAGCTATATAGCACTAGAGTTTCAGGCCAGTTTTACTATCTTTAAAAATCCGGCTTTTTCAAGTTTAGGTATGCTTATAAACATTTACAGACATCTATTGAACAATTCTAGTATCAAAAATGAGGTATTACCACTCATTTTCAAGTTTCATCCAATCCAAGCCAAAACGTCTAGCTGTATAGCACACGAGTTTCTGGCCAGTTTCACTATCTTTAGAAATCCGGCTTTTTCAAGTTTAGGTATGCTTATAAACATTTCTTAACATCTTTTGTACAATTATAGTATCAGAAATGAGGTATTACCCCTCATTTTCCAGGTTTATCCAATTCGGGCCAAAACGTTTAGCAATATAGCACACGAGTTTCTGGCCCATTTCACTATCTTTAGAAATCCGGCTTTTTCAAGTTTAGGTATGCTTATAAACATTTCCTGACATCTATTAACCAATTCTAGTATCAACAATGAGGTATTACCACCCATTTTCAAGGTTCATCCAATTAGAGCCAAAACGTCTGTCTACATAGCAAACGAGTTTCTGGCCAGTTTCACTATCTTTAGCAATCCGGCTTTTTCCAGTTTAGGTATGCTTATAAACATTTCCTGAAATCTTTTGAACAATTCTAGTATCAAAAATTAGGTATAACTCCTTATTTTCATGTTTTATCCAATTCGAGCCAAAACGTCTAGCTATAAAGCACACGAGTTTCTGGTCAGTTTCACTATTTATAGAAATCCGGATTTTTCTAGTTTAGGTATTCTTATATACATTTCCTGACATCTTTTGAACAATTCTAGTATAAAAAATGAGGTATTACCCGTCATTTTTGAGTTTCATCTAATTCGAACCAATAGCTCTAGCTATATAGCACACGAGTTTCTCGCTAGTTTCACTATCTTTAGAAATCCGGTTTTTTAAGTTTAGTTATGCTTAGAAACATTTCCTGACATCATTTGAACAATTCTAGTATCAAAAATGAGGTATTACCCCTCATTTTCAAGTTTTATCCAATTCGAGCCAAAACGTCTAGCTATATAGCACACGAGTTTCTGGCCAGTTTCACTATCTTTAGAAATCCGGCCTTTTCAATTTTAGGTACGCTTATATACATTTCCTCACATCTTTTGAAAAATTCTAGTATCAAAAATTAGGTATTACCCCTCATTTTCAAGTTTTATCCAATTCGAGCCAAAACGTCTAGCTATAAAGCACACGAGTTTCTGGTCAGTTTCGCTATCTTTAGAAATCCGGCTTTTTCTAGTTTAGGTATTCTTATATACATTTGCTGACATCTTTTGAACAATTCTAGTATCAAAAATGAGGTATTACGCCTCATTTTTGAGTTCCATCTAATTCGAGCCAAAACGTCTAGCTATATAGCACACGATTTTCTGCCCAGTTTCACTATCTTTAGGCACCCGGCTTTTTCAAGTTTAGGTACGCATATAAACATTTCTTGACATGTTTTGAACAATTCTAGTATCAAGAATGAGGTATTACCCCTCATTTTCAAGTTTTATCCAATTCGAGCCAAAACGTCTAGCTATATAGCACACGAGTTTCTGGCCAGTTTCACTATCTTTAGAAATCCGGCTTATTCTAGTTTAGGTAAGCTTATAACCATTTCCTGACATCTTTTGAATAATTCTAGTATCAAAAATGAGGTATTACCCTTCATTTTCAAGTTTTATCCAATTCGGGCCAAAACGTCTAGCTATATAGCACACGAGTTTCTGGCCAGTTTCACTATCTTTAGGCGTCCGGCTTTTTCTAGTTTAGGTACGCATATAAACATTTCCTGACGTCTTTTGAACAATTCTAGTATCAAGAATAAGGTATTAGCCCTCATTTTCAATTTTCATCCAATTCGAGTCAAAACGTCTATCTATATAGCACTGGAGTTTCATGCCAGTTTCACTATCTTTAGAAATCCGGCTTTTTCAAGTTTAGGTATGCTTATAAACATTTATAGACATCTATTGAACAATTCTAGTATCAAAAATGTGGTATTACCACTCATTTTCAAGTTTCATCCAATTCGAGCCAAAACGTCTAGCTATATAGCACACGAGTTTCTGGCCAGTTTCACTATATTTAGAAATCCGGCTTTTTCAAGTTTAGGTATGCTTATAAACATTTCCTGACATCTTTTGTACAATTCTAGTATCAAGAATGAGGTATTACCGCTCATTTTCAATTTTCATCCAATTCGAGCCAAAACGTCTAGCTACATAGCGCATGAGTTTCTGGCCAGTTTCACTATCTTTATAAATCCGGCTTATTCTAGTTTAGGTATGCTTATAAACATTTCCTGACATCTTTTGAACAATTCTAGTTTCCAAAATTAGGTATTACCCCTCATTTTCAAGTTTTATCTAATTCGAGCCAAAACGTCAAGCTATATAGCACACGAGTTTATGGCCAGTTTCACTATCTTTAGAAATCCGGCTTTTTCAAGTTTAGGTATCCTTATATACATTTCCTGACATCTTTTGACAATTCAAGTATCAAAAATGAGGTAGTACCCATCATTTTTGAGTTTCATCTAATTCGAACCAATAGGTGTAGCTATATAGCACACGAGTTTCTGGCTAGTTTCACTATCTTTAGAAATCCGGTTTTTTCAAGTTTAGCTATGCTTATAAACATTTCCTAACATCATTTGAACAATTCTAGTATAAAAAATGAGGTATTACCCCTCATTTTCATGTTTTATCCAATTCGAGCCAAAACGTCTAGCTATATAGCACACGAGTTTCTGACCAGTTTCACTATCTTTAGCCGTCCGGCTTTTTCTAGTTTAGGTACGCATATAAACATTTCTTGACATCTTTTGAACAATTCTAGTATCAAGAATGAGGTATTAGCCCTCATTTTCAATTTTCATCCAATTCGAGTCAAAACGTCTAGCTATATAGCACAGGAGTTTCTGGCCAGTTTCACTATCTTTATAAATCCGGCTATTTCAAGTTTAGGTATGCTTAGAAACATTTATAGACATCTATTGAACAATTCTAGTACCAAAAATGAGGTATTACCACTAATTTTCAAGTTTCATCCAATTCGAGCCAAAACGTCTAGCTATATAGCACACGAGTTTCTGGCCAGTTTTACTATCTTTAGAAATCCGGCTTTTTCAAGTTTAGCTATGCTTATATACATTTCCTGACATCTTTTGTACAATTCTAGTATCAAAAATGAGGTATTACCCCTCATTTTCCAGGTTTATCCAATTCGGGCCAAAACGTCTAGCTATATAGCACACGAGTTTCTAGCCAATTTCACTATCTTTAAAAATCCGGCTTTTTCAAGTTTAGGTATGCTTATAAACATTTCCTGACATCTATTGAACAATTCTAGTATCAACAATGAGGTATTACCACTCATTTTCAAGGTTCATCCAATTAGAGCCAAAACGTCTGGCTACTTAGCAAACGAGTTTCTGGCCAGTTTCACTATCTTTAGCAATCCGGCTTTTTCCAGTTTAGGTATGCTTATAAACATTTCCTGAAATCTTTTGAACAATTCTAGTATCAAAAATTAGGTATTACTCCTTATTTTCAAGTTTTATCCAATTCGAGCCAAAACGTCTAGCTATAAAGCACACGAGTTTCTGGCCAGTTTCACTATTTATAGAAATCCAGATTTTTCTAGTTTAGGTATTCTTATATACATTTCCTGACATCTTTTGAGCAATTCTAGTATCAAAAATGAGGTATTACCCCTCATTTTTGTGTTTCATCTAATTCGAACCAATAGCTCTAGCTATATAGCATACGAGTTTCTAGCTAGTTTCACTATCTTTAGAAATCCGGTTTTTTCAAGTTTAGTTATGCTTATAAACATTTCCTAAGATCATTTGAACAATTCTAGTATCAAAAATGAGGTATTACCCCTCATTTTCAAGTTTTATCCAATTCGAGCCAAAACGTCTAGCTATATAGCACACAAGTTTCTGGCCAGTTTCACTATCTTTAGAAATCCGGCTTTTTCAATTTAGGTACTCTTATAAATATTTCCTGACATCTTTTAAACAATTCTAGTATCAAAAATTAGGTATTACCCCTCATTTTCATGTTTTATCCAATTCGAGCCAAAACGTCTAGCTATATAGCACACGAGTTTCTGGCCAGTTTCACTATCTTTAGAAATCCGGCTTTTTCAATTTTAGGTACGCTTATAAATATTTCCTGACATCTTTTAAACAATTCTAGTATCAAAAATTTGGTATTACCCCTCATTTTCATGTTTTATCCAATTCGAGCCAAAACGTCTAGCTATATAGCACACGAGTTTCTGGTCAGTTTCGCTATCTTTAGAAATCTGGCTTTTTCTAGTTTAGGTATTCTTATATACATTTCCTGACATCTTTTGAACAATTCTAGTATCAAAAATGAGGTATTACGCCTCATTTTTGAGTTTCATCTGATTCGATCCAAAACGTCTAGCTATATAGCACACGAGTTTCTGCCCAGTTTCACTATCTTTAGGCATCCGGCTTTTTCAAGATTAGGTACGCATATAAACTTTTCTTGACATGTTTTGAACAATTCTAGTATCAAGAATGAGGTATTACCCCTCATTTTCAATTTTCTTCCAATTCGAGTCTAGCTATATAGCACTGGAGTTTCTGGCCAGTTTCACTATCTTTCGAAATTCTGCTTTTTCAAGTTTTGGTATGCTTATAAACATTTCATGACATCTTTTGTACAATTCTAGTATCAAAAATGAGGTATTAGCCCTCATTTTCAAGTTTTATCCAATTCGGGCCAAAACATCTGCTATATAGCACACGAGTTTCTAACCAGTTTCACTATCTTTAGGCATCCGGCTTTTTCAAGTTTAGGTACGCTGGTAAACATTTTCGAACATATTTTGAACAATTCTAGTATCAAGAATGAGGTATTACCGCTCATTTTATATTTTCATCCAATTCGAGCCAAAACGTTTAGCTACATAGCACACGAGTTTCTGGCCAGTTTCACTATCTTTAGAAATCCGGCTTATTCTAGTTTAGGTATGCTTATAAACATTTCATGACATCTTTTGAACAATTCTAGTATCAAAAATTAGGTATTACCCCTCATTTTCAAGTTTTATCCAATTTGAGCCAAAACGTCTAGCTATATAGCACACGAGTTTCTGTCGAGTTTCACTATCTTTAGAAATCCGGCTTTTTCAAGTTTATGCATTCTTATATGCATTTCCTGACATCTTTTGAACAATTCTAGTATCAAAAATGAGGTATTACCCTTCATTTTTGAGTTTCATCTAATTCGAACCAATAGGTGTAGCTATATAGCACACGAGTTTCTGGCTAGTTTCTCTATCTTTAGAAATCCGATTTTTTCAAGTTTAGTTATGCTTAGAAACATTTCCTGACATCATTTGAACAATTCTAGTATCAAAAATGAGGTATTACCCGTCATTTTCATGTTTTATCCAATTCGAGCCAAAACGTCTAGCTATATAGCACACGAGTTTCGGGCAAGTTTCACTATCTTTAGAAATCCGGCTTTTTCAATTTTAGGTACTCTTATAAACATTTCCTAACATCTTTTGAACAATTCTAGTATCAAAAATTAGGTATTACCCCTCATTTTTAAATTTTATCCAATTCGAGCCAAAACGTCTAGCTATAAAACACACGAGTTTCTGGTCAGTTTCGCTATCTTTAGAAATCTGGCTTTTTCTAGTTTAGGTATTCTTATATATATTTGCTGACATCTTTTGAACAATTCTAGTATCAAAAATGAGGTATTACGTCTCATTTTTGAGTTTCATCTAATTCGAACCAACAGGTCTAGCTATATAGCACACGAGTTTCTGGCCAGTTTGACTATCTTTATAAATCCGGCTTTTTCAAGTTTAGTTATGCTTATAAACCTTTCCTGACATCTTTTGAACAATTCTAGTATAAAAAATGTGGTATTACCCCTCATTTTCAAGTTTTATCCAATTCGAGCCAAAACGTCTAGCTATATAGCACACGAGTTTCTGGCCAGTTTCACAATCTTTATAAATCCGGATTTTTCAATTTTAGGTACGCTTATAAACATTCCTGACATCTTTTGAACAATTCTAGTATCAACAATGAGGTATTTCCACTCATTTTCAAGTTTCATCCAATTAGAGCCAAAACGTCTGGCTACATAGCAAACGAGTTTCTAACCAGTTTCACTATCTTTAGAAATCCGGCTTTTGCAAGTTTAGGTATGCTTATAAAGATTTCCTGACATCTTTTGAACAATTCTAGTATCAAAAATGAGGTGTTCCCCTCATTTTCATGTTTTATCCAATTCGAGCCAAAACATCTAGCTATATAGCACACGAGTTTCTGGCCAGTTTCACTATCTTTAAGCATCCGGCTTTTTCAAGTTTAGGTACGCTGGTAAACATTTTCGGATATATTTTGAATAATTCTAGTATCAAGAATGAGGTATTACCGCTCATTTTCAATTTTCATCCAATTCGAGCCAAAACGTCTAGCTACATAGCACACGAGTTTCTGGCCAGTTTCACTATCTTTAGAAATCTGGCTTATTCTAGTTTAGGTATGCTTATAAACATTTCCTGACATCTTTTGAACAATTCTAGTATCAAAAATGAGGTATTACCCCTCATTTTCAAGTTTATCCAATTCGGGCCAAAACGTCTAGCTATATAGCACACGAGTTTCTGGCCAGTTTCGCTATCTTTAGGCGTCCGGCTTTTTCTAGTTTAGGTACGCATATAAACATTTCCTGACATCTTTTGAACAATTCTAGTATCAAGAATGAGGTATTAGCCCTCATTTTCAATTTTCATCCAATTCGAGTCAAAACGTCTAGCTATATAGCACTGGAGTTTCAGGCCAGTTTCACTATCTTTAGAAATCCGGCTTTTTCATGTTTAGGTATGCTTATAAATATTTATAGACATCTATTGAACAATTCTAGTATCAAAAATGAGGTATTACCACTCATTTTCAAGTTTCATCCAATTCGAGCCAAAACGTGTAGCTATATAGCACACGAGTTTCTGGCCAGTTTCACTATCTTTAGAAATCCGGCTTTTTCAAGTTTAGGTATGCTTATAAACATTTCCTGACATCTTTTGTACAATTCTAGTATCAAAAATGAGGTATTACCCCTCATTTCCCAGCAGCAAATCAGAAAAAACTGAAGGAGCAGAAGAAATCTAAATTTACTTATGAGATAAGCGAAAGACACTGATCAGTGTAAACTGATTGAATTTATCTATGTAGCTATCTATTTCGTTGATATATAAGACGATCGAGCCACAGCATCGCAAAAATGAAGAAATAACATCAAGAAACAAGAAACAGCGTAAACCCAAAACAACCTAGTTGGATGAGCACCGCGCCAAAAGAAACAACAAAACCCAGTAAAGAAAACCAGCGTTGAGCAAGAAAGAAAGAACTAACAGAAGCGAAAGTTTGGAAGCCATAATAAGTCAAACAACTATATCTATCTAGATTACCTCTACTGCTTCATAAGAAGAGTATAATTTGTATGGACTCGTTAGTTTGGTGAGCATGTTTTATAGATAATTTCAGAGAACGACGGACAGCTATCGAGTCCCACATGCAGTAAAATACATGTTGTTGCAAGTGGTTGTGGAATCTCAGTACAATATATGTTAGCATTTCGCTGTCGGCAGCTCGGTCAAATGCCGATGATAATCGAAGACAACGCGTCTGAAATACGTAGGTTTATTCACTCTCTTTGTTTTGAAAGATACTGTCAGAATTTCAGACTAAATAATAATTAATAATGTTATTTTAGGTTTTCTTATGTAGAAATTATGAGGGGGTTTCTAGAACCTATGTGAAGCTTGAAGCTTGTGAAGGCTTCTAGACAAATGGTGAAGGCTCGTAAATAAATTAAAGTGTGGAAGCTTCATGAAGTTCCATGAACCAAGAAAAGTATGGAAGGTTCATGAAGGTGCAAGTTGTTGAAAGGGTCTAGAGAGTTCCTCCATGACCTATAAAAGGAGAGGCCACTTACCCATTCAATTGAGGGTTCAAGCTTGAAGTCATCATCTTCCAAGTAAAAAAGAGTGTCAACTCTAACTAAATAATGTAGTGTTGTAGGTAACAAAACAAGTGTGAGAGAGTGTTTCCTTCAAATGTGTTCTTAAAGTTGTCTAGGGTTGTGAAAGATGGTCTGTCAACATGGCCTCATGCCCCTTCGTTCTTTGGCTCGAGGATTGCATATGTACTGCACCCAACTGACCTTGTTATTTTATGCATTGGTGAAAAAATACCGACTACCGATCGCTAGGCTAATTCGCGCTACACTCTTGCAATCTGTAATGTAAAATTAGGTTTATATATATATATATATATATATATATATATATATATATAAGAAAATTAGTTACGTGTTTAGATAAGAAAATTATGAAATCTGTATAAATTTATGAGTGATGGAATCTTCTACTTAAATTGTGAGTTGTCATCTGATGTAGGACAAGGACACACTCAATTTCGTGAGAAAAAGATAAAATAATTAAAATTTATTTAGTCTTTAAGGTTTAGAGTTTAATTAGTGAGCTCGGTCACTAAACCCTAAAGACTTACTATAGTGAGTTTGGTCAGATTTAAGCCAAAATATTTCTTTTTAATTATCTCATGCATTCCGGATTTAGTATTTTTAGGTTTTGTAGTTTATTTTAGATTTTGTTTTTATTTAACCCATGAGCTATTGGACTTTGTTGTTATTTACCCTAGGGTGTAGCCTCATCTATCATATAATTATCAATCAAACATGTATAAGAGTGTAAGAAAGTCTATCGCTTAGAACTCCATCTCATTTTGGGTTTAACACTTGTTATCCACTTAGCCCTCCATACTTCTGCCATCATCAGTTTTACCACTTTATGCAGTTTTATTAAGGGTACACAATGAGAAAATCCAACATTACATGAAAAACCGTCGAATCTTTACCTTCAATCCCAAAAGATTGAGAAGCTACGATTCACAATCGTATACTATATAAAAATGGGAAAATGCCCTAATGCCCAAATATTTAAAAATTAAAGCCCATTCCAATTAAAGTCTTATCTCTTATCCCATTCCAATAATTTTTACCAAAAAGACAATATTACCCATTATTAAACTACACACCAGAAGCTCACATCAATAATTCTTCCATCGCCGTGCCCTCATAACAACCTCTCTCTCTCTCTCTCTCTCTCTCTCTCTCTCTCTCTCTCTCTCTCTCTCTCTCTCTCTCTCTCTCTCTCTCTCTCTCTCTCTCTCTCTCTCTCTCTCTCTCTCTCTCTCTCTCTCTCTCTCTCTCTCTCTCTCTCTCTCTCTCTCTCTCTCTCTCTCTCCACCCTCACCGTCGCCTGAAACCTCCCCCCTCCTCCGATTCTCCGACCGCTTCATCTCCGGCTCATCTCAGCCGCCGACCCCTGATTACAATCCGACCTGTAATCCGAACCGTTAAACCGAATTCAAAACATTCACAACCTTTTCTCGCGCCGGCGGCCATTTCCCGGTAGGAAGGAAGTGACTGGGCCGTACCACTTGGGCTTCCGTAAACGCGTGACGGCAGAGAAAATTTTGGCTTCTGATTTTTACACTTTCGGAAGAGTTGCGATTTCTGCGACTTTATATATATTGTCCGGAAACGTGTGCTTTTAGAGAACTCTGATATTGTCTGACTGGGTCGCTTCTTATTCGGATATTGTCTGCTTCTCAGCACTTTCGTGATTGGTTTCAACTCTGGGTTTTGAGGGTGCCATATGGAAGGTAATTATCGAAAATATCTATAAGCAACTATGGTCTTAATCAGTGGGAGATTTTTGTTTTTTACTTGTTTGTCTCGGTGATTTATTACCGGCTGTAAAATGTGAATACCATGAGCTGTCTACATTCTGAAGCTTATTCTACGGCAAGGTTTGATCCCATGCAGTAGTGTGTGACTAAAAGAGCATCCCAGAACTCATTTCAAAAGAATTAATTGGGGGTCTCTGATTATTGGGGGTCAGTAACTGGTTATTAGAGGTTAGTAACACGATTATTAGGGGTTAGTAACTGGTTACTAGGGGTCAGAAACTGGTTACTGGGTGTCAGTAACTGGTCAGTAACTGAAAACAACATGATTATTGGGTGATTACTGGGTGTCAGTAACTGAAAACAAAATTATTATTGAGTGATTACTGGGTGTCAGTAACTGAAAACAAAGTGATTATTGGGTGTCCGTAACTGAAAACTAAAAGTTATTGGGGTCAGTAACTCGATTATTAAGGTCAGTAACTGGTTACTGGGGGTCAGTAACTGGTTACTGGGTGTTAGTAACTAGTCAATAACTGGTTACTAGGTGTCAGTAACTGATTACTGGAGGTTAATAATTGGTTATTAGGGGTCGTTAACTGGTTATTGGGGGTCAGTAACTAGTTACAGGGGAAATTCCGGTGATCGGAGTCCGATGGTCGGGAAAATTTTGGTGATCGGAGTCCGGCGGTCGGGAAAATTCCGGTGACCGGATTCCGGCGGCCGGTGACCGGAGTCGGAGTCCGGTGAGATTTCGACCAAGTATTCTCTCTTTCATTTTCTCTCTCTATGCATGTTTAAAGGATGAGGGCAAAATAGTCTTAAAATAATATGGTTTATTAAGATTTTAGTAAAGATTTGTGCATTTGGGCATAAAAAATGTTACCTTATATTGGAATGAGCTAATGAAAAAGATTGTCATTGGAATGGGGAATGAGGGGTTCAAATTAGTACTAAATGGGCATTTTCCCTATAAAAATTAAGATGAAACAAATTAATACCAGGAAAGCATATCATTAATTAGTTCTTAAATTGTAAATCAGATGAGGACCAGGTCTTCATTCCCATATCGGAGGTAATCGCGATTCACCATGAATTGGCCAAGTAATGAGCAATCCGGGTCTTCCATAATTGTCTGATAGTTATCCCACCAACGCATAAAGGTGCTCTTCCCCAAGAAAATCTCAGGTGACACTGCATAGTTCTTGAGGGCTTTGTACACATAATCCTCAAAGTTTTTCAACTTCTCCTTGTGTGCCTGTGTGTCTGAGCTAGTAATTGGACTTCCACCATTCATCAGATTGCATGAGATGAGAGCTTCCTCATCATGTGCCCAAAAGCAAGAATCCTCATTCAAAATTACATTCACATTCTTTCTCTTAGCATTGATATTGCTTCGACTAGCTTCAGGTTTTCCTTCATCCTCCTGCCATTGCTCCAACAGAGTAAAATGTCTAGGCCTTTCCCCACTAGTTTTGTAATTCTTCTTGCCGTCCTTATAATAGTCTGCAATGTGAAGTGGCTCAGCCATCCTTCTGTAGTTCGTACCTCCAAAAAGCCAACGAGTTCGGAAGAAGGCTGCTCCTTCTATCTGGGGCTTATTCTCTACCTCTGTAACCAAGCGCTCCCAGTAAGTTGAGAGCTGTACCTTATACCTTTTAACATCAGCATCCCTCGCTCCCTCTGAACTTTGTACAGGTCATAGTATCCTATCTTCTCTTGGCGTTTGGATACAATCTTGTATTGCTCCAGTTGGGCCATGTTGATTTTCATCTTATTTAGTCTGGTCCGGATCTATACGTTTTTTCTTCTGCGAATTTTCATATTTTGTCATCCTGTTAATCAGAAGTTTGATAGCCTCACTAGGTTGTTCCTGTTGAAATGACTACTTTTTAGAAATTTTCTGTTAAAAAGTAAAGAAACAAAAGGACCCTTTTAAGGAAAAAAGTAATTCTCCTATGGCTAGCAACACGAAATTGTTGAAAGAAGCATCATATTTGACTCATGGAACATCCCCAACCAACAAATGCTAACATTTGGATGCAGATATATATATATATATATATATATATATATATATATATATATATACAGTCGGGATCACAGACGGACGTCCGCAAACCCGTAAAAGTGCGGACGTCCCTGCTTTTGCAGCGATCAAGCGCCGACGACGTCCCTTCTATTGCCGGACGGACACCAGAGGCATCCCGGACCTGTTTAACGTGAAGATGAAGGCCATGGAGATCGGAGTTGAAGGTCTGGGCAGCAACCTCCACCCAAAACTTCAGACAACATCAATCTCGGCTGCAAACTGATATTCGGCGAGTCCGCCGGCAAGAGGAAGCTCACGATCGACGTCTAGTGTCCGTCCGGGAAGAGAAAGGCCATCGCCGGCGCTTGATCGCTGCAAAAGCAGGGACGTCCGCACTTTTACGGCTTTGCGGACGTCCTCTTCTGATCCTGTCCGTATATATATATATATATATATATATATATATATATATATATATATATATATATATATATATATATATATATATATATATATATATATATATATATATATATACCTAATAAGGACCAACTATATGAGGAGCATTAGTCCTTGACTAGTTCTCATCTAGTTTACCCTTACAAAAGGGAGGCTCCCTTTCCATTATAAAGTGCAAATGTACGTAATCAGAAATTTAGAGTGTATCGAAATTTCGCTACCTGTGGACGGAGAACACCAATGCCTGACAGTTGTGTCATGATGCAAGCTTGAATTGTATTCCTTTCACCTTCAGTTGAGTTGAAATCATTGCTGCATAATGCCTTGCGCTTCAGATCTTCCAAAATTTGTCCATAGTTGAACAAAAAATCAAAATCTTGATTATCAGGATTGTGAGATTTGGATGAAAACAATTGTTCCATGATGAAATCTGGGTCATCGGAGCAAGTACAACCTGAAGCAGAGCAGAGACGAAATGTTCCAAAAGGCTTAAAAATGCTACTCCCACCTGGGGGTTGAAAGTATTGAGGTCTAGGATCTTGGGTATAGGCTACGTTCAAGAAACAATGCTTCCATGTTGAAAAGTTCAATGCACTTTGTAGTTGTGCATCTCCGAGAAGGGGTGAACCGAAAGTTATGCAAAGCGGACGTATGGCTTTTGATAAGTTCAGGCTTTTTAACAACCAAAAGGTGAAGAGCATGGCTACACAGCCTCCCAGACATTGTCCGGTGATGAGTATAGATGGAAGCGGTTTACTTGAGCTCAACTTCACCAGCTGAAACACAATGCGAACTTAGAAACTAGCTAGTCACACAGATTATGAATAATAGAAGTAAGAAGCAAACCAGGTTCTAATATAGCTAGTGTAGTTTCCTTTTGCTTTTCTTTGTTCAATACTAATAGATTAAGATGATAGAAAAGCATATGCATATGTGTAATATTTGAACTTTCTTACTTGATGTAAGAAGCACAACCATCTAGTTAGACTCGGTTACCACATTTTTCAATTTATCGAGCTCATCATAGTGCTGCTGAAACAGGATGACTGCAGCTTCCACGACAGAAAAGCTTGGGGTCTTTTTGTTGCGTAAAAATTCAAACTTCTTGAGAGGTGAATTAGGTGGGGAAGTACTAATCAAGCTTTGTTTCAGCTTATAACTCATGCTCGACCCACGGAAACTTATTATGGTACCATTCGAGTCTGGCAGTCCAGTCTCTCTGTGCCAGAAATGTGCCTGTGGATGGTTCTGAATTGCATTCAGTGCCTGCTGTAAAACATCAGAGCTCAACACTGAATTTGCCAATTCTAACTGGCTGCTAAACCTGCCACAAAAACAAGAACAAATATCCAACCAAATTACAGAGTCAAATCGATGAAAACTTACGTACCTGGAAAATAAAAATAAAAAACAAAACAAAAAAAGCTTGATAAAAATGTAACAAAAAACAGCACTTAGGAACTTTTACGTACTGATTCTGGGTAGTCATGTCAAAGCTATGCTTAGAACACAGCAGATAGGTGATATATATAGACTTATAGAGAATAGTGAGATAAATATCCACAAGCTAATATCCCCACCAACCAAAACTTACAAGTTTCATAGGAAGTCTTCGTCTTCTCTTTTCTCTTTCATCCGGAGGTGATCAGCGAGTAGGAAGTTTCAGGGAAGACCTTTTACTGGATCAAAGTTGCTGTTTCAGTCTTAGAAAGCGCGTCAATTTATATGGTTTTTCCATCTTATTATATGATTGTTCACGTGAATATAAGCAAATTACTTTTAAGAAAAATTTCTTTGGTTGTTTTCGATTTTTAGATATAAATTTAACGGTGATTGAACATGACCAAGTGAGCAATATTGTCTTGACAATCTAATATATATTATATTATATGACAAGATTCTCATTATTTAAATACAGGAAAATTCGTGTGACTGTAGAATTAAGATTCAACGGCTCATATCTATCTAGGACAATTTTAAAAAATACGTATCATGAAATGATCACATTTAAAAGTCGGTATTTTCTAAGTGCAGTTTTTCTGTTTGGTGTTTTCACCATCGAAAAAAAAAAACGATAATTGGAGATGGAGATGTGTTACCTAACGTTGAGCCTTCAGTATTATTGCTTGGACTCCAAGTATTACTTTGTGTAGACGGGCAACTAGTACATTACTACATTTTGCAGGTCTGTTCGTATTGTTACCAGGTTATTATTAGTTGTCTTCTGTTATATAAGAGATTGAGATACTACCTACAATTAGAGTATCGAGAGTTTATAAGCTTTGCATGCAATACCAAGCCTTACAAATTTACAGTAGCCAACTGACCCGCTGAACGATACTCTTGTCCTAACAAGCTTAACATAACACTGAAAGGACATCACTGCGAAGTGAGAAATAATGGAATGTTTTAAAGTTTTTATGCGACAATTGAAACTGACAATTGAAACTGAAGCGAATGCAATAGTCAATATTACATAATAATCCAATATCAAAAAGAGTACAAGGCAAGACTTAGGCTCAACTGCTCAACTCTACTATGATGAATAAATGTGCCGCTGGATCATATTATATGATAATGCTGCTTGATCTGGCAAAACCAGCTTTCATTTCTGCTTTCTTCTTTCTATAGAATTACTTCTATTACAAAATTTCTAGAAAACATATAAACTCAACAGGGGTGTATAGTTGATATAAAATGTAATGGAAGACTCATTCTGGTGATTATCCGTCTACAGATACTTCCAAAACAGAAGATAATTACCAATAACAAAGCAAGGGATTTCCAGCTCTTATCCTCCATAAGTAATGAAATCCTTGTAGCGCTATACTTGGTTCCATTATGAGCATTCTACCATTCATTTATGGGGACAGATCTTCTCTTAGGTCTCAAGACTTAAGGTCATCAGACATGGCTGAAGGTATGCAATGTGTCAGAAGGATATCTAAAGTTGCAGCTTTGGCTGTTTTTGTCTGTAGGGCAACCATCTACATATAGAAGTATGCAATTCAGCTACCAAACGGAAAAATGCAGAATATGAACATGCATATATGGGGCATCTATGTGTGAGACAAACCTGATTGTATTCTAGGTCAAACTTTAGGTACTCATCATCGCAACTCTCCACCATGGTGGCCAGGTTTTTTAAATTTTTCACAGGCTTACCACTGAACGCAAGAACCTACAGATATAACAGAATCATTTCAACTAGCGTATTTCAATTGAAGGGTGATGGCAAAAAGTAGTAACTAGAAAGGAAAGAAAATGATAAACAAAGATTACGAGTAAGAGAACAATATATAAACAGGAAAAATAATCCTGATTTTCACAATAGGCCCTCACCTGTGTGTTAACAATGTCCTCATATCCAATATTAATGTCAGCAACAAGTACCTAACACAATTTAAAATATATAACCTTAATCCATGAAAGCAGAGCAAACAGAACTCATATAAGATGGAAAAGCATAGAAAATATAGATTAAAAAGAGAGAAACCTGAGAAACGACAACAAGCTGTTCATCACTAGATTCTGCCATTGCATGTAAATGTTTGTCCAATAGTTTGACTGGAGCGTCAAAGTCATAATCCTTTCCATACTGGAAATTAATGAAAAAACAAAGGTGAGCTTTACTTCAATATCAATTATCTATTTTATCTTAACTACACGTCTGACACACCAGTTCAACCCCAAGCAAACAATAAAGTTCACTATTAAACTAAACTCTATGACATTTGTTTGGAGCTTCCAAAGCCTACATGCTCAGGAAAACTAAGACTGACATCTATGTATTACATCAAGGTATAGTTTGGTTAGATAATGGTACTAAACTTCTCATATCTAATATAATCATCTAGAAAACATATGGTGAGAGAAAATGAAAGATATAGCTAAAACTGGAAAGTGCATAGACATAGTGGGAAACAGAGTAAATGAAAATAGGTAAGAAATGAAGGGCACACCTCAGAACGCAGATATGGAACAGATACAGCTGAAAAAACAAATCCACCAATGATATAATAGGAAGGAGGTTTGCCTTTGATGTGTGCCGGGATCAAACGCTTGTGTGTTCCAAGTTTTATTTTGAATTCCAGTATCTTTGAGTTACGAAGAACTTTTACTAAAGCAGAATCACCAGTATATTTCTGAGAGATAAGGTAACTGAAACCTATGCGCTCCCCATGCCTGAATGGAACTGGAAAATCGATACCAAAGAGTGTGTTACTATTGGATCTACAAAAGATTATGCCAAATTAGAATGTGCATGTAGAATAAAAATATAATAATAATAATAACAAGATCCTGGCCTGAGTTCTTGAAAGAGATACTATAAATAACAAGAACCAAATGTCATCCTTCATTCTATGAAAGATTATGTGGTACCACCACAAAACCATTGTGCCAAAGCTGAATGCAGAAGCTTTTTTCTTTTTCTTTAATTTGAATGCAGAAGATGAATGCAGAAGTTACTTACAAGGAGAAGAAGAAACTTGAGCGAATAAAGATAAAGAAGTTTACCTGTTCCATCATTTGCAATATTAACTCCATCAAAGCTAAGAATGACATCAGATGGTTGCAGAAGATGAGAATCTGGAGCTGTAGGTTCAATCCTTCTGATACGTACACCCTTTTGATCAGCTTTCATCCCCATTGACGTGCGTAGATCAGGATTTTCCATCTTTTGCCACTCAATTCCAATAATTGGGAACCCTGGACCACAGAATAGAAGTAATGTAAGAAGAGGGGAATAACTTGGACCAACTGAAACACTATAGAGAATGTTGTCCACAGTAGATTGCTAGTCATATCATATATGTTCTGCAAGGACCATTTGCAAATAACAACAATTTCTTTATTTGTTTCCTTTTTTTCGTTCTTTCATCTCGCTAGAAGTTCAAATTAAGTTACAAGTGCACCTGTATACGCCCCATTCTTCTCGTAATCTGTGATGAAGTGCTTAATAACTGGTGTTGGAATCACGTAGCCTATATTTTCCGCATCTTCGTGTTTAAGGGACTGAAAAGCAATGCCCACACATGTCCCCTTGTCATTGAAGGCAGGCCCACCAGAGTTTCCAGAGTTTATGGCAGCATCTATCTGCAAAAGCATCCGAAGGAAAGGAAACCAGGAAACAAAAACATGTCAAAAACTGAGGTCTCTATAGTGTATATAGAAGACAATGTCAAGAAGATAATAACCTGCAATCCCAGAAGCTCAGTCGATCCATGAACATATGACAGTATCTCCATACGTGACACAACACCACTTGTCACAGAGATTGTGTCACCCCCGATAGGGTAGCCCACAACCGTCACAGCGTCTTGTAGTGCTGGCAACTCTCCAAACTCCACCGGTGAAACTCCTTCCCAGAACTCATCATCACTCACAGTGAGCATGGCTGAAGCATCATCAAAACAACATAAGGGACTTCAATTGCAATAACTCGTATTTCGCTAATTAATTTCTGATATAACCTTTCTACCTTAATAAAACAATTAAATTCAACCACCTTCAACACATAAATTTCTCCTTTTTCCTCATTCAAACAAATTAAAGGGTCTTTTCCTATAAGGACATTTTACAAGTTATATGCTCCGAAACTTCTTCTTAGATTGATCACATAGATTGATCACATAAAAGAATGAATGATCACTGCAACACGTTAACTCAAAGCTACAATCTTTAATGTATTGCTACTATAGTAACTTTTAGAAAAGTTCATAACTTCTAGAAAAGTTCATAACTTCCTGCATTCATTTCAATTCAGCAAAACTTGATCCTCAAAACTCACCAATATCACATTCAGTCCCAATGGCCAACACAGTAGCCAAGTACTTAGTCTCCGAGCCACGCTTCTTGAGCTTAACCTGCGTATGGTGCTCCACCGAGTGCGCATTGGTTAAGACCCTTTTACCCCCAATCACAAACCCACTGCTACTCGAGCTATACTGCCTCTTCCTCTGCCACGGCAGCGAGAAATTCGGCTCCGTGTGAACACAAAACACCTTCACCACCGAATCCATCGCCGGAACCACGCGCGCCACGCTCGCCCAGCTCGGCACCATCAGCGGCGGCTCCGCGGCGTCGCCGTTCTGCTCCCACACGTGGCGCTAGCTGCGGCGCTCCGGCGAGGCGGTGATGTTGGCGGAGTCGGTCTTCCTGGGGCGGCCGCGGCCGCGGCGGGAGGGCTGGGAGGTGCCGGCGTCGGCGAGAGGCTCCGACGTAGGGGGCGGGGCGGCGTCGTCGATGTCCATTGCGGTTTCTGGGGTCTTGGACTTTGGAGCTCCTCGCTTTCTTTTGGTTTCTCCCATATTTGAGTTGGAAATTGAAGAGAGTGTGGAGGTTTGAAGATTAGGGCTTGTTTGTTATGAAGTTGCAGAGAGAGAGAGAGAGAGTTGGTTTTGGTTTAAAACCAGAGGCGGTAGTGGTGACGGAGAAGGAAGGAAATGAGTGAGAGGGTGAGTTGGGCCTGTAAGAATGGGAATAGTTTGGTTGGGCTTAGTGGGTATGGTCCATTATGCCTTCAAATTGTTATTTTCGCCCACATTGGGAATTTCCTTTAATATTTGAGATTATTTATATTAGCTTAATGCATCAAAAATAAAAATATAAATAAAAAGGTACAAATATTTTTTTTTTTTCATTTTTGATAGTGAATTTGTTTTTTTTTTTTATAACTTTTCATTTACATCATCTTTGTTATTTTTTTTTACTAACTTTTTAGTTACACCATCATATATTTAACATGTTATACGAGTCAGTTTATTAATTTCTAATAATATCATCAATATAGATGATGTCATACAAGCCGGCTTATTTTTACCTATATCATATTATATCATCGTAACAGATCATGTTATACAAGTCAAGTCAGCTTACTCTTTTTTCCTATCAACTAAATCCCAAAAATTGTTATGCATGTCACCTGGTATTCATGATATAAAACGTATTAGAAGAAATTAATAACATGTTTCATTACTGTATTGTTTACTAGTCTAAACCATAGCTAGTTGAGTAAAAAGACTTAGAATTTTACAAGTTCATCTCAGTAACTTTGGGTTTAGGTCAAGAAATCAAAAATTCAATGGAATGACTAATGAGTCTAAAGCCTTGAAAGGGGCATCATCACTCAAAAAACACTGAAATAAGGAGCAAATTTTCTTGACCGTCACTTGATGCAGAAAAAAAAAACAATTACAGAATGAACCTTTTCCCAATCAATTGAATGCTCTTCGTTGTTTCCTTTTCTATCATTTCTTGAAGCAGCGAATATTGATTTCGACTCAGAGAGACAGAGTTGAACCCAACCTACTTCCACAGGTGACCTTGCACCATACTCTTCTTCTTCTTCTTCTTCATTTTCAACCAACGGTGCAAGGCCACTCCTCTCTATCTATCTCTCTCTCACTACCTTATCTCTCACTCTGATTCAAAGAGTGACCTTTTGAGTTTGCCCTTCATTTCTATTGGCCCTTCATTTCTTCTTCTGTCTCTTTCTGATTGAAACTTCAATCTCCAAGGCTCTTTTTCCTTGTTTACAATTCTGGGTCACTTTGATTCTGGGTTTTTCAATCTGGGCAGTCTGAGATCTCTGGGTTTTGCTGGTTTTGACCAAAGTAGATTGCTTTGCCCCCAAATTTCAATGCCATAATTTCTACTGGGTCGCTTTGGTTTGGGGTTTTCTTACATTTCTCGATAAACATTCTGAGATCTCAGTTTCAGTTTACTTGGTTTTCCTGATCTTGACCAAATTCGATTGCTTTACATCAATTTTGATTCTGTGGCAATGTCACAAGGCTATGCAATCGAGCTTTACTTCGATCCTGCGCTGGAAAACCAGGTCCTGAAGGCTTGGAATGTTCTTGCTCGCCGCCAGATTAGTACCCAGCTCATCGAAATCGAATCACGCCCACACATCACTCTCTTCTCCAGCTCCTTCATTGAACCAGCAAAGCTCGAAAACATAATCAAGGCTTTCGCTGCAAAGCAAGAGCCTTTGGCCTTGTCTTTCTCGTCCATTGGGAGCTTTCCGACTGATAACAATGTGCTGTTTCTGGCCCCAACTCCTTCGGTTTCGTTGCTTCAGTTCCGGTCCCAGTTGTGTGAGGCAATGAAGAAAGAAGGTGTCGAAATTGGGGAGGAGTATCGCACTGATTCGTGGATGCCTTACTGTGCTGTTGCTCAAGATGTGCCAAAGAGTCGGATGGCAGAAGCGTTCTGCGTATTGAGGGAATTAAAGTTGCCAGTCGCTGGGTATGCTATGGATGTTGGGCTGGTTGAGTTTTCGCCAGTGAGGGAGTTGTTTTCTTTTGTGCTAGGTAACACAGTAGAAGCATGAAGTTTCGGAATCTTTCTTATGCGTTAATCTGAAATTTAGTTGGATTGTTCAAGAATATGTTACCCCCTTGATGTTATTGTAGATGATTGTCTATGGTGGTGCTAATACAGAATTTGCATTCATGTTTTTCGATTCTAGCAAATTCCCTTGTATCGCTCTTTTAGATTGATAATGTGTTTGTTGACTTTGTTCATGTTGTTGATATTTTGATAATGTGGGTTTGGACTGCATTCATCGACTAAATTAACTGTACAGTGTATCTTATTGTGTTGGTTTTAATGTTTAATTGGTTACAAAAGATGGCAATTGGTTTCTAATTTATATTTAGGGGGCATAAAATTCTACTATTGCCTGTATAATGCAAGTAGTATTGTTTACAAAGGTGAATTCCGAATTCTGATTTTGTGTATGATGTGTGTGTCATGAATCTCTCAAGAACTAGACAAGCTCTATTTTTCAAGTAAATTGATGAATTCTGCTGTGTACGGACTCTTAAAGTATGGAACATGGTCTGGTCTGATGATTATATGTTGTTGCTTAATACCATACATAACCTTTATCTCAATAAAAAGTGTTTGTCAGTAATTTTTCTCCTGTTTTTTACTAGTTTTATAATTGCATTTTCCAGTTAGGCACCCACTTCTTTATGTTATAGGACTAGTATTGCATTGGTGACTATGTACTGTGTACAGCCCTGCATGTTTTTAAGCCTTCTCTGCTTCAACAATTAGACTACAGTTTGTGGTAATCTCTGGACTTCATGGTTCTTTCGTTTCCTTTTTCTGATTGCTCTCCACTTCAGTAAACAAATCTAGTCTTATATTACAAAAATGTATAACCTCAATGTTTTGTTGTTGGTGTTATAGATTATGTTGGTCTGCAATACTTTGTTGCCGAGACTAAACATGTCTACTTCACCAATCGAGCTATGTTCTTCCGTTGGTGTGTGATTGGAGACGTAGTCATTGGACCAAACTTTTTCCATGGCTATCTTTGGTTTTAACTTAAGATAATATGTGTGCAACTGTGCATGAGTGTCTGTTCAGAACATCTCTGAATTCCTTTGCAATAAAGGTGACGTTCCCAAGTTTTGACTGGCATATATAAAGACTTGCTGTATATTCTCTTTATCTCTGCTTATTTGTTTTATACCATGCACCTACTCTTGAAAGATATGAATTTATTGTGAAGTGACCAACTGTGTTCAAGTTATATATCCTGGCTTCCATAAAGGAGTTGGTATCATTTTACCTGAAGCACGTCCTTGTGTGAAGATATCAAGATAGCTACACAAGCAAACAGAACCCAGATATCTGATTTGTGTGCTGGGGTGTTTAGTGTTTTTGTCGAGGAATAGTTCTTAGATTTGGTTTCTGTGTCACCTTGCTACTTATTATACATACGAGACTTGGCCTCCTGCTTGTTTTTGATGCAGAGTAGGATAGAACGGTACTAGGCTGTCGGCAGTATGTATCATCTAATATAGGATAGACGTGTTTTTGGTTACCATTATTTGATGCACTGTGTGTAATATTTTTGTAGTTATTACTAAGACTTATTTTCTAGGAATGAAGCTCTATGCGTATTGGATTAGGATTATACATGGCTACAAACTAGGCTTTCCATAGTTGTTTTCAAAATTGCTGACTTGTTTTCGGTTTCAAGTAAAAATGTCTGTCATGAACTTGGTGGCTAAAGCAGGTCGTTGCTGCGAGCATAATTGCATGAAACTTCATTTGCAAATATTGACACACTCCAACTAACCCATCATGCCGCCAGACCTGTTTAAGAGTTGGCTCAATTAGATGAGTGCGGATTGCTAATTGAGGACTCCTCTTTTTATATGCATTATATATCATCATACACACTTAAAATGCAAAAACCATCCAAGAAACACAATATTGTTTCTAACAAGAGAACAGGGAGACGAAGAATAAAAATGAAAATTCGAAGCAAATCCCTAAAACGTTGATCCAGCCGTCCGATAGTTTCCAACTAACCTGATCTGGTCTGAGGAATCTCCACTATGCGTAGGCTTGTGAGAGTCGGTAGAAGGGCTTCCCATAAACCGACACTAAAATAATTGCATCTCACTTCCTCTAACTGATCAAGATCTGCAACTGATGATGGCAGCTTCCGCACTTCGTAGCATCGCCTCATGTCCAACCTCCTTAAACTGCTAAGTTCACCAATGTCTTCAGGCAACAGAATGTCGAGACAACCAGACATGTCAAGGAAATCTAACTTTTTGAGGTTTCTAACCGAGCCAGTAAACCCTAAAAGGTTACTACATTCCCTTAGCCTCAACACTTCCAAGTTGACTAGATTTCCAATTTCTTCAGGCAACCTACGTAGCTCTGGACAGTCAAAGATACTGATTTTCTTTAAATGAATCACATTAAAGAAATCCACAAGAAACTCTTCAGGCTCATCGCAATGGTCAATGTTTAATTCCTCTATATTTGGAAATGCATCCGACATTTTGCCAACACCTTTGCTCAAAGATGCCATTGGGTAACATGAGCTTAAAGATATCTTCTTCAAACTCTTCAGTTGAATGGGATTATTTCTTATGCTATTTATTGGGATGTCATGCAAGCTGATTCTTTTGAGATTTGGTAGGAGAAGGAGCAGTTCTAGATTTTTTAACATATAAAAGCTGCTGCTAGAAAAGATTACCACTACCTTCAGTTTATCCATTTTCTCCACAAATTCAGGTATGGCATATCTGTATGCATCGAAATTCAAGACAAGAACCTCTGCTTCAGGTAGTTGAATCTGGGGCCATTTCATTGAGAATTTTCCATCTGCAATCAATACATGCTATTTGATGAGTGTCGAGAAAAAAGAAGGGTTAATGTGAATACAATCACATCTCAGTAAATCAAATGATGTATCATTCGCCTTCTTCAATGAAGTAACATTTTCAAAAACAAAACAAAAAAAACAGTCAAATGTTGATAAAGAAATATGAAATATGTACCTCTCTTGTCACACAAAAATTTAAAAAAAGAAAAAGAAATATGTACCAGTTGTGATGGCTAACAAGAGAGCCTTGGTTGGTTGATATTTCTGCTCCTTCCACCACTTGGGAATATTGTTTCCACAAGTTTCTAACATGATTCTTTTTCTTTGATCTACCGGGTCTATCTTAGCGTTGTAAATAGCTAGCTCTCTAAGCAAGTCATGTTGTGTAACAAACCGTTTACCGTAGTAATCATCCCCCTCCATCTTCATATCTCCTCTGATTAATAATGATTAAGAGTTGATTGATTAATTCATTTTCAAATACAAAAGAATAGTGTTGGAGTCGAAACATAATACTGTAAGACGTAGTTACCTTTTGTCTACAAGGGTAGCCAGATTTCGATTGCATAGTTCATGAACATATGCAAACACAATATCATCATCTAGATCATACAACTCCGCCCACATATCAACGAGGTCACCAACCGGGATTTTTTTGTCTTCAGGAAAAGATCCCAGGTCTAAGTAACAATCTTTCACAGTTGTAAATCCTTTATCAAGAGCATCTAAGCTGCTTTGGAGGCAAAGAAACAATTTCGTCTCAGAATCTAAAATTGAAGAACCCTTAGACCATTCCGATTCTCTTTTTCGCCAAACCTCTAAAGGCTGCCCAGCAAGTGATCTTCCCACAACTGTAATAGCAAGTGGAAATCCGTTGCAACGCTTTACTATCTGCAGGCCATGAAGTTCAAAGTGAAATCCATGAGTTTATATTTGAGTATTTTTGTTCCTTAATATAAGAAATTCATGAAGGCATGCAAATAGTTGATATATTATATATAAACTCTTTAACAGTTTTTGTTTTGATGATTAGTTAGTTTCAATTGATAAATCAGGTAACCTTGCATGCAACTAACTAAGAACTCACTTTACTGTACCTTTCTCGAGAGATCTTCTAGAGTATAAGAGCGCTTATCTCCCAATGACGTCGAGTGATAAAAAAGTTCCATGGCGTTGTCATCATCCAATAACTTCAAATGATATGAAGAACTAAATCTTGGAAATTCAGATCTTGATGTCACTAAAATCTTGAAATTTGACATTTCAAATCGAAAGCTCTCAAGAATGGATTCCTGTCCAGACCAAATATCATCGAGGACCAATAATAGAGGATCTGATCTTTCCTTTCTAAATGTTTCGATCCATTGAAACATATGTATTTCGTTTTGAAAACTAGGATCTGATCCTATGTGTTCACAAAGTCGTTTCACAACAAGTTCCAAATTGCCAATTTGGGATACAGTAATGAAGACAATATTGTTGTGGAATTTACCTATACCAAACAATACACAATCGTACGTTATGATGAATTAGAATTAAATAAAAGAATAGACAAAATAAAGAGAAAATTAGACAAAAACTCAAAAAACCAAACCCCTTTTAAAATAAACCCATGCTCATATTCCATTTTAATTTACACCCAACCCTATTATTGAATCTGCCTTATATGTTTTATTTTTATTTTTGGAATTTGTATCCCTCTTTTTTCTTGACTCTTTTGCCCTTCCGTTTTTTTTTTCTTGAGAAGATCTTTCCCTTCTGATTGAATGAGAAGACATTCCCTAAATGTGGCTCTTGATTTTCTTCTATTTTAAATAGGGTTAGGGTTTAGACTAGGGTTTAGGGTTTAGAGATTAGGGTTTAGGGTTTAGACTAGGGTTTAGGGTTTGTGGAACCGGGTTTAGGGTTTAGGGTTTAGGGATTAGGGATTAGGGTTTAGGGTTTAGGGATTAGGGTTTAGGGTTTAGGGTTTAGACTAGGGTTTAGGGTTTAGGGATTAGACTAGGGTTTAGGGTTGAGGGTTTAGGGTTTGTAGAACCGGGTTTAGGGTTTAGGGTTTGTAGAACCGGGTTTAGGGTTTAGGGTTTGGGCGTAGTCTGTGGAACCGGGTTTTCAGCTGCCGGGTAATTATATTTAATGAGTCGGTTAAACAGCTTGTTAATTGCAATGGTTCAGTTGGTGGCATTTCAGCAATTTTCTTCAACAACAAGTTCTATTGTTTAGATAAACAATATTAATATTTTTACTAAATCAACCTAATTAATAAGTTGGGTGTATTTCAAAAGAGTATAACATATGGGTGTAATTTAAAATGGGTCTATGATTTTGGGTGTAACATCAAATTCCCCCAAAATAAATGATATTTCAGCTTATTATCGAGTCGTGTATGTTACCTTTGACCTCTTCATCTTTACAAAACATTGTGGCTAAAGTAGTTTTCCCGCAGCCTCCAGGAGCAGTGAGCACAAGCATTGACTCCCCATCATCGCATAGGAGCTTCTCCTTCAAGTCCTTCATAGGAGCATCCAATCCAACTACAAGCCTTGGAAGTGGTGGAAGTTCAAGTCGTGTACTACAACTCGAACTTTCTCCAGATTTTTGCATCATTATCACCCGATGCATATCATCAACCGCGACCCCCATCTTCATTATGTGCATTGCTTCTTGCAGTTGGAGCGTCTCCAAGGGCCTCTTAAGAGATTCGTCCCATTCGAGAAGTTTCTTGGCATACTTGAACTTTTTGAAGGGGTTCCACCCCCTAATCTTTGAGCACTTGATGACGAGCTCTTGGCCCTTCTTCATGACTCCTTCTAAAGCTTCCATTTCCTTCTTCGGCCGATCCATTTTCTCGTTATATTGCGCCATCTCCCGGATCAGCGGTGCTAATTCGTCGAGCCTGGACTTGGCGTCCTCGAAGAGAGACTTGAAAATGAAATTCTTGACAATCAGGTCCTCAACACCAGCGTACAATGCTTCGAATGCTTTGTCTAGAATAAAGTCCGCCATGAGTTGCTCTCTAGCTAGCTTTCAATAACCAGCTCTTCCAATGAAAACTAGAGAGAGGCGAGATGTGGATGCAATATGATCAGTGATGCAAAGCAATCATTTTTATGCAAAGCAATCGCGCATCTAAACTTATTAATTATACCGACTTATGTGTTATTTTTAAACTGAATCATGTTGTTTATACATTAAACAAACAGTACATGATACCTGTGATGAAAAGTTAATTATACAGCTGTTTGCTTAATCGTGGAAGTTAGCCAATTTATATATATAACCACCAAGTCAAGGGAAAACTAAATTATTTTCTGATTCTTCTTCTTTCTTAATCGATGACATAAACTGATGTTGACAATGACATGAATAAACTGCAGTGTGTTCAACTGATCATCGTGATTAATTTGTTTAATAATATGTGCTGCAATTATATGCACACTGGTAGTTGTAATATACTTTCAACTAAAATTAATTAATGTTATTGAACTAATGATGCATCCACAAAGATTAATATCGTGTCGATTTCATAATGTACAAATTAATTTAGAATCTGTAGATGACTTTCATGGCTCCAATGACTCGTAAATGTCCTGATCACTCTTTCGTAATTAGTTGGAAGTTGACTCATCTTTGGTACTTGATTATATACGCAAACCTTCTCTTGTTTGTTGGACTTTTCGAATTCGATGGTTGAATTGCTTATACCGAATCTCTTAGATGAATTTCAAAGCTACTTATATTTTTTGTGAAGAGAATAAAGTAGCTTATCTTCTGGCAAATCAATATACATCATGTTCTGAATTGATGTGGTGGGATGCCTTCACCTTTCATATTATTGTCTTATAATAATGATGTTAAAGGTATGTTTCAATTTCGTTTCAGCTAACCTGTCATTTTGTCCCGACCATAATCAAGGCTTTTGTTGCAAAGCAAGAGCCTTTGGCCTTGTCTTTCTCGTCTATTGGGAGCTTTCCGACTGATAACAATGTGCTGTTTCTGGCCCCAACTCCTTCGGTTTCTTTGCTTCAGTTCCAGTCCCAGTTGTGTGAGGCAATGAAGAAAGAAGGTGTCGAAATTGGGGAGGGGTATCGCACTGATTCGTGGATACCTTACTGTGCTGTTGCTCAAGATGTGCCAAAGAGTCGGATGGCAGAAGCGTTCTGCGTATTGAGGGAATTAAAGTTGCCAGTCGCTGGGTATGCTATGGATGTTGGGCTGGCTCAGTTTTCGCCAGTGAGGGAGTTGTTTTCTTTAAAAAGTGTTTGTCAGTAATTTTCTCCTGTTTTTTACTAGTTTTATAATTGCATTTTCCAGTTACGTACCCACTTCTTTATGTTATAGGGCTAGCATTGCATTGGTGACTATGTACTGTGGACAGCCCCGCATGTTTTTAAGCCTCCTCTGCTTCAACAATTTAACTACAGTTTGTGGTAATCTATCGACTTCATGGTTCTTTCGTTTCCTTTTTCTGATTGCTCTCCACTTCAGTAAACAGAACTAGTCTTATATTACAAAAATGTATATCCTCAATGTTTTCCGAAAATTATACAGTCCCGGAATATCCACCGTCCATTTTGACGCGTGGATCAAGGGCGTTTGGAGGACGTTTGTAGGCGAGTGAGGGGGAGAAAGGGAAGAGAATGGGTGTGCATCCATCTTCAATGCAGTCCTCATAATGACTTTTCTGATTTGGCACCGAACACCACACTACCAAAAATGTGGGTAACAGCAACTAATTTTTTGCCACTTTTACCAGATTGGTGAGATTACACATATAATAGACACCATTGTCAAGTTTTCTGTTTTGAGAATAACATCATTGTCCAATTTCGGTGCCAAAGTTGACAAAGTTATGGACCCCATATATTTTTTTAATGTTTTTGCTTAATCATATTCCACTCTTAACAGTGAAGAAGGAATTGATAAGCACGGTGTCTGTCGATCAAAACTGACATAAACAAATAAACAATCACGCTTTTACCTATGATTCACAAAATTACAATTACAGTGCCGCTTGAACTAAACCATGTCTGTAGACTACAAGAGTATTTTCGTAAACGCATTCCCGTCAATTCGTAAAAGCCAAAGCAAACCAGTCACAGTGTATGCCTTTACTTTTTATTCTCCCAACCCAGCCGCCTACATCGTTTGCTCTCAGGTAAATCTACTCTCCTCCTAACTCCACATAACACATGAATCTAATTAATTTATAAGATCTCCCACCAAGATCAGCTCTGAGTTATCAATAATCAATTTGAGGATTTTTGATTGGGGTTGAATGAGGGATTTTATTTTGGTGATTTTATTTTTAGGCTGGTCTCTTTCTTAGTTCGTGTCTTAAGCTCAGATGGAAGCAATCGACCCCGAGCACGAAATCTGTCGAGATTGAATAAGACCCAGGCTTGGAATTTTACTCTCTTCTGTGGGCGAAATGATTTGGGCAACCTCTAATGCTTTATAGAGCTCAAGGTATATTCTTTTCTATTGTTTATGAAGATTTTGGTATGAAGATTGATAACTGATATTTTCTCACTTTGTTCGTTCGTTATGAAACTCAAGGTTCCTACTTGAGATTTCTTCTTTTTGTTTATTATTTAGATTTGGAAAATGATTTGTCTTTCCTAGAATTCAAATATGGAACCAGTTTGGGGAAAGTAATGTTTCTTTGCCACTTAGTTTGCCCACGTCATTGTGAAACCCTTATTTTGTATGGATCAAATATGTGGTACCCTTGAGAGTTTTTGCAGATTCCACTTGTGGGGACTCCTCAGACAGTGTTGCATGACTTGCTACTACATTGTAAGTTTTGGAGTTGAATCATCTATTCATATAGAGTAGTGCTAGAGACACCAAATAATTATACTAAAATATGTTTTGTTTTGATCTAGTTTATAAGAGTTACTACTTTATATTGTATGCTTTTGCATTCGCCTATTCATATTGTTGGATTTCAAGTTTTAACTACTTTGCAAGTTTACTGTTTGATATCTGACACTTTATTTGTAAATGTACTTTATTAGGAGAAGAGATTTATAGAGGCAAAATTAGTTGAAGGTAATGATGGTTAAAAAAATGGAGATGACGATGCTGAAGGTTTAGCATCTCCATGGATTTGTTGCTGTGTTTGAGATGCATGATTCTCTATTGAAGTGGTGATCCAGATTGGGAAGCATTGTTACCGTGTCTATGTCGGGTCACATTCATCCATTTCCACCTACGATCTCCATGGAACTGGTAATTTATCTTTTCAGTTTATTCTGTTAGTCATGAATTTTGTGTACCATTTTATTTTTGTGACCATTGTACTCAAATATGGGTTAGTCTTCTTACTGCAATTTTTTTTGTGTCTGCAATGTTTCAATTTTACTTGCATATTTAAGTTATATATTCCATATACTGGTTGTTTTGGAAGATTGTTACTTAGATGATATGAAAAAGCTGGTTAGAAACAAAAATGGAGCTTATGACATAATCACTAACGGTCTTTCCTTGCATGTGTAAGTTCTCTTACTTTTTCTCTTCCTTTGTACTCTAATTGGTTCTTTGGTGCCTTGTATCTACAGAAGGTGTACTGCAATCGTCGTTTCAAGTGTTATGTAGCCCACGGTATGTATCTGTATTCTCTCTTATTTGTATAAAGTTGTGTTCTTCCTTAATCACTTATCAGTGACTTTGTTGTTGTTATATATAATCACATCTGGGACTGCTAAAATTTATGTGCTTAAAATGTTCATCTTGGTGTGTTTCTAAGAAGATGATCTCTTTGTTTCATTATCTTGACTTGAATGCAAAATTAATTTAGTACATAGGTGGGGTTTTGATTTTACCTTTTTCTCTACGATTGTGTTGTGTGGTTAAAGACATATGTTGAAGCATTGTTAAGACTACTCTATGTTTTAAGCATGTTTAATTCGGTTTATTGGGTTCCTTTTTGACATAGCAAACCAACTATAAAAGTTCTAGATTGAAGCTGATTACATACAACAACAGAGAACAAAAATTAGAGTAAAGATCTTTTTCATCCAATTTGGGCACCTTTGTTATTGATCGCATCTCTCAATGTTGCATTAAGTTTAGGGGCCGAGTTGTTAGTTCTTTAGCATTTGTTTAGTCTCATTTTTAAAGTTATCAGTTTAACGTTTCCAATTTTCTCCTTTCTTTTGTTTCAGCTTGTAAGTTAGGACTTGTTCCCTATAGTCCTATGTTGTCTATTGTCAGTTGATTTGTTTGTTTGTTTTTTTTTTTTTGAGAAGTCTGTAGGTTAGTCTCATGTAGATGTTAATCTTTAATATTAATTAATATTTGGTGTTGGCATGTGAATTAATTTAGATCAGCTGTTGCTAGTAGATACTGCTTCCTATGATGAATTGAAAGCTGCCAACCAAAATTAGCAAAGCGCAAATTAGAGTTGAGGTAAGTTTCTTGATTGCATAACTCAATTGTGAGTTTAGGGATTGATTTTGTGGAGCTATTACTTGTATGTGTTTGACAAAATTGCTTTTATTGAACCACATGTTTGACTTTTTCAAATACTTGCTACAATTTTACATGGAAACAAATTTTGTTGGGTTTGGAAACGTACTTAGTTTATTTATTTTTTATTCTAGTTCTGGTGGATAGTGATTTTACTTGTGCTTATTTTTCATCGAGACCTCAATATAGAGGCTCATAGTTGGTTTTATATTTTTGGATTGCATATTCAGTCATCAGATATCTTACCTAGAAATAAGGCTGCAGAATCAATGAATTTGTCTATTAATTTTTTTTTTATTTCAAATTATTACGGTCACCAATGACAGATAGTGGGTTTTTTATGGTGTCTCCGTAGTTTGGAAGTCACTAATTCTGGTGATGGGGCCCACACATTTGATTGTCACCAAAAAAGTGATAGTGTGATTTTAAGAATGTCACGCCAGCAAAGCCCACACTTGGATCATTAGTGTGTAAGACCGTGTCCAATGTCATTGCACACCAATCATGGGTGTCTATACACTCAATGCACACCATTTACAATGGTGTTTGTTGCCCACATTTCTGGTGGTGCAACCGCCGACGATGCAAACCCTTCCTTACCGGATTCTGGGTTCGGGTTTCCTCCAACACAACAACAGATTCTGGGTTCGGGTTGGGTTCAAGCCCTTCGTTTCCAATGCCTCCCTCTCCTTCTTTCTCTTGGAGACAAAAACAAACACGGAAGGAGGAAGGGTCGTTGTCGTTGCGTTGGACATAGGAAGGAAGAAGTCAGACCAAAAATTTCACAATTGCACAAACAGCGTGTGTCACCCACTCCTCGTGAAATTTCCAAGTGTGTCGCGCACTCGGATGCGCTGAATAGGCTCTGGATGCATTGATGTACCTTTCGTCCACAAGAGTAGCCAGATTTCGATTGCAAAGTTCATGGACATATGCAAGCGCAATATCATCATCTAGATCATACAACTCCGCCCACATATCAACGAGGTCACCAACTGGGATTTCTTTGTCTTCAGGAAAAGATCCCAGGTCTAAGTAACAATCTTTCACAGTTGTAAATCCAATGACGTCGAGTGATAAAAAAAGTTTCATGGCGTTGTCATCATCCAATAACTTTAAATGAAATGAAGAACTAAATCTTGGAAATTCAGATCTTGATGTCACTAAAATCTTGAAATTTGACATTTCAAATTGAAAGCTCTCAAGAATGGATTCTTGTCCAGACCAAATATCATCGAGGACCAATAATAAAGGATCTGGATTTTCCTTTCTAAATGTTTCCATCCACTGAAACATATGTACTATGTTTTGAAAATTAGGAACCGAAGAATCTATGTGTTCACAAAGTCGTTTCACAACGAGTTCCAAATTGCCATTTTGAGATACAGTTATGAAGACAATATTGTCCTTGAATTTCCCTGTACCAAATAATACACAATCGTAGTACGTTATGATGAATTAGAATTAAAAATAAATGAGTAGACAAAATCGACACACACACACACACACACACATATATATATATATATATATATATATATATATCAGCTTATCGATCGAGTCGTGTATGTTACCTTTGACCTCTTCATCTTTACAAAACATTAGTAGTTTTCCCACAGCCTCCAGGAGCAGTGAGCACAAGCATTGACTCCCCATCATCGCAAAGTAGCTTCTCCTTCAAGTCCTTCATAGGAGCATCCAGTCCAACTATAAGCCGTGTAAGTGGTGGAAGTTCAAGTCGTGTACCAGTACTCGAACTTTATCCAGAATGTTGATTCAGCATCAGGCGTTGCACATCGATCCTCATGTCCATTACATTCATTGCTTCTTGCATCTTCACACTCTTAAGCGGGCTCTTTAGAGAATCCTTCCATTGGAGAATTTTTCTGGCGTACTTGTACTTTTTGAAGGGGTTCCATCCTGAAACGGTTGAGCACTTATTGATGAGCTCTTGGCCCTCCTCCAGGACTCCCTTTAAATCTTCCAGATCCTTCTGATCTTGGCCATCCATTATCTGGTTATAATGCGCCAGCTTCTTGATCAGTGGTTCCAACTTGTCGAGTCTGGATTTCGCGTCGTGGAGGAGAGACTTGAAAATGAAATTCTTGACAATCAGATCCTGAACTCCAGCACACAGTACTTCGAATGCTGTATATATGGAGAACTAAGTTTTCCATGATGCAGATGTAGTACTCTAGCTTTCAATAACCAGCTCTCTTCAATAGAAACTAGAAAACAAGAGAGAGGAGAGAGGTGTGTGCAATATTATCAGTGATGCAATGCAATGCAACCATATATATAGAAATAATTGAACTTCTGTTTAAAGTTTTCTTCCGATCTGAAACACAAGTGAGGTGGAGAGCTTGACTCTCCATTATTGATCTTCTGATTTTTCTGTGGACGACATAAATTGATCGATCGACGACCTAACATTCATGCAATGTCGGGTCGTCCATATAAGTCGGGTCGTCCATGGAAATTGACATTATAAGTCGGGTTGCGTGAGTAGATTTTTCATTATAATGTTGATGGAAATTGACAGAAGAAGGTTGCATTGGTCTTCGTTACGGAAATTGACAGAAGAAGCTGGTGCGTGTTAAGATGAAGAGCAAGCCCAGATGACATTTCCATAAGCCGATCAGCCCACTAGCCCATTAGCTTTGAAGGTATAAAGAGTGGTTTATTTAAGCTGATAATACTGTGTGAATATTTCTTATCAATACCAGAATTCTACATTCATTTTCTTTTTCTCTCTGCTCTTCATCTTCTCCATGTTTCGGTTTGTTACAGTAGCTTAACCGTTACAATTTTAATTACCTTGATGATCTTGTTTTTTAGCAGTCCGCTGTGAAGAAGAAGAAGAAGAATGAAGAATCGCTAATAAGGTTCCTAGTAAGGCAACGTTGGTTGTCTTAAGGTGTACGTTATTTTCACGGTTGCGTACTTCGTTAAGAAAAAAAAAATCAAATGGTAATTCACAGTTTCACACTGCATTTTCTACACTAGAAATTCACAATAGAGACATCTCAACTTTTGGGGTAGTTCAAAACATTCTATATATATATATATATATATATATATATATATATATATATATATATATATATATATATATATATATCTCTCTCTCTCTGAGCTCTAACTATTGTTAAGCCTTTGTGAAAAAAGTATTTGTTGGCATTGAGATGAAACTGTAGGCATTTTATTCTAATGTATAACCTCTAACTAATTACCTATATCCTCAATTTAAGAACCTAATTAGCCTCTCCCTCTGGCTCCTTTAATTTCTGATAAGTGCCATCAAAAAATTGTTCCAGTAATCAACCGGGCCTGGCATGCACCAATGAACACAGTCACTATAACCCTTCATCCATTGATTTCCCCAATGAATTCCAGGGTGCCCGTCTGGTCTCATCAACGATGCCCTAGTTATATCCAAAATCCTAAACTGCTTCCTGTTGTTTCTTCTTGCATCTTTTATCTCCTTAATCTGAATGTTCCTCATTTCCCAGTCAAACGTCTTGTAATCAACTTCTGCCTCACCAAAGGGACTTGTCCTATTGCAGTACCCTCCGGTGTTCCAAGCCCCATTCTCAAAATGTGCTGGTGCAAATGTCCTCAAAACGGTCAGAAGTCCCCCTTTGCAGTTCTTGCAAGTGCTAATGTACTTAAAGGCAGATCGAAACGCCATACGAACTGCGTTGCCAGTGTTGAAGCCGGTAATATTAGGTTGGTTGCAATAGACACATCCTATGAGTTTGTTACCTTTGTATAGGTATAACACCCGAAAAAACCAATGCCCGTCTGAGATGATGGCATAGTCTAAATCGGGTAGGTGCTTTGCCCATTCATCGTCGATCTTGTCTATGTGCAAATCGAAAACGCCTGATCCGGTGCCATTAACCATCCGCTCGTCTGCGGCTATAAGATATTTGGTCCACAATTTCATTAGAGTGAAGTCATGTTGAGGAAAGTACCATGTCCTGAAACGATCTTCAGAATCCTTGTAAACGTCTTTGGGGAGTTCCTCCTGCAAGATTAGAAATGTTTATATGACATCAAACGAAACTTACCAAGCACAAATCACAACTCATAAACTTCACATGATTGGTGATGGATTAAACCATGGTTTAAGCACTAATCTAACTGATCAAATTGACTGCTGTGCATAATTCACCCACCCTAAATCTTATCTATACGCACCAATATGAGGAAAGTTGACTCAATTCACCCTAAGCAAGCATTTTGTTTCAACTGGGTTGGTAGACTTAGAAGAACAGTTGCATGATTTGCATCGTTAAATCTTAGTCTTAGTCTTGGATGATAATGGAATCCAGTTGTGAATTCCAAATCTTCAAAAGATGTCATCGATGGCATACATACAAATTCTGTTGCATTGCGTGCATGTTCTATAAGTCATTCGTTTGACTATCAGACTATATATGTACATTGCAACCGTCTCCATAAATTGAAACTGAATCGTGTCAATAAATACAGAATTTCATATTAGAGAAAACAAAATATGCAAACAGAAAGGGATCGTCTGCATCAACCCAATTTAGTTGAGATGCAGATTGCACGAAACCAAGGATTAGGCAAATTTGATACCAAACTTAACATGCATGACAACTATTAACAACTAAGCATAATAAATAGTAGCAAAAGAGAAATGACTAGCAAACAAAACCAAATTTACGTTACATTTTTTTGTATTACATTTTCTGTTTGTAGGCTTTTACTTCATGAATCATTTTGTTGAATTAATGATAAACTAGAACAGATACCAAGTTTTGTGCCTATGATTTGTGGTTGTGTTTGGACCTAATTTTATGCTCTATGATTTGATTTCCGAGTATAAACCGGAATTATTCATGTACATTGATCAGAAAATTGAGACTAATTAACCTGAGACAAGAGGCATAGAAGAGACTCAAAGTGATTGCGAGCAACAGAGTCACCAACAAATGCCATCTTCTTTCCTCTAACGATTTCCAAAAACGCCTTGGGATCAAACTCCGGCAGCTCGCATTTCTCCGGCTTCCATCTCCAATTCAGATAGTCCCTATCCATCCTCCCATTCTTGAAACAATCCTTCGATTCAGGAATAGTCTTACATGTTGAATTCGTATACAATGGCCCTCTCGAATCCGGAACCCACTGACCCTTAAACAAGTCACACACCTCTTTCTCTACAAACAAGAATCAAAACATATTGAATGCAAATCATTTAGACTAGAAAAGATTCGAAAGTGTATATATGAGAATCAAGTTCTGAAGCAATTGTACTTTTTGGAGGTGGGATCAGCCTGACTGGTGCTGCATGGCTAAGATGATCATGATATGGCTGCAGGTTCTGATCATGAACAACAGAATTAAGGGCTTCTTTGGATGTGATCAGAATAGGGTTTGGGGAATAAGCGAGGAAGAAGCTGAAAATGGAGGCTACGGCTAAAGAAGTGAGGAGGAAAGGCATGAGTCTGTTCATGTTGAGACCTCTCTCTCTTTTCCCATAGATGTTGACAGAAGCATTCATGACTATTCCAAGAGGGAATGAGAGAGAGAGAGAGTTTGTGATGCAATATGAGAGAGTGAATGATTTTTCTATCAAGAAAGAGTAATGAGGAGGAGATTCTGTGACGCCATAATTGAAGAAATAATATGATGATATCTTTCCTGGAGAGCCATAGAGGCTCTTTTCTTTCCTTTTGGTTTGTGATTTTCCATTTCTGATTCGTCTACAAAAAATGAGCCTCTGTGATGGCGGCCGTTGGATTGGCACAGGTGGAGGTTGATAACAGTGACTGTGATTGTGAATTTTTGGAAGGAGGGTTCATTACTAATTGACCTGAATGCTCGGCGCAATGTGTTCGGAAGTAATATGAACTTTTCTAATGGTCTCTAAAAGTTGCACACAAATCTTCACTTTCTCACTAATCCATGTAACCAAAAGGACCAACAATGTCCATGTGCAGAACAACCCGATGTTGATGCATCAGTAGCAACACAACTTACCGTAGCTGTCTCGACTGATAAGCTCGAACTTCGAATGGCTTGCCACAGAACCCCAGCAATGAGCTAAGGTAGCGCGCGACGTATTCTAACATTGGAGGGGTTCATCTTTCATAGGTAAGAAGCCTCCTTTCTTCCACCAATCTCTTTCAAACTTTGCATAGTGGGAGCATCGAAGGCTCATAAACACGATGAGGTTCTCTTCTTCGTGATACTATTACATTACAAAAGTAATGGTGGAGTGTCAGACTAGGAAGAATGCAAGGATTCCTAAGCAAGGTATAACAGATCTTCAAGATTAAGTTTCATCCTTGGGCCTCTCTTCTTGTCCTATGATAATCCCGACTGTCCTAATCCTTAATCTCAATTGCATCTGGTCCCTTTCTCATCACCAACCTTTTCTCATCACCAACCTTTGTACACATACATGACATCTGTAACATTATGCATATAAAAGAAACTGGCATGTGCTCCGCATACAAATATGCTCCGAGATGTCGCACACTGACATATGAAATAAAGCTTTTGTTCCTGAAAGAGTGGGATTGAAAAGCCAAATGAAATCTGGGAACAGAAAGTTCCTTCAAGGCATCAACCTTTTCGTGCAATGACTTTATTGAGAATGATAGTTTACGTACAACAGAAAAACAAGGGGGCGTCCATTCTCTGAGAACCAAATATAACCTACCCGGAAAATCTAACAGAGACGAGGGCATTCAGCTTTCCCCGCAATGAAAACAAAAGTTTGCCAACAGTAGAAAGAAATATTGAGATCTTGAATTAGCTACACTAGGCTCACCAGCCGTAACACTATTGTAACGAAGTTAGCAAACAATCACAACTCACAAGTACATCCAACCGGGCAAAACAAATCTTGTTATCATCTAACCACCATGGCAGTGTTAACTCATTTAATCCATCTATAAGCAGTTATTATTATCATACAACATGTTATGAGAATAAGTTTGGTTTTGCAGGTACAGGTACATGAATCTAACCAGAACTTTATCACTAACCCTACACCAGAATACACTGCACAATATGCTGAGCGGTACTCGATTTGCTGAGAAAAAGACAAACCAGATTTGAAACCAGTCACAACAGCATCATTGAAATTTCATGATCACATTAGAAGCCATTTCATTTTACAAATGAATCAAATGCACCAAAAGTGAAGTCTCTGTCCAACATTCTCTATGTTGAAAAAAAAGGTCCCGACTCTGGTTATAACTTATAATACAAAGGAAAAACAATAAGCTGACAGCCTGTGCAAATTTCAATAACAGAATGTTATAAGATAACAAAATTCTGCAGTCCTGACTAAGTAACAACTACATATGTAACAACTGGGGTGAAAAAAAAAATGACACAGAATACAAGCTGACCTTGGCCTGGGATTCATACAACCTAATCTCCCCTATCAAGAGGATTCAGTGAGGACTGGGGTTGCAGTGTGTACCTGAGTGGGCACAAGTCCGAACACTGAGCGACCATGACTCAGCGTAGGCAGCAACATCAAAGATGCTTTTCATGAATTAGATATCTACATAGAAAAACTCGTCTTCAGAGGCCATCAGAACAGATCCATTTAAATAAATCGCCTCCGGGGCAGCAGGGTTTTCCATAGTTGGAGTGGCGCACAATTAACACCTGTTCCTGCCATTTTGGCATTTGCCTCTTGAGCTCCACATCTGCTGTTTCACTGCAACACCCTGAATAGCTGCAGAAAGGAAGCAAAAAATTCATAATGAACAACAGGCATTTGCGATATTTATGGAGAGAAGTTTTGCAACGAAAAGGCCAGGAAATAAAAGCACAGTAACCAAAGATTCCAGAACTACCAAAAGATTCAATTTGCATTTTCAGATGACCCCAACAAGTAAAAACTTGAAACTTGCAAAATGAACAAGGCGGACAGAAAGGCAATCTAAAATTTTAAGGAACTTGCAAAATGAACAAGGCAGACAGAAGGCAATCTAATATTTTAGGATGATATTCGACACATACAAAGGAAATGATTGTTATAGAGAACCTTGCAGGGCTATCTAAAAAATTTCCAAATGTGAAAACTAGTTTGCAAGAAAAAAAAACACATTCATTAAGACGTTGCTGTTATATGATTATAGAAAGAGTAACTTTTGGAACATAACGGATAGCATATATTTAATTTCTCGACTAACATAAACTTGTAGTGAGTCCAACTTTCAAGTGCTTCCCAACTTGTCTACCAGAATCAATAGAAACTTAGACCAACAAAAAACAGAATTTTAAATGGGAGAAGAGCTCACCAGGCCGTTACAGGTTTCTGCACCGTACCATGATTCAATTCTACTGCCAAGGTTGCTTGTAGCTCATGCGATCAACAGCATCCAATCCACTATCAGGCTCCTTTCGCTTCAATACCCCTCCCATCTGATATAACTTCAACTGTTCCTCTACAAGGGCTTGTGAACTCGGAACAGCAAGCTGCCTCAACCCTGATGGCAACCTCTCATCTCTCCATTCTGCTTCCACACCTCCAGGCCCAGAATTAAGGTCAAGGCCCTGACTACCCCATTTCCTACCATCAAGGCCAGCATTACTGCTACTGCCAGCAAGGTTCATCATATAGGGACGTGGGTAAGGTGATGAGACCACACCTCCAGGTCCCATGAGCTGTGAAGGCATGGTGGGGAAGCAGAGTGTCCCACCAGAGGATGAATCCACATATGCAGGTGAACCTGAAATGGAGCTCGATGACAGAGGGAAATTGGTTTCGAAAGGAAATCCTGGATACGGAAATGTAGAAGCAGGTGGAAATGGCACTGCAGTTGAGGACGACAGTACAGGCCCCCGGAAGATTTCAGGACCAAATGAGTTACCAGTGGGAGGACACAAGACTCTCTGTGACCCAGCAGCAGCACCATAACTCTGCTCACCTCTGCCTGGAAAAATGGATGGGACTGTGATGGCAGGATATGAGTTTCCAGAAGCGAACCATGCTGAAAAGTTCCCAAAGTCAGGGCTATTCATTCTTATCCCAGAAACTGGTGTTCGCAGTGGCACACTGCTTTTTGAATGCTGGGTAAACAGGGTAGCTTCAGTCCCAACTTCATCGAGGCCAGGGCCATTGTTCAAATCAAAGTCTCTAGAGTCATTAATCCCACCATTAGATAGACCACCAGATAATGATGACCTACTTGGCGCAGGTATCTCTAACCTACAACTGTTCATTACAGGATGCAATACAATATCAGGACTCTCATCAACTCTATTCAAATCGAGATCAAGCCCTCCAGTACCACGATCACGAGACCCAGACTTGTGATCCATGACATGTGCAGGGTTTTGGGAAACAACATCTTCATAAACTCTCTGATCAGGCACATTGAGATCAAAGTCCAATGGTGGGCGGCCTTGTTTGCTAGATGCAGTGTCAACTACAGGCAGATCACTTTTACTGATCAGTGCTTCCAAGTTTTTTCGTGGCTCAGCAGGTCGGAATGCACTCCTAGCTGTAGATCCTTTCCATCCAAGTTCACCCTTACTTCGCATTGGGTTTTCAGGAGGGACAAATGAACCTTTGGCAGGTGCAACCACAGTGATTGATGCAGGAAAACTCCCCGACATGGAAGACATTTGGAAGGGTAAAGGGCAAGGAACATGAACAGAAGATGGAGTTCCAGGATCTCCTGCCTTAACAAACTCTTGTTGAATACCATCATCAACAGGGAAACCTTCATTCAAATCAAAGTCCAGCTTTACAGCAGTATCTGACCCTGAAGCATTCACAGTTGAAATTTGACACTCCTCTTTCTCCCCTGATTCAATAGCTTCCAACTTGCAGCCAGGATTGTGATTTTCTGGCACTGGTACTAATGGTGACTGAGCATGGGAAACTGGTATACCAGAACAGTAACCAGAAGTCTCCTTTTTTTCCTTTGTCTCTGGAGAAAATTCACTGCTGTGTTCCAAAGCGTCTTTTCTTTCCACACTCTCAGCCCTTTTGTCTTTCACAGTCTGCTCAGACTGACCCACACCCTTATCTTCGTCTGTATTTTCACCCTTCAACTGCAACTGCAAAGTATTTCCAGAACCAGAACAAGGAACAGCATCCTCACTCTGTCCCTCCTTGGACTCTGAGTGAATTCCCTGCTCTGCCAGTAGGGCAATACTTGAATCCTTAACTGTAACTGGGTTGGCATCAGCCATTTCAGTGGACGAGCAGGTGGATGTTTCATTAACTTTTTCACTCCCAGAAGCTGCTCCAGACACAAGAGGCGTACTGCTCCCCACAGTCCTTTCATCTGCTTTATGTTGAGTCTTGTCCTCGTCATTCAAAGTAGACGACACTTTTGATTTAGACTCATTAGTACTGCATCCTTCAGCATTCTGAGCCCCTAATTTTCCTTGCTCATGAGACTGATTACACCCTTCAGCCCCCACAGGACCCTCTTTTCTAGCACATGAAGGTAGCTCTAATCCAGAAGCATCCTCGACAGGCTTCCTGTCAACCGCCAAGGATAATCTATCTACATCTTGTTGCATATTGGAAGAACATTTCAAGTTTGCACTACAGTCGAATTTGCCAGTTGAACTGAAATTGGTGTCCCCAGAAACATTAGCTGGCAGATGGATAACAGAATCCCTTGATTCACTCTTACCCCGCAATGAGTCATCAGTGTTTCCCATCTCTGCAGTAGAAATGATATTAGCCCTGCCAATAGGTTGATGTAGGGTTTCAGATACTTCACCCTTTTGTTTCAACTTGGCATCTTTTTCTGAGAATGATCCATCAGGCACAGGAGAATTCCTCTGGGGAGAACATGATGGTGACACATTTTCAGATTTGGACAACTCTCCAGCTGCCACACTAGCTAGTAAATTCATCCCAACATCATCTCCAGGCGAAGCAGTATCACCACCTTCAGAAAACTTAACACAGCTTTCAATCAAAGCATTCATTGAGCTTAAAGATGCTTCATATGACTTTCCCGTCCTTGAAATAACTTTTGATCCAGGGCCAGTAGCTTTTGATGCCTCCACCGGTTTTTCAGCATCTTCACCGGCCCTATTTTGTTCACTGGAGATACGTGGCACATTATTTTCTTCTGGACCAAAAAATCCGTCCTTGCTGTGACATACAGGTGAGTTCATATCGGAAGTACTATTTCCCAGCAAAGCATCGCTTCTACCCTTAGCTCTTTTGTCCTGGTTGCCATGCTTTTCTGCAGACGGAGAAGCTCTGCCAGCTGTAACAGGGTCTTCAAAAGAACCACCTGAAGCACCTCTAGCTGGACTGCGGCCAGTGTTCGGCAACCTGACAATAAGTCTGCTGCTTGCCTGGTCAACAATAGGAACTTCATGAACTTTCTCATAAGATACTCCGGCAGTTGATGTCTTCTCAGAAGTCAAATTTCTACTTGGGGTACCGACTTTTCCAGATCCTGTTTCCTTATGCACCCCTGGGACAGCAGACCCATGAAGACCATTGCTTGATTTTCGATGTCGAGAAGAGCTGCTAGAAAGCTTATTTGCATTCCCTGAACCAGCACTTGAGCTTCTTGCATCTTCCTTATATAGGGAACCCACAGTCTTTGCATGATCACTTGATTGGCTGTTGTTTTGAGACTGGCTAGAACTGCTGCTCCTTTCCTCCTTGATTGGCGTCAATGGAAGGTCGAAGTTTCCAGCACCAACTAACATTCTAAAATTTTGATCCTTAGATACATTACCAGATGACACTGACTGCCCTTTTGTTGACTCAGGAGATGTAGATGACTTTGAAACCATTTCAGAAGAGCCAACTTTAACTTGAGGAGATTTGGACACCGAAGGTTGAACACTGGAGCTCTTTGAACCAACCTCAGACGTACTACCAGTTTTTCTACTCCCAACCTGAGAAACTTCTGAAGGTGCAGGCTTTGAAGGCCAGGAGACACCACCACGGCTTGATCCAGACTTTGATTCATTCAATTTCATCTCAGCTTCTACACGCTTCTTCCATGTGTCAACCAAAGTCCTAGCTTTCTTCTGAATTTCAGAGTTTTTGTGGGTACGTAAATTATTCACAGACTTGCCAACATTACAAGTTTGTAGAGCATGGAGATTCACAGGCAGCTTATCCAGTGCACGAAGTAATGCAAAGAGAAATTCTTCAACAGATTTATCACTTTCTTTAGGGCTACTACCATCACCAATTTTTCCCTTGTGAACCTCTTGAAGCCATTCATCCAATACAGCCAAACCCCTTAGCTGTACAAATCGCCCAAGGCAATCAAACCTGTCAGTAACTGCTATCACATCAACAAGCAATGTTCGGCCAGCCATATCTATTTTCTTGTCGGCACTGTCGGGTTGCATAAGGTGAACAAACTTCTCGACCGCCTCCAAGTCTACTAGTCCTCCTTTGTCTGTTACTTTGGAAAGCTCGGACTTCAATACACTTTCCGGTCTGGCCTGGCCAGGCTCCCCATCCTCTGTCTTAACTAAACGCTCACGTTTTACAGGATCAGAGCTCTGATCACCTCGTTCCCTCTTTTTTCCCTTACCCTGAGAAGAAAAGGGGGATGCACTATTCTGCAAACTATCTGAACCAGATTTGAACTGTGGTATTGATGACGGACCATTCAAGGGCTTCGGAGATCGACCTCCCGACTGCACTGCCCCATGCATTTCTAGTTTTGTCTTGTCTAAAAGATGATCTACTTCTTCCTGACGTTCCTGTAATTAAAAAAAGTAATCAGTACAAGTCCAAACAAGCTAATGACAGCCACAAGATTGAGAGTCATGGGAGTAATTATTAATACTCACATTAATGTAATCTTTGTCAGTTAACCACCATAAACACTTGTTCTCAGTATCAAACACTCTTCTGCACACAAATGAGGATATCCCTGTAGGAAGTTCAACACCTTTACGAAGGAATGCAACTTTACACGGATGCAGTAGCGATGCAGCAGGTATCTCATCCTTGTGAAAGGAGTAGAAGACCTCGTTCGGGGCAGCTTCTGGCGAGACCCCTTTAAGAAGCTTCACATCAGCAGGTCGATAAAGCCAATTAACCCCTAAACTCAAACTGTCTCCCTTGTCTAATTTTAGCCAGCGAATTATTCCAATAAAAGGTGGGGAATCCTGAGGAGGCTTGAAAAGGGCACAATCTCCGACACGAATTTTGCGTCCATCCTGTAGCAAAAGACAGCTAACATGAAACTAACATAAACTATGAACCAAACAGAAATCACACCAAAACTAACAATGAAAAAACAAAATGACCAGACATTTTCATAACACAACAATACTGTCAATACACAGAAAAACAAAGAAATTAGACAACAGACTATAGAAAAGCTTCAAAACTAATGAAGGTCATTTCCCAAGGCTTCAAGGATAACTCTAGTCCACATAAAAATGGAAAATCCATTAAGAAATTCTACAATTCAACACACTGCTTCCCATTTGGGGATAACTTCATATTCGGGAAAACAAAGCACAAAACCAACAGATCAAAAACAATTCAAAACAAAAAAAACAACAATACATAAGAACAGAAATATGAAGCCTTTGTAGAAAATCAGATTGATAATATATATTCAGCCTAGCATATTAAAAATTAGGCAAAACGCTGACCATTCCTAAACACCAAATTGGATGAATTGGAGCACGAATTCGAATCGGAAAACCCAGTAAAATTAAGAAACCCCTCTGCCGAAATGAAGCGGTAACAAAATCGAAAAGCATGATAAGATCAAAAAAGAAAAACACAAAATAGAGCACCTAATAATCGAAAACAACAGGGAACAAATTGAAGACTGGCGAAAAACACACACCGGAATCAAACACAATAAGACAAAGCAATTTACTTTGTTGAAGAAATCAGGATGTGTAGAGGGGTCGGAAGCTACAGTCGTGGCGTTGGGATGAGGGACAGGCCACATGTGCCGAAAACGACGCCGTATCGACTGCTCAGCTGGAGACCCATGCATAACAATAGCCCTCCATCACAATCGATCCCGGAATCGTGCCTGAGACGAAACATCAATCCCGGCTGCGGGGGGGTTCGAAACTTCACCAATCAAAACTCTAACTCTAGATTCGGCGGAATTAGGAAACCCTAGATCAATAACGCTCCACAGAGATCTCCGATTACAACACCCCCAAATGCGAAACCATTTTCTAGGGCTGAGCTGGCAGAGAGAGAGAGAGATTTGGGGGAATGGGATCGAGAGGAGAGGAAGAATAAGAGGGAGAAGGGATTGGGAATCGAGAGATTTGGGGCGGGTAAGTCGCGATGAGGGAGAGATTTGGTAACGCAAAGACCCAACGGTGAATGAGCGAGCGAGCGAGAGAGAGAAATGGGTTTGGGGCCAAGAAATTGCCAGTGTTTGCCAAAGGTAATGGGTGATGGGGACGACTTGAACGGTGTCGTTTCGGGGAGGTGTCCGTTTTAAGTAAAAATTTGGCATGTGTTTGTATTTTTTTTTTTTTTTTTGGTTTGGGGTGAAATAAATTTCTGGGGGTGCCCCGATTCCTCGTTCAGTTTAATTTAATGCACTTTCTGGTGTTCTGACATTGCTAAATTCTATGTAGATATAATTTGTTTTATTTTTTCGTTTCTTTATTTGTATTTTCGTGCTGTTATTATATTTAAAGGTCGGTGTGTAGATGTGAAAATGTAATTACTAACTAAATAGGTAAAATAATTTTGGTAAATAGGTAACTATGGTAACTAAAAATGTAAAAGTGGTGGTGAATGAATATCATTTCTATGTTAGTTATAAAATGTATGTCTTAATGAACAGTTGAACACCCTTAATGATGCTTCACTGCCTAACTCATCATCGGTAGGGGGGTACTTCTCTCTTGTTAGTTCTTAGAAGTTTCAAGTTTGGTTATTGGCTTACACATCATTAGCATGTCTAAATGATCAACATATAACATATCATTATTTTTGCAGATTTTGATTATCCTGTATTAAGAAGCAATCCAAAAACATAAATATCAACTTAATTTGAAACAAAGAGTAAGGGTTTCTTGCTTCTCTATGCTTCTAACATAGCTAAGATTCATTCCATTCTTATGGTTTGGTACGTATTAGAGCTATGAATCTACCTAGCCAAGGACGTTGCCTCGATACTTTCTCCTTTTCATAAGAATCTCGTAACCCTGGTGGAGTTTTCATTATTCGGCGAGAAAGTTGTTGGTTGTGTCATTATTCGGAGGTTTGATTTGGGTTATTGTAGTTTTAATAGTTTGATATGCTCGAGTTACATGGCTCATATAGATGTAATGAACATTTAAATCCGGCTTTTACATCGGATTGCAAACTCAAGCCCATCAACTAGCTTGTACCCGCACCCACCGGAATATTTTCCAGTGAACCACATAACAGAGTTACATCTCCGTCCAATCACAACCGTTGAATCAATTCCTCACCCCCTAAATCAGTGAACACGATACCTCCATGACATAACATGCAACATGTATGCCTGACAAATCCAGCCATCACAAACGCAAAGGTCTTTGTTCTCTCCCTCTAGCTAGCTAGGTCGATGATTCCATCTCTCGTACTGGTCACCCCCAAACCAAACCCCCTCATCTAATTCATCACATGGATTGTCCTTTTCTCCCATACAGTGATATGATTATGATCGATGAATGATGCTGATGTTGCTAGGTTTAGTGTTTAGTGTTTATATTAAGCAAAATCCCAGAGAGAAAAAAACCCTAAAGCTATAGCTCGCATTACAGTCCAAACCGCTCAGAGTCGTCGACGCTGACAGCCGGAAAACGACTGGTTTTGGTTGGGTGGTTTTAGGGTTCATATATAAAAAAGGGGCTTCTGAAAGCTACGTTTGCAGAAAACAAACCCAGCAATGTTGCTTCTGATTTTGACTGGGGAAATTATTGTTTTATTGAACCCTAACAAACTCATCATCTCATTTCAAGGAAATGGCAATGGTGGTTTGATTAGGGTTTTTTCTTCTTCTTTCTTTTCTTTTTTATTTTGCCGTGGACTGATTTGGCTACACAATGTGGCCTATCTGTGATGAATGCGACGCATCTAAATCATCACAATCGGTTTCAAAATCAAAACAGTGTAAGAGAGGAAAACAACAAACATATGTGCACACGTAAATGGGTATTTATGTGTTTATCGGTTCTTGATTTTCAGTCGTAACCAATTTTTATCGTACAAGTTACATGCAGCTTGATTTTATATGTATAACTATCCCCGGCCAAGCTTCTTGATTTGTTAATTTGACATGATCACTTGTGACAATCTTGTTGTTTAATGGACTAATTGATCAGGATTCTAGAACAGCTCATTTCCAATGCAATAAAACTGTTTGTAGTCTTTGTACCATGACTACACTTGTTACATAGTTAGGTACCGACTAAGGTAAACTCATTTTCGTTCTCTTATAATGTACTCGATTTTATTTTAAAAAATTTCATGTTGTCTTATTAAGAATCGTTTGAGTTTATTTATTTTTGTTTCTAATCAATAAGATCAGCGTTGAGTTATCAGAAATTCGACAATTTTATACCAAAATGGAACCATACAAAAGAGCTTATCATGCCCAATATATACCGTGTTTTATACAACAATAATATTCTTAAACGATGATGCAGTCAATATCAATGGGTTATATATCTTTATGCAAAATGACTACCAGTAGAGTATATCATGGCCAGCATTCTGGTCTATGCATGCTCATCTCCTTCCTAAATCTATACGGCTATACCTAACCTATGAATAAACTAAAGCCATGAGAGAATCAATGAATTCATGTTTCTAATTAAGTTTCGAAGGCCGGCATTGAAATTACTTTGTTTCTTTCAGGGGTTTGCTGTCCAATTAGATTTGGTTCTTATTAGTTTGTCATTGAAAAACTTCCATTGCATTCTGCAACATGGTTCATGCCAATTCAGATCGATTTCAAATACATCAGATCCATTACTTGGCTTATAATTAAAATAAAACAGAGAATCTTATGATAATATAGCTAATAGCTAGGTCAGGATTCAAGAACGAAATCCAAGATCGAATACATATTTCTGGTAGCAAATTAATAATCAACTATTCTTAAGAGTTAAGAGCCAATGCGATAGAAAGGGCAATGTCATAGGAACTTATTAATCGTGGAAACCAAACAAAACCATGTATCTTGCATATATTGACGTAGAAATATTAAAAATTACATCAACACGTTTAATTCAAAACACACAAGCTTCAATTGTTGAAAAAACTGGGGAAGATTTTAAAGTGGGACTTTGAAATAATTGTAGAAAGATTGAGATGGCATGGAATGGAATGGAACGGGCCGGGGAGGGTTCAAACTGAAAAGGACAGAAGATGGTGGAGGGCATATGAATAGATTGCTGGGATAATAGTGGTAGACACGGCGCTGCTTTATGTTGCTGGCTTAATCACAGTGCTCTCTGGATGTTTCATCTTATGTGGTGAACATAGCTTTCACAATCTTAACAATCACGATTCATCAAACAACTCTCTTTGTCTGGTTCGAGTCTTTGCCAGCTCCAGCTGCATGTTTTTGAGTTTTTCTTCAAGTCGGTCTTTAAATCTTAACTTTGGTGGCCGGACTCTTGGGCCTTGTGAGTTTGGCAGTGAACCACCTATTTGATTTGCTTTATATATTAAGGTTGGCATCCCCTTTTCCCTTGGAATAAGCCCATCACAGAGACTCTCACATCTATTATTGATTAATGATGGCTAATAATACGCACCATAATCTCGGTCATCCGGTTACTAGCTGATCACAGCACATCAGTATATTGATAGAAGCAAGACCATGCAATCCCCCGGTCCAAATCCTGAATATGGTAACACGGCGCCTTCGTAAGATCACAAATCTCAAATTTGTTATAATATCCAGACTAAAATAAATAAAATAGTAATGAAAATATGAAAAATTTCATGAGTTACATAAGTTACATGAGTTACACAAGGAATATGGATGATTTTGGAGTTATGGTCAAGGCATGAGTTACAAGAATAGTCATGAAGCACCATTTATTGGGAGAGCACTAATGAGAGGTCTAGATGGTTCCTCCTTAGCCTATAAAAGGATTGTCATTTGCTCATTCCATGTATCTCATATATCTCAAGCATCTCTTACAAGAGAGAAATATTCATCTTCCAAGTAGAGAAGAATGTCCACTCCAAGTTGAGAGTGTAGAGTAGTTGGTAGCAGAATAAATGTGAGAGAGTTTCCTTGAAGTACTATTCTTGAAGTTGTGTATCTCTTGTGTACCCATTATTTCATAGTGGAAGTTCTTGTTATTGCTGCCCTGTGAATGTAGGCACATCGTCGAACCACGTTATACCTGGTGTTCCTTTTCCTCTATCTTTTACATCTTTGTGTTATCTTTGCATATTTATAATTTGTGTGATCTTGAGTTGTTACTTCTATTATATTATTTTCCCATCAGTGGTATCAGAGCCCTTGGTTTGTAAGGTGTGGGCGTTAAAATAGAAGATTCAAGGAGTATAATGGTTCGACTCAACAACTCAAATTGGATTACGTGGAAGCCACGAATGGAGGACATACTCTATTGCAAAGATTTACATGAGCCTATCAAAAGAGTTTAGGCTAAGCCGGAAGGGACTTCAAATGCTAATTGGACGAAGATGAATCGTAAGGCAATCAGCCATATCCGAGAGTGGATGGATAATAGTGTATTCCACCATGTGGCAAATGAAACTAATGTGCATGAGTTGTGGACAAAGTTGGAGTCGTTATTCGAGAAGAAGACTACCGCCAAGAAAGCTTTTCTAATTAAAGAGCTTGTTAACATGAAGTATAGTGAAGGCGTGAGGGTCATCGAGCATCTAAACAAATTTCAAAGTACAATCAATCAATTGAAGACCATGGGGATGACGATCAATGATGAATTACGAGCATTGTTGTTGTTGGGGTCGTTGCCGGACAATTGAGAGATTTTTGTCATCACTATAAGTAACTCTGCTCCTGATGGTAAATTGACTATGGATAATGTCAAAAGTAACTTGTTGAATGAAGAGACAAGGAGAAAAGACTCAAGCTCTGACAATAGCCAAGTCTTCGTGGCGGAGAACAGAGGAAGGAGCAACAGTAGAGGACTTAAAGGTCATGGAAGGAGTGTAAACCGATCTAGAACGAGTTTCAACGGAAAGTGCCATCATTGTGGCATTTTTGGGCACATGAAGAAAAATTGTCACAAGTTGAAAAAGGATCCAAGGGAGGTGCGAGAAGGCAGTTTTCAACCAAATGATGACACAAGGAACACAACCGTTGTCATGTGCAATGATGTGTATGAGTTTTTTTGCCTTGAAGGAGAATGCCTACATGTTCATGATGATACTCCTGGTGTTCCATAAATCGTTGATTCCAGGGCCTCTTTCCATGCCACTCGAATAAGGAGTTCTTCTCTACATATAGAGGTAGAGAATTTGGGATTGCAAAGATGGGCAACGAATACTACTCCAAGATTGTAGGAGTTGGAGATGTTTGCCTTGAGACTGATTTGGGGAACAAGCTTATGTTGAAAGATGTTCGACATGTTCCCGGCTTACATGAGTTACACAAGGTATATGGATGATTTTAGAGTTATGGTCAAGGCATGAATTACAAGAATAGTCATGAAACACCATTTATTGGGAGAGCACTAATGAGATGTATAGATGGTTCCTCCTTAGCTTATAAAAGGAGTGTCATTTGTTCATTTCATGTATCTCATCCATCTCAAGCATCTCTTACAAGAGAGAAACATTCATCTTCCAAGTACAGAAGAGTGTTCACTCCAAGTTGTGAGTGTAGAGTAGTTGGTAGCAAAATAAGTGTGAGAGAATGTTTCCTTCAAGTACTATTCTTGAAGTTGTGTTTCTCTTGTGTACCCATTATTTCATAGTGGAAATTCTTGTTATTGTTGCCCCGTGGACGTAGACACATCGCCGAACCACGTTATATCCGGTGTTCCATTTCCTCTATCTTTTACATCTTTGCATATTTATCATTTGTGTGGTCTTAAGTTGTTACTTCTATTATATTATTTTCTCATCAACATTTCTTTTAATTTTCTCTCCTCAATCGTCTTGGATTAAAATAAAAACACAATCACACTGTCAGGACCCACCCCGAATTCCACCCCGAAATCCGAGATGAGTCCTGCGGGGACCACCTCCAAGGAAAATTTACCGAAGACTCGGCAAACCTCCCTCGAAAATGGACAACCCTAACTTAAGAATTTAAGAACCACTTTTTATTCCAAAAATAAATCTTCAACTCAATCCATAAGTAGCCAAAATACAAACATAAGAATTCCAATAGTATTCAGAGATATTAAAAAATCAAATAAAATACAACAGAAGCTAACAAACTCCTAGTAGATTAAACAGGTAACCTACTGGCGAAATGTAGCTGATAGATGAATCACTATGCCTCGACGTCTCCTACTAGCCCTCACACGAACTTTGCAGACTGGGCATTTTAAAAACGAAGAGCCAAAGGGGAAAATATTTAACACGTCAGAGTGAGTGGACAAAACTGATATGACAACAAATAAATATTTCCTCAAAAGAAATGCTTTCGACAGTGGCAAAAACATGAGCTCCACTGGAACGACTCTGAACTGGGGTCTAGCCTGGCTAAAACCCCCAAACTTTAAGAAATTGCCTCTCAGGCCTGGATATTATATATAAATATAGTATGTATGCACACTCGCCTGACCTTGGCATGATATCTATGAACAACTTGAATAAAGTAGATATCATACAAAGCTACTATGCTTGCGTCTAACGCTCACATCACCCCACACCGGAATTGTACCTCGCATATGGGGGAAAGCGGCCGAGTAGTAATATATACGTGCTTACTCCTTGTACGACATCTTTGAATAAATAAATGCAAGATTAGAAAGTCGCACAGGGCTACGACACTCGCGTTTAACGCTCATGTCACCCATACCGGAATTGTGCCTCGCGTATGGGGGAAATCACGTATAGCTAGCTAGCATTTAATCATATACATACTATTCTCGGAATTGTACCTCGAGTATAATCACAAAAATTCTCAATTTCGGGAAATATCCAACAACAGAAAATCATTCAAATGATAAAGCATTTCGAACATAATATTTAAAACAAAGGTCCACTCACAACTTAGGCCTAAGCCTGATGTCGGTCAGAGGTCTCATCTGCTTGAGCCTCCTCGCGTCCTGTTCTAAACATAAATAATTCATTAAAATAAAACACCGACAAAACATGCATAATTAAATATGTTTCGCTCTCAACCAAGCCTAACACTCCAAAATCTTAAATCCATTGCCAACCTCAAAACTCCACAAATTTTACTGACATACTCAAAACCATCTTCCACTAAATAAAATCTAATGGCCGGATTATAAATTAATAATCCGCCAAAAATACCAAATTTCAACAAATCTCAAACCTATCCAAAACTCCTTCAAAAATTCTAAAACTTATTTCATTAAACTCCTCACAATTTTCTCCACCAAAAACATTTTCTCGGCGGCGGCTCCGCTGGAGGTGGCGGCCGGCGACCAACTCCGGTGACCTCCGATGGTCACCAAATTTTGGCAGCATCTTCCTCTCAACCTCCTCTACAACATTCCTAACTACCACAAACTCCAATTCTAAGCCTAAGCACATCAATCGAACGGAAAAACACAATAAAGCCCTAGAAATTCAAATTCTGATTTCTCCTTACCTAGCTCACGACGGAGCGAGCCATTTGGAGGGATTGAAGCACGGAAGGAGGACTTCCTTTTGAGCTATGGCTCGCCGGCTATAGCGGCCGGAGGAAGGAGTTCCAGCGAGAAATCGGTTTCGGCAGTTGGAGCTTCCGGGCGGCGTTTCTCTCTCACGGCGGCGCTAGGGAGGCTGCCAGCGGTCTAGGATTGTTGCTGGGAGGGAGACCGACCGAACGGGACCGTTCCGGCGGCGAACGGCGTCGGGAAAAAAATTCGGGCAGTGAGGCTCGGGGGAGAGAAACCGGGAGGAGAGAGAGAGAAGAAAAAAGAAAAACGGGTTGGGCTCGGCCCAGTCGACCCAACACCGTACCCCTTTTTAACCCAAAATCCAATAATTCAACACCCCAAAATAATACCTCAATAAAGTTACCTTTTACTAGCAAAAATTACTAATTTTTACCGTCATTAAAAATTCTTCCTTGAATAATTCACTCGAAATATTAGTCCCTCAACACCCTCTAGGGACTAATTAAATTACACACTTAGTGACGAACACGGTAAAAACTCTTATTACCACTATGCCAGTAATAAATGTAAAAATTAAGGTTCGGGACGTGACACACACACATAGACTAAATTTTTGCTTTACCTTGATTATATATATAAGCTTAGTAATAGGATCCGGATTCTCTGCTTGAATTTAAGTTGTTTGGATCTACTTGGATGTCTTATAATCAATAGATGAAGTAAGGATGAAATAGTGGTCTTATATTGTACTCAATCCAATGGTTATAAGTTATCCAAGCAAATTCAAGGTTCCAAATAACATAAATCCAAAAAGAGAAGTTAAATTCTTAGTTATAAACAAGCAAGGCAAAAATGGCAGAAAATGGGCAAACCATATAAATTTGGTGAAGAAGATGCGAATTCCAGGCTTTATTTTTTCTTATTACAAATCAAAATGATGTTCTGACATCGTTCCATAAGAAAAAAAATACTCTGATGCAAAACGCATAGTCCAAATAAGACGGGTTCAATTATAATTTATAAACATCATTGTTCGTCTTAATTTTTCTTTGAATGTTACTACGCAACCAAAACCAAAATGTAATTGTATCATTTGTGTTTTCAAATGTCCAATGGATCCAACTAGAGCAAGGATAAAAGAAGTCTAGTCAACGACCCAACTGTAGAAAGAAAGAAAGAAGATATATATATATATATATATATATATATATATATATCAATTTCTTAATAAGATATGACAATGTTCATTTTTGAACTAGGAAAGTGCTTGACTACACAGGTTTGTACGGTACACATGATTGAGTTCTACTACATGACACTATGTTAGTCACATAATTTGAATACGAAAGGTATAAAGGTAAAATTATCAATTAACTATTATTAACGGTAAAAATCATTTCTATCGTTAGATTTTAAGGACATTTATGTCAAATCACAAAAAACCTAACACAGCCCACTAGCTTGACTCTCTCTCTCTCTCTCAAAAAGACCCTTCAAGTCAAGACTCAAGGTCTCATCTCACCAATGCAACCCTTAACCTTCCCCCGAAACCCGGCCGCCCGTCCTCTTGGAATGCTGCTGAAGACCCTTCTGCTTCTTCAGCGTGGTGCCGGAATTTGCCGACGATCTGGGGCTCGTTGAAGCCTTCCATAAGTTCCATCACCGCCTGCTTTTGAGCCAAACTCGAACCAGACTCAACATGGAACCAAACTCCTCGGTGAAAGAGATTTTGACGTGATGGGTTTCTGTTTTTCTGCTGCTAGAGTTTCTGGAATGAGTGCTCGAATGCGAAAGATAGATCGGCTATGCAATATTACTAGTTGAAGAGTGATGTGATTGTGAAAGGAAAAAGGGATGGTGTTTGTGTTTGAATTGGTTCGACCTGGGATTGGATCATTCTGGAGTCTCCGGGTCAAACCACGCGCAAGATGAAGGATGACAGAAATACAAATGACCACTTCACCATCAGTAATTGTTTTTTCACCCACTGCAACTCATTTGTCGTTTGTAAACCATTTTATGACTGTATTACCCTCCAGTAACGTCAGCGTTATATTTACGATACTCCCGAAGTAGTCCAGCGCTATTGAGCCCGACTCAACAATATTTGTGTTTGAGCTATTTGCACTAGTAGTACCTAGCTAGTGAAATGGCAAGCATAAGTTCTAGTAGTGATCACATCGATGTGATTCTGCCGGACAACATTCCATGTTAGTAGCTTGAGCTCGAAAACCATCCTCTGCTGCATCACTGCAGGATCGATCTTCTGGTTTAGCTAAGGTTTGCAGTGCCCGAGCTAAATCGATCTGTTTACTCCACCAGAAAGAGCCTGCAGTTGTTTTGGCTGAGATCGGGACTTTGTGGGGAGCTAGCTAGCATGCACGTATATGAGCCATCAAACATGACTAATCAATTTCCTCATTTTCATTTCATATATATCTCCACCGCTAATCTAAATCAGAATCAGTACGAGTGAGAAGTCAAATGACGTCGTCTCCATATATATATATATATATATATATCAGAAATCAAATTGCTTTCACAGCCATCATGCATCAGTTAGGAATAAGTTATATAGTCTCTGCTGCTACAGGGTCCAAGAATACCGCAGTAACGTGCTCCTTAGGTTTGACTTCTCTCAAACTCTGTGACTCTGTATTGTACACGTTTCCAGACCTATCACAGTTCATGCATGCATGTTTTGACATCCATCAATGGAAATGAATAAGCAAATATGTCGAATTGGGATTACTCGTTGATCAGCTACAATCTGAACATCCAGACTCTCTGGAAGTCGATCCGGAACGTTCCCAATTTTTTAACGTTTTCAGTGTTTACAAATCCTCGTTTTGTATTTGTAACATTTAGAAATATTGCATTTTCTTGACTATTTTGAAAAGTTTGATTTTTGAAATAACTTATTACGCACTTTATTTATATAAACTATAATGTAATCGACAATGATCTATTCTTGGTTGAGACATTAAAAGTCGTGTTAGGTTTTATATATTGTAATTAAGATATTAATTCAATCATACCGACATATATATAAATACATCGAACTCACCAATGTGATCAATTCTTGATCTAAATATCAGAAAACAAAAGACTGAAACATCAAAATACACTCCGTTATACATTTCGGCATATATAACTGAAGATATACAATAAGCGGAGAAGAAAGGGTCTCAGCTCACCCCTTGTTGTTGATTGTGATTTTCAACGACGATTTACTTCCCAATGTGACAGACTGACAGTTATCGCGCCGGTGAGAAGGACAAATTCAAGAAGAACTTCTACAACTAATCAAGATTTTTATCAGGACAGCTTATATTCGTAAAAATTCCAAAAAAGGAAGGAATCGTAACTTCTGTGCAAGTGTAGGCTGTGCAAGTGTAGGTGCCCAAACGAGTAGACAAGAACCTCTTTACATGTGTGTGGGTAGGGCTGCCACTTGGTTTGGTAAATACCAAACCGATCGAAAATCGACCGAAAATTTATGATTTGGTAAACCGAATTTTGGTAATCGAAATAAAAAAAATCGAAACCGAGAAATACGGAAAAAGTTGGTTTGGTTTTTGGTAAATACCGAATTTACCGAAATTCTAATTATTTAAAGACTTACATTTCTAAAAACACAAAGACTAATAATCTTATCTCACGTTTTCAATTGTATATACCATTTAGTAAAAAAACAAGACAATGAATAGAAAAATTCAACTATACTTGGTAGCATTCGGGTCTCAATTAAAGCGATCAACTTTAATTCAATGTTACTTGTTATATAAAAACGCTCTTACCTACCAATCTTAGTCGATTCATCACACACACACATAGACAAACCCACTTAGATGACATGTAACCGCCCATGTAAAAATTTAGGAATGTTTTTACCTCTCTTGATGATAGGACTCCCCATATGAAGCACAAGCGTAAATAGGGTTAGCCGCCTTGATCAAGGCCAAAACATTATCAAAAATACATAATTTTTCTACCATAATCGTATTTCACTATATTGATCACAACATAGTTCACAAGGTTTTTGAAAATTTTGCTTCCTTTTTGTAGTTGGTTCACAAAGATGTACATATGCATATAACTTACTAAATAAGTTATACCACATTACCAGACATGTTGTGGTTCCAATGATTACAATTCACAAAATTAAAATTCGACCGTTTGATGTGATCATTATAGTATAATACAATTATGATAGAAACTTCAATTGTACTCAATAATGCTCGGGTCTTGATCAAAGCGGTCAACCATAATTTAACGTCACTCATTACACGAAAAAGCTTTTACTGCCCTTATGTGATTTATTTTGGTCGACTCTTCCACACACATACTTTCACATAGATGACACATAACTTGTTCATATAAAAATTTTGAAACATTTACATCCTGACTATTTCGGTAGAAAATTAAACCATACTCGATAATGTGTACTGAAATGACTATCTTTTGTATATGTATTATCATACTCTAGAAACTCAAGTGATATTTAAATTTTATAGTTTTGTATCGTTTTGTTATATTTTGAAAATATATTTGTTGTGAAGTTTGGTAATACCGAAAAACCGACATCCGAAGTTGGTAAGATTTATCTCATACCGAAGTTTTTGGTTTGGTAATTGAAAGTCATATTTCATTACCGAAAACTTTGGTTTTGAAGTTGGTAACGCCCATTACCGATTCGAACCGACCGAGCGACAGCCCTGTGTGTGGGCATACCTGTGTGTGGGCATAGCAGATGATCTGGAACCTGGTTGTTTTATTCTTTATATTAATTTCCTTATCAGCTAACCACACTGTGATGCATGTCAAAACCAGCTGATTGTTCCTGAAGCACCACCCTGTTTACCTTTAAACAATCCAAACAAATTTGACTTGCCCTTTATTACTCTTTCCTGGTAATTAGCTAGTTACCATTTAATAATGATTTTGATGATGCACCTTCCATTTCTCACCACTGCCTTTATGAAATTTCTATATCTTCCTCTCTCTGCTGGATTTGTACTTCGACTGCACAATATAAAGCCTCCAGTTCCGAGTTCATGCTCTCACTGATCTCTCTCTAAGAGATCCCAGTTTTGTTTTCAAATGGTTTATCTTTTCTATACCATATAATACATACACCCAGTTCAACTTTCAGTTTCAAGATTTGATCTGGATACTGTGTTCCTTTTCTTCATTGGTTTCTCAAGAAAATGGCTCCAAATAATTCAGTTGCAGTTACAATAGAGAAGCCAAGCAACTCTTTCTCAAAGACCAAGTCTTTTGAGAAGCAGAAAGCGGCCAGCACTAAACAGTTCACATGGGTTCTTCTTCTCAAAGTCAACAGAATCTTTGCTTGTCTCTCATGGCTTCCAATGGCATTCAGAAAACGCATCACCTCATCGGACATGAGCGACGAGGAGCCGAGGAATCGAGGGAAGTTGTATAGATTCATTAAAGCGTTTCTTGTTTTGTCAATTGTGGCTTTGGGAGTTGAAGTGATTGCTCATTACAAGAACTGGAATTTGAATCTGGTTCATCATCCTTGGGAGGTTAAGGGTCTGCTGCACTGGTCTTATATGGCTTGGTTGTCTTTCAGAGTTGATTATATTGCTCCTGTGGCTATATTCCTCTCTAAATTTTGCATTGTACTGTTCTTGATCCAATCTCTTGATAGATTGGTTTTGTGTCTTGGATGTTTCTGGATCAAGTTCAAGAAGATAAAGCCAAGAATTGAGCCAGATGCGTATGATGTTGAAGACCCTTCTAGCTTCCCAATGGTCCTTCTTCAGATTCCCATGTGCAATGAGAGAGAGGTAAGTAGAACAAACTAGGTGTGTACTTAATTTCTGTTATAACAAGACCTTTTGTGTTGGATTCTTATGTTGCTTTGTGTATCTTTCAATTTCTTCAGGTGTACGAACAATCCATTGCGGCCGCGTGCCAGATGGATTGGCCAAGAGACAGACTTTTGATTCAAGTTTTGGACGACTCAGACGACATAATTCTGCAGAATTTGATCCAGGACGAAATCTCGGAATGGAGTCAGAAAGGCATCAATATAATCTACAGGCATAGATTGATCAGAACAGGGTACAAAGCTGGGAATCTTAAATCTGCCATGGGTTGTGAGTATGTCAAAGACTACGAGTTTGTGGCAATTTTTGATGCTGATTTCACACCCAATCCTGATTTTCTTAAACTCACTGTTCCTCACTTCAAGGTGATTGATCGACTCATGTGACTGACTAGTATATTATGTTCTATAGATGAAGTGTTTCTAAATTAGCCACTAACAATCTTTGAACTTTGTCACAGGGAAATCCAGAATTAGGACTAGTCCAGGCTAGGTGGTCATTTGTGAACAAGGATGAGAATTTACTTACAAGGCTGCAAAACATCAACTTATGCTTCCATTTTGAAGTGGAGCAGCAAGTTAATGGTGTTTTTCTAAATTTCTTCGGGTTCAATGGAACCGCTGGAGTTTGGAGGATTAAGGCTCTGGAAGAATCAGGAGGCTGGCTAGAGAGAACAACAGTTGAAGACATGGACATTGCTGTTCGAGCACACTTGAATGGATGGAAATTCATATTCCTCAATGATGTAGAATCCCTCTGTGAACTACCAGAGTCCTATGAAACTTACAAGAAACAGCAGCACCGTTGGCATTCAGGTCCAATGCAGCTCTTCAGATTATGCCTTCCAGCTATCTTAACTTCCAAGGTTGGTTTTTCACCTTTCATTTGTGTATACTTCAGCATTTCCAAAGTTGTCATGTTGTAAATGTCTAACAAACTTATGATTTCTTGATTACAATTGTGCAGATATCTATATTCAAAAAGGCCAACTTGATATTTCTGTTCTTTCTTTTGAGGAAGCTAATACTTCCCTTTTACTCATTCACATTATTCTGTATCATACTTCCATTGACCATGTTCATTCCTGAGGCTGAACTTCCCCTTTGGGTAATTTGCTATGTGCCCATTTTCATGTCATTCCTAAACATTTTACCATCCCCAAAATCTTTCCCTTTCTTAGTCCCATACCTACTCTTTGAAAACACAATGTCCGTGACAAAATTCAATGCCATGGTCTCCGGTCTATTTCAACTGGGCAGTTCTTATGAGTGGGTGGTGACAAAGAAGACTGGAAGATCATCAGAATCAGATTTGTTGGCGCTTGCCGAAAGAGAATCCTCGATTGAAGACAAGATCCTAAGGAGGAACTCCGAGTCTGGTTTAGAATTGTTGAGCAAACTCAAGGAACAAGAAGTAGCACCTCCCAAGAAGAAGAAGAAGAAGAAAAATGGGATCTACAGAAAAGAGCTTGCTCTTGCTTTCCTCCTACTCACAGCATCTGCAAGAAGTTTCCTATCAGCTCATGGAGTTCACTTCTATTTCTTGCTTTTCCAAGGCTTGTCCTTTCTTGTTGTAGGCTTGGACTTAATAGGTGAGCAGGTTAGCTAAAAGTTTCAAACAAAGCATCAACTGCCCACAGTTATTCTTTGATAGATATATGTTGAACTGTAAGAGACATATTTCAAGCTCTTTGGTGTTCAAAGTTGGATTCAATTACATGTAGACATAGTTACCATTTTCCCATTTGAAATAGAAGGTAATATATCAAGTTAATTGTACTATGATATTTGTAGTCAGTGAAAATAATGACAATCTTTATAACAAAATTTCAGTTATCTTTCCATTGCTGTATGACTGTTACCATTAGCCTCTCACACAAGAACAACGACACCGAACAAACAGAACCAGATCAAATCACACCAATATATAACAGAATTGGATTTTCATGAAAGGCAGCAAGGCACAATCAATGAAGGAGAAGACAAAGAATCCTTTTGTCATATGGATTGAATCTGAATTATTTGGAGTGTTTCTGGCTGTCATATCTCATATGCAGGCATGTTACATGTCTGCATTTGGTGACAAAAGCTAAATCTTAAGAATTAAGACGTATTAGACCATTGGGCTTAATCATAGTCTGAGCCCAAATCAGTACTAGCCCATAATATGCTTTTTATAGAAAACACTGTGATCTTCGCCATTGAGGAGTCAAGTTGCTCAGCCCTGAAGTAAAAGTCCAGTCAAGTAGTGCAGTTGAGTTCAACTTGTTCTGGGTTCTTCAAAGTTTGAAGCTTTAAGCTTCAATGGAGGAAGAGAAGGATGCCTTTTATGTTGTTCGAAAGGGAGACGTGGTTGGCATATATAAAAGCTTGAAGGATTGCCAAAACCAAGCTGGTTCCTCGGTAAAGTTTTGATCTTTTAAGCCTTTTATAATTTGATTACTCTCATTGTTTAATCAATTTTTGATTTCCCATTTGATTATATTACTGGGTCTTGTTTACTTTGTTGAAATAACTATGCCCTTTCGTTGTAGCATGCAACTGAAATATACTGCTACATTGTATTGTTGTGCCGTTGTGGTGTTCATTATGTAAAAGAGAATGGATTCTGGTGGTGGGTATAGAGTATCTCCCTGATTTTTTTATGAGATACTATGTTTCTGGAAAATGTTATAAGATGAAAACTAGTTTTTCTAAGAACTTGATGTTATTTACTTGATGAGTTGATGGAGGATTACGTATGTGGTTTGGTTTTGTTTTTAGGTATGCAATCCTTCTGTAAGTGTGTTTAAAGGGTATGGTTTCCCTAAGGAGGCCGAGGAGTACCTTGTCTCACATGGGCTTAAGAATGCTTCATATACTATCAGTGCCAGTGATGTGAAAGATGGTCTGTTTGGAAGCCGTGTTGCTTGTCCTTACCAGGTTTGAATTGATTTCATGTGTTCTAGTTTCTTTTTGGGTATCTGTTATTTTCATGGCATGTGGCGTGGAGCTAGTTGCATATGATATTAAATCTTTTGTTTGGTTCCTCATTGTATAATTCGGTTTTTTATTATAATCTTTCAGCAGCCATCATCTTCTATGGTTAATTCAGGGTTCAAAATTGCACCTAATCAGCTTACACGAAAGAGAATGCCGGATGTGGTAAATTCAGGCGTCAATGACCCTCCACAAAAGAGATCACTGGATGTAAGTATCATATGCTACATGGAACTTTTGTAGTTTGATAGAAGATATTCTATTTGGTTACTCATTGTATGATTTGTTGTTTGATAGAAGATCTTGTATTTGGTTACTCATTGTAGTTTGATAGAAGATCTTCTATTTGGTTACTCATTGTAGTTTGATAGAAGATCTTCTATTTGGTTACTCATTGTAGTTTGATAGAAGATCTTCTATTTGGTTACTCATTTTATTATAATCTTTCAGCAGCCAGCGTCTTCTATGGCTAATTCAGGCTTCAAAATTGCACCTTATCAGCTTACACGAATGAGATTGCCAGATGTGGTAAATTCAGGTGTCAATGACCCTCCACAGAGGGCATTGCTGGATATAAGTATCTGATGCTACATGGAAATTTTGTTCTGGCCAGATTGGCATGAAAATCCAGATACCTTCAGTTTGGCTGGATTATGGAGTTGCGTTGATCACTAGTTTATTGTATTTATTCTGCAAATGATGTTTTTCGGCTTCCAGTTTTTGTGCACATAAGCATTTTAAAGCTGATAATTGTAATCGAACTCGAGTAATTCTACTACTGGTGTAAGTTGCCTTGTGTCACCACCACTAAGATCACAATTTCGTATTTTATGATCAACACTGAATACCTATGTCTAATGTCGTGATTATGGTCATGTGAAGTGGATTTCTTAATATATATGCCTCATCTATGTCTTCATCCAGCAATCCTGCATACTTGAGTTTGATGGAGCTTCAAAAGGAAATCCTGGATTATCTGGTGCAGGAGCTGTACTCCGTGCTGAAGATGGGAGTGTTGTATGTGGAGTTCATGAAAACATTGTGAATCTTTTAAGATATATATTTTTGTGTTTGTAAAAATGGATCTCTTTATAACATTGGGGTTACTATAGTTGCACCGGCTGCAGGAAGGGGTGGGCATTTCAACAAATAACGTTGCTGAATATCGAGCTGTAATTCTAGGATTGAAATATGCTCTTGAGAAAGGTTATAAGCACATTCGTGTTCAGGGAGACTCTAAACTTGTCTGCTGCCAGGTTTGTATATGTTAATGCACTTGAGTATCTGTAATTCCCACCTTTGTTACTTGTTTGATTATTCACTCTGATGTTTTATTTATGAGTTCTCTTATGAGGATTTCTGATATAACAGATTCAGGGGACCTGGAAGACGAAAAATCAGAATATGGCCGACCTGTGCCAAGTGGCCAAGCAGCTTAAGGAAAAGTTTACTTCTTTTGAGATCAATCATGTTCTCAGGGTATGTATGGTTGTGTTAAAGAAATTTCTGTATGGAGAAGAGTCCAGTTGGAATGAATCAGAATTTGACCTTGTTTTGATGTATAGCACAAACATATGAATATGATGATTATGTGGTCTATGTTCACGGTTTCTACTAAATCCATTCAAATATCTATTTTTTAACCTGACATGATATGCTTACCTAGCAGGAGTTCAATGCCGAGGCTGATATTCTAGCAAACCGAGCAGTAAATCTCAGAGGTGAGTGGCTTCCAGTTCAATGAGTTCTCATGCTTTCCATGGTGTATGCTTTGTTCATATTCATTAGAATTGAGTGGATCTTATATGCGTTAACCAGATGGTCAAGTTGAAGTGGAATCACAGCATTAGCTCAACGTCCAAAAGGGGGAATTAGAGAGAATCAGGATCATGAGTGCATAAGTGTGCTTGACATGTCTAATGCACTGTTTTTCTCAAGTAGGCAAGTAGTCCTTCTCACTATGATTGCCAGGTCTATGTAAAATTTGCAGTGATCATTTTGAACCCCAAATTGTAAGTTCATTATTAATTTAGTTATTATTACTATAGAAATTTCTCATGTATGTTTTGTCTTGTTTGTTTCGTTTGTAGACTCACATATCAAATATTAGCTACCATTTGATTCATTAGACCAATGAAATCCATATTAGGCTGCCTGGAGTGCCTGCAATTTCAGTCTCGCCATTCTCAACTCTGTACTCAATCCCAACACTCGCTCTTTCCCATTCCCTCAGCCATGCCTGTTCCTTTCTCCCACATATTCGTTATGAAACATTTCCAGCTCCTTCAAGATCGGTCACACACCTACAATTTTGAGGCTAGTCGATGAAAGACACCCGTAATTTCAGCTCAAGAAGAAGCTGGTGTTAGAATATTCCAATTACAAAGGCAGAATCACTGGGATTCACTACACAAATGAAAAACTCCAAAATATCAACTTTTAAATTTGTTTTTCTTCTAAAAAAAAAATCTTTTTCTTCTCTTTAATTGTAGTAAGACTATCATGTTTGCCCGGTTACCATTTGAGCGAAAGATTTATGGATCATAAATTCAATAATAGGAAGTAGAATTGTTTTGTTTTCAATATTTAAATGTAAATCTAAGAGCGACTAAGCGTAAATATCTTGGTCAATTAGTGACCGGAAGAACACTACGTGCACGTTTGGTGCTCAGGATTACATTACACCTCCTAATTTTTTAGGACTGTCTTAGAGTTATCTGTGGTGTCTTTGGTCAGTTAGTGACCGGAAGAACACTACATGCATGTTTGATGTTTAGGATTACATTACACCTCCTTATTTTTTAGGACTAACCTGGACTTATATATATGTGGTGTCTTAAGTTGTATTAATATTAACCCATGTTTGGTGTTGCACGAGATTAAAGGGTTTAAGATTTAAGAGAATTGTGTTATCTAATGATGATGACATATTTGAGTACCCATAATAATACCATCTAAAATGCCAAAATATAAATAAAACGTTACATAAGTTCATTTATTTTTATACCCAGTATTACGTAAATTGGATTCCTTATTCAACATATTCACATTCACGTTCACATTCAATCTCATCAAACAAACATGCTAACGGTACTACTATATACCAGTGCAGTGAGTTATAAGGCCCAAAGACTCCAGCCTATCTTCTGGGCTGTCCCCTCTTTCCTCTGAGAGAGTAACACACTGAACTGGTATCAGTCGAAGAAGAGAAACCAAGGAAAAGGATAGAGCTCCGCGAAAACAAATATATGGCTACCATTTCAGTCTCACCATTCTCACCTCTGCACCCAATCCCCAACCTCACTCATTCCCATTCCCTCTCCATTCCCATTCCTTCTCCCACTCTTTCGTTTCGAAACGTTTCTGGGTCCTTCAGGCGCTTGTGTTCAGTCAGAAACACCAGCTCCCGCAGACCCACAATTGTGAGGTCAGCCGAGGAAGACACGCCTATTGAACCAGTCCCGGAAGAAGAAGCCGGCGCCGAGCAGCCCGTTTCTGTACCCGTTTCGCCCTCCGATACTCTCACCATGTTTTTTCAGGTACCCGGTTTGTAGATTTGTACAAAGTTTCATTCTTTATGATTAACATCATTGAATTCTGTTATGTATGTGATTTATGGTTTTGGTTATTTTTTGTTAAGGCGGATGGAACTTTGAGTGATGCTGCTGTGCCTGCAGTGACCAAAGCGTTAGAGGTACAGTTTTTGTTTTAGACTTGTTAGAGGGTTTTCGTTGTGATTATGGAGTGTTGGAGTTGCGGGATTTGATGTTTTTCCGTGGATTTTGTTGTAGGAAACTCAAGGGATTACCAACTTGAAGGTTGAAGTTCATGAGGGTATTGGAATTGTTGAGGTGCGTGTGAGCTACATTATTCGCATTTCTTTTTGAATGATGGTGTTTAGTCTTTAGAATAAAAGATGTAATGCTGATCAGCTATTGATATAAACATGCGGCACTTATTGATAATGGTAGTAACAGAGGGGGATATGAGCAGTAAGTGCTGCATGCTTATATCAGTAGTCAAATGTGTTATCGGGGACAAGTGTGATGATGGTAAAAGAATATACATATCATGCTGTTATATATAAGCAATTTCCATCATAGTCGAATACTTGATTTACTTAGGCTGTTATATATGTACTTTGATCACGTCTTCTTGTTTTTCAATTCCCATTATTTGCATTTCCTGTGAATGAGTTATCCTTAGGAATAGAAGTAATATTCACATAAACATTCATGGACTGGTGTTACAGAGTGGAAAATGTGTTATCGAGAATAAGTAACTTCTGTTGTATGTTTGAATAGTTGGTTTACTTTATCTGTGTTATACTGTGATCATGCCATGTCCTATTCTGTGTAAATCACCTCTTGATTTCAATGGGAGAACTAACGACCTTTTATCTTTTCTCCAGCTGAAAAAGCAGACAACAGTACAAGCTACCGGGGTTGCTTCCAGTTTAGTTGAGGCCATACAGAGTTCAGGATTCAAGCTACAGACGTTGAATTTGAGTTTTGAGGAAGAAGAGGAAATTGCTGTATAGAACTTGTATGCATGTCTACTAGTATATACGCAATTCAACCGATAAAAGAACGAGAATTGTATCATCGAAGCTTTGTTGCCAATGACTCAATTGTTTGTAGTTAGTGAGGATCAAATTTTCCTAATAGTGATAGGCTGCCATTTCCGAGTATTGTTCAGTTTGTATCAAAGACTAAGAGGATAAACAATATCACATTCACAAATCCTGAGATGTTTTTTATAATGCAAAGTCTACTGTTTTTGCTTAGTGACTGTACTTTGACTTTGTAAATTTGCATTGATGCTCTAGATTTCCTTCTTGTATGCTGTCCATAACAACACCATGATAAGGGGATGCATGCCTAATGCCTTTCATTCTAATACTAACCAAACCCAGGATGCTCAGACTGGTCGGAACCATATATTGCTGGCCTTTGGTCTACAATGTACCTAAAAAGTTTATAGCTTTGGACTGTAGAGGCAAGCTGAGGACAAAGGACAGCTGTGTGAGTGTAAAAGCAATGTCTGCAGCACAGTCTGGGACTTATATAAAAGCATGGGGGAGAAAGCTGAAAGGCTGAAACCATGAACACGCTTGCTTGTTTACTGAGCTGGGAGTCTGATAGTGATTGGTGCCCAATTGTCACAATAATTTCATCCGTATAAAGATTAGAGAGGTTGGTGGTTTCTTTACTGGCGAACTGCAGAGACAGTATGATGTCTTTGCCTCGATCCACTAAATTGATCCCGATGGGTCCATGTGCTTAAATCTCAACTTATGATTTAGTTATTGAACAAAAATATATGAACTTATAAAATAACAAGCGCCTGTAGCTCAGTGGATAGAGCGTCTGTTTCCTAAGCAGAAAGTCGTAGGTTCGACCCCTACCTGGCGCGGTTTATTGTTTGTTTTTATTCATTAATTTTGCCATTTTGAGCTTCCAGTTCATACATTACAATACAATCTGTTATGTGCAACCTGGATTGGCTAACATCAAGTAACAACACTTGCTAGAGCATAGTCTGAAACACATACAGTCAATGGCGTAGCTAGCTAGGGGGCAAGGGGTTGAATTGAACCCTCTCACATTTTTAAAAAGAGTAATATCAATGGTAAAACATAAATTGACCATTCTTCTCTAATAAATTCTTAATTAGTCTTAAATATTCTTCAACAATAATGGAATGAAATAAAAATTTATACTATTCAAATACTTAATCCAATTAATATAAATCATGTTAAGGGTTTTTTACCTTACTAAATGGAAACAACATATTAATTAATGTTTACCATACATCAACATGCATTAGCTCTCAAACAAAAGAAAAAGTATATTTCTTTTTTTTTTCCAATATTTATCGTGCATGAAATTCTAATCCAAGTTATTAGAGATGATAGAACAAAAATATTGTTGAAATTAAGTTTGTGTCATTCTTTTAAGTAAAATTATATTGTTGCTAAAGAGTGACTGAAAATAAATTAATTTTCTAATTAATCAAATTTAACCCTTCTAAGCGAGATGTCTGGCTACGCCACTGCATACAGTTATCAAATTGATAAATTTCATATGCTTGTATTCTATATGATATGATTTGTGTAGTCAAGGACACTAAGACAAAGACAAAGGCAGGCTGAAAAAACTGAGATTCAGTAAGATCTCTCTCTCACATTTCCATACCAAACACGTTTTCCACCGAGGTACCCAATTTTGGTTCAACTTCAAAATGGTATAACCAGACGGGTGAGTATTAGTACAAAGTGTAGTGAAAAAGCATTGGGATTCCTAATGTTCTCTTTGTTAAATCACATTTCTCAGTCAGTGACCCAGAAACACCCTCCTCCCATTTGCTTCCATCTCTCATCAGTCAAACTATTCTATATACACTACTTTGATCTAGCTGCATTTTCTTATATATACATGTCGGTGCAAATGACATTTGAATTTTCATACAAGAAGGGAGAGGAGGCAGCTCACAACCCCAGATTGTTTTTATTTGAAATACAGATAAGCTACCAAACTAGGAAGGTGGACAACGAATTTTCAAGATGAGAAGGAAGAAGATGTTAGCTTTGGTTACAAGTCTGATTTTGTTATGCATGAGACAGGCCTCGTGTGAAGGATCTTAGTTTATTGGTGCTGACATATGATACAAACCTCTGGTATTTATTACTTAGGGATATATAGGATTATAAGGGGGACACCGTCCTTGGGTTGGGGCAGGTGGGTAAGGTTGAAACTAACTTCAAGTCATATATAGGACAGGCCAGCCTTTACTATAAGGGCAGTGTACTGAGTACTAGTCTTTACTGACCACTTGATCTGGTCATTCATCATCATCGCCATCTTCTGGTAAATTGAAGCTGTCAAGCACCTTCATCAGTATTTCCAGCTGTTTCTTGTTTCTTTCTTTCTTTCTTCATGATAAATATCAGATACTGAGTTGTGAAAAATTACTATCCCTACCTTTCAGTACTACTATTTAAACCAACTTTCTTCTTCTCCTTGACTCATAAATCTTACTCGCCTAGCTTAGTCTTGTTCTCGGTGCACAGAACATCACACTATGGCTTTCAAAGCCTTCCTCCTTCTCTTGGTCACCATTCTCTTTGTTGCCACAAGGGTATGATACTCTATAATCACATCTCTCTCTAGTCCTGACACTTCTCTAGCATTTTGGCTCACTTGTTATACTTGGGTTTTGTCTAAAATAATTTTTGTTGTGTATGGTCTTTGTAGGCTTCATCATCTCATGATCTTCATGAGGAACTCAAGATAAAGGTAGCGTCTTTTGCACTTTTCTTGTTCAGTACCACACTAAAGCTCCGATCTTGATTGAATTATGTGTGCTTATTTTTCAGGCTGCTTATGTCCAGAGCCAAACACCACCACCTCTAGTGACCAAGCCACCACCTACTTATGCTCCACCGCCAAAAGTGATTAAGCCACCCACTCCAGCACCACCTCTGCCCAAGCCACCAGTAGTGAAGCCACCTACTTATGCTCCTCCACCAAAAGTGATCAAGGCACCTTCACCAGCTCCACCTCTGCCCAAGCCACCAGTGAAGCCTCCCACCTATGCTCCACCACTTCCCCCAGTCAAATCAAAAAAAGGTGAGTTTGTTACCTCAATTCCTCACCATGGACATGTACTGAGCTTCAAGTTCCATCCCTACTTGACTGATAACATATAGGATTGTACAACAGTGCAAAATTTTGTCCTAATTTCTAAAAGAGAAAGTATAGAGTTTATTTCCATGAAAATACTTGAACCTATAAGCTTTTAGTCTAAAATTTATAAAAACCTTTGATGTATCCGTTTCAGTGTTCGATTGGTTTATCTGATGTTGCACTTTACATATTTGGGCAGATTGCATTCCACTGTGTGAACAAAGGTGCTCTTTGCATTCGAGGAAGAGGACGTGCATGAGGGCTTGCATGACATGCTGTGACCGCTGCAAATGTGTGCCTCCGGGAACTTACGGCAACCGGGAAAGATGCGGCAAGTGCTACACTGATATGACTACCCACGGCAACAGATCCAAGTGCCCTTAGAGTAGTAGTAATCCAACTTTTCTCTCTCTCTATTTGTTGGAAGGCTTGTAATGTGTAGTACTGCCTAAGCAACTATGGATGTAATTAATAAGTGTGTGAGAGAGAGAGATGCGAGAAAATGTATGGTTTTCCAGCTACTTCCCTGCTGCATCAATTCAATGGCCATTTAGTGTTTTTTCTACAAGACTCCAGATCCTTTCATTCAATCAATACCATCTATGATCTATGTCTCAAATTTCCCTGTGAGCTAGCAAACCTGGACTAACTTTCAAGCCCATAAACTAGAACTAAAGAGATACTGGCTCATTGCCCGTTGGCCTGTCAACAGATGGGCCTAATGGGCCTCAAGCCCTTTCCTCTTGGGTCTAAATTGGGTCCACATCATTATTGAACGGGGTCCTGGCTTTGCTTTTCCTCTTTTAGGGTTAAATTTATGAGAAATTCTTATATCCACGACATGTAAACACACGGTGTAATCTTAATCGTTTATAACAATTCATATATTGATTGTCTATGTTTCTATACTGATACTCTGCAAATTTGTAGCATTTCCAACTTGTGATTTATGAAGTTTCCTTTTGCACATAATTTTTTGCAATCCTTAATTTTTTTTGTTAGTATAGAAACTTGATTTTTTATTTTTTATTTTATTTTTTATCTTTTTATCTTTATGTTTTGAAAGGTTTCTTCCTGTGTTTTTATTTTTCATTACTAATACCATCTTCTAAGAAATGTTAATAAACAATTTGCTTCAATTTTAACAAATATGTAGTGTGGTAACATTTTCATGTCTACATTTTTCACTTTCAAAAATGAATATGAGATGAAATGTCTTTAGTAAGATATTTCTCAAACCGTGAAAATAAAAATGAAAATATGTTTTAAAGTATTACACAGAAAAACTGAAAGCAACAATATGACATTTTCATTCTCATGCTTTTTAAAGTCTGGGAAATGTTTTTCATGCTAAACTAGTAAACTATTGTATATATTTTCAAATTTGAAAAGTAAAAGTTTAATTTTCATTTTTAAAATTCATTTTTGAAAATTCATTTTCAAGTAGTCAATGTTAACTTTCTAAATCCATTCTTGCATATGAGTGTATGTTTTAAGGATGTGAAATTCACACTCTCCAAATTATAATTCATACTCCAATTTTCTATTTTTAGTCATCATTTTCATAAAAATACCAAAGTTAAGTCACTAAGGAAAAAATTTAAGTTACTAAAAATAAAAAGTGGAAGTGTGGATTTCATTTCCATGTTTTAAGCAGCGCATTAGGTTATAGATCCACTTTCTTTTCTTTGATCTCATAACTCATAAGTGAACTACCGACCTACCGTTCTCCTCTCCGTTCCTCAATGGAGCATGGGATTTGAGGCATTTGTTCTCCTTAAATAGCATGGAAATTGAAGATACTCATAAGTGAACTACCGACCTACCGTTCTCCTCTCCGTTCCTCAATGGAGCATGGGATTTGAGGCATTTGTTCTCCTTAAATAACATGGAAGTTGAAGATGCAATTTTCTTTTTGACAAATTCGAGAATTGTCGTTTGATGCCTTTCGATTTGGGGTCATATCACTACCAGAAAATAGATCTTGGGCGACGAAAAAAAATCCTCGCCTTGTTAAAAAATTTCGTCGCCTAAGTACTTAGGCGACGACATGTCGTCGGCCAAGACGTCGTCGCCAGAACTGCGTCGGTCAAGAACTTGGGCGACGGAAATTCATTCCGTCGTCGCCTAAGAGTAATTCTTAGGCGACGATACTAATTTCGTCGCCTAAAATATACTTCTCGTCGCCCAAAAATATTCGTCGCCCAAGATTTGACACCTTAGCCGACGAAATTTTTTTTCGTCGCTTAAGATCTTATAACCTTGGGCGACGAAAATAAATATTTCGTCGCCTAAGATCACTACATCTTAGGCGACGATATTTTTTTTTCGTCGCCTAAGATGGTAAGTCCTTGACCGACGATTTAGAAATTTCGTCGCCTAAGATATATTAAATTTTTTTTAAAAATAATTAAATAATTTTTTAAAATATATAAATAATGTTTTTTTAATTTTTGGTGGAATTTTTTTTTTCGGCATTTCTTTAAATTTTTTTAATACTAAAATTTAATTAAAAATAACACAAATTTATAAATTTATAAATAATTTATTACAAAAATTCTGCCTATGGATCGATAAACCCGAAATCTAACTCATCATTCCCGTTCGGAGGGTCCTGAGGCGGCGGCTGGTCAGGCTGAGGAGGCTGCTGCTGAGGCTGGGGCCACTGAGGTAATGGTATAGGCGTAGGCATGGGCGGAAACGGCTGTCCGGCCGCAAGTGCAGCCATGCAGGCAGTCATCCACTGTCCCATAGCCGCCTGGTTGGCATTGGTGACTTCATTCACCCGCTCCATATGCGCAGCATTGGAAGCCGCATATGATTCCGCCATCGCCGCCATCTCTCTCGCTCTTTGGGCTTCCAGCTCAGACTCCCTCGCTCTTTGGGCTTCCAGCTCAGACTGTAGACTTGCGAACTGATCATGTAGCCGAGTGGTCTGGCTGTTGCTGCTTGAGGCTCCGGCGGCTCCCTTGCGCTGAAATCCTGGCGTCGTCTTCAGGATCCCCTTTCCAGCGTCTCCCATACCCCGGCAGTAGTAGGTGTTGGAACGCTGCGCGAAGGCAGTGGCCATAATCCGCGCCCCAACGGTAGGATCTGAAGTGTCGATCCTGGACATGGCCTCTGACATGTCATCCTCTGCCGTGCCCGGCCATGTGTCGTTCACCATGCCTCTGATGACCTCTTGCTCCGTCTCCCTCACCCTCGCCTAATTGGATATATTATAAAAATATATTAATATACATTTAATAAAATGTAATTAAAATTAAAAATTAGAAAATATAAGGAACTTACAAGATCCTCCTCAGAATGAGGATATGCCCTCTGAAAGGTCCCCACATAGGGGTTCTCCTCTGGCCGCTCTCGCCGCACGTCGTCCATGATGGCCGAAAACGGCCTCGAACCGGCACGATGGTTGGTTGTGTTCTGTTGCCGATTCTCAGCGTTCACCCGGGCGAGGTGCTTCAAAAAAAAATTATCGTTAGTAAATATTTAAAAACATACAATTATAATTAATTCACTAATTAAATATTCAAATTTGTTTACGAATTACCTGTTTGTGAGGGTCGTTGAACTGCGTGACAAGAAGCCACCGCCACTCGTACTCCCGATACTCGAACTCCTTCGGGGTACCCGAACGGTCGCTCCCGTACTTCTTCCAGTGTTCCCGGAGGTCGTGCTTCCACTCCTTGAACCTACATATACAAAAAAAATATTAAATATATTATTAAAAAAATAAAATTTAATAAATTATTAAATAGATGTACCTCTCCCTATGGGCCTTGTCCGCCCAGTCACGTCCCTCCTCGGGAACCACAAACCATTGCTGCATTACCACTTGTTAGTATTTTTTTCGATAATTAAATAATTTATTAGTTAAAAAATTAGTAATTGATCGAGTAAACTCACCGACATCGACTGATGGAGCATCTCCTTCACTCCATCAGGAACCTGGCTCCAGACTCCCCACAACATAGGGAGTCTGGAGCGGATGGTGCCTCCCGCGGCGCGCGTGTACCGGTTTCCCAACGCGGCGTCCACCGGTTTCCCGTTGGAAAACGGGATGGCTATCCGTCCAGCGGACTCGACCGCCCTATCGAGTCCCTTGTTGCTGACGGTGCCTCTCCTGTTCCGCCTTCTCGTTCCGGCGGCTGTGACATTGTGAATCAAATTTAATATTAATAATACATTTTTTTTATAAAAAAAATGTAAATCGACAAAAAAGTAATAATAAATTACCTGAGGATGAGGCTGAGCCAACGGATTCGTCTCCGTCCGCCTGCTCGGAGACCCTCACGGGATGAAGAGGCGTGGGAAACTCCCGGTAGATATAGGCCTCGTGCGGTGCCACATGCGGGAGCTGCTCCCGAATCGGTCGACCCTCCTCATCGACGCGAGGTATCGCCGGTATCGTCGGAGGAAGGAAGAGGCCGGACGGCACCATAGGGACCCCGGATGACCCGCCATCACCGTCGGTCGGGGACGACTGTGTGGGAGCGTCGCTGCGGGATCGCGACCGGCCCAGTATGGGTGGATGACGAGGAGCCGTCACTGCGGGACCCGACTGCCCAGCAGAACCCGAGCCGCTCGCGCCACCCCTAAGCGCCTCACGTCGGGCCGTCAACTGCCACGGAAACCCGATCGACGGTGATTCGGACGGGTTGTTTGAGGTACCGTCCGAGCCGTCTTGGCTCCTCGCACCCGAACGTTGTCCAGAAGTTCTCCTCATGGCCATCCTGTTTAAAATAACCATAAATTTATTAAAAATATTTTACCGTCTTATAATTAAGTTCACAAAAAATAACCATAAACTTCGAAAAATTTATCAACAATAATAGCACAAATAAAATTTAATAATTATTATAGGATTTATTTATTTTTTTATTCACATAACAAATTATTTACATTAATTCGCAATTATTACATCACAAAAATTAATTTACGAATATTTACATCCTTACTCAAAAATAATCCATTATTTTTTACAAAATTTCCACAATATATTTACAATTATAATTTATATTATTTAATTATTTAATCAAAAATTATTTAATCATTTACAATATATTTACAAATTATTTAATCATTTACAATCCTAAACCCTAAACCGTAAACCCTAAACCGTAAACCGTAAACCCTAAACAACAACCCTAAACCGTAAACCCTAAACCCTAAATAAACCCTAAATTATTTAATCATTTACAATCCTAAACCCTAAACCGTAAACCGTAAACCCTAAACCGTACATCACAATTTACAATTATCACAACAACAACAATTTACAATTATCACAACAACAACAACAACAACAACAATTTACAATTTACAATTATCACAACAACAACAACAATTTACAATTATCACAACAACAACAACAATTAAAACCAATTTAGGGTTTTAGGGTTATACCTTAAATTGTGGGTCGACGTCGGGGTCGGGGTTCCGAATTGGGGTCGGGGTCGGGGTCGGAGAGAGGGAGAGAGAGAGGGCAGAGAGAGGATTTTCGGAGAGAGAGAGAGAGAGGGCTTGGCGGCTGAAGAAATGGTTAGGGTTTCCGAATTTTTGCCTTTTATACTGGCGTTCCTGGGCAACGATTCTATAAAAATCGTCGGCCTGTTTTGTAAAAATCGTCAGCCAAGAGCATCTTGGCCGACGATTTTTGAAGTCGTCGCCCTGTTTTTTTAAAATCGTCGGCCAAGATAGTCTACTTGGGCGACGATATTCTTCACTATAAATCTCGTCGCCCAAGATGAAGAAAATCGTCGGCCAAGATAGTCTACTTGGGCGACGATATTCTTCACTATAAATCTCGTCGCCCAAGATGAAGAAAATCGTCGGCCAAGATTTCTATCATAAAATTCAGACTATTTGACCATCCAAATCACGTAACCTGGCTGGACCTTCAACTGAGAATAGTTTCCAATCGACGAGACTCTTACGGGGCTATAAAATTTGGTAAAAAATAAATAACCGGGATAGGGCTACCACTAGGTAGAAAAAAGAGAAAAATTCGTTAACCGAAACAACCGGCATCGAAATTTTACCGGAATATCTTTATTTTTCACGGGTTGACGTATTTCACCGTTCCGGTCATATCTTATTTCACGACTTTTTTGGGTTTGAGGCCTCTACGTATACGTTGTCTTCAAAACGACACTTAAACTAAACACTTATATAAAAAAGTTATACAACATTAGTACATATAACGTGAGTTTGGTGATCGGAGAAGAGGAACTGAAAACCGACCGTCAGATTTGACCAGCATAACGAATTACGTAGGTGGAAATAAATTCAGCTCAATCTGACAAATACATCATGAATACCTACTGCGTTCGGCTCCTGATACGCATCAGCCTCTGGCCCTGGAATGGTCACTCCAAGTGTAGCCGCCCGGTAAATGTTTCGAGGATGCACAATGTTCGCTATTTTCCACGCGTCACCCCTTGCAAGGTCATCAAGATAAAACACTTGTTTTACCGATGTCGCAAAAACAAACGGGTCATCTTTGTAGGCGCTTGTAGCAGTGTTGACCGATAAATTGCCGTACTGATCCATCTTCATGCTCTGTGCGCCTGTATCAAACCATCTACACTTGAACAGATGCACTTTCATGCCTTCCGCATAAACCAGTTCGACCACTGAATGGAGAACACCGTAATAGTCAAGGCCATGACCTTTCGCCATCACCCCATAATTCTGTGTTCTTCGTCTGCTGTCTCTCTCTTCAGATACAAATTTGACGCCATTCACTGTGCAGGTGGGATAAACTCTAGCCCGTTGCGGTTGCATCGCAAGAAGTAACAGTTCGTGCGACCAGTTTGGATTATCATCAGATTTAATCATGTCCATCTGTAACGGATATTGAACTGTAAATATCCGAAAATATATGCAATAGAAAATAATTATATATATATATATATATAATAGGGAAGATTAAATTACGTACCCAGGTGCGAAAATAATTTGCGAACGTCATGTTGTGGTACTCGAGATCACCATCAACTTCCGGAAAATTTAGGTGCAACTCTTTCCAATATTTAACTTCTTCACAATTGATTAGTACCCACCAGTGCGCTATGACTATCTCTTCATCCGACAATGCATACTCGGCGGACAGTCGTGCTCCACCAACTTCGACATCACTGGAAACTATAGAGAGATTGAACCGCGGCGCATGTTCCTCCATGGCTTGCGGAGCTCCCAACGACGCTCCTAAATACAACTTCATGTAGGTGACGCATTCATGCGCAATATATGCTTCAGCTATACATCCTTCAGGCGCGGATTTATTAGTGACATAATCTTTGTACTCACCAAGTTGCCTGTAAATATAAGATTGCAAACTATACGTTATGGTTATTGAACATGTACGTACATATATGTATTCTGGAGATGTAAGTGAATAAAACATACCTTTCCATGGGATACATCCAAGTGAAGTGTACTGGACCGGTAAGCAACAATTGCTGGGGAAGATGGATCATCAGGTGAGGCATGATATCGAAAAAATTTGGCGGAAAGATCCTCTCAAATTTACACATGATGTATATGATGTCTGCCTGCATTTCTCGGAGATCGGATTTTCTCACTTCCCTTGTGCATAACTTCATGAAGAATCTTGACAGCGCTACTAACGGCTCCACAACCTGGCCAACCACACATCACAAATTTAATATAAAATCCAACAACGACAGGTTAACCGTAATTTTAACCACAAATTTACCTGACGGTGAAGGAACGGTCGAATGAAAACAGGGAAGAGACGTTGTAGCAGAATATGACAGTCATGACTCTTCAAGCCGTATATCTTATTCTCCCGCAAGTTCACACACCGGGCTATATTTCCTGCAACGCCTGAGGGATACGTCACACAACTCATCCACCTGAAGATCTGGGTCTTCTGATCAGGCTTCACGGTGTAAGGAGCCCAAGGCATCTTTTTCTTCCCCTCTTTCAGCCAAAGATGTTTTCTGATTCCCATTTTCTTAAGATCAACGCGTGCCTTAGGACCGTCTTTCGTCTTCCCCTCCAAGTTGAGCACCGTACCTACCACACTGTCGCAGACATTCTTCTCTATGTGCATCACATCTAGGTAGTGCCTGATCAACAGCGTACTCCAGTACGGGAGTTCCCAAAATATGCTCTTATGTGTCCAGAATTTGTACCTGTCTGGTCTTTCAGGTATTCTGGCCACAATATCGGGATGATTGCTGAGCTGCCCAAAATCATACTCATCCAGCACTGCTAAAATCTCTTCCCCCGACCATCTATGAGGCTCCACACCTCTCTCTTCGGTCCCATCAAATGCCCCGGTATCTATCCGCCAGGGGTGATCATGTGGTAGGTAAGCACGGTGACCCATCCGGACTATCTTGTTGCAATGATTGCTGCACCCCTGTGAGCTAAGACACTCAGGACAAGCCTTGTATCCCCTAACAACGTTGCCGGACAACATCCCACGTGCAGGAAAATCACTGATGGTACCAACAATCATGGCATGCATATGAAACATCTCCTTTTTGTGGGAGTCATAAGTGGGATGACCAACCTCCCAAAGCAATTTACACTCTTCAATCAGCGGTCTCATATACACATCGAGACACTTCCCTGGATAATAACAACAACAACAACAACAAATTCAGATAACGACTATATATGACCAACAATATAGAACAAAAACAATAAATGGAGAGGTGTTGAACCAACAACAATATATACAATATGAAGGGAAAGTAGATACCTAGATAACCGGGCCCCAGAATCAACAAGGTCAACATGTTGTATTCCTTCTTCATGCACATCCATGGAGGAAGGTTGTAAGGCACCAAAATGACCGGCCATATACTGTACGAAAGACTCATGGTCCCAAAAGGGTTGAACCCGTCGGATGACAGCCCGAGCCTCACATTCCTCACCTCTGAAGCAAAATGAGGAAACTCCCTGTCTATATGCTTCCACGCCTCCCCGTCAGCAGGGTGTACCATGAGGTCTTCGTCATGCACCTCCCTCACAGCGTGCCATCTCATAGCTTCGGCCGTCTTTGAAGACATATACAACCGCTCCAGCCTATCCCTCAACGGGAAATAGCGAAGTACCTTAACAGGTTTCCTGTTGCCTGCGGGAGTCCGCTTATACCTGTCGGTCCCACATACCGGACAACGATGAAGGCCTTCAAGGTCATTACCGTCTGCATCTTTACCCCAGAATAGAACGCAGTCATATCTGCATGCATGGATCTTGATGTAGGAAAGCCCGAGATCTCTCAAGATACGACGGACCTTATGATGCGTGGTGGGATGACGATGACCGTCGGGCAGGAGCGAAGCAGCGTACTGTAGATACCTATCAACAGCCGTCACGGTCGATTTTGTGTCAACCTTGATATGCATCACCTCCATCACACACTGAAGAACGGTCTTCTCATGACCTGGGCACAGAGGGGTCTGTTGGAAAGCAATAAGTCTGTTGTACTTGGCTATACCGGCAGTGTTGACACCTCTAGGGACGGCCTGCATCGGCGCCTGAGGAATGTGCTGTCGTTCAGGGCATACACCGCTGTCATGAGGAAACATGTCGTTGATGAAGGTCGTTGTTGGATCGTTGGATGTACTGCCCGTCTCATAAAACTGTCCATGATCATGCGGGCGTGATGAGGTTTCACCGTGATATATCCAACATGTGTAACGTTCCCAGAATCCGTTACTCTTCAGGTGGTCCCATACTGTCCCCAACGGAAATCGATGCATATCACTGCGACACTTACACATCTTGCACGGGCAATAGAACATGCCACTCCCGTCAGCATTGCCCTGCGCATATTGCATAAAATCCCAAACTCCTTCAGCATATTTTCTGTGATATCTTGGAAGGGAAATCCAACTCTTATCCATATCCTGAAAATAACACATATATATATATATATCAATATTTAATGAACATATCTTTTATATATATATATATATATATATTAATGTAATACAACATACTAATTATTAATTATATATATCTAGTTCGAGCGGATTCCGTGGTTTCAGAAGGCAAGTGTCAATGTCACGGAGGGCGAACCCCCTATAGGAACCAGGCAGGACTCGTTTGTGATCACGGAGGCGAACCCCTATCGACCCCTTCACCGAGAAGAGTGGTCAGTTTGTGATCTTGAGATACAGTTAAACAAACTTGTGAACCATATCTATGACAGAACGGCCCATTACTCAGCTTGGAACAAACTCTATGCATATATATATATATATATATCATTAATTCAACTCAAATAAAACTGAAAATCAATATATATATATATATGCATATATATATATATGTGCATATATATGCATATGTACGTACCTTGGAGTAGCTCCACAGACTATGTATGGACAGATTTTCACAACACCGAACGATTTGAAGAACTAGAGAAATTTATGTTTCAAATTTTCAAAGTTCTCATTCTTCTATCCCGGCCTCTCAATATATAGAAGAATCTTGGGCGACGAAATATTTGAGTTTCGTCGCCTAAGAATTAAAAATCTTGGGCGACGAAATATCTCAGTTTCGTCGCCTAAGGATAAAAAACTTAGGCGACGAAATAAATATCTTAGGCGACGAAATATTGTTTCGTCGCCCTAGTTTCTATCTTGGCCGACGAAATTTATTTTTAGGCGACGATTTTGATTTTTTTTACTTAGGCGACGAAAAAAAAAATCGTCGCCCGGTTTTTTTTGTTTCGTCGCCCAAGACCCATTTTCTGGTAGTGTATGCGAATTACGTAATAAAGCTTGTTGGTCAAAAATATGAAATATAATATACTTCTTGGTCAAAAATGTCATAATTCTGTCTTCTAATAAACCTGATATAAACTTAATGGACCAAAACCGTTCACTCTCCTCCATGGCATTCCAGCTCTAGTGGATGTCCAACTAATGACATAAACTAGCTACTTATGATACTAAACACCCCATAATTCTTCCCTATTAAAAATTCCCACAACCTAAAAAATTCAAAAACTTTCCTTAAACATATATAAAACTCCCTAAACATAAACCCGATTAGCTAAAATCTTTTTTCTCTCTGCTTAATTCACCTCTTCTCAAAATCCCATTTATCTTTGTTTCACCTCTTCCTTTTCTTCTCCAGTCCTCCCTCCCAGTAATACACACATTTATTAGTGGCCAAGGGGAAGCAGCAGAAAAGAGAGAAGAAGCTCTATTTTTTTGGGTTTTATTTTCTTTATTTTTATTTTTTTAAAAGTAACTATTGATGATGTGGCGTGTCGGATACGTGTCGAAAAAAAGTGTACATTGGAGGCTTGTCGGGAGTGTCAGAGCACTCCACTTGCATGAAGTGTCGGTGCAACATAGGTTTTCGGTTACCATTAATTCGTGCATTATTACATATATATAGTATATGATATGTTCATAGATCGAGTTTAACGGAACAACATGAAAACTGAAATGGGTTGTTTGCATTACTCATAATTAGATGATGGTGGCTTTGTTATATACAAACATTCGGTGAACCGGAGTTCACTGATATCATATCATTCTCTTTGTAGGATCACGGTGAGCAGAATCCACATTTCGATGATTGGCATGAAACATCGGATGATGGTGGCTCGTATGTTGAGAATGGTACGGGAGGAAGGTCGGGTCCAACGCCCTTGATATGAATTTATGAAAATAAAATAATAATATTAATTATAATATTATGAGAGACATTTTTTTCATATATATTCGTCTCCCTTTGATTACCACACAAGTTATTTTGGTAATTAATCAAATCAAATCAATCCAATTAATAGGTTTACTTTAACACTTCAAGATTATCTGAGCTTTCGTAATTGTGATTTACACAAACGCTTCTATTTGGATATATTTTGTTCAGTTGATTCATTTAATCTAATTCGGTACACAAATCATCTCTAAATTTGATGAAACTTTACAGAAATGATCTACACACTATATTCTAGGCACTGAATAGTAGAGATGAGATCATTTGAGCTTTCGTAATTGTGATTTACACGAACGGTCCTGTTTGAACATATTATGTTCAGTTGATTCATTTAATCTAATTCGGTACACAAATGATCTTTAAATTGGATGAAACTTTGTAATAATGATTTATACGCTATGTTCTACACTAAACAATGGAGATGTGAAAATGTGACATAAAGTTACGAAATGAGGAGCATCATACCTTAATTTCAAAACAGTGTCCCGCTCTAAAATGAAATTGTACATATATATGTTTGTATGTTGGTGATATATGTTCCAATCATGTTTATTCAACCCAAAAATTGTTGTTGAATAGTTGTTGTGTGCATGCAGTCAAGCTTTAAGCTTAGGTGAGGACGAGACTTGCTCCATACACCGTCTACCTCCGGTGAGTTAATATCGTCTAATCCTTTATTATATATAAAAAAAAAACTTTAAGCTTGGATGTCCTTCGAAAGTTCCAATGTTGATTTAGGATGGCCTTACTTTTGGAGTATTGTTGAGTATGTAATTACGTGTTCTTCCTATCTCAATTTGTTTCTTTCTTCTTCTTCTTCTTTTCGATTCGGGAAAAACAAGATCCCATGCATAAAAAATAAAAACAAAAAAGGCAGGAAGGTCAAATAAGCAAGCTAGCTAGCAATTGCTATATAAATATGTGAAAGTTTGATGAAATTTAGTTAAGCATGGCGGACCACTCTGGTACTGATTGACACATGCTGTACGTACATACTCTTAGAAGAATTGCGCGTAAATGTTTCGTATAGCTTAGTGCATACATATTTGGTGCAAGATTTAAGGATATATCGACGAACTCTAAAGTCAGATTTTGGACAGCAAGCCATGACTTATGTCTCACAATTCTTGAATCATGAATCATCAGCTGGCATGGGGCTTATCTTTACCGGATTCTTATCTACTCCTTACTTTCAAGTTTTCAATTCACTATGCGTAAGGCTTACCTGCACATATTCTCCTAGTCGATCTTCTCGGAAATGGCTTTCAAAGCTATGCTCGTTCTCTGTGCCTCTCTTCTCCTTATAATAACTTGGGTATTAATCTTTTGTTATATTAATCATTCTTCCTTTTATGATATTTGTCCAAGTTGTTTGATATATGTCGTCGATCATTTTCGTAGGTCTCATCCTATGATGAACACTAGCAAGTCGAGAAGAAGCTGGTAGGCATATGCTAAAATTTCCCCCTACTCTCACGGTTATTTTCACCTATTCAATATGTTTGGATCAATATCCTTTGCTGTATATGTGTTGCGATCGAACAGGATCAAAGTGAACGCCGAAGTGTATTTAGTATGCCGCTATATCGGCGCACACCACCCGAACCGTCACCGGCACCGCTAAATCAGCCCGTTACTCCTCTACCAGGTTCGCCGTTGCCAGTTACCTGTACTCAAGCAACACCACCCGTCAGTCGCCAGTGCAGTACTATCAAAGTTTATTCAGTATGTCACCAGGCCCGGACCTGAGGTGAGGCCGACGAGGCGGCCGCCTCTGGCCCCAAAAATTTGGGGGCACCAAAGTCCGGCAACTGCTTTGACTAGGAGGGATTAGAAAAAGCTAAAACTGTTTGAGTTTTGATTTTTTGAAATGAAAAACAGAGGAGAGAAATGATTGGGTTTAGAAGAGAAGAGAAGGGAGAGAGAGAAGTTTAAAATAGTGATGATGATGAGCAGTGATGGTTGTCGTCGTCGACGATAGGACATCATTTTTTGGACTCGCTTCAGACCCAGAAATCTCAGGTTCGGGCCTGCATGTCACTATATCCGAACATTCCTGATGCGCCTGAACCATCATCGTCACCGCTCAGCCAGACCATTACTACTCCTCTAGGGTCGCTGTTGCCAGTCACATGTGCACGAGCAACGCCGCCAGCAACGTCGACCCCCACTCCCGTTGTGAAAACTAGCCGAGGTACGTACGAATCAACATACCTAGCTAGCCTTCTCTACTTTTATGGGTACGTACTATTATTTTTGTTCTTCCAACTTAATATAAATTTGTTGCAGATTGTGTGCCGTTGTGTGGAGCGAGGTGCAGAGTAGAAACAAATAAGAAGATATGCAGGAGAATGTGCATGAAGTGTTGTGACCGGTGCAAATGTTTTCCGCCGGGACATTGTGGCACCAACATGGATAAGTGCGGCAAGTGCTACATTGATATGGAAGATCACGGCCATAAGTGTCCTTGATTATCAATTAACCAAGTATTTCTCATCACCACTTGCTTATTACGGCTATGTTATTGATTGGTCATTAATAAAAGTATACATATGATCGAAACTTGAGATTGTGTACGAAATGATCAATTTGTATCTTGTTATACGGCTAAGAGTCCACTAATTGTTGTCATGTGTCATTCAACTAAGAGTTCCGGCCAGTATTTGTATTTCCAATTACAGTTTCTAAATTTATTCCTTCATTTTCTTACTTCAACACACCTAAATTATTTAAAAAAACAGTCCACGCCCGTTCACTCGGTTACCGGCTGACACTGAAGATTAAACAATTGTCATTAGATAATGCTCATTTAAATTAAATAGTTACATCCAAATTGGCTGGAATCATTGCATTTAAATAATCATAAATCTAATGACGGTTATGCAAATCCTATGATACAAACTCAAATTTAGTGTAATAGATTGAGATCTATTGAGTTCATAACGGTAAAGGTAAAAACTACAATAAGAAGCCATATGTTGGAGCCCTCTTCAATCTCAACTTTCCTATCTTGCCCAAGCAAAAACCTCTCAATTCCTCCTGATCAGATCTCAGGCCTTGACCCTTCCTAAAACACAACCCGACCCGGCCCACCCCTTCATTCTTCTGAACAGAAAAAAAAAATAGCGCAAAAGAGTAGCTACTCTACGGCCAAAGCCAAGAGCAACAACGAAATGGGAGGGAGAGCGGCAGAAGAGAGCGGCAGAAGTAGCAAGGTAGTGAACTTAAGCGTCAGAAGAAAACGGCTCAAGACGAAGGAGAAATGGCTCGTCGTCGTCGGCGTCGCTCTTCACGCCGTTTATATGCTCAGCATCTTCGACATCTACTTCAAATCCCCCATCGTCCACGGCATGGATCTCGTCTCCCCTCGCTTCGCCGCCCCAGCCAAACGCCTCGTCTTGCTCGTCGGTACGTCGTCGTTTCGCTTCTCTATTCGGATTTTGAGCAGTGGATTCTTGATCGGAATTTTGAACTGTTATTTGATTTAGCTGACGGTCTCCGAGCGGACAAGTTCTTCGAGTCCGACGCCGCCGGCAATTTCAGAGCGCCGTTTCTGAGGAGCGTGATCAAGGAGCGAGGCCGGTGGGGAGTCTCGCATGCTCGGCCGCCGACGGAGTCGAGGCCGGGACACGTGGCGATCATCGCCGGGTTCTACGAGGATCCGAGTGCTGTTACGAAAGGTGTGACCTAGATTTTAGGTCAGGTTTTTTGTTGGAGATGGCAATGCGGTTTTGATATGATGTAGGATTTGTTTTGCAGGGTGGAAAGCTAATCCTGTTGAATTTGATTCGGTGTTTAACCGGAGCCGGCATACATTTTCGTATGGCAGTCCGGATATAGTTCCGATTTTCTGTGCTCACTTGCCTCATGCTACTTGGAATAGTTATTCTCCTGATTTTGAAGACTTTGCTACTGGTTTGATTTCATACCTTGAGCTCATTGTGTTAATTTTCGAGTTCTTTGCATTTGCAATTCAGTTCACTTAATAGTGTAGTTTACATTTTTGTTAATTACTGATCATTCAGTCTTCGAACAGTAGTAGTTTTAAAGTGAATACTAAAATGATGATATAGGTGTGATAGGAAGTGTAGGAATGATAGGAGGTTCTTGTTTCCTACAGTTATTTATTAATTTAGATGTGTTAATGCAGATGCCTCTTTTCTGGACGAGTGGTCATTTGATCAGTTTCAGGGCCTAATGAATAGGTCCAAAGAAGACCCAAAGTTGAAGGAGTTACTTTTACAGGATAATCTTGTAGTCTTTTTGCACCTGCTTGGTTGTGATTCGAATGGTCATGCTCATCGGCCGTTTTCGTCCATCTATCTCAATAATGTCGCGGTTGTCGACAGTATAGCTGAAAGGGTTTATAATCTTCTTGAAGATTACTACAGGGACAATCGTACAGCATACATATTTACTGCTGATCATGGAATGCATGATAAAGGTTGAAACTTTAGCTTGAGTATTCTATTGCTTCATTGTTCTCCCCAACCTATTATTACTGTTGTTTTGGTTCTGTATTAGCTATAACTTCTCTATCCCCAGAAAAGAAATCTTCTTTGTGCTGATTTTCCCCCTCATAACGATTCTCATGTGTTATAATTTTGTGCATAGGTAGCCATGGAGATGGACATCCTACAAACACTGATACTCCCCTTGTTGTTTGGGGAGCAGGTGTTAAACACCCAAAGCCTATTTCCAGCAGCAGCCATGGAGATGGACATTCTGATTGTGGTACTCGTTTTGTTGATGACCATATGCATGACACGCCAACGCCTAAAGAATGGGGCCTTCATGGCATTGAAAGGGTGGATGTCAATCAAGCTGATATCACACCTCTCATGGTATTAGAATTTATGTCCCTGATGTCATTTGTCCGTTTGAACTAACCTCAAGTTTTCTCACTCTTATCTGCTGATTTACTTTTCTGGCAGTCAACCCTTCTTGGATTGCCAGGTCCTGTTAACTCAGTTGGAAGTTTACCCCTTGATTACATAGACATGAATAAGGTTAGTCAATCTATTCAAAGGACTTTTTCTATTTGTTGTAAAAGGGTTAAAAGTATTATCACTTGTATCTTTCCGAACAATATTCTTGTATCTTTTATCAAGAATGAAAAAAATCAGTAAAAGTACATATCTTCAATTCCATTGTCCCACTGGTAGAGTAGTGTCCTGCTCTCTTTTTTCCCGTTCTTCCTGTGATTTGGGATATGTTCTGTTGATTAGATATACTTGTCCAACTAGATTATAATTGGGTAGCATACTGATAGATCATTATTAATTTTGTCTTGATCCAGACAGATGAAGTTGAAGCTGTTCTAGCCAATACAAAGCAAGTTCTCAATCAGTTTGTTCGGAAATCACGTATCCTTTTTTATATCTTTATTTAGATAACCGATGTGGATTGTAACAAGGCCTTGTTTACCGTAGCTGATACTACTGGGGATCTTTGAAAGGAGAGGAGGTGGAACTGAATTTTATTGATGTTGATTTTCATGACAAACTTAGATACCAAGGAGGCAACCTCATTATTTTTCAAGCCTTTTAAACCACTGGCCCATTATTCATCCCTCTTGGATCAAATTGAGGATCAAATATCTAATGGAGACTATGAAGCTGCAAGGAAACTATCTGAAAATCTGCGAGACTTGGCACTACAAGGACTTCATTATTTTCAAACTTATGATTGGCTGATGCTCATGACTGTAATTATTCTTGGGTATATTGGTTGGATGACCTATATTGTTCTCCATGTGCTGCAATCATACACGTCATTGGCAGGTGATATATTGATAAAGGAGCAAGCAGATCACCAGACAGATAATACCAGAAAAGTAATGTTTGTGTAAGCTTGATCTTGCATAGCCATTAATTACATTATCAATTGAAGAAGTTCACAGAAAAAGAGGGATACATTTTCCATAAGAAAAAGAGAGGCCACATTCAGGAATATTTTGCAAAAGAAAAAAAGGCCAAGTTTTAAATTGTCTAAATATAAAATTTAACTAAAATCTTTATTAATTTTTGGCAGGTACAACTTTCTGGATGCTTGTTTCTGGGACTTCTCAGCATGCTACTGTTCATTGAGCAGTCTCCTCCTCTTTACCATGCATACACAACAATGACAGTATTTTTGTGGACACAAATATCTAGTGAATATCGGTTCATTAAAGCATTATGGAGACAGTTATCTGGAAGGAAAATCAACTACTTCTCAAAAGTTCTAGCCGCTTGTGCTGTCGCAGTATTCATACTTGAATATCTGGTATTGAAAGAAAACTTATTTATCATCCGGCCGCAAAGCCCGGTAATTTGGTATTTTGAACTCTGAACAGTGTACTTTGGTATATTCTGTAGGTGAATAGCTTCACTGAGAGGAAGCTCTACACCTGGTGTTTTCTGACTGTGGGAGCCATAGCCTTTATTTATCTTTTCAAGTCAATTCCATGGAGATCTGGGATTCCTTTCTTTGTTTGTGGTGCATGCTGGTTCTTATCTGTATTTACTTTGATGCCAGCAGAAATTCCGGATAATAATAATCTTGTGTAAGTGGACTCTTGTGGAATGTTTATTTATCAATGTACGTGCTTTTGACAGTTTAGTTTTCAATAAGTTGTGGACGTATTGTCTGACAAAGAATTAAAGTTGTTTGCACAATCTTGAATTCAAACAATGTTGTTCTCATATCAGCTTAAGGATAAAATCAGTAACTAGTCAATAAGATTTTGAGCCTGTTATAATAAATAGACAGTTTTACTGTATTAACTATCTTGAGTTTGATGTCTATTAGTAGCATTTAGGTTGGCCATAACAATTATGTCTGTGTTTGTGCAATATCATGTCTACAGGATATGGAGTGGGGTTATGATTATTATGGTTGGAGCAGCTGGTAGGTTTCTGGATCAGCATACTGAGGGAAACAAGTTTTGGCTCAGTATCTGTAATAGTGACGCAAAGAAACCCAAGTTCCCCATGCTCTTTCAATTACAGGTGCTTCACTTGTCTCAGCTCTCAATTGGTATGATCTTATGTTTGATGTGACTCCACAGATCTAAAGTCGTTTTTCTTTCTCTTGGATATTTGTGAATTAGGCTCTTCTGGTTGGATTATCGTCTGTGATGGTGTCAATTTCAACATCTCATAGAACACAGAACCAAGAACTGCATGTCTGGCACCAGTTTATAAATTGGTCCATTGCTGGTATGCTCTTAGACTAGCATTTTAGCATTTTAGGTTATAGTTTTGGGCAGTAGCATACATCCAACATCTAATTTTTGTTGTGTTTCTCCTTTTCATTTCTTTTTCTCTACAATTTTTGTTGTTTTTTTTTGCTTTTCAAATTTATCTTATTATATTTGTTTTCTGTTCTGTATGGTCAGTAAACTGATTGATAATATTTCAATGCCCGAGTAACGTTAGAAGTGAATTCCACATATGGTACTTATTTTGACTTGTCATAGGTCCCTCGATGGTACTTCCATTATTTTCAGCAAATGGTCTCTTGTCCCGGCTGACGTCCATATTTCTTGGCTTTGCACCCACATTCCTTCTATTATCTATCGGGTAAAGGCAAATTATGTGTCACCTCTCATTTTTGTCAGCTTTGTGATATGCATGAAATTAGGATGAATTTCCTAATATCTTTGTTCATTCTAAAAAATTATGCAGATATGAAGCTGTCTTCTATAGTGCTTTTGCTCTTGTACTCATGGCTTGGATACTATTTGAAAACACACTTATTTACTCTAGTAAGGTGAAAAGGTTGTCAAGTTCCTTTAACAATATGGAGGATAATTCCCTAGTTGATGGTAGATACTTGCAGCTGTCTGACGTGAGAATTCCTTTAACATTTGTAAGTGCTTTGTTTTCTTAAATTATATCATCATGCATTTTAAATATTTTTTCTGCTATGCTATTCCAAATGAAGTTTTGGAGACTTTTACAAGACTAGCACACAATATTTTATAAATTCAGATATGCTTTATGTATGACTTTCTGTATTAGTGATCTTGGCTATTAGTTATGCGTCCATCTGTGACCTTCCTTACCTATGAAATAAGTCTTGTAAGATTTTCTGAAGCAGCAATATAATTGAGAAAACTGTGAATTAGAAAAATTAAAGCTTGTAGCCACCTATCAATTATGTTTAGCATGGTCTTTTGTTTTAATTTGTGCAAATAAATTTAGCTAGTACTACTCTTGCTGAAGGAATCATAGAAAACAATTCAAACTCATTGCACTGATGACTGACCTCAAACATTTCACTAGAAGTATGGGGGTGTTTATAAGAGATTGTATTCCTTGCCTAGTGTTTTTCATACTTATTACTGGTCATGACATGATGCTAATGGAGTTTATGTCTTTAGCTGGTCTTGTTTAATGTTGCCTTCTTCGGAACGGGAAATTTTGCAAGTATCGCAAGTTTTGAAATCTCATCAGTCTATCGATTCATTACTGTCTTCAGCGTAAGTGATGGTTGAATTTTTGTTGAATCCAGAATATTTGCAGAGTTTTGCTACTTTGCTAATGTTGCTTTCTCTTATTGCAGCCCTTTCTTATGGCAGCGTTACTCATCTTCAAGCTATTCATTCCATTTCTGCTTGTCATGTAAGTACAATCACAATTGTGTGTCTCGTTGGTGTTTATGACTGATTATAGCATTGTGCCATAAGAAAATTTTACCAAGTTTTAAATGGTTATAGATTTTACTAATGTCTTCTCATGGCTTGAGCTGCCCTGTTATCATATGTTTTGTGGCTACATTGTTATGGTGTGAGGAAGTTGAGTTGAATTTCTATGAATGAAAATATAACCTTTTCTTTGGTGGATTGAAATGCAGATGTGTATTCAGTGCAATAACTAAGCTGAATCGACTTCCACGATTGGGATGCTATTTTCTCGTTATATTGTTTTCAGATGTTATGACTATGCATTTCTTCTTCCTGGTATGTTTACCAACTCATTCTTCGAATAGCATTATGCCGTCTCATAACTGATAAAGATACTAGTTTGGTAGCTATAAATGTGTGTCCAGACTGCATTTCTATACATAATGTACATGAAACCTTGTATTCTTACCGATTTTACTGACTATTTTGAGCGGTAACAGGTCCAGAATACAGGAAGTTGGATGGAAATTGGTAACAGCATCAGCCATTTTGGAATAGTGAGTGCTCAAGTTGTCTTTGTTCTGCTGCTTTTTGCGCTCACAAGCGTATACACAAAGGATATCCACATTGGTTCTGTGGAAGGTTCCTCTCGTAAAGCAATGTAAGGCAATGTTGGATTAGGATATTGCGCTCATCAGTTTTCCTCAAAGCTGAGCCTTATGTTCGAAGCAGACCTTCTACAGCTGACAGTTCTAACAGCAGCTTCTTATTTCTTCTGATATTTGGCGATTGCTTTGCTAACTGAGAGATTCATAGCAAGAGGGGATTTTCCAAGTGTTCCCCAGAGGTACAAAATCGACGTTAACTTTGTCACACCTTTTAATACAAGTTGATTAAATAGTTTAACCAGTTATATTCTCTGTAGATCATTGATCAATCTGTAATTAAATTAGATTATGGCCGGAAAATGTAGCTTAAGAACCGAAACCACCAGGAAAATATAGTCCGGGATATAATTACTCCAGTGATTTGCGTATGAACATGCAAAGACTACGAGGTACTGCAACACGGAAATCGGAAATCGGAAGTTTCAACCTCTCAAATAAAAGAACAAACGTGAAATCGGAAATAAGGAAGTTTCAACCTATCACTGCCACAAAAGTGAACTAAAAAAGTAAAAAAATCCGGTAGTGTATCCCAGTCATATCACCAGAAGAAGAAGAGCCAAAACTTGCAAGAGCATCAACTACTTAATTTCCTTTCCCCCCAGTATATGAGATGAGCAATAATATACATGAGGAATAGTGAATGGTGAGTTGCACAAGAATAATGCAACACCATTTACAAGCGCAAGTAAAATTACAGAACATTTGTCCATGCATTGGTGTCTTGGTGAAGTGCAAACACCTTGATCATGGGCTTCCTAATTTTTTTGAAAATATCATATTTTTCCATTTTATATAATGGACTTGCAGTAAAAACACCTTGATCCCCGCCATCTGGCTTGGTCGTGGCTTTGCTTTTGAACAATGGTCAATGGCTGTTTGCGTAGGAACGAGCCAAAGTTCCAAACTAGAGGCAGAGGGTATATTACCGGGGAAGTTCAATAGCATAACTCAGAAATGTAGACGTCCTCTTTCCCTCTTCTTCTTAGCAACAGGCAAACGTTTTCCAAGTACTTTTCTTGACGTGTCTTTACACAAAAGACGAAGACTTTGTTTATTATTTTTGGGAGTGAAGACGAAGACTTGGTGAATTTCGAGCAAGTTCCTGGTCGGTGGGGAAGAAAAGTAGCAGAGCATTTGATTCCCTTTAAATGACAGCCTTCTGTTCTTGTTACAAAATTTAACTTACGATCCTTGTGTTTCAAAGCAAATTGAAGAGAAAGGAGCCTGAAGATGACCATCAACCAGTAAGTAGAGTCCACCTCTTGTTCATCCCTGTTTTTTTGTGATTCTGTTTTGTTTACTTGCGTTGACTTTGGTTCTTGATGATACTAGATTCAGCAGCGGTTTGGAATCGGCGAACTTTGTCTTGACATCTGATCCGGTTCACCAGGCTTGGAACGCAATCGAGAAACAGAAACAGATCAATCCTAATGCAGAGCCATCTTTGTTCGATGAAATCCAACCAGAAAATCCTACCATCATAGCTTTTGGAACTCCACCTAGCTCTCTAAGTGGACAAGAAGCTCTGGTTTCATCATCAAGTCTCAAAGAAGACAACTTTGCTCACTTTGAGTTTCTGTGCAACAAAACCAACCCAAATTTCTTCCTCAACCAAGCAGCAATCCAACTTTTTAAGTCACACTACCATGAGCTACTTCAGCTGAAAGAGAAGGTTAGTTGTAAGAAGCTAATAAGTAAATTAGTTATGATAATTAGATTTAATTAGTTTCTGTAAGATTACACATGACTTGTTTGCACCTCTTCATTATCATTATCACTAGCTTAGCTTGTAACTTCTTATAATGTTTCAGCTGGTAGAGAATAGCAAGAGCAAAGCCCCTTCATTAGTAATCATCACTGGACAATCTGTGGGAGGTAGTGTGGCTACACTCTTCACACTGTGGCTGCTACAAGGCCTCAACTTGTCGAAAGTCAAACGCCCCCTTTGCGTTACTTTTGGTTCTCCTCTTGTTGGAGATGAACAACTCCGACAATGTGTGTTAAAGTTCTCAACATGGAAGTCTTGCTTCTTGCATATTGTCTCTAACCAAGACCCTACACCTCAACTATTTATATCGCGTAAACCTGGTGTTTACAAGCCATTTGGGACATTCCTACTATGCTCGGCTTTAGGTTGTGCTTGTTTTGAGGATCCGGATATCATTTTGGAACAGTTGGTGAAAGCCAACTCTCAAAATCAAGAGTGCCATTATGGAAACATTTTGAGTGATCTACAGTGCAAGGCAACGTGTACTTTTTCCAAGTCTATTGAAGCTAAATTCGATTCTTCACTTCAAGCAAGCCTTATCACACAACTTCAAGCAATTGGAATTCTCTCGCAGGTAGCTAAATTTACACTTATTGATTATATGACTAAACAGTTTGCTGCTCGTTCCTCACATTATATCTAGGACTTTATATCTAAATTGAATCATTATTGCAACAGCAACAGCCAAGTAAAGAGATTGACAGTCTGATTGTAAGGATGAAGAAGCATGAAACAAAGTTATTGATTCAGAAGAAGAAGAATTCGGATTCGGACAAGAAGTTGAATGAAATGAAAGTTCACATGGCCTTTCTGGAGTGGTACAAGAAAGAATCCAGACAACCCAAAATAGGAGGATATTATGACAGATACAGAAACCAGGGGAATATTAGTGACGTAAATGTTAATGAGTTTAAGAAAAAACTCATGAATTATTGGGAGGACTCTGTAACAGAAGTAGAGAACAAGCCCCAAATAGAAGGTGCTCATTTTCGGGTCCGTTGGCTATGGGCAGGCACAAACTACAGAAGGATGGTTGAGCCGCTTAACATTGCAGACTACTACAAGGATGGTGGAAAGAACTACAAAACTGAAGGGAAAAGGCCTAAACATTTCATTCTGTTAGAGGAATGGTTGACAGGAGTAGTCAAACCTGAAGCTACCCCAAGTAAGTCGAAAAGAGAGTCAGTGGGGGCTAGTTTGAATGAGGATTCTTGTTTTTGGGCACAAGTTGAAGAGGCTCGCATATTATGCAATCTGGTGAAGAACGGCTCAGTTGATGAGAAAGAACGTGCATTGCAAGAATTGAAAAACTTCGAGGCGTATGTGTATGGTTCCCTTAAGAACTATGCATTGTCTCCGGAGATTTTCTTGGAGAAGAGCAGCTTCATGCAGTGGTTGAAGGAATACAAGGGAGTTGTTGAGCAACCCTACTCCTCTTTGCTGCTGGACTTCATGAAAGAGCGCAATGACCAAGCGTACAAGGAAGGGACGTTCAACTTTCCATGATCCAAAATATGATGTGTGCTTGTTTGCCAATAAAACATGAAAATATGTAACATCTTGTGTGGTACTTCTGTTTTTTTTTTTTTTTGGTTGTTGTAATGCTTTATGTATTTGGTGTTTGTTCTAGTTTGCTTTGTGTATGCAGAAATAAAGTTCAATTTCTTGCTTATGAGTTCCATCTTGATAAAGACTTTGCATCCATGAATTGGAATTGAAAGCTTAGTAAAGATGCAGCTGTGTTCGTATTCAGATCAGTAGGAATGAGCTGTAGCTAAGAGATGGACAGCGCCATCAGCAATAAGGAATATAGCTCTACATAGCCACATAGGAACAAACCCAGCTTATATGGGACCAGCTTTGCACATGCATCTGCATTTCTCTCTACATCAAGATCAAGTCATCAACCCATCCTCTTCTAACTCTCTAATTTCACCACCCTATTTCTTTGCCAAACTTTTTATAATAAGGCTCCGGATTATTTTTTATTTTTTTATTTTTTATTTTTTTAGTTAAAAGATGAGTGAGAGAATAATGACCTCTAACACTCTTATGTATTAAAAAAGAAAAGAGAGAAACATCAAGAGAAGGAGATTAGACCAAAATCTCTCATTGCAAAATAATAACGAAACAAAACTATAAAAACCGAAATTGGGGAAGACCATAAAGTCACTACTACAATATGACAAAATAAAATAAAGAGGTGAATCTCACAAAACCAGTTGTGTTAATGACCTACCGTGATTAGCCAGAACATCTGCAACCTTATTCTCTTCCCGAAAAATAAGGCTCCAGATTATTGAAACTCTTCAACTTGATGTGTTAGTTTGTAAACTGATCTCGATTCAAAGGAAGGAAAAAAAATTCACACTTTAGGATTTCACTGCTGGATTACAAAGTGTAGAAAAGTTGAAACCATTCAAGCTTTGATCGACACTTGGAGTTGATGCAAAGTGAATAATTTTGGTAAGTATGTAATGAACATGCCATTAGGTGAGTCGAGTTGACTTGGTCCAGCCCATAGTTCGCTCATAAATTCCAAACTAGATCACCGCTCTTTTGGATTTGAGAACATTAAAAGAGTGGCATGAGATGGCATCCGTGGGATCAGATGCGGCGGGGACCATCATACAGCCGTGTATGATAACTAGGTTAAATTCAAGAAAAAATAAAAACTAAAATTTTCGATCCTCCATTATGTTTCATAAAACTATCGATTTTCAAGCTCGACTTTAAACAATTCATGTCATGCATGTGATTCGAACGGAACACCGGTAAACCCCAGAACCGACGCTCCCTAATTAACTCCACTCCACTTATAACTAATCAAAATTAATTATCCCCCCACTAATTCCCGCTTACTCATAACCCAAGGGACAGCCCCGTCATTTCCCACCCTCCAGTGATTGGTGGCGCGGCTATAGACATTACTCTACACGCTCCCTCATCCCAGTAAAACCCCCTCACTCTAAAACTGGCTTCAACTCTTTCAGCTCAGAAAGGAAGCAAGAAACCAAACCAGAAGCTCAGCCATGGCGGTGCTTCTCATTCTCTTCCTCGTACTCCTATCAAGCTCTGCTTCTATAGAATCAAGGCTTTACACAAACTACTACTCCAAATCCTGCCCGAGATTCACGCAGATTGTTCAGGACATTGTCACCAACAAACAGATCTCCACCCCCACCACCGCCGCCGCCACCCTCCGCCTCTTCTTCCACGACTGCCTCCATAACGGCTGCGACGCCTCCGTCCTCGTCTCCTCCACCCCTTTCAACAAGGCCGAGCGCGACGCCGACATCAACCTCTCCCTCCCCGGCGACGCCTTCGACGTCGTCGTCCGCGCCAAGACCGCCGTCGAGCTCGCCTGCCCCGGCACCGTCTCCTGCGCCGACATCCTCGCCGTCGCCGCCCGCGACCTCGTCACCATGATGGGCGGCCCTTACTACAACGTCCCCCTCGGCCGCCGCGACGGGAAATCCTCACGCGCCGCCGCCGTGGACGGAACCCTCCCCTTGCCCACCATGACCATCTCCCAGCTCATCAACGTCTTCGGATCCAGAGGCTTCTCCGTGCAAGAAATGGTGGCCCTGACCGGGGCGCACACCATCGGATTCTCCCACTGTAAAGAGTTCACCGCCGCGATCTACAACTACAGCCGGGCGGGGCAGTCCGACCCGGAGTACAACCCGAGATACGCGGCCGGGTTGCGGAATGCATGCGCGGATTTCGAGAAGAACCCGACTTTATCGGTGTTTAATGATATCATGACGCCGAACAAGTTCGACAATGCGTATTTCCAGAACCTTCCGAAGGGACTGGGGCTGCTGAAGTCGGATCATGCTCTGTTTACCGACCCGAGGACGAGGCCGTATGTGGAGCTTTATGCGAAGGATCAGAGCAAATTCTTCTATGGTTTTGCGAGAGCGATGGAGAAGTTGAGTATGTATGGGATTCAGACCGGGAGGAAGGGAGAGATTAGACGAAGATGCGATGAATTTAATTGATTAAAGGAACGGACTTTGCCACTTTGGTTGAGTTACAATGTTGTTTTTCGGAAGCTGTTGAATTGGGTAATGGTAAATTGAGCTTTGTATACATGTTTTTTTTGTACTATGAAGGTGATCATTAAATTGTTTGAGCTTCAAATATATATACACATATGTTCATTCTCTGAGTCTCTGTTTCTGGGTTTGGTTCTTTTGCTGGATTGAGCTCTGGGTTTGGAGTCTTTGTTGAGATGAGCATTGTGTTGGAAATGGTTTGTTAATTGTTTCAGGTGATTATGTGGAACGCAGATCTGGTTTAGGGGAGTGTGTTTGTGGAGAAACGAGTGCTAGCTGCTAGTTGGTGGCATTGTTGGTAGAATACAATTAAGATTACAATAGTGAAGAGATTAAATAAACTAAAGGTTTCTGATTTTGAAGGAAGCGTCTATAAATGTCTCTGTTTGTTGAAGTTCATAGTTTGCTCTGAAGATTACAACAGTGAAGAGATTGAATAAACTTGAGGTTTTTGATTTTGAAGAAATCGTTCGTAAATGTTCCTGTTTGTTGAAGTTCAGAGTTTGCTTTATCTCTTGCTTGTGTCTTGATCTTCTCAAGTTTCTGAGTTTCTCTTCTCAAGAACCTGTTTTTAAGTGTTGTATTTTTTCAATTATAAGATTAATTAGTCCTTATTTTTCTGGGTTGCATGTGCTTTGCCTAGTTTATATTCAGAACTAAAATTTGCTAAGACAGCTACTGAAGCTATAGGGAGCTTCCCTGCAGTGTGCAGACAACTCCAGCAGGGAACATATGGCAACCCTGTGCGTTTTTTACTGGAATGTTGCGACTTTTCTAACTATGGCTCGCTAATAAGGGAACTTCATTTTCTTGGGTACTTTTGCTTCACATTGATTCTGTTATGGCAGTCAAATTGATCTTCTTTCCTATTTGAGGTAATTTCAGAAGCTATCAGAGTCGATAGTAGTCTGTGGTGTTTATTTTCGATGAGTAGTCTAGTAAAGTTGGTGTATAGTATAACGTTCATATCTCACATACTCAAATATAGTAAAGTAACTAATAGTCTTATTCATAAGCTTAAACAAACCAGTGAAGTGTAGTCCGACTTAGCTTGATTGCTGAAATACCGTGAAGATTTCTTAGCTACAACACATAAACATAAATTTTAGTTCAAGGCTTCAAGCTCACTTGGAAACAGTATAGCTGAGAATCTTATTTAATCAAGCAAACGTTTATACTATAATTTGAGGAATTAAAGGAAATCTGGGCTTTGCTTGAAGATTGGGCCGCAGAGGCTCAAATAGCCAAACTATATAATACTTTATAAAAAATAAAAAAAGGACTGAAGGATGTATAATAAATTAATAATCAAGGTGGGTGCACCATGGCGCTAATAAACTATGGCCAGCAGCCAGCTTGCATTTTGATGTGTGATCACAGATAACAAAGATTATTATCGTAGCTAATAACCTAATAATGTGAATCGATCATTATTAGTCAACTAAAGCTTAATTAACAAAGATATAAATAGTTCTTAATTAGCTTAATCGATCATTATATTGTGCTCTCCCAAAACAAAAGAATTCCAAGAAAATAAAATGTCGATTCAGTCCAAGGTATCATGCACCTAATCAAATACCTACGGTGCGTTTGGACGTTTAGTGGAATTTGATCGATTCGATTCCAAAATTTTTATGGTTTGTTTAATGTTTTGTACATCTTTTACATTTGTACCATTTCTTGTTTGATTATCTGTTTTTTTTTTAATAAAGCTTAATTTCTTTTGCCGAAAAATAAAAATATTATTAACAAAGATTATTCCATGTGCATGATGGAAGTCACAAGTGATGCCATGTGGGTTGTGTTCCTTGCCATCAAAGTCTCCGGGTTAGATCAGCAAAAAGAAAGAAGGTTGTAGTTGAATAAATTGAGCTTTGAGTATCAGTTCATGTCACAACCAAAGCAAGTGAGAGAATATTGATTAATTGAGTTTTGAGTACTGGCTCTCTCGTCTTCCAAGTTTAGATTAAAGAGCTAGCACTGTACTATGGCAATGGCTGTGGATTTCGTTGTGGGAAAAGCATTCGAGGCACTCTATGCGGGCGTTGAAGAGGTCATTCGGAATAATCTGATATTCTCCGATCTCTGCAAGGACATCAAAGACAGGCTCGACTGTTTAGCACCACTGATCGACGAGATGGGGAAATATAACCAACAATTGGATCTTATAAAGGAGTTGGAAGCTTTAGAAGGACTCATAAAGCGGGGGACAGAGCTCGTCGGCAAATGCTCTAAGCTTGGTAAGTGGAGCATCCGGAACATCTACAAGAAGCAGAAGTACTCCAACGAATTTCTTGAATTCAAAGAGTCTCTCCAAAAGGAGTTAGAGGTACTCAAGGTGCGGGTGGCAAGAGATGTGAAGAAGACTGAAGTTGCCGTAGAGAGTATGGCAAGAGAAGTGAAGAAGACTGGAGTTGCCGCGGAGAATATCCAGGTTGTGCTTCAAAACATACAAGGGGGTGTTTCATTGCTTTTGAAGAAGAATGAGGATTTAGAAATTGAAGCTTTAAGTGCAGCACTGCCTGAACTCCCAGAGCTGATAGTCGGATTGGAAGTTCCTTTGGAGGAACTGAAGGTGAAGATTCTTAAGGATGAGGGATCCATGCTCATCCTGACTGCTCCTGCAGGATGCGGCAAGACTACTTTGGCAACAAAGTTATGTCAAGATCAAGACATCAAAGGTATCACCAGATATACTAATTGTACATTGGTATTTACATACAGTATCTTGAATTCATCATTCATTTCTAATTATTGCCTCCTTGATCCACAGTCACTGCCATACATCTACAAATTATCCACAATTACATACAGTTTCTGATGTTTTTATGCTGTATTTGGTTAGATAAATTCCAGGAAAACATCTTCTTCGTTACTTTTACTAAAAAACCCAACTTGGAGCGTATTATGAAAGGGTTATATGAACAAAAGGGTTATAAAGGACCTGCTTCCCATAATGAAGCAACTCCAGTGAAATGGCTTGAAAGGGTTGAGATGGAAAAAGGTGAAGATCCTTTATTGTTGGTCTTGGATGATGTTTGGTCTGGATCAGAACCTCTTCTTGAGAAGTTTCAATTCAAAATGTCAAATTACAAGATTTTAGTGACATCGAGGTCTTTATTTCCGAAATTTGGTCCTTCATATCATCTACAACTATTAGATTATGAAAATGCAATGCAACTTTTTCATCATACAGCATCCTTGGGAGACAAGAGCTCTCATATTCCAGAACAACTTTCGAAAGAGGTGAGGTGATTCTTTTCTTGCACATATTTAAGCTTTACTTGACTTGCTAAACAAATCTCATCAATATACGGTAAAGTAGGTACTAGATATCTCACCATTTTTTTTAACTTCTTGAAATTCCAATTATGCAGATAGTAAAATATTGCAATGGGTTTCCATTGACCATTACAGTGGCCGGAAGATCACTTTGCGGGCAGCCTGAAGAAATGTGGCGAAGTAGAGTAGATGAATGGTCGGAAAGTTCTTCCATTCTTGATTTTGAAACGGGTCTGCTTCTTCAGCTCCAAACCAGCATGGATGTCTTAGATAATGCTCCGCCTAAGGTCAAAAAATGTTTTTTCGACCTAGGTGCTTTTCCGGGAGATGCTGAAATCCAAGTTACAGCTCTCTTTGATATGTGGGCAGAGTTGTATGATCTAAAGAAAGAGACGTCATGCATTGGCAAACTCTATGAACTCAACAATCGCGGTCTGGCTCTTTTACAAGAACCAGACGGGTATGCAATACAAGCTTATATGTTTCTTCATATAAATGTACAATATTTTCATTTTGTTGCATAATACTTGATACATAGGTTAACAAATTTATCAGCAGTAAAATTAGCATTATTGATTTCTAATCATGAACACTCACTACCAGAAAATAGTTCTTGGCCGACGAAAAAAAATCGTCGCCCTGTTTAAAAATTTCGTCGCCTAAGTACTTAGGCGACGACATGTCGTCGGCCAAGAAGTCGTCGCCAGAAGTCCGTCGGTGAAGAACTTGGGCGACGAAATTTAATTCCGTCGTCGCCTAAGAGTAATTCTTAGGCGACGATACTAATTTCGTCGCCTAAAATATACATCTCGTCGCCCAAAAATATTCGTCGCCCAAGATTTAACACCTTGGCCGACGAAATTTTTTTTCGTCGCTTAAGATCTTCTGACCTTGGGCGACGAAAATAAATATTTCGTCACCTAAGATCACTACATCTTAGGCGACGATATTATTTTTTCGTCGGCCAAGGTGTTAAATCTTGGGCGACGATTTATAGATTTCGTCGCCTAAGATATATTTAAATTTTTTTTTAAAAAATAATTAAATAATTATTTTAAATATATAAATAATGTTTTTTTAATTTTTGACATTATTTTTTTTTTCGGCATTTCTTTAAAGTTTTTTAATACTAAAATTTAATTAAAACTAACACAAATTTATAAATTTATAAATAATTTATTACAAAAATTCTGCCTATGGATCGAGAAACCCAAAATCTATCTCATCATTCCTGTTCGGAGGGTCCTGAGGCGGCGGCTGGTCAGGCTGAGGAGGCTGCTGCTGAGGCTGGGGCCACTGAGGATGCCACTGAGGTAATGGTATAGGCGTAGGCATGGGCGGAAACGGCTGTCCGGCCGCAAGTGCAGACATGCAGGCAGTCATCCACTGTCCCATAGCCGCCTGGTTGGCATTGGTGACTTCATTCACCCGCTCCATATGCGCAGCATTGGAAGCCGCATATGATTCCGCCATCGCCGCCATCTCCCTCGCTCTTTGGGCTTCCAGCTCAGACTCTCTCGCTCTTTGGGCTTCCAGCTCAGACTGTAGGCTTGCGAACTGATCCTGTAGCCGAGTGGTCTGGCTGTTGCTGCTTGAGGCTCCGGCGGCTCCCTTGCGCTGAAATCCTGGCGTCGTCTTCAGGATCCCCTTTCCAGCGTCTCCCATACCCCGGCAGTAGTAGGTGTTGGAACGCTGCGCGAAGGCAGTGGCCATAATCCGCGCCCCAACGGTAGGATCTGAAGTGTCGATCCTGGACATGGCCTCTGACATGTCATCCTCTGCCGTGTCCAGCCATGTGTCGTTCACCATGCCTCTGATGACATCTTGCTCCGCCTCCCTCACCCTCGCCTAAATGGATATATTATAAAAATATATTAATATACATTTAATAAAATGTAATTAAAATTAAAAATTAGTAAATATAAGGAATGAGGATATGCCCTCTGAAAGGTCCCTTACAAGATCCTCCTCAGAATGAGGATATGCCCTCTGAAAGGTCCCCACATAGGGGTTCTCCTCTGGCCGCTCTCGCCGCACGTCGTCCATGATGGCCGAAAACGGCCTCGAACCGGCACGATGGTTGGTTGTGTTCTGTTGCCGGTTCTCAGCGTTCACCCGGGCGAGATGCTTTTTTAAAAAAAAATTATCGTTAGTAAATATTTAAAAACATACAATTATAATTAATTCACTAATTTAATATTCAAATTTGTTTACGAATTACCTGTTTGTGAGGGTCGTTGAACTGCGTGACAAGAAGCCACCGCCACTCGTACTCCCGATACTCGAACTCCTTCGGGGTACCCGAACGCTCGCTCCCGTACTTCTTCCAGTGTTCCCGGAGGTCGTGCTTCCACTCCTTGAACCTACATATACAAAAAGAATATTAATAATTTTATTAAAAAAATTATAATTTAAAAAATTATTAAATAGCTAGAGGTACCTCTCCCTATGGGTCTTGTCCGCCCAGTCACGTCCCTCCTCGGGAACCACAAACCATTGCTGCATTACCACTTGTTAGTATTTTTTTCGATAATTAAATAATTTATTAGTTAAAAAAATAGTTAAAAAAAAGGTAATTTATTGAGTAAACTCACCGACATCGACTGATGGAGCATCTCCTTCACTCCATCAGGAACCTGGCTCCAGACTCCCCACAACATAGGGAGTCTGGAGCGGATGGTGCCTCCCGCGGCGCGCGTGTACCGGTTTCCCAACGCGGCGTCCACCGGTTTCCCGTTGGAAAACGGGATGGCGATCCGTCCAGCGGACTCGACCGCCCTATCGAGTCCCTTGTTGCTGACGGTGCCTCTCCTGTTCCGCCTTCTCGTTCCGGCGGCTGTGACATTGTGAATCAAATTTAATATTAATAATACATTTTTACAAAAAAAAATTGTAAATCGGAAAAAAAGTAATAATAAATTACCTGAGGATGAGGCTGAGCCGACGGATTCGTCTATGTCCGCCTGCTCGGAGACCCTCACGGGATGAAGAGGCGTGGGAAACTCCCGGTAGATATAGGCCTCGTGCGGTGCCACATGCGGGAGCTGCTCCCGAATCGGTCGACCCTCCTCATCGACGCGAGGTATCGCCGGTATCGTCGGAGGAAGGAATAGGCCGGACGGCACCATAGGGACCCCGGCCGCGGATGACCCGCCATCACCGTCGGTCGGGGACGACTGTGTGGGGGCGTCGCTGCGGGATCGCGACCGGCGAAGTATCTCTGGATGACGAGGAGCCGTCGCTGCGGGACCCGACTGCCCAGCAGAACCCGAGCCGCTCGCGCCACCCCTAAGCGCCGCATATCGGGACGTCAACTGCCACGGGAACCCGATCGACGGTGATTCCGACGGGTTGTTTGAGGTACCGTCCGAGCCGTCTTGTCCAGAAGTTCTTCTCTTGGCCATCCTGTTTAAAATAACCATAAATTTATTAAAAATATTTTACCGTCTTATAATTAAGTTCACAAAAAGATAGGCTCGATAAACTTCGAAAAATTTATCAACAATAATAGCACAAATAAAATTTAATAATTATTATAGGATTTATTATTTTTTTTATTCACATAACAAATTATTTACATTAATAAGGGCTTATTATATCACAAAAATTAATTTACGAATATTTACATCCTTACTCAAAAATATTCCATTATTTCTTACAAACCCTAAACCCTAAATAAACCCTAAACCGTAAACTCTAAACCCTAAATAAACCCTAAATTATTTAATCATTTACAATCCTAAACCGTATACCCTAAACCGTAAACCGTAAACCCTAAACCGTACATCACAATTTACAATTATCACAACAACAACAATTTACAATTATCACAACAACAACAACAACAATTTACAATTTACAATTATCACAACAACAACAACAACAACAACAACAATTTACAATTATTATAACAACAAAAACAATTAAAACCAATTTAGGGTTTTAGGGTTATACCTTAAATTGTGGGTCGACGTCGGGGTCGGGAATTGGAATTGGGGTCGGGGTCGGGGTCGGAGAGAGGGAGAGAGAGAGGGCAGAGAGAGGATTTTCGGAGAGAGGGAGAGAATATGCTTGGCGGCTGAAGAAATGGTTAGGGTTTCCGAATTTTTGCCTTTTATAGTGGCGTTCTTGGGCGACGATTTTGTAAAAATCGTCGCCCGCCTTTTTTAAAAATCGTCGGCCAAGAGTATCTTGGCCGACGATTTCGAAATCGTCGCCCGCCTTTTTTAAAAAATCGTCGGCCAAGAGTCTACTTGGGCGACGACATTCTTCACTATAAATGTCGTCGCCCAAGATGAAGAAAATCGTCGGCCAAGATAGTATATTTGGGCGACGACATTCTTCACTATAAACATCGTCGCCCAATATGAAGAAATCGTCGGCCAAGATAGTATACTTGGGCGACGAGATTCTTCATTATAAATTTCGTCGCCCAAGAGTTATATCATAAAATTCAGACTATTCGACCCTCCAAATCACGTAATCTGGCCGGACCTTCAACTGAGAATAGTTTCCAATCGACGAGACTTTTACGGGGCTATAAAAATTTGGTAAAAACTAAATAACCGGGATAGGGCTACCACTAGGCAGAAATAAATGTGTTTCGTGCGACCGGAACAACCGGCACCGAAACTTTACCGGAATATCTTCATTTTTCACGGGTTGACGTATTTCACCGTTCTGGTCATATCTTATTTCACGACTTTTTTGCGTTTGAGGCCTCTACGTATACGTTGTCTTCAAAACGACACTTAAACTAAACACTTATATAAAAAAGTTATACAACATTAGTACATATAACGTGAGTTTATTGATCGGAGAAGAGGAACTGAAAACCGACCGTCAGATTTGACCAGCATAACGAATTACGTAGGTGGAAAAAAATTCAGCTCCATCTGACAAAGATAAGGGCTCGATCCGTCCGGTCAATCGGCGCGGTCAAACCCCTAAATGGACGGAAACGGCTATTCGACCCTCCAAATCACGTAATCTGGCCGGACCTTCAACTGAGAATAGTTTCCAATCGACGAGACTCTTACGGGGCTATAAAAATTTGGTAACAAATAAAGACCCGGGATATTTATTTTAATTATTCAAATGAAATTTAAATGTGTTTTATTTTATTTTAATTATTCGGATTACTCTTGGCCGACGAAATTAGCCTAATTCGTCGGCCAAGATTATACTTGGGCGACGATATTTGTTAAAATCGTCGCCCAAGAGTAAAAATAAAAATTTAATATAATGAAATTTAAATGTGCTTTATTTTATTTTAATTATTCGGATTACTCTTGGCCGACGAAATTAGGCTAATTCGTCGGCCAAGATTATACTTGGGCGACGATATTTGTTAAAATCGTCGCCCAAGAGTAAAAATAAAAATTTAATATAATGAAATTTAAATGTGCTTTATTTTATTTTAATTATTCGGATTACTCTTGGCCGACGAAATTAGCCTAATTCGTCGGCCAAGATTATACTTGGGCGACGATATTTGTTAAAATCGTCGCCCAAGAGTAAAAATAAAAATTTAATATAATGAAATTTAAATGTGCTTTATTTTATTTTAATTATTCGGATTACTCTTGGCCGACGAAATTAGGCTAATTCGTCGGCCAAGATTATACTTGGGCGACGATATTTGTTAAAATCGTCGCCCAAGAGTAAAAATAAAAATTTAATATAATGAAATTTAAATGTGCTTTATTTTATTTTAATTATTCGGATTACTCTTGGCCGACGAAATTAGCCTAATTCGTCGGCCAAGATTATACTTGGGCGACGATATTTGTTAAAATCGTCGCCCAAGAGTAAAAATAAAAATTTCTTTACAATGAAATTTAAATGTGCTTTATTTTATTTTAATTATTCGGATTAATCTTGGCCGACGAAATTAGCCTAATTCGTCGGCCAAGATTATACTTGGGCGAAGATATTTGTTAAAATCGTCGCCCAAGAGTAAAAATAAAAATTTCTTTACAATGAAATTTAAATGTGCTTTATTTTAGTACAAACATATTCTTTTAGTATACAAACAATTACAAAGCTAAGGCTCAATTATAACTAAGCTAAGGCTCGTAATCTGAGTCATCCGATGAGTCTTCTTCGGTATCGGAATTAATATCTGGTAATCTATGCCTTAATTCGTCGTCAGAGTCGTCGTCTGTTTCTTCATTTGGATCAACATCAATAAAGGTTGAATCTTCGTCACGAATTCTGAGCACTCGACCATGTTTAACATTATTTTGACGAACAGTAGCTACATCATGAATACCTAATGCGTTCGGCTCCTGGTACGCATCAGCCTCTGGCCCTGGAATGGTCACTCCAAGTGTAGCCGCCCGGTAAATGTTTCGAGGATGCACAATGTTCGCTATTTTCCACGCGTCACCCCTGGCGAGGTCATCAAGATAAAACACTTGTTTTACCGATGTCGCAAAAACAAACGGGTCATCTTCGTAGGCGCTTGTAGCAGTGTTGACCGATAAATTGCCGTACTGATCCATCTTCGTGCTCTGTGCGCCTGTATCAAACCATCTACACTTGAACAGATGCACTTTCATGCCTTCCGCATAAACCAGTTCGACCACTGAATGGAGAACACCGTAATAGTCAAGGCCATGACCTTTCGCCATCACCCCAGAATTCTGTGTTCTTCGTCTGCTGTCTCTCTCTTCAGATACAAATTTCACGCCATTCACTGTGCAAGTGGGATAAACTCTAGCCCGTTGCGGTTGCATCGCAAGAAGTAATAGTTCGTGCGACCAGTTTGGATTATCATCAGATTTTATCATGTCCATCTGTAACGGATATTGAACTGTAAATATCCGAAAATGTATGCAATAGAAAATAATTACATATATATATATATATATATATAACAGGGAAGATTAAATTACGTACCCAGGTGCGAAAATAATTTGCGAACGTCATGTTGTGGTACTCGAGATCACCATCAACTTCCGGAAAAGATAGGTGCAACTCTTTCCAATATTTAACTTCTTCACAATTGATTAGTACCCACCAGTGCGCTATGGCTATCTCTTCATCCGACAATGCATACTCGGCGGACAGTCGTGCTCCACCAACTTCGACATCACTGGAAACTATAGAGAGATTGAACCGCGGCGCATGTTCCTCCATGGCTTGCGGAGCTCCCAACGACGCTCCTAAATACAACTTCATGTAGGTGACGCATTCATGCGCAATATATGCTTCAGCTATACATCCTTCAGGCGCGGATTTATTAGTGACATAATCTTTGTACTCACCAAGTTGCCTGTAAATATAAGATTGCAAACTATACGTTATGGTTATTGAACATGTACGTACATATATGTATTCTGGAGATGTAAGTGAATAAAACATACCTTTCTATGGGATACATCCAAGTGAAGTGTACTGGACCGGTAAGCAACAATTGCTGGGGAAGATGGATCATCAGGTGAGGCATTATATCGAAAAAATTTGGCGGAAAAATCCTCTCGAATTTACACATGATGTATATGATGTCTGCCTGCATTTCCCGGAGATCGGATTTTCTCACTTCCCTTGTGCATAACTTCATGAAGAATCTTGACAGCGCTACTAACGGCTCCACAACCTGGCCAACCACACATCACAAATTTAATATAAAATCCATTTACGACAGCTTAACCGTAATTTTAACCACAAATTTACCTGACGGTGAAGGAACGGTCGAATGAAAACAGGGAAGAGACGTTGTAGCAGAATATGACAGTCATGACTCTTCAAGCCGTATATCTTATTCTCCCGCAAGTTCACACACCGGGCTATATTTCCTGCAACGCCTGAGGGATACGTCACACAACTCATCCACCTGAAGATCTGGGTCTTCTGATCAGGCTTCACGGTGTAAGGAGCCCAAGGCATCTTTTTCTTCCCCTCTTTCAGCCAAAGATGTTTTCTGATTCCCATTTTCTTAAGATCAACGCGTGCCTTAGGACCGTCTTTCGTCTTCCCCTCCAAGTTGAGCACTGTACCTACCACACTGTCGCAGACATTCTTCTCTATGTGCATCACATCTAGGTAGTGCCTGATCAACAGCGTACTCCAGTACGGGAGTTCCCAAAATATGCTCTTATGTGTCCAGAATTTGTACCTGTCTGGTCTTTCAGGTATTCTGGCCACAATATCGGGATGATTGCTGAGCTGCCCAAAATCATACTCATCCAGCACTGCTAAAATCTCTTCCCCCGACCATCTATGCGGCTCCACACCTCTCTCTTCGGTCCCATCAAATGCCCCGGTATCTATCCGCCAGGGGTGATCATGTGGTAGGTAAGCACGGTGACCCATCCGGACTATCTTGTTGCAATGATTGCTGCACCCCTGGGAGCTAAGGCACTCAGGACAAGCCTTGTATCCCCTAACAACGTTGCCGGACAACATCCCACGTGCAGGAAAATCACTGATGGTACCAACAATCATGGCATGCATCTGGAACATCTCCTTTTTGTGGGAGTCATAAGTGGGATGACCAACCTCCCAAAGCAATTTACACTCTTCAATCAGCGGTCTCATATACACGTCGAGACACTTCCCTGGATAACAACAACAACCACAACAAATTCAGATAACGACTATATATGACCAACAATATAGAACAAAAACAATAAATGGAGAGGTGTTGAACCAACAGCAATATATACAATATGAAGGGAAAGTAGATACCTGGATAACCGGGCCCCGGAATCAACAAGGTCAACATGTTGTATTCCTTCTTCATGCACATCCATGGAGGAAGGTTGTAAGGCACCAAAATGACCGGCCATATACTGTACGAAAGACTCATGGTCCCAAAAGGGTTGAACCCGTCGGATGACAGCCCGAGCCTCACATTCCTCACCTCTGAAGCAAAATGAGGAAACTCCCTGTCTATATGCTTCCACGCCTCCCCGTCAGCAGGGTGTACCATGAGGTCTTCGTCATGCACCTCCCTCACAGCGTGCCATCTCATAGCTTCGGCCGTCTTTGAAGACATATACAACCGCTCCAGCCTATCCCTCAACGGGAAATAGCGAAGTACCTTAACAGGTTTCCTGTTGCCTGCGGGAGTCCGCTTATACCTGTCGGTCCCACATACCGGACAACGATGAAGGCCTTGAAGGTCATTACCGTCTGCATCTTTACCCCAGAATAGAACGCAGTCATATCTGCATGCATGGATCTTGATGTAGGAAAGCCCGAGATCTCTCAAGATACGACGGACCTTATGATGCGTGGTGGGATGACGATGACCGTCGGGCAGGAGCGAAGCAGCGTACTGTAGATACCTATCAACAGCCGTCACGGTCGATTTTGTGTCAACCTTGATATGCATCACCTCCATCACACACTGAAGAACGGTCTTCTCATGACCTGGGCACAGAGGGGTCTGTTGGAAAGCAATAAGTCTGTTGTACTTGGCTATACCGGCAGTGTTGACACCTCTAGGGACGGCCTGCATCGGCGCCTGAGGAATGTGCTGTCGTTCAGGGCATACACCGCTGTCATGAGGAAACATGTCGTTGATGAAGGTCGTTGTTGGATCGTTGGATGTACTGCCCGTCTCATCAAACTGTCCATGATCATGCGGGCGTGATGAGGTTTCACCGTGATATATCCAACATGTGTAACGTTCCCAGAATCCGTTACTCTTCAGGTGGTCCCATACTGTCCCCAACGGAAATCGATGCATATCACTGCGACACTTACACATCTTGCACGGGCAATAGAACATGCCACTCCCGTCAGCATTGCCCTGCGCATATTGCATAAAATCCCAAACTCCTTCAGCATATTTTCTGTGATATCTTGGAAGAGAAATCCAACTCTTATCCATATCCTGAAAATAACACATATATATATCAATATTTAATGAACATATCTTTTATATATATATATATTAATGTAATACAACATACTAATTATTAATTATATATATCTAGTTCGAGCGGATTCCGTGGTTTCAGAAGGCAAGTGTCAATGTCACGGAGGGCGAACCCCCTACAGGAACCAGGCAGGACTCGTTTGTGATCACGGAGGCGAACCCCTATCGACCCCTTCACCGAGAAGAGTGGTCAGTTTGTGATCTTGAGATCCAGTTAAACAAACCTGTGAACCATATCTATGACAGAACGGCCCCTTACTCAGCTTGGAACAAACTCTATGCATATATATATATATCATTAATTCAACTCAAATAAAACTGAAAATCAATATATTTATATATATATATATGCATATATATGTACGTACCTGGGAGTAGCTCCACAAACTATGTATGGACAAATTTCCACAACACCGAACGATTTGAAGAACTAGAGAAATTTATGTTTAAAATTTTCAAAGTTCTCATTCTTCATATATAGAAGAATCTTGGGCGACGAAATATTTGAGTTTCGTCGCCTAAGAATGAAAAATCTTGGGCGACGAAATATCTCAGTTTCGTCGCCTAAGGATAAAAAACTTAGGCGACGAAATAAATATCTTAGGCGACGAAATATTGTTTCGTCGCCCTAGTTTCCCTCTTAGCCGACGAAATTTATTCTTAGGCGACGATTTTATTTTCGTCGTCTAAAGTTGGACTTTAGGCGACGATTTTTTTCCCTTGGGCGACGAAAAAAAAAATCGTCGCCTAAGTTCCCTCTTAGGCGACGAAAAAAAAAATCGTCGCCCGGTTTTTTTTGTTTCGTCGCCCAAGACTCATTTCCTGGTAGTGACTATATAGGGATAAACGTTTCGGAGCGGTACAGGAGGCAATAGATTACAGTGAATACGTTGTTAGACAGCATGATTTGCTTAGAAAACTGGCTATCTACAACTTGAAAGGGGATCCGGTGGAGGATAGAAAAAGACTGATTGTAGAGATATGTGGAAATAAATTTCCCAAATGGTGGAGAGAACAAAAATATCCATACATCAATGCGCGACTTGTATCTATCTCAACTGGTATATACATATATGGTTTCCATTACATATGCAAATACTAATATTACATGCAAACCCTTATTATATGTTTTTTGCAGATAGAGAGTTCTCGGTGAAACTGCCCAACATGGAATTTCCAGAGGCAGAGGTTCTAATCTTGAATTTTCAATCAGATACGTCCTTTGCCTTACCCGAATTTGTGGAGAGAATGCATAAACTCAAGATGCTGCTGGTCCTAAATTACTCTGGCTGTTATGTTGAAATGGATAATTTTGAGCTACTGGGCTCCTTATCTAATCTTAGGAGTCTCAGATTAGAAGGCATCAATTTTTCTTGCATAACCAAGAGCCCAGTACAGTTGAAGAATCTACACAAGTTGTCTTTGAGAGCAGGGAGCTACGAAGTCGAAGAGGAAGATGAATGGAGCTATGACGACGAAGTTCCTGTAGAATTGTCATATGTATTTCCAAATATTAACGAAATGGTAATTGAGGCCTTCGATTTCTGGGAATGTCCTGCAGGGCTCTGCGAGCTGGTTCATCTAACAAAGCTCAAAATCATTTCTTCTGGTCGCAATTCATTTGAGTTGCCTGAAGCCATTGGAAATCTAGTCAGTTTAGAAGTTTTGAAGCTTGAGAACTTTGGAGTGCTTCCTGACTCGATTGGGAATCTAAAGAAATTAAAATTGCTCATCATCAGCCGCTTTTATTCGAAAGATGCCTTGCCTGAATCGATTGGAAATCTGGTCAGTTTAGAAGTGTTGAGGGTTGAGGACTGCAAAAATCTTTCAGCCGTTCCAGACTCGATTGGCAATCTCAAGAAATTAAAATTTCTTAAGATTTCTAACAATAATGCATTTCAGTTTTTGCCTGAACAAATGGGTAAGCTCAAGTGTCTGAGACATCTCATCATCGACCGCTGTGATCGGTTATATCAGTTGCCTGAATCGATCGGAAAATTGATCAATTTAGAAGTATTGAGTCTAAGGTACTGTTACATATTGTCAGAGTTGCCGAAGTCGATTATACATCTCCAAAAGTTGAACCTTCTTGACATCGATGCATGCTGCAGAATGGAGGAATTGCCTGAGAATATTGGCGAATTGAAGAGTTTAAGAAAGCTGCAAATGGTTTTCTGTAATGTATTGAGAAAACTGCCTCAATCAGTTTCACATCTTGTGCAGTTAGAGGAAGTGGTCTGCGAAGATTGGCAGGCAAGAGAGTTATGGACACCCTTGTTACCTACTCTCAAAAACCTGCGCATCGTGGTGTGGAAGGCCAAGTAATTCCAGTTGATGATGGCCAGTTTCTATATTCATGGTTTTTTTTTGGTATCAACAAATGATTTCGTTGTGGAATCAAATTGCAGCTAATGGCATTGATAGAAAACATTTCAGATTAGATCGAATAGATTGTCTAATTGATGTAGAGCTGCATGCATTTTTTAACTGAGCGAAAGAGGTCACAAAATCACAAAATAACTTTTGTAGAACTCAATAATATAAGAGCTTGCAAATCTATCAAAAACAAATAATGTAGAAAAATTTACCTCAAGAAACCCTCAAATTATGTACTCAAAACTCCGACGAGTTGACACAAGAGCCACTCAATCCACCACCCTCGGGCTGAAACCTAGTCCGACTTCCCAACCCCGAGTCAAGCAACTCCTCTCAATCCACCTCCTCCTCTTCCTCCGTCTCCCTCCCTCTCATCATCTCCAAAACATCCTCCTCGCCTTCTCCCTCCCCCTCTCACTCCCACTCTTCTCCACCTCCCTCAACACCTCCAACTCCCCCGTCGCCTTCGCCAACCCCTTAAACCTCTAACCCCCATGACTCAACCCACACAACGTCGCCACACAACTTTCTTGACTCGACCGGGAATCCAACTCATTCCCCCTCAACACTTCCACGTTCCACCAAACACTCTACCCTACCCGAATCCAACATCGCCGCTCTCCAATCCCCACACCAACTCAAATTCCCCATGAATATAAGCAAAACCCGACACACCATATGACCCGACCTCACCATCCTCAAAAGTGTTGAAGTTAATGCTTTCTTGGGAAATCTGGGAAGCTGTTTGAAATAATAGCTGCAGGGACTCACATTGGAGCTGCAGTGTGACAATTCCCAGCCATTTGCTTTACTGTTTTCTCTTCATCTAATCTAGATATTTTATTGTATGTAAAGTATAATTATAATCTAGTTAATTAGATGCTTCTAAGATATTTTATATGTAATGTACGTTGCATCCTATAAGGGTTATGTTTATTGTGTAATCTTTAAGAATTCTAGAATTAAGAAAAAGAAGCTGCTAAAGTTTTGTTTTAACTTCATCTGTGTTTTCTTCTGTCTCATTTGCTACAGCAAATTAATCTTGGTATTTTGTTCAAAATACAAAGTAGAGACTCAAATTCTAACAAAAAGCACTAGAACCGCCCCCAGCTTAACCAACTTGGACCAGTTGCTCTGAACTAACGTCAAATGATAAACAACCAGCGCATAGTCGTGCCGAGTCCGCTCGCTGTTCGAGTTGAGCATGTTAAGTAAATGCGGGAGAGCCCCTAGCACACCTATAGCCGTCTTGCAGTCGTCGTCCACCCCGGAAGCGTGCTCCTGCGCCTCAGCCGATCCTGCCTAGGGGTTTCATATCTGCTTCAAATGAGTCGGATGACTCTGACAGCTACTGATTGTTGATCATGTTGCTTATCCAAGTTGTATTCTTACAATTCATGTGATCAATAAAAGACTTTATGTCTTTCCTTCAAAATAAAACTATAAACAACAAACAATGTTGAAAGATTTTCCTCAAGAAAACCTCAGATTATGTACTCAAAACTCCGACATTGATGAAAAACATAACTCAAAAGAACAAACAACAAATTACCTACTCAAAACCCGGAGAAAGACCAAGGAGTATAATAAAATAAAATAGAAGTGAAAGACCACAGATAGTAGACATCGATTATCGATTTAGAAGATCTTCTGTATCATAAAATGATACATAACGACCAAGGTTTAGCCAACTTGCATTTCTGACGTGTGAATGTGATGTGGGATGGATTAAATTAAGAGTAATCATAGCTCACAACCTAATAATGTGGATCAATCATTTCTCGTAAGTCAACTAAAGCTTAATTAGTTTACAACGTCTGATAAATATAATTAACTCATTTGATCGAGCTAGAACGCGCTATAGAGCTAGCTTATGATGACAGCTTTATCATAATATCATACAATCAACAAAGATTAATTTCCATGTGTATGGAAGTCTAGTGTTGCGGCCACGAGGGTTATGTTAATCCCATTCCGAATCGAACCTATTCTTCTTAATCTCGCCATGACGCCTATATATTACAAACAAATCAAGCAAGGGATCGGACTAAACCCTTTTATTGCTTTCCTCTCTAGTCTTCTTTCTTGTTTCTCTCTCTTTCTTTTGGCCAATTTGTTCTTCCCCCTTTGAAGCATATAGATCGGAAGAGCTAGCTCTCGCACTGTCTCATGGCGGTTGTGGGGGATTTTCTTGTAGGGAAAGCCCTCGAGTTACTGTACAGTGGTGTTGAGAAGTTGATTGCCAACAATCTACTCTTTGAATCACTCTCCACCGACATCAAGGCCAAGCTAGACGCTTTGAGACCGATGATCCTGAAGATGGTACAGCGTAATCACCAACCGGATTGTCCTGAGGATCCGGTTTTAAGAGATTTACGAGTATTAATGGAGGAAGGAGCAGTGGTCGTCTGTAAGTGCTTCTCTAAGATTCGTATTTGGAACTTCTATAAGAAGTACAAGTACACCAACAAACTTCTCAAGTTGAATGAAGCTCTTGAGAAGCAGTTGAGTTTACTGAATGTGCGTGTAGCAGTTGTTACAGACGAGAACAATGGTATACTACATGAGCTCTTAGATATTGCGAATCAAAACAAATCTGCAGGAATTGAAGCAGGTTGTGCACTACCCGAACTACCGTCACTTATAGTTGGATTGGATATTCCACTGAAGGAATTGAAGATGGAGTTTTTTAAGGATGAAGTATCACTGCTTGTATTGACTGCTCCAGGAGGATGTGGGAAAACTACTCTGGCAACAAAGTTCTGTCAAGATCAAGACGTCAAAGGTATTACTAATCATATTGTTACTTACTATGCCAAACAAGTCCTTTCTAGATCAACATTCTGTTTGATAGTATTTACGTACTATTTAGTCTTAATCACTTCATGCATTTCCATGTACATTTTTCTCGTGCAGTTATAGACAACTATTAATTATGTAAAATAAAGGAGATCGATGACAAACTAATGTGTTTTTACTAAATTTGATTAGATAAGTTCAAGGACAACATCTTCTTCGCCACTGTTTCTAAAAAGCCTAAGCTGGAGCTTATTATGACAGAGCTATACAAACAAAAGGATTATAAGGTACCTACTTTCCAGAATGGAGTATTTCCAGTGAAATGGCTACAACAAATTGTGAAGAAAGAAGGTGATATTCCTTTATTGTTGGTGTTGGATGATGTTTGGTCCGGATCAGAATCTCTTATTCAGAAATTTGAATTTAATATGTCAAATTACAAGATTTTAGTGACATCAAGGTCTGAGTTTCCGAGATTTGGCCCTTCATATCATCTGCAACTATTAGATGATGATAATGCAATGCGACTTTTTCATCACACAGCATTCTTAGGAGACAAGAGCTCTCGTATCCCAAACGATCTTGCTAAAAAGGTGAGATCGATGATTGAGTGATTCATTTCTTGCATATACAATAGTTACAAGTTATATGTATCTCACCATTTTTTTTATCTTGTTCAAACTCCAATTATGCAGATAGTAAAACACTGTAATGGATTTCCACTGGCTATTACAGTGGTAGGAAGATCACTTTGCAGTCAACCTATACAAACGTGGCGAAGTAGGGTAAATGAATGGTCAAAAGGTGCTTCAGTACTCGACTGTGAGATGGAATTGTTTCAATGCCTCCAAAGCAGCTTGGATGCCTTGGATAATGCAACTCCTAAGGTCAAGGATTGTTTGTTAGACCTAGGTGCGTTTCCCGAAGATTCTGAAATTCAAGTTACAGCTCTCATTGATATGTGGGCGGAGTTGTATGATCTAGATGAAGAGATGTCATGCATTGCCAAACTCTATGAACTTAACAATCGCAGTCTAGCTCTTCTACAAGGGTATGCATGCAACAAGCTTATATTGTTATATGTCTCTCCTATATGTACGAAAATTTTCTTTTAGTTACAAATTAATTCTGAAAAGTCTTATTTACAAAAGAGTAACTAAATGTAGCACTATTTTTCTTTTTAATCATGGACCATATAGGGATATGCGGTTGGAAGTTGTACAGGAGGCAATAGATTACAATAGATACGTTGTTAGGCAGCATGATTTGCTCATAGAACTGGCTATCTACAACTCAAAACGTGATCCGATGGAGCATAGAGAAAGACTGATCATAGAGATATGTGGAAACAATGTTCCCAAATGGTGGAGAGAACAAAAATATCCATACATAAATGCTCGCCTTGTATCTATCTCAACTGGTATATACATATATGGTTTTCCATTATTTCTGCAAATGTATTACATTCACTTTCGATATTCAAATCAAATTATATGTTGTTTGCAGATGGAGAGTTCTCTGTGAAACTGCCCAACATGGAATTACCAAAGGCAGAGGTTCTAGTCTTAAATTCTCAATCAGAAACTTCCTATGCCTTGCCGGAATTTGTGGAGAGAATGCATAAACTAAAGATGCTGCTTGTCATAAATTATACCAGCTGTGCAAAATTGGATAATTTTCATCTACTGGGCTCCTTATCAAATCTCAGGAGTCTCAGATTAGACGGCATCGATCTTTCTAGCATATCCAAGAGCCCAGTACAGTTGAAGAATCTACACAAGTTATATTTGAGAGAATGTGGCAGAGATCTGAAACTATCACATATTATATTTCCAAATCTGAAGGAAATTGTTTTCGAAAGCTGCTCTTTCTGGGAATTGAGAGGAGTTTTCTGCGAGCTGATTCATTTAACAAAGCTCAAAATCACTAGTAGAAGCTGGTTATCTGGCTTGTCTGAAGCCTTTGCAAATCTGGTCAATTTAGAAGCGTTGACGCTCGACGTCTGCTTACTTGAGATTCCTGAATCGATTGGGAATCTCAGGAAATTAAAACTTCTGAAGATTAATAACGATCGGGATTTAAAGAAGTTGCCGGAACAGATGGGTATGCTTAAGTGTCTGAGACATCTCATCATTGAGGGTTGTAGTTGGCTATCTGGGTTGCCTGAATCAATTGGAAATTTGGTCAATCTAGAAGTACTGAGTCTAAGGTATTGTACCAGCTTGTCAGAGCTGCCGGAGTCGATTAGAAATCTCCAAAAGTTAAACATTCTTGACATGTATAGATGCATAGGGATCGAGGAGTTGCCTGAAAATTTTGGTAAATTGAAGAGTTTAATGAAGCTGCAAATGGTTGGTTGTTATGCATTGAGAAAACTGCCTGAATCAGTTTCAGATCTTGAGCAGTTAGAGCAAGTGATATGTGTAGATTGGGATGCAACACATCTATGGACACCCTTATTGCCGACTCTCAAAAACCTTCGTATCGTCGTGCGGGAGGGCAGCAAATCCTTTGTCCCGCCTTGCCCAACTTCTCCCCAAGTTCGTAAAGTTCAACTATTGGTAGATGCGTTAGAATCTGTACTGTCTCTTCACAAGCTTGTCAGAGCTGCCGGAGTCGATTAGAAATCTCCAAAAGTTAAACATTCTTGACATGTATAGATGCATAGGGATCGAGGAGTTGCCTGAAAATTTTGGTGAATTGAAGAGTTTAATGAAGCTGCAAATGGTTGGTTGTTATGCATTGAGAAAACTGCCTGAATCAGTTTCAGATCTTGAGCAGTTAGAGCAAGTGATATGTGTAGATTGGGATGCAACACATCTATGGACACCCTTATTGCCCACTCTCAAAAACCTTCGCATCTGATAGCCATGGCATCAAAAAGCTAAGAACAGCAAGCTAGGATTTAGAGAAGCAAAGAAACAGAAGAGAAAATCAGAGAGAAATCAGAACCAATAGATTGATCAGAAAATATCTCTAAGCACACTACCAAAGAGGCTGAACACTCTTTTTATACAAAAACTAACGTGTGGCTCTAACAGCCTGTACACTAACAGAATTACAGCTGTAAAGCATAAGTTGCTAAATATCTGAGATACACGTGTCAGAAACCTTCGTCATCCTTCTACAAGCATAACAAACTTAATCAGCTTCTAATACTATTGTTATTACCCGCCCTCAAGCTCAGCTAGGGTAACTAGCCTGAGATTGGTACAATGAGTCTTGAAGAGGGGAGAAGGAAGACCTTTTGTCAAAATGTCAGCTGTTTGTTCAGTAGTAGGAACATACTGAAGGCTCAAATCATTGCGCTGTACCCTTTCTCTCACAAAATGGAAGTCATTGTCTAAGTGTTTGATCTTAGAATGGAAAATGGGATTAGAAGCTAATGCCAATGCAGACAAATTATCACACTTTAGCACTGGAGCATGAGGAATTCTGATATGCAAATCACATAACAAATGTCTGATCCAACTTATCTCAGCAGCAGTATTAGCTAGACTTCTATACTCTGATTCTGTTGAGCTGCGAGACACTGAACTTTGCCTTTTAGACTGCCATGATATAGGACACATACCAAGATAAACAACAAAGCCTGTGGTAGAGCGTTTTTGAATGGTCTCTCCTGCCCAATCTGCATCACAGTATGCTTTGACATGAACTGCATTGTGTAAAGCTCCAGTAGAACTATAAAACAAACCCTTTTCAAGTGTGCCCTGGAGATATCTCAGAATTCTTTTCACATCAGCAAAATGCACATCAGTAGGAGTAGTCATGAATTGACAAACTGTATTGACAGAATATGCAATATCTGGACGAGTGAAAGTAAGATACTGCAGTGCACCGACTATGCTTCTGTATATAGTTGGATCCTTGAGAGGAACACCTTGATCCTTTGTCATATGGTAGTGAGGAAGACAAGGAGAACTGCATGCATTTATAGTTTCCAGCCCAGATTTTACCAAAAAATCTTTAGCATACTTGGCTTGACACAGAAATATCCCATTGTTCACTCTCTGAATTTCCAGACCAAGAAAATATGATAAAGGTCCAAGATCCTTCATGTCAAAAACCTGACTTAATTCTGAAATAACATCATGAATACCAACAGTGTCTGAACCAGTGATAACAATATCATCAACATACAACAAAAGAGCAACCATGCCAAGAGAGGTATGTCTGACAAACAGGCTAGGATCTGAATGTGAGAAACTGACGTACATAATCCCATTTTGTGATCCTTGCCTGAAGATATTGGAAATCTTGTCAGTTTAGAAGTGTTGAGGCTCGAGACATGTCCAATTTTTAAAGTTCCAGACTCAATTGGGAATCTTAAGAAATTAAAATTTCTTAAGATTTCTCATACTGAAAATTTAAAGTGGTTGCCTGACCACATGGGTAAGCTCACGTGTTTGAGACATCTCATCATTAGTGGCTGTTTAAGCCTACTTTCGTTGCCTGAATCTATTGGAGATCTGATCAATTTAGAAGTATTGAGTCTAAGGCAATGTTACACACTGTCAGAGTTGCCGGAGTCGATTACACATCTCCAAAAGTTAAACCTTCTTGACATCGATCTTTGCAGCAAGATCACGGAGTTGCCTCAACATATTGGTGAATTGAAGAGTTTAAGAAAGTTGCAAATGGTTGGTTGTTCTGAACTGAGAAAACTGCCTGAATCAGTTTCAAATCTTGAGCAGTTAGAGGAAGTGATATGCGACGATTGGCACGCAACACATCTATGGACGCCATTGTTACCCTCTCTCAAAAACCTTACCATCGTGGTGCGAAAGGGCGATTCCAGCTGATAGCCAAGTGTACCTACGTTTCTATATTCATGGGTTTCCTTTTTAATTTCTGTTGAGAAAGATATTCAGACCTTTCCTTGTAATTTATTTCGTTATGGAATTAAAATGCTGCTTTGGCATGTTTGAATGCATTATTCTTCTCAAAACGTAGTTAGATTTTGACCGGAAGAAATCAGGGGTATGAATATGGTCGAGTCACAAAATCACAAACTTTGGTAGAACTTCAATATATAGTTACAAAAAAAAAAAAAAAAAAAACATTGGCAAAACTATCCAAAACCAATAATGTTGAAAAATTTACCTCAAGTTATGTACTGAAAAGTCAAAACTCCGACGAGTTGACACAAGATCCACTCAATCCACCACCACCAGCCTGAAACCTAGTTCGACTTCCCAACCCCGAGTCAAGCAACTCCTCCCAATCCACCTCCTCCTCTTCCTCCTTATCCCTCCCTCTCATCATCTCCAACATCCTCCTCGCCTTCTCCCTCCCCCTCTCACTCCCACTCTTCTCCACCTCCCTCAACACCTCCACCGCCCCTGCCGCCTTCGCCAACCCTTTAAACATCAACCCCCCATGACTCAACCCATACAATGCAGCCACACAACTTTCCTGACTCGACCGGGAATCCATCTCATTCCCCCTCAACACCCTCACCAAACGCTCCACCCCACCCGAATCCAACATCGCCGCCCTCCCATCCCCACACCAACTCAAATTCCCCAATATGAGCAAAACCCGACCCACCATATGACCCGACTTCACCATCCTCAAAAGAACCGGAACCGCCCCGAGCTTAACCAACTTGGACCGGTTGCTCTGCACCAACGTCAAATGATACAAACCAAGCGCCGAGTCGTGCCGAGTCCGCTCGCTCTCCGAGTTGAGCAAGTTAAGCAAAGGCGGGAGAGCCCCTAGTACACCTATCGCCGTCTTGCAGTCGTCATCCAGCGCCAAGCTGAAGACCACCCCGGAAGCGTGCTCCTGCGCCTCAGCCGATCCCGCCTTCAGCACATCAATTAAAGGTGGGAGAATTCCTGACCGTACGATCTTGATCTTGTTTGACTTTTCAAGAGAAAGGTTGACCAGCGCCGCTACTGAGTTCACCTGAATATTAATGTACCTGGAAACAACCAGGGTTTTCAAGGCGGAGACGAGTCGAGGGCTGCAGAGGTGGGCCCGAGCGTCCTCTCTCGTCCGTGTGATCCTCCTCAGTGACGTCAGCGCCACCTCGATCTCCGACACGTGCGTGCTTCTCAGTCCGGCCAAGATTCCGTCTTCTTCATTAGGATTTGCTAGGGTTTCGATTTCAGAGGAGGAAGACGATCGCGATGAATAGCAGCTCGGCTGGGTCGAGAACGGCAGCGGCGGCGCGGTGACTGACTCGTCGGAGATGGAGTGGAAGTGATTTTTCCGGCGAGTCACCTCCGTCGCTGCGTGGTTGAAGTTCACCTTCGGCGTCTTCTCCACGCCTCGGATCAGGGACTCGTTATCGGAAATTGACACTTTCCGGCGACCGCAGGATGCGCGGACGAGCTTCTCGGCGGAGACGGGATCGGGCGGCGTCGGAGGGGCAATAGAGTAATTTCGACACCAGTTGAGGATGGTGGATTTCAAGGCGAGGTTTGGGATGACGGAGGTGAAATCAGGTGGGGGAGAGTCCACGAGATGAGGAGTGAAGTCGAGGGCTTTGCAGAGTTGGACGCAGACGCGTTCGAAGGTGTGACCCGACGAGACTATAACCGGGTCGGACATTAACAACCCGGAAATGGGGCAAATGAAATCTGTTGGCTTTGAAGGAGGCTTTGATGGGATTGCTGACGAGGATCTGTGGAAGAGCTTCCATCTCCGGCTTGCACTCCGGGCAGTGGTTATAATCTCATTTAATCTATCTCCGGCGTCGTAAATGGTATTGGTTTCTTTGGATTTCTGGACTACTAATCTCATCAGACCCTCTTTGAACTCCATATCGGAAATGATTGGTTTATTGATTCAGTATGAAATGAAAGAAGTGAGGCTTATGATCAAGCCCCATTGAAGTGGTTTCGATAAGCTGAAATTCTTGGGTTGCTAAGATCACTCGGGAGAATGAGAGTGTTTGAAAGTTTGGAGATAAGGGTTTTGATGTGAATGGGATTCCAGATTCCTGTGCTTTATAATAACAACAAGGCCAGAGCTTCAGGTATTTACGGAAGTAGTTCTCCCCGTTCATCTTTGGTTTTTGCTGTCTGAAAGTGAAATGTGATTACCATGTCAGGAACTCAGGAGTCAGGAGTGCTCTATTGATTGAAGTGGAGGACTAGTCTACTATATTTGGACACTGTTTTATATGAATGTGACACCAAACATATGACGAAAATTATAGAGCGCATCCGGTGCACCACGCACCCGGTCATCTCATCGTCTATCTCACCTGGCCCGACCATCTCACCGTCTCACCGGCCATCTCACCGTTAAATTTTCGGGTACGCGGCACACCCGGGTGCACTGAATAGGCTCTCAGCATATGAATTCAAAAGCGCTTTCTCTGCTTTTTACGATTGTCTTTCTGTGTTTTGTTAACTTGGGTCGACACAAGATTGAATCTTTACGATTTACCAAAACAAAAAGTTTGAATCTTTACTGTTTCCTCCCAGGGAAAAAAGAAATCTGGGTGTTACTAATTTACTTGGATTTGAAGTAATGCATTGGTTGTGTCTGTTTAGCCCCAATTAGTTGGGGTATATGTAGCTGAGTAGCTCACTAGCTCTATGCCCTGAAAGTAATAGCAGTCAAAACACTTTCTTTCATGTAAATTGTATTTGATTTTATAAAAGAGTTCTTTGAATGATTTATCAGAATTAGGTTTTGTTCTTTGTTCTGTTACCAATACCAAGCATAACAAGTTTGTTCATACTATTCCAGTTTCCAACCCATCAACTTCATTACATAAAAAACCCGAAAGCTGAAGCACCTTTTACCTTTGTTGCTGAGGCTAAAATCGCTAAATCGACCTCTATTATTCTCAACTTTTATGCTATAAATTATGTGTTGGTAAACTTTTCAATGTTTTAATCCGTGACTAAACACGGATTCACGGATGAAGCTTCTCTTTTAGCCACTTCTGCAGACAAGCTGCTTGATTGATCCCACCATTCTCATAGTTTAGAGAAAGAGAAAGGTGCTCTCTCCCTTTTCTTCAAAATTGTATTTATTTGTATGGGAATATTTGTATGTCTCTTACTAAGTTGCATGCTTTAGAGAGATATCCAACTAGAACAGCACAACTCTTATCATGATTGTCCATACTTAATTGTTAAGTTTCTGAAGCCATTCATATTTTTGCTTTACTTTATATCAGTGTTCTAGGCTGGACAATATCCCCCTTTCTTTTACCAAAGTAATTCGATTCCTTTTCTCTATACCCAACGGGTCCATTCTTGACATATATTAACTGGATTCTTTTCCTCCTTCATTTGAAGCTTTTCTGGACTAATTTATAAGTCCAAGTTCATTTTTACAGTTGAACACAGCTTCTCATTTTGTAGGAGGAAGAGAGCCATTATTGGTTTTTCTATGAAACGAGTAGAGAAAAATATAATTTAATATCTGATATTCGATCTGATCATTTGGTATCTCTTTCTAATTCTTTTATTCTTTTGCTTTCAAAGAAAGAAAGGCAGGGAGAATCCATGGCAACAACCTTGGCCTAATTAATTGATCTCCAAATCAGGTGTAAAATAACCCAAAAGCTTAATTATGCTTTGGTTGCATTCACCAAATATTTACCTGCACTTTTCACGTGTGGGATTTTTTTCAATATTTTCAGAAGGCTCGAGAGGGTCACTACCAGAACAGGCAGTTTAGCCGACGAAAAATTTTCGTCGGCCTGTTAAAAAAATTCGTCGGCTGCAACCTTAGCCGACGAAGGTTCGTCGGCTATAGTGTCGTCGGGAAAGGGTCGTCTGTAATGACTTTAGCCGACGAGACAAAAAATTTCGTCGGCTATAGTATGACTATAGCCGACGAAATAATATCGTCTGCTATAGTCCAACCTATAGCCGACGACATTATTTCGTCTGCTAAAGTATGAACTATAGCCGACGAATAATGTCGTCGGTTATCTTCCAAACTTTAGCCGACGAATAATTTAAACTATTCGTCGGCTAAAGTTTGTATAAAAAATATAAAACATCTATGGCCGACGAAATATTGTATTTTTCGTCGGCCTTATAGACATTTAGCCGACGAATTAAAGCTTATTTCGTCGGCTAAATTATTTTTTTTTTTTTTAAAAAACTTTAGCCGACGAATTATAGCTTTTTTCGTCGGCTATAAGCGAATTCCAGTAAAAAAAAAAACCCCCGAAATTTCTGAATTACCATTCCATGCAAGCTGCAAAAGACATATTTAACAATTTCATATAACCAACAACAAACACATAAAAGAATATATGAACTACATAAAAGTATCAATTTACATAAAAGTATATTATCAACTACGTAAAGTCTATATCGTCTAAATTGAAGTCATCTTCTGGGGGCTGCTGCGGAGGTTGCGGCGGCTGGGGTAGCGTCATGGGCGGAGGCATGGGCGGAGGCGGAAGTCCCTGACTCTGGGCAGCTGCAAAGTCCTGCATGTACTGCAACATCTGCTGATGCTGGGCCTGCTGGATGGCATATATCTCGGCAACATAGGCTGCCTGCGCGGTATTAAAGGCTGCCAACGAGGCAATATAGGCTTGCTGCGAGGCAGCCTGCGAGGCAGCCTCAGCAGCTTGAGCAGCTTGAGCAGCTTGCTGTTCTCGTAGTCTCTGAACTTCCGACTCTAGCTGAGTCGTCCTGTTGATCGTGGACGTGGTGCAGCTACTCGTCGAGGTTGCCTTTCGTTGAAATCCTGGAGTGGTCTTCAGGACCCCCTCGCCTCTCTTTCCTAGACCTCGGCAGTAGAAGTTGTTTTCTCTCGGTGGGAAGGCTCTGCCCATGATCCTCGCCCCAATCGTCGGATCCGAATTGTCGATCCGGGACATGGCTTCGGACATCTCGGAATCCTGCGTCTCCGGCCATGCCTCCCTCACTAAGGTACTCAGGACCTCGTCACTAGCCTCCCTCACCCTCGCCTATATGGATAGGAAAAAAATTATTAATTAAATTTTTTACATAAATTGAAAAATTTAAAAACGTAAAGTGACTTACAATATCCTCCTGGGAGTCAGGATATGTCTTCTCGTACGTATAGACGTAGGGGTTGACTTCTGGATGTTCCTTGGCCGCCTCGTCCATGAAGACACCGAACGGTCTAGAACCGGCATGATGGTTCCTTGTGTTGCGTTGCCGGTTCTGAGCGTTCACCCGGGAAACCGCCTTCAAAGAAAAAAGTAAACTATTAGTAGAATATTATAAAACGCACGTACTTATTTTTAAATTAACTAACTAATTTATTTAAATACCTGTTTACGAGGGTTGTTGAATTCTGATGTCAGAAGCCAACGCCACTCGTACTCCCTGTACTGGAACTCAGTAGGGGTACCAGAACGTGCGTTCCCGTGCTTAGTCCAATGGGTCCGCAGCTCGTTCTTCCACTCCTTGTACCTACAGATACAACAAAAATATTAGAAATATTATTAATATCACATACAAAATTGTTTTTCATTAACTTCCCAACGTACCTTCCCCCATGCACAACGTCGGCCCAGCTGTCCCTCAAGTGCTTGGGAACCTCAAACCACACCTGCATTTAACCGATTATTATTAGTTTAGCTTTTCGAGAAATCAACAATTTAATACATAATATTATTTTGTAAACTCACCGACATCGCGTTGTGGACCATGTCCTTAACCTCCTGCGGGACCTCGCCCCAGTCGGACCACAACATAGGGACTCTATCCCTAATGAGAGCACCCACGCGGCCGGAGTACATCCTCGACTTCCCGCCCGATACTGCGTGGCCATCCCCGTCAGTATCGATGGGGATCCTCCCCATGGTACTCACCATCTTCTCGAGAGCTTTCCCTGTGACGGGGCCTCTCTTCTTCTTTGTGCCTATGACATGATTCGGCCAAATTGATTATTAAAATATATATATATATGACCCTTTAAAAGTAATCAAGTTGCCTGACTGATTACCTGAGGAGCTCGCGACGGATTCCGGCTCTGTCGCCGATGATGATACCCTCGCAGAAATAAGAGGCGTATCAAAAGGCAGGAACCGGTACGCCGCTGATGGAGCCACTGGCGGGGGCAGTGGATAAATCGGCGTCCCTGAGTCATCGACTACAGGTATCGCCGGTATCATCCGCGGAAGGAACAGATAAGGCGGCGGCATATGTACCCCAGATGACCCACTATCCGAAGAAGTAGGACCCGGAGTGGGCGCCCGGTGTATCTCGGGCATACGAGGTGCAGACACCTCCGTCAAGGGCCTCGGGGAACGAGGGACGGCCGCCTGCCTCGATGAAACGGGCACCTCCTGCGCTGTCTCCAGAAGGCTCGCACGTCTGGCTGTCATGTGGCCCTGAAACGTCGTTTGAGGGTTGCTAGAGGTTCCCTCAGACGATTCGGACCTTTGGCCCTTCGAACTCTTCTTCGATCGAAAAAAGCCGCTCATCCTATTTATAATATTAATTAAAGGCTTTAGATTATTTTGTCTTTGTTTTATAAAAAATTATACATTTTTAAAATTATACTTATTCAATAAAAATTTACACGCAAATACCAATATATATATAGATATATATATATATATATATATATATTACTTACATAACAATATTATATATTAACTAACATATCGTAAAACTAAATTCGAAATCAAAAATAAATTAACACATATATTCAAAAATAAACACATAAATTCAAAAATAAACACATAAACTAACATAATTAAATTAACACAAATTAAATTACAAAACAAATTTAATTAACAAAAAAAATAGATTACAAGTTTTATTCCTTTCTTCAACTTCGCGTTTTCATCCCGATTCTCTAGTTAATCTAGTGTTAAAATTTTTAATAATATTAAAAATTACAAAACAACAATTCAATAATATTAAAACAATTTATTCATAATATTAAAAATTACAGAAATGTTAAAATTTAAAATGTTACAATAATTTTAAAATTTTGTAATGTTAAAAATTACAAAAATGTTACAATAATTTAAAATTTTGTAATGTTAAAGATTACAAAAATTTAAAATGTTACAATAATTTAAAATGTTACAACTTCGCTGGGTCACTTTGTTTTTTTAACCATCATTTTTATAATTTAACAACCTTTTAAATTATTATTTGTTAAATATTTATCCGATTTTTACACAACTCACTTGTCCAATATAATTTACAAATTTAACAAGATGATTACATTAAAATAAATTTTATTAGCACATATCCAACTACTGTATACACACCTTCAAATTATTTTTGTTACGGTCATTCTCAGTAAGTTACGAATCGGTCATTCTCAGTAAGTTACGAAACTACAAATTACGTTAGCACATATCCAACTACTGTATCTAACTACTGGTACTACAAATCGAAACCCAACACATACAAGTTACGGTCATTCTCAGTTTTATACAACCAAAATGGCAAAACGCAGAAGCAATCATCAATCCATATATTTTATTTGCAGAAAAGAAATCGATGAATTTGGGGTTTATGGGAGCGTACCTTGAGCAGACAAACAGCACCACTAGCGTTTTGGAGACCGGGAGACCAGGAGGGAGGAGGGAGGAGGAGGAGACCGGGAGACCGGGAGGGAGGAGGGAGGAGGAGGAGACCGGGAGACCGGGAGGGAGGAGGGAGGAGGAGGAGACCGGGAGGGAGGAGGGAGGAGGAGGAGACCGGGAGACCGGGAGGGAGGAGGGAGGAGGAGGAGACCGGGAGGGAGGAGGCTAGGGCTAGGGTTGAAAAACTGCAGAAATGAGGGAGGAGGCTAGGGTTCGCAATTAAAACCCGAGGACTTTAGCCGACGAAATAATTTGTTCGTCGGCTAAAGAACAAAATTTCGTCGGCTATACATATATTCGTCGGCTAAACCTTTGAAATTCGTCGGCTAAACCTTTGAAATTCGTCGGCTAAACATTTGAAATTCGTCGGCTAAACATTTGAAATTCGTCGGCTAAACCTTTGAAATTCGTCGGCTAACCTTTGAAATTCGTCGGCTAAACCTTTGAAATTCGTCGGCTAAACATTTGAAATTCGTCGGCTAAACCTTTGAAATTCGTCGGCTAAACCTTTATACATTTGGCATGTTGTTCTGGTGATGACCAAACTTGAGAAACACAAATCCAACCGTCAGATCTTACCATCATGATAAAATACATGTATGGGAAAAAATTCAACTTGATCCGAAAAGAATAAGGGCTCGATCCGGACGGTCAATCTCGTAAGTCAAACCCCTAAACGCACGGAAAAGGTCGTTCGACCGTCTAAATTACGTATTTTGGCCGGACCTCTAACTGAAAATAGTTTCAAACCGATGACACGCAACAATTCATACAAAAATTTTACGCAAAATAACCACCGAACCCGGGGCTACCCATAGGGAGAAAGAATGGAAAATTGAATTGACCGCTACTATCGGCACCGAGACATGACCGGAATACCGTGATTTTTCAACCGTAGACTTATTTCACCATTCTAATCATGTCTTATTTCACGACTTTTTTACGTTTGAAGGATCTACGTATAGTTTGTTTTTGAAACGGAACATTTACATAACACTTGGTAAACAAGTTATACAACATTAGTACACATGTTGTGATCGTGATGATCAAACTTGAGAAACACAAATCCAGCCGTCAGATCTGACCATCATGATAAAATACATGTATGGGAAAAAATTCAACTTGATCCGAAAAGAATAAGGGCTCGATCCGGACGGTCAATCTCGTAAGTCAAACCCCTAAACGCACGGAAAAGGTCGTTCGACCGTCTAAATTACGTATTTTGGCCGGACCTCCAACTGAAAATAGTTTCAAACCTATGACACGCAACAAGTCGTATAAAAATTTTACGCAAAATAACCACCGAACATAGGGCTATAGGAGGTAATAGAAATATTTTAGGGTTTAGCCGACGAATACCCTAACATATTCGTCGGCTATAGTATGTAATTAAAAAATAAAAAAATAACTATAGCCGACGAATTATTAGGTTATTCGTCGGCAAAAACCATATTAGCCGACGAATTACAGTGTATTTCGTCGGCTAAAGTGAGTAATTAAAAAAATAAAAAAACAAGTTTAGCCGACGAAATTAAGGCTTTTTTCGTCGGCTAAGGTAGTTTAGCCGACGAATCACAGTTTATTTCGTCGGCTAAAGTGTGTAATAAAAATAAATAAAAAAACATCTATGGCCGACGAATTAAGGCTTTTTTCGTCGGCAAAAAACATCTTAGCCGACGAATTATAGTATATTTCGTCGGCTAAAGTAAAAAAACAGGGAAAAAAAAACAGACGATATTCATAAACCATACATTAAAAAAAACCCTGTTCATCATGTATCACCAAAATCTCATATATTCATAACTGAAATATGAATTCAACATATGTGTAAACTATATATAAAGGAAAAAGTCTTTGAAAAATTATACAAATTAATCGGAATCATACATTAAAACTAAGGCTCGTAATCGGAATCATCCGATGAGTCTTCTTCGGTGTCAGAATTAATTTCTGGTAATATATGTATTTCCTCATCACCAGAGTCTTCGTCTGACTCTTGATTTGGATCAACATCAACAAGCCTTGGCTCTTCATCACGAATTCGCATCGAACGACCCGCTTTAAAATTATTAAGGCGAATGGTAGAGGAGTTAGGAATACCTATTGCGTTGGGCTCTTGATACGCAACATCTTCTTCCTCGCCTTCGGCCTCTCCAAGTGTAGCCGCCCGATAAATGTTTCGAGGGTGCACAAGGTTGACTACTTTCCACGCGTCACCCTTAGCAAGGTCATCAAGATAAAACACTTGTTTTACCGATGTGGCAAAAACGAAGGGGTCATCCTGGTAAGAACTTGTAGCAGTGTTCACCGATAATATTCCGTACTGATCGGTCTTCATGCTCTGCGGCCTAGTATCAAACCATCTACACTTGAAGAGGTGCACTGTCATGCCTTCACCGTAAACGAGTTCCACCACTGAATCAAGAACACCGTAATAGTCAACTCCATTCCGCCCACCATGTGCCATGACCCCAGAATTCTGTGTTCTCTTTCTGCTGTCTCTTTGGTCGCATATAAATTGCACGCCATTCACCTTGCACATCGGATAAACTCTTGAGACTATCGGCTTCATGGCTAGAAGTCTTAGTTCGTGCGACCAATTTGGGTGACCATCAGATTGAATATGGTTCATCTGCAACCAACCATCTCAACTGTAAATATGGATAATTATGCAATAAACATAAACCCGTAGAGAAAAATTAAATTACGTACCCAACCGCCAAAATAATCTGCGAACTCCCTGTTGTGGTACTCGAGATCACCTTGAATGTTGGGATGATTGAGATGGATGTCTTTCCAGTATTCAACTTCTGGACAGTTAATCAATACCCACCAGTGGGCAATGACTAGCTCATGCGGTTGCAACTTGTAGGAGTCTGGCAAAATTTCATACACTTCAACATCACTGGAGACTATGGAAAGATTGAACTTCGGTACATCTACCGGCATGGTTTGCGGAGTTTCCTTCAACGCTCCTAAATACAACTTCATGTAGGTGACGCACTCGTGCGCAATATATGCTTCAGCTATACATCCTTCAGGAGCGGATTTATTAGCCACATAATCTTTGTAGTCTCCAAGTTGCCTGTAAATCAAGTTGCAAAATGTTATGATTATTGAACATGTATATGTATTGAGGAATTCATGAAAGTAAAAAATGTACCTTTCCATGGGATACATCCAAGTGTAGTGTACTGGACCGGTAAGCAACAATTGCTCGGGAAGATGGATCATCAGGTGAGGCATGATGTCAAAAAAATTTGGAGGAAATATCCTCTCAAATTTACACATGATATAAATGATGTCCATTTGCATTTCCCGGAGGTCACATCGAGACACTTCCCGTGTGCATAACTTCTGGAAAAACCTTCCCAACGCTACTAACGGCTCCACCACCTGACGGGGAAGGAACGGTCGAATGAAAACAGGGAAGAGACGTTGCAGCAGGATATGACAGTCATGACTCTTCAACCCGTACATCTTATTGTCCCGGAAGTTCACACACCGGGCAATATTTCCTGCATAGCCTGAAGGATACTTCACACAACTCATCCACCTGAAAATTAGGTTCTTCTGGTCAGGCTTCACGGTGTAAGGAGCTTGAGGCATTTTTTTCTTCCCTTCTTTCAACCACAAATGTCTTCTTATTCCGCATTTTTTTAGATCAATGCGTGCCTTAGGACCGTCTTTCGTCTTCCCCTCCAAATTCAGCACTGTGCCCACCACACTGTCGCACACATTCTTTTCTATGTGCATCACATCCAGGTAGTGCCTGATCAACAACTTACTCCAGTATGAGAGTTCCCAGAATATGCTCTTATGTGTCCAGAATTTGTACCTGTCGGGTCTTTCAGGTATAGCCGCCACAATGTTGGGATGATTGCTGAGCTGCCCAAAATCGTACTCATTAAGCACCGCTAAAATGTCTTCCCCCGTCCATCTTCTGGGAGGCACGCCGTGTTCTACGGTCCCATCAAATGTCTTTTCATCGAACCGCCATTCGTGATCATATGGAAGGAAAGCACGGTGACCCAATCTGCATATCTTGTTGCAATGACTGCTGCTCCCCTCATCGCTAAGGCACTCTGGACAAGCCTTGTATCCCCTAACAACGTTGCCCGACAACATCCCACGGGCAGGAAAATCACTGATGGTGCCAACAACCATGACATGCATCTGGAACATCTCGTGCGTGTACTTGTCATAAGTGGGATGACCAACATCCCACAAAAATTTAAGCTCTTCAATCAAAGGTCTCAAGTACACATCGAGACACTTCCCCGGATAACCGGGCCCCGGAATCAACAAACTCAACATATTGTACTCCTTCTTCATGCACATCCATGGGGGAAGGTTGTACGGTACCAAAATCACCGGCCATATACTGTATTGCAGACTCATGTTCCCAAAAGGGTTGAACCCGTCGGATGAGAGCCCGAGCCTCACATTTCGGACCTCTGACGCAAATTGAGGAAACTCCCTGTCTATATGCTTCCAAGCCTCCCCGTCAGCAGGGTGTATAAGGGTATCTTCGTCATGTAATTCCCTATCAGCGTGCCATCTCATCGCTTCGGCCGTGTGTGAAGACATGTACAACCGCTCCAACCTATCCGTCAAAGGGAAATACCGAAGTACCTTTACAGGTTTCCTGTTGCCTGCAGGAGTCAGCTTATATCTGTCAGTGTGACATACCGGACATGCGTCAAGGCCACCAAGGTCATTCCCTTCTGGATCTTTACCCCAAAAGAGAACGCAGTCATATCTGCATGCATGGATCTTGATGTAGGAAAGCCCAAGATCTTTCATGATACATCGGACCTTCCGATGAGTGGTAGGAAGACGATGACCGTTGGGCAGCATCGAAGCAGTGTACTGTAGATACTCATCAACAGCCTTCACGGTCGATTTTGTCTCAACTTTAATCCTCATTACGTCCATCACACTTTCAAGAACGGTCTTCTGACAACCGGGGTACACAGGGGTCTGTTGGAAAGCAAGCAGTTTGTTGTACTTTTCAATACCAGCAGTGTTCACAGCTCTAGGGAAGGGCTGCACCGGGTCAGGCATATACTGTCCTTGAGCGCATACACCGCTCTCATAAGGAAACATGTCGTTGATGAATGTCGTTGTTGGATCGTTGGATGTACTAGCACTGCCCGTCTCGGAAAATTGGCCATGATCATGCGGACCCCCTGATGATGTTTCACCGTGATATAACCAACATGTGTACTTCTCCCAAAACCCGTTACTCCTCAGGTGCTGCCATACTTTGTCAATGGGAAATCGATACATATCGCTGCGACACTGACATTTCGTGCACGGGCAATATAAAATTGTATTCCCGTTAGCATTATTCATCGCATATTCTAGAAAACTCATAACTCCTGCACCGTATCTTTTGTCCCATTTTGGAAGCGAAATCCAACTCTTATCCATATCCTGAAAATATAACAAAATATATATATATTTATAACGATGCTAGCTAATTATTAATAAAATTTCATGCCATATATAAAATCTCAATTCATTTAGTATATATATATATATTCTACGTACGTACGTACTACAACTAATTAATTACAAAATTATCATTATGAACTCATATATATCATCAACAACTTCATACCATATCAACACAATAATATTATAAATTAATATTAACATATATATATATATTTACTATTTATTAACAACAAATTAATTCATATATATTATCAATTCAAATCATCAACCAAATCGATCAACACATATATATATACATCCAACGTACTCAAAATTAATCAACTCAATCACAATCAATAAACTCAATTAATCACACTAATTAAAATCGATCAACTCAAATAAAACTCAATTAATCAACATATATATACATATACGTACCTATATATATATGGCTCCACAAACTGATTATGGACAGATTTCGACAACACCCAAACTTTTTCTCCCCTTTTTTCTTCTCCCGTTTTTTTTTTCCGTTTTTTTCGAAATGAGCTGCTGCTGCCCAGATCTGCAAATATAAAGCACTTTAGCCGACGACTATGAATTTCGTCGGCTAAACCTTTAAATATTTCGTCGGCCATGGTTTTTGAACTTTAGCCGACGACATAAATTCTTTAGCCGACGAAATTTTTTTTCGTCGGCTAAAGTGTGTCATAGCCGACGAAAATTTAAAATAGCCGGCGAAATAAAATTTCGTCGGCTAAAGTGGACATCATAGCCGACGAAAATTCACCTTAGCCGACGAAATAAATTTTCGTCGGCTAAATCCCACTAAAGCCGACGAAAAAATACTTCGTCGGCCTGGTTTTTTTTTTTTCGTCGGCTATAACCTTTCTTCTGGTAGTGGGTCCAAGGTTAATTAATCAACTTTTCTTGTATGATCTGATAAAGGCTGAATGAAATTGACATTGCATATGAGTTGTGAATGCCACAAGCTAGCAGCACCCAATAATTAAGCATGAACTATTGTATCTTTGTCTTTTGATTTGCTCTAATCTTCCACGCACTAACACCCGATGAAAGCAATCTAATTGTATGCACTATGTTAGAGTATGAGACATCAAGAATCTTGGTTGTTTGATCATCTTTGTTATATATCTCACTGTTAAAACTTTATTCAAGTGTATTCTAACTCTACAAATTGCTACGAGCTTTCTGTTTGCCGATAATAGTGCATGGCCCTTGTGATCCCCATCCATGGCTAGGTCACCATCTCACCAACTGTATGATAAACCCCAATTATTGTTGACGTGCTTCATCCCCTTATGGGATGGGGGGCGGTCCTTACTTTAGCTTGCCATTCTGGTGTTCCAACTCTTTGATTAGAGATTCTATTGATTCTGGTCTTTTGCCAAATGCCCCTTCTGAAAATCTATGATTTCACTTTCCTTTTCTTGTTAGTCACCGAGCGACGTAAATTTCACTACTGGAAATGATCTATAGAACAACTCCTTGGCCCATAAAACTGTGATCAGAACCCTCTGCCCCAAGGAAATAAACATGTTTTGTCTCGAGTTTCTTATTAATCGAGATTTCTCAAGTAATGTTTGTTTTTGTTTCGCCACAAGTTTGTTGTCCCTTGTTTCTAATTTTATCATCATAACATTTGGGTTGGGCTGCGTTTGTGATGACGCCATAAAAGAACACGTCTCAATATAAAGCGCGGAAAACAAAAACAAAACAATAATCCAATCCCTTCCAGGAAAGAAAAGAAACGTGTGAAAACTAGAATCTTCCTTCCTTCCCAATCAACCTGGGTTTGGGTTTGGCTTTTCCTCCAAGCCAACCCCAGAACCACCCAAACCCTCTATAAATATATCACCAAACCCCCAACCCTCGTTAAGTTTTGCCCCAAAATTGAAATATCATTGTTGTTGAACAAGAAAACCAAACATGTCAGGAGGAACAGAAGCTTTTCCAGATTTAGGAAGTCATTGCCAGCACCCTGATTGCCACCAACTCGATTTCCTGCCTTTCAAATGCGCCGGCTGCCATGACGTGTTCTGCCTCGATCACCGCTCGTACAAGTCACATGATTGTCCCAAATCCGATCACAACAGCCGGAAAGTGATTGTTTGCGAGGTATGCTCCACCTCCATAGAGACCACTGGCCACGACGGCGAGGAGAGCCAGAAGGTGTTGCTGGAGAGGCACAGCAAGTCCGGGAATTGTGACCCGAGAAAGAAGAAGAAGCCTAGATGTCCTGTTACGAGGTGCAAGCAGATTCTGACCTTTTCGAATTGTAGTACTTGCAAGACTTGCCATCTCAAGGTCTGCCTCAAGCATCGGTTTCCGGCAGACCATGAATGCAACAAGCAAGCAAGGGCGGCGGTGGCCGTGGCGGCGAATGAAGGAGCCTGGAATGGGAAGTTCTTGGCTGCTTTTGCTTCAAGGAATGGGAAAGATTGTGGAAAGAGTGAGAGGGGTTCCAAGTCTCCTCCCAGTACTCCATCAGTTGGAGCGTTTTGAGTTTTTGTTCTTTTCATTCAAAGTATAATACTGCTTGTAAACAATCAAATTATGCATTTGTGTTATGCTAATTGAAATTCTTCAGTATGCTAAAGTCTCAAATTTCCATGAATCAAGTATGTGCAAACACACAAACTACTATAAACTCGTGTCAATATACAAAATGACCGATTAGCATGTTCAACATTACATTTAAATACAAACGTTTGCTCATGTCCTGCTTCTATATGTAAAACAAAATGGTATACTAATCATGTTCAAACCAACAAGACCTGGAAGGAAATGAATCAACTGAACGCCCCTACTCAAACCTCACCCCTAAACTCAAATATTTCTGATACAACATGTGAGAGGTACAAACAAGAGATATGCTGTTTACACAGTGCAGCATTCAAAGTAAAAATTACGGTGGCGGTGGTCGTTTACCACGGGCCAGAACTGCAAGGAGAATCTTTTTCCTTGGCCCCTGCAAATCAAACAACCTTAAGTGTGAGAACAGTTCGATGAACTACCAATGGGAAGTACAAGAAAAATGGCACTACACAAATGAGCTAGCAGAACATAACACAAGTTTCAAATCACATGCTTGATGATACAGATAAGTTAGGATAAAGATATAAATCAGAACATATATAACGAATTGGTGCATTAAAATATTTACCATTGGTATACCCAGCTCCTTGAGGTCCTTATCGCCCATCTGCTTCAAAGCACTCATGTCTACCTGCGAATCAGACAATCAAAGCATTAAGGCCAAAACCCCAAAACGAAAAGAGAAAAGAATTGATTATTAAAATTTAAGATTTTGCTTCTTGAAATCATCAGAACTTTACATTCTAAGACATGAAATTCTTTCTGCTGTCTCAAAAATCAAAAGGCCAGTGAAAGAAAGGCACACCTCCAAAAATCTGTCTATGGAATGAAAAATAAGCTTAAGATTAGGTTACTTACTTCTTCAGCCTGGAAAATAATAGCATATTTTCCCAAACCAAGTCTATGCAATAAACTAGCAACACTTAGAGGTTCTTCCCCCTGTACAATGCAGAGAGAGCGATATTATACAACTTACTAAAGTGATCGAAGTGATATTTGAAAGGAAGCTAAAGTGGAGCAACAGCCAGAAAGTAGTACCATATAAGAGACTTTTTGCATGCTGTAATTTGTTGGCACAAGCTGTCCAACTGGCTTGGCAGTTTGAGGGTTAGACTTCGTTCTGAAAATAAAGTCTGTTGGCTGAGACGAACCAACCATACCATTTCTGAGGAACTGGCCAGCTCTAGGAGCGTCAACTGGCCTGAATGATGATGCTGACTGCAGCTCACCAAAGTTTCTTTGTGATGATGGCCCATAAGAAGTGTTCTGAAAGCTATCAGGGGATCTAGCTCGGAATCCTTCTCTACTTTGAGAAGAGTTGAAGTTCCTCTGTGAATTTACATGGTACAAATCAGCTGCACTTTCCCTGGGAGGAATTTTTCTCAGGAAGCTATTCTCATTTGTTTCTGACTCATGCTGTGACATCTGATAGCTCACTGCAGAATGAGCAGGTTTTGACAGCTTTGGGCGCTGGACCATCTGCTTGTGTTCTGCAATACCTCCCCCATTTTGCTTTAATGATCTTTTGCGCAACAGTGTCAATCTGAGGTCATTTCGACTGATTCGTGAATCTTCACTTGTTTTAATGAGCAAGAGTCAATACAAGGAAACCATATAAAAAAATAATAAATCATACATAAAGTTGGTAGTATCAGAATTCAGAAAAGATGGTTTACCATGTAATGTATTGTCACCCCCTCTCCATTTTATTCCATCTCCTCGTTGCCTGGAAATTGAGATTCAACACATCACTACAGACACAAATAACATAACAATGCAAACAGCAGCCCATCATCAAATAAACATGCTGCCGCCTTTGCAGACAAACAATGAATTTTACAAATTGGAGAAACACATTTCTCTCCTTAGCTTCTAAAACATGTTCAAAGAAAAGAAAAGACGACACAGATTGCTTTTACCTTTTTTATATTATGCACCTGATTAAGGAAACAAAACCCACTACCCTACTCCCGAATCCAATCCTTTTTGGGTAATGCTAAAATTAACAATTTTTCCATATTGAAAACGAAAACGCTTCAAGATCGACAGTGGCGGTGATGGTGGATTAAACTATACTAGAGTGGTGAGCATGCCATTAAAACCCTAGGAACCAAACTAGAGCAAAACCACAACTACTCTCAACCTAAAGCATCACAAAACTTCCTAATCAAACTTAAGCAGATAAGTGCCATGTAGAACTCAAGAGAGACGGAACAAAGTACCGCTTGCCATGAGCATTACTCCCAAGCCTGTCTCCCATCGATCGTTTCCCTCCCGAAACCATACCTCTTTCGCCACGCATTTGTGCAGAGCCTGATGTTCCTCCCCTCTCCACAACCTAAAAAAAAAAAACTTTCCACAATAAGTAACCAAATAAACTTTCCGCAACACACAAAACACAGCCACAATCCAACCTAACAAAATCCAACCTCAACAATCCGACCAAAACCATATCAACTACCTCAGCCTCGTATCACACAAAAAAGTAGTTAAATTACAACAAATTCAAGCTCAATTATAATCGGAAACACAAAAAAAAAAAATTGAAATATACAAAATCGACCACAACGACTATGCAAACAAAACAAAACAAAACTTCCTTTGATCGAATAAAAAGCTCTAATTGACTTACCTGACCAGAGCGGCCGAGGGTGATGGTGACCCTGGGCTTCGACATAGCCGCGAGCCAAATGCGGAAAGTTGGGTTCTGGAGAACTGATTGGAGAAGAGGGAAAGGGAAGTAGAAACCCTAGAATCTAACAGCAGTGATTTTAGCTCTCTCTCTCTCTCTCTTAGCAGGAAAGGAAAGGGGTTGTGTCGTTGTGATGTGTGTGTGAGTCCGCCTTGACCTCCAGAAATTGGGTCAGCTCATATATCTTTTGGGCCACAACCGTCCCTCACTTCTAAAGCCCAAGTCTTTTTCTTTCCCTTTTTTTCTCTTTTTTTTTTCTTTCTTTTGAGATCAAAAGTCAGTCTTGCTCCATGTTTCCGATTTATTTACGACTACGTTTCCGGCTGTTTCCGATAATAACCCGAAAAGCACCGGGTACAAGCAACACGCTGATATTGCCGGAAACGGCCGGAAATGGGTGGATATCATGCAGCTACCAATTTCTGCTTGTATAGATGCACTTGAGGCATGGTAACTCCGAATGAAAGTCCTCGATACACAATAGTCTAAGATGCATACACAAATGTGTTTGATTGTGTATCACCATGTTTGCAAATCTTATCTTGTTATGAAATGATCACAAGTTCACAACCGATATTTTGAGACACGCATTGTTGTTGGCAAATAATATATATATAAGAAACAATTTTAAACCAGTGTTCTATTTGGATAAGCTGCGAGGGGGTGTTGTTAGCACTTTCAATCATCTTAGACATATTTCTTGCATAGATATTCCCGCTCTGCTTGACTGCTTCAATCTGATTGCTGAGGACTGAAAACAATATCCTATACCACTGTAGAAAATGAGACTGATATGAAGAAGAAGGTTTTCTGTATATAATCTTCAGGAAACGATTACAAGCCTACCTCTATTTATATAAAGAGAGAAAACAAGCTAAGAACCAACTATACAGAGTAAGAACCATCAGTCCCTAATAACCTTCCATGAATTGTGGATCTGAACAACTCTAAACTGTAGAGATTGAACCAAAACTGTTTCACAGTTTTGACCAGAAGACATGGAAGAGAGAAGTAAGGGAAGAGACGTGTGACACACAAGTAAGCTATCTCAATACTCCCCCTCAAGCTGGATCGAGGGAATTCCTTGAGCCAAGCTTGGACAGCAGACGCTCAAACTGAGCGGAAGCAAGAATCTTAGTGAACACGTCTGCAAGTTGATCACAAGATCTTGTGTACATAGTCTCAATGAGCTTTGACTGCACTTGATTTCGAATGAAGTGGCAGTCAACTTCGATATGTTTTGTGCGCTCATGGAACACTGGATTTGCTGCAATGTGCATGGCAGCTTGGTTGTCACAATGCAGAGGAATTGGAGATGAATGCTTGATGCCTAAATCTTGGAGAAGAGCTTTAAGCCAAATAAGTTCACAAGCAATGGATGCCATTGCTCGATATTCTGCCTCAGCACTGCTTCTAGCCACCACTGACTGCTTCTTGCTCTTCCAAGTGACGAGATTGCCTCCTACAAATGTGCAGTAGCCTGTTATGGATTTCCTATCAAGGGCATTGCCTGCCCAATCGGAATCAGAGTAGCCTTCAATCTTGAAGTGATCATTTTTGCACATCAAAATTCCACGACTTATGGTTCCTTTCAAGTAGCGCAATATTCTCTTGACAATGCTCAGATGATAAACAGTTGGAGAGTGCATAAACTGACTAATCAAGCTGACTGAGTATGTAAGGTCTGGTCTGGTGATGGTAAGATAAATCAACTTACCAACCAGTTTCTGATAAGTGCTAGGATCAGTGAGAGTTGTACTTGGTGAGTCCAGCTTCAACTTGCTGTGCAATGGAGTTCGAGCAGGTTTACATGCAGTCATGTTTGATTCATCAAGAAGATCAAGGATGTATTTGCGTTGATTTAGAAACAGACCTTGAGTTGAGAGGTCCATCTCTATCCCCAAGAAATACTTTAGAGAACCAAGATCCTTGATGGCAAAAGCTTTATGTAGAGAAGCTTTTAGATTCTGAATTTCTTCTGTGTTGCTGCCAGCAATGATAAGATCATCTACATATACTAATACCACCAATTTTCCAACTTGACTGTTTCTAACAAACAATGAAGAGTCTGAATGGCTTCTTGTAAAACCTGATGCTACAAGAACTGAACTCAATTTAGAGTACCAAGCACGAGGAGATTGCTTCAATCCATATAAGGCCTTGTGAAGCTTACAAACCATGCCAGCTTCATGTTCACGAGGATGTCCTGGAGGCAGTTTCATGTACACATCCTCCTCTAAATCACCATGCAAAAACGCATTCTTTACATCCATTTGACACAAAGTCCAACCATGATTCATTGCAACTGAGAGTAGGACTCTAACTGTATTCATTTTAGCTACAGGGGCAAACGTTTCTTTATAATCAACACCAAACGTTTGAGTAAAGCCACGAGCAACTAACCTTGCTTTGTGTCGTTCGAGAGTGCCATCTGAATGATATTTGAGTTTATAAATCCATCTAGCTCCAACCAGTTTCTGTCCTTTAGGAAGAGGGACAATACTCCACGTCTTGTTCTCATCAAGAGCATTCAATTCATCTTTCATTGCTTGTTGCCATGCTACTGATCTGTTGGCTTCTGCATAGGTACGAGGCTCATATTCTGTGAGAATCTTGCTTACAAAGGCACTGTAAGCATGCTGAGTGTCACTCAATCCGAGCTCAATGGGATACCGTGAAGAGTAAGTAACATAATCTTGCAGCTTTGGAGGAGGATTCCGATCTCGTGGAGGATTCCTTCGAGGTAAAGATGGAACTTGTTGAACTGTCTCAGGATCTACTTCCTGGTCACTTGTTTCTGCACATGGCTGCTCAGTGTCACTACTGTGAATGACTTCATCATGAGTTGGAGTTGATGTGGTTGAAGTGGGGGTTGGAAGAACCTCAGTCATAGGAAACACTTCAGTTAAACACTCCCCCTGAAGATCACCAGCTGTGCACTGATAAAAGGACTCATTCTCATGAAACACAACATCTCTAGACACAAAAAATTTTCGTGTCAAGGGATTGTAACATTTATATCCCTTTTGTGTAGAGGAATAACCAAGGAACATGCACTTAATTGATCTGGGATCCAGCTTGTCTCGTTTATCAGATTGAACATGCACAAAACATGTGCATCCAAATGTTCGAAGATGAGAAATGTCAATTTTCCTACCCTTGAGCAGCTCAAATGGTGACTTAAAATCCAGAACACTACTTGGCAGCCTGTTGATCAGGTATGCTGCTGATTGAACACTTTGGGACCAAAATCTCTTTGGAACATGGGATTGCAGCATAAGAGCTCTTGCTTTTTCCAGTAAATCTCTATTTTTGCGCTCAGCTATCCCATTTTGTTGTGGAGTTCCCACACAGCTTGTTTGGTGTATGATGCCATGATCACTAAGATACTGTTTCATGATTTTAGAAGTGTACTCGGTCCCATTGTCAGACCTTAGAGTTCCCAATTTTGAAGAAAATTGATTCATGATCAAATTATGGAAGTCTTGAAAACATTTAAACACTTCACTTTTGAGTTTGAGCAGATAAACAAAAGTAGATCGAGAGAAATCATCAATGAAAGTAACATAAAATCGATAACCATCAAAAGAGTCAATAGAGGCTGGACCCCATACATCAGAATGCACTAGTTCAAAAGGCTTAGTTGATCTTGAGTGTGAGAGTTTAAAAGGAAGCCTAGTCTGCTTAGATAAATGGCAGATCTCACACTCATGAGCAACTTTACAAAAATTTGGAAATAGCCTAGACAAAACAGGAAAAGAAGGGTGTGCAAGTCGTCTGTGCCACAGCTTTTGTTGAGAAGCATTGGAGTTGAGCAGAAAACACTTTGAAAGACTTGAGTTGGTGGAAATGAAGTAAAGTCCATTTAGGAAGAAGCCTTCACCAATCTTCATCTTTGTGACTCGATCCTGAAAAATGATATTGTCAGCAGAGAAAATAGCAAGACAATGCAGGATTCGAGTCAATTTTCCAACAGACAACAATTTAAAAGGGAAAGAAGGCACAAACAATGCAGAAGACTCAATGACGTCTGAGAAAATTTTAATTTTGCCTTTTCCAGAGATGGGAACATTACTGCCATTAGCAATAGAGACATGAGAAGGTGTTTTTGATTTTTCAAAAAAAGAAAGATCTTTGAAATCATTTGTGATATGCTCGGAAGCACCAGAGTCTACAATCCAAAACTCTCCATTTTTACTCAAATCAATAGCTGTTGAGAGAGCGCAAATGATACCTGGGATGTCATCAGTAGAAGCAAAGCTTGTTTCTTCAAGGAAGCCTGCAAACTTCCCAAGTAGAGCAGTTGAGTTTCCTCCATTCCTTTCCAGACTTCCCTTTTTGCTTTGAAGAAAGTTTGCAAACTCATTTATGAGTGTGATAGGATTGGAGGTGAAATTGCTCATTTCTTCTGATGTGGTGCTCAACTTTGCTCTAGGATTGGATGGGTAAGAGTTTCTGCTAGTTCTTGGGTCATCATTCCACTTTGGCTTCAGATCAGGGTGAAGTATCCAGCAAGTTTCTTTCTTGTGTCCTACGCCAGTTCTTCCAATGCTCTCACAATGAGTGCATTTTAAGTCTGGCCTCTTCCCTCGATAAGGTCTGTTGCTGGAGAATGCTCTAGGCTCAAAGTTAGTTGCATCAGTCTCTCCAACTGCAACATTAGCATTCATGACCTTTCTTCTTACTTCTTCTCTATGAATAGTGCTACACACCATTTCAAGGCTGGGAAGCTCTGGTGTCATCAACAGGTAACCTTTGAGATCTTCATATTCAGATCCAAGACCAGCTAGGAGCTGAAAGACTTTATCCTCCTCAGCACGTTTGAGAAGAGTTACAGAATCAGTTGTATGAGGCCTGTACAGATTTAACTCGTTCCACTTTGTTTTCAAAGTTCCCAAATATTGAACAAAGTTCGAGTTACCTTGCTGAAGTTCTCCCAACTCCTTTTTTAGCTGAAAGATTCTAGCAGCATTGTTCAGATCTCCATACATATCTTTAACAGCTTTCCACAAGTGTAGAGAAGATTCGGAGAAGTTGAAAATTTCTGCAATCTTTGGCTCCATGGAATTAAGCAGCCAAGACATCACCAGCTGATCTTGAGATTGCCATGCTTCAAAGTCAGGTGATGAAGATGCAGGAACTTTACTCTTTTCACTAATAAAGCTAAGTTTGGATCTTCCTCCAAGTGCCAGAGTAATGGCTCTTGCCCAGGAGATGTAGTTGAACTCATTCAGAAGGGTTGAGCTGAGACGTTGATTTGGGTTAGTATCAACCATCTCAGGCCTGGAAGAGGATGAAGACGAAACTTTCTCACCGCCTTCAGACATGATGCAGGCCTTTTATGAACGAAGAGTCTATGAAATGAAACAGAAGCAGGTCCTATGAGGATCACTGCTCTGATACCATGTAGAAAATGAGACTGATATGAAGAAGAAGGTTTTCTGTATATAATCTTCAGGAAACGATTACAAGCCTACCTCTATTTATATAAAGAGAGAAAACAAGCTAAGAACCAACTATACAGAGTAAGAACCATCAGTCCCTAATAACCTTCCATGAATTGTGGATCTGAACAACTCTAAACTGTAGAGATTGAACCAAAACTGTTTCACAGTTTTGACCAGAAGACATGGAAGAGAGAAGTAAGGGAAGAGACGTGTGACACACAAGTAAGCTATCTCAATAACCACGATCCGAAATACAATGATTTCATATAATTACCAAGGATTTGGTTTGAACCAAACAAAACTTTCTTTGGAGAATCTCTGTTCTGCAAACGGGGAGACATAACCTGGGAGAGTCAAGAGTTTGATGCTCTTATTTGTCAAGGAAAACAAGGAAAATGCACCAAATTTTCTCCCGTATCCGAAAGAATAATAGATACAGTTTCTGAGTCTGTTATCGACGGAACCACTAAGGTTGCTGCTTGAAGAAGATATAATCTTGGTGTCAAGATCGCTTAGGAATAGTGTCCGGTCACCGAGATCGTAAACCAGTACACAGTGAGGATCATCACACTTGTTGCACTGTAACTTCATCACATGAAAGCTTACATTGCTGAAAATGCGTTCTCTATAAACGATAAAGAGGTCCTTTGATGCAACATCTTTTGCTAGATGGAATGGAAGCGACATAAGGGGAAGCTCAAACAACATTTCAGCCGTATAGGTAAACACCATTAAGGTCTTGCTGTACGTTACAGCATATAGTTTCCCATCAATTATTTCTACGTCTGTAAATCTGCGAATCTTGTTCCCCTCTCTGGCTTCAATCAGGGTCCATGATTCATCAAAGGGTCTACAGAAAGCCAAATGATCATCAGTGGCACGAAGGCAAGCCACAACACAGTGTTCTAGACTTGTTTGTTCGAAAGAGGCCACTGCCTTCTTTATGAAGTCGACACTGTTGCTATGGAGGCCTGAAATGGTGGACTAGGTGGGAGCTCGACTCGGGAACTTGTTATTGGATTCAGTAAGTAGTTGACGACAGGGGAAAGTCTACGAACGAGAGCAGCCATGATCAACCATCCTTCATCTGGTCCGAGACATCTCGACTCAAGAAACAACATTGGGGAGTCTAGAGTGTGAATCCTGGGATCGCTGAGACAGCTTACAAAGCATTGGTCTTGGATGTAGTAGGGATGAGAATTAAACAGAAGCCATGGAAGGTGAGGAGCAGGAGGGCAACGCTTGCTTAGGGCACGCCAAGGATGGCATACTTGGCGAAACGCTAGTTACTCGAATATGCTTAGCCTCTGCAGAATCAATTCCATAATCTCGTCGGGGACTTGTTTCAACAACTTGCTCCCCTGATTACGATCATGTTTTTTGGAACGCTGGTACTTTTGGAGAGACATATTGACCAAAGGAATCAGAGGCTTGTAGGGTTCTCTAAGGTATATATATGGAGTTGAGGAGTTTAATTCTGGCCCGGGGATTCCTATTACAGTTTGGAAAGAACCAACACAGCCAATGGAGGCTTTGCACCAACTAAACAATGTCTGTTTCTCCTAACATATGCTTCAAACTAAAATGAAGAGAAGTAAATGAAAGTTGTATGCTTTTATCTCATGTATATGTCCAATACTTTTCCAAGCCTTGTAACTATTTGATAGATCACATCTTCACATTACTATGGCACGGAGTTGCAACACAAGCATCTACGCGTTAATGCATATCGAACAAGGCTATTGGCTAATTGTATATATGTTTTGATTTCAATGGTCTGACTACCAAACTCTTGTGCTCAAAAGAAGCATCAATATATTACAATACACTAGTTTCTCCCAGGCTTTAAACTAAATTTCAATCAGGAATTTGAATATACAACTTACTAAACATTGAGAATTAATGTAAAAAAACCTAAGACATATTTAAACCAGTGTTCTATTTGGATCTGCTGCGAGGGGGTGTTGTTAGCACTTTCAATCATCTAAGACATATTTCCTGCATAGAAATTCCTGCACTGCTTCAATCTGATTGCTGAGGAGTGAAAACAATATCACACACGGACCATCCTGCAAATTATACCTACTAGCTTATACCACGATCCGAAATACAATGATTCATATAATTACCAAGGATTTGGTTTGAACCAAACAAAACTTTCTTTGAATAATCTCTGTTCTGGAAACGGGGAGACATAATAACCCGGGGGAGTCAAGAGTTTGATGCTCTTTTCTGTCAAGGAAAATACACCAAAATTTCTCCCGGATCCGAAAGAATAATAGATACAGTTTTTGAGTCTGTTATCGACGGAACCACTAAGGTTGCTGCTTGAAGAAGATATAATTTTGGTGTCAACGTCGCTTAGAAATAGTGTCCGGTCACCGAGATCGTAAACCGGTACACAGTGAGGATCATCACCCTTGTTGCACTCTAACTTCATCACATGAAAGCTTATAATATTGTTGGAAATGTCTTTTCTTCTATAAACGATAGAGAGGTCCTTTGATGCAACATCTTTTGCTAGATGGGATTGAAACAACCACGTAGAGGGAAGCTTAACCAACCTTTCGGCCGTATAGGTATCACCTTGGATGTTAAACACCATTAAGGTGCTGCTGAACGTTACGCCATATAATTTCCCATCAATTATTTCTACGTCTGTAAACAATCCCTCTCTGGCCTCAATCAAGGTCCATGATTCATCAATGGGTCTACAGAAAGCCAAACTATGAATAAAAAGGCAAGCCACAAGACAGTGGTCTAGACTTGATTGATCGAAAGAGGCCACTGCCTTACCTATGGAGTTGACGCTGTTGCTACGGAGGAGGCCTGAAATGGTGGACTGTGGTGGGAGCCCGACTCGGGAACCTGTTATAGGATTCAGTAAATAGTGGACAACAGGGGAAATTTTATGAATGATTGCAACCATGATCAACCATCCTTCAACTGATCCGATACATCTCGACTCATGAAACAACATTGGGGAGTTGTGAATCCTGGGATCGCTGAGACAGCTTTCAAAGCATTGGTCTTGGATTTAGTAGGGATAATGAGAATTATATAGAAGCCATGGAAGCTGAGGAGCAGGAGGGCAACGCTTGCATAGGGCACGCCAAGGACGGCATACTTGGCGAAACGCTAGGTACTCGAATATGTTTAGCCTCTGCAGAATCAATTCCATAATCTCATCAGGGACTTGTTTCACCAACTTGCTCCCCGGATTAAGATCATGTTTTTTGGAACGCCGGTACTTTTGGAGAGACATATTGACCAAAGGAATCAAAGGCTTGTAGGGGGCTAAAGGTATATTTAAAGAGTTGAGGAGTTTCCTTCTCGCCAGGGGATTCCTATTCGGGTTTAGGAGAGTATGAATTTTACTACTGGAAGAAGGAATTCGAGTTGTTTGTCGCTTCTTATTTCTAAAGCAATCACCAAGATCTTGAAAGCCTGCACTCAAAGTAAAGAACCACCACAGCCAATGAAGGCTTTGCACCAAACTGGGTGGTGCTCTAAACAATTGGCTGTTTCTATTGGGTACAGATGGCATGATTTGGCTTTGCCTTACATGTGCTTCAAATTACAATGAGAGAACCAAATGAAAATGCATGCAGATAAAAATGAAGAACAAAAAAGAAGGATCAGAAATAGTCTGGTTTGAGACGTTCAAAACATGAACTCTTTACTCTTTTCCTTGTAACAAATACAGTAGTGGTAGTTTATACATAATTCTCAATACACATTGATGCTTATTACATGTTTGCCGTGGATTCTCTGATCTCTTCTAAGGTGATTGTCTGCATTGCACAAGAGTTGCAGAGACAAATAATTAGATATATGTGGAAAAAGATGTGAAGTAATATGCCATGAATGTGCAAACAGTTTGCAAGAGAACATCATGAACAAAAAAGCGTTTGATATAGACATCACAATTGATGAGCTAAATGAAACGTGTCTAAATACCTGTTCTTTTCCAGCAAAATCATTTTCAGGGGTGAGAAAGAGCATGCAGTGGCACTCCTTCCTGCCAAGACAGTCTTACAATTTTAGCAAGAAGAGGAAATGCGTATATAAGCTGGCATATAAAAACAGGACTAGTATAGACATCAGAGTCAAAAGGAGCAACAACGTTGTGGTAAACTTTCGTTATTTATTGGGATTTTTATTGCAACTAACTATTGTGATTAGTTTGTTTGGTTATTCTCGACCTAGATGCCTGCATTAGAACAATATCTACAGCTTATATCAAACCTTGACATCAAATAACTTCAATCTGAAAATGATTGTAAGTTGCAAGTGTGTATTGTGGGTGGAGAGACGAAGTGTGTTTGATAGAGAGGTTTCGGATGAGAATGAAGGAAAGACTGACATTATTGGTTTAAGGGATTCTGAAGGAAGAAGCAGATATGGAATAGAATTTGTTGATCAACATGTAGGATTTTCTACAACCCTTTTGCAGAACATTATAATAGGACCAGCAAACAGCCTATGATAGCAGAACATTAGCTAATTATGGTACGACCCTTGTAACTATTTGATAGAATGGGTATAAAGAACACATCTTCCCATTACTAGGACACGTAGTTGCAACCCAAGCATCTACGCTTAAACGAATTTAGAACAAGGCTATTGCCGATTTGTATCTTTTGATTTCAATGGCTGACTACCAAACTCGTGCTCATAAGGAGAATAACATATCACAATACACCAGTATCTCCCAGGTTTTCAGCTAAATTTCAACCAGGAATTCGAATCTACAACTTACTGAACATAGAGAACGTAAAAGAAAAGGTCAAACTTACCTTTCCCTCATGGGAACACAGGGGCAGTTCCAAAAGCCTTGGCCAGCCTCTGCCGGTTTGTCATCGTAATGCCTGCAACACCAGCGTATTTGAGACTTGGAAACCATGAACATGCTAGTTTGATCACTAACACCTCATAGGAGTTAAAAGTACATGATAAAACTAAACAACCAATTCAAACACAATACGAAAGAACAGATGTTTACCGACAAGGGCAAAGTGGAGCACCCAATGAATCTTTGTGGTCTGCCAATCCCTGTTGACAAATCCAAAATGAGTTTCTCTTACCAACAATCAAATGCCAAACCAAGCTAATACATCATCTAGCAAAATTAGAACTAAAGAACTATGCTTATGGACAACACATTACCTTGATAACAACAGAAGTGACTCCCTTATCAACACAGAAGTATGTCCCGGACTTCCGAGCATACTGCTCCGAAAACTTCCTCATAATCTCAACAGACTTCTCTGTTGGCTCAACTGCCACATCAATACATGTAACTCCAACATTAAAATCAAAAAGCCACAATCTTTTTTGGCAAATTAAATTGAAAACATTATCCTAATCCAAGCTGGAAAATGCTTCAAATAAAGTCTCAAGGTTTTCACTTTTTCACTTCTTCATCCACATTTCATACATATAAACACACATATGATTTCAGACACAAATCAGAAACTCCAATAAATCGGGAATTGATAAAACACAATTAAATTCCGAACCTTGAGCTCGAATTACGAAGCGGCGGGTGGAGCGGTTGAGAGGGGAAGCAAGAGACGAAATGGTGGCAGCGAACGACGGAGCTTGGAGCTGGAGAGTCATGGCCGGCGGCGAGCTTTGAGGGTGAGCTTGTGGGAGTGAGAGAGAGATTAGTGCTGTGGAGTTTAAATTAATTTTGGTTTTTGATTTGTGGGTAATTATAAAGGGGGTTTTGTTTATATAGTTTTTGGGGTTTGGATTTAGGAAAAGTAGGGGGGATTGTTTATCTGAAATTGATGGGATTTGAAAAAGGAAGAGAGGAGGAGGAATGGTTTGGTGCCACTCGTTGTGAATATCGGTTTAGGGAAGACGCCAACCACTCGGTCTGCGCCCAATGAATTGCGGTTAAGTGGAACCACGGTCACAACTCACAACCCAACCACATCCTGGGTAAAATAATAATAATCAAATTATATCAGCAAGAAGCTGGAATAGCTCAGTTGGTTAGAGCGTGTGGCTGTTAACCACAAGGTCGGAGGTTCGACCCCTCCTTCTAGCGCTTTTTCATTTTGTTGCTAAACAGTACGTTTAATCTTTTTTGTTGACACTCACTCATTCAAGTCATGACTTCCATCTTTCTCCAAAATGGTATTATCATTCCTAAAAAAAAAAACAAGAGAAAGTATTATCACCTTATATTTTCATTTCAAAGTTCAAAATTCGATGTCTTGTCAAGTACTCATATGTATAGGGGTTAAACGGCAGCCCTCATGTATTGACTATTAACAAAATCATAAAATACAAAGTAAGACATAAAACTTAAACCCCAAATTTCCTAAACATCTCAAAATATTTAGAGGCAATAGTTAACATAGATAAGTGCCGTTCTTTGAGACATATGGACGCATATCAAAACCACACACACGTGACACTAGTGTGTAGACTATCCACCATTACATTTTCATTTCCAAAGCTAAAATTCCAATTCATATAGATACGTTTTACACGTACAAGATAGTACGTACATATATTCTTTACATTGTATCATCTTCAATATCTTTTGATTTTGATTTTTGTCACCAAACATCTAAAAATCATGTGCATCCGTATGAGTCTGAACCGTGAATTTTGTCTTTGAGAAAGCAACATAGAGAAAGCACTGGGGAATGGAAAGGACAGGCAGTAAGACACATTTGACTGAAAAGCGATTATGTATACGAGAATGTATTAGGGTTTGCTTCGAGTATGGATCATCGTTTTTCTTATTCCTTTTGAATTATCCATGTCCTTAATTAAGATCTCTGGACACACAGCACGTGTATTGCTATGTTTATCATGATTACTATTCATTAAGCGATGTGGGACTTGTCAGTTGTCACCACTTTTATCACGATCGTTCCGTAATGCCATTGCTGCCGAAAGCAGCAGCAGCTTCTGCACCATATAGCGCGCATTATCATCATGATTATTCTTCTTCTTCCTCTTCATCATGATCCTGCATGTGAAAGAAAATACACATCTTGAAATTCAAGTTTGAAACTATAAACGAAAAATACCAGACTCCCTCAGCTCAAGTTAAATTAAGCTTCAAGTTCAGCTCTGGCTATCTACGTTATACCAAATACCAACTCGTTGTTTTCATTCATTTGAAGTACTTGGCCCTAAGAACTCAGATATAATGCATGCATGAGGTTGGTTGCTTTTGGATTAAGTTTAACCATTATCCAAAGTCCAAACCCGCCAGATAGCCAAAAAGAACCGATCGGAGATCATAGCCTTTTGTATTACCTTCGTTTTGACTCCAAAATTGGATAGTTGAGTCCGCAACGTACAAATGAGGCTACCCTAGGTAGAGATGGAACGCTATCAAGTATATATCATCTGGTAAATTCCCAGACGAAGAACACTCAAGAATCCAACTTACACATGTGTTTGCTGTTGGGAAATAAATACAGTATGGAAGAGGAAGACGAAGAAGTATCTACATGAATAACTGTTTATATATATATGGTGCGTGCTTTATAAAGTAATCAAGTTTATAAAGATATTTAAAGTAGAACAGAGATAATTATGAGTACCAAACATTTGTTTTATGTTCTTGTTTCTTCTCATCCTGTTGAAGCTAACAGAATCTTCAAAAAATACTCAGGTCAGTACGACAGTACTCAGTACTCAATACCTGAATCTCCATTAATCAATATAAGAAATCACATATATCAATTCACACATCTCTAAATGAAAACCCTACTATGGATTATGGAGTGGATCTAGCTAGAAAGAAAAGTTTTCAAGGAACTCATGACTTAATTAACATAACCGAGTACGATACTTTGGTTCAATCATACACTAGCTAATCAAGTTTTCTGCATCAGGAAGTTGAAGTAGAAACTAATCATACAGTTCATACTAACCAGAGTACCAAACCACGCATTCACATATATACATATCTAGAATTATTGGATTTCAACAGTAATATATATCTTATTATCATTTCACCAGGAAATTCGAACCACACAAATTCAATCATCTTCAAGCTAACGTTGAGTTGAAGAGACGCCAAATCTGATGATTAACAAGAGGAATCCATACACAGATCAGAGAGATAGAGCATAAGACCTTCTTCGTAACCAAATAGCTAGCTAGCTAGTAACTTAATTGTTCTTAAGTAACCTAATGACAGAAACCCTTATCCAACAAGATCCCAACTACAAGGATCACATAAACAAGAGAGAGAACTACAAACCGATCGATACAAGAACTAGAGAAACGATCTGATGCAGCTTTGATGGAACATACACAAGCAAATCGAAGTAGAGTCGGACCATGATGCTTGATTCCCCAAAAGCAAAGACTTGCAAAAATCTTTGAAATAGTCGGATCGGAAACACACTTTTCACTTGTTCATCACTGGCAACCAAAGAGAAAGCTGAGAACAGCTAGGGTAGATCTTTCTGGTTTTCCTTGAAAAGCTTTCTTCTTCTTCTTCTTTCTCCTTTGTTGGTGATAATGATGATGGTCTGGACTTTGTGGGGTGGTTGAGGAGGGGTTGGAGCAGAAGAAGATGGAGTGGGAGCAATGATGGCGATAAAGAAGGTAAGGAGAAGACAGCATGATTGCGTTTGGCCTCTGGCGTTGAAAGAAAGGCAGCTAAATTTCTAGGTTTTTTGTGCCTACCTCTCTCTTTCTCTCTTCTCTCTCTCTATCTGACATATGATAGAGAGAGAGAGAGAGAGAGAAAGTGTGTGTGATGATGATTTTCATTTATGAAGCCCGAGACTAAGAGAGAGATGTGGCTTAACCAGTCTCATCTGAACTCCAAGCGCGTGTGAAACAATATTGCGATTTTGGGCAAGTTAAACTTCGTCTTCTACCATTGAGAAAATTAGTGTGTTTTTTTCTCCAATGTCATACACAGTACAGTTACATATTTGACTAGCTTCTTGCTCTGGCGTCATAGTCCATGTTATCATGCGCCAGCTTCGACTAAGCTCATAATCTGTTATATTTCTCTTTGAAAATTACACTAGCAGCAGTTTCAGTTTGATTTAGTTGAGATGCAGTTTCAGTTTCAGTTTCAGTTTTGGTTGATCAATCTTAAACTTGCAAGTATGATTAATTAATTGATTAGAATCAATGTCCTATGTCAAGAGTTTTTCTTCGACGCAAAATAAGTAAACTAAATGAGGAAGTCTTTCTCGACGCGCGGATTAGTTTCTGGACGTGGTGAGCCTTTGATGATACCGTCGTTTATATTCTAAAAAAAGAAGAAAAAAAAGAAAAGAGGAAGCCAGTACAATGACAAGAAGTAAGGCAAAGCGATGATATAGTAGTTTATTTATAACAAAAAAGAAGACGGTTATATTTATTTCAATACGTAATTTAGTTATAATCAACACCTTACGGTTGAATATGTTACCAACACTTTTACTAATAACAATGTTGTGTGTATTGTACTGCTTAACTTCTATGTGAGAACTTATCTTGCATTTACCCTTATTGCATTAAGTTTAGCTGATGCCCATTTGTTATGCCAGGGATTGCCAGCTGCTTCAGGCTTCAGCTGCTTCAGTTTTTTCAGGTCATCATATTATCTGTATAATTGAAACACTTCAGAGTCTCATCAATATCAAAAGAAACCAAGGCCTGAAGCCATGTAATTTTCACCATTTTCTTTCATTGCTACGGTTGTATGCAACTAAATTACGGATGTAGTTCATCACACATTAGTAGAAAAAGATGGACGTACACAGGACTAATGATAGAAAACAACTAGTCGCAGTTCATATTCACATGTCTTCCAGACAAGATTACCTCCTTTTTAGCCCGATTCAACTTTAAACATAGAGAGAATTATCATTACACTAACTAACACTTCGTATCGTCTCAACTATCAACAGGAAGAAAGCATAGAATAACAAAAATTACACAACCCACCACCTAGAAAAGATTCAAAGAATACGGAAGTAAAAAGAAACAAAGGAGTTCAACTGTTGAAGGAAGAAGAAAGTGGGGTTGGGGACATGGTCCAAGAATCGACAACAAGAATGAAAGGCATGCCTGCAGCGAGTATGGGCCAATATTATGTCGTAGTCGATGGGTCTACACAACTATCTCATTGTCTGATGCACCTGACCGACCTTACCAGGAGTTTTTGGCTAACCTTACTCTAGGATGAGAGAACAGGTGCTTCTATTTCAGTCTCTAGGTATGTTTACAAAAATGTTCAAGATTAACATACAGAAGGGTGCATAGTGAATTACCCTCATTTTGACCCCAAAACAAAGCTCTCTGATTTCCAATGTAGCAGATCAGCCACTGAATATGTCAAGAGAGCATTCTATATACAGATAGGGTACAATCTATTTAGCATACAAGTCATACCGATGCTTGTTGAATCTTCCGAAGATATGATCTCATAGATTCCTGGATTGGAGATGCCAAAAGGGGTAGATGAGTTTCCGGATATGTTCAGGCTCAAGTTGATGATGTGAATGAATGTGAATTCTTGCTAACTAGGTATTGTATGTGCATGGTCTCTGCAGTTGGTAACTTCTGGTACAAGCTTAGGATCCAACCTAAGCAGTTGCATCTTCCTTTTCGTGGTTCTGTAAACCACACTCGAGTCTTATTGCTGCCAAGAGTTCAGGAGACACAGGAGCAACCTTTTTCCCAATTGTGTTCTTCTTATCATTATTTCCAGGACTATCTCCTGCACCCCAACCCCTGTAAAGAATAACTTTGCTTGGCTCCTGGGAGACTAAAACCGCACCTGTTGCTTGCTGTGGAAGAGAAACAATAAATTCATACAAGTTACAATGGAAGCACAGAATAGCCTAAACAAGAGAGATTCAGACAAGTTTAAATGGAAGCACAGAATAGCCTAAACTAGGGGAGAAAAAGAGAGGAATTTTTGTGCGCACCTCCAGCTTAAAAACAATTTCCCTTACTGAAGTTCCTTTTGCTCTGCCTTTGACATTTACTATGGCAAGAGGATGCCTCTCGAAGTGCGCTTTGATTGCTTTCGCAACACCAGTTACAATATTGTTCCTACCTAAGAAGTGATAACAACAGCACACTTCAGAAATAATGAGGTTGCATATAGATTAGGATTTTGGCAATCTATATACTAGGACATGTAATCATGAACCAATATAATGTCAGGGATAGTTAGCATTTTCAAAATAAGCATGAAAAAGAAAATCCATGGTGCGAAAGTAAGGTTCAGGTACAAACTAGAAATCAGTGCAGTACATTTCCTATCAAATAACAACTGTTTTAGCAAGAATAGTTTAACAATAAGAGGGAAATAAGAAAACTCAAAATGGAAAACAAATTACCAACAGCAAGCACAGGGCGTTTTTTCATCTTCAGGGCTTGCTTTCGCAGTAGAAGCCTCTCACTGTTGGACAAATGCACAGCTCTCGAGGGCATCTCATTTAATGTCTTTCTTACCATTGTTGGAACTGGAGATTTTGATTTAGTATTACCAGATCTACCTGATGATTCCAGCTCATAATCAAAAACACGATGCTGATTGTCAAGAATAGCAGAACTGCTCGGACCTTTTGACTGGAATCACCACAAAACCAGACAACATAAGAGGTTGCCAAATGGAATCACCAACTATCCTTGAAGAAAGTTGCATTGGAATCAATTGTAACCGAAGATCCTGGATCGACTTTACCACTCTCATTCTCATCACAGATAAAAGAGAAAATCTCCTTATCCTGTTGAGTGGCTAAATGGCTGTTAACTACAGCACCCGTTCCAACATTTAAATCCATCTGAGTCACCTGCGAATCTTGGTTATCTCTAGCATTGATAAACACTCCAGCTTCTTCTTTTATATCTTCGAACAAATCCACTTGGGTTTTACTTGTAACAGATTCATCTGAAGATACTGATTCAACTTTACCAGGCCCATCCTCATCGTAGGCCAAAGAGAAAGTAATCTCCTTACCTTGCTGTGTGGCTAACTGACCATTTATGACAGGACTCATTCCATCAAATAAATCCGCATCCGCATCTATACCATCAAGTTCTTGTTTGTCTCTAGCCTTGTTCAATATTCCAACTTCTCCTTTTACATTATTGAACAAATTTTCCTGGGATTCAATCGTAACTGATCCATTCGAAGACCTTGATTCCACTTCATCAGTCTCCTCTCCATCACAACTTGAAGAGAGACCATACCCCTCACCCTGTTGTGTGGCTAAGTGGCCTTTCACAACAGCAACCATTCCATCATTTAAATTCATGTTGGTCACATGAGATTCTTGTTTGCCTCTAGCCTTGAAAAACATTTATGCACTATATCAGATTATCAGATATCACTTTTGAAGAACAAAACTATAAGTTACAAATATTATACAGATGTCTGATACATTATCATACTTTGTAGTCTTTACCTTGAGATTCTCTTCATGCATACATTCTTCTGATTCAACATTATTTACCTCCTCCCTGACCTGATTTATGTGGCGCAAAAAAACTGTTAACTATAATCCAGCTAAATATCTGATGCACATCAAAGTATATAGTCATCAGATAGCTCACCAATTCCTTTGATTCATTAACTGGATGCATATTGTTTGAGTCCTTGCCTTTAACCTGGTTCAGGAAATTAATGTATAATTGTCTCTTTGATGTGCAAAAAAGCAAAAAGGATAGAGTAAAAATATTGAATTATAGAATAATAGGAAAGCTCACCACCAATTCCTCCAATTCATCTATGTTCTTGTTAAGCTTTAAAACATGAAGTTTCAAGGACTGCATTTCACAGCAGGAAAAAAAGAAAACAGAATCAGATGTTGAAGTAGACATGATAAAAGTAAGAACAATACAAAAGACTATGAAATAGCTTTCAACATCAAAAACAGTCAAGATTGTTCCAAGATCCTTGTCCTATAGATTTTACATGACAATGCAACTATATCCGTTATCTTTCAGGTCATTCTAAGATCAAAAGGCAGTGTTTCAGCCAAAATCAATCTAGAGGGGGGAATTAGAATTGATAGGATTAGACAACTTGGCCATTAATCCGGCCTCTATGAATGGACTTGCATCATATGATTCTTTCTATCTTTCTTTTTTCCTTAAAAATTTTAAGTTAGTGGATGCAGATTGATAATGACAAATAGATAAAACGCAAATTCTACCTCACGACGCTGTGCCTCAATAGAACGCTTCAGTGCTTCTCGTTTAGTCAGAAGTGTTTGAGGTCTCAAATTAGCAGGCCGGATATAATTTTTTCCACGGTACACGATGATTGCGTAACCCTTACTTACTCTCTCCACTGCCACAAGAATCCCACCACTTTCGGACTCTAAAGTTTGTGCTACTTGGTGAGCAGATTCAATGCTTTTCTCATTACAAATAATCTTCACGAGCTCCCTATATTTCCAATGGAGATGCATGTTTTCAATTGTCCCATCAAATACTCCTCGTCGACCTGAACATTTTAAGAGACTTTATTAATCTTTCTTGGCAATGATGCTGAAGGAGCCGCATAGTTTGATGGATTTTTAATATGGCCTATGATTCAGTCCTATAATAGGAATCAATGATAGAACAGCTGCTGAGTCCAAGAAAAGAGATAGTACAACTCACCCATTAGTAGGAAAGGCTTCATTTTCAAGCCAACCTTCCTTAGCATATATCTTTCCTCTTCAGTTATACCTTCTTTATCTATTTCAGGTTGCTGGGGACTCTCTGCTTTCTCCAGCTCCGCTAGAAGTTTCTCTGCTTTTTCCCTCTTTTCTAAAGCCTGTTCATTGCATATGTGCCATTTGTAAGACAAAAAAGCTGAACCAAAAGTGTTGTAAATGTAGCATCACAGAAAGTCATACCATGGACAATTTAATGCTGGCCCTACTGGCAGCTGCCTCAATAGATTTTAGCTTTCTTTTTTCAGATGGAAGACCACCGGTCAGATCATCTTTGGTTTCCAGTTCAGTCCTGGATTCATGATCCTGTGCCATTGTGGCAGAAATCCTCAACTTCCTACTCCGATTATCTGCATACATTACAGCCTTCCTCCGCTCTTCTATGGCAGAGGAAACTGCAGGAGGCAGAAAATCCTTTCCCCTGTATAAAACAATAAATTCCTTGTCCCGAGCAATCAGAGTTCCTCCAGTCAGCCTCTGCCAAAGAACATGTTCTAAGTTAAGCAACAGCCATAATGCGTTCTGGTTCCAATAAATAGAATATAGATACATTGAAGAAATATTCACACCTTCAACTCTTCAGCCATCAGCTCGCAATTAGTGTTCTGAACCCCTCTTTTAACAGCTACTTTGGCAATCTCACATTTTTCCCAGAGTTTGACAATGGACGTAGCCAACCCTTGAAGCTTTCTGTTTCTTCCTGTATAGGGAGAAAAGCTAGTAAACACAAATGTTGGCTGAAGAGAGTAAGAGTAGCGACATCATAATCCAAACTAACCTAATGCAAAATGAGTTGGCAAGGGTCGGGCAAGTCTCCTTATTGTGGTCATTTCATCATCTGTTAGCTTAGGTTGCAAGCCATACGGAAGAAGTCGGAAAGGCTTCCTGTATCCAGGTACAACAGCTGGTAGAAGGTCCCCATCAACCGGTAGAGGTTCATATCCCCACCAATCATTAAACCGCGGACCAAGTCCCTCTAACATGCGGTCAGCTTCTTCAGCAAGTTCTGCCTCGCCTGGAAGCTGAAACCGAAACCTATTTGCCAAACCAACCCCTTGTATTAAGGCTGGCTGAGTTTTTTCATCAGTTGGACTTGGTCCTGTCACAGAGTTTGCTTCATCGGTTCCTCCAGCATTAACTAGCGCATCACCAGAATCATCACTTGTCGAATCTTCACGCTTTTTACCCTTTAAAAAGTAAGGATACTTATAGTTCACCCCCCTATACAAAATTATCTTCGCTCCTGACCTCCAAACAACCAACCCTCCAGTTTTCCTCTGATAATGTCACCAACAAATACTAAAATTAACTAATTCCGCTATATAAACAATCACACTATATCACATTTCCGATATAATTCAAATCTGCAACAAGTAAAAACACATTGCAAACAAACAATCCCCATATCGAAAAGTCATGTACAACTCAAATAGCGAAAACGGATTCTTACCTCCAACAAGTCATGAGTCCTCTTCATGTTCAACCTACACAAATCCTCACAAACAAGCTTCACAACCTCTGACCGCCGCCAATTCTCATGAATCCCATTCACAATCCCCTCAGTAATCCCAGCCTTCCCAACCTTCACCTTCTTCTTCAGCTCAATCCCAACCGTCCTCAACCGCCTCAGCTCCGCCGCGGACAAGCTCATCTCCGCCAATGTCGGCACCTTCTCCTCCTTCTTCCTCTCCACCTCCTCCAGCCTCTTCAGCTCCCTCCTCATCTCATGAAACCTCGAAATTGCCCTCCAGGTCCCCGGCGCCGGGACCGGGTTCTCCGGCGTGCTCCAGCTCGGATGGATAGTGTGGCCGACGCGGTACTTGGGGAGAGTCTCCGGCAGAGGGACGAAGATTTCGCCGGCGGAGCTTGGGCCGGGTTTGGAGTCGGGTTTATTGTTGTCTTCGGCGAACCCGAGGCTGCGGAGCTTCTCGGCGATTCGTTGGATGGCGGAATTGGCGGCGAGGGTTTTGGAGTCGGCGGCGGAGCTCCGGATGGTGAATTGGGAGGGTTTGGGGGGTTTGGGGAAGGAGAAGAAGGGGGAGAAGGAGTGGAGGTCGGTTAGGGTTTTTGGCGGGAGAGAGGAGGAGGAGGAGGAGGGAAGGTGAGTTAGGGGGTGCAACATTTTTAGGGGGAGCTTAGAATTTAAAGACGAAGATGAAGAGGTGCATCGTCGGTGATTGTGAAGAGTGAAGACTTCAAGTTCAGGCGGGTGATATGGTTAACGAATCCAGTAACGACTATCTATCACTATCCTTACTCACGTGACTCGCTCGTGATATCTTCATATATCATCATATATATATATATATATATATATATATATATATATATATATATGTATGTATGTACAAAATAAAATGAAATGAAGCTCGTAATGAACTTCAATGAATCCCGGGCGGGTTGGTCTAGCGGAAACCTGCAACGTAGAGTGGACGTGACACGAACGTTATATTGGGTCATCTTGGGGCTCTAGTTATAATAGAATGTCTATGATTCGAACATGAGTGACACAGACGTTATGTTGGGGCTTAGGTCTCTTCTGATAATAGAACGTCGCTGATTCAAACCTAAATTTGTGAAAAATATTCATGATAATAGAATGTTGTTATTGAATATTCATTTTGTGAGTGTCTTGATATAATGCTAGTCGAATAAAGAATTCTGCAACCGTGTTCAACATTCGTCCCCCGCACTATTTTCTTGTTTATGAACTTTACAAGCCATTACTACTATTCTTTTAAGACATTTCGCCTCCGTGAAAAGCAGTCGGCATGTTGTGCTGTGCTGATACTCCCTCAGGAGGCAACCAATATCAGGATCTCTCTCTGGATCCCTAAAATGAGTCTTTCGGTAAATAATAGTCAATAACCGTTTCTATTGACGCAAGCTTGATAGTAAATTGCTATGTCTAACTCAGCTATGACATGCTGCTCACAGCATCGATCTCAGTAATGATCAAACCAAGATATATTGTAAAAGACGCATTAATGCAAAAGATATTGTAATCTCAATTTACCAAAGAATAGTTTCTTACACATGTAAACTGAAAGATAAACTACATATATGAACTATAATGCCTTCAGGACTGCTCCAGGACTCGGATCAATCTAATAACTAGCATAAAGCAACACTATGAAAACTGTCATAAATCAAAGAGCAGGGACACACAAATATAGCTCAAACAGAGACATAACAACATACTAGTAAACGAAAACCCACTGTTCTCACAACTAATGACTGTTGACAACAAAAGCTATATGTTAAGGGATTGTATAATATAGGTTTCTTCCACATTTCCGAAAAACCAACGGGGCATAATTGGTCAAGTGTTTTCAGTAACTCCTTCCCCAGTAGCTCCACTTTTTTGCTGGCTTTCCCGATGCAAAGCAAAGAGTTCCTTCAGGGAGTTCCGGGTGGCCAAAGGGCGAGCATAGTAACTTTGCTTCTCCATTTTCACTTTTTGTTCGGGCTTTGACGTTATCTTCTACTTCAGGTCCATCACACCAAGGAGCCAGGATCAGTTTCTTGTTGCTCAAAGCTACCGTAAATTCATCCCATGTTCTAGCAACCTGAATAGAAGCATCCCGTTTTTGTTTTGCAACGTCAAAGAGATTTTGTTGAATTTTATCAAACATGTCGTTTACTTCCTCGACCAAGTTGACCACAGAAATGTCCAATTCCGCACAATTGTCACGCCGAACACAGCATACTTGTATCTTTTCCAAATATTTTTCTCCAACTTCAATCCTCAGAGGAACACCTTTTAATTCCCAATGTGAATGCTTCCAATCAGGCGAGTAGTTCTCCCTCAAATCAGCCTCAGCACGAAATCCAGCTTCACTCAACTGCGCAACAATTTTCAAGCATGCATCACTTACGACAGATGTATCCACATCCTTACAAGGCACAGGAATCAAAATGGCCTGGATAGGTGCTACTTTTGGTGGCAATACCAAGCCTTTGTCATCTCCATGCACCATTACCATCAGTCCAATCGTTCGAGTAGTATAACTCCAGGAGTTTTGCCAAATCATTGCTTTTTCTCCCTTTTCATTTTCATAAGTAATGTCCAAGTTTTGACCTAGACAATTTGAACTGGCTCCTTGTATACCGCAGCCAGTATTGGGAACAAAAGCCTCCACACTTGTGGTGTAAAGAGCACCGGCAAGTTTCTCAGTCTCTCTCTTTTTTCCCTTCACAACTGGAATTGCCAAATATTCCTCATATATTCTTCTGTACAGTTCCAATATCTCAAGGACCTCTTTATCTGCCTCTTCCTTTGTTGCAAAAGCTGTGTGGCCTTCTTGCCAAAGAAACTCACGACTCTTGATAAATGGAGTGGGATTGCCAGACTCCCATTGCACCACATTGCACCACTGATTCAGCTTCAATGGCAAGTCCCGATGTCCCCTAATCCACTTCGAAAAATAAGGATTCATAAGAGTCTCACTCGTCGAACGGATTGCAATAGGCTCTTCTAATTCAGATTTTCCGGACTTTGTGACCCAAGCAACCTCTGGAGCAACCCCCTCTATATGTTCCTGCTCTTTTTTCAGACCAGTAGGGGGGACGAACAAGGGAAAGTAGCAGTTTTTAATCTTCATTTTCTTTATTTCTGCATCGAAAAATGCTTTCATGGTGTCCCATATTGCCATTGTCCACGGCCTCAAAATATAACATCCAGAGATGTCATAGTATTCAATCATCTCACTGAGAACAACAACCTCCGAATACCACTCCCCGAAATTCTCATTCTTCTTCTTCTTGATCAGACCCATGCCGGTTTCTTTCTCCACGTCCTTTTTCTCACCTCTCCTAAATATATCCTCCTCCGCGTCCTTCTTCTCACCGCTCCCCAAACAAAATTTTAATAGAAAAGTAGTTGAAAACCAACCCAAGCATACAAACCCAACTACAGAGAGACCAGAGGATAATTGAAACCTCATAGTCAAATCAATGGGAGTCAGATACTTGGATATATTTTGAGAGAATAATTTTGTGATGTACGTGAATTGGACTCGCGAGGAGGACATATATATACAGATACAATCCGTGTAACATAAGGTAAGTAGGGTGAGTAGTATCCTAATTGAAGTCTAATTAACCTGATTACACGAATATCCTAAATATACAAGGAAACTACCACGAGGAATGTCCTAAATATACAAGGAAAGTATGACGACTCGGACAAGATAGAAGAGGGGAATCTAGTGGCTGCATTCACGACTTTTCGTTGCTAGCTAAGATTAGGAACATTTAGTTCAACTGGGAGAAAGCTAGGAGGCCATTTTGGTCCATGGAATCAAACCCTTGAGAAAGGAGTAATTACCTTCTATTGCTTAGAAACCAAAAGAAAAGAGAGGGAAAGGAAAGTGATTCCTAAATGGAATGAAAATTGTGGAAAATGGTTCCCTCCCCCCACACCATGGATTCACTTTCCCTCTCAAATTCTAAGCATTTATTTTCTATTATTTTCTAAAATTGTGGCCATGTTTTATGTCAAGCCTACTACTCAAGAATAAATTCCAATTGCATTTCTGGCTTTTCCAAACATTGGAAAGGAAAGTTGCAATTTCTCATGTCAAAGGAAAATTAGAAGAACTTCTTTCCTTTCCTTTCCTTTCCATTCCCTGAACCAAACGAGACATTAGAGGAAGAAGAGAGGGTAGCATCCTCAAAGAGAGAGATTGAAGAGAATGCTTACGTTAGGAAGTGATCTGCTACTCAATTATCAGCTCGACCTATTTGTTCAATTTAACTGGAATCGCAGGACCTTGTCTAACAAAACTATCTAACGAGCATCAGCTCTCCTCCAACTATCTAACGAGCATCAGTTTCCAGATATGTTCAGGCTCAAGTCGATGATGTGAATGAATGTGAATTCTTGCTAACAAAGTATTGTATGTGCATGGTCTCTGCAGTCGGTAACTTCTGGTACAAGCTTAGGATCCAACCTAAGCAGTTGCATCTTCCTTTTCGTGGTTCTGTAAACCACACTCGAGTCTTATTGCCGCCAAGAGTTCAGGAGACACAGGAGCAACCTTTTTCCCAATTGTGTTCTTCTTATCATTATTTCCAGGACTATCTCCTGCACCCCAACCCCTGTAAAGTATAGCTTTGCTTGGCTCCAGGGAGACTAAAACCGCACCTGTTGCTTGCTGTGGAAGAGCGACAATAAATTCATACAAGTTACAATGGAAGCACAGAATAGCCTAAACAAGGGGAGAAAAATTTCTGTGCGCACCTCCAGCTTAAAAACAATTTCCCTGACTGAAGTTCCTTTTGCTCTGCCTTTGACATTTACTATGGCAAGAGGATGCCTCTCAAAGTGCGCTGTGATTGCTTTCACAACACCAGTTACAATATTGTTCCTACCTAAGAAGTGATAACAACAGCACACTTCAGAAATAATGAGGTTGCATATAGATTAGGATTTTGGCAATCTATATACTAGGACAAGTAATCATGAACCAAAATAATGTCAGGGATAGTTAGCATTTTCAAAATAAGCATGAAAAAGAAAATCCATGGTGTGAAAGTAAGGTTCAGGTACAAACTAGAAATCATTGCAGTACATTTCCTATCAAATAACAACTGTTTTAGCAAGAATAGTTTAACAATAAGAGAGAAATAAGAAAACTCAAAATGGAAAACAAATTACCAACGGCAAGCACAGGGCGTTTTTTCATCTTCAGGGCTTGCTTTTGCAGTAGAAGCCTCTCACTGTTGGACAAATGCACAGCTCTCGAGGGCATCTCATTTAATGTCTTTCTTTCCATTATTGGAACTGGAGATATTGATTTAGTATTACCAGATCTACCTGATGATTCCAGCTCATAATCAAAAACACGATGCTGATTGTCAAGAATAGCAGAACTGCTCGGACCTTTTGACTGGAATCACCACAAAACCAGACAACATAAGAGGTTGCCAAAGAGAAGAAGATAAACTAATATCAACTAGCATAAGACATCTTTATATTACCATAACATCTTCACGGCAAATGAAACCTTCAACTTCTCTATTTCTATCCTTGAAGAAAGTTGCATTGGAAGAATCAATTGTAACTGAAGAACCCGGATCGACTTTACCAGTCTCATTCTCATCACAGATAAAAGAGAAAACCTCCTTATCCTGTTGAGTGGCTAATTGGCTGTTAACTACAGCACCCGTTCCAACATTTAAATCCATCTGAGTCACCTGCGAATCTTGGTTGTCTCTAGCATTGATAAACGCTCCAGCTTCTTCTTTTATATCTTCGAACAAATCCACTTGGGTTTTACTTGTAACAGATTCATCTGAAGATACTAATTCAACTTTACCAGGCCCGTCCTCATCGTACGTCGAAGAGAAAGTAATCTCCTTACCTTGCTGTGTGGCTAACTGGCCGTTTATGACAGGACTCATTCCATCAAATAAATCCGCATCTATACCATCAAGTTCTTGTTTGTCTCTAGCCTTGATCAATATTTCAACTTCTCCTTTTACATTATTGAACAAATTTTCCTGGGATTCACTCATAACTGATCCATTCAAAGACCTTGATTCCACTTCACCAGTCTCCTCTCCATCACAACTTGAAGAGAGAGTACCCCTCACCCTGTTGTGTGGCTAAATGGCCTTTCACAACAGCACCCATTCCATCATTTAAATTCATGTTGGTCACATGAGATTCTTGTTTGCCTCTAGCCTTGAAAAACATTTATGCACTATATCAGATTATCAGATATCACTTTTGAAGAACAAAACTATAAGTTACAAATATTATACAGATGTCTAGCACATTATCATACTTTTTAGTCTTTACCTTGAGATTCTCGTTATGCATACATTCTTCTGATTTAGCATTATGAAAAAAATTCAGTTTACTACCCTGAACTTTAGGTCTAAAATCAGTTTGATACCTCATCTTTTTTTTTAATCAGTTTCATACCTAAACTTTCAAAATGACATCAATCTCGACCAAAATGACTAAAATAGCCCTGGTTAATCTTTTTACCCTCTCTCTCTATCTCTCTCTCTCCCTGCCTCCAAATCCACCACATGGCCGGCGCCGGCATCCACCCCTACCACCAGCAATGGGCCCCGGCGGCAGCCCCTCCTCCTCCCCCGGCCGTCGCCGCTGCCATTCTTAACTCTGAGAGGGTAAAAAGATTAACCAGGGCTATTTTAGTCATTTTAGTCAAGATTGATGTCATTTTGAAAGTTTAGGTATGAAACTGATTAAAAAAAAAGATGAGGTATCAAACTGATTTTAGACCTAAAGTTCAGGGTAGTAAAGTGAAATTATCTCTAGCATTATTTACCTCCTCCCTGACCTGATTTATGTGAGGCAAAAAAAACTGTTAACTATAATCCAGCTAAATATCTGATGCACATCAAAGTATATAGGCATCAGATAGCTCACCAATTCCTTTGATTCATTAACTGGATGCATATTGTTTGAGTCCTTGTCTTTAACCTGGTTCAGGAAAATAATGTATAATTGACTCTTTGATGTGCACAACTCGAATAGAATTATGAAAAAGCAAAAAAGGATATAGTAAAAATATTGAATTATAGAAAAATAGGAAAGCTCACCACCAATTGCTCCAATTCATCTATGTTCTTGTTAAGCTTTAAAGCATGAAGTTTCAAGGACTGCATAAAATGCAAATTCTACCTCACGACGCTGTGGGTCAATAGAACGGTTCAGTGCTTCTCGTTTAGTCAGAAGTGTTTGAGGTCTCAAATTAGCAGGCCAGATATAATTTTTTCCACGGTACACAATGATTGCATAACCCTTGCTTACTCTCTCCACTGCCACAAGAATCCCACCACCTTCGGACTCTAAAGTTTGTGCTACTAGGTGAGCAGATTCAATGCTTTTCTCATTACAAATTATCTTCACGAGCTCCCTATATTTCCAATGAAGATGCATGTTTTCAATTGTCCCATCAAATACTCCTCGTTGACCAGAACATTTTAAGAGACTTTATTAATCTTTCTCGGAAATGATTCTGAAGGAGCCGCATAGTTTGATGGATTTTTAATATGGCCTATGATTCAGTCCTATAATAGGAATCAATGATAGAACAGCTGCCGAGTCCAAGAAAAAAGATGGTATAACTCACCCATTAGTAGGAAAGGCTTCATTTTCAAACCAACCTTCCTTAGCATATATCTTTCCTCTTCAGTTATACCTTCTTTATCTATTTCAGGTTGCTGGGGACTCTCTGCTTTCTCCAGCTCCGCTAGAAGTTTCTCTGCTTTTTCTCTCTTTTCTAAAGCCTGTTCATTGCATATGTGCCATTTGTAAGACAAAATAGCTGAACCAAGAGTGTTGTAAATGTAGCATCACAGAAAGCCATACCATGGACAATTTAATGCTGGCCCTACTGGCAGCTGCCTCAGTAGACTTTAGCTTTCTTTTTTCAGATGGAAGACCACCGGTCAGATCATCTTTGGTTTCCAGTTCAGTCCTGATCCTGTGCCGTTGTGGCAGAAATGCTCAACTTCCTACTCCGATTATCTGCATACATTACAGCCTTCCTCCGCTCTTTTATGGCAGAGGAAACTGCCGGAGGCAGAAAATCCTTTCCCCTGTATAAAACAATAAATTCCTTGTCCCGAGCAATCAAAGTTCCTCCAGTCAGCCTCTGCCAAAGAACACATTCAAAGTTAAGCAACAGCCATGATGTGTTCTGGTTTCAATAAATAGATACATTGAAGAAATATTCACACCTTCAACTCTTCAGCCATCAGCTCGCAATTAGTGTTCTGAACCCCTCTTTTAACAGCTACCTTGGCAATCTCACATTTTTCCCAGAGTTTGACAACGGACGCAGCCAACCCTTGAAGCTTTCTATTTCTTCCTGTATAAGGAGAAAATCTAGTAAACACAAATGTTGGCTGGAGAGAGCAGAGTTATAACATCATAAGCCAAACTAACCCAATGCAAAATGAGTTGGCAAGGGTCGGGCAAGTCTCCTTATTGTGGTCATTTCATCATCTGTAAGCTTAGGCTGCAAGCCATACGGAAGAAGTCGGAAAGGCTTCCTGTATCCAGGCACAACAGCTGGTAGAAAGTCCCCATCAACCGGTAGAGGTTCATATCCCCACCAATCATTAAACCGCGGACCAAGTCCCTCTAACATGCTGTCAGCTTCTTCGGCAAGTTCTGCCTCGCCTGGAAGCTGAAACTGAAGCCTATTTGCCAAACCAACCCCTTGTATTAAGGCTGGCTGAGTTTTCTCATCAGTTGGACTTGGTCCTGTCACAGAGTTTGCTTCATCGGTTCCTACAGCATTAACTGGCGCATCACCAGAATCATCACTTGTCGAATCTTCATGCTTTTTACCCTTTAAAAAGTAAGGATACTTATAGTTCACCCCCCTATACAAAATTATCTTCGCTCCTGACCTCCAAACAACCATCCCTCCAGTTTTTCTCTGATAATGTCACCAACAAAAACTAAATTTAACTAATTCCGCTGCATAAACAATCACACTATATCACATTTCCGATATAATTCAAATCTGCAACAAGTAAAAACACATTGCAAACCTACAATCTTCATATCAAAAAGTCCCGTACAACTAAAATAGCGAAAACGGATTCTTACCTCCAACAAGTCATGAGTCCTCTTCATGTTCAACCTACACAAATCCTCACACACAAGCTTCACAACCTCCGACCGCCGCCAATTCTCATGAATCCCATTCACAATCCCCTCAGTAATCCCAGCCTTCCCAACCTTCACCTTCTTCTTCAGCTCAATCCCAACCGTCCTCAACCGCCTCAGCTCCGCCGCGGACAAGCTCATCTCCGCCAACGCTGGCACCTTCTCCTCCTTCTTCCTCTCCACCTCCTCCAGCCTCTTCAGCTCCCTCCTCATCTCATGAAACCTCGAAATTGCCATCCAGGTCCCCGGCGCCGGGACCGGGTTCTCCGGCGTGCTCCAGCTCGGATCGATAGTGTAGCCGACGCGGTACTTGGGGAGAGTCTCCGGCAGAGGGACGAAGATTTCGCCGGCGGAGCTTGGGCCGGGTTTGGAGTCGGGTTTATTGTTGTCTTCGGCGAACCCGAGGCTGCGGAGCTTCTCGGCGATTCGTTGGATGGCAGAATTGGCGGCGAGGGTTTTGGAGTCGGCGGCGGAGCTCCGGATGGTGAATTGGGAGGGTTTGGGGGGTTTGGGGAAGGAGAAGAAGGGGGAGAAGGAGTGGAGGTCGGTTAGGGTTTTTGGCGGGAGAGAGGAGGAGGAGGAGGGAAGGTGAGTTAGGGGGTGCAACATTTTTAGGGGGAGCTTAGAATTTGAAGACGAAGATGAAGAGGTGCGTCGTCGGTGATTGTGAAGAGTGAAGACTTCAAGTTCAGGCGGGTGATATGGTTAACGAATCCAGTAACGACTATCTATCTCTATCCTTACTCACGTGACTCGCTCGTGATATCTTCATATATCATCATATATATATGTACAAAATAAAATGAAATGAAGCTCGTAATTAACTTATATATATATATATATATATATATATATATATAGTCCCTATCCAGAGCGAAGCTTCGCTCTGGAATTAACGTGCGAAGGTCCTTATTTGACTCACTTTTCGGTCATATTTTTCGATCATACCCGGTCAGTGTCTAGATACATATCGTATGATCATCCTTACAAAGTTTCATCCAGTTTGGTGATCGTTTGCACACCGAATCAGATAAAATAAATCAATAGAACAAAATCTGTCCAAGTAGAACCGTTGGAGTAAATCATGATTATGGAGGCTTAAACGGTCACCAAACTGGATGAAACTTTGTAAGGATGATCATACGATATGTATCTAGACACTGACCGGGTATGATTGAAAAATATGACCGAAAAGTGAGTCAAATAAAGACCTTCGCACGTTAATTCCAGAGCGAAGCTTCGCTCTGGATAGGGACTGTATATATATATATATATATATATATATATATATATATATATATATATATGTCTAGCGGAAACATGCAGCGTGGCGCGGACGTGACACGAAAATTATATTGGGTCATGTTGGGGCTCTAGTAATAATAGAAGGTCAATGATTTGAACATGAGTGACACAAACGTTATGTTGGGGCTTGGGTCTCTTCTGAGGAGACGTCTGGAATGCTCCGGAGTGTCCGTGCTCTGTATTTGTCTACTGACAGAAGTAAATTAGTAAAAACAAGATTTTACCACTTGTGTGCAAACACGCCGAAGCTAAGAGCGTCGTGCTTGGGATTATAATTTTTCGTTGCTCTTCCTTTCTTTTCGTTTCTCTTTATCTTTTCTCATCCCCCTGTAATGGCTGCTGTACTACCGTTCTCTGCAAATGGCCAACACGACCCAGGCCCAATTAATTGCCGACTTCATCGATCGTACTCGACTCCACCCATCCAAACATTTCGCCCTTCGACGGCATCCACGTCGATCTCTCAAACATAGAGACGCGACACGTAGAGCAGCCTTCTCTGAGAGATCCGATATCAAAAAAACTATTCTGGGCATCCATTTGTTGTTGTGTAGCAAGTTTTCCATGAAGGAGGCCGCGACTATTTCCAACAGCAGCCCTCAACTTCGTCTTCGACTTCCTCTATTCTCCAGTCACTTCATTTCCATCTGGTACTTATCAAAGCTCCCATCTTTGTTTTGCTTTGTTTGGTTCTGGTTTTTAGAGTCAATAATCTATATTTATGTCTTCTGTTTTTTCCTTTTCCAATTCTCCAGCTGTTTGTGGCTGCCAATATAGGCAACCAATTGAAGCTTCTTCAACACAACTCAACGCTGCCCAAATTCGCCTCTGAATTGCGCTTCAAAAACTTACCGACGATGTGCATATCACGCGCTCAAAAACCCGAGGAAGACTAACGGTGGACTCACGCCTATTTTTTACAGGAGCCAATGGACGAGCGACACGTAAGGCGGACAAACGCGGAGCACAGACGCTCCGGATAGACCTGTAAATGGACCGGATCTAGAGCGGATCTACCTAGATCCGGATCCGGATCCGTAATAGAAATTTTGGATCCGGATCCGACCCGTTACCCGCCGGATCTTTGATAGCTAGATCCAAATCCGGATCCGGCGGGTTAACAAATACCCGACCCGTTAATTCGATCCGTTTATGATTATAAATATTTTCAAATTTTAAATAATAATTTCTTAATTTTATCATAAATTTTCATAAAACACTAATGAAATATTATAACAAAATAAATGTTTACATCAAAAGTTGAATTACATGGCCAAAATACTTCTTAACAATAAACTAATATATTCAAAATACTAAACCTCCAATGTATTTAGCAAAGAGCATAAAAAAAAACATAGGCATCGTAACTTTCAACTTCATCAAATGATCATACTTTAGACGCAATTTAGACGTTTAGGTTATCCAAATAATTATTATATTATTTAATATTTATCAATAATATTATATTTATAAAAATATTATTTAATTATTTTTAAACGGATCCGGGTCCTTAACGGATCAACTGGTCTAATTTTCGATCCAAACCCGTTTAAAAACCACGGGTCCGGAGCGGGTCCGGATTAAGATCCGGTCCATTTACAGGTCTAGCTTCGGAGCATTCCAGAACTCACCCTCTTCTGATAGTAGAATGTCGCTGATTTGAACTTAAATTTGTGAAAGATATTCATGATAATAGAATGTTGTTCTAGAATATTCATTTTTTATGTGTCTTGGTATAATAGTTGAAGAAGGAATTCTGATTTCACGTAGGATGTTGTTATAATAGAATGTTGTTTTAGAATATTCATTTTGTCTTATGTCTGCTAAGGATGTCTTTATTTATTCTTATAGTGCGGATTTTCACTTTAGACTCATTTTTCAATCGAATTTTCACATCTTCATTGTCTAGTCTTTAAATACTAATGTGTAGACCATCTTTGCAAATTTTTAACTAATTTAATAATCGTTAAGGCCTTTAAAATTGATTTTTCTATTATAAACATGAACGGTTCAAGTTTGACAGAATTTAGTTCGTCCATTAGTTTAATAGAGTTTGAGTGCGTTAACGATTATCAAATTAATTGAAAATTTACAGAGATGATCTACACATTATTTCATAAACACTAGACCGTGGAGATGTGAAAATTCGATTGAAAAACGAGTCTAAAGTGAAAATCTGTACCATAAGAATAAATAAGAATGTTCTTACCTGAGAAAATCTCTATAAGGTGAAATATATGAATCAAACACAAATGAAGAGCTTGTCAATTTCCACTGTATCACCTTTTTCAGCTTACAACACAGAAAACTGAGTTCCCTTGTACAAATAATGTTCTCTCCTGTTATTTAATCAAATTATACGATAGCAGATTTCTGTGACAATTCATAGAAATACATGATTATATACATTTGTTTCTTTTCATTTACACAGGTTCACTGTACACAATCCAAATGATCCAACTCATAACAATTCGAATTCAAGCTGAACCACAGCCGGATGATCAATCACAGGTTGAAGGCATGTTCTGTCCTGTAGAGGACCAAAATCAATTTCAGGAAGTAGGATAAGAAAAGGAAATTAATGATAAACACTTTAAAGTTGAGACACTAAACCATATTATTTCTTCATTTATTCATCAGATTACATTCATGTTTTTGGTTCTACTGTATATTATCTACTCTATTTTGTCTGCTTGACACTTACAATTTGGCTTGAAGGTATTGGTCCACTGTGAGAGGTTTTGGACCCCCAAACCAATCGATCAAAAAGATATTCTCGATGTCTAATTTGAAGAACTGGAAGTTGTGACCCTTGGGCCAGTCTGTTAATCATCCAACAATAATAAAGATCAATATAGTTCATGAGCAACATATGAAATGGTGAGAAGGTGGTTATAGACACAAAAGATGTAATATTGTGTGTACTTACATTTCATCTCTGGATGCTTTGAGAACAAGGCCTTTTTAGCAATTTCTTTTTCTTTGGGACTTCCATTGGCATACCTCAACTAAAATCAGAAACTCTGGGTTAGTAAACTTAGCGTAATACCTCTTTTTACATATCTGTTATTTTAGCATATAATGAATCAACTCAATGTTGCTACACACCTTTCCTGTAAGTGTAATCTTTGCACAGGTGGGATTCTCAGGGTCGACTTTGCCACAGGTTCCAATAGGATGCTCACTAATTGTCAATGAAGCCCTTTGGTCTTTCCCTGCATTTCTTGCAGTCGGATCAAGAGTTGTCAAGTAGAAGTATGGGATACCGCTGCCTTTTCCAGGTTCCCCATCGCTAAATGAAACCACATTCCTGCATTGTATTTGATGATCAATTTGATGCAGGAACATCATAGGAGTTGCAGTAACAAATAAACAAGTGATACGAGATTCTGAGGCAAATAGAAAACAATTGTCCAGCAAGGCATAGGAATGAAGCTCTTAATCAAAGAACGATATGTGTAACACACACAGACACTGTCTTGTCATTTGTCAATGGTGATCTGAATTTTTTGGACAATATTTTCTTTTGAGGAGCGCAAAGAAAGAAAGGTTCGGGCTCAATCCAGTACTAATACTATTCAGTTATGAGCTATACTTGAACTTAATGTGTGACAAAAAAGACACCAAAACTGGTAATATTATCTAAAGAGAGCAAAGCTGAAACACATACACATCATCGATGAGGACTAGGATAACATAGACAAGAGTCACAAAATTATAAAAGAGAAAATCTTACCCAAAGGGTGCTCCTCCCAATTCACCTGAGATGGTACTGCAAACACAGAAACCAGAAGTAAGATTCAAATTTCAAATCCAAGCTTCCAAACACAAAGATAATACATAAGCAAACACAAGTCAAAATCTTTACAAGCTTGGAAAGCAGCAGACAGTTTCACCTTCCATATCACACTTTTTTTTTCAGCCAAAATGAATAATCTTTTCAGATCTTACTGATAGGATGATATCCTGAAAAATTTCAACAACAGTAAACTTCCTGTCTTTCTTTCTTCAACCTGATTTATAGCAACCATCTTGTTCCAACTAAGTCAATCAAAAAAATCTATGTACCTAAACACCTGATTTCATTACCGCACAAAATTGAATCTCTAACTAATCAAATAGCCAATAAAAATTTTAATAAATTAATTCCTCCTCCTCAATCAGCAGCCTCAGAAAAAACCAGTTACACTAAGAAAGCTGAGGTGCCCTGATCAATTATTACTGTAACAATAAGATAGAAGCACAGAGATAGAGATAGAGAGTAAAATTACTTCAAGACACCCCAGGAGTTCTGAGAGACAAGCCAACGAGCAGTAGCAGCAGCATTTTTGGGGCTGGGTTTATCCTTCGCTGATAGAAGCCTCCCGTGTACAGCTTCATGCATACCCAGCAACACAGAAACCACGTAGATTACAGAAACCAAATGAACAAGCGCTTTAATCTTCATGACTCTCTGGTTTTGATCTTGGTCTTCGTGAACAGAAATAAAGGAGACGAGTTTGTACAGTACCGGACCAGAATCCAAGTATTTATACACAAGAAAGTTCACGGGGAGGTTGTATCCTCTGCAACGCGGTCTAGTGGGAGTTGTTTCTACAGCTAGAGCTGAACCAATAAGAGGCAATTTTGATCATTTCTAATTTGCTAGAGCAAGGTGACTATATGGTTGTGTGTAGCGAATCATAGAACATAGAAATGTAGAATGATAGCAAGGAGGTGGGTCCGCTGTATCGGTTTGGGCCTATCCGGATAATGCCTTTGTCTTATCCAGCCCACATTTTTCTATATTTTATTTTCATTTCATGGAAATTCTTGTATGCACGACGTGTATTTACACGACACAATCTTAACCGTTCATAACAATTCATATGTTTGACCACCATATTTCTATATTATTTTTTCTAATCCTCATCATCCATGTATGTATGTGAAGATACACGCCGTGTACTAAAGACACTCTCTTCATTTCAATGATTTCGTTTTGTTAGAGATGTTTCACATGAATTGTCAAGATCACAAAGTCAAGACCATAACTGATAAGACGAGTGAAGTTTACTGGTGACAGGTACTTGCTTGAGATAGAAGAACCCAATGAAACGTGGATAATGAAGTTGAATGAATTGTTGATACAAGAAGATATCCTCCATATGAGTCGTATAGTAAGCATATGAAATCAATAATATATCTACTATCCCCTCTTAAGTAATTGAACTCGAGGTTATTTACAAATAAGTCGTTAGTTTATAAATTCTATAGATTTTACGTTCATGCATGTTTGTATATGTAAACACATGATGATTATGTATATGTTATGTATATAGATCATATGCTTATTTCGACATAATGCATGTGTCATACATTTCGAATAACTACACGTGTCATCATAGTATTATATAGTTAAGAAGTATCGGATCTAATCCAAAAGGTTGGTGAGGTTAAGACCTCATAGTCTATTTAGGCGAAACTTTAACCGAGCTCTCACCCGTTTTATTACATTATATCATAGTGTTTGAAGTCACTTGTTCAAATATTTTTGTAGCTTTTTGTTTCTTATGTTCAAGTTTGCATCTTTCAACATATACACATAGAAGCTAATTTTATCACAGAAAGTGTTGAAGCTAAGGCATTTTGTTTCTGTTTCTCTAGTTTGGATTCATTGTTTTTCTTTTTTGGTGTATGCAACATTATTTCATTCAAATAAGCTAGAAACGAAAGTTAGTCGGGGTTTTGCTTTGTATTAACCGCTAAATCGAACCAACCCGACGTGCCCGCCCATGATCGGATCCATCTGAATGCAACCTACTACACCATACCGCTCCCGTTTTCACAGAACCATCCTCCTCATACTCTCACATTTTTCTCATCACAAATAAAAAATACCCAACAGTCCACTATGGTTTTTTTTATGAGAGAAAGGAAATTACAAAGAGAAACCTCTACAACAGCTTATATTAAAACGATCAAAATTAAATGCATTAAGCGCAGAGAGTGGGAACTTACGATTCAAGAGAGTTGGATATGGGACTTGATGCCCCAAGCTAGCCATTGCATAGCCACAAAATTTGCTTCCCGAGGGACATACTTGAAGGTGATCTCTTGAAGGGACATACTTGAAGGGACATACTTGAAGGTTGTATTAAGTCGTCTTTTTTGGACCATCTAAATACATTGCTTCCACTGACAAAAACAAAAAGAAAAAGTCCACCATGACACGCACCCTTCACAACAAGGTGCCTCAAGACCCCGACCGTCTCACATATCAAAGTCCGCTGACCCGAGAAAGGAAGGAACCAAGCCATGGGATTCCTCACCTTCGCTGCCGCAGGCTTCGGCCTCATCCTCATGGGCACATTCGAAGCCATCGCTTCCACCACCACCACCACCTCATCTCCACCCTCCGATCTCCCCCAATCCAAACCCCAAACGACGCCGTCCAGATCCTCCTTCATCTACTTCCTCTCCGCTTCCCTCCTCTCCTTCCTCTTCATCCTCAACTCCCTCATCTCCTTCTTCGACGCCGTGAACTCCAACGACCGGGTCGGGTCGGCCCAGCAGCTCCAGGTCGCCGCGATCGCCGCCCTCTTCCTCCTCTACTCCCTCACCGGCCTCCTCACCCTCAACAACTCCTCCTTCCCTTCCTCCCTCCTCAACCTGATCGGCCTTTTCGCGTTCGTCGAAGAGTTCATGTACTTTTATCTCCGGAGAAAAGACACCGTCGGAATCGAGAACCGCTACTTCGACATGCTGCTGGTGCCGATCTTCGTCTGCTTGTTCGCCACGCTTCTTCAATTGCGCAACAACTCTAGTTCGGTAATCCCCAACTTGGTTCGAGGAGTGGGGCTGGTGCTGCAGGGGCTGTGGTTCTTTCAAATGGGGCTTTCGATTTACACGCGTTGGATGGCGGATGGGTGCGTGTTGAAGGAGAAGAGCAGGGGGAATTATACGGTCAAGTGTAAGGGCCATCCGGAGTATCATAGGGCGAGAGCTATCGCGACGCTTCAGTTTAACTGCCATTTGGCTCTGATTGTGGTTTTGGTTGTTGGGGTGTATTCGGTTGTGGTGAGGAAGACAGGAGGTGGTGGTGGTGGGGGTGATTTTTCGAGGTATAAGCCGCTTGGGGCGGAAATGCAGCATCAGATTGATAGTCAGGGGCAGTTTACTTTGGATTCTGATGAGGAGGAGGAGGAGGTTAGAGAAGAGGGTAAAGTGGTTAGGAACAAGGCTGGCGGGGAAGTGGAATTGGGTGCGAATGGTAATGGTATTCATACATGAGGTAAAATCTCGCCAGTTTTGATGTAGTGAATGTAAAAGTCTCACATTTTGTTTTTTGTTCTTGTTCCATGTATTTCATACAAGTGAGTTGGGGTGTTCTGGTTTTCAGCTTAGCTCAGTGTGATACATCAGTTGTGCATGCATTACCATTGTTGTTGTATGGGTTGAACATTGATAATGAGTAGCTAGATATATTTTATAGATGAGCTTATGTAGTGTGATTTGGATGAATGTTGACACTTTGCACAGATGTTATAATTCTTGAGTGTATGATTTTAAACAACTTTATAGTGTGTCAACTGCCATTGGGTTATACAATATATGGATAAGATGATCAAATGTTGTTACTGTTTGATAATGTTTGTGATGAAGTAATTGGAAGTGTGTTGTTCTGTGTTTGCAATTTGGTTGCTATAGTTCTGTCGCTTCTGTGTAGATTATCAGGTCGACTGACATGTTAGGACTAACTTACTTCTTCCTCTGCACTGGAGTATGAAATATTGGTGCGTAAATCTATCTTTGTGCACCACTCCCATCCCAAATATCATAAAGAGGACAATTGAAATTCTACTTATATAGTTGGTGTTTAAGCTGGAAGAGGGAATGTACATAGGAGCAGGGTAAACATTGACTTTCTGTTTTAGCTACAGAAGTTTGCCTAATTCCTCATTTCACTAGTTTAGATGAAACTGGCTTCTATTGCTTGCTTGATTTTGTTCCATTGCTTCAAAATTATGGATTTGAGGACAATAGCCATGTTTCTCAGCATGAACCTGTCACCAAATTGCTATGCCTTGTGATGTACATTGTGCAACAATGACCAATTGGCTAACCAAGGAACATGGAGTTACCTTGACTGTATCAAATGAATTAGTACATTACTGCTACATACCATTTTGAATACTTGAACATGTAGAGTTGTGTCTGTGTGTTCATTCAGATATTTCTAAGAGTAGCAGTCACCATTCCTTCCAGCTTAAACATCAGAAAAGAAGACTAAAATGATGCAAATCTATTTCGAATTTTCGATAGGGCTGAAACCAATCCAATTACCAGTTCATCCTTTCACCAGGTAATCAGTGTTAGGCTCCCAAAACCAGAACATACCTCTATCTTAATGGCTTCACCTGCTCGGTTAAGAAAGTTGGAGACCCAAACTATACGCTCATATGAATTTATGCAAAACTAGCCTTCCTACAAACTGTCCTTTAGAAAGACTACCGCGTTAAATTAAATCCCAACGTATGGTAGAAGTTATATACTACAAGCTGAGAGTGGAGGAATTGTAAACTGAGAGTGGAGAGTTTTTTTTCCTTCGTCTTCTCCTTTTGGGTTGAACCTTCTTCTTCCTTTTGTAGTCATTAAATGGTGGCGAGTCCATCAATAACTTCCCTTCCCACATTCAGATCGTGATTATCTGGTTAACTGCTGAAGATGGCGATTTTTCTGGTTAACTGCTGAGCGATGTGGATGAGTTCGTGTTGTCGCACGTTTCTCCCCGGATTGTTGTCCCATGTATCTGCCCGGAATTTTGTTTTTGGATTTTCTCTTTTTTCTTCTTTTCGTTATTACTGTAATAGCCCTCGTCTAAGTTTGTCAGAATATGGCATTGGAATGGCAAATTTGGCAGTTCATAATTTGGTGAAGCTTTTGAAGGCCTGGCTTTATAATAGTAGAGATTTGTAGTTCTTTCTTATAAAATGAAATAAAAATATGAGGCTTTTGCGCATGCAACATATATAAATTTGCTGATCACTTTTATTTGTCCATCAAAGTGCCCACTCTCTTAGCTTATTGACACATGAAATAATTTACCTTTATTTTTGATAATAAAATAGATATGTGTCCATAGGCTAAGAGAGTTGGCACTTTGGTGGACAAATAAAAGTGATCGGCAAATTTGTATCCATTTTCCCAACAACAACGACACACTCCATCATAAACCACAATGGCTTCAAAATATATTCTCACTTCTCTCTTCATGCAAGCTCTGCTCTCTCTCACCCTCTTGTCTCTCTTCTCGTACAAATGCAGAAGAAACTAGCAACGAAACATCATCCCGTCACAACGGTGAGGTCAAAACCATTAGTGCACTCCAAAAATTCTTTGAAAAATTTGGTTACTTGGAGTTGAAATACCCGATCCACAATGACTCCAATACCGATGAGTTAGATGATTTCGTGGAGGAAGGCATCAAGACTTTGACGACCTCATGTTACTATGGAGCTGCATTGACATTGTTGTTGTATGGATTAAAGATTCATGATGATTGATGAGTAGCTAGATATATATTCTCTAATCTTCGTAGATGATCCAATATGTAATAAATTGGATGAATGTTAGACGCTCTAAACAGATTACAGTTCTAAAATTTCAAATAGCTAGGGTGTCAACTGCCATCGGGTTGTATAATTTTAAAGATTGCGTATGAGCAGATCATTTTGTCACTGTTTGATGAGCTCAGTTGCAGGTTTCCTGCTATGGATGTATGTTCACTGATGTTTCTGCTTACCAACTAAAAATTTGGACTTGAATTTTAGCAACCCACGTTAATTAATCATAGAAAAGAAAATGGGAAGTAGACTGAGTAGATTATTCAGACATGAATCCATGCCAGCAGGAAAAAAATATCAAAGCCCCCGAAAAGAAACACATACGCATACACGAACGATGTACGTTTTAGACATGCTTGGAACGATGTACGTTTTAGACATGCTTGGAGTTTAGGTGATCTTGTTTCATTCCTTGAGCTAGCCTTGAGTTATCAGATATTTATTAAGTTATAATTGGCCTACATACAGCTTGCTCACTAGTCATTATTACATTACATCGTAGCAGGGGCGGAGCTAGAAATTTACGTTTAGGGGTCGGCTAATATACAGTAAAAAGAAAAACAAAACTTTATTGATATATTAAATCAAGTATAATTTTCAGTGTACATTAAGATATAGATCGATAATCATTTCCCCGCCCATTTTAGAAGATCCAAGCGATTCAATCGACATATCTTCATTACTAGTTTTTTTTAACTAAATTTTCCTTTTTACGCTTATTCAAAGAGATAATTGAGTAATTTAATTGAATCATATACCAAACTAAAGCTTCATTGTTTTAAGATAACTAATATTAGTTATGAATAATGCTATATTTTAACCAATTAGGAAAGAAATAAATGCAAATTTTTTGCTTCCCTTGGTCACCATAAGTGATTACCAAATATTTTAGGGGTGAAATCAATCATAATTAACTAGAAACTCTATGAAAACCAATAACCTCTTAGTTGGAAATCACACATCACCAAGAAAGTTGAGGGGTGCGAAATGGCTCCGCCCATGCATCGTAGCCAGCGAACTTAACCTAAGGATCCAGTAAGCACAAGTAACTGACTAACTGAGCGCGACTACGTACGTAGTACATGCATATATACGATGTGTTCCAGTTGACCTACTCAATCAACCTACTGGAGTAGCGGGCAAAGCTTTCTACGTCTGGCCGGTGATGACTGAACATCCTCTAAAATTATAGAACAGCAAATTTCCACAGTAGCTAGGCCCCAATTGAACAGAGACTTGTTGATGAGCTCCATCTGCCTTTCTGTTTCTGGGAATATTAGAATAGTCCATTACAACTACTTTTTTGTGTGAAAGCTCCTTAATTAGTTCTTCATCAGCACAACTCATTCACTTGTCCGACGAGGCAACGACGTCGACTATGTATCGTTAATTAATTGATTCAATTTTAGAGAGTCAGTCTCAGTCACCCAAGTTGTACATATATGCAAGAGTCTCCCTTAGGATGACGACTAAACCCAACGTATTCTCCCCGTTTCTTGCTTTTGGTACTTTCTTCCAATTCATCTCAAACATCAAGACCTAATCATTTCACGTTCACAAGAGATTATATTGTAATCAACCCTATACATAGCAACCAAAATACGAGGGGTTGCAACACATGCCATCCTAAATCACAATGGCATCGAAATCTAACGTATCCTCCAAGTTAGGCGCACCTTCTCCTCTACTCCCAATTGATCATCTCGAACCTCAGGACCGACCAAGCTAGTAATACTGTAATTCTAGTCAAAGTCACATCTTACATTGTTAAGGAAAACCGCAATATGGAAAATGTAGCGATGATCACTGGGTCACCGTCGTTACTTCTATTACAAGCCTATAAATAAAGATGCAAACATGAGGGTTTTGCAACATAACTAGCTAGCTAATAGGAGCCATGGCATCCAAGTCTAATCTGTCACTCTTCACTATAACTCTCCTCCTCGTCCTTCTTACGCTCCTCTGTTATGCAACTGCTTCTCATCCCCACAACAAGAGCTCTTCCCCAGTTGAGTTCCTTGAACATCTCAAGGGTTGCCACAAAGGTGATAAGGTCAAGGGCATCAATGACCTCAAAAAGTACCTTGAAAAATACGGGTACTTGAACTACAAGAACCACAGTCATTCAGACGACGATGAATTCGACGATCTTTTGGAGGAAGCTGTCAAGACCTACCAGATCAATTACCACCTCAAGTCCACCGGAACATTGGACAGCAAAACAGTGTCGAAGATGACAACGCCTCGTTGTGGCGTGGCAGATATCATCAATGGCACCTCGTCCATGCGATCAGCCAAGAAAAGGCACCACCACGGTACGTAATATCGAGCTACTTCATCTTATTAGACCCTCTAACTTGTGCCTCTGATTTTCTTACGTTGTCCAATAATTGTATAACATACCCAAAATTATATGTACATGCATCAAAAACATTAATTAATTGAGTCTCAAAATCAAACTTTAAAACATACAGTACGTAATTCTCTTGGATCAAAACTTGAACAAATTAACCGTCTAACGATTTAAGCTCGATATTGTTTTACAGGTTCACTTCATACTACTGCTCACTACTCGTTTTTCCAAGGAAATCCAAAATGGCCTTCCTCTAAGTATCATCTCACGTACGGTTTTCTTCCCAACACTCCATCTGAAGCCACAGGCGCGGTGGCGCGGGCTTTCGCAACATGGGAGGGGAACACTCACTTTACATTCAGCCAGGCACAAAGTTACGAGAATGCGGATTTGAAGATCGGTTTTCAAAGGGGTAATCATGGAGACGGGGCTGCATTTGATGGACCTGGCGGAACGCTGGCCCATGCTTTTAGCCCGACGCACGGAATATTCCACTACGACGCAGATGAGACTTGGTCTGTGGGTGCTGTACCAGGTGCTACTGACTTGGAGACGGTGGCTTTGCATGAGATAGGGCACCTTCTCGGACTGGGACATAGCTCAGTGAAGGGAGCTATCATGGAACCGACTCTTCCCACGGGAGAGACTCGAGGTTTGCATGGGGACGATGTTCAAGGTATCAAGGATTTATATAACGTATGAGTAGCAGTGCTAGCACGTACCAGCTCGACCAGATCACCATTCGAAGTTTTGTTGTTATACCACTCTATTAATTAAATAAGGTACCTGAGAATACCCTGTATTGAGATTTTTCATATTTGAAATAATTAATGAAGAGAGTTTTTGTATCCATGAACAGCCAAATGTTTTGGCAAATTGTGGTACAACTTCTGATCTAGTTAGTGTAGCCATGCAAATGGCAAATTGTTATGCTGTTTGTAAGGCGTTTAGGCAACTGGGACTCTTCCCTCAATGAATATATTTCATTTCCAAACAGCCATGCAGATGTGCTTCTGTTCGTTTTGCAGCATTTTATTTTCTCCTCAAGCTCGTGTTTGTTACTCTTTTTTATTTTGTGGAGGTATTGGTTTTGGACGTACTCCCCTCGTATTTCCTCTTCTTCTTCAATATAGAAAAGAATAGAGTGATAGGGAGACTGTTAACTCATCTCTCATATACCTCATTCTTTCAGCAAGAAAGAAAAAAGAGAATTATGCATGTATATAACCATAAAATGAGTTATTATATGATATGGGCATCGAAACCACCCCAACTCCTCCAAAACTTCAATTGGGCAAGCTATCACTAGCACATGGTCCTCTTTGGCCATCTGATGACGCCACCACAAAAGCGCACTGTCGGACTGGGCATTCACTTTGATGGAGAGAAACAGCCACCGCCTAGGATTTTGGCTGAGAGAGAGAAGCATTCTAAGTAATGTGCTTCATTATGATTAGATAGGATGAAGTTGGCAAGTTTGAACTTTAATCAGGTCTTCGTAATTATACATGTAGTCCACCAGTCACTCCTTTATTGATTGATTAATTTACGGAGCAAGCAGCCAAACTGCAAGACTTGTTCTAGCAAATGGTGACCTTGATCAGATGACCATTACTAATTAACGTTCTCTCCGAGTCAAGAACTAGCCTATATATTCCCCATTATTGAATGAATGTTCTTCTACTGTGCTCTCTCCCAGTTGATCATCTCGAACCCTCATGAGTCGGCGCGGACCTTCCTTATATTATTAAGGAAGACCGGAAAATGGAAAATATAGCCATGATTATCGTTGTTTCACCGTCGTTCTTCTGTGTTACAAAGCCTATAAATAACAATACAAATAAGACGCTTTTGCAACAATACAGCTAGCTAGCTAAAAGGATGAAGGTATGGTCGACATGTGCGGCTAGCGGGTTGGTGTTGGAGATCTGGATTCGGATCTTGCAAGGATGAAGGTATGGTCGACATGTGCGATGGTGATTCCGACGGGATCGGCTTTCGTCTTGGCTGGCCAGAGTAGTGATGGTGATGATGCCTATTGGAGACGGTTGCCGAAGAACCCTGGGTTGACCGGAAATGCAATTTCTGGTGTGGTGGTGGCTGACGGTGGTGATGAATTTTTGGGGGCTTTGGGCCTCAATTCTGCAGCGCTAGGTTGCAGGTTTGGGCCTTGGGCCTGCTATCATTCTGGTTTGGATATGTTCTTGCTACTATCTTGGAGTAAATGCCGGCAGTTATGGCGTTGATGGTCGAGGAAGAAGGCCCCGGAGATACCTCATATGTGTAGGGTGGTTCCGGGATAAGTCTAATAAACCAGGATTATTAGTTTTAGTTTTATTTTCTGCTTAGAACTCTATAGTAGTTTCATTTATGTTGTTTTTGGGCTATTTACCGTGGCCTTTTCTATCATTGCCCTTGCGGGTTGTTATGTTGTAACTGTTATTTTTCGTTGCAATATCAAAAGCTTCAGTTTTCACGTCCATGTTTCAAAATAAATATATATATATATATATATATATATATATATACACATCACTCAACAGAGACCATAAAATTTAGAGCAGCGAAACTCATAAAAGATGTAGATCTGTTCTATGTATATATAAGTTAATTTATTCATGAACCATACCCTATATAATTATATATTTTTTAAGACGTAGTATGCGCCAGACTATATATTAATTTTGAGAGGCAACTTTTAAGTTTCAAGTGTTCTCAATGTAAATATGTAATGTATATATGTAGTCCACCAATCACTCCTTAATTGATTAATTTAGGGAGTAAGGAAAACGGCAAGACTAGTTCTAAGCTTCTAGCAAATGCAGACTTAGATGGAATGACCATGCCAATTAAATACTTGACGTCTTCTCCGAGACTAGTCTGTTAATTAATGTTTCTTCTTCTTTAATTTACTCCCAATTGGTCGGTCATCTCGAACCTTAGGGACCTAGCAGGTAATTGTTAAGAAAGACGCAATATGGAAAAGTTGAACGTTCATATATATGTTACAAGCCTATAAATAGCAATACACATAAGAGGCTTTAGCAACATAACAAGCTAGCTAGTTAAAAGGAGCAAAATGGCATTCAAATCTAAATATTCTCTCTTCGCTATCACTCTCCTCTTCGCACTTTTAACTCTCCTATCATATGCAACTGCTTCCCATCCCCACAACAAGAGCTCTTCCCCATTTGAGTTCCTTGACCATCTCAAAGGTTGCCACAAAGGTGATAAGGTCAAGGGTATCAATGACCTCAAAAAGTATCTTGAAAAGTTCGGTTACTTGAACTACAAGAACCACAGTCATTCCGACGACGATGAATTTGATGACCTTTTGGAGGAAGCCGTCAAGACCTACCAGATCAATTACCACCTCAAGTCCACCGGAACATTGGACGGCAAAACAGTGGCGAAGATGATGATGCCTCGTTGCGGTCTGCCGGATATCATCAATGGCACCTCGTCCATGCGATCAGCCAAGAAAAGGCACCACCATGGTATATATCTAGCTATTTCTTCTTATTAGACGTACAATTACTTTGTCATCTTACTTCCCAATGAGTTATAAGTACGTAGAACATACACCACTATATACAAGTATACAACAAAATGAAAGGTACATGCATGTTCAACTACCATTTCTCCTCATTACATCTAACGAAACTAAGTACTCGATATTGTTTTACAGGTTCTATGTCACGGGCCTAGCCTTTCGGCCACCACACTTGGCCCATGCGGCGCTCCCATGCCAGGGAGCCAGCCTTATCAACCGAGGCAACGACTGGTTTCGCCCTGCCTTGGGCTCGTCAGGGGATCGGCTCCAGACCCCGACCAGTTTGTGTAGGGATGGCCTAGTCCCCTCTTCAGCGTTAAGTCCTCGACCAGCGACAAGCTCCCCAAACTCAACCGGGTCGGCCTGCCTGAACTCCAAAGGGACTGCACGTATGCCCCTACACTCCTTGATCTTGGAGCGCAACCCCGCATATCCATGCAGCTTGACAACCAGTGTCGCCCATGATGACACTCCCGAAAGCGGGACGTGACACTCTCCCCCACCAAAACAAGGTGTACGTCCTCGTACACGGCATCCCCATGTAGTACGCTTTCCCACGACGCACCACAATGCCGAAGGACGAAGGGAGGTTTTCCCATGGACCGCTCAACAATGCTCCGCGCCGGACTGTAAGATTACCTCCCCGCAGCACCTCTGCCACTTAGGCCTATCTTCACAATCCGAACCCCAACCTCTGAGGCACCCTGCCTACTCGACCCCTTCCCCACGGGGACTCCACTCTGGGAACGCGACGACACGCGTGAGCGCTTGGCGACCAACGGACGACAATTGCCGAGGCGGCTCTGATACCATTTGTCACGGGCCTAGCCTTTCGGCCACCACACTTGGCCCATGCGGCGCTCCCATGCCAGGGAGCCAGCCTTATCAACCAAGGCAACGACTGGTTTCGCCCTGCCTTGGGCTCGTCAGGGGATCGGCTCCAGACCCCGACCAGTTTGTGTAGGGATGGCCTAGTCCCCTCTTCAGCGTTAAGTCCTCGACCAGCGACAAGCTCCCCAAACTCAACCGGGTCGGCCTGCCTGAACTCCAAAGGGACTGCACGTATGCCCCTACACTCCTTGATCTTGGAGCGCAACCCCGTATATCCATGCAGCTTGACAACCAGTGTCGCCCATGATGACACTCCCGAAAGCGGGACGTGACATCTATCCATACCACTGCTCACTACGCATTTCCTGCCGGGAATCCAAAATGGCCTTCCTCCAAATACCATCTCACTTACGGTTTTCTCCCCGGCACCCCATCGGAAGCAACGGGGGCTGTTGCACGGGCATTCGCAACATGGGCCGGGAACACTCACTTCACCTTCAGCCAGGCTCAAAATTACGAGAATGCGGATTTGAAGATTGGTTTTGAAAAGGGTGATCATGGAGACGGATCTGCATTTGATGGCCCTGGCGGTGTCCTTGCCCATGCTTTTTACCCGACGGACGGAAGATTCCACTACGACGCAGATGAGAATTGGTCTGTGGGTGCTAAGCCAGGTGCTTTTGACTTGGAGACTCTGGCTTTGCATGAAATAGGGCATCTTCTGGGACTCGATCATAGCTCAGTGGAGGGCGCTATCATGTCCTCAGGTATTCCTGCGGGAGTGACACGAGGTTTGCATGGAGACGATGTTCAAGGTATCAAGGCTCTATACAACGTCTGAGAATTAACCAGTAGCACTAGCTGGATCCCCCATATTCATCTTTTAATTCTTCTTTCCTTTATCAAATAAGGTACGTGCGTACCTGAATTACCGGTGTTGAGATCTTTCAGATTAAGAAATAATGAAGAGAGTCGTACATGAACAGCCAGTCCTTTGGAAATTTTTGGTACATTTTCTTCCTAGGCCTAGATATTTATCGATCGAGTAGTGCACGAGTTCTTCATCATAATTTAGGCAGACATGAATTAGTGTTGTTACTATTGTCCTACTTTTATTGTTCTTCATTAATTGGAGCCATCGAATGGGAGTCATTATAGAACACCAATTTGTAGAATCTTAATCTTGAAATTGTAGATCGAGTTGGGGTCGGCTAGCGGGTCTTTGGTACCCAGAAGTCATTATAGATAGCTCTGTGTGGGTTTATATTGTTGAGTTGACACACGTATGCAAGCAACATCGAGAGACATGAGTGCGCACACTTGCTTGGATATTCATGCACAAAACAATCTAACTATAGTACTTTAGTTTAGCTTAGCTTATGAAACTTATCTCCGATATCATGGCTTTGGTCCGGTTTGGTTTAGACCTAGTCGTGCATATTGTATGTTGGTTTTAAAATCTTCTAGATCGAATAGACAGACATAAATGAAGTTGTTCTCAAAATGATTATGCATGGGCAGGAGGAGGCTGCATGAAAGAAATGTTTTCCATTTTCGCCGACAGTAGTTCATAGCAAATTAGCAACATTTCTAACTTCACTTCTTTAATTCTCTGGTCGATCATTCTGCTTTGTCGAACCGATGGTAATATGGTTAAGGCGTCAATGAGGCAGTTCGGTGATGATTTCTTGAAATTTCAGAACTGGATATCTAGTGGTCGATCAGTCGATGGTTCTTGTCCGAGTCCACCGTAAGTGGGAAGCAAGAAATTCTTTGATATAGGCCTGAAGAATTATGATTAAGCTTTCCTGCATATATTATTCTTATTCTTTTGTGTTAAAGAGCTAGAATGCAGATGCATGTTACATGAGGGAGGAAGGACATGCATTATTTTAGATATCTGGAAGTACACATCTGCTTTGTCTATTTTTCCTTTTACAAACATTATCAAACTTTGTCTAATTTCCATTGCTCAAGATAAGATCATTCGAGTTTTCTTTTTATGGAACAAGATAATTCAAGTTACGTACGTCAAGTTGTGATATAAACAATAATAGCTGATTATAGTGCCTTGCTCACTTTCAATCATGAATCCATGATCTAGCTTTTGATGCCAAATAAAAAAGAAAGACCAACTTTTGATCACATATCTCATTTTAATTGCTCTACGTTTCCCTTACGTCAAGCAAAAGAGAGATATGCATGTCGACATTATATTTTTTACGACTTTACGTCAATCAAATTAAATTGACATGCACTGGAAAAACTGATGTGTGTTTGTGTTTTCGTTCCACATCTTCTATGGCTTTTATTTATGAACATACAGGTTATGACCGGCCCAGGGCCGGTCCAATGTTTTGAAGGACCCGGTGCGAGAAAAAAATTGGGGCCCTTTGTGTTGAGAAAAAAAAAACTTGAAAGAATACTGATTTCATTTTGAAGCCCCAGCCTCAATTGCTTTCAAACCTCCAAGCTCCCTTCCTTTGCTTCTAAATTTACAAACCAATAAAAGAAACAAGTTGTTAAATTTATTATGTGTATATTCAATTTATGTATAAAATTGTAGGAAATCAAAAGAATACTTTTAGGGAATAGAATGAGTTTGAGTGTATAAACAAAGCCAATTAAGAGATAGGAGTTGGGAAATTTGAAGATGAAGATAGGAAGTATGAGTACCAGGAGGAAACAAAGAGTAGAGAGACGGAGGAACAACGATCAAACCGAGGTGATCAATAATTGAATAGGGTTTTTTTTTAATTTCACGACTAAACCTGATAGAAGAAGGGGAAAAAAAAGGAAAAATAAATAAAAAACAGCAGGGGCCTCGCTCGAACTACTAACATGCTTGCCGCATCAAACAAAAACACCCTCTAAACCAACTCAACCAGACACCCAGTTTGTTAACAAAGATAAATGATTATATATATATGTATATAAACTTTCACTGGACAAAAAAAAAAGGGGCCCCTTGCCGGCCGGGGGCCCTGTGCGGCGGCGCCGCCTTGACCGCCCCAGGGCCGGCTCTGGACCGGCCGACTCAGAAAACTGAATGTACATGCATTCATGAATCATGATGATGTATGAGAAACCGGGCAGCAGAATCTGCGCGCACTGATATATAGAACACCAAAGGCTAGGTTTTAGAAAGGAATCATAGTTTTTCTGAAATGCAATCTCCAATGGCAACCCAGATTAGACGGTGCTATTCTTAATATACGTGGTTCAACCTTCATATACCCTTCAGCAGTCCTTCATCCTAGTCCCCTCCTCCACAGCCCCGAATACTTCAATCGTTCGCTTTCGGATATTTGGCCTAGCTAGCAAACTGTCTTTAATTTGCTGATGCGGTGCATTGTGATCGGGGAGTGTCCCTAACCCGACTTCTTCTTAAGCTTGTGAACGAGGAGACCATATCGATGCTCAAGTTCTTCAAACAAGAATTAACTTCTTCAAAATCAGATTTAGCCCTCTACTTCTCATCAACATCAACATGAGTAGTGTGTGGCAATCAAAGGTTCTCATTTAGCCAATTATGCACTTTCTACAGTCCAAAACAACGAACCAGGCCCAAACCTAGTCTTCAATAAGAACCAATTAGACCAATAGTGAATTCTTTTCAATTTCCCAATCTGCCCAAACTAGGGCTAAGGATTCAAAACCGATAAACCAACCTTGATACCGACTAACCCGACCCAAAACCAAATGGGTCAGTATTCAAGTTCAACTTTCAGTTGTCCCAAAATAAAGTGAATCCCGAAGTATGTAACATGTCAGAATTAGTATGACTCAAATATATACCGAGTTAACCGACTCGACATGATTCAGCAAATCACTTAAAAGGCTTGCACGACCTGTCGTCATAATCAACCCCAAAACAAGAATTTTGGTTCGCGTTCTCAAACCCTAAAACAACATCAACCTGCATTTGAGTCTCGAAACCCTTCATAAAAATGAACCCAAGCCTCTTTCAATCATCGATCGAAGCCTCACAACCTCTCATTCTCATTCTCTCAATCATCATCAAAACCTCTTACATTCTTAATCTCTAAGGATTCGAACCATCTCACAGTATCAGTACGTGTGAGACCTTTGAAGTTTTCAGTGACGTAATTGAGAAATTTCCTAATTTCTTAAGTCATATAATTTAGAGTTTTCATCATGTCTCTAAGTTCTTACTTTGCTTTCATTCTCCCTATTTACAAGTCTACACAGTTAAGTTATAAACTTATAAATTTATATATGGAAACACATGCAAAACAACGTACTTAAGTTCAAAGTTCAAATTGGGAGTACATGATTGGTCCCAAACTGTCATGAATCGATCAGGATCAAGACAGTTTGGTACTAATGCCCGAAGTTTCACTTCTCAAACCGACCCAAACCTGATTGCACCATCGATATCATTGTATCAAGATCGGTACATGCCGGTTACTGAACCGTCCCTACCCGTCCCAGACCTGACCCAAACCACAAGCTAAAGACCCTCAAGTCTCCAACACTCTAGAAAACGTTGACCATAGACTCCGCCAGTCCGCCGTCAAAAGTCTCCCCCCTTCGGACCCAAATCCGGGTCCCCGACCCCCTCATTCGGATCTTTCACTGACTTTGAAAATTCTCAAACGTCGAAGCAGCTAGCTCTCCAAATCTCAAACACCACTAAAATCCCAAAATGGCCGATCACCACCACCACCACCACCGCCCCCACCGCCTCTCCCTCCCTCAACGCCCCACCACCCCCACCACCTTCGCCTCCACCACTCCCACCACTTCCCGCCAATACCCACTTTACCCTTTCACCCCCTCCTCCGCCACTCCCTCCAAACACCGCCTCTCTTCTCTCAACCCCAAACCCCTCTCCTCCTCCGCCGCAAGTAAATCCTCCCTCTCATTCCTCTTCCTCCTCCTCCTCTCCCTCCGATCACTCTACTCCCTCCTCCCCTTCCTCCGCTCCTCCCCTTCTTTCTCTCTCTTCCCTTTCTCCTTCCTCGTCTCTCTCCTCTCCTTCCTCCTAACCCTAGCTTTCTCTCTCTTCACCTCCTCCTCCGCCGCCTCCAAGGACCCGTTTCACAACAAGCCCAGCAACAACCAGCCCATCTTCTCACTCACTCATATCACTCAATCCCAGCACAGACTACTTGTCTTGAAATCGATTCTCCTCGCCGGAGTCTTCCTCCTCCGCTTCCAAGCTCTCCGCTACTGCGGCGCCGCCGCCATGATCCTCGCCGAGATGTCTGGAAATGTGGCGGCTCGGTTCTTGGCCGAGGGGAGGAAGCAGAGCAATGGTGATGATCGGAACCGGTCTTCTTCCAAGGTTCGTGGGTTTCTTGCTCTTGTTACTGGGCTGTTCTTGTTGTCTATGAGCTGGGATCGGATTGAATGCTTCCCCTTTTCGGCGCCGAAATTGAGAGTAGAGAATTGCGTGAGGTTTTGGCCAATGCTGCTTCCTTTTTTGTGTGGATTTTTGGGGTGTTACGAGAGGGTTTCGATGAATTGGGGGAGTATTAGGCAGTTGGGGAGGAAGAGGGTTCGTGTGATTTCGTTGTTTTTTACTACTGTTGTGCTGTTTATTCCTGCTGTTGTTAGTGTTTTCGTGTTTGAAGCCGAGGGGGATGGAGTTTCGATTGGGAACTTGGGCTGGCCTCTGGCAAACACTGTTGTTTTCGGTGTGCTTTTGAGTGAGGGTTATAGTGATGAGAAGTCGGTGAGTTCGAAAGATTTTCGGAGCGAGTATTTGGTGACGTTTCTGTGTACTGTTGTATTGGAGCTGTTCTATTTTGCCGAGTTGTCACTCTGGGGACTGTTGCTTTGTGGTATGTTGCTTTACATTGCAGTTAGGGAGTTGGATCCTTTTGATATGAGTTATCTTGAACTGGGAATGGAGTCGTCTGAGTCATTTAGTGCGTCTGTTATGAAGCCTATTAGGCATATTTTGAGTGAGAGGAAGTCTCGGAAGATTGCACTTTTCCTTCTGATCAATACTGCGTACATGTTTGTGGAATTCATTGCTGGGTTCATGAGCAATAGTCTAGGGCTGATATCAGATGCCTGTCACATGTTGTTTGATTGTGCTGCTCTGGCAATTGGGCTATATGCTTCGTATATTTCGCGTTTGCCTGCAAATAATCAGTTTAATTATGGCCGTGGGAGATTTGAGGTTCTTGCAGGATATACAAATGCTGTTTTCCTGGTTTTGGTTGGCGCACTGATAGTGTTGGAATCACTCGAGAGGATTTTGGACCCTCAAGAGATGTCAACTAGCAGTTTACTAGTTGTTTCGATTGGAGGGCTTCTTGTCAATGTGGTCGGCTTGATCTTCTTTCATGAGGAGCATCATCATGCCCATGGTGGATCTGGATCATGCTCGCACTCCCAAAATCATCAACATTCGCAGAAGTCTGTTGCACATAATCACGAAGGTCATGAAAAGCTTGAGGAGTGTATAGCCATTTCTCAAGAATGCGCTGAAGAATCGTGTGCCAGCGATCACCAACATGGTAATTCTGTTGGCTGCAAAGATCATCTGCACGACCACCACAACCACAGCCACCAGCATGACCACCACGATCACAGTCACCAGCATGACCACCACGACCACAGCCACCAGCACGACCACCACGACCACAGCCACCAGCACGACCACCACGACCACAGCCACCAGCACGACCACCATGACCACAGTCACCAGCATGACCACCATGCTCAAAACCACAAGCACGACCACCACGGCCATGGCCACCATGGCCAGAGTCACCAGCATGATGATCACTGCAGCCACATCCACCAGCATGGTGGTTCCGAGCTGAATATACTGCCAGAAAAATCAATCAAGCATCAGCATCACCACATTGACCACAATATGGAAGGAATATTTCTGCATGTTTTGGCTGACACTTTGGGAAGTGTCGGAGTTGTTATATCTACGCTCTTAATTAAGTACAAGGGATGGCTTGTCGCTGATCCTGCCTGCTCGATATTCATTTCAGTCTTGATTATATCTTCTGTTATCCCATTGCTCAGAAACTCTGCAGAAGTCTTGCTCCAAAGAATTCCCAGGGCACATGAGCAGGATTTGAGAAAAGCTCTTAATGATGTTAGGAAGATAAGGGGGGTTTCTGGTATTCGAAACTTGCATGTGTGGAGTTTCACAAACTCAGATGTAGTGGGTACCCTCCATCTTCATGTTTCTACGGAAATTGACAAAGGTTCTGCAAAAGCTCAGGTATCACACTTGTTACATGATGCTGGAATCAAGGATTTAACAGTGCAGTTGGAATGTGTCGAGTGATAGCACTATAACTTCTGATCTCTATCCTCACCTGTTTATTGTGTGTTCAAAGAGATTACGTAAAATTGGTTGATAAACTACTTCAAGTAGCTGTTGGTAGTTACTTCTGGGTTCTGCAGTGCTTATAGCAGTGTCCTTGAATTTCTTGGGATACATCTTGAAGCTCCGAAGCGGGCTCAACAGAACGAGATAGATTTTGTCAAACATACTTCTCAGGTTTTTGATACAAATATTTTTCTCCTTGATCAGCAATGCATATTTCTTTCTGGTTGTATGTAATTTTGCTGACATGTAAAGAAACATGAAGAAACATTGAAAGGGTGATAATCTTATTGGATATGTAACTACTTGCAATCAATATACAAATTCCTCTGTGGTTTTGCACCTCATTTGAAGTGAAACGCAATTTTTTTCAATAAGCTTAGCCTCGCTATCACATACATGTACTTTCATCTTATTTGCATGAATTTGTTCATTAGCCCTATTTGAAAGAGAATGGTGTTGTCCATTAGTCTCGCTTAGGCGTGAGTATGTGAAAGCTTCGTCGTCGCAGACTTCCAACTTTATAAGTAGGCTTTGTCGTCAGAAACTTTCAACTTCCTTCACACACAAAATTTAACAAGTTAAAACCCAGACATTCAGCGTAATGCATATGCCTAACCACGGCAGTAAACAGTTGAGTACAAAGTTTCAGTATGAAAGGTGAACCTGATATTACAAGTAAACAAGTCACTCCAGACCAAAACCTTTAAGTATAGTAATTATACAGTAAAAAATCAAATTCAAACGAAAACATAATCTAGAAGAAAGAGCCATACCTGTACAGTGTGGCTGAAGTTGCGAATAAATATTGAGAAAGCAGCGGCTTGTGGATTTATTGACAAGGGAGGTTAGAAGTGGAAGAAGCTTGTATTTCCTCTGTTTTCTCATCAGCAGGTGGAGGAGGAGCTGCTCATAATCAAGATTTACCAGCAGGAATATGTTAATCACATACCGCTATCATATGATTTGAGGATTTGATGAAAATAAATGTAAAATGGTTAAGATATGATTGAGTCATTTAGTGACGTACCGTCCGCAGTTGATTCCTGATGAGAGTCACCGGCTGGACCCGCTACCACTTGAGACGCCCCTGCAACTTCCTCCATTTCTGGCTCATCGCGATCGATATTTGTGATAATAAGAGAAGGCACATGTTTGATTTTGTAGAAATCCTCTCCTCCTTCCTCAACCCTACTGCAGAATCTTCTGGGCATCCTGTTAATCGTTAATTCCTTGAGGGTAGTAACATCCTGAAGCCCGTCTGGAATTGCCCGCAATTTCGGGCACAAGGTAATGCTCAATCTGTGAAGACGAGGCATGGCTTCTTTCTCCACCCTCCACTCCTTGAGAGCGTACAATCGATAAAGGGTAAGAAATTCCAGATGAGGAAAGCCTCCTTGGGAGAAAACCATTGTTTCTGACTCGAAAGACTTGTAACCAAGGTAAAGCACCCTTAACTTTGGCAGCTTCTCCAGTATTTCTATCTGGTCACCCTTCAGCTCTGTTGTTTCCAGTGTTATCTTGGTGAGGTCTGGATAGCCCCGGAGCTGTTCCGGTAACTCTGACATTTTCCCTTCCAGTCGCAGCTTGTATAAATGAGGACACCTTAATACTATGTCTATTGGTATATGTATACCCTCAGTCCAATATGGGCCTGTCGTCAGAGATAGCGACCGAAGATGCTCATATGTTGTACTTTCTGATACCAACATTTCTTTCAACTTTTCCAACTGACTAGATCGTGATGCAAATATGACTAATTTTTTCAGATTGGGTAGCCGAACAAGATCGTTCAAATTACAATTTTCAATTCCAACATTGACCAACGTCTGCAAATTGCACAGCTTTGCAAATGACAGTTTCCGACCGCTTACAGTGTGCACCAAAGGTAAATATAAATGCCTCAGTTGCTCCATATTCAAAAATACATTTGTGATTTTGATGCCCAAAAAATTGCCACGCAGATCTAGAGTCTGCAAAAGTATCAGCTTATATACAGATGATGGCAACGCACGAAATGCGCTCTACCTCAGACTTAGAAACCTCAAGTGGACTAGGTTCCCAATCGTCTTCGGTAACTCGAATTCTATACGTATTTTTTCAAACTTCAAGACTCTAAGCAATCTGAAGTCGTTGAATACTGATCTTATAACACTTTTGCTCATTTGATCGAAGTATGGGGGGGGGCGTAAAGTATAATAGAGACCTAATGTGGCCATTTCTTCCATCCTTACCGCTGAACTCACATTCAGATTTGTAGTCCAGATAAAGGACAAGTCTTCGAACCTTATTACCAGTTAGTCTTGGACCCGTAGAAAAGTCAACAACATCGAGGAAGTCCTCCTCTTTAGCCTTTTGCAAGCACAAGTCTCGCATAAGATCATGGAGACGACAAGTTTTCACCTTCCCAGTTAAATAATCATAATTTACAACTTGAACCATAGATCTTTCCACCAGTTCAGTGAGACAATCATATGCTACATCTTCCATTATTTCCAATGAACCATGTATTTCTATTGTTGAAGTAATAAACCCTTCTGCAATCCATAATTGGGTCAATCTTTTGACCGGTATCTCATGATCCTCAGGAAACTGGGCCAAGTATAGAAAGCAGAGTTTTAACTGAGATGGTAATTCATCACAACTCAATGCCAAGACACACGACACACCATACTCCTGACCTAAGATTTCTCTTTCAAGGACAGTTGTGCCTCTCATTATGTACTTATCAACATTTCTAAGAACTGCTTTCCACTCCTCAACTTTATCTCGTCTACTTAGAAGACCAGCGAGCACACTGATAGCTAATGGCAAACCTGAACAATGTGCAAGCATCTCGGTTCCTAATTTGCTCTTTTCTTCAAAGTCTGAAAAAGAAAAAATGAAAGAAAAAAAAAACATTTAAAAAACCTGAGCAATGCTCAAGCATCTTCTGTCCTAATTCTCTTTTATTTGCATAATTGACCGAGTCTGGGAAAGAAATCAAATCATTACTTTAGTTGCTTATTGTTTTGCTTATTAGTTCATCAGCATAATTAAAACCAAGTATCCGGACTCAGTAAGAGAAAGATATAGATTGACAGGCGCTATATTGATGTAACAGAAAAATATATCTTGATGTAACTGGTTCTATTATGTGTAATTGTGTATAGCTATAGCCAAAAAAAAAAAAAAACTGGTCGTATACTCATACGTTAGATTTGAAATGAAAAACTGTTTACCTTAAGCTAGAAATGTATAGATAGAAGTATCGTTGGGTGCAAAAAAAGAAAATAGACATACCTGTTTCATCTCTTCCAGATAACGCAATCTTTTCAAATAGTTCCCAGCTTTGTTTTTCGTCAAGAGGTCGAGGTTGGTGGAGATGATCAGCTCCAGATGCAAGCGAGGCAACCTCTTTCTTGCGACTGGTAAGTAGTATCCGGCTCTCTGTTTCCTCATTGATTGGGAAGCCAGCTTTTATCGAATTCCAAGCCTCTAGAGTCCATATGTCATCAAGGACCACCAGACATCTCTTTTCTCTTTGGATACAACAGACCTCCTCTGCTATTTCATCCTTTTCCATTTCCGAAATTTCTTTCCTTTTCTCTGTTGGAGAAGTGAGTTTAATTAAAATCTCTTTCAGCACATCCTTCCCTTCCCATTTTTGAGATATACACAACCAAGCAAAACAATCAAAATGACGCTTAACTTCATTTTGAAGAAAAACTTGTTTTGCAAGAGTGGTTTTCCCGGAGCCGCCCATCCCCCAAATAGAAACAACAAGGTGACGCTTTCCTTCTCTCACCAACTCCTTCACCAGCTTATCAGTGTTTTCCTCCAACCCAACAATATGACTTTCAACTTCATGTCCATAAGTTAGCCTTCGATCTCGTTGCCTCTTAAAAGCTGAAGCAACACTTTCACTACCGCTTGTCGGCCTTACGTTGTAACTTTGCAAACTCGACCTCAGATGAAAAAGTTTGTTCTTAATATCCTCAATTTCGGAACCAATCTTGTATCGATGAACTCCTTCATTGAAGATGCAGACAAACCTTTTGAGAACAATCTTCACAGTACCACCTCCGCTCCTGGTAGCCACTTTCAAGGCAAAAGATTCAATGACATCCTCCAAGTCATAAGCAGCATCTCTGATAAGCTTAACAGAAGTGCGTACTTGTTCTTCATCTTGTTGCCTTGTATCTGCGTCTTTTAGAAATCCCCGGATCAGGTGTAGCTCATTCTGCGCAAGCTCAATTTGGTAGCCGACTCCACTCAAGAATTTAGCTTGCTGAACGATGAACTCTCCGAGGGGCTTGATCCCTTCAGTCACAATTGCAACAACACCTTCAGCCATATCTCTGATCCTCTCAAATTGGTGAACTTGATGTTTTTACGGGTGTATGGGAAACCAAACCAAAGTTCTTCTTTATGCAAAGATTCTTCGCAGTAGCTAGTAGCTACCTCCAATAATGCAATATCCGACATTGTGATCGATAAGGCCGAAAGGTGTACCCTACCATGTGAGTGGTACTTTTCCTTTTGCTATTATGATTATCGCGGCCCCAACTAGTCACTTTCGCCATAGCTAGCTTACAGAGGGAATCTATCTGTTGGTCAAATCGTTTTCCTATTAAATTCCATCAGTTGGTCAAATTCTGCTTGCTGCTATTCCCATCCAAGCACCTCCCAGAATGGTCTTGGATTTGAAGTCCTATATCCATCACAGGACCTCTTTATTGCACTATTTATTTAAGACTCATTTTCTTATCTCCAACAATGAGTTATATATATATAAGGTTCTATATTTATTTTTGTTGATTAAAATAAGTTATAGGTAATATATTTATGAATCCAAGCTTGACAAAGAATAGCTTCTTCATTGTGTCTCCATGAATCCTTTCTCTTGCCCATTTTTTCTCTTGAAAAAAAAAATTGAAGAACAAGATGTAGTGAATAAATGAAAAGTTTGGAAGGAGAAAAGGATTTTGGTGTGAGGAATTTGGGAAGGAATGGGTTGGTATTTATAGAATTCTTCAAAAAAAAGTTGCCAACGGATCTATACATTTTTTTATGTTAGTTCTGATTTTTTTTCTAAGGTAAAAACGAGTTTTAGAGGTAAAAATCTGGTGTGAATTTTTTTTTCTGACCGTTAGACCTCTGTTGGACTAACCGTCCATTTCAAATTATGCTATCAATCCTGGCTGTCCATTTCATACCCGTTGAAGCGCTCAACGATCGACTGGGAGACCGTCCCACTTGCATGGGGCCCAGCCTCTGCAGACAGCAGCGCGACTGGAGCTGGAGAGCGCGTTACGTGCATCTTTGTTTCGTGCTGAAGCGGGAGAGCGCGTTTCGTGCCGACCTTGTGCCGAGCGCGTCTCTTCTTCTTCTTCTCTGGCCCAACCCAAACGCAAGTGGACCCAAGTCTTGGTCCTGGAATTGTCTCAGATTTGAGACTGAGAATAGGACCAAGTCCTATATTTCCAAAACCAAACCCCATGTTTTTGGCCCGTTGGAGATGAAATGTATGGATATAGGACTGAAACTGGGTTTTAGAACCCTTGTATGGATATAGGACTGAAACTGGACTCCTGCCTTGATGACGACGGCGGCGGCCGAGCGGACGACGAAGACCTTAACCACCTTGGTGATTCTTCTCCAGTCTTGTGTGCGAGGGAACTGGCGGTGCTGACCCGCCTCCGGTGACGCCGACGTAGACTTTGACGACCTGGGAGGAGTCGAACTTGGGAGGCACGGCTGGAGAAGCTAGTTTTGGGGAAGATGGAGAGAGGCAGATGAAATCGTAGTTTCTTAAGTTTTACAGTTGTTGAATTTTTTTTTATAACTAACCGACGTTTGCCAATTTATGATGGTTCAAGTCACCATGGTGCATTGAATCCTCTCCGGTTTCCTCATTGATTGGGAAGCCAGCTTTTATCGAATTCCAAGCCTCTAGAGTCCATATGTCATCAAGGACCACCAGACATCTCTTTTCTCGTTGGATACTACAGACCTCCTCTGCTATTTCATCCTTTTTCATTTTGGAAATTTCTTTCCTTTTCTCTGTTGTTGGAGAAGTGAGTTTAATTAAAATCTCTTCCAGCACATCCTTCCCTTCCCATTGTTGAGATATACACAACTAAGCAAAACAATCAAAATGACGCTTAACTTCATTTTGAAGAAAAACTTGTTTTGCAAGAGTGGATTTCTCGGAGCCGCCCATCCCCCAAATAGAAACAACAAGGTGACGCTTTCCTTCTCTCACCAACTCCTTCACCAGCTTATCAGTGTTTTCCTCCAACCCAACAATATGACTTTCAACTTCATGACCATAAGTTAGCCTTCGATCTCGTTGCCTCTTAAAAGCTGAAGCAACACTTTCACTACCGCTTGTCTGCCTTATGTCGTAACTTTGCAAAACTCGACCTCAGATGAGAAAGTTTGTTTTTAATATCCTCAATTTCGGAACCAATCTTGTATCGATGAACTCCTTCATTGAAGATGCAGACAAACCTTTTGAGAACAATCTTCACAGTACCACCTCCCCACAGTACCACCTCCCCTCCTGGTAGCCACTTTCAAGGCAAAAGATTCAATGACATCCTCCAAGTCATAAGCAGCATCTCTGATAAGCATAACAAAATTGCGTACTTGTTCTTCATCTTGTTGCCTCGTATCTGCGTCTTTTAGAAATCCCCGGATCAAGCGTAGCTCATTCTGCGCAAGCTCAATTTGGTAGCCGACTCCAGACAAGAATTTAGCTTGCTGAATGATGAACTCTCCGAGGGGCTTGATCCCTTCGGTCACAATTGCGACAACACCTTCAGCCATAATTCCGATCTTTGACAAAAGAGAACAACGGAACCAGCAGCGTCTGGTTTGTGTATATTTTTTAGTATGAATTTTTTTTTTTGTGAGCACTAGATATATATGTGAAATCTTTTCTGTTTCTATATGAAGTCTGGTAAACCAAGTGTCCACCCTTGGGATATTCTTTAACTAACTTGATTACTAATATTATCCTTAGTGTGGTATGAACATTGGCCTAAAGCCAAAGGATCAAAAAGGAAAAGAAAACCCAACGAAAAGCAAAGCTAAAGCAACCAAAGCACCACCACCATTCCAAGCAAAGTTATATTCCAAAGAAATCATCAGGAGGCATGAGGATAGCAGGACGGGGATACATAGACAGGGATATCACACATCCAAACTTATTGTCAAATTATTCCGGCAGTCAATGACTACTGTCAAGTGTAAAACACTACAAGCTAATGCTAATGATTATATAAATCTTCAATATATATTTCTAGAATGGAGTTATAAAGTCATGCATATATACATTATTGAAAAGACTCACGTCACATACTTCTACTGAACTCTCAACTTAACCTTTTGGTATTTCTGAATCAGAAATAAATTTAAAAACTGTAAAAATAAATTGATGTAAAATAGTAAAAGCAACAACACTAATGGAAGAATCACCTCTGCTGGCAAATGAAGTGTCCCAGACCACCAGATAGCCTGCTCACACCAAATTGCACTTGCACATTTTCCCTCACTACAAATGGCAAAAAAAAAAAAAAACCATTATTCTGGATAACAGTTTCAAGAATCAATTAAGTAAACCAAATCATAGTGGAAGAAAATACTCAGCAAACCTCAAAAGTCAAAACATAACCATTAATACCATCAACAAAGGAGAAAACAGCCAGCCTAAATCTAACTGAATTACAGCATATTATTACATTACTGGTTTCCCTTATACAAAAGAAAAGCAAACACAAGATATGCTACAACAGTGGTCACATAGAATAGAAAACCAGAACAGCAAGATAATACCACGAAAAGGTGTTACAACAAATTGTGATCACTTGCAAAGGCGATATGATGGAATAGCCAATAGATGCTTGGCCCTCGGAACCGTAATTCCATACTCCTCTGTCATATCCAAATCATTTGGTGACATGTTATCCGGAAGTTCCCAAATCAAAACAATGCACAATTGTGCCAGCACTAACTTGACAACCGTTAGGCCTAATTGAATACCAGGGTCCAGGGCAACGCCTTCGTCCAGAGCCCACATTACTAAACAACCTCCAACAAATAAACACTCAAATGACTGAGGCTTCCCTGAAGATCAGAGTGGTTTCCCGGAAGATCTACACTAAACACTCAAATGACTGAGGCTTCAAGCCTCCAACAACCTTATGAATCTTGTTACCTCTCATAACGGCGTCTCTTTCCTAACCAAGTGGAAATTATTTCTTGATCAAACTCCAATATTCTCTCCAAAAAAAAAAAAAATCAACTTTCCAAAATCTTTACGTAAACACAACGTGAGCCTTCCGACGTCGTTTGGTCAATACCTTTGGTGGTTCAAATAATATTCTCTCTCGGGATCCCCCTGCATCAAAGTCATAACAGATATTTAAAACCTCCTCGGAGTTTGGACACTCGAACACAACTCACTTCTCTTCCAAGTCTCCACCTTCAACTCAAACACTTTGCTTCCATCCCAATCCCAACCCACTTCCACTTTCTTCTCCTAAGCTCAAGATCTAGGGTTTCCATTTCCGGCATGGACAGCTCAGGAGAGAAGGTCGTCGCCGTAATCATGGTCGGAGGCCCCACTAAAGGTACCTGGGTCATCTCAATTTCCTCCAATTTCATCAAAGTTTCAATCTTTCTCAACCTTTTCTTAGCTTTATTGATTTTTCCGGTCAGGTACTAGATTCCGGCCTCTATCGTTCAACACGCCGAAGCCGCTTTTCCCGTTGGCCGGGCAAGCCATGGTTCATCATCCAATCTCAGCTTGTAAAAAGGTTGGTTTTTTTTGTTTTCTTATTGGGATTTTGATTTTGCAAGCATTATTGGTTTAGGGGTGTGAATTGTTTAGAATGTTTGGTGTTGTGTTGTAGATACCCAATTTGGCTCAGATTTTTCTGATTGGGTTTTATGAGGAGCGTGAATTTGCACTCTATGTTTCTTCGATTTCGAATGAGCTTAAAGTGCCGGTGAGGTACTTGAAAGAGGATAAACCACATGGCTCAGCTGGTGGGATTTATTACTTCAGAGATTTGATCATGGAAGACAGCCCGGTATCGCTTCTCTGCTTAACTCTTGTTTGATAGTAGTCTTGTGTGTGAGATAATGTTGTGATCACATGTGTATTGTGTTTGTTTGGCAGTCGCATATCTTTTTGCTGAATTGTGATGTATGCTGCAGCTTTCCGCTTGCAGATATGCTTGGTATGTTTGGTTTGCGATATATTGTTGGTTATAATGGAATTGTTGTTGGTTAGAGTTATGGATGATGACTTGGAAGGAATAATTCATAATGCTGCTTGCGGATGATGTTTGATTTTGCAGAGGCTCATGTAAGATATGGTGGAATGGGTACAATGCTGGTGATCAAGGTTGGTGTCTTGACAAGCTGGTTTCTATCCCTATTGAATTTCTTCTACTTTGCCTTTGGTGATGTTATTCTTTCCTCTCTCTTTTTTGGGCTGTATCTGCAGGTTTCTGCTGAATCTGCCAACGAGTTTGGTGAGTTGGTTGCCGATCCGATCACCAAAGAACTGTTGCATTACACCGAGAAACCAGAGACTTTTGTATGTATATAGTTCAGTTAGTTTTCTGATGTTATTCATTTTATTGGTGCTTTGATGACCTTAATTACAGTTGCTTGTACCCAGCCACAATTTCTAAGCCTTGACTATTTTTGGAAATGCAGGTGAGTGATTTGATAAACTGTGGTGTTTATGTATTCACCCCTGAAGTCTTTAATGCCATTGAAGATGTCTCCAGTCACCGGGAAGGCAGAGGTTGGTCTTTGTTAGTACATGTTCAATTTGGCTGTTGGCTAGTTTTTACCTTGAGTTAATCTCCAGCTCAAGTAATCTTAATTTTTTTTTGGTTTGTGATGACTAGAAACAATCTTGGCCTCACCCTGTATTGCATCCGTAGAACTGAGTCACTACTGCTATTATATGAAATACTTGTTCTTGGTGTTTTCTTTGCATATATCTTTGCCGTTATATGAAATATTTCAATAGGTAGTAGCACCTGTTAAAGATTATTTGATTGTAAGTTCTGTTTGATGTATTTTAGTTGCAAATATGGAACCTCCATTGAATAAATCAATAATGTGTTGAAGCTTGAATCATGATTCAAATTAAACAGCCATGTGACTGATACAGGTTCTGTTTGTAGCTTTGATAAGTTAATCTGTTCGGTAAGATGCAATGAAACAGCAAAGTTTTTGCTTTGTCTGCATCATATGTCATATAAGATCTACGTGGTCTAATGAATTGGTGATAGTTCTTGCAATCATTGACTTTGTTCCACACCTGATTGTTTAATTCAGTCTGCCATATGCAATAAACTGTCTCCACCTTTCTGACAGTGACATTATTTTGTCCGTTTCAGCCAATTTACGCCGTATTTCCAGCTTTGAAGCCCTTCAGTCTGCTACAAGGTTCGCCTTCTCCTGGTTTCTTACTTATTAAGTTTGAATGTCGAACTTATACCAGGTTACCATAGAAGAACTGTTTCCCTATTGTGTGGTGCAAAACATGGTTCCCAGGTAGTATCTAATTAACAACCTGTTTATGAGTTGACATCTTTTTGTTTAAGTTTCCATAATTAACTACCTTCTTTGTAATCCCCTGGAATTTCAACTCTTGTGGCATGAAAGCATTACAACATATATTTATTATTGAATGTTGTCACTGCAATGTGTGTATCATCATGATGTGGACATATTTTGATGCACACTCACAAAACAATCACAATGCTATGGTATTTTTACTTTCCATATCTTTTGATTATCAATGGCCTTTCCTTGTGTCTGTTTTGATCTAATATACATTTTCTTCAACAGGAATCTTCCTACAGATTTTGTCAGATTGGATCAAGATATTTTGTCACCTCTTGCTGGAAAGAAGCAGTTATATACTTATGAGACCATGGATTTCTGGGAACAGATCAAGACTCCAGGGTAGAGCCTGTTACCTTATGACTTGATTGTTGTTCCTTTCTATAACTTATTACCATTGTTAGTTCATAATAATTGTTGTTTTACATTACAGGATGGCATTGAAGTGTTCGTCTTTGTATCTTTATCAATTTCGATTCACCTCTTCACATCTTTTAGCTAGTGGAGATGGAATCAAGAGTGCGACAATTGTTGGTGATGTTTATATTCATCCATCGGCAAAAGTACATCCTAGTGCTAAGGTAGTGCCACTTCCATGTCATGTCTTTGTATTGTGTTTATGGCATACCCAATTTGTGCTGTCCTTGTTTACAGTTGCACAGGCACATGTTAGATAAAGTAGGGCCGGGCAGGATGCATACAGCAACTTTTTCCTGATACTACCACTTTAATTCTGCGACATTTCCTTCTGAAGTGTGATTCGCTTTTGTGCACAGATTGGTCCCAATGTATCTCTTTCGGCAAATGTTCGGATAGGTGCAGGAGTAAGACTTATAAGTTGCATCGTCTTGGATGATGTGGAAATTAAGGTATTGAAGCTGTGCCCATTGATATTTTAGAACTTCACAATTTGATGTTGGTGTTTCAATCAATATTTAAAACTAAAAGGTTTTTTTTATATTTTATTTTACTTTTTACTTTTTTATGACAGGAAAATGCAGTTGTTATACATTCTATTGTTGGATGGAAATCAACTATTGGGAAATGGTCGCGTGTGCAGGCAAGTCTAGTCAAGTAGTTGCATCGTGGCATAATAAAAGGCGGTTAGATGTGAACTTAAGGGAGATCATCTCTCAACTATATGCTAAGGAAACATCTTGAAAAGAGAAATCCCAGATAACCAAAAGCTTATTTCCAGGACATAAAAGCTGAAGCCAGTCATGAATGAGATAATTAAAATATAAATTTAGTAAAGCTTATTGAATGAGATTAGTAGCTTACAGTTTTTCTTGAGTTATTAACTTCTTATGAGTTAGTCTTGAATACTCCTGATTATTGTTGCTAACTAAATTGAATGGTTCAGGCCGAAGGAGACTTCAATGCAAAGCTTGGAATTACCATCCTTGGTATGCATTCTTGGTTTCTTATATTTACTTTCTATGATGATGTGCAGTTTAATGAAGATTTCTCATATGAGCTCTCCTTTTCTTTTGGCAGGAGAAGCAGTAACTGTTGAAGACGAAGTTGTGGTGATTAACAGCATTGTTCTCCCACACAAGACTCTTAATGTTAGTGTACAAGAGGAGATCATTTTGTAGAGGTTGAGAGAGAGATTGCAAATGCCTCCTGAGTTCTGTTTGCACCCCTGCAACCACTTCTTGAATAATTTTGGCTAACATCTATGTTGTATAATTTGTTTTTTGTTGGACAAATGATATTGTATAATTGAGCAACGAGGAACATATAGGGAACATTCTTTATTCGGCAATACAATCCTCCCGTAAAGAAAGAGGACCAATTTTTGTGACCAATAAGCGTACCTTCACTTGATATTGTGCGTATGTAAGAAGACATGACATAACGAATTCCAAATGACTTTGGCTTGACTAGGCATCTCGTCTTCTATTTTGATGAAGCCCTTCGACACAAAATCATTTACTCTCCATTACTCCTGATTGTTGTTGCTTCTTAGCCACAAGAAACATATAGGCAACATTCTTATTGAGCAATATAATTCATCAGTACGGTCCTCCAGTGAAGAAAGAACACGCACCAATTTTTGTGACTTAAAAAGCGTAGGTTCAATTGATATTTGTATAAATTTGGTTTACAATTTCATCTGCACAAACTGAAAGCTAAAATATCTCGATGAAGGGATCATCTCTTGGTAGTACTTTCATGCCGATTTGGATTCTAATTACTATGATCCTGTTACAAACTCAATTACAGAATAAATTGATCAAGAAGATCAATGTCTGATACTCCGGTAATCAAAACACAACTATTTATACCAAGTTACCGCCTAGTGGTATATCCATGATCATATTTTTATAGAAAGTCGCAGCTGTTCTGATTGCTACAAAATTGTGAAATACAGGATGCATTTTGGACCAACAAACAGCGCATAGATCAAACTACAACAGTACAGAGTTGACACATTTCCATTTACTGATCTAAACAAAACTCAGAACTCAGAACTCTGCTATTGGTAAACACGAAAGCGACTATCTTGAAGCAAAATTGGGAACAGCTATTTCACAACAAAACGAATTCCAAGTTCATGTAACCCAATAAACTTGCTCAGCAGGAGCTAAACCTGGATGGTAGATTAGTTGATGTATCACCACTCGTATTTACTGTCTTTCCCCCGAGACTTTGCAGCAAACATATAATCCCACACTTTTGATTATGTTAATAGTGGGATCTGAGAAATCACAACATTCAATGGTAGCCGTAATTCCAACTTGTAAGCATGTGACGTCTCCTCACTCTTGGCTATGAGCCCCATTGAAGCATTGTCCTGAAGACTGCCATAATGAAATCCACCACTAGTACACTCACTGGTGTGGCTGTAACTCCATCTTGTAAGCCTGTATTTCCATGGGGGAAATGAGGACTTGTCCTTCTGGAGCAACATCTCCAAACTGCTCAGGATACCCAAGCATATCTGTGTCTTCATGTAGAAGATTTAAGGAAGTTGGTCTCCCATTCGATACAGTGAGCTCCCGAAACATGTTGAGCAAATTCACAGTTTCATCAGCAAATCTAGTGCAATTAGACCTGCCCTTCCGGCAATATGAAGAGTCCCAACTTCGTCTCTGTAATGTTAAGACAAATCTAGAATCTTCAAGTGGTGGCTGAGAGAACTTTAAAGGTTGGGGAACCTTTAAACTTACAATATGCAGATCACACGGTAAGGGTGCAGCTAAGGGTGAGAATGATCTCAGGGGTGGTTGCACTGACAAATCCTCTGGCTTCTTGGAAACGAATGCATGCAATGGATAGTTCAGGTCAGCACCGACACGGTGGGAGAGAAGAGAGGGGTTTAATGGCAATGGGTTAGAAACTGGGTTTGATGCAGAAGAAATATTGGCCTCTACAAGGATGTGGAAGACTACATTCATCGCACGGTTGTCCATCACTCCTTGTCCAAGACCACGTCCGTCATCTCTTACCAAACGACGGTCAAGCATAATCTCCAACCATCCATTTTTAAGGCTTGCCACACCCAATGACTGCCGGGAATGAACAGAAAACCGCTGACCATTGGATCCCTGCATGAATGCAAGAGAAGGCATAGGGTAGTAATTGCCCTGAAGGGGGATTTTATTGTAGGTTTCTCTCCTGCTCATCTGAAAGCCATTTAAATCAGAAAAGAATACTCTTTTGTTGTCAATATCTGTTTTGTATCTAACTATCAACTCCCTGTCATTAAACTGCTGGTCGAGAAGCTCAACATGATACTCCTTCTCAATGAGAAACTCCTGTACAGTATTTTCTCCGTTGTAGAGACGAGTGCTATGAGAAATGGGGCTCTTCTCCCATTGTGTACTTGGATAAGAATATACTTCCTGCACCAAAGGTCCCTCAGAGATCACCATCTGCCCACCTACTGCAATGATAGGCTGCGCATCACCATCAGGTTTAAAAAGATATGCTCCGCTTCCCCAGCTAGAATACATAGCTATTTCTTCACCCACAACATTTTGGGTCCCAGTTTTATAGCTTATTTTCTGCAATAGACCATGATTGACATCAAAAGTGAGTGTCTGATGCCAGTTCTGGATTTCAGCCACATCAGCTTCTACTTTCGAACAAGGATATGGAGTTGGGCAAGAGAAAGAACCAGACTTTGAGAAGTATCTAATTTTTGCTGGCTTCGCCTTTTCACATCCAGCAAATCCATTAGTTATATAATATGTCTGCAACCCCAGAGCAGGAACAGAAGCCTGCCAGTAGACACGATGCCTTCCAGTGAAGATTTTGCTTTTATCATGCTGCAATTCAGGGGATATTTGGCTTGGGACACATGTCCAGTTCAAGTCTAGAACAGTAACATCAGGACGGTTAACAATAACCATCACAACCTCTTCTCTTATCTGCTCCGAGGGATTGAAAAGGACTACTGTTTGGCGGGTTCCTTCACGAGCCATGATCGCTCTATGAACAGGCTGAACATCATATTTAGATCTCACCTGTTCTGGCTCAAACTGAGAAGGGTTAATATCATATTTGTCATGGCGTATTCCAAGCAGCACCTCAATAGCTTTAGACATGAAAATCTGCAAGTCCTGCAAGGAAGTGTGCATCCGCATCCCATAATCCAGGACAACATGATCTTTAGCGGTACCAGTCACACCATCATGATGCTGAAAAAGAGCTAAATTCCTTCTAGCAGCTGCTAGCTTGTAAGAAAACCCGATGGGCAACTTTTCACATTGTGCTCTCCCACAGTACCCAAGCAGGAAAGCCATCATCATATCCGTGGCACGAAGTGTATGCTCTAGTACTCGATCAACAGCCTTGAAGAAAGGCCTTGATACATAATAACCACTCCAATAGTCCTGCTGCCTATCAGCATAAGTGAAGAAGTCACCCGAAAGAGAAGGAAAACCTCCAACCTGACCGGAACCAATTTCCCCAGGACGTGTGTGATTTATTCTTTCAGCCTCCTCACGAAGGGTTCGAAAGTAGTCCTCCAAAGTTCCAAAATGCGCCTCAGCATTTAAACTGGGATTAGAATTGATATAATCAAATAACATCTGATAATTCCTAAACTGAGCTTCAGCTTCCTCTATGCTAACGTAGCGAAAATCATCTCCAAGAGGAATAAGAAGTGTATTTGTCCTGTATAGTGTTGATTTCTTCTTATATTGATCTAGTAGTAGAAGTGCCCGCTCCTGCACATTTTCTTGGTTGGTCTCTACCGGATTATCTCCCCAAGGACAAAATTCATACATAAAGCCACGCATACGAGCAAAGTCGAACTGACAACAAATAGCTGGCTCTGGCCCACAAGTATGTGGAACATCATAAGAATAAAAGGGCATCATGTGGACAAAAATATCAGTAGATTCATCCACGTCCCAGCTCTGACGCCAAATATACTCCAAATTCTTGTGCAGTGCAAGCTCTTTCTTAAGCTCATAATGGGTTCTCTGAATGAGCATATTTTCAAAACCCATACGGCGCAGAAGATATGCCATGGTAGATGAGTAGCCAAAGGGATCTATTGCCCAAGAATTCTTAGGAATAACACCTACTGTTTCATTCAGCCACAAATTTCCTTCTGTGATCTGACCATCCATTACCCAAATATCAAAGCAGCAATTCAGTGACACGAAAGATGTGTATATAAGCAGAACAAATGCATTTCTATATATAGTGTAAACTTACAAAAGAGAACTGATAATACCTGTTCAATTATGGCATAGTAATGTGAATTAGCCTGCATAAACAACAGGAACCGATAAGCTTCAAACTTATGGATTGGTTACACAAGCACTTCACGCACTAGGAGCATGGTTAAACTCCAACTCAATGTAAATGTGCATAAACAGAACCTTAGGCTTTGAAATCAATTAAACTTCTACAAAACGTCTACAGATATTACCTCATCATTCATCACCCAGCCACCTCCAACAATCTCTAGCTGACCATTCTTTACCAGATTCGTGAACAATTCTCTTTTGTCATCAGCGGAATCTTTCCACCACCTTTCCAGATACGACATCTCTTCCCATATAAACTTGCGCCGAGTATCCTACACATTCAAAACGCACTCTACTCAATCCCCTACAGAAGCACCGAATTATAAACACAAAAAATTGTTCTACCATGCTTTCCGTTCACTCTTCCAAGACTCCACAACTTATTAAGTTCAAAAATAAACTAAAACCAATCACATTTTAGACACATTATAACACAAAGAGCTTATCTGAAACTAGAACATAAAAAAGTGAACCAATTAGTGCATACAAACTTAACAATCGGAGACTTGAACAGCGAAAACTAAACCAATTAGCGCATACATTTCGAAGCTCTAGAGCTCCGAAAACCTAACGAATCACAATTGACTGAAATTACAGGTAGCTGACCTTGGAAAGCGTAGCAACAATGGTGTCGAGTATATGCCTGGACTGCCTCTCATAGTACTCAGCCACCGTGAGCTTCCAACCGGGATCGTTATGCGAGTGCGGCACCATAATCACCTTCAGCTTCTCAGAGTCCCACTCGTCGCCTCTGTAATCGACTCTCCACCCTTGCTTCCACGGCCCGCCGTCGACGTCGGAGAATTCAATCTTGTCGTAAAGCTCCTTGGTGGTGATGTCCACGGCGGCGCCGGAGACGTCCTCGTTTTGGCCGGGTTTGCGGGCGACGGGCTTACGTGGCGGCTTGGAGAAGCGGATCGGGGACCTGGAGTACTTGAAGCCGGCGGTGATCGGGTGCGGGACGCCGTAGCGGAGGAGGAGGAGGAAGAAGAAGAAGAGGGAGACGGAGAGGCCGATGGTGAAGAAGTTGGCGAAGAGGAAGTCGCGGAGGAGGAGGCGTCGCCGGGGCTTTCGGGTGTGCTTCGATTTGGAGGAGGCGGCGGTGGAGGGGAGGAGCGAGTGGGGCCACGCGCCTCCGCGGCGAGCGCTGAAGGACGAGAAGGCCATGGTTTTGGTGAGGAAATGGGATCTCGAATTTTCTGAGAGAGAGACCCGAGTCTTTCTGTGTGAAATGTAAACTGTGGTGGTGGACCGGTGGTGGTAGGGAGGGCGGTGGGGTCCGCCGCTGTGGAAATTCTTTTTCTGTTTGATTCTTGATAGTCAACACTCGGGAGGGGAGACGAATTGGATCCGTTGGATAATTGGATTGTATGACTTATCACCTGCTACATTTCTTATTTTATATTTGAAGTGAGATTGCAAGCCACGGATATATTACTACTTTAGCAACATATTACCAAGTGATTGATGGTTACACACATCAAGTAGAAGGGGATTCATCAAAAATGGTCATCCATGCAGTTAATGAGAAGATCAGCCTACCTTGAAGGATTCAGCAAATTTGTCCAAGACATCAAGAAAATTGCATAAGATTTCAGCACCATCTCTTTTAAACACATTTATAGAGAAACAAATTTTGCGACAGATACAATTGCAAGCACAAGCCACCAAACCACAAAAGAAAGAGTATGAAGAGTCACCCAATGCATTTAATTTGATGATTTAGGAACTCGTTATCTAAGAGGCAATTGTCTGTAATGTATTGTATTTGATTTACTTTCGTATTAAAAAAAACATATTACCAAGTCAATTTTTGGGGTGTGGGCGATTTGTACAGCATCGTTAGGGGAAAAAGGAGTGTTGAATATCAAACTATTAATTGGTATAGGTCTGAGTTGGATCGATGACGGTTGGAAGTAGAGCCGTGCGGATCAAGTTGGCATCTACGTTAAGTTCGGCTTCAAATCGACGATAGTCTGATTGATCAGCGTCGAACCGGCAAGCGAGATGCTTTGGACTGGCCAGATGGTTCAATGCAAGAACAACATAGGTTGTTAGGCTGGCTTGGTGTAAGGTTTTAGCTGGCCGATTTGGGCTTGGGCTTGCGAACCTCGGCTCAGACTTGACTTGATGGATTTGGTGGGCTAGAGGGAGGGTGGGCCTAGCCCAACAGGTGGACATTTTAGGGCAGTTGGGTCGATACATGGTCAATGAACAATTATTTCGGGTCAAGACTGCTTCGTGAGTTGGTAATAATCTTTCGAGAAGATGATGAATTAGAAGATGGTTCTACTTGTTTCCTAAGAAGTGGTTTTCTGTTGGTGCCACAATTGCATGTAGGCTAATAGAGAGTTAGAAGATGAATTTGTCCTAAAAAACACTAAGTTTCTTTGTTTATAAGTTTGTTCCCCAGAAAGTTTATCATAGATGTGTAATCATGAGTTTGTTTCTACTTAGAATAGTCATGGATTTTCTTATTGGAAGTACAATTAGTCATAACCATTGACAGATTACCGATTGTTCGTGCCAATTTTTAATTAATAAAATAAATAAATCAAGGTTGGTGTGTAGATTTTTGCTAATGAGCCATGCATATGTTATAACGATATATTCTGCCATATTTGGCTTCTTTACTTCGATTTATATTGTTTGAATTTATTTGGATGACTTCTACATTGTGTTTGGATAAAGTAAGTTTAATGTCCATAGAAATTTTGAAATCATGGGAATTATAATTCCATGAATTTAAATTTTATTAATCGATAATTCCATTGTTTGGATTTCTTGATATAGGGTCTTAAAATGCCAAGAATTTGTATCTAGGCTAACCTCAGTTAAAAGAATTGACAAATGACGCCTATTTTGTAAAGAATTCAAGTCAGAAATTTAAGCTCCCAAATTCCACAATTATTTTCCCGTGGAAATTCCATGGGATAAGAATCCAGACGAGGGAAACTGTCCTAAGAAATTTTGAATTCCTTATTTTTGATTAAATTCTCGGAAATTCACCCGCATCCAAACACACCAAGGATCAAGTACAATCTAAGACCGCTATGTTATTTTTATGTCATCCTTGCTATATCTAATAGTTATAAGACATCAAAACAAATTCAAACAACATAAATCCAAGCAGAGAATCTAGATCCATTCTGCCATGGTTTTGGAAGATTGCAAGATATTACGAGTCTGATTTGGAAGGTTTTCTCAGACAATAAGGAATAATACGAAATATTCTATATAAAGGAGCCCGGGGACTCCCTCAAGATTAATAAACCCTAGCTAGTCGCGAGTTTTATTTTAAGCATGGCATCAACAGCAACCTCGAGGTCGAGCCGAACAAAACGGGGTGTCAAGAACACCACAGAGAAGAAGCTGGAGATTGTAACCTGGGAATCGGAAGGGATAGAGCCGATGACAAGCTTCGAAGATATGTGCCTTAAAGACGAGCTCCTCCGAGGCATCTACAACCATGGCTTTGAGAAGCCCTCAGCTATCCAACAACGGGCCATCAAAGTTATTATTGAGGGAAGGGACGTTATCGCTCAGGCACAGTCCGGTACCGGAAAGACATCAATGATCGCACTCGCCGCTTGCCAAATGGTTGACACCGCCTCCAGAGAGTAAGAGATCCTTTCCGAGCTAGCTAAACCCTTCTTCTACTTTTGTTTATAGGAGTAGTTGATTCATTTATGTCCTTCACTACATAGGGTTAGGGTTAGGGCTAGGGTTTGCTTATTTGCATGATACAAGTTCTGAATTGTTAGTGTTAACTGGGGCTTATTATTTGTTAAATACATGCCTAATTATTTACCCTATGTTACAGGGTTCAGGCATTGATACTTTCTCCAACGAGGGAATTGGCAGCCCAGACAGAGAAAGTGATAATGGCAATGGGGAATTATCTAAATATTCAGGTACATTCATGCATAGGAGGCAAAAGCTTGGGTGAGGATATCAGAAGGCTAGAGAACGGTGTTCATGTGGTGTCTGGCACTCCTGGTAGAGTCTGTGACATGCTCGACAGGAAAACTCTACGTCCTCGACAAATTAAATTATTAGTCCTCGACGAATCTGATGAAATGTTGAGCAGAGGCTTCAAGAATCAGATTTACAACGTCTACCGCTATCTTTCGCCTGACGTCCAAGTTTGCTTGATTTCGGCTACACTTCCGAATGAGATTCTCGAGATGACTAAACTGTTCATGACTGATCCTGTAAGGATCTTGGTCAAGCGTGATGAGCTGACTTTAGAGGTACATATATAATTTTACAACAGCTTGGTATATATGATATTCTGCTTTCAAGTTTTTATTTGAATACTATTTTCTTGAAATATATGTTAATATTAACTTTGTATTTAAAACTGCAGGGAATCAAGCAATTTTTTGTTTCAGTTGAAAGAGAGGATTGGAAGTTTGATACTCTTTGTGATCTCTATGACACCCTCACGATCACACAAGCTGTTGTTTTCTGCAACACAAAGCGAAAGGTCGATTGGCTTAGCGAAAAGCTGCGGAGCAATAACTTTACTGTGTCGTCAATGCATGGAGACATGCCTCAGAAAGAGAGAGACGCTATAATGAAAGATTTCAAGAACACTGAATCACGCGTCCTCGTCACAACAGATGTTTGGGCTCGGGGAATCGATGTTCGGAGCGTTTCGTTGGTTATCAACTATGATCTTCCAAACAACCGAGAGCTGTACATTCATAGGATTGGTCGTTCGGGTCGTTTTGGAAGCAAGGGTGTTGCAATCAACTTTGTCAAGAACGATGATATCAAGATCTTAAGAGACATTGAACAGTACTACAGTACCCAGATTGATGAGATGCCCATGAATGTGACTGATTTACTATAAGATAGTTACATGTAAGCAGTAGTAGACATGAAACGTACGTTAATTATGCTTTAATTTTCGTGTGCTTATTTTGACTGATATCATTGACGATTGTTGTTGAAATTGAAGATTTTTTTTTTTTGAATAGGAAGATTATTTGTGTGTGCTTGATGATTTTATATAAGACTGCATGTTGATACGCTCCATAAGTTCGTGTGCATACGTTGGTGATTTCATCGTTGATACGTTGGCTTGTTGAGTGTGCCTCTCAAGCTGGTGATTTTATCAAAACCAGTGTCGGGATCGAGATTTTTCATTTCAACTGTCTTGCCTCTCATGGTAATGTAGTGCACTGTGCACTGCCATAGCAACAGTTCCCACTAAGCATTTCTACGCATAACTACAGAATCCAAGTACATGATTAGCAACCTTTACAGAACTGAAATTCAGCTTATACTAATAATCTGTATTAAGAAGACATTGAAATTAGGACTGATGGAAACGAGAAGCACCCACAGTAAGCCAGGCAAAGTATTCACTCTCATCTTTAACGGCAGGTAGGTCACCTGAAGGCTTTTCATAAAAGAACCTCGGATCTAGCATTGCACGTCCTTGTCAGGCTCCATCAGGGTAGGAGCAATCGAGTTGAGTACAGCCCGCATTCAGGAGGATGCGAACTATTCTTGAAAGGAAAATGAATATAGCCTACTATATCATTATAGTAGTAGGATGGACAAGTCTCCTTCCCCTCAATATATTGAACAACCAGAATATGACACAGAACTGAGAAAATTAGCAAAGCAGAACAACTATTCCTCATTTTCTCTTAACAGAAAAAATAGCAACTGATGATCAACAACCACTACCAGACTTAGGCTTTGCTTGGATTCCTTGCCTGCTCGGCTGCTCCCCAATATTTCTTCCAAATATATTACTTAATGTCTCTATCAACAGTGTACTTGACCATAAAAAATATTGAATATGCAAACACTTATAATAAATAGACTGAACTTTTTGGCTCTTTCCGTTTGGTTGTTTATCTATATGAGATCCCAAGCTAAATTAAAGCAGTATTTGGAGTTGAACCCAATTACAATTTGCTTGAACCTATATCTCCATGGAGGTTCGCATTTGATTAATGATGGACTTATGGTTAATCAAAGGGGTTTAATTTTGAGTGAATTGGCACGACTGAGAAGCAAGACAAGGCTGAATCCTGCTTGCTGTCACAGGATTAGGATTTTGCTTTGGCTTATTATTGGCTGTTGGATTATTTACTCCGCTCCCTCATTCCTAATATCCATCTACCTCTCAACAAGCTATTGACTAGGAGATCATGTACCGGAGGCGAAAGACTTCAAAGTCTTTGCGTTTGGTTTGTGACAAATTGAAGAGTCCCCAAGCTAATCCACTAAATCCAGTACTTGGATGAGTGTATGGTCACAGGGAAGATTACATGGAAACTACGAATCAATTACCATTTTGACAAGAATGACCTTCAACTCAACCATGTTTAGAAATAAAGAACTTGGAGACTATATGTCATTAGCTGTAGTGTATGGAATTTAATTGCTATGCAAGACTATAACTTTGACTTGGAAATTGGATTTGCACGACCTTAATTAATTGATTAGATGCTACTTTTAAGCTAAATTGAAAGGCATTTTGTTTCTCGATATCTAAATCCTGTCAGTAAATAAATGGGGAAAGTAAAGGTGAAAGATTGACCTGCAGAAGCGCAGCTGATAACATGAGGGCCTGTCTGGGCAGAAACAGCTGAAATGATACGAGTTGAAATCGAAACCACACTAGCCTCCACTGTCGCTTGCTACACATTTCAGCATAAACCGTCTGATCAAAACCTATTCAGTATGAATCATAAGTTCCTTGAAGACAACCAAATCGAACCCGAAAAACTATCCAGAACATAAACTTCAAACCCAACTCAAAATCGATCAAAATAAAGCTACAATCACACATAAAGATCCAAACATTAAATTGTTTCCTCAACCTACAATATACTCAAAATTTCTCTATCACATTTTTGGTACACAGATATAGAACAACCTCATGAACTTCACCAAACAAGTACAATTCATTCAAAGATTGAAACTTTACGAAAAGGGTGAAGAGTTAGAGACCTTGAACAACTTCCCAGATGCATGGCGGTGATGAAAGTCATTCCACTAAACGGAATGTGTATTATACGGGCCAGGCGCACACGTGGTGCGCCTAGCCGGTTCGAGGTGGCGTGGTCCACGCGGGTCGAGGGTCCACCGTCCACCAATTAAAACGAAAATGAAAAGTGGGCTGTGTAGACATATTGGGCTTACGCGGGCTTGGCGGACAAGGGATGCGGCTAGGCTGTTCGAGGTTTCATGGGCCCAGTCGGGTCGGGAGGTCCAACATTAAAAAGTAGGAAGATGATGCACGATGATAAATTAGAAACCCGCTGTGGGTGTGTAACAGTGAAATAAATACAGCTACAAAGGAGGTCATTCAGATCTGAAGGTCATCTTGAACTTGAATGAATGCAAATACATTCTCATCCATTGTAATTCGTTTAGTCCACAGTGGATCCAGAAAAGAGACAAGACAAATAAAATACATAGAATGTTACTAGTTAAGTGCAGAGTTCTTATTGTATTAATACCAATGTACTAGAAGAATCTGCCCCTGCAGGGGATTTTGCAGGAGAAGCCAACCAGATTTTACATGGGGATGACACCCTCATTTTAGGTCACGAACAGCGTAGTGCAGCTTCGTATCTCAACAATGGGCATATTTTGGCACTTGATGCACCTAGCTTCAAAGCCAAAAGCGAACTAGGGACACCCTCATTTGAGTTTCAGGTTTCACTGCATTTGTGAAGATGCTTTTGAAGTACTGGAAATCAGATTTTCATTTCTTGAGCTGTGTAATCAACAATAGTGTGCTTGCTTGAAAGAAGAGACCACAGTAGAAACCAATCCACAATCCCTGCACCCAGAAAAAATAAGTTGAACTGTGAAGCCAAAAAAGAATGAGCTTACTATATAAATTTGAGTACCTTGGCATAACGTTTCAAAACAAATCCAAGAAGACCAGAAATTGTCATGCCAGTAATATAAAATGCACCCAAGTTCACATACACAGCAAAGTGCTGCCACCCACATCCTCTTGCCACACCTGAACATAACCAAATAACCACTAAATTTACACCAAGAAATAAACAGAAAACAGAGCTCAAATAGAATATCTTGAATATGGATCTTGACCTGAAAAGACTCCTTGCAAGGAATCAAGAACTATTGAAACTGCAAGAAGTGGTGTCATAGAAGCAAAGTCCTCTATCAGAACTGCATAATTCGAAGAGCTGTCAATGAGAAACCTGCGCAGGTATTGTGACCAAACGTCAAAGCCAGAACAATTATGAAAGAAAGAATCAGCGAGAGCTTAAAAGTCACAAGCATCACATTCTTTGCTTGATACGGATTGCCTGCCCCCAATTCATTTGACACCCTTGTACTGCAACAACAATATGTGAACCATGTGTCAATGTATGAAAAACAATGTATATATCGGAAAATTGGAAGGAATTGAAGAACTTGGAAGTTTACCCTACTCTTACCTAGCGCAGCACTCAGGCCATATGTAACCAATTTCTTGTGTGTTCACACTGACAATATAATAAAAAGGTAGTTATACGAGTTAGACAGAATAACATGCTGGAGCAAATAAAAACTTGCAAAAATGTTTTTGAAGCTGACCACATTGCAAGTATTGAAGTGGTTCTTGTCGACTTTGGCATCAACCCTCCCATAAACATGAGAATCTCAAAAGCCCAGTACTCCTCCAAACTAAAGAGATAAAAGAACAGAAAGGTACTCGTATTTAAACGTCAAGCACAAGTAACAGATGCAATGTCACTAACAGATACAGTTTCAAATGTTATGTTGCTGCACTGTCAGTAGGCTTTACTGATGATCAAGTAACATCTTGTTTGCATTTGCAATTCGGAATCCCAATACATGTCAGATCAAGTTTATTACTCGATGAAGAAATTTATTAGCATTGGGTAAGCTCCATATTCGTATTCCTTCCGAAACACTGAAAGATAATCGCTCTAGTAAAATGCAAAACAGGGGACAAACACTGAAGGACTACCTTTGATTGTACACCAGCAATTAATAATTCAGAATTAGGCGCGTTAGGACAGTCTGGCTTGGCCCACATTCCACACACACTTCTGTACCATCCTTGATCGATCTCATCACCGATCGTAGTTATCTAAGTGCAGAATTGTATGGTCAGCCTGAGTACCAATCTTTGTCGCAAGTATACGAGGGTGATTTTATCAAATTTCTGGTATTCATCTTCAACTAAAATTTTACAAAATGTAAGGAACACCAGTAATTGTGATAATTTCTCTTCCAATAAGAAGTAACAACCAAAATTTCCCTTTGTAAGTACCACGAGAACAACGGCAATGACTGCAAACTCTAGTGAAAGCCATGAAATGTTTGTTGTGCCTTTAACCTGTAAATTGCATTTAAAATGTAACATTACAATATAAATCCTATATGAGCATATATACCAATAAAAATTATTTAGTAACTTATAATACCTTGCAAGAATCAATGAAGTTCCTTACAGGTGACCCAGAGGATGCTAATCTATGAGCCCAAGAACTTTGTGCATAAAGCACTTTGCTCCTCTGACACCATATTGATGAGAGTTTATGCACTTACAAACCTCTGCCTCAGCCTTGGTATAGACGTTTCTAGCATTCACAGGGGTAACAGGTTGAGAACCATATATAAACAAAACAAGATATAAAAACGCATAAGTTATGCCTACTGACACACAAGCACATCAGACAAAACGTTTTCTTTTTCTTCGAAACACATAACCTCTTCGAAACAATATGTTTCGAAGAAAAAGAAAACGTTTTGTCTGATGTGCTTGTGTGTCAGTAGGCATACTTATGCGTTTTTATATCTTGCTTTGTTCATATATGGTTCTCAACCTGTTACCCCTGTGAATGCTAGAAAAGTTTATACCGAGGCTGAGACAGAGGTTTGTAAGTGCATCAACTCTCATCAAGATGGTGTCAGAGGAGCAAAGTGTTTTTATGCACAAAGTTCTTGGGCTCATAGATTAGCCTCATATGGGTATTCTGTAAGGAACTTCACTGATTCTTGCAAGGTATTACAAGTTACTAAATAATTTTTGTTGGTATATATGCTCATATAGGATTTATATTGTATTGTTACATTTTAAATGCAATTTACAGGTTAAAGGCACAACAAACATTTCATGGCTTTCACCAGAGTTTGCAGTCATTGCCGTTGATTTTCGTGATACTCACAAAGGGAAATTTGGTTGTTACTTCTTATTTGAAGAGAAATGATCACAATTACTACTGTTCCTTCTCATTTACTAATGTTCCTTGCATTTTTTAAAATTTTAGTTGGAGATGAATACCAAAAATTTGATAAAATCACCCCATATACTTGCGACAAAGGTTGATACTCAGGCTGATAATACAATTCTGCACTTGGTAACTCTACGATTGGTGATGAGATCAGGGATGGTACAGATGTGAAGTGTGTGGAATGTGGGCCGAAACACATATCAACTTTGATGATGTAACAAGGGTCACCTTTTGGTAGTGGTCTCTTCATCTGCCAACTCCAGAGCCGTACATTTAAGTTGGTAGGGGAAGTCATCATCATCTGAACATGAGAAATTAGGAAGTTAAATCTAATATACAAAAGATGGGTTCAGTTGCTTGATATATTATTCCACGTTTTTTAATAATGAACTTACTCAGGCTAACAGTGGTTGCATTCAGCAATATGTGACACATTTCTTGAGACATTGCCAGGTCTAGAGCTCTTTGGTTGCTGGTATTTGAAAAGTAATTCCAGAAATTCATGTACAAAATAAATGTTAGCCAAGGCTCTGAAGAACAATACTGAAGACATACACAACTGAATTAGAGGACAAGTTTTTCATTCTTCCTCACCGTTTATTAAGGACTTCATAATCTGCTCCCCATGTCAAAAGAAGCATAGTACAGTCCTCACTCTTATTCTTCACAGACAAGGGGGTTTCTTTCATTTCCGTCTTATATTGGACGCCAAACGGATCTTCCAACAGAAGGACCTGTCAATGGCTCAAAGTCACTGCGCTACTGAGTTTCATATAAACGTAAAGGGTGCTGTTAACCAATGTATTTCTGGTTGCCAAGCAAGATGATTTGTTAAGAAAACTGGATATGTAGAATAGGAAATATATGATACCTCAAGTGCCTCTGAATTGCCATTACCAGCAGCAATATGAAATGCTGTTAACCCCAATCTATTCCTTTGGCTTACTTGAGCACCATGATCAAGAAGAAGCGATAAATTCTGGGAATGAAAGAACAGAAAGTTAGTAAGGTAATTAGACCCTATGCATCAGTGTGCGTGTGTGTGTGTGTGTGAGAGAGAGAGAGAGAGAAAGAGAGTGAGAGAGAGACGTACTTGATCTGTTGAGGACACAACACTCTAGACGTTTTAAGGATCCAATGAGCATCAGCGTCATTAACATCAATGTTTGTCCGCAGAAGCAGCTGAATGCAATAGCAAATTTGTCAAACTATAGTCACATATCATGATATGAAAGTACTGTATATGATAATTGATCACTCTAACTTTTAAAAGCAGACCTCTACAATAGCAAATTTGTTCCAATGCAACTACTATGCATATTTTCTAACAGCCAGATTGCATTCAGAAGCTACCAATATGGATTACCTACAATGCATGCAGAGGCACAATACTCCAAAGATGAAGAGCTTTTTGTCAGCGATCATTATGATTTACGAGGCAATGTGATTCAATATAATTTGATTTGCTTCTGCTACATATTCTGAGTCTACCTTTATTTTGCATAGTAATGTAATCTTAAAGTTCTAACAGAGTAGTAAAATGTTTCCGTTCCAGAGACATTATGGAATGGGGAAGTGCATACAACCAAATATTCAATGAAAGCAAGAAAACAACAAAGGGAATGAAGAAAACACCCGAGGCCCACCCACCACATTATCCCAAAAACAAAAGAGAAAGAGAACAAATACTCTTGTGGCCAGTTGCAATGCCTATAATTCAATTGGATCATCCTAATCAGCAAACAATGCAAAGATGAGAATTTAACACAAGACATATGGAAATTATGATCAAATGTTTCGTCTTTTACACCAAGAAAATTCCCCTCTGAAAATCACCTGGGCGGCACGGATGAGTGGCGAAGTCACTTTCTTGTCCCCACCACCGCTCTGAGCAACAGCTCCGAACAGCTGAAGCAGCTCTATCTCCCTCAGCAACAGCTTCCTCCTAAACCGTCTTGGGTTCTGGTTCGTCTCAGCTCTACTCTCTTAGAATTTTTGTCCATTTTTTTTCTTTAGAGGTGGATTTTTAAACCGTAATGATTTTACAGGAGGAGCTCTTCAACTCGGCTCCTAGATGCTCCTATTTAGATTACAACCGTCGAGTCGCCGCTTCGAACCGATCCCACTCGGTTGAGGTAGAGTTGAGTGTAATCAGAGCGGTACTTTATGGACACAGCAAACCTAAACTCGCGGATCAGACGAAGCGTCTCGCCGGCGAGCTAGACCGAGCGACGGCGTCGAACCTCAACGGTCTAGCTTGCCGGCGAGACACTTTGTTGATCCGCGAGTTTAGGTTTGCTGTATCCATAAAGTACCGCTCTGATTACACTCGACTCGGCCTCAACTGAGTGGGACCGGTTCGAAGCGGCGACTCCACGGTTGTAATCTAAATAGGAGCGTCTAGGAGCCGAGTTGAAGAGCTCCTCCTGCAAAATCATTACGGTTTAGAAATCCACCTCCAAAGAAAAAAAAATGGACAAAAATTCCAAGAGAGTAGAGCTGAGACGAACCAGAACCATCTGAGATCGCTAATCAGAGCTCAGGATTCAACGGCGGAGATCCGGAGAATGCAGAACGCATTTGCGGAGTGATGAAACGGCGTCGTTTTGATGAACTAATAAACCCTAAAATCAACTGCATGACACCATAAGTTTTGTGAAGAAAAATCTCACAAATAGATTCAAGATAGCCTTTAAACCAAACTGTTGCAATCATATTCACTGTTATATTTGATGGCCCTTATATATGATCCTAATTGGATACGTCTAGCCGTCATTTTTATAAGAACTACGGGGAGTACTTAAAACGGTCGAGTATCATATATATATGTTTTCTTTTTCTTATTTCATCACATCATGTAGCTCCACAATTTACTATTTACCAATTTGACTTCGATCAGCATTATGGGTCACGTCTCAAATTTTTGAGAAAAATATGGTGTCATAACAAATTAATTGAGATTTTGACCACTTAAATTTGCCAATAACAGCAAAGCTTGGTGAAAATATGTCTTCTACTTTTACTAGCGTACATAAACTCTTTACCCACCCACTCAAGTGAATAACCAAGTCTTGACAAATCCATCCTGAAAAGTAAATGAAAAATAAATATATTTAGGCAGGAAATAGACAAAAGCTTCAATAAATACGAAAGCTGAAAAAATCAAAAGCGGAGCTGTGAAAAGGCAAAAGCAGTAGGCATAGCTTCAATAAATACGAAATCTGCTCACGGCCCAGAGGATGCGGAGAGCTGCTCGGTTAGGTGTGGATTGAATGCGAAACTCGAAGAGATTAAAACTGCTGGCTAACACTATCCCATTTAACTGCATAGTTTTTTTTTTTTTTTTTGATGAGAGGAAAGAAATTACAAGGAAAAGTTTCTACAACAGCCAACATTAAAACGATCAAAATTAAAGACATTAAGAGCAGAGAGCGGGAGCTTGCGATTCCAGAGAGTTGGATTTGAGACCTGATGCCCCAAGCTAGCCATTGCATCTGCCACAAAATTTGCTTCCCGAGGAACATACTTGAAGTTGATCTCTTCAAACTTGGAAGCCATACAGCCAACATCACTAAGGAGAGTACGGAGTCTCCAAGGAGGGGGGGGACCTGTTGTTAATAAGGTCAATAATAAGCTTAGAATCACCCTCAACTTGGACTCGCCGGATGTCATTGCAAAACACATGGAACAGACCGTCTCGAAGAGCACTACATTCAGCAATAGGAACACTAGTGTTACCCACACAACGAGAGCCGGCTAAAATTGGGTTGCCCTCATGATCCCTGATTACAAATCCAGCAGCAGCCTTCTTGTTATGGCAGACGGAACCATCAAAGTTGAGCTTAACAAGATTACACGGAGCAGGGAGCCATTTGATGGAGGAGCTTGCTCGAATGGCGGAACCAATGGAGTTGGTCTTGCGGCCTCCAGAAGTCAGATTATGGCTTCTGTAATCATTACCAGACGAAGCAGCAGCATGCAACTGCATAGTTCCATAACCTAATAACTCAAACGATAAAATTATCACAAAAGGCACACATTGTCCATCTAAATACTGCTCTACACGCGAGCACCCACAATAAGCGAGGAATTCAACTTCTCCAGGCTGCCGGTCGACATATCCTTCATTGTTGCACGTCCTTCGAAAGTTCGAAGGTAGCATCAGGGTGCCCATGTTCCCCCAAAACTTGGTCGTTAGCATCATCAGGCTGTCGAACTATTAAACAAGACTTACGAAAATCAAATCTTGCCCATGAAACTAATGAAACCAGATGTCGTGAGGCAAGCAGCTTTTATACTTGTGTGGTCCTGGGCTTATATGGGCTGACGCCCAAATTTGGGTTTGGGCTCAGAAAAAATATCACTACTGGTTTAATAAGTTAAATTACAGATGGTGCTTCCTGATTGGCTATAAAACATCATCAAATAAGAACGCACGCGCTGAGCTCCAGCCTGAAATATAGCGACCATTCTTCTTTACAGTCTTTCTCTCTCAACTCAACTCAGACGCAATTCCGATCCGATACGACGCCGTCTCCTCTGTTTCTCACCCAGGTAAAATTCGTTTCTCCATCCTCGATTCGTATTGCCCTGATTTTAGTTTCTAAGGAGAAGGTTTTGGATTTCAGATCTATTGACTTCGTTTCTAGATCTTTCGTTAAGGAGCTTAAGAATGTTTGAATTGGTAGAAGAATTATTTTATGGCTGTGAAATTAAGCTGAAAATATATATAATTGTAAGTTCATATGCGAGTTTATATAGTTTGGAATTTTGCTTTATTTTGGGCTCATAGGGTTCTTTAATATGATAATCAATTGTTGGTAGATGAAATTTTATGACTTGTGCCTTGTGATTAGATTTGTTAATAAAATTGAATAATGGTGAATTTTGCTAAGAAAGATTAGAATGCAGGGGAAGTGTTGAAGGAGATAGACGCAGGCAAAATTTAAAGGAAAGGAGGTTAAGAGAAGAGTTTGGGACCATGCCGGGGCAGAAGATTGAAACGGGTCACCAGGATGTTGTTCATGATGTTGCCATGGATTACTATGGGAAACGTCTAGCATCGGCTTCATCAGATACCACTATTAAGATAATTGGTGTCGGAAGCAATGCGACTTCACAGCACCTTGCTACGTTGTCAGGTCACAGAGGTCCTGTGTGGCAGGTGGGTTGGGCGCATCCCAAGTTTGGGCCGATCCTTGCTTCGTGCTCGTATGATGGCCAAGTGATAATTTGGAAGGAGGGTAATCCAAATGAGTGGTACCAGGCTCATGTTTTCAATGAGCATAGTGCGTCTGTGAATTCCATTTGTTGGGCGCCTCATGAACTTGGACTCATCTTAGCTTGTGGTTCTTCTGATGGGACCATCTCGGTTTGCACTGCTAGGGCAGATGGTGGTTGGGACAACACTAGGATAGACCAAGCAGACCTCGTTGGAGTAACCTCTGTTTCGTGGGCTCCATCAATGGCTCCTGGTTCTTTAGTTGGAACTGGCATGCTCGAACCTGTTCAGAAGCTGGTCTCTGGTGGCTGCGACAATACAGTGAAGGTGTGGAAATTGTACAATGGGACTTGGAAGATGGATTGCTTCCCCGCTCTTCAAATGCACACCGATTGGGTTAGAGATGTTGCCTGGGCACCCAACTTGGGACTTCCTAAGTCCACCATTGCAAGTTGTTCACAGGATGGAACAGTAATTATCTGGACTGTGGCCAAAGAAGGCGATCAATGGCAGGGTAAGGTTTTAAATGATTTTAAGACCCCGGTTTGGAGGGTGTCATGGTCACTAACAGGAAACCTACTGGCCGTGGCTGATGGAAATAACGAAGTAACATTGTGGAAAGAGTCTGTTGATGGCGAGTGGCAACAAGTGAGCACAGTCGACGCATAGGTTTTCTCTTTATTACTACTTTCCAGTTAATGTCATTAGTTTTCTTGTGAACTAGACTGCCCGTATCTTAGATACATTACTCTTGCTTTCATTTTGAAATACTTTTAGTTCCCTTGTATTGGTCAGCACTTTTATCTTCTGTGGGACGAAATGATTGTGGTTTGGTGTTGTAAACTTGTTATCGGATGGAGCTCAATCCAATGTGTGTTTCCCCTCATTATGGTTTCTCATGTTGTACTCGTTACCACATTGTGGTGTCTTTCTCCATTGTCCGAGTTTGCTTATTTCCATTGATGAACTTTAGGTCGCTCTCAGAACCGGAGATCTCAGTCGGATTCGTTGAAATCTGATCACATCTATGCATCTCATCAAATATCTACTATCTATAACACGATATAGATCTTTTGTTAGTTACTACAACTGGATTACAACGGTCAAATCACTCCATTTGTGGTCTCAGAGCTGCTACCGGAGGTAGCCTCCGATCCATTTTTTCCCAGTCGCCACCAAAATTGGTCCACTGCTGGGTTCCTGTCTTGTTGAAGCTTAGTTGGACCTACCACAGATTCTACATACTTGGTTCTCAAATCTCAATTGTCATTCACCTATTTCTTCTTGGTCATTTGGAATTAGATGCCAAATCTAAAATGATTTTGGCTACTATAATTATATCTAAGTGACCATCTATTCTCTCTTTATTGGTGTTATGATGATTTGCCAATCCATGATCGCACTTCCTTATACCTAAATCCAATGTGAACCACGTTCAACGTTAATAATTCATCACTTAGAAATCAATCTATTTGGTAGTTGGTAGCCACTACCAAATCCTCATGGTTTTTGTAGAAGTCGATTACAAATTAGTTCAAAAGTTTGCTTGGTGTTTATCCTTCCGAGCGTAGCATTTGCCCGACTATATTGTAAGACTTCTTACTTTGTATTGTTCTAATTTCTGACCTAATTCTGGATCCGACTTACACAAAGGACTCTGAACTCCTAAAAAAAGCTTGGCTAAGGGCCGAATCTGTAATTGTGTTGAAATGCCAGGGGAATCCTCCTAACCAATGCCCGAGCTACAAAAGCAAACAAAAACCAAAAATTTCAGAAAGATAATAAAAGATTCGGCTCAGTCCAGCCAGTTGTTCCATGGCGGCCGCAGCTCGAGCTTTCACTCTCTCCCGCATCACCGACCTCTCCCTCAACTCCCGCCACCGCCAACTCCCACCTCCTCCGCTTTCCCGCCACCTCCTCGCCCGCCCCTTGCTCCCCTCCTTCCAACGCCGCCGTCGTCTCTCCTCCACGCTCCGATGCCTCATCTCCGGCTTCGACGGCGGCGGCGTCTCCGACGAGTTCGTCTCCACTCGCAAGTCCGGCCTCGACCGCGGATTCTCCGTCATCGCCAACATGCTCAAGCGGATTGAGCCGCTTGACAGCTCCGTCATCTCCAAAGGCGTATCGGATTCCGCTAAGGACTCGATGAAGCAGACCATCTCTACTATGCTGGGGCTGCTTCCGTCCGATCAGTTCTCCGTCACCGTTAGGGTTTCCAGAGCTCCGCTCGATCGCCTCCTCGACTCTTCCATCATCACCGGGTAATTCACCTTCAAAACTCATTTTTCGCATTTCGAAGATTTTTGAGTTCAAAATTGAATGAATTAAAATGAATATAGGTATACGCTGTGGAACGCGGAGTATCGGATATCGTTGATGAGGAATTTCGACATTTCTATGGAGGATTCTGTGGCTTTGGATGGGTCAAAGATCGATGGGAGCTCGGAGGTGGTGGATGGTGAGGAAAGGGATAGTGAGAATGGATTTGGGGGGAGTAATCAGTACTTGGACTCATCTATTCCTCAGGTTTTCGGGGATTTGTCTCCGGAGGCTTTGAATTACATCCAGCGGTTGCAATCAGAGTTGAGTAATGTCAAGGAGGTGAGCGTTTTCACTCAAATGTTCATAATTTTATGAGGTTTGGTTCATTTCTTCAACATGTGTGTAAATTAGTTTTGAGTGCATGGTCAAAGCTTGTGTTTCCTTTCTTTGTGAGCTTCCATGTTTTAGCTTTTAAGCTCTTTTTGGTCTTGTTCATCTTCTTTTATGGGTTCAAGTTTGGATGGCTTTTGGTTCTACTTCTAGTTTTTAAAGCATGATCAAAAGCATCTTTTGTTTTGTTTTCTGTGATTCCAAGTTCTATTTTTTTACTTTGAGCTTTTTGTAATGCACACTTGCCCCTCATATATGCAATGCACATTGTTGGAGCTTTTCATTAGATTCCTCACAGATGTATAAAATAACAGCTATTGGTCTCTGCCTTAATTGATTACTGTCAGAAAGGCCTTGTGAAGTTAAATGTTGTGTGAGATATGTTAACAGTCTGGGATTTAGTTATTGTGCTTTCTGCAAACTTATGAGTAACGTGTAAATTTTTTGTTGTGCTGTTTCAGGAACTGAAAGCTCAAAAGCAGGAAAATACGCAATTAGAATATGACACAGGACACAGAAATGATTTGTTGGATTATCTACGGTCCTTGGATTCTAATATGGTAATAACTATTTCTTTTTTGTATTAATTATCACTGTGCTTTGCCGCCTTTGCAGTTGATTTTTGTCTAAGCTCCAGTCTTATGACACTATTGGTTATTGTTTTAACAGGTGACGGAGCTATCTCGGCCCTCATCATTAGAGGTGAAGGAGATTATACACCAACTTGTTCAAAATATATTGCAGATATTCTTTAGAGATGGAGAATCCTCAGAATTTGAGGGAGATTTAGTTAAAGCGAATATAGAGAATGTTCTAGATTCTGATGGCGAACTTTGTGATACTGTACGGACTTCACGAGATTATCTAGCAAAGCTTCTTTTCTGGTAACAATTTTATCATTGTTCTTCTTCCCTTTAGATAAGGGGACTGCAATCCACGCTACTATTTTACAATCCATTCTCTTTAGAGTTGAAAAAAAAACTAAAAGAAAAAGGCTTTTAGAGTAGAGTATGGATTGTAAGATGGGGGAGTGTGGATTTCATTCTCGTCTGAAGATTAGTTCTGGACTGTGCATGTGGGCATAGGCCGAGGCACATGCTCGACATTGTTTCCATGTGCAATTTCTTCAATCCTACTATTTGATCTAGTTTCACTCAAACTCTTAAGGTTGAATATTTTTTTTCTTACTATTTGGCAGGTGCATGTTGTTAGGTCATCATTTGAGAGGCTTGGAGAACAGATTACATTTGAGTTGTGTTGTTGGATTGTTGTAAAGAGAGGAAAGATAGAAGCGTGTATATTCTTCATGTTCATCTGTAAGAACCTTTTTTTTGTTTTCTTGTCCCTCTGTATTACTGTTTTTCTATCAACTGAAAAGCTTCTTAGGAGTACCACCTTAAGAATCGTTTTCATGTTTCAGAGTCTGGACTCTACTACCTTATAACAGAGAGACCTATGTAGTAGACTTGAAATGTTGCAGACCTCTTTCCACCAGTTCAAAAAGCGTAGCGTGAGAGTGTGAGACTAAGCACACCAAAGATGTCATAAGATTGTCTATTTTGGCAGGAAACATTACCGGAATATCTGTTCATATATAAAGAAAATTCATAAACAACAACTGGGTTGAGATTTCTAACAATCATGGTCATTATTTATTTTTCTTCTTTTCTTGCTTCTTTGATACTGGATTCATCTTGTCTGCAGCTCATATTCAACCTTTTGTCGGTCGATAGTGGAAAAAGTCCCTCAACATAAGTCCCAACACCCTGAACACGGTCACCAACTTCAGTAATAATATCACAAATTGGGCGAAAACCGTCTTCTTTGAAGTTGTACATAACAAATGACTGGTCACGCACCATCAAATCATGAGATTCTGTAGAGAAACCAAAGTGTAACAAATTGCTATAATGCACAGAGACTTTCATTCTAGTCCAAGACCTTTCAGGGTTTAGAATATTCTTGAGCAGATCATCAAGAATATGAGACTAACAAAAGATCTCCAAAAATATGTTTAACTTAGGCTAAATGGAACAATGTGTTCCACTCTGTTTACATGTTCAATTAATCTCTCCTCTATATACATATCCTATCAATGAATTGAATCAAATCAATTAGGACAAAAGAATCCTTTTCTACAAAACTGCCAATAGCTGTTCATGATGGTGATGGTGATGATGATGGTGTATGTAGAGGTCGTAAGGCGCCCAAAGAAAATCAACCAGGCAAGGCTTCCCCAAATCAAGCCTTGACCATGGCTTCCCTTTCCCACTCCAATGCAACAAGCTCACAGGACCTGGATGCAGAGACCTGCAACTATTCACCACATTATCACCACCAAGCCCATGTTGGTTCCATCTGTGATGAATAGCCTCAACATCTCCACCGAAAACCAACAAAAAAGGCGGTAGAGATCCCAGCTCGTAAATCCTCTTCTCCTTCTGAATCTCCATCCAACTCTCAATCTTCCTCGAATAATCACCCTCTCTCCACCTCACCAAGTCCATCACCATCACACCTGTATTGAAATAACAAGCACTCTTCCCTTCAAAAACCTTGGACATTTCACTATCCCCCCAAAATCCATCCGAAAAGTACTTGGTGAAATTCGCGTGACAATACTCCGGAGCACCAATAACTCTGGACCCTGACAACTTTATCCTCCACAGCTTCTCTACATCATCGACAACGATAACATCCGAGTCTAAATAGATCACACGCTCCACACAAGCGTCTAGCAAATCCGCTAAGTAGCTTCTTGCGTAGTTCAAAGGGTTATCAAGAGCTTGACGAATGGAAGACGAGATCAGATGACTGACTATGCTCTCCTTGAACTGATAAAATCTGAACCTGAGCGACGGAAACGTGGAGTGCACAACTCGAGTAAGGTCTTGGGAACTCACCGGACTAGAATCTGAAGCGATGAAGTGGAAGAAAGTGTTTTCAGGGCAAGAAGCGTGCTTGAGAACAGAGTGGACTGCAGCTATGGTGCCTCTCAAGTACTCAGAATCAATAGTCATTGCAACATGAACAAGAGAAGGATCACACGCCGCCGGAAAGTTCCCGACACCCAAAACACGGCAGCTGTATCCGTTTTTGTATTCCGGGGCTTCAGAGAATTGTTGCAAGAACGAAAACCCTACTCTTTCTGGAAACGATCGGATTGCATATGTGGGAGTAATGGTGATCAAAGAAAGAAGGAAGAAGAAGAAGAGAACCAAGAAGATGGTTCTTGAAAACATTGTTATGGGAGAGAATGAATCAAAGTGAGAAAGAAAGAGAGAGGAGATGAACGAGTATATAAGTAGTGAAATGGTCAAGAAAACCCAACACGTCTTATAAAAACGAGCGTAACAGAAGAAACGCGTCTGCAATATTTTTCGAGTTTGAATATGTAGGAATTTTCTGGGTGCTTTCGGTCTTTTTCATACAAATTTTGCTGGAAAGCTTCGAGGTGGCTACAATAGCAAACCCATGTGACCACGTGGTTTGATCAGATTGGTGTGTTTATTAGGCTTCTAATTACTTATGGACATGTGACCACATTCTATGAACGTATGTGAATATTATTAAGAGCCACTAAGTATGTATTTATATTGACCATATATAAACAAAGAAATTACTGGTTTTTATTATGGTGTGAATTAGAAGTGGAGAAGTTTATAATAGTTTCTAGATTCTTATGTGAATTTAAGGATTTTTTGTTGATGAACTGTGGCTTTATTGGTTAAGGTGTTTAACTGACAACTTTAAAGTTACCGGTTCAAATTTCGCTGACGACATATGTATGATCTGACGACATGTGTAGGGTGTATGAGTTATTAATAAAATATTTAAATAAAAAAATTTCAAAGACCTCTAAACCTCTTAGATTAAACCTAAGTTAAAGTTTGACCCTTTATTAACAAGTAATTGACAAACCGAGAGATGTGAAGTTTGAGAACGCAATGCTTGTTACTAAAGTTAAAGACCAATAATTTTCTATGTAGACCGCATTATTAAAACACAAGGAATCATGCGATGAGCACGTAGCGAACTATTTTTCGACTAAAGCTATGACTATGGGGTATTATATCACGCAATCACATAGGAAAGCAATATTGTTTATTAGCTCAAAGAAAGTTTCAATGCTTCTTGAAAAGAGAAGGGAACAAAACAACATAGCTTCCAAGAATATTAAGAGGTCACATGGACAGCTGTGGCCACCTACCAGGGTATGTTCTTTATTCTGGTCACCAGAAATATTAAAGCAAGAAAATGAGAATAATTTCTTTGGTAAATTATCGTACAAGCAAGTCGAATATTTTGGGCTCCTAATAATTCTTATACAAATACCAATTAAGGGCGGCAACCAACTCACGGACCCCTCAACAACAAGAACAAGAACAATGGCCTCGGCCAGTTGGCTCGACACCAGCAACTGGCAGCTCCACAGTAGAAAATAACTATCCAAGATAATGAGTTTGCCAGAAGGTAAAAAAGAATCAAGCAGAGAACAGATAAACTTGAATTTCTTATTCAGGAACACTCTATACCATCCCATGTATTCATATTACTGCATTAGTTTCCTACATTAACATATGCAACATCATACAGGAATTGGGACTCAGACAAACATTCAAGTTCAGTTCTATCACTATACTCAGCATTTTCATTATTCTTGTTAATGTAAAGAGAGAAGCCGAAATATACACACTTAACAAAACAGACTCTTTCTAGGATGGATCTAAGTACTCACAGTGCATGATCAAGCTACTCTAAAAGTTGTAGCTCCTCCATTAAAGCTCATGACCTCATTTACATGATCATACTGCTTCCTGCAGCCTGGACATCTCCCATCTGCCTCTAAAATCCTTTTGTGACAAAAGAGGCATAGCCGGAAACCACATGAACATGGAAGAAAGCTCGAGTCTGTGATATCTAAATCCTCATAGCATATAGGACATGACGAAGGCTGGGGAACAATGCTTTGCCAAGTCCATGCAATGGCTCCATGACCACAATGCCAGTCTGACTGCACCGGGAAACTATGCTCCTTTGACAAGTTTGGCAGACTCTGAGGACGGGAAGCATCATTAGGCCTCCAAGCACACGTGTTCACTCGTGACTCGGGAACTATGTTTCTGTTCTCTGGTTTTGATAACTCGGCTACAGGATTCTCAATACAGAGTTCCTGACCCGTGGGTTCAACCCTCATTTCAGTTGTGGCAGGAAAACCAAACAGATTGTTATGTTGATTGTCATCTGCAGTTAAAGCATCTGCCACAGCCTCCCAGTCATCCAGACACCCATCGTCTGGGTCCTCCTTGCTGACATTTTCTGGGAAACCACCATTGCTGCTCTCATTAAGATGCTTTACCGAGTCACTACGATCCAAACTGCTTTCACAAGGGCTGTTCATTAGAGACTCCACATCACTGTCATGGATGCTTGAATTATCAATCGAACCTCCTGTTGAACTTGTTTCCAAATTGTCCAATAATATTTTCCGCTCATTATCTACATGCATGAATGATGTAGGAGATCCTTCATTCCGATCAGCGTTCACCTTGTGCCCTTTATTCTTGACTGCATTACAAAGCAAATACATTGTTCATACAATATAAAGAAAAAAAACAGAGAATAAATACAGTTCAGAGGAAGGGAAAGACAAATTCCAATATGATCAAACATACATGAAACTTAAAAACAATTATAAAATGATGAATCTTCTGAACTTGTTGTCTTAATGAGCAGGGTCAAGGGAAAAAGAATCATGCCATCATTTTGATAGTTCAATTTAAATATCATATTTGGGTCTATGAAATCAAGAAAAGGGAACCTAGGGGAAAAAGAATCATGCCATCATTTTGATAGTTCAATTTAAATATCATATTTGGGTCTATGAAAACAAGAAAAGGGAACCTATGTACCAATTACTAAGTCAGGCATCAGGACACATGTGTATTCGAGTCAAAAGTCCGGCCACTCATATTCTATCCTGAATTGCTGAAATCCAAGAATTCAATTCTATAAGAAAGCTTAAACCCTTTCCTGATTTCTTCTTACATATACTAAGTATGTCAGTGCTAGCAATACAGCAATTAAAATATCGAAACTTCGTACTCTTATCATAGCGATCAGCTATACTTCTACTCAAATGATAATAGACCCTTTTTTTTCCTGCTAGTGTCGTAGATTTATGATCATCAAAAACCCCTGAACTATTGCACATCAAAAGTTCATAACTCTTGGCAAAGAGACTGGCTTTACTTCATCTGAACAGAGGCTAAACCCTAAACCTTCCATAAAAGACTTATCTTTTCTTTACTAATGTTAAGGGTTTATGGCCATCAACCAAACATCCTCTTCGTCTATTCTACATCCATCCACAGTATTGGGCAACATAAGCAGACATTTCCATTATACTTGCATCATATCCGCAAACATACAATTAAGCCTGATAACAATTTACGCATCCTAAAATAGCTTTCTTTTATGCACAAACTAGGTCGATTCATATTGAAAGCTCATCCTCAACTAATTAAACTCTGTTCCTACTGACGATCAAAACTATATACTCGTTCTCTACTGACATGCCACAAAAGACATAATCTTTCCACCAAACGATAGAATTTGATTATTATTCATCCTCGAAAAGACGAAATTCGAAAGAATGAAAACACATACCATGTGAAAGCCACTGCTCACGGCGAACATCGAGCTTGCTCTGCTTCAATTTCGCTAACCGGTTCGTCTGAGAATCAAAAACAACTGTGAGAATAAGGTCATATCATTATAAATCATCCAATTCAATTCAATTCAATTCATATAATCTTGAACGCAAATTTTCATAAATTGAACATATAATCCAAAATTCAATCTCCAAATTCATACAGTCTTCCATTTCCCGCAACTTTTTCCCAATCCAAACGACACGTGCAACCACAGATAAACGCAAAGCGAGCAAAACCACAAAACCTTACCCGCTTCTTCTTGGCCAAGTCTTTGGGGATAACAGGAGAGCATGAGGAGGAGATAGAATCCATTGAGATTTCTGAATCAGAAAAACCCTAAGTTGTGAGAAGAGAGCAAAAAGAGAGAAAGAAATTGAGGGATTTGGGATTGGGGGAAATTGAAAGGGAGGAAAGTTAATGCAAATATGGATAGGGAGGGAGTGGATGTCACGAATTTTGCGTTTCTTCTTTCTTCTTCTTCTCTCTCTCTCTCTCTCTCCCCTTTTTTATTAACACAAGATTTTCTTCCGGGCTCGACGCTACTAAACACTCTCCCCGCCGCTTTTATATACATATTTTTTGTGGTTCCGATTATGCCCTTGGGATTTGTAGGATTTGCTTTTGTTGTGGGATTTTAAAAGTTCGAAGTCTTGCGTTGCATGACGTACCTAAGAACTTTTATCGGAGTTAAATTGGGCATGCACTTTTAGGTACCAAATTTATTGTCATATATGATCTTTGAGATTTATGTATAGGTACTTTTACATCTTGGACTCTACTTTGGTGTAAACGGTGAAGTAGAAAAGTATAGAGTTTGAAATCACTACTCATTTATGGTTGAGATCACACGAAAATCTGATGTTGTGTAATCCTACACGCAAGGAAGTATGGAAAATGACCATATGCTCTGCTGTTTCTGCAAACGTCACAGATTCATTCTGAATTATGAACCGGAAAGAAGCCCTAAATTCGTTAGTTGACCAAATTTAGCAATCTTAGTAAGCACAATAGGGCATACAACATTTTTGGGAAAACAGTTGAATCTAGTGCTGGGCGTTCGGGCCCAAAAATTCAAAAAAACCGACCCAAAAGCCCGATCGGGCCCAATCGGTTCCGTCCAAAATGGGAGGTGTTCGGTCCGGGTCATAAACCGGTCCAAATGCTCTCAGTTTGGTTCGGTTTCGGGTTCGGGCTCGGTCCTGAACCGAAAGCCGTTCAGGCCCGATATACAAATTTTTGCCACACGTCATAATCTTATTGGTCCTTATAAATTTTTTATTAAAAAAAAAACCCTAAAACTAAAATACTTGCGCCTCTCTTCTCTGCGCCTCTCTTCTTCCTCTCTTCTCTTAAACTCTCTTCTCTGCGCCTCTCTTCTTCTTCTTCTCTTCTTCCGATTTTGTTGTCCAACACAACGGTGACTGGAGGAATGATGAATAAGGGATTAAGGGATGAGGAAGAAGAAGCTCTAATTTTCGATTGTTTGGAGAGTGGAGGCAGATGGGTTTGAGTTGGGTGATGTAAAGTTGGGGTTTCTGAGTTTTCAGCTTCTGGGTTTGAGTATTCACACATTTCAGGTATAAACCCAACCTGGGTTTTCTAGGTTTCTCTCACTTTCTTTGTTTCCTATGCTCTTTCTTTGAATGTTTTCTTACCTTTCTTTGTAAGAATATGAAAGTGATTATTACCATGAATATGAAATCGTATTTTGAAGATTCATGGATTGTTCTTTCTTTGTAAGAATACGAAAGTGATTATTAAACATGAATATGAAATCGTATTTTGAAGATTCATGGATTGTTATATATATGTATGTTATTATGTTATCATCATAGAGGTGAATCATATGATGCATCCTAAACTGTATATGTATACCATGTATTGAAACTCTGTATATTATGCATTATATCAATTGATTTCTCGATTTGTCGATATTTGGTTATGCTTCCTCAACTTGTGTCCATTATAGCCACCAGTACGTTGTTCTGTTATAGATGTGATCGATTTTCGGTTCTGCTTCTTCTGAAACTTCATATATAATCGCTTTTCCATAGCTGTTGCACTGTGTCGCAAGTTTTTGTTATTATATGTTCTCTTTGATAACCATGTAAGCCATCAATTTGCATGTAAGCCATCAATCTGCTGTTTCATCTTATTAAGCAAACACCTATTCTATACAGCTCTACATCATCTCTGCTCAGTGAACCTTAACTTATTCAAACTACTTGTAATAGTGTTTTGGTTTATATATACTGACCACTTTAATTAACAATTAATATTTAAGCTAACATGGTCATTCTTAAAATATTGGGGATGATATGATCCTAATATATATAATAGGATGATATGATATGATCAAATTTAAAGTCCAGAAAACATTGGCTCCTAGGTCTCCAAAAATTGGGTATAACCTATTTTGAGTCTTAAAGTCAGGTTTTCTTTCACTCGTCAGGTTTTCTGTTCCAACTTCTTCCTACAAACCAAATGGTTAAATCTTACTCCCCAAATTTTGTCCTGCTTTATCTATTGATGTTCTGTTTTGCAGATATTTATAGCTTAGCCATGTGCAAGAGAGAAATGGTACATGCCAAGCATATGTATTGTTCCAGCTGATACTGGCCTTAGAGAAAGCTTCTGGCACAGCATTTCTAAGTGACATTGGTTCTTAGCCTGGCTCTTGTTCCATCTACTTATTAATCTAATGAATTAGCTTTTTCTGCTGTAATAGTTTTTAGTTGTACCTATGTAATTTCACTAATTTGGGTTCTGTTGAATGTTGCTATATATTTGTCTGCAATATTGATGCTTTATATTTGATATGCAATGTTTGATGCTTTGAATTGGTTTTCTAAAGCTGCAATGAAGTAAATGTATAGTAAAACAATCAAATCTTGTTTGGGTCCGAAAAAACCTAAAAGCCCGAAAAAACATAATCAGTCTGGGCCCAATCAGGCTGAAAATTTGACAGGCCCGATCCGACCCGAACCGAGATTTTCAGGTTTCAGGTCGGGTTTTCTAAAAACCCGAACCGGCCCGACCCGAGCCCAGCCCTAGTTGAATCCTTTTCAAAAGTTGCAACGTTCTGGTTGACGAGTTAATTCACAATGAGCCAAGGGCGTTTCTGTGAAACCGGATACGAGTAATGTGGCGGAGCTGAAGCCTCTCAAGTGGAGGGATAAGGAGAAGGAGGAGGAGAAGAAGAAGGAGAAGGTTAGGCATAGCTAAAAGAGGAGGTCCGTTTCACTTTTACACATACGAGGACACGTGTTTGGTTCTATCTACTGAAGCACATCACAGATTTATTCTCTTTTTTTTTTGGTCAAAAACAGATTTATTGTCTCTACCCAGATTTATCTATTACTGTATCACTGTAAAAGAGCTGGAAGTAAAAACATTGATATCAAAACGAAGGATCAACGTTACCATGAACCACAAATTATTCCAAAGCAGAATATGTAATCGGAAAAAAAAAAAAAACAGAACCATATATTAGAACTGAGTTGAGTTTGTGAACTACCACTGATACAATAATGTTACACTATTTTACACTGGGACTTAAATAAACCTGATCTGCAAAAACAACAGACTTTCTGGTGTAAAAGAATAGTGATGCAGAAATGCCTGCAAATTGCTGGGTATGAAGCTGACTTGTATTGAGAGGTACAGAACTTGGGGTCGTTAAAACTCGGGGCTTTTCTGCTGTTTCACCAATTTTGTTACACTTAGTGTGCTTATGAAGGGTTCTATCTACGACAAGATCAACAACAGCACCTTTTCTACACCAACCTTATATACACAACAATGGCTCATGAGCCACTCTTCTGACCACACCAAGCTACATGTCCGGGCTATTCTCTTTCTTCAGTCTGTCAGAAATAAAGGAGATGTCACCTCAAGGAAGTCTTTCTGGTTTCAGTGCCACTACTACTTCTACAGACAAATAAAAAACAGGGATTAGATCTCATTCTGACAAAGTGCAGCAAATGGAAGATGATGAAAGACATCCTCTGACAGAGTTTCAACAACATTTTTCTCAGGTCTACCTTGAGCTTCCAATCTCAAAGGAATTCTAAGCTACTATGAGACGGACAAGAATTTGTGGAACCGCTGTACCCTCGTCTGATCACAATATGGTGATCTGGACTCTGATGACTTTCTCCTTTTCCTTCTCATACGGAAGAAGTAATCTTCTGTGTCAAGAACATAAGAGATCTGCCACATGATACTTTGATGAATAGAGCTTCATGGGAACATAACATGCATGTAAATTGTACAGATATTATATCCTCAGCTGTGCTTACATTATCCCCCACCCCCAAAAAGAAAATAAAATATAACAATAAGGTTTCCTTTTACTCTTGAAGGTGGAAGGGTCCCTTATTACTTCTGGTTGCCTTATTACGGAGAGATCATGATTTTTAAGTTTGACTATACATATAAAGAGATATTAAAAGATTGGCTGGATGACCATATTTATAGAGCATAAAATGATGCTTGCATATGACTAGTCCTTTAAAAAACATTCAATTCTGTGCATTGTCAACAAGACAAGGGTGATAACAAGATTAATGAGCATGCTAAGGCAAGAGATGAGATACCTTGGATGAGTTGCAAGCTATCTTACACTCCAACCCATTGACTAATTGAACACCCTCCATGGCATTGGAAAAGGCAGAGGATTCATCTTGCCCTGCAAATTTGCGCTTGTTTCTGGAAAAGTGTAAGCAGCAAGTTAGGTACAACAGCACGAGAACATATAGGACTACTAAAGAATGGACTAAAAAACCAACAACTAAGACAGAAATAGGGTCCTAAACAATATTAGATAAGATGCTAATTGCCTAGACACCTAATGCTACCCTCTAATACAATGTAAATCTGAAGTGCACATTATCACCTCTGCAGGGTAATTCCGTGTGGCTCCTTTTTGCCAGGATAAAGTGACAGGAAATCATTGTGCAGATAAGAAGAAAAGTTAGGTTCCATAGAAACTGCCGACGCCTCAGGCTTTTCACTCACACTGTCCATCAGCTGGATGGACAGACGGGAGGGTGCAGACTGCTACAAAGAGAAGCCAAAGAAAATATAACAACAAATCGGACAAAAAAGCAAATTTATGGTTTTGGGGGTTGGGAAGACAAGTGTCAGATGACTTACAAATTCCAATCTGTAAATGTTCTCCTCATGCACAAAAACACGTGTGTTTTCAAAATAGACAGAATCAATTAGCTTCCCCTTTTTCCTGGACTTTTCATATTCATATAAATGAAGAAGCTTATTGTCCATCTCATCAGTTGCAACCGCTTGAAGCTGCATAAAGAAACCCAATTCAGATTACTGGCACAAAAAAGAGAACAAACAAGACACACAAACAGAGATCTTACACACCCATAGAAAATTAACGAGCTTACCTGTTTAACAAATTTATATATCAACTTGTCCAATGTGAATAAGACGTAGGACTGATTTCCAATAATAGCTCGGCATTCATCCTCAAATTTTGCATTGTCAGCAGATCCATCAAGCAAATTGTACAGTGCACTCATAAATCTGCACAGAAATAACACAATAAATCACAAGATAAAAATGCGCAGTTGCCACAATTATAATTTACAAACAAGATATAGTTGGTGTGCAAATACCTGCCATAAAGATCTGGAGGGTTGCCATCCTTGGAAGTTCTCCACTTAGTTTCTGCTCCTACTGAATTTGTTTTTGCAGCTAAAATCCTCTCGTATAAAATCTGGCAAATTCAAAGAAAACCAGCTATAGTATATCTCTACCACTTAAAAAAAAACACACACACAGAAACAAACTCAATGCAAACAAATAAAAAACAGAAGAGAAAAGTGTATCCTTACTTGATGAAGCCTATAAAGCACATAAAAGTTATCATTTCCATAAAAAACACGACAGTCTTTCTTGTCATCAACTAAAGGTTCCGAGACATGCTTTGCAAGAGGCTTCACAGACATAAGAAAACGTTCTGGCAATTGCAAGGAACAGCTATCCCCAACAAGGTGCCCATCAGCCATCACTTCAGCCTCACCTTCACTCTCAGCCTTACCATCAACATCATCATGTTCAGCATCCTCCTCTCCATGCTCTTCTCGGGAACACTCATCACCAGCTGTCTCACTGCCAGAGACATCTTCACCAGCTTCAGAAACATTTTCACTGTTCTCATCATCAGCATCTGCATCATTTTCCCCAGCATCCTGAGGGCAAATTTCTTCCCCGTTTCCGGATTGATATTGCCTTTCAACACCATGGTTTCCCTTAGGCAAAGCCTGCACCGCATCTCCAGATACAACAAAGTTATCCTCCCCATAATCACCAATAGGCGATAATTCACCTTCTTCCTTCTCAATTTTAGAGGGCCCAACAGACTCCTCATGCCGACTGTTGACTTTAGTGCTTTCTGTAAACACCCCATTACCAAATGAAGCAGGTTTTGCAGTATCACCAGGTTTTGCAGTATCACCACCCTGAAGCACCAAAATGAATATCAGTACTTAATGCAAAGCCAGTTGATGATATCAACCAAACTCAGAACCTCAAAAATGCCAATATTCCATAATCATACCTCCGATGAAGGAACAGCAGTATCAGCATTAGTTTTCTTTGATTGCTCATTTTCACTAATGGAGTCGTAAGGTCTTGAGGTAGTTGCAACAGACCCTTAAATGAAAAACAAACTCAAAACTTCAGTACTATTGAACTCCAGAAGCAAAATTATATCAAATAATAGGTGGCTAAAAAACAAACAGATGCCAAAACTTAAGGAACAGGGGTGAAAGTAAATAAACAGAGACCTGACGTCACTTCCATACTGATTCTCCCATGGTTATTTTCTCCTCCAATTGCAAATGATGCGTTGGAATTGCCTACTCGATCAATGGAGACAATCGGTTTACTTGGCCCATCCATTTTATCAGAGATACCCATATTCTTCTGTTCTTTCTCTACCCGGATGTTATTACAGATTGAATCGTCGCAACTGCCATCTTCTTTTGCTAAGGTATCCCCATTAGCCAACGTAGTCCTAGAACTTGCCACTTCTGCTAAAGCATTTTCATCTTCATTACCCCCAGATTTAGGCTGCTTAAAATTTACCATGGTAGTGTTACCACCAGGACTTCCATCACTTTCTCCATTGCTTGATGCGCTGCAAGTCATAGCCAACTTCCTAGTTTTGTCCGCATCTTCATCATCCTCTGAACCATGAGGCCGAGAAGGAATACCCAGCATTGGCTCCAAAAAGGTCGTATAAAGTCTCATAGTCTTACTCAACTGTTCTTTAGTTGAGCTAAGCTCTTCAGATGAATATTCAACAAGTTTATACAAGTCTTCGTGAATGCTGACATCAAGGTATTCATACTCCAGATGTGGAACTATAGATTGCCTGTTTCCAGCAGCAACAGCCAGAAGAATATCGTCCTCTATCTGTTTTTTATCTTTCAATTCCTTGATCTCAGCCACCAAATCTATTCATCAAGGGGAGTATAATTTAAATGACGTAGCAATTATAAACAAATCACATAAGGTCTAGAGCTCAAGAAAGATAAATGATTATACATGCAGCTGACTATAAGAACTTACATTTGCTGCTCAAGTTCTTTGAATCTTGTTGTTTGAAATAAAAGCTTCGGTGATCGAGTGATTTGTAATGGTTTTTGGCATATATATCAGCCCAGACCTTATTGAAATCCACTCTACACCTTGTCCATTCCTCTTGTTTCTGTTTCAGGCGAGTTAATATGACAGGCAGAGCAAGCGTTGGACTTTTCCGCAGAATGTCCATCACATCAAGACCATGGTCACCATATAATCGTTCAATGCACCTTATGTTCAGAGCTACAACAAACAGGAATAAACTAAAATAAAAACCAGTACATATGAATATCAGAATTAAATGTCCAACATTTAAAGAATTGTAGAACAGCTTATAGAAACATACCAGTAAAGTGGTCTTCGATGTGAATTTGAGTTTCCATACTGAGTTTATTTTCATTCATGCTGTTCAACAGTTCCTCTGCTCGCTTACAAGTTGAGCTCACCGACTCCAACAACATATCCAACTCAAACCTAAAATTTCCATGCATCAAAATCAAAATAAGTTTCCATATGAGACAACATATCACCATTATCAAGTTGGTGATACATGAAATGAGCTATATAAAAGAAATAACACAAAATTGAAACAAATCTACATGGGTGTATAATAAAAATTTGTATGCAAAATGGTCATCATGAAAACGTATAACCAACTGATGAGCATGAAAAGTTGCAGATACACTTGTATTTTATCCCCATATATTGTGAACCAAAAAATTTAATAAAAACAGATATATAGCAAATTTACCTATCATCTTCACAACGAAAAAGACTTTCTTCATACTGATTTCTGCGCATATGTTTAAAAGAGTAATCTTCACTTCCTGAAGTCACAGATACCCAATGGTCATTCAAGACCTGAGCAGCAAGTTCTGATCTCTGGCTTGCTGAGGGTATTGGATACTGCAAAGTGACAAGCACCAATGAGTTGCCCACCAAAGATATGATACATAGTCCTATACGAAAATACAACTAAGTCATACATCTTCTGGAAGAAGGCGATAGCTTGGAGTACAACGTTCACAGTTAGAGAGGTCAAGCTCTTGAATAGATTTCGCCCAATACTTCTCCCTGTATCGTTCCTTCTCTTTAACTCCCTCCATTTCACGCTTTGGCTCCTTGTCTTTGTCCTCTAACTTCACTGATCGTGATAAATGGCCATCACTGCCCACAGATTCTGCAATACGCAATTTAGACACTATAGAACTTCCTGATAAATCACATGGCAACTCATATATTCCATTTTGAAGAAGTAATGGTTCTAACAAAAACAGATACATACATTTAACTAATATTATAGTAAAAGAAGAAATAAAATACGTACTTCTCACTACACCAGCAAGGAACCCATCTGCAAAAATATAACCAGTTAGATAAAAACCAAAACCACATAGAACCACAAGAAAATAAGTAATGGTGTTTTAACAGCTACCGATATTCTCACAGCGCTCCAAGAACTCATTAAATTCCTCCATAAGATCTGGATGCTTCAATAAATCAGTCACCTGAGATGGGCAGGGGTTTAACCCAAAAAAAAAAATCAACTTAAACTCGAAGCAATATTCTCATTGATACTACTTTCTAAGCCAAAAATAGTACAAGGGATTGTGTGTGATCAAAGTATCAGCAAATTTTGAAGCATCAAGCTGTCAAGCATAGCATTGTAGCACATACCATATTTTGTAAATCATTCCTTTTGATAATCCCATTGCTATAAATATGAAGAAACTTCAAAAATGTCTGGTAGTCATCTTGGCTGCACAGACGCTCCTTGACTTTCTCAAAGAAACCGAATGCCTGGCTGTACTTGCCTGACATAAAATAGATAGAGGCCACCATTAGCACAGTTGCTTCATTAAGAGATGGTAAAATTGTCAGAACTTTGAAAAACTGCCACCTATGGTGTACTGAGGATTATATAAGTAATCGTAGAAGGTACATCAACCTGCCGTTTGAAAATTTTCTGCTCTTACCAAAACAAAATAGGAAATAAGAGCTTTGTTCTGGTTTAAGAACCAATATTCAAACAAGTCAACCCTCTTAACGAATTCTCAGACCAAGTATCAGTTTCAAATTTAAACTATATTTTTCCCTTACACCAAAAGAACACAAACAATGTTGATTTTGTTTTCCAACTTTTATATGCATTCATTGTACAATAGTCATCAAGGACACACGTCTTGTAACCTATGATATGTCAACGAGAGAAACAAAAATAACATGAAAAAATAATTGTAGAGCATGTTTCAATTACTGAATGCAAACATTTGTATAGCATGACTGACTCACCCTTTAAGGTATCTTTGTCATCATAAGGAGAAAAGTTAGCATTCGCTCCAAAACCATCAACCTTCCTGGAAGATTTTCTTTTCTCTGGAAAACGCTGCAAGTTGTAGTCCCTGTTGTTATCAGTCTCTACTTCTCTATCTTCATGGTCACGATTTCTCCTATCCCTATTCTCCTTCTCAGGAAAACGTTTTCTCTGCTCCTTCAGTACTTTCATCATTCCTTTGTCATCATCTAGGTCAGGACGATCAACACTAATATCAAGATCACCATGAGAAGTAATTTTCTCCCGCCTACGTTGCTGTAAGAAGAAGCCACCAGCCCTTTAAGAATGACTAATAAAACAGAAACGGAAATTAAGATCAAGTTCAATGTAATTACCTTGTCAATAGGCATTGGCCGCAGAGTAGGTGTAGCAGAGGTCCGCTCATTAAAACGGGGATACGGATTGTGGCCATATTGGCCCTGATGAGTTGAAGTTGTTGCTGACGTATCTGGTAAAAATCTAGTGAACTCATCCAGCAGATCTGGTTGGTCATCAAATAGAGAAGCAACCTGAAAGTTCATGTGTGTAAACTACTAAGAACATGGGGAGGAATATTTTCTGAGGGCCAAAAAGAAGAGGACAATGACTCAGAGACATAAAACAATCAAATTTACCTCCTGGTAAACCTCATTTATGTCCTTGTGCTCCTTTCGATACATATTCAGTATGTCTAAAAATGACTTGTACACTTGGTCATCATTTTGGAAACGTTTCTGCATGACAGATATCCAGCATTAAATGACAAAGCAATAATTAGCAAGTGATTTAGGGAAAGAAAAAACCACCATACTATATATTCACCTTGATCTTGTTTACAAAACTGATTGCTTCTTCAAATTCAACCGTCTTTTTTGGTTCCACTTCCTCAAGAGTTATCTCATAACCCTTTGGCAAAAAGGTATTAAACCCCAAAATTAACTTGGTATGCCCTTTAAACAATTCCTTTACTCTTGCAATGACACCTGTCGTGTCGGTTCTGAAAGAGATGGTAATATTAGTAGAGATACAACAGCAGCTAAATTGCCAAGCATCCATTACAAGGAAAAGAATTACGGGTCTAGCGCTACCTTTGAGCCTTGAAATCCTTCATGACCTCAAGAAACATTTCATACTTTTCTCTTTGGTCTTGAAACATGTCTTTCACTTCTTTGAGGTATGTAAGAGCATCATTTGTCGTCAGTTTCTGTGAAGCAGCTACTCCGACGCTGACTACTCCAACACTAGCTACTCCACCTACCACGACTCCTCCTCCTCCTTGCACTTGGGGTGGCCCATTTCTGCCAGAAATTGATAATATCAACATGCACAGATACAACATATTCGCCCAAAAAATGTGACATCAAGAATATCAATACAGTTACATCAGTACATACAACTTCTTCCCAATGCAAATCTACCTACACACTCTTGATTATTTGCTCAATACTAATCGGGGATTAACAATAGAAACAGAAAAAAGGGAAGAAAAAAAAAATCCTTGGTATTAACATTTTCTCGGTGACCAAACTAAGCTAAGCCCTAACCAATTTCATCTCTCGAAACAAAAAAAAATCACCTATCAAACTTTCATCAATCTCTCCAATTCGAGCCTCCGAAACAGAAAAACTACTCAATTAAACTAAAATCAAACAACCTCCACGATCAACCACACGCAATCGAATCAAATCCACACCACCTAAACACCATAGCTAATATAGCAAAACTACAACCGCACACAATGATCAATCAACCGCAAACCAAAGCCTGAAATCTTCACAACACGACACAAAATCGAAGCAATTCAAGCATGCAGGAAAGCACAGAGAGAGAGACTCACGAGTCCCCGAGCGAAGAAGCAAGCGGGCGTTTCAATTGAGAAGAGCCGGCGCCGGCGCCGCCACTACCACCGCCACCGCCGTACACATCGTCTCGTATTCTCTTCATCCCTAACCAAAACCACAATCTCAAATCAGAAAACCAAAAATCAACAGAGAGACATTAACTGACGAAAAGCCATTTCTGCACAAATGAATTGTGAGAAATAAAATAGAAAAAATAGTTACTTTTTTACTGTGAGCAGATCTCTCCTACAATAATCGATTTCACATGGAGGAGAAGAAGAAGAAGAACCAGCGAGAATCAGAAGAAGAAGAGGATTTGATTGATATATATCGCTTCTCTCTTACGTTAAACGAAAAAAAAGTGAGAGAGAGAGAGAACTAATTTTGTAAGAGGAGGCCGAGGGGAGACGAGACCAAGTTTTTCGTTTTATATATTACACCAGAAATTTACAAAAAAAATTTAAAATATAAATTTAATTTTTAAGCACGTGGAACTGCGCAGTTTAATTCGAAAAATGGCTTGGCTTCTACACAAAACCGTGGGCTGGTTCGGGTCGGGTCGGGTCGGATCTCTGTCCTCTATTGTTTTTTGAGTCGGGTCGGATTCTGACCTGAAAAGGCACGAGGAGGTGGACTGGGTATTTGGAGGGTGATATGCTTTGTTTCTGGAAGTGGTATTGTGACAGACAGTGTGCCCAACTTACTCAAGGTATATGGAACCAAGGCTTTGGGGAAGAAAAATGAGATGGGACTAATTTACACGTTATGCATCATGATCTATATATATACACACACACAATATATGTGTGTTGGAAAGGAGATTTGGAAAATATGGATTTTTTTATAAGGTGAAACGTATACGACGCGAAATTATTTGTTGGATATAATCCTCGTGGATTTAAGATGAGGTAAATTTTGAATTATGCGTTTTCGGGCTTTTTCTAAAGAGTTTTATGATGAAACTTTACTAATGTAAAACATAAAATTAGTTATTAGAAAGTCAAAACGTGGAAAATTAGTGGTGGCCGGATTGATGTACAAGTGCATGAAACTATAGGATATAGAATGTGAATAGTTTCATCGCTTTCATGATATACATGATGTACACGTACACATCAAATAAGAACCCACCGTTATAAAACAGTGTAGTAATCTCTGGCATACAAATATACCGTATCTATGGGAGTTTGTAGTATACATGATGTACACGTACACATCAAATAAGAACCCACCGTTATTCGTTTCACAAATATACAAGGTTTTACATTACACATCCAGACGCAGTCAAACTGTAAAGATTTTTAATCCCCATTACTTGAAGCAATAAGGAAAACCAAATTAAAGATTCAGAACAGAGGGGAAGGGTTGCACCAGAAAAAGAAGTGAGAAATGAAATGGTGGCTTAAAAGCCAAAAATTTCGACTGAAAACATGGAAAATCTTTATGATGAAGAACAGGCATTGTAACAGATGGTAATAGCAGGAAAGCATATCAAACCAAACCTTGACTGTGATTTTCATCAACAAACACTGTATATTCCGATACATAGAGATGTGCACACATGAAGGGCTGAGGTAAGAAATGATAATCCACCACGCAAAGCTGTAGTTCCTACTGAAATATTTCTCTACTCTCTATGATTACAATCCCAATTTATCCTATCCCTATTCTACTTTCACCATTGCCCCAATTTCTCATTCTACTCCTCTATCATGCGGTTTAGGATGATCAAGACTAAGATCTCGACCCTGCTGTATTCCTATCCCGCATTCACATTGCTGTACAAAGAAGCCAGCAGACCATTAAGAACACAATAATAAAACAGGAACAAGAACACCGAAAAGAGTAATGTATTAACCTTTTGTCCACATCAAACAGGATTTGAATCTGGTAGAAACTTAGTGAACTCATCAAGCAGATCTGGCTGGTCATCAAATAAAACAGCAACCTGAAGATTGATGTAAAGTTGTAAACTACTCAGAACATATGAAAATTATTTTCTAGAAAATAAGAATAACAAACAAGTGTTAAATGAGAACCATTAATATAAACCGCCAAACTCAACAAGCGACAAATAGAATATACTTACTTCAAGGTAAACTTCCGAAATAGGTTTGTCCTCCTTCCGATACTTGTTCAGTATGTCCAGGAATGCCTTATAAACACGGTTGTCGTCATCTTGGAAACGTTCCTGTAAAAGAACCCATCAATCAAAATGCAAGTAATACCACATACTTAATTTTATAGTAGGCAAGTGATATTCGCACTCCAAACCTATAAATTTGCATTTAAAGAGCTGTTATTAGCACTGATTCTTTTATACTAATTCTATCATGTCAAGAACCAATACTGCCCCTCATTTTCTTTTACCAAAACGCTCAGCCTAATTGCGAAAAGATAAAATAAATTGATCAAATATATATGCTTTAAATCAAGTCGGCCCCAATCAGTGTCATAATCATTTTCTTTTTAGCCTCTAAAGAAACTGTACAATTACAAGCAAACCAGCAGCATAACAAAAATGCCAAAATCTAAAAAAGGAAAATGGTACGTCAGCTGGAGAAGAGAACAAGATTGTCCATTGACGAGAGAAAATGAACAAACTATTATTTTACACGGGGGAAATGGGCGTTGAGAGATAGAGGAGAGTTCTCCAACATCTCAGAGAGGGGTCCTGGATCTGGTTATATATAAAACCTATGTTGGATATGGGGATAGAGAATATGGTGTGAATCTAGTTCTGTTGGCCTTTTGGTTCTCTAGTTGTGAGGACAAGGAGTTACATGGCATTGTTTTTGATACTAAATAACGACGAAGTTCATGCAAGACAATATCAAGAGTTGCAGAACTCGGTGAAGCAGAATGGTGAACGATGACCAGATGGCAAAACTAAGGAATATAAGAAGAAGAGAAAAAAGAGGACTACATTGACACTAAATGGTAAAATTAACTTCTATAAATATAACGAGGTTAAAAAGTCGGGTGCAAAATGACATTTGAGAAAGGCAACAACTCCCCCGCCATTTTGATCTCTTTAACTGTCCCTGCCTATTGAATATCTGAAGCATGTAATGACTTTATCTTCTCCTTCCCTCTCCCAAACAGGACACGCATCCATGTCCTCATTGCATATCTTAGTCACTCTTGCTATATATCCTCTTTCAAATGATGAAGATTCTTTACAAGCTAAACAATTGGATTGAAAATTGCAGTCCTACCTAACATTTCCACTCCCCATGCTGATATGCTAATAAGTCAAAAGACAAGAGTAGTTTTGCAATTTGAAACCAAAAGTAGTTTAGCAAAAGGAGTGGAAATGTAAAAATATGGAGTGGGAAGAATCACTTCCCTTAAAAAGAATAAGCATTCACCTTTATCTTGTTTACAAAATTGATAGCTTCTTCAAACTCAGCTGGCTTCTTTGGAGGCGCATCTTCATCAAGGGTTATCTCAATACCCTCTGGCAAGAAAGTATTGAAACCTATAATTAAGTTGTTATGCCCTTCAAATAGTTCTTTTACTTTTGCAATGACATCTACTCTGCAAAGTCTGACGGAGACATGAATAATGGAAGACATCCATCAGCATCAAATTTCAACTAAACAATGTGCATTACAAGGGGACAAAAAGAAACTAGTGGTACAGAATACCTATGAGTTTTGAAATCCTTCATGATCTCAAGAAACCTTTCATATATGACTCTTTGGTCGGAAAACGCTTCCTTCACTGCTTTGAGATATGCTACAGCGTCTTTACTGGTCACTTTTGGTGCGACACGTCTTCCAGTTACTCCTCCAGATATTTGGGGAGGCCCATTTCTCCACATCAAAAATAAAATGAGAAAATTCAATATACAATCAATGAAACACCCGTAATTTCCAGAACCTTATAAACGGAGATGTGATCGCTCTATGCATTCTATTTTCTCCTGATGTCCTCTATATATGCTAAACCTAGACATCTAAAAAGGAAAAATATACTATTTCCTCCGCATTCTGTCTACCAAATCAAGCTAAGCCCTAAACAAACTGACAGCAAAGAGTTTAATATACAATCAAAATACAAGCACCCTAAAATTCAGAAACCTCAAAAACTAGAGCATACAACTTCTTTAATTCTACCACCCAAATGTTCTTTATAAACTTTTACCGAACCTAGCATTCCAAAGAAAAGAAAAAGATTAAATCTTTTCAGAAACTGAAGATGAAAGATCAAAACTTTCTCTCATACAACTCCCTCACCATCCTATTTACCAAATCAACCAAAGCCCTAAAAGAAAAAAGCAAACTTCTTTAGGTAATTTCATCTCTCTGAACACCAAATCTACTCGATCAAGACACAAAACAAACCAATCACTCCAATTCAACCCTTCAAACCCAAACTACTCCTCATGTCAACTCAGAAATCCAACAAAACAGACACAGAATAAACCACTTCATCTACAAAGCATCACCAATCAAATCAATCACAGCTGACATTACTAAAAAACCAACAAAAATTTGAACTCACAAACATGGGAACAAAGCCAAAATCTCACAGAACAAATTGGCAGATAAAATCAAAAATTATCAATAATATAAAATTAAAGCAAGAATGCAATTCAGGAGAGAAAAGAAAACATGCAGAGGAAAATTAGACTCACGAGGGAGGAGTTGAAGAAGAAGAAGAGGGGGCTTTGGTTTCAGAATCAACGGGAACATGGTCTGGTATTCCCGCCATCCCTGCCAGACAAAACCCAACAACATTAATTTTGGTTTTGAGGTCTGGCCGGTGGTCTATTATAAATGTTCCTACTTCCTACATTAATTTTTTTACATTTTCTTTTCTTTGGTTGTATCGACATGTTTTTGTTACTTTCCACTTTTTACTGTGGACGGTGGAAAATTTGTTTGAACAGCTTTAAATGCAGAATTCCTCAATTATAAATACCATTATCACCAAATTTACTGTTTTTCTATTTTTTTCACCAGTTTTTCCTTTTGAGTGGTTTTATACTTTTACTTTTGAACCTCAAATTTTGTATTTACATCTCTACGTGAAAAATTTTGTCTTTCCCTTTTATACATTTTTTTTCTTCAGCGATGACATGATCCACATCCACATCAATTTATGTAAGTCTATAATTATATCATAAATTTTGCAACACAAAGACAAATCACGGCTCATGAGTCATGAGATGTAAGTAGTCATTTCTGGAAGTGTCCATTGAACCTGCACAAAACTATATTTCAGTTAAAAGCTAATAATGACTAGTATTCCGGTCCACACTTATCACACAACTAATTGAGACTTTCAATTTACATCAAAATGTTAATGATATTTTACTAGCACCTCAAATTTAATAAGTATATATAGTTGATGTTTTTTTTTCTTCTTCATCCGTAGGAGTTAGTGTACACAAAACAACATGGCCAGTCCTGAGACTTTTGATGCCCAATGTGGAAAAAAATTTGGTGCCCAAACATAATGATTATTTCAATCCAATTATTATTAGATAAAATATATGAATTATGCATCGATTTCGGGTTGCGACGCAGTATGAGTTATGCATTTGATCAACAATTTACTTTGTCTTTTTTTTAAGGAGCATGTATATGTAATATGTTAGATTATAACAAAATGCCAAAATCATAACATATATAGAAAGAAACTGAATCGGGAAAAGATTGATACGCAACTGAAAATTTGGCCTAAAAGATGGGTAATTAGCCAATTAGTTTTAGAGCGGACAAAATAAATAGGAAAAGTTTGAAATATGACAAATGATTGCTAAAATAACTATTTAAAGTTAAAATTAAAGAAAAAGTAATTCTAAAATTTTGGTGAATGAGACTCATGAGGTATGTTTGTTATAGTTGTACGTGTTTACTAAAAAAGAAATAACAAAAAATGTTAAGACGCTATATTCCATCTAGAAAGAAAGAAATAAAATGTATACTACAATATTTCATTATGTATTGAAAATTTGTACAATTATTTTTGTCCACAAAAACATATATACACTATCATTTTAAAATTGTGGATTACACTCAACAGTTTTGGTGGTGAGACATAGAACTTAATAAACAACTAAAACAACCTTACACGGTAGTTGAAAACAGGAGAAATTTTTAAATATTACGGGAGAACCACGTGACAGTATGATGTGGTTCTACATTTTTATTCAATTTAGACATGAGAATTTTTTACAACTAAAATATAAAATAATATTTTCTATTTTTTGTGAAATGACATTCATGAGTATTTAGCAAGTTCAAACGGTGGTGCTAATTAAATGCTAAATGACTAATTATAATTGATTATAGCCTTAATTAGAGACATTTACATAAAAGTCTACTTTGAGACATTTTCTCTCATATAGGTCCACCCAAACATTTTTACTCACATCAGTCCATCCAAGTCTAAATTGAGTTTTAGATTAGATATTGAAGTTCAACAAAATTACAGACTACCAACCAACTAAAAAATTATAATATCTCTATTATATCTACAAAAATACCACTATTGTAAAAAGTCAACAACTACTCTCTTATCGGAAAAAGTCTTCGGCCGACCTCTGACTAGGTCTTTGGTGAATTTTTTGGCTGACCTCCGATGAGGATTTCGACGACCATATCAATGACCAAAGAAGATACTACCGCCGACAACAAAAACTACTACCACTAGCAAAAACAAAAGCTACTATTAGTAGCAAAAAAAAAAGGATATTACCGCAAACAACAAAAGCTACTATCAATAGCAAAAAAAAGAAACTACTGCCAGCAAAAAAAAGATATTACTGTCAGCAAAAGAAAAATCTACCGCCAATAAAAAAAAATACTGCCACCATCAAGAAAAGCTATACTACCACCAACAAGAAAAAATACTACTACCAAGCATAATAAAAACTACTCCTACAGGTTATGAAAGCTAATTTTTGAGACGTACAAAACTATAGAATGTAAAGGATACGATTAAAATAAAAATGCTACTACAATCGAGAGAATATAACAAATTCAATGGTACAAAAAGTATGAAGCCTTCTACAATGATAATTATGTACAAAGCTACTTCCATAGTTACATAAAGCTATAGGAAAAAAAATTCCACCTTGACCACAATTATCTTGATGGATTGAATGATCTCTATGGACGTTTCAATATCTCAATTCACCTAATTTTTGAAATCAAATCATGTGGTTACCTTCTTTTAGATGTGTTTGTGCATTTTGCTTTCTTTTATTATAGATGTTTATCTGCATCTTGCTTTATTGTTTTCCCTCTTATGTAATTGACATAAACACTGATTATGTATGATTTTTACTATAAATAAAAGCTTACCGTATTTAGTAAAAAAAAAAAATACTGCTGGAGCAAAGATTTATTTAAAAAAAAAAAACAAATCTCTAATTTTTTCTCTCTTCAATTTATCAATGTTAGAGATGCTCGCTAAAAATAATAGTCAAATATGAATTCAACATGAAAATTTTACAAGAACTTACTAGTCATAAACGTCATCTCAAAACCAAGGAAATAGTGTAAGTTTAAGTGAAACTTCACAACATTGTAAATAAGTATATCACAATCTACTAATTATCATGCTACTAAATAAAGTCCTAAGTTGTTTGGTTGAAGAAGAACTCCGCTGTATTGGTAGTTCTGGTACAAGAAATCTAGTGAACTCTCTTATCAGATCTGGGTGGTCACGAAATAAAGAAACGACCTGAAAGTTCAAATAAATTAACTACTATATGAACATGAGAAGGAAGAGTTTATGAGGGCCAAAAAGAAGAGGACAATGACTGGGAGACATTAAACAATCAAATTTACCTCCACGTAAACCTCAGTTAACTTCTTGCGATTCTTCTTAACATTCAGTATGTTGAACAAATATTTATTTTTAAAAAAATCTTTAATTTTTTTTAAGCCAGAAAATAACCATAGATCTACATCAACTGTGATGTAGAAAGCCTCGCATCGATAAGTGCATGACGACAGAGCTTCAGAATCTCGGTGGGCACTCTGGGTGGTCCGGCCGGAACAAGAAGCTTCTGCAATGATTCAAGAGACCGATCCATAACTTCAGACAATTCGAGAAGCCTAGGAAACCCATCTCCGAGCTCAAACCCCGCTGCAGCTCATCTCCGCGGCTAGATCAAACACGTTGATCACCAATTGAGAGCAAGTTTCTCATCCTCCTCCTCTAGATAAGCAGAAATGTCTCCGATTGAATTTGAGACCCATCCCTCCTCAATCTCTACTTCCACCTTCAAATTTTAGATGAACAGCCGAACCAGACAAAACAGAGACTGAAATTGAAACGTAGACATAAACATAGACCGCTACTTGATGACTGGGCAGATGATGGTGGCAACCGCCGATTGGAGACGCTCGTCACGGAGTCGGTAATAGGAATCGGACATGTTAGTGTTTGCTCTGTTCTACTTTGGAGTTTTGGGATTTGACTGGTGATCTCCTATTGGTTGCAATCGATTCACGCGGATCGCCAAACCTGGCTAAACCCCCACCGTTCATTTTAAGTTTTCTCACTATGATCTCCACCGTTACTCTCAAAACAGGCAAGAACTGGAATAGGCCACAGTACCCCCAACTGCCAAAGTTGCCCCAGCCACGTGGCTTCACCATGTCCACACGTTCTGAAAGAGCAGGGCAGGCAGTAAATTCAGCGGTTCTCAGTTGTTTGTACGGTGAAAACTAATTACAGCGGCAGGTTGATCTTTAACTTGTTGATCAACGAATCCATTATATGGAATCGAAGCACTAAGAGACAGATTGAATTAGACAAATAGCCTTTGAATTTCCACGAGAAACAATTTTACTGCTGGACCATGGTAGTGAATAGATGGCACATAACAAAGATTCCATTGTTAATAGATGCACGGTGCTTCTCAAAAAAAGAAAAAAAAAAGTAGTACTCGATTTTGAAAGAAGGGTCTGTAACTAAGACCCAGCAGTAATCAGCTACAGTTGATATTGTATATGTTCACGGTAGCTAGGTTTTAGTATTTATACCAACCGTGGTTCTAGCGATGTTCAGTTGATGATATAAGAATGGGATTCATATACTGATCGACATACATGCTCATCATTATATTCTGGACACATTTATGCATGCAGTGATGCAGTTATAAATAAACTTCAATACTTCATCAAAGACCGCTCATTCTTGTACACAATATTTATGTACAAGAAAACACTACTACGTACAAGCTAGGAACCATAAAGCCATCAGATCGACCCAGCGTCTTGATGAGGAAATGAAAAAGGGTTCATGACAATTTGGTAAGCCCTGATGCGGATGGCGTCCTTTGGAGCCTGACCAGAGAGTAGTAAGAACCTTTAGGCCCTTTGGCCAAAAGAGACGAGTGAGTCCCTTTCTCCACTACCTTCCCTTTATCAAGCACAGTGATAAGATCACAGTGCTGTATGGTACTCAACCTGTGCGCCACCACCACACTAGTCCTCCCCACCATCACTCGCTCTAGCGCATCTTGCACAACCTTCTCCGACTGACTATCAAGCGCGCTGGTCGCCTCATCTAGTAGTAACACCACCGGGTTCCTCAGTATAGCTCTAGCTATAGCAATGCGTTGCTTCTGTCCCCCAGAGAGCTGCACTCCTCGGTCTCCACATGAAGTGTCATATCCCTCCTTGAGGCTCGAGATGAATTCGTGAGCATTGGCTGCCTTTGCTGCTTCCATTATCTCCAACTCGTCGACCTTATCCGACACGCCATAGATGATGTTCTCTCTTATGGTACCTGAAAATAGCGTTGGCTCTTGGCTAACAAGTGCTATGTGTTTCCTCAATAACCTAAGGTGGTACGATTTCACATCTCGACCGTCAATGATCACTTCTCCTTTCAATGGATCATAAAACCTTTCGATTAATCCGATAATCGTCGACTTCCCAGACCCGCTTTGTCCCACTAAAGCAGTCGATTTCCCGGCTTCGATTTTGATCGAGAATCCTTTGAAGATCATCACATCAGGTCTAGCAGGGTATGCAAAATGCACGTTACGTAGTTCTATGTCACCTGTTATTCTTTTGGGCTGGCAACCTTCCGGGTCTTCGGGTTCTATATTTGTGTAACGGTCCAACACTGCAAATACAGAAGCAACAGCATCCGACCCTTTGGCAAGATCGGAAGTCATACTTCCAGCGTCGGCAATAACCCTGCCGGTGCTCACCAATATCATGAAAGTCTCAAACAGCTCTTTTGCTGTGACGTAGCCCTGAGCAATGAGCTTGCCTCCGTACCAAAAATCAAACGCCCAAGTGATACTGGTAAGGCTTTGAGAACAGCCAAGGCCAATCCCTGCATACCATGATTGTCGGACGCTCTCTTTACGTGGGCCTTCTTGGGCCTTTTCGAGCATTTTCAACAGGCGGTCCTGAGATGAGAAGGCAGTGATGGTTCTGAGATTGGAGACTGCTTCTGCAGCTAGCTTGCTGCTTTCATCTTGAGCTTTGATGGCTTTCTTCGACATATTTTTGAGTAGGACACGTCTGGTGTAGAAGCTCACAATGATAATGGGTTGCACTGCTATCATAACTATGGCAAGTCTCCATGCAATGACCAAACCCATTGTGCAGGCTACAGTCACAGCTGAGAAGGTTTGAACAAGTAGAGCCATCCTATCACCCACTAACGATCTTACCTGCAAGCAAATAATCAAAACAGTACGCTTATTACTTTAGATATCCACCAACTCTAATGTGAGATTGTATGTTCACTCATTTATCTCGAAAATTCTAACACACACAATATACACGGTACGTACCACATAAGATATACGATTTTACATATTGTATTTAACTATATGAAAGTTGGTAACATAAGATACGTACCACATTGGCATCTTTGGCGAGTCTTGAGCAAATGGCACCACTAGAATTCTCATCTTGATCAAACCACCCAACTTCGAATGTAAGGATCTTGGAGAACATCCTCTCTCTAACTCTCTTAGTCAAGTACTCTCCCATGTAGGCAAAGTTGTAATGCTGACAAATGTTAACCAGCAAAGAGAAAATAGCCAACCCTAGAAAGCAAAGTGAATAAATCCTCGTCTTCTCCTTGATCTCATCATGGTCTGTCAAAAAATAAACCGACACCATTGATCCCATAGCAAATGCATATGCTGGTTGAACTGCACCAAAAAGTATCGCACTGAAGCACCCCAACAGCGCTTGTTTCCACTCCGGAAGGTTCAAAGCTATCAATCGTTTAAAAGATGGGACAGGTAGCTTCTTCCTCTCTACGATCTCATCTTCCCCAGCAACCACTGATGAAGCTCGACCCTGCGCAAATGAGTTGGCTGAACTCGAACGACTAACCATTGACAACCGACGACTGCTTGTGTTGTGAATGTCCATGTTGGATATAGACGAAGATGCGTAATGATGGCCTTGCTCTTCTGGTTGCTTCTCTGTTTGTTGTAAGCGGATAAGTGAGGTGTAGAGACCATTGTCACGTTGGAATAGCTCGTCGTGTGAACCTATTTCCATGACCTGCCCATTTTGAACGACGGCAATGATGTTGGCGTTTCGGATGGTGGAGAGGCGGTGGGCGATGATGATCGTCGTCCGTCCTACAGCAGCTTTGTCAAGAGCTTCTTGAACTACACGCTCCGATTCCGAGTCCAATGCGCTTGTGGCTTCATCTAAAAGAAGGATGCGTGGTTTCTTGATGATTGCTCGTGCGATAGCTATTCTTTGCTTCTGCCCTCCCGACATTTGAGCACCTCTCTCGCCAACCTGCACCAGTTTAAACGTTTTCTTAAGTACTTAGGGTTTAGGGTTTAATACTGAACAAATATAATGTAACAAAGATATGAGTAACTACTAATTAACATCGAGTATAGTTTGACTGTTAGATGTTCAGGAAAGGAGTCTTGCTGGAAGGGAGTCTTGATTTGGTGCAGTAGTTGTTTACCAATTGTCGCACGGTTTCATCATGAAAATGATTTATTTATCCATGCTTAGCATAAAAACATGTTAACAAGCATCTTATATTGGTGTTGAATATAAGAGGAAGCCTACAATGAATTAACGTATTACTACGTACGTTAATTTCTTTTTTTTACTAATAGAGATGGCTCTTAACGTGAAGAAGCAGACCAGCTCCATATATATACTATATATATGTAATATCTAATTAGCTGGTCTACTATCTATTAGTTATAATTCGTCTAAAACTCTAAAAGATCGAACTATATGCATAGAGAGTACTTGTGTATACTTTGTGTTTAGAAGAAGATATTCTAATTATAGATGCATGCTACAATTAAATTAACAACTGATCTATACTTAGGGATGACAATAATCCCTAGCGGGTAGGGTACCAAGAGTATTCAACCTTAACGGGGGATATATAGGGGGATAAAAAGGTGACGGGTTTGGGGATCTTTAGTATTCAGATTATTAAATCAGGTACGAGACGAGTATGATATTTTGATATTCGTCCATATCCCCACCCATTTAGGATAAAAATATTATTAAATACAATTTATTATATATATATATTTTAGTGTATATATATACACATTATTTATAAATAGATATTTATGTAAAACCTTTTATAATATTTTTGTAGTATGATTCTCTTAATGAATATTTGTATAGTAACATTTTTTTTTATAAATGGGCCAAAGGTCTAAACAAAGAAAGGAACTAAGAATCTGTTACGATCCTAAATTTAGTAGAATCACATAGGTCATCAAAAATAGCTTCAACAACTTGTGGAGGAGGTTGCTGGAGGTATTGCACCCCAAATTCAGAGCCAAGGCTGGATTTGGAGAGAATATCAGTTAGCATATTAATGTCTCTATAACAATGTGAAATTTCATAAATAGAGATATTGTTCTTAAAAAACTTGCATTTGTTAAGAACACTATATAGGGGATGCAGCTCCTGCACACCCTTGTTCATCATGTTTAGGATTATAGAAACTGCCTTTTTAACTGAGACTTGTATTTGTTTTTGTTGGAATGAATAAAAAACTTATTTATATATGTATTTGATTTTATTTTCATAGTTTTATATTTCGTAATTATTATTTTTTAAATTAGTTATTTCATAATTGTTAATGAGGATCCGGTCTCGTATGAGAACGTAATCCTTAAAGAGGACAGGGACGAGAAATCTCCATTATCTAATTACGGGGAATAAGACGGGCACGGGGATGAGAAATGAAAAAGGGTACATGTATGATATTTTGATCCTCTGATCCTACCCTACTCATTGTCATCCCTATCTATACTAGCTACCTAAGTGAGGGGCAAACATAAGCTTCATTGTTAAACTAATTAGTAGCTAATCGATAATTAAAAGTAGTTAAACATCAGATTCCGAGAGCTATAACCTTAGTTATTTCTTACTTGATTACTAGCTTACGACATGCTTTACATGTTAAAATAATCAAAGATTTGGAATCCATGCCAGGATATAACAATCATTGTACATCGAAGTTGAAAGCAAGGAACAATTAAAAACATAATAATAGTGTTCATATTAGATCATGGTCTCATGGACCATGGTGCGCATGCATATTGGACTCTTGTGTTTATTGATCAAATGGTGGGGAACCAAATCATTCTAGCAAAAATTTGTCGTTTGAGAGAAAGAGGTATCTAATACCATCAGCGAAGGACAATAAGAGATTGAAATACCTGTGTATCATATCCCATGGGCAACTGAGAGATGAAATTGTGAGCATTAGAAGCTTTACCAGCCTCAATGACCTCTTCAATGGTAGCATCTTCTTTCCCAAACAGTATGTTCTCTTTTATGCTGGTAGCAAACAGCGCAGGCTCTTGGCTCACCAGTCCCATCTGTGACCTCAACCACTTGAGCTGACACTGGTTTATGGCCACCCCATCCACGAGTATCTCTCCCCCAAGAGGATCATAAAATCTCTGCAACAGCGAAATCACCGTCGATTTTCCAGAGCCACTACCACCCACCAATGCCACGGTTTTCCCAGCTGGAACTGTTAAGTTGAAGTCTTGGAAGATAATGCTTTCTGGCCTTGAAGGGTACGCAAATTCTACGTTCTTGAATTCAACTTCTCCTAAAACGTTCTCTAGTATTTCTCCTTCCATGTTGTCTGAATCGATCTTGGGGACTCTTCGAATCACCTCCATTATTCGTTCAGCGGCTGAACACGCTTCCGAGAAGTACTTCAAGTTTGATAAGCCTGCCCCCAATGCCCTGTATATTGAAAACATATTTAGTACTCCTATTTCTTCTGCAACTTTAGAAATGAAATTAGTGATGTAGAAAAAAATATGCAAGTTCTTACAATCCACCAACAGCTATAGCCGCACCAACAGCGAAAACAGTGCCTCCCTTAGCGCCATGGTACATGACCATTCTGCTGCCATAGAAAGACATGAATGACCAAATCGCGAAAACGACACCGTTGCTTCCAATAGCCAAGCCTTTTGCCAAACCCTGACTCAACCCCAACTTCACTGATCCTTCAAGAGCTGTGGAGAACTCAGTTATGGTCTTATTTTCTCCAACAAATGCATACACGGTTCTAATCGATGACAGTGTCTGTTCGGCTATTGTACCAGCCTTGTTGTATTCATCTCTTATCTGCCTAGCCAGTCCCATCAGAGTCCGTCCATATATCAATCCCGGAATCACTAGAAGAAGCAAAAAGGGAAACCCAACAATGGCTAGCTTCCACAGCATTATGAATGCTGCGACATAGCTCCCAAGGAACATAGAGCAGTTCATTACAAAGTTTGGCACCTGGAGGTGGCAATTCATCAATTAGTTAGAGCTAGAGTTGCAAAACAAGTCACATTTCCTACTGAAAATGATGGTAAAGATTAAACCTTTTCACTAAGAACGTCTTGAATCACGAGGCTATCACTAGAGACGCTCGTGATAACCTCTGAAGTGCTTGTGACATGCAAATCAAAGTAGCCCACATCTTGCCTTAACACTGCTTTCAAATATCTCACTCTCATTCTGGCTGCTTGTCTCTCACCGGTTCTTGTCCAACAATATCCCTCTACAAAAAATGATTAATTTAGTTTAAAAAAAATCTATTTAATCTTGATAATATTGATTGATTTTTCATTCTTGCACCACAGAAAGGGATAATCTTAATGGTGAAATAAGAAGTAAAAAGAACCCACCAAGGAAACAACAAACAAATGACGCAGAAGCCAAGTACAATAGCGCCACTGCATTCTGTCCACCACAACATCAAAACCCAAAGTTAAATATTTGTGCTCATTGCCTTGAACTGAACCCTTTTGCCATAAACCCCAAATATTGTATATAACAGCGAAAAATAATTATAAAAAAAAAAAGAAAAAAAAAAGAGAGAAGAAGAAGCAGAGGAAGAAGAAGAAGATGAAGGAGAAGGAGAAGGTAACTCCACAGATTAACAACAAAAGCTATAGATACATGTGTGTCATACTCATCAAAACCGTAACAGAAACACATCGATCATATACCTTATTGATGTTATGCGTGAAAGTATCTTGAGCGTTGGACGAGGAGCCGCCGACGTTGTTCATCAAGCGGCTAGTGATCAACAAGACCAGAGGGGTTGTGCAGCCGTCGCCGATGCTTCCGAACAACCCCAAAGCCATCAGAAGTTTATCAGCACCATCAGCGTGCATGAAAACTGAGCTTATAGAAGAGCCACCTTTCTTCTTACTCTCCATTTTCTCTCCCATATTTTCCTCCCCTCTTTCTTCTCCCTCAGTAACCTACGTACCCAAAAATAGTACTCAGATTCTCTCTCAGACCGACCGACCGACGTATAAGTCTGTTTAGTTGTTATGCCAGAGCTCTGGACTTAATTAACTGACGAAGTGAGAAAGAGAGAAGAGCCATGTATATATAGCTGGGTGTGCCAGAATTAACTATTGGCATTGCATATGGACAGGTCTATATAGTGCTTTAAGATAAATCTGGATGAAGATTGTTAAACAATGAACATCTGATGGAGAGAAACAAAATCTAGGGTTGACTTAAACAAGGAAGAATTCTTTGCAAATAAGCGTCATTAGTGACGATGAGCTGAGGTGCGGGACCTGTATGAGTTATAACTGATTAGTGAATAGTTTTAATAAATTTAAGCATCTGTTGCTTATTAGGTTAAAAAACAGTGATTGGAAATAATAAAAGGGACGCAATACAGGGACTAGGGTCTGACTCCAATGCTCAATTTCTTGTTTTGGTATAATTTGGAGTTGGCATGCGACTTTGAACTACAGAGTTGTTGTGTAGTACTTACTAGAAGGAGGTTATGCAATATTGCAACTAATTTGATATGTTGGAGTTTTCAATTGCTACAAATGAAAGATGATCCATGTGTGTATCATTCAGGATGGAAATATGGAACAACTTGTAAGAATCTTTTCACAACACGATAGTTATGTACGTGATGCCGTATAAATGTGATAAATGTGATTGTATTTGTAAGCAAATCAATTTTAATTTTTTTGAGATAAACAGAACTAGTTACATTACAGCGGTCAGTTTTCTTATAAGAAGTGAGTAAGCATCAACGGTTATGTGATCGATCAAGTGTTGCATACCACCACTGATTTGTTCATACTAAAATTAAGTAGATTAGAAGTGTTCAAGATGCTTATGTAGTATATACTTCTTTTTAAATTGGGTGAAGATCTTTTTAACCCAAGAATCGTGACTCGTGACATGTTTAACGACAATGTTATTATCGTGATAAATATCACATAATTCCACTTTTACTCACAAATCACTTTGTCAATTTAAGCTACACTACAAGTACAAAGACTTTGGGCTACATACTAATAATTTTTCATTGAGCAACTATATGATGTAAAACACTCACTATATATATATATATATATATATATATATATATATATATATTCCAAATAGCTAGATACAGACAGTAAGCTAGCTTCCATTATTAGCAAGTATATGATGTAAAACTCTCACTATATTCCAAATGTTTATTAGCATATTTCTCATACTCCCCTGCGTGGATCGACCATGCCAAAAAAACAAAGTCAACTAATGATGCGCGTATATAACAGATTCAGCTAATTAATTAAGCCATGTTCTTAAAATCGCTACAATATAGAACTATATATATATTAGCCTAGCTGCTTAAAATAAGACTAATCTTCCAAACTAGCTAGTTGTCTGTAGCCAGACAAATATTAAAACATTAAGACTAATCTGTCTGAATCTTATAGCTAAAGCCAGCTTTCTCAATCCGTTAAACAAAAATGAAAAGAATCCGTTTCCCTCTTTAATTTAAACTCGAATATGAAAGAACAATAAGAATACATTTCCTAATAAGAATTTTATATATGAATATAGATATGGCTTTTATTATACCTCCTGATTCAAACATAAATGTTTACCAAATCCTCAATTCGAGGCTGAATTTATATCAGAAAACAACTGATCGAATTTATAACTCTGGAAATTGTGTATAATTTGAATAATATATGTATATGAACAAGGCCACAGAATTTTGTCATGTGTTCGTTGTACAGAAGGGGGTACGTTGCCCTAGTCCCCAGATCGGTCTCTGTAATTCAGAACTGCATTTTCTTCCCGATCATAAAAAATCTTAGAAGGAAGTTGATTCGTGGCACTCAGATTTAAAGAACATGAAAGCAGTAACCAGATAGTGACACGTTTGTTATCGTGAGTTGAATTCTGCAATAGCAAAGGAAAGCATATATGCAGTGGTGATCTTTCACTTTATGTTGGAGCATGATCCAAGGCTTATATGCAGCAGCAGCAGCAGTTCTTTAGTTTCGTTTCAGACCTCAATTAGAGGCTGAGAGGATTACAAGGGAAACGAAATGACGTACTTGCATACGATTTCTACACAACTGACTGTTTATAGAATATTACGGAGAATGACTCTCGTTTTCTATATACGCCATTCTCCCTAATGTACGTCACAAGTTAAACTAATAATAACTTATATATTTCTCTAATTCTCTAGATATGTATGCACGTAAGTTCATATATACATTTATACCAAAATCAGCTCATATGTAAGGACAGCTTTCGGTACTTACTCAGTTTAATTAAATAAACACAGTCTCGTAATACTTTCTTTTGTATAGTCCGGTTCCATCTTTACGTAAAACGTTTGACCTAAATGAGGATTTCTCCTTATCATGTTACATACGCAGTAATATGAGGTGGTTTTTTTTTTTCTATAACTTAATACCATCAGCATGTGTGGCTGGCTTAATCTGTAGGTGTGGGCAATGGTATGAATTATTTAGTAAATCCGACGTATTACTAATTAATAATGTGTAGGAATATTAAGTTTATTATTTAGACAAAATAAATTGTTTGATATATGTTCTTGCTGGTTGCTGCTTTCTGTTTTTGATCCTAGACATAGCATGCATGCTTGAAAGGATAACACAGTAGCATCCCAATCAGCCCCCCAACTGTCCTGCTGGCCATGGCAGACAGTTGAGCCAACGTACCTTATTTCTGATGATCAGCTTTGAGAATTTGAAAAGCAAGCAAAGCTATATGCATGTCATGGAAATATTGGCACAGATAGATACATAACAGACACTCTTCACTTGCTAGCTTTACATTTATCATCTTTTAGTTTAGTGCCTGATTACTCCATAACCCTAGCACACTCTGCACTTTAATATATGAAGTCTGTTAAGTCGTATTCCAGTACCAATTTGGTTGATCGATCTTCTACTAGTTTGCTCCATACAACTTGTGAGTAGCACTCATATTTTTTTCTTGAAAAATTGGGGATATTTCATCATGAAAATAGCGACTGATCATGTACTTGGACGGATGAGAAAACACATCTTTTGAAACTAATTAGTGGGCTGCGAATGGGATTGATGCTGTAATGTCATTTCAATATAGTTCCATTTCCATACTTCTTTCATACTGCGAATGGGATTGTGCAATCTGCAGTGGCATATATCATATGTGGATATCGATATATGTTATTGAAATATTGGGTAGTGTTGAATGCTTGTGGCTGTGTTCCTCATCAGTCATGCTAAGCAACAATGACAGCACGATCATATAATCAGGGGACACACTCCAATGCATTTCATCAGCAGCTCCATCGACCGCCCTTGTGGATCGATATTTTGTTATAATGATATTTCTGCTGGACGTTTTAGACCCTTGCTTGGAGTATTGGAGCTAGCAATGCTTGTGGATAATTGTTAGAGGGTTAGGGTTTTAGGATTTTCCCTAGTTATATGAATGCCCGGCTCCGAGCTAGCTAATCAGAAAAGATGGTTGCATTGTTTCTACATATTCAGATCTGGGCGCCAGTCATAGTGTGTTTACTGAAAGTGCTCACTTACAAGGGTTTTCTGATGCAACCCAAATAGGGTAACAAATGGAGCACAGTATATAGGCTCTCCAGTCTCCACCATTGCCTTTTACCTTTCTTGTTCACATATCCCAAATTGGAAACAGCAGCTCCATCACACGCTATTTATAGAAACAAGGTTTTTAATCATTGTAGGCTAGCTTTCCATAGTCATCCAAGTGATCCAACCACCTCCACCAGTACTCAGCACCTTTCCCAATTTAATAACAAGATATCGCAGCTCGATCGATCTCTCTCAACTGATGTAAAGGCGTCCCTTACCCTACAAGGCTCTCATATATTGGTTAACACGATGAGGCATAAGGCAAGTGTATGAAGGTTGAAGTACAATTAACACAGTGGAAAATAATACAGCAGAAACAAAGTTCGATTCATAATATCCAGTGAATCAGTACGTATATATGTTCCTATAGTTAGCTCCCGGAAGTGAAATAGTACGTACCACTAGATCAGTAATGGAGGTCCTCCCCGTCATGGGAGTTGGAATATGCAACTGAAGCTCCATTAACCATAATGATTAAGACATTGTCATTGGTGCTTACATTAGGAAAGCAAAAGACTAGTCTGAGTTTTGTTCACAACCAGTGAATTATGAACTTTTCAAACTAGCTTATACCATCCATTCTTCTATTGCCACTGTCAGAACAGTACTTTTCATAGTGGAATCTGAAGAGTCTGAAGTTGATGGTTGGAAGCTCCATTGTCTTTTGGCCTTATATGTCTATTGGGATCCAGCTATAACCAACTTTAAATTGAGGCATTCTGTAGTGCTAGGTAGCTCTCCTGCGCGCAGAGTTTCAAATCTGTTCCTAATTAATCACTCTTTTAAGTGAACATTTTGCATCGAGTGCTGCCTCATTTCAGAGCCTCAGAGGTGGTAGTCTAGATAGACTCAAATATAGATGCATGGAGTGGTACGTAGATTATGTGGTTCTTAATTAGATCAATGAAGCAAATCTTTAGGAGCAGCTGATTAGCTAACACTATATTTTGGCATATAAAGCAGATTATAGGCGTCAGTGAGCTGTGGCTTGGTTGGTTAAGGTGTTTAACTGACAACTTTGAGGTCATGAGTTCAAACCTCACGACATATGTAGGGTGTGTGAGTTATTAATAATTTTTTTTTTAAAAAAAGCAGATTATAGGCAATGGCGACATATATATGTGATGTTCAAAGTCAGTTCAGACTGAATGAAAGTAAAAAGTTTCCGCAGATCAACTAGCTATTGTCCATTGTTCATCAAACAACTGAAGATCCTTCGTATATATATGAACTGTTGGACTTTCACATCGACTAGGCTGCGATTTTGATCATCATAATTCCCGATCATTCTTTCTCCTGCCGTATCTGTCAAACTCACAAACAGCTTGGAATATCCTTTTAGTTCTACAAAGTGGATTTGGCTTCCTACAAAAGCTTATTATCAACAGAGTCGCAGACAAGATCCATAATCAAAGGATGATCGACAACCACTACATCTGTTGTTCCTCCAATAACAATGTGGGGAAGTCTCTTTTCGCCGGCTTCTTGAAGAATATTAGATATATATTATAGAGATATATAGAGTTAGGGGAATTTGATGTTACACCGAAAATCATAGACCTATTTTAAATTACACCCACATGTTATACTCTTTTGAAATACACTCAACTTATTAATTAAGTTGATTTAGTAAAAATATTAATATTGTTTATCTAAACAATATAACTTGTTGTTGAAGGAAATTGCTGAAATGCCACCAACTGAACCATTGCAATTAACAAGCTGTTTGGCTGACTCATTAAACATAATTACCCGGCAGCTGAAAACCCGGTTCCACAGACTACGCTCAAACCCTAAACCCTAGTCTAAACCCTAATCCCTAAACCCTAGTCTAAACCCTAAACCCTAATCCCTAAACCCTAAACCCGATTCCACAAACCCTAAACCCTAAGTCTAAACCCTAAACCCTAGTCTAAACCCTAAACCCTAAACCCTAGCCTAAACCCTAACCCTATTTAAAATAGAAGAAAGTCAAGAGCCACATTTAGGGAATGTCTTCTCATTCAATCAGAAGGGAAAAATCTTCTCAAGAAAAAACAAAAAAAACGGAAAGGCAAAAGAGTCAAGGAAAAGATGGATACAAATTCCAAAAATAAAAATAAAATATATAAGGCAGGTTCAATAATAGAGTTGGGTGTAAATTAAAATGGAATATAAGCATGGGTTTATTTTAAAAGGGGTTTTTAGTTTTTTGAGTTTTTGTCTAATTTTCTCGTAGAGTTATATATATTAGCTAGCTTGTGAAGGTACCAACTCAACTTTGATCGACAGTATAAATATTACACTAAATATTTCAATATATATATATATATATATATATATATATATATATATATGACACTGATCGAATATATAAGTAGAATAATAGACTATTTTCTAATTGTTATACTAATTCAAGATACTAATCAATGATTGACTTGAACCTTAAGATGGATATTCCTCCGTCATTGCTTGATCATCTTAAGATTGTGTATTCCTGCTTGTGAAATTGACTAAGGAGTAATAAGCTCCTGAAGGTCCCTTAGCCAAAAGAGAAGAGTGAGACCCCTTCTCCACTACCTTTCCTTTATGAAACACAGTAATGTGGTCACAGTTTTGTATGGTACTCAACCTGTGCGCCACTACCACACTGGTTCTCCCCACCATGACATGCTCCAATGCCTCTTGAACCACCTTCTCCGATTGGCTATCAAGCGCGCTCGTTGCCTCGTCAAGTAACAACACTGCAGGGTTTCTCAGTATAGCTCTTGCTATAGCAATGCGCTGCTTCTGACCCCCAGAGAGTTGCAATCCTCTATCGCCACACGACGTGTCGTACCCGTCCTTTAACGCACTGATGAACTCATGAGCATTGGCTGCCCTTGCTGCCTCAATGACCATAGTTTCATCCATGTTTTCCGACGCTCCAAATACTATGTTCTCTCTTATGGTACCAGCAAACAATGTGGGTTCTTGGCTTACCAATGCCATATGTTTTCTCAATGACCTAAGGTTGTAAGACTTTATATCACGACCGTCGATTTCCACCACCCCCCTGATCGGATCATAAAATCTCTCAATTAGTCCGATAACGGTCGATTTACCCGACCCGCTTTGGCCCACCAATGCCGTGGACTTTCCTGCTTCAATGTTCATTGAGAAGCCTTGGAAGATCATCACATTGGGCCTAGTTGGGTATGCAAAGTACACGTCAAGAAAATGGACCTCTCCCATTAGTTTTTCAACCTGGGAGTCTTTTGGAACTTGGGGTTCTATTCTTGTGGTTCGGTCCAAGATGCCAAATATTGACCCAATTGCATCCCAGCCATGGGCCAGGTCCGATGTCATGCTTCCGGCATCTGCTATGACCCGACCCATGGTTATCAGAATGAGGATGGTCTCAAACACTGCTCTTGGTGTGAGGTAGCCTTGGGAGACAAGCCTGCTGCCATACCAATAGCTTAAACCTACAATGAGGATTGAAGTGCTCATTGAAAACCCGAGGCCAATACCGGCGAACCATGATTGCCGCAGGCTTTCTCTATGTGGGCCTTCTTGGACCTGTTCTAGCATTTTGAGAATCCTGCTCTGAGCTGAGAAGGAAGTGATGGTCCTGAGGTTGTAGATAGCTTCAGCTGCAAGCTTGCAACTTTCCTCTTGGCTTTTGATTGCTTTGCTGGACATTCTGCTGAGTAGGACACGCCGAGTATAGAGGCCCATAATGATTATGGGTTGGGTCGCAATGACGACTACGGCAAGCCTCCATGCAATTATTAGGCCCATTGTCCAAGCTATAGTCACAGCTGAGATGGTTTGTATAAGAAGGCACATTCTGTCACCAACTAAAGATCTGACCTGCCATTAGCATGGTTATAGTTAGACTATGGAAAATGCTACTAAATAGATAGAGAAATGTGGATGAACTTACCTGTTCAGCATCTTTGGTGAGTTTAGAGCAAATGGCACCACTAGAATTTCTATCATCGTCGAACCAGCCAACTTCGAAACTAAGTATCTTGGTGAGCATCATTTCTCTAATCCGATTGCTCAAATGCTCCCCAATGTATGCAAAACTATAGTGTTCTAGTAGATTAATCAGTAACGCGATCACAGACAACCCGAAAAAGCAGAAAGCGAGAGTTGTGATTTTCGCCTTAATCTCCTCCGGATTTGTCAAGAAATATATGGATAATGTAGTCCCCATGGTGAATCCATATAGAGGTTCAACAGCTCAAAAAAAAATCGCACATAACCAAGCTAATACTGCTTGCTTCCACTCTGGAATATTCATAGATAACAATCTCCAATATGATGACTTCTGCTTGGAAAGGTTGCTTCTAGATTCTTGGGCAGTAGTAGTACTAGTACTATCAGATGCAACAAGCTGGGAGGTTGAGTCCAGGTGCCTAGTACTAGTACTATCGTACAAGTTGACCAAAGATGACGAAGGACCTTGATCTTCTGGTGTCTCCTTTTGTGGTGTTTGTTGGAGGCAGACAAACGAGGCGTAAACTCCATTTGTCTGTTGAATTAGTTCATCATGTGAACCGAGTTCCATGACAGAACCATTTTGCATAACAGCAATAACATCAGCCTTCTGAATGGTGGACAAGCGGTGAGCAATGACTATGGTGGTTCTTCCTGTGGCTGCTCTATGGAGGGCTTCTTGAACTAGTCCTTCTGACTCTGAGTCTAATGCACTGGTGGCCTCATCAAGAAGAAGGATTTTTGGTTTCTTTATAAGTGCTCTCGCAATTGCTATTCTTTGCTTCTGTCCACCTGATACTTGAACGCCTCTCTCACCAACCTTCCAGTTGATATATAAGAAGTTAGCTAAAAATATACAATATCAAGTTCTCTGAATTTTTTACAACAAACACAACACAATTTTTTTTATGAAAGAATAAATTGTGAGAGTAGCTAGTAGCTAGAGAGCAGAACAAACCTGGGTGTCATACCCATTCGGCAACTGAGAAATGAAATTATGAGCATTGCTAGCTATGGCAGCCTCAACTACTTCCTCCATTGTGCCATCTTCCTTGCCAAATAGTATATTCTCCTTGATGGTGGTTGAGAACAATGAAGGCTCTTGGCTTACAGACGCCATTATAGACCTGAGCCACTTAAGGTGTAACTTGTCAATGGCAAACCCATCTAGTAGAATATGTCCCTCAAGAGGGTTATAAAATCTTTGCAATAGTAAGGTCGCTGTTGATTTCCCTGATCCACTTGAGCCGACTAAGGCAACAGTCTTTCCGGCTGGTACGGTTAGAGAAAAGTTGTTCAGAACAATGCTCTCAGGCCTTGATGGATACGCAAACTTGAGAAGATCAAACTGGACTTCACCTGAGACATTGTCCAGAACTGTGCCTTCCATGTTTTCTGAATCAATTTCAGGAACTCGATTGATAACCTTCATGATATTCTCTCCAGCTGAGCATGCGTCTGCAATGTACTTCAAGTTTGATAAAGCATAACCCATTGCCCTGAAAGTTATCCCATCAGCAATTTCGTTAACTAAGAATAAAAATGAAAAGAGGCATCCTCTTGATTATATATAACATGATTAAACTGCTTACATTCCTCCATTGATTATTGAAACACCAACAGCAAAAACAGTCCCTCCTAGAGGACCATGGTATATAACCATTCTACTACCCAAGTAAGACATGACAGCCCAAATGGCAAAGACTGTGTAGGTGCTACCAATTGCCAACCCCTTAACCAAGCCTTGCTTCAAACCAAGCTTTGTACTCCCATGTATGGCTGCAGAAAATTGTGTTATAGTTTTGTTCTCTCCAACATAGGCATAAACTGTTCTAATAGATGATATTGCCTGTTCTGCTATTGTCCCGGTCTTAATGTGTTCTTGTCTTCTCTTCCCTGCTATTCTTGTTAAGCTTCTCCCACAAATCCAACCAGGAAGTACCAGAAGCAACAGAAAGGGGAGTCCAACCAAAGCCAGTTTCCACATCAACACAAATGCTATCACGTAACTTGTAACAAAAAGGGAGACTTTATTCACAAAGTCTGGCACCTGATTCAAATTTGAAAAAGTGGATTATAATTAGGTGCTTTCTCTGCTAGAATTTGATAATGTATAGTGCAAATTTCAGAACAGGAATAGAACCTTGTCACTGAGAACATCTTGAATGATCTGAATGTCATTTGACATGCTTATTACAACCTCAGAGGCGCTTGTTTGATGCCAATCTAAGTAAGCTACCTCTTGGCGCAACATGGCTTTCAAATAGTTTCTTCTCATTTTTGTAGCTTGTCTCTCCCCAGTTCTTGTCCAACAAAACCCCTCTACAATCACAACCATATCAGAGAAAAATTAGACATGAATTAACAAATCAGTTAAATTTTGCCAAGTAAACAAGAGAAAACCACGTTCATACCTAAGAAACAAGTAAGCATTGATGCGAGGGCCAAGTAGAAGAAGGGAATCATTTTTTTCTGCAGCAGTCATTAACATCAAAATTAAATTCAGATTAATGATCAAATGTGCATGTGTAATAGTTATGTGTCCACACAAATAATTTCTACTATAGAGAAAGCCAAGAGATCACTGATTGTGTGTGTAACAAATTAGAAGAGAAGAGACATACCTCATCAAAGACTCCACCTCTTCCCATATTGTTCATCAAACCACTATTAAAAACAATCAACATCCGAGTAGAGAGTACATCACCTACAGCTCCAAGGAACCCGAGAGTCATCAAGAACTTATCGATAGCATCTGCATGTATGAAAATTGAGCCAAGTGACCCAATTTTCTTCTTCGTAATGTCAATATTATTGCATTTGTCTGCACTTCTACTCATCTGCATTCTCGATATTAAAACAGTTCGATCATAAAGGTAAAACTTGAAGAGAATAAGATTCAAAGACGCCAATACATACTATATGGTATATACCACTCACTTTTCTCATGAAGAAGTTGTTCTCTGCACACCGATTTGCTTACCTAACCTGGAAACAGTACATCCATATGGAGTAGATTAGTTTGACAGTAACATAAATGTATATGCATCAGTAATGGAAATTAATAATCCAGTCCTTGATCAGCTAATTAGTAAAGATGCACATACGCAATCAGGGAACCAGGATAAATTTATAGTAAGGTTGGGGGAGTCCAAATTAAAAGATAATTTTGTTCAGCAACAAAACAATTTGTTTTGTCCATCTGAGGATAAAATTGATGTAGAATATCTGAGTAATACTGATTTCAGTGATTGAGGATAACAAGAAAATTATTGCGTATAGATTTCAGTCATTTCACCATGGAGGAATTATTGATAGAGATAAATGGTATTATCTTAATTAAGGAATACTAATCAACCGAAAGAAAGGGAAACAACGGAAAAGGAAGGAATTTAAAATTATGCAAATGTTAAAATTTGTACGAAATCATTTTTTGCAGATTATGGGAATTAAAGGGGATCCAGCAGACCCTAAAACATTTTTTTGCAGATTATGAGTTAATTATCATGTTTAGGAAACTGAGGAGGATACATGTAATTCCGGGTCCTGCAGGGAAAACTATCTGCAACAGATTTACAAGCAGGTGAAGACAAATGAGACACACCCTCTTTTGTATTCTAAGCATTACATAAAAGTAGACCACTCTCAATCTTGTCTAGTTTTGGTTCCAACGCACAGTGACTTAATTTACACCTGATGTGCATATAGAGATGCGCAACCTCTCCTACTCGATCAGGCGACGAAACTGCCATATATATTTCTCGTTTTGTCAACTCAACTCATGAGTTTTCCGTGCTAGAAAAGCTTGGGGTCTAAGCTCTAAGCGTAATGGACTCTCGCTCTCTATCTCCCTCGATCAGTTAAGTAGCCTTAACTTCATGCAAGAAAGGAAATTAAGACAAAGCAATACACAGAGTTCAATATCAAATTATCAATTCAAAACCTCTATTTCCAACTTAGCTCTCTCTCTCTCTCTCTCTCTCTCTCTCTCTCTCTCTTTCCGTTTCGATTAGTAGTTATGAACAAGAAAGATTGCTAAACGTAGTGCCAATAGTGTAATCTGCAGCACGCAACAGCAGCAGCACAGCGCGCTTCTACGTTTCAGATAAAATTTATGACAGTCAATATGTTACTCGACGCTACCACATGGAATGTGAAGGGCATATAGCAATAAGGTGACACAGTATCAATGCATTTTCTTATGAGTTATGTCTACATTTCTAGAGGGTGAATACGAGTCTGAATTACTCAAAGGGGAGGAACTGAGGATGTACCTGTCACTTCTTCAAGACATTTCATCAACACATTGCCCCGCTCCTGAAAGACATGCAATATGAATTATATATAGCCCTCTCAGTACTCCTGCCTGTGATTGTAGCTCTCGTCCGGAAGGTGGCTCTCCACCGTTGCTTGTTCGGATCCCCAATTCGGACGAAAACACCTTCCTCACCGTCCGTTTAGTACTTTACGCTGGTCGAGGTGCATTGATTCACCAACCCCCCATAAAGGAGAAAGGAGGCCTTTTTCTGAGTCATGGAAGATCTACGTGCAAGTGTTGGTGCCTCTACATGTCCATTTGTCAAGCACTTAATCAAAAGTTAAAACCATGCATGCAGTGATCCATACGCAATTACCAACCAGTAATCCACTTAATTAGGTAAAACAAAGCTAAACCCTTCTGTGGTTTACTGCATTGTTCATATACATTGATGTCTTGATTCAAAGAGTTTTCTTTGGTCATAAAATTCGCTCTTTCGAATGTTCAGATCATTCCAGAAGTTACGGCATAGAACTGTACATTTTCCCCTGCTCAGAACATCTTGAATGATCGACAACCTCAGAGGTAGCTTTTCCAGAGAACAGAGCGAATCGAACAGCTCTCAATAACTGTTTTCATTCTTGCAGATTGGCCCAGAAAGCCATTATATCCCTTTTCTGCGTGCAGTCATATATGAAATCAAAAATCTATCTAGTTATTCAATAACCCTAATTAATTTCGTTAGATTTTCTGCGAATGTATGTGTGAGTGACAGATAAATAAAATAAAGGGGAGAGAGAGATTCTACAACATGATCCAGCTCTATACAATTTAGAGTCTAGTAAGCTAGCCATGCATTAAACCTATCACTAATATCGACACGGCTTAATATTATTGGAAATTAAATTAAATGCTCTTTTCTTTACTTTTTGGTTTACTCTGATTCTCGTCTTTGGAATTGGCTTTTGGGTCAAGCCACAACACCTCAACATGTTTCGTAGTCTTCTTTGTTCCTACACGTAAGCGGTTGTGAACAAAGCCAAGTCGATAAATATGACAGGCGAAGGTCGAGAACACCTTCTTTTTTTTTTTTTACGTTGAATGATCGAGGAAGATAGATAAATAAGTCTCGCCTATCACTCTATTTCATTAACAAAATAAAAAAGTAACAAAGGAGAGAGATCAAAACCAAAAACTTTCGAGACAAATGACAGACTAGCTGAAACGAAATTGAGACATACTTCTAACATCGTTATTATAAGACAATAATATAAAAAATAGAGAACACTCTGCGACTAAAGATAGTAAAGCCTAAAAAACAAAGAGCAACTAACATTTCTTCTACATAGATCGAGGCATTCTTCGAACTTAACACACAAATTTTAAATACATAGGACGGAAACAAAGTTATAATTTCGTCGCGTTACCGCGCTGTATACAAGAATTTTTACGATCGACAAGCAAATTAGACCAGGGCCACAAAATATTTGAACAAGTGTTGAGGCCCATTTGTCGAAGTGGGCTGCTAGAGTATACTAGAATAGCGTCCATATATAAAACTCTCTCTCTCACACTGTCTCACACAGCACACTCACTCAGCACAAACAGAAACGAAGCACAGAGTCAGTGAGGTCGGTCAGTAATGGCGGGAAGCGACGCAAGGAAGCACCTCATGAACTTGATTCACGACTTCGCCTCCGAGAAGTCTCAGGGAGGTAAAAGCCCGTCCGATTGCTACTCGTTTTCCGATTTCGGCATTCGCTTCTACTCCGTTTAATTTTTCCGATTAGTAAAATGTAGACATAAACTCGAAATTTCCTACGGCGAGCCTTATCGGAACCCTAACCGGTCTTTTTTTAGCTTTGATTTTCTGGAATTTTCTGAAATTTGAAGTGTGAAATGTTTTGGTTTTGAGATTTGCAGAGCGAAGAGTGGTCGGCCTGAGGAAGCGAATCAAAGAGCTTACGTCTGAGGTTGAGGTCAGAAATGCGGAGCTCGAAGAGGCCAAGCGCACCAAGGAGTCGATTGAGCAAGAGGTTCGAGGCTACGAAGTTGAATTGGCTATGAATGAAGCTACGATTCAAACGCTGGAGGTTTGTTGCTTTTGCACTTTACAAAATTGAGTGATCTATTTGTTTAATTTGATTAGGTTTTTTATCAGATTTCCATTTCAGTCGAGGATTTTGCTGACGCAAGAGGAGGTTTCGGCAGTTGGATCTGAATTGGAAGCTCTTAAGGTAATTTTATTGGTGAATTGAGATATTGGAGAATGATTTTGATGGTTAGGTTTCTTCTTTTTCGTACTGAAACTCATTTTTATGGTGTTTTTGATCTGGCATTGCAAAGAACAAAGAAGCTGCTGCACGGTATGGATCCCTTGTCTCTATTGTTATTTAGTCATCTATGATATCTGAATTTTGTTTTCTTTTCAATTTTGAAGAAATTATAGTCTATGACGTTTGATTATTTGCCATAATAATGCTTGCAGAGATGAGTTCATAAGCCAGATGTTTGAGCTCAACTTTAAGATAAGGTTGGTTTCATCTTTGAATAGAAAGTTATATGAATGCTCCAATTATGCATGTCTCAATAGAGAACAAGAAGCAGTTTCCTATTTCTAAGACTTATAGTGGTATTTCGCCTTGCTTGATATTGAAGATCATGTGGCATAGAGTTCATTTAAAAATGAATATATAACAGAATCTAGCTGTAGTGTGATAACTTGCTCTCTGATTTATGCAAGTGCTATTTCAAAAGTGTGTAGTGCCTCATGTAGTTACTAAAGTACTATTGTGCTTGCTGACAAATGTAAATCCAGGAAGTTCCAGGAGTCAATTGCTGCGAAAATTCATGAGGAGAATTATATGGAAGTTGAAGCTGGTGATGGTCCGTATACACTTGCTGATTAACCTATTTTTGATCTCTTAACATATGGCATTCCATCTGATTCTATATGCATTTATTGAATGTTCTATTCGTTATCAACTGAACTCCATCTCGCTTTTAGTCTCCTTATACTATTGTTTCTCTCAAGTAGAACTAAGTTATTTGATAATTTAGTTCGGTTAGAACTAACTGTAGATTGCAATGTTGTTTCAGATGATCATGAACTAGTAAGGGAGGTGGTCTCTGAGGTATCTTTAAGAGAACTTGAGGAAATGCTTGCCAGTGTTGTATCTGAGACAGCTAAAGTTGAAGAAGAATACAAATCAGAGCAGAATATTCAAAAGCAGGTAAGAAATCGACCCTTAAAATTTGTGAATGGCTAATTAGTTATTAGCTTCAAGACTGATTCTAAGGATGTTGTATATGAGTTTCCTGCGTTTTTCCCTTTAGCGGTGGACAATAATTTTCCCAGGAAAGGAATATGAAATATTTGGATGTCTGGAACATGTACTTCTGCAGGTCCAGCAGGAGTTGATTGATCGAGAAAGGAAGGTATTCCTGATGGAAGAGACATTGAACACAACAAAGGAATTGCAAGACTTGACTAGATATCCTTTTCAAGACTGCAGTGGTTACCAAAATTACTCAATTTTTTAGCACTATTTACTCCTCTAGAACATGGAACATTCACAGCCCAAAGAAAATCATTGTTCTCGTGTATAAATTTAGTGAATCATAGGTGAATAAGTTCAAGCTATTCCTTTCATATCTATAATGACAGTGAGATCACTTCAGAGCTGCTTGAGTTTTCCATCATTTTAAAACTCTCATGCAAAACTGTACAAGTTGTTAGTAGAAGTTTATTTCCCAGCTTATTTTGTACGCGGATTCCTCTTTTTTTTTTTCTTTTTTTTAACGGATATCTGTTAGTTATTTAGAAAATGCAAATATGAGGAAGCACTTAGATTTTTGCACCTAATATTCACTAAGATACTGTGTCAAATTTCTTATCAACTTTTGTGATGTTGAACAAATTTTTTATTTATTCTTTGTTTTGATGAAAGGAGAAAAGAAAGAGAAAACCAATTGCTTCATTTGATGTGTTTTCCGTTCTTCTTTTCTTGGTTGTTTTCCGTTCTTAAAGTACCATACTTTATGACTATGACTTCCAGTCTTCCACTTTGTTGTGACTTTGACCGGAAACAAGCAGACTTCTGAATTGGAACAGGCTTATGCTACCCTTGGCGAGAACTTGCAGATGAGATGTGCATGTCCAAGTTGTCATCTAGACAATGTGGAGGCCCTGGGAGGACTTACTCAATCAAACAAAGCATATTAAACATTTGGTAGGTATTCTACTTGATATCACTTCATTTTATGTGTTTATTTTGTGTATGATGTATCATGTCTGCAAAGCACTTTTATTGGATATCAATGACGTCAACTGGCCTTTGGAAGTGAAGGAACATTTATAGGAGTATGCTGGACCCTGTGAGGATGAATATATTAATTTCTGTGTATTTTCAAAGCTTTTTACAGAGTATTTCAGCTTACTTCCATAAACATTTGAAAATAAGTTACTTGCTGCACTAAATCGAAGGTTTTATGCCTGTAATTACATTAGAAGCTATTACCTTCTTGGAGTTGTAGATCAAACTCAAGTTGCCCAATCATAGAACACCAAAAAAAAAAAAAAATTAAAACAAATGAAGAAGGAGAATATGGGTTCTGTGAAAGAAGAATGAAAAAATTCTGGACACTAATGAAGCCTGGCTGAAACAATCCAGCATGCCAAAGGCTAGCTGAACTTACTGTCACCGGTTTGTTCTACCCTTTTGCTTTATGTGGTGGTGATGCATCTATATCCTTTTCCAGGAACGATAACAATGTAGATTGGGTCCTTTCAGCATGTTTTCTCTGCTCCTGCATTAACAATATTTTTTTTCTTAGTATCCCCGACCAGATTTGCATCTTTTTAATAGTCTCAAACTGAATGTAGGTATATGTTTCACTGATATTCTTGAACTGTTAGAAACAACTCACAGTTGCTTTAGGTAGTGTTATGTTGGGAAGAATCGTTCGCGGTGAAACCATTCTTGGATTAATTGTCTTCTCTACTTCTACCTGTGTTGAGAATAGGGCAGAGACTGGCCTGTGGTCTGAGAACTTGCTCTCGCTACGGAAATAGGAGAGCTGAGTCACCCCTTTTCCATACCATAGAATTCTGTCGCACCTGCAATTAATCAAAGTATCTAATTTATGTATAGGCAGAAAGAAAGATGTCTTTTCATCCTTATCTTTTTCTTCCAAGAAAGTTGTAGAATAGGACATATATCTACTGGGATCGTGGGGAAGATAGACCAGCTTAGAACTAGGGTAGAACTCTATGAATCTGTTGATACAAAAGCAAAAACAGTACTTGATTTTAAGGTCACATAGTGGCTCTTTGTTAGAAATAATTTCATACGACAATAGGGAAAGCCCGTACCATGCTGGAGTTCTTTGCTTCTCTCCTGATTTGCTTGGAAGCCCACCTGAGTATCTGTTGCAATTTGATGAAGAATACTTGTAGGTAGGTGCAAATTCTATAGCTCCCTCTTCCCATCCCTGAAATACCCCACCATATTCTCGTTCCCTACGAAGCTGATCAAACTCTTGTAATGCTCTCCAGTCTAGTTTGTTTATCAGCTGCCTGGCTGAATTGTCCTCCAAGTATAGCCTATAGTTGAGATCCCCAAACCAGAATATCCGACTGTACCATAAAGCAACATAATAAAGTTAGCTCTGTCTTAAATTGTTTCTTTCCAATCGTTGATAGTTTACTTGTCTTGGTCACTTAGGTCTGTTTGATAACTTTTAGGTCCTAACATATGTTTGACAGTTGATAGATTATCTTCATACTTAAATTAGAAAAAGTATATAGATGTATTATTATGCATGATAAAATTTTAAACCTGTTTCCTGATAATGGTAAAATGAATGCTGAAAACTACAGCTAAATGAGTGAAATTTTTTGCTTCTACATTCTACCGGGAGGAACACATACTCGTGTCCTAAGATGGTGAGAGGGTGGGAGGTATGATTGTCTGTAGGGATGCCGGGAGACCGAGGGAAAGTGGTTCGCCTAAAAATCTCTGAGACTTGGTGATTCCTTCTGCCTTCATCTCCTTTCTTCTCGCCAGAAGCCAAATGGGCAACAACAAAGCAAAAACTAGTTCCTTCAATTGTCATGCTGACTGAAACTGAACCTTTATTTCCCAAATAACCCATGATACCACAAGCCACTGAGCAAACTTTGACATCTGAAATGCAATACTTTCTGAGCAATTCACTTTTTATCCATACACTAATGAACACTCCCACCATCTTCTTGCTTGCCATTTGCTTGTACTTGCTGCCACCCTCTGGCATTTCATATTGCTCAACAATGGGGCTCCCAGTGTGGTTGCTAATGCTTATTTTGCTTTCAGGGTCAGGCATGTTCACGTACTGGTAGTTTTCACTTGAAGTAGGGTTCGATATGGATGTGAACCAAGGGCTGCCATGTTTGTTGTTGAGAGTTTTCCCTATCAACAGGTTCCAATTTCTTGCTTCAGTTGGGTCTTCTGTTCCAATCACAGTTCTCGTCTTCAAAGGTACAATCTCTTGAAACCTGCGAGCAAATCGTAAGCATTTTGTGCATAAATCTTGCTAAGATTGATTACATGCAAAAGCTCAGAGTTTTGAACATTATAGTGCTAATTCTGATTGATGACATACCCAAGAACATACAAGTCTGCTGCATCCTTAAGATTCAGCCACTCTTCCAAATCTTCTGCTAAGCTCCCTATGGGAGACCTTCCAGCCACATTCCAAGTTCCCACAAAGATTCTAAATACAGGGATATGTTTATTAGGTGAATATGAAATCGATGTCTATTTTTTTGTTTACCTATTTCCTTGGGTGAAATGTTAGCAACTTACCTCAACGCATTAGTAGAAGTACATGGACTCATCTCCATGGACTGCGTGACAATCTCATCCAAGTAATCACCACTTTCATCTTCACCCCCATCTGTAGAAAAATATGGCATAACTCAGTTTAGTTTAAAGTTGTGAGAGTTGTGAGGAGAATAGTTCCGAAGTGGGGGAAATATGAGAACGGAAAGAAGAACCTGAAACTTGGCTGAGTTGATACGGGTCATATTTCTTGTGCTTTCTTTTGAACCACTTTCTAAACCTTTTTCTGTATTTATGATTCTCAATGTCCATGGCTAACAAGCCGGTGTCTCCTATGTCGTTGATGAAACAAATACTACATCAAAGATGGAGTATTGCTAATTGATGAGCCTCGTGCAACTTCCTTTGCATTGCTTAGATGAGAGCTGTTACTTCCTGGCACGGCTTCTATTTTCTGTAGACAAAGAAAGTGTGGATTTAGCTGTAAGATCATAGTATAAACCGCCCTGTACCAAAGAAAATGAAACCCAGAAGGAGACAAACACATGAAGCTCATAGAAAACATAGCTTTTAGCGACAAACCCAAGAGAGAAAAAACACATACCTATAACATACCTCAAAAAATGGTTGGAGAGATTCATAATTCATATGCAGGTTTAAGTGGGAATCAGAAGGAGGATATTAGCCTCACATCTACAAAGGCTCTATCATTTGCTTAATTATTAGGGTCGTTAGGTTGGTGCTTGTCACGTTCGTCTTTTTGATATCTACTTGACATTTCTATTACCTGTCCAAATAAACAACTTAAATCCAGGTTAGGGTACACCTTAGAATAGAGCGACACAGACCTCTATTTTATCAGTATATACACATCGAAAATTATCCAGAATCCAAAACTAGAGATGTATGCCCATAACAAGATCGATTGGTTGTGCTGCAACAAAGGATCGAATTCGAATATGAAAATTCCCATACTTGTCTTGCATCGAATAGGTCTCCCGTAGTGTAGAGTAATCTCAACTCCTGGAGCAACTGATTGTCTAATTCATAGTATGTTGGAGTTTATATATTCTACTTCTGCTTGTTAGTATGTGATAAGCCGCCGTCTTAAGCAGTTCCAAATTTCTAACAAGATCATCTCACTAAGTGTCACCATGAATAATGTGGCCTATCATAACAGTAATGGCACCAGCCAAGTTGTAGATGGACTATGCAAATCGTGACCCCCACCCCCGCCTAAAAATTAAAAAGTAACGATGTGACTAGTATTAGTGACATATGCATGATTAAATTTGGTTGCTTTCATGCGTAGAGACATTCTAACCAAGTGTATTAGATGCGATTTGAGCCTTTGTAGATACGTTTCCATTTCAACAATAATGAGATTTAGACTCCTCGACCTTCCTTGTTTGCCTTACTGGGACGATCGTTGCTATAATCTCTTAACGTATGTGTAACAAAGATAAGATTCTTCCCTTTTTACAGTTTTTAGTGTTTTTAGTGTTATTTGTGAATTAACTAACTATGAGTTTACTGTTAATCTCCTTCTCGCCTTCTCATATGATAGAGATATTCCCCAACTTGAAAAAAAAAAAAAAAAACTTGTATTATATGCTACCGTCTCTTATTTGTTTATCTTATCCAAATCAAGTATGTTAAATTTTGAAATATAGTAAACAAGACCAAGAGACCATGGAAACACAAAGTCTGTCTGTCCAGACACATTAAGAATTTGAATATTTGGGCATCAAAATGTACTTGAACGCCGATTTTGAATACATAGATGAAACAACTGACCCTAATTTTACACTCAATGTCTTGCATCTGAAACCAAGTGCTGCCGAAACATAACAATGAAGGCTTCCACTCTCTCATTCAGAGCCTCCTTGGACAGCTTCGGAACCTCCTCCTCCTCCGGCTTGTCTTCAATTTCGAACCACTCTTCCTCTTCCCATTCTTTGACCACTTCTTGATCAACTTGCGCCGGTGGCCACCTACATTGCCTCGTCTCCTTCTTGATTTCATCCTTGACCGGAACTCGATCTGCTTCGTCGTCGTTGTTTTTGCATTCCTGATGCTCGTCTGAGGTGGAAGAGACTGAAGTGAAAAGAATGGCCAAGAGGACGAGGTTGAGAATGATGAACACCCACGCCCGCCACTGCTCCATGAGAAACACCATCAAAACCGACGCAGATGCTCCGGCGGTGAGCAAAACCATGTGCATGACATACTCCTGCACTCGAAGAACCTCTCTTTGCTTTACTCTCCCACTCAACTCTCTTCTCTTCTCCATTCTTGTGTGCTTGAGAAACTGAGATGGTGATCCTTGTGCTGGGTTTTTATATTAAAAAGGGAAGGAGCTCTTATCCTGTGCATGCTTGGTTTTGGTTTTCTAAAAAGGTGTGTATGGTTTCGAGTGGATTTTCTAGTGCGCACCGCTTTTGAGGAGCCAGCTGTGATGAGAAGAGAAGAGAGACGTGACGGGTAGGGTTGAAGCTGCTATGGGAGACAAGCAGACATAAATCCTGAACGCCTGCTAGCTCTGCATCATTATATCAACCAGCAACCATATCATTTCTCCAACTTTGGATTTAGCCATGGAAGTTTGCTCATGTTTTTGGCATTTGGGTGTGTAGCTTGAACACTTGGGCGCCAAACTAAAGCCACTAACTAGGGCTCATCACTATCAGATTGAAATCCCTTGTGCATATAATAACATATCATATGATTCATGTCATTCTATTACCAGATGAGGTTTCTTTTCTCTTCTTCATGTCACATTACTGTTTAAGTAGTGAGATAAGCGGCAAATCAAACTCTCATTTAAAATTGAGATTCCTAATTTTCTTGCTCACCAATAGAATAGTTGCAATTAGGGGTGAACTCGGTCCTAATGGTTCGGTTTTTAGGCACTAACCGAAAATCGAAACCAAAGTTTCGGTTTTCTATTTTTTAGAACCGAAACAGATAAAAATATATAAAAGACCGCACTCGTCGGTTAACCGAACATCGGTTTGGTTTCGGTTACAAAACCTATCATCCGTAATATTTTTTACACTTAACCAAATAACATAAAAAATAAAAAATCAAAGTTGTAAACTATCAACACTTCAAATAAGTTAATTTAATGAGTTCAAATAAGTAATTCAAATGAAAAAGAAAGTTAAAATTTATACATAATTAATTTGAAGCCTCCAACATTCATATACAACAAAAGATAAAACTACATGAGAATAAATTCGGTTAGACTCAAACACTTGCATACATAATCATGTATGTGAACGCTTACGATTTGTAACTCATAACCGATAAGAACATGACACGTAATGTAAAATTAAGTGTTAATAATTAATATACGTAGAATGAATATATGTCAGTTAAGTTTGGTTTAATCGATTTTTAGGATGCACAAAACTGCAAACCGACACCGTACTACTCGTTTTGTATGTTTCTGAAACCGATTATCTCGGTTTTATTCAATTTCTGTTATTCGGTGTCAATGTCGACTTCAGTTGCAATCCCGAGAGTAGGAATCTCGTACCGAATGATGGCTTCCTTTCTCGAACAGAAAGAAGGGAAAGAGGACAGTTGGAAAGGGTGGAGGTTTTGGCAGATATGCCTCATAAAAAGAGAGCAATGAAGTCAGACGTGAAGGTCGAAAAGCACGCCTTGTGCTGTTGCTGTTGGACGTGGTGGTGCTCACTGTTTGATATGAACACCCTCTTCCCTATTCATGTATCATCAGCAGAAAATGACCCTACATCACCAGCAGACATCACCCATCAGGCGCAGCAGTGAATCATGTTCATTCTCTTGGTTGCTTTGTGGATTTCGCAATTTCGATCTGGATGTGTTTTAAGAAACAACGACATCCTTAAGGATCAATTAGGAAGAGACCATGGGACTTGGGTGTATGGTTAGTTGGTTACCTCTGTAACAACAAAGTTCGATCAAAATATGGAGCCACCAAAACATATATAGTTTACTGAGGCGCCGTATATATCAAAACATAAAATTCTTTATTAAGATTTCTATATATTAAAATGATTACTGTTATTGACATATATAAGAAAATAAGACTGTAGATCTCAAGTTGAACACCTTAGTTTTATCCACAAAATCATTTGTGTTGAATCCTCAATTCTCAATTAAAAATGTTTAGTTTTTCTTTTTCAAAACATATCTCGACAAAAAAAGGACCTAGTAAAACAAATGATACAAAAGTATTTTATTTTTAAAAAAATTATATTTTAGACACATTTTAAGGTCATATCTTTACGTCTCAACTCACCATCTTTATTTGAGTATCATTCGCCTAATTGTTAAAAAACCTGTGATATTTGAATATAAACAAGCTTCCTATATCCATCGTGATCTTGCCTCAAAGTGCACTCATTAGCATCTACAACAAATTTGACTTGATGGCTGTGTTTTGCGATTTCAACAAGTGTTATTATACTAGAGCAGCCCTTTCTATTCTTTTATTACATGTTGTTAGCAATTTTGTGGCAACAGGAACCAATATCAACAATGTTGATGGTGGCTTCAGCACACATCTTATTCGAACAAAATCTTCAAAATCACCATTGTATAAACACAGAGACAACAATATCGTTGGACGTTTGATGGATCCAAACGCGCTACAATTATCACTACAAGAGGATCCGCTCACTCACTCACATATCATGAAGTTTTCCATAGGAAATCCGCCCGTCGATATCCATGCGATCATAGATTCAGGCAGCACTCTACTATGGACACAATGTCAGCCATGTCAAAATTGCTTCAAGATGAAATACGACATGTTCGACCCGAAAAAATCATCAACTTATAAAAACTTTTCTTGCTCAGCAAGAGAATGCAGACTGGTCGACGAAATGTCACCACAAGCAGGTTGCAGAGTATCTCCTGAAGTTTGCCTTTACAATATCAAGTACGAAGATGGATCAAACACAGTAGGTCAGATGGCTAAAGAAACAATGACATTGGCAACCACATCAGGTAGTGTTGTAACCCTAAAAGATATTGTTTTTGGTTGTAGCCATATGTCGAACGCTGGTACGTTTACTGAGAATATAATGGGAATAATTGGAGTTGGACGAGGACCCTTGTCATTTGTTTCCCAGATTGCTCCATATGTTGGAGGCAACAAATTTTCTCATTGCTTGTTGCCTCCTCAGACTGATCCTAAAATCGAAAGCAAGATCTATTTCGGGAATCATAGTGAAGTTTCAGGTGAAAATGTGGTGTCACTACCTTTGGTCGAAACAGAAAACCTCGACCGTGCATATGGTGTAATAGTAAAAGGAATTACTATCGGAGATAAATTCATTCAGTTTGCTCCAATAGGTTCATCGCTTCAGAATAGCACGATGATAATCGACTCCGGCACAACTATCACAACTATTCCTCAAGATTTTTTTGACAGGATAATAACTCATCTGAAGGAGTTACTTGATCCAAAATCGGAGACGTCGATTGTCACTATCCCGGGTGGTCATCCTTGTAGCTTCTTCTGCATCAAGGGTACAATTCCAGAACTAAATATGAGTATTCATTTCGAGGGTGACCGCAAACTACAGTACACAGTGCAACAAATGTTTATGCGAGATGTGGTTAATGACGATCGAGTATGCTTGAAAATGTTGAACACCAGTGCCCCCATGATCAATCAGGATGTTTTTGGTATATATGGAAGCACTCTTATGGAAAATCTATTGGTTGGATATGACTTGGATAAAAATGTTGTCTCCTTCAAGCCATCTAATTGCATCAACTAATGGCGGTGTTGCTAATCATATTGCTACTTAACAACCAGAGAAATAAGATACGGTTGTGTAAAACTTTCTTGCTAGTGTGCCTAATTAAGTTACTATAAAACATCTCTCCAAAAAAAAAAAAAAAGTTACTATAAAACACAATAAGCCCAAGAAGTGAAGAAACTCGACGTTGTATTAGGATATATGTACTATTTGCATTTCTATACATTGAGATTTTTATCAATGAATAAAGTTGATACAAAATTACCTGAAGCTGCGGATCCACTACCACTTTTTCAATCAATTCAACAATTCCTCATGGAGATCATCATGGACCTGCGTGTGTTAGAAACCCAGGACTCCGCAAAGGAGGAATTGTGACAAGAAAGCTACAATTGTTATTACCACCAGAGTTCCTAGATGAGTTTGAATGCTTTGTGTAATACTAATACATAAGAGGCATTCTGTAGCCTAAGCCTAGGGTTAGAATTAGCAACATCAAGACTGAAATGGAAGAGTGTTCTTACAAAAAGGCATTCAGTACTACACTGGCATTCAACTGATGAAGACACAAGGATTGGTTTTACAAGAAGCACAGATTCTGCTAGTTATGTTCACTGGGGTTGATTTGATACCATGCTAATCCAAGGGAACCACTATTTCTAGGCCTAACCCAACATTTATTTGAACAGATTGCTAAAGAATAATAATATAAATATGACATGATACCTTACAGAATTATTCCTCTGCTCCCAAAAATGTTGAATTCCCAAATGAAAAAGGAGTACCAAACCACCACCCTAAATCTTCCTAAAACCCCAAAGCCCTTAATATTTCAACCCTGATTATGCATAACTTTCTTTTACCAGAAGTAACTCAAACTTCATTTCAATCACGCTTGTTGGATTTTGGAAGCACCACTATTTGTACCATCTCTTCCCAGACAAAGATATGAGCTGCAAATGAATGAAAAAAAAGGAAGAGATGTCAATCTCATCCGAAAGCAGTAATTCAACAAGCATGTAATGGAAAGTTAGAAAACCAGTCACCACCAAATCAAAGCACATAATAGATACAAGAAATTCCTACATGATAAGTAGCAAAATCCCTACCCTCCAATATTTTTATGGTTCTCTGTAGCCATGGCATATAATAAACTTCAAAATAATTTTCAATTAAAGTCTCTTAGGCACATTAAGTACCGGAAGAAAGGGATATAATAAGAGCAGTTATAACGAACCTGTCGAGCAACCTGGGCCAGCCGCCGACTGTCCCTAGATGAATCATTTTGTGGCTGTGGTGAAATAGATTCTCTCTCGTCAGCCCTCCTCTTAGTCGTGTTCTCCTCAAGCAATACGGTTTCATCAGGGTTGCTTGAGGTATTCATGCGCTTCCTCTGGAAAGTGTTCTTGAGATGTCCACTGTCGCCCACGTGACTAGGAGATTCATTTGATTGTTCCAATACTTTAATATCTGCTATATCAGAATTCATCCCTGATACAACACCAGTACCAAGGCTAAATTCAGAACTTGGAGCCTCTGAATTCTCCACAACATCCTTTACTGGATTTACAGAAACAGACACATCAATCAACTCACTACCTTTGTCTGCATCATTCTGGCCAGGTCCAGATTTAATGCTGACTTTAACACTAGCTGAACCTGATATAGGATCAACATCTCTTCTAATTAATGTCCTTCCCGGATCTAGACGGAGCAATGGCTTCATCTTAGCTTCATTCTTTTCAGCTGTGTTTGGTGGATCTTCACAAGATTTAACATCACCATTAATTAAGTATGCAACGGTCCTGCAGCGGTAAAGGACATGAGATGGCTGACCAGTACTCCTGAATGAGGTACTGCTGCCGTCCTCACTATTTACATTCCTTTTCCTTTTACCCATCTGAATGATCTTACTGTCTATAGGAGAGCAGCTACTATGCAACCCACTGGAAATTCTTGTGATGTCCTTGACTGAGGCCGGAATACATGCATCAATTGAGGGTGGAATACATGCATCCTTATGGGATCCATCATTCCCATTGACTGAAGAAGGTTGACATGAACTCATGAGCTGACTAGGACAAAATAGGTGTGAGGTTTTGGCTTTCCCAAATTGAGTCTTCTTTCTTTGCATTGTGCGAACTTTAACAGGGCTTTTGGTTTCTCCTAAAGATGGTTTCTTAACTACTTCTATGCCATTGTCACTTGCTTTGACTATCAACTCATTCAACTCGTTCTTCTTCTGAAACTTGTGATTGTCCTCATATCCAAAAAGCGACAATTTACCATCAAATGAGTTTCTTTCAAAAGCACGAACTCTCTGTGTACATCCATTTCTGAGGAGCTCGGACTCCTTACTTCTCATGATTATTGAGTCAAAGTCATAGACAGGGGCACACAATTTCTCCAAATCAGAAACAGTCAACTGTTCAGTTTGTTCTAGTCCATTACTGACCTTATGGTCCAGATCTCTAGTCACCGGGATGTTCTTCAGGCCAGAAGTTGGAGCATCTTCAGGCCCTAAACCTGGAGAGAGTGTTGTGGGCTCAGGTGTCACATTCCCGGAAAATGAGGCATCTTCCCTTGTGGTTTCTCCATTCAAAGGCTCCACTTCACTTGGATCCACCCTCTCCAATTCACCCCATGCTTGTTTCAACTCTGATCTAAGGTCAGTTATGATATCCTCCGCCTCATAAAGCTGCGCTTCAAGCTCTTCAATCTTTCTTTCTTTTTTCAAAGATGTCATCTCTGCTTCACTTGTCTGTATCAATGAAAATGTGGATCAATTACATCTAAATGCAAAAACTAATGCAAGGAGGCACTCATAGTAAAGAAACAAATGACTAAAAATATAGCACAAGTGCAAGTAAACCAGTGTCAAGATCTCCCGGATGAGTTTTTCATAAACTAAGATTCATCATTCAAAGCAAAGAACCGTAAAGCAAACATTCCATGTAGAGATACAGAGAAGCAAAAGGGAATGACATATTTCTTTTATTAAATTTTCCATAGGTTTTGAAACCAAACGATAACAATGAGAATGTTCTTACAAAAATATTATCATATCGTAGTATCACGCCACAGCACAGAGTCAAAAGAACTAACAAACAGTACCAGGTAAGATGCTTATAGCCTTAAACCCTGTCACAAATCAGAAACTACGAATTCCAGAATGTAAGAAATATCAGAATGTGTGTGATACCAATATATCAACAACAAAAAATTAAGCACCAATTTACGAAACTCAAGCATCTTCAAAGTTCTACTTGATTCAGAAACTAATAATCGAAACTAAACCAGATTCAAGCCCTCAAATGCAAAACTGAGCTAGCATCATTCACAAAACCTATAATTGGATCCATCAAACAAAACCGAACCTGAGAATCAATCATCTGTTTCAATCGGAGCAGCATCTGAACCGCCTCATCTTTAGTGCTATGTAGATCGTGCACGAACCGAAGAGCTCTCCTCTCCGCCGCCATTACTCTCGCCGCCGCTTCCTTCGCCGTGTTCAGTATTATCTCCGCGTACGCCTTCTTCACCGCCGGCGTCTTCTGCTTCCAAGAAAACAAATCACAGTCAGAATCTCCGATTCTAGAAAACCAAAACAAACATTCGAAATCAGAATCAAAATCTCCGATTCTAAAAAAAAAAATCAAAAACGAAGATTCAGAAACCGCCGGAGACGGAGGTTGCTGTGGTGGTGGTATGGTTAGGTATAGGGGAATTTCCGGAAATTCACCTCGGGTTCCGTTCTTCTTCGTCTTCGGACCTCCACCGGACTGTGTGTGTGTGTGTGAGAGAGAGAGAGAGAGAGAGAGAGAGTGAGATTGGCGTGTGCTCGTTTCTGTTAAGAAGAAACTGAAAGTCTGTTTTGCTCTCTCACTCAGGTCATGATTTTACTCTACTGCCCCTAGACTTGGCTTCGAATTACGATTCCGTCACCGCGTCGCCTAGCGAGTTCGTTTGGGGGCATTTCTGGGGGACAAGGACGAGTAAGGAACTAAGGATGGTTATGAAACGACATCGCTTCGTGGGCTAGGCGATGCCGTTTCGGTTCAACCACCGCGTTGATTGGGGGTTGGTTTGGTCATTTCAAACAGAGGAAGGCGCGCAAACGAGGAGGATGCGGGGCCCACCTCGAAACAAAAAGCGGTAGTTGTTTTAGGCAAGCGGCGCGGGTCATTGGGTTTTCTATTTTCTGAAACGCGCGGTCACTGAAAGACGTACTCGAAGTTTTTGAAATTTGAACGGACCGCCGTAGCGTGCCGGTCGAGTTGTGGTCTTTTGTGTGGGCAGTCGAATTCACGATCACGTCATGTTTGATGGCCGTTTCCTCTTCCTCTGGTAGCGGCAGTCGGAGGTGATTTTTTGATACCTTATAATTGGGGTATGTGGATTCATCGGTTAAAATTTTATAAAAGGGTGATATATTGAAATAAATTCTAGATCATGTGACTATTAAAGATCAATCAACTCTTAATGCAATGTTCAATATTATATAAGATTATTATTAAGATGTAGTGATGTTCTTTACCTCAAAATGGTAGTAGTTTAGGCGAGCAACGCATATAACTGGGTTTTTGTGATCACTAAAGGGTTGTCTATGACTCTATGGCACATTAATGTGTCAACTGTCAATACATCAAGGTACACTAATTTTTGTTGGCTACTCTGTATATGAGATTGTGAGCCTTCCCCACCAAACCAAATTAAACGAGAAACACAAATCTCAAACCGAACTATCAAGAAAACTGAAATCACAATTTGCAATCTCAAACCCATAAAAACACATATCTTAAACCTAAACTTAGAACACGGTTCCTAAGAAGATAATCTTCCTCTTAAAGATAAAAGACGAAATTAATACAGCATGCGACGAACATGTAATGACCTCACTAACAGTGTTATACATAATGTTATAATTAGACTAAAATTATTCAATATATAAATCACGAGGACCGAAATTAGACATATTTAAACCACGAAGGCATACATAACCGTTACCTCAAACCATATAGACCATTTGTAACTTTATCAGGAATCAATTCATGAGTTTATAAATGATTCTCATACGAAAATGATTATTATCATACTCTAGTGTCTATGCCTCTTCATTTAGGTGTTCATGATTCATAGCCTTTTCTATTCCAAATAAATAATTATGTCATTACAATGTACTAACACTCTAATACATCGTACCAATCTTAAGTCCATTTGCATCTCATCTAAAACTCACATTATCAACTTAATTATTCCTATTTTGGATTTTGCATATATTTGTGACAATAACCTTAAAGCTATATAAAAGTTAGTTAGGTTTTCTACTATTATTCCAAGGTTTTCTAGTTTCAACCCCATTACGTGTGGAAAGCGGGATTCAAAGATGCATATCCTCCAACCTCATTGGCTGCCCACAAAAAGCCACCCCCGTTGGTCACTCCATAAATAAATCACAAATTCTGGTTTTTGGTCAATTAATTACAAATCAGTTAAATCCCAGTAATAAAAAAAATGTGTAATATATTGTATATTCATTCCCACTCTAGTTTCAGCCATTTCTGGTGGACTTAGTCAAATGAAGCCATCAAATAAATACCTGCCCAAAAACAAAGCAACAAAGCTCTAGTCTTTAGTCAAAGCAACCTCAGAGCATCTCCCTTGATGCAATTTCTCAATCAATCATGAATCACCCACACTCTCAGTCTTTGATTGAATTATGCAGTCCAATTAAACCCCATTCTCCCTGAAACCTCTCCTGTACTGAAGTTAATGGCCCTTTTCAGAATAAGCGCAAATTTGACAATTCCTCTCCACCCTTTTCTCCTCTAGACCCAAATCGCACAACCCATCTCTCCATTTCCATTAACCCCACTATGTTTTGCTCAACTCCCACCTGGGTTCTCACCCTGGTCTTGTTCTTGAGCTTCTTCTCATCCCACCAAGCTGTTTTGGAAGACGACATCAAGTGCCTTCAGGGGATTAAAGAAGCTTTCAATGACCCTCTTGGGAAGCTCGAGTCTTGGGACTTCACCAACTCCTCTGTGGGCTTCGTCTGCCACTTTGTTGGTGTTTCTTGCTGGAACGATCGCGAGAATCGAATCTACAATCTCGAGCTCAGGGACATGTCTCTATCAGGTATGATTCCCAAGTCGATTGAGTACTGCGTTAGCTTGACGAATCTGGATCTTGGAGAGAATGACCTTAATGGAATGATACCTAAAGATTTGTGTTCCTGGTTGCCGTATTTGGTTACTCTTGATTTGTCCGGGAATGAATTAACGGGTCCAATCCCGGTTGATTTGAGCAACTGTACTTACTTGAATAATTTGATTCTTTCCGATAATAAGCTTTCGGGGAGTATTCCTTATGAGTTGTCTAGCTTGAATAGGTTGAAGAAGTTTTCGGTTGCGAATAATGAGTTGAGTGGGACTGTGCCTGATGTTTTTGATAGTTATGACAAGGCTGATTTTGCCGGGAATAGCGGGTTGTGTGGAGGGCCGGTTAAGAAATGTGGGGGGTTGAGTAAGAAGAGCCTTGCGATTATTATTGCTGCAGGGGTGTTTGGTGCCGCTGCGTCATTGTTGCTGGCTTTGGGGTTGTGGTGGTGGTTCCATTTGAGGGTGGACAAGAGGAGGAGGAAAGGAGGGTATGATGTTGGGAGGGAGGATTGGGCCGAGAGGTTGAGGGCGCATAGGCTGGTGCAGGTTTCGTTGTTTCAGAAACCGCTGGTGAAAGTTAAGCTGGGGGATTTGATGGGAGCTACGAATAATTTCAGTCAGGAGAATGTGATCATTTCGACTAGGACTGGGACTACTTACAAGGCGCTACTGCCTGATGGGTCAGTGCTGGCAATTAAGTGGCTAAGTACTTGTAAGCTTGGGGAGAAGCAGTTTCGGTTGGAGATGAACCAGTTAGGACAGCTCAGGCATCCGAATTTGGTGCCCCTTTTGGGTTACTGTGTTGTTGAGTATGAAAAGCTGCTGGTATATAAGTATTTGTCGAATGGGACTTTGTATTCTTTGTTACATGGAAGTGGTGATGGATTGGATTGGTCAACTAGATATAGGATTGGTTTGGGGGCTGCAAGGGGACTTGCTTGGCTTCACCATGGTTGCCAGCCTCCAATTATACACCAGAACATCTGCTCCAATGTGATCCTCCTTGACGAGGATTTTGATGCCAGGATAATGGACTTTGGGTTGGCAAAGCTTATGACGTCTGATTCTCATGAGAGCAGTTTTGTTAATGGGGAATTGGGAGAGCTTGGTTATATAGCTCCTGAGTATCCAAGTACTATGGTAGCTTCACTGAAAGGGGACGTTTATGGATTTGGCATAGTACTCCTGGAGTTGGTGACTGGGCAAAAGCCTCTTGAAGTCAGGACTGCTGAAGAAGGTTTTAAAGGTAATGTAGTGGATTGGGTTAATCATCTCTCTAGTTCTGGTCGAAACAAGGATACCATTGACAAGGATATCTGTGGAAAAGGACACGACGATGAAATTCTACAATTTTTGAAAATTGCTTGTAAATGTGTTGTTTCTAGGCCCAAGGACAGGTGGTCTATGTACCAGGTTTACCATGAACTGAAGAGTATGCGCAGAGACCATAGTTTCTCTGAACAAGATGATGAGTTTCCTTTGATTTTCCCCAAGCCAGATCATGAATGACTGAGTTTTGACTTGAATCAATGAAGAAACAGGGACGACAGAGATGCCAATGTGGCGACAGAAAATCATCCTGAGGTAAGTTCTCAGAGGCCCAGATGTAAATGGTGTGATCTTCATTTTAGCTGATTTTCCCTATTTTTGTAGTTTAGCTGTATACTACAATAAACTTCCCGAACAGTAGGCCTCCTATTTTTTATTTGCCCTTTGTTACATTTATATGTATATGAAACAATAATCAACTGAGGTGCAGTGATAAATGTAATATACTTCCTGTTTATGGCCATTAAATTTTGGGTGCTGTCATATCTCCCTGCCACACAGGGAAATACTTTTGTTTTCCCTGCAATGGCTAGGTTTTTATTCACTGTTTAGGAAAGCTAACCGTGTTCATAATCAGTTTATGTTTGGGCTTGCCCAAATGAATAGCTTATACTCCTGAACTGAGTTCAACTAATCAATACAGATCGAGCCTTTCTATATAGTTTAAACCTGCTTATGAGGAGCTGTAGAGTACTTCACCTTGTTTGTTTCTCACTTCCATGTGCTTATATATCATCAGTATGTAGTAAACCTTGTTTCTATACCGAGGACAGCAATATGGGGGTTTGTAGATTAGTGAAGTTTCACTGGTATTTTCTAACTACTTGGATAGATTAGTGTATAGCAGGGACAGAAATGGTGTATTGGCTACCCCCCTAGCCAATACACCATATGGGGCAGCTCGAATATCATATTTGTTCTAGTATACTATATCAAATACTCATTAGCGCAATTGTCCAGTTTGCCAGTAATTTTAATTGTGTAAATCCTCATTCTTTGTATATACTAACGGTAATTGGCACACAGGTGTTACCCTGCATTATTGTTTCTGGTCACCATTTTCATATGTAGAAGTGTAGAACAGCTATAATCAAACAATGCACAAAGACATTAGCAAAGAAATAGTTTTGGGCACTGAATACAGTTGTTATCTATGGTTGAGTAGCTTGCATAGTGATTACCACTAGACTAATGTTAGGTGGGAGTGAAACTTTTGCAAGGCTAAATTCAGGTTCATATGATGATATTCAAACTCAACAAAGGTCTGTGCATGTTGCGGTCTGTGATTATCCCAAATCTCCCGTCTCCTTTGTTGTCCCTTCAATAGCCTTATTGAATTGAATTGTTTCAAAAATAATCATCTATCAGATAATGCCATTTAGATGGGTTGCCAGAGGTCAAGATGGGTTGTAGAAGAGAATTGCCGATCCAAAACAGATCAATAACAAACCATATGGAATCAGAAAACCAGAAAACATATATATATATATATATATATATATATATATTTATTTTTTATTTTTTTCATTTTTGTAACTATTATGTATATGTTGATTCAACACCAACATAAAATCCTCATTTTTGTTTTCTTTCTTCCCATAAACCAAATAATGGGCTTCAGCTCCGACTATTAGAGTTGGTTGTTTGTAGGATTCAATATCCTCAACCAGTGCAGAAGATCAGATGATTGGAGCAAGACACAGTCATTCACGAGTGCAAAGAGGGCAAGTCTCCGGCTACAACGCCGCCTCAATCTTACAACCGCATCTTTCCATTCTGCTACCCTACTATGAAGAGCTGGGTACATAATAATATATCTCATACCTCAATTTGCATTACTTGCAATATTTTAACGTTTTGGTTGTCATGCATCTAAAACTAACCAAGCAAGGCATGCGGAGTATGCGTAAAATTAAGACAAGTATCGATTTTATATCTCAAGTAAATGATGAACAATTTTTCAGTTGTTGGAATCTGAGGACCTTGATCATGGTCTAAATCTTGTGTTCATGTTTAGCTACATTTGACTACTGAGCTGTAAAAAAATTAAAATGACACAAGACCGCCAGGATATACATCAGGTCAAACAATTTTGGGAGCTATAATCCTTTCAAAACCCTGTTTCAATGTACCAAACCATGCAAAACCTATTTCTATTCATACTTGCCATGTTTTTCAATCTCATCATTGGTAAAGAGTGATCGTTAGTATGTATTCCGATCGAAGGAATACCAAAATCTAAATTCGATGTCAAAAGCAAGACATTTCTGTCATTTCATAAGAAATACGTTCATATATATATATATATATATATATGTTGTGCAATAATACATGATCTTCACAATGATATATTGATAAAAATTCGAAATTACCAACCAATTGCTGTTTGATATAGACATGTCAAGTATTGATACCAAAACCCACTGCACAAGCCACTGAGCTAAAATGTGACCAAATGTGTCTCCTTTTTAACCATTTGCTCAGTTATTTTGGGTCGATCTGTTGTCCTAGGGGGTAAAAAATATGCTATCTCTTTGCCTCTTTGGTTCTTTCAGTCAAAGGAACTGCACGAGAGGGGAATCTGTCTCCTATATGCATCAAAAAAGGACTGTGAATTTGAATCTCAATTACTTTGGACCTTCTCTTTTCCCTCTTGAATCAATCAAAATGAGCACGAGTAAAGGAACCAAAAGCTAAAGCAATCAACAGAGTTGGCTCCTTCATTTTCACTTTGCATATTCATCTTCTTCACTTTGAATACAATGACTTTTTCTTTTTTCCTCTTCCTTTTTTTCTTCTCAATCAAATATTTTTTTACGCTGGTGGGTTATGTTTGAAACTTGAAAGTACCAACTTGGATAAATCTTTTGAAGATAATGATGAAATTGAAATATCTTAAATAGCAAAAGTACAAGCAAATTAAGCACACCATTCAAAGGATTGTTTTGATATTAGTGTACCTTTATTCAGTAATTGGAAGAGAAATGCTTTTAGTTTCAAGAAGAGAAGGGAATTACTTTACTTGGGGAACACAATCACAATGAAAGCCATTTGAAGAAACCTAACTATTAGAAAGCCAGTGAATCATACAAGTTAGGTACCCAATTCCATAGATTGTATGCAATGTGAGACTAGACTAGAACCATTATTGGTTGTTTGCATTTTCTTTTAGTATCAAGTATCAACTTGTGTCCAAAACATTGGATTTCCTTCTGCTTGGTCTCTTTGTTTTTCTTAAGTGCAAAATAGAATCCTATCGATCATGTCTCCATAACATTTGAATACAAGTGATATATTGAAATTTCCCATCTTACCCAAGTTGGACATCAAACTTGAATGTGTTTGAGCTTACCCAAGATTACCAAGTTGTAATCTTGAATGTGTATATTGTGTTTGAGCTTAAATGGGTTTCATTTCATGCCCATGAACAACTTTACAGTAAGGTTGGGAATTCAAACACAGTCACGAATCACATTACACAATGCTCAGGACTTGAACATCAAACTAGTGAGCTTCTTTAAACCTACCTTCTCCAAAATTTTCAATAATTAATCACTCCACAAATCCTAATATTCCTAAGGGAGGCGAATATCATAAACAACTGCACGAATCGCAGAATGCAGATAGATAACTTATTGTACAAGCTTTGCCTCCTGCTCAAATTCTTTTGCTTCACACTGCCCTTCATGGTTAAGCTCGACCGGCTGGTTGTCTAGTCTTCACTGCTCTCCTGAATTTGCATATAAAAAGGAATCAGGAATTCATAAACTGATAAACATGTACGTCAACAGTAGGCAAAACATACACAGACATCATTTTCTTTTCTCTGAGTGACTTGATCGTTAAATATGGAAAATACTATGATGGTGAGATGCCTAGTTCAATGGGTTGGTGGATCTATTCTTATATTGAAGAATACAGTAAATTAAGATTACGATCTGGGATTCTAATGCAGCAAAACAATGAATTAAACAAAATTATCAAAAGGAAAAGAAGAGCTTTGCTCTACATGTTCCCTCCCATAAGAAAAGTTGTCTAGTTCTTTCTCCAAGGCCGTAAGGTGTTCCTTATGAAAATAAGAGAAAGTTTGATACATAAAGAAGGCTTTAATAAAGAGAGACAATCATCAATTTCCATATATCTCAAATGCTAGATGGTGATGGACATGGACATGGGTTTCTTTAACTCAAGCTAATATTATATAATACAGAACCTGGGCCAAGTTGATTCTTCATCTTCTTGTTTTGTACTCGCTACCCAATCAAAAATGAAAAATAGTAATGCAAAGACAGAAACACAGGTGCATATTTCCTTTTAACCAAAAACAGAAAGAGAAATCGAATTCTTCAGGAAGAAAACAGCAACTTGTTTGTAAAAAAGTTCACCATCATGTCACTAAAAACCAGAGACCGAATATATATGCAGTTGAAATATGGAAACAATATATTCTCTTTCTAACTACTGTGATCTGCTTTATATATTTTTGTTGGTGTTCTTTTGGGCCTTTGTCTCAGGATGAATGTCCCATCATAATTCAAGCATCTTCAAGTATGACCAGCTAAGCTGAAGAAAAATACAATAATGCTTCCACAAATGGATGAAGGAAATGTACCTGTTATGAATGGGATCAGGTCCGTTCGGTACTCGTCTCTTGCTCACGAAAATGAAGGTAGAAGAATCCCAAACAACAGCATGCTTCTTCTCCCTTCCAGTCAGCTTCCAATGCTTGAAGACTCTGGTGGATGAAACTGTAACAGTCGGTCCCATAGCGTGGTTCACTAGAATTGCTGCAGAGAAGAACCAGAAGACACCCAGAAGCAGAAGAAGTCCAAACAGAGCCCTTAAAACCTTACTTCTTCCTGAATTCTCCATCTATCCCTTAACGCCCTCCCCCTTTTCTTAATTTTTACCTACTGCCTTTCCACCCAAGCAATAAGGCTGGCCATTTCAAACAGGGATGGAGAGGAAGAATTATCGAAGACCACTGCTTGTGGTGAGAGGGCAAAGATAAACTCTCAGACAAGCAAGCAGAAGAGAGAACAAAAAGGAGAGCACACAAGGAGAACCAAATGATTAGGTGATCTTTAACTTGGCGGGTAGAGTTGTTGGTTCTATATAAAGGCTCATACAGGGAGATATTGCTTGAGATGTGAATCTGAGATAGATAGATAATAAAACGAGACTAATAAAACAGAAAAGTTCGTTATTCTAGTGCTTTGGTGTGTTGAACGGGTCGGGTCCATTTGTATCCTCTTTCTCTGCTTTGGTTTGTGCATTTTCATGCAGCTAATAGGAACCTCACTATCACCCTAACCTTACGTACTCCAAGTTTGTAAAAGACATAGAGCCTGGAGCTACCCTATTATATAAGAAAGAGGGAACAATTATTAGCACTGAGGAACCAAAAATACTCATTACTGGGATGCTTGTTCCCCTCCCCACCTATAATAGATACTTGGTTCCAGACTACAAGATAACCACTCATTTCTAAAATCAAATTCATCTCACACTGTAAATGTAAATGACCTCACCCAAATAATTTGATAATACAATACTAAAAGGTGCCAGGGCTAAAACTTCATCCAGAGTTCGAGAGATTTCTTGCTTACTAAGGATCTCCTTTCCTTATAAGCTTCATCTGTAATCAAGTATCATTTAAAATGAAAAGAAGGGTCTAATGCAGCTTTTCATTGAAACTTAATAACAGTTCATTAGATTTGGCACTAAGTTTCATATCAACAAATCTTCCACTCCGTAATCAAGCAAACTGTCCTATTACGCCTTCCAAGTTATGTGAAATTTCAAAACAGAAATTTAAAGTCCCACCTAAAGGAAAAAGAAAAGAAGGTAATGCATGCTCAAAGAGAAATAGAAAAACACCAATCAGTTCTTAATTTGATGCAACCAATCTATGGTTTTTCTATTCCTTAGTCATTTGTAACTACAACTCTAGAAAACATCAGTCACATGAAATTAAGCAGTCATCACAAAAGCATTGTATGTCTACTCTTCAGGAAAGATGATCTCATAACATTTTGAAGTAGTTTCGTTCATAAGCAATGGATATGCAAAACTTGAAAACTTGTACAGGAATAAGTGTTCAATAAGATCACAGAACTAATATACTAAATTCAGTACAGCAGAAGAAAGAATACATATCCGAACAGGGAAGCAAAAGACAAGTACAGGACTTATAGCAAATACCTTGGCCAGAAGAAGAGATGCTTTACATCTTCTAAAATAACAGAAGGAATCTAAATCTACTTTCTTATTCATAAGATAAGAAGAGTATCATATGGAGTTCTTCTGACAAAATCAGACTCATAAATGTCAGTAACACCCCTAGCATGACAAGAATTCACCCTGAGAGTGACAGTTAGAGGAGATGCCATTGCAATCCATGTGGGGGACCCCTCCAGAAATCCTAAAACATAGAACTAAGTGGACAATAATCCTGTAATCAGACAATAAAACCTGAAAAGAACTACTGGTGTTTCTAGTACAAACCTGAAACTGTTAAGGCACTTATGAATAACATACATCCACTCCATTGTCACCGTCTATAAAAACCGATACGTAGTTAAACTTGCTAGTATTTGAAGAACTATGGACACCATGGCAATCCAACTGAAATAGACATCCAGTTCGTGGTCCGAAGTCAGTATTTCCTATCAGTATATTAAAGTTAGCTTTAAACTACTTTACTTTCAAACAATCTCCCTGCTACTTTAAAAGCTAAAGATAATTAATTACAACAATCCTAGATCTTTAACCCATGGCTCCCTTCAAAAATAACTAAGGATACACGTGGGACACTACTATCAATTATAGAAGATATCAGTCCATAATCGGTCCCAAATCTTTCATGAAAAATAGGTAGTGGAAACTAGTCTATCAATTGACCAGGGTCCATCTGATAACATTTACCCTAGGGGTCCCAACTTACACTAAGCTCAATTAGTAACTAAAAGTTACAAACAGGGAAAGGAGAGAAAAGAATGACCCAAACATTAGGCTATAATAGAACATGAGTGAACAGTTGAACGAAATGCGTACGGTTCATGATATGAAGAAACAATGTAAAATGCAATTCTAAATATATCATAATCCAATACCTAGAACCAAACATATAATTTTCGATCCCAAACCCAAAATAACTGAAATTATGCAGCCAGAAAGTGAAAGGAAGAAAACAACTCGGAATTGACTAGAATTATTAACTGCTTTGGTTGTCCCAGATTCTTCTACTTTATATATGAGGACATGCAAGCAGAAAATGTTAATACTTCTGTGATGTGCAACATGTGTGTGTGTGTGAGTCGCAGAATCATATTTACTTGTACATAAAATTAAGAATTCACAATGATTAACAACACACAAATCCGTGGTTTACCAATAAAGGCCTGTAACAAAGTCAAAGCTAATTTCTATCCAAAATAAGCTTACTATACCTAAGGTTATGTCGTGGTTTAATGCAAAGCTGATTCTAATCTCCTAATAGTCTTTCCCTATTCCCTGTGCAACTTCTTTATGGTTGCAGAACAGCATACTTCTTCCAACAAAACTCAATATACTGATTAAAGTGGCCCAACATCCTCCATTTGATCAAAATACATATCTCTTTCTCTTTATGAAAATTATTCTTTTGGATACTGTCACCTCTATTAGGTGATACATTGTGCTTTTAAGGGGTCCAGTATTAATTCTGTGCTACAACAACCAACAGATTTTCAGTCAAAAGTAGTTGTATCAGCTCAGTTATCACTTATCAGGAGCATAATCGTGCAGTTAATGGGTTCAATCAATTTGATGCTAATGCCTCCACTCCAACCTTAAATGAAGCAAAACTACTCACCAACACGAATCAATACCATTACAACATGATCAAAGCAACAGTATCAAAGAAAAATAGGTTTATCGGCTTTCAATGGTAAGTTGGTGATAATTCACGAATTTAGTGACCCTATTATTCAGAGATCATTACTAAATTTATTTTTTAGAAGATAAATGCGTTGGAATTCCATCAGTGCAAATTTAACTCTCAACCAATGTATTAATATATCTACACAAAATCAGTTTCAGGTACCTTACATTTTTGACAAAACTCAGCTTTAACATAAAAAAGTTAGACTTCTCTGCTAACAATTGTTGATCAGCTACAAAACTCTATGTATTAGCGAAGCCTCTGAAGGTTACCTGCAATATATAAGTCCACAAATCAGGGAGATGTAATGATATGCATATAATTATGCATGCTTATGAGAACTTGTGACACACAATTGAAAGTATGCAATGCCCAGGAAACATCAATTTACCGTGCAGTGGAGCTACTACAAGCCTTCAACCAGACTTAAAGTTGCTGGGAATAAAATATTTCATTCTCTGAACACAGGATTAGAGAATGTGCCATTGCCCTTCTGGAAAACTATCTTAGCTCCAGATTTCAGTTTCCCTCCTATTTGCAGACTTGTGTCCAACTTCTACAATTCTACGGCTACTCCCCGTGGTGACTTTTCTAATTTCTTCTTCTTCTGTGCCCACTTAGGTCCATAAATAACCAAGTGTGTCCTGCCAAACCGCCGATCGGTTATCTGCAGTGTCTTGGTAGATTATTAGCAATTAAATTCCCAGAAACACATAGCCTCCATACTACAACATATAAAACAAGAGTACCCTAGCACAATAAAGCCAACACCTCTTTGAATAGCATCTAGATCAACTCCATCAAGGAGGACAAGCAAATTAAAAATATAGTAAAAGCATAGTAGAATATAATTAATGCATATGTATAAACCAATTCTGATATTATTTATTCATAGACAAACTGCTGATAGTTTGCAGTACCTTCACAAGACATCCACATGAATCAAGCATGTCGGTCCTCGTTGCATACTCAACCACCTAGATCATGAAATTGTAGAGATTAAGGGACAGGAAGCAAAAACATAAGTACACACAAGAGATAAATAACCATGACTTACTATAAAGGTATTTTCTCCAACTAACGCCGAGTTTGATATTTGATCCATCAGTACTGCATAGTCAACTTGTGTATACGGAGGGGTTACACTAATGTAATCGAATGGTTCTTTACCTACAGGCAATTGAATTGCATTTTCTAATGAATGGATTCAATAAGGAAACAGGATGTGGTTACCAAACTGCTATCTAATGACATTTGGTTGTGAGAAAGAGAGACTAGCAGCACATACCTGCAAGTTTCTCAGCACGTTCTATGAATTTTTCAACACGCACAGCATGTATAACTGAAACATCGAGGAACCCTGTCCATTCCAAGTTTGGACGTAGAACCTCTGAGACGACCCATGGATCCATCTCAACAAAATGTACCTAAAATTTCATACATATGTAAGTTTCCTAACCAAACCACACAAGAGACGTGACATGGTAATACAAATATAAGAGTTTGTAGTAGCAAGAGATGGGACGTAGTTTGTCAACCATACCTCAGAACATCCTCGGCTAATAGCTTCGATTCCAACAGATCCAGTACCACTGTACAAGTCTAACCAACGGCCAGGCCTTAACGATGCAGGACAGCCACCTGCAGCCTAAGAAGAGTTTGTAGCACAAAAAATTAATCTACAAGCACAGACACATTGTAAATGTGATAATCCCCAAGTTCCACACAAAGTGAACGACCCTCTTTGATTACCTGCAGGATGTCAAAGGCTGCACCTTTCACAACCTCCATCATCGGCCGCACATCCATTCCCTTTGGAGAAAGCAACTTCATTCTCCTAGCCTTCCCTCCAAGCACCTACAAGCCGCGCCACAGCATTTCAGATTCATGACTCATACTATTACTACCGTTGCATTCTGAATTGCGAAATACATAAATGTAAAACGCAACTCTCTACATGACCAACAAAATTCATCATGCCTAAATAGTAAACACACTGCATTCTTCTTATCTTAGCAATTAAAATTACTACAAAGCACATAATTTGTACCTGAAGTAACTTATGCGTAGTTCTCTTTGCCTTAGGCTCAGCCTCCGAGGCCTCCTGTAGCTCAGTACTGCTCTTCTTCTTCTTTCCCTAACATTCCAATTCTCCAGTCAACAATAGTCAAACCAGAGAGAGAAACAGTCAATGGAGAGAGAGAAAGAGAGAGGAACCTTGCGAGTCGGCTCCGTCAAGGCAACGTCGGGGTCGAAGCCGTACTGCTCCATCAACTGCCGCTTGGCATCGTTCCAAGCTCGATCGCCGGACTCTGCAACCAAATTCAATTACTCAATTTCGGGAAGAAATGGACGAAATTTTGATACTTTGATTTGCGGAATGAGAGAGATGTGATTGCTTACTTGAGGAGAGGACGACGAAAGGTGAAGAAGGTCCGCGATTGGTGCATGGTGCGGTGGAGCAGAAATTGAAGCGAGGGAGAGAGGTTGAAGATGAGGCGGAGCTGTCTGGAGCTACGCTCAGTCTGAACGGAGATAGAATTGTTGACGATGAAAGCGCCATTGCTACTTGCCCGAGCTCTACTTTCAGCTCTCAGATAATTTTAGTCTGTAACAATGGGTCGGGTCAGACCCATTCACATCCAGGCCCAAGTAAGGCTACTTTTGTTTTTCGATAAAGAAATCAGGTGACGTGAGACGATGTCTAAGAAAATTATAATCAATCACCGTTAGATTTGTAAGCATTAAGAGTCTTGACGTTACTGATAGATCAAGTTATTGAAAATCTTAGAATCACCCTCCACTGGTGAAACCATGTTGAGAGAGCAAGAAGGTCAGCTCTTAAGCAGTCATAGATACTAGTTATTTCAAAACTTATTTACTATAATAAATAAAAGAATGTAAAATTCATACATCTTAAATTGTAATTTACACTTTCACTTTTTATTTTTAGTAATCATTATTATATAAAAACAAATTTTAAGAATCACTAAGAACAAAATTTAAGTTACTAAAAAAACAAAATGTGTGTAAATTACAATTTAAAGTGTATGAATTTCACTTCTCTAAATAAATACAATATTAAGAAACCTCTCGAGAACCTAACATTGTTCTGGTGTTGAAAAAAAATCTACCGTTGTGTACGGTTACTACATATCCCCGTTCATGTCTTTCAACATTTGGTCACGGTTACTCTTTAATTTTAGAGAAAATGCGCGCATCTTATAGTTGACAATTCTTAAGGAAAACTCTTAATCATCATAATTCATAAACATACAACTTAACACTGAGCTGGACGTAGATCAAGTCAATTATGGAAGACGCTACACATAACCCACCCATGTCGACGTAGGTGACCAAAAAAAGACGCGACTCGTACCAAATAGCACACAAACACGTGCCCTAAGTAGATATTGAAATCCGAGACCCACGTTAAACTCTCGAAGTAGATGTGGCATCACAGCCCACTTACCACGTGTCACTCCCACACCCGTCTATCAGTCACGTGAGAAAAAGCGCGTCTACCAAAACGTCGTTTATTTACTGCGTCGTAATTTGACTTTCAAAAAAGCAAACGAGAATTGCTACACTACAGAGAGATTTGCTTCGAAGCCGATCGTCGTCGTAAAATCCAATCCGAATAATATTAATTTCTCTCTCTACTGAATCACAGCAAAAAGCTTCAGTCTTTTTTGTTGAGACTGTGAAATCCGATCGGGAAAAGTTCGGGTCGGATTTTCCGGTGAGAAAATGGGAGCATGTGTGTCGAGGCCCAAGGGCTGGGCGACGAGATTGTCAAAGAAAAAGAAGAACGGCCACCGGAAAAAACGGATCATCCGGCGGCGTGTTTCCTCCTCCAACAAATCCACCAACCCTCAACTCCAAGGTGAGAGTTTCACTCCGATGAATCCGCCTTTTTTCCACATTTTTCCGATTCGGATTATTTGATTTGATTGAATTCAGTAGCGGTTTTGGTGAATAGGGAGTATGGATAGCGCGTGGTTTGATTGCACTTCAGTGACGGATTCGGAGCGAGGAGATGATGAGTTCTACAGTGTGTATGATGGTAATGTGTTATTGTTTTCCGAATTTGGTATTATTATTATTATGATTCTTTTGTTGGGTTGGGAATTTGAAGTGGGATTGTTTTTGGTTTCGCAGATGTGGTGTCTTTAAACGGGTCGGAGAGCGCGTTACAGAGGACTAGGGAGGGTGGTGGGGATGAGAGTGACAGAATGCAAGGGTTGGGGGTTGTTCAGAATAACTGCCTGCCTTGTATTCCTTCGAGTAGTCCTTTAGCGGTTGAGAACAAGTTGAGTTTTCGGAAGAGATTAGGGCCGTCTAGGCTTTCGTTTAAGTGGAGGGAAGGGCATGCTGCTGCTCCAGCTGATCCCACATTAGGTGAGTGTTGTTGTACTTTGCTAGCTTACGGTGAACTTATGATGCATTTTTGTAGCTGATTTTGATTTTTTGTATGTTTGTATTAGTTTCTCCCAGGGCGGTTGTGAGAAGACCGATAGCAGGTTCGACGATTCCATACTGCCCAATGGGGAAGAGAATGGCAGATTGTTGGTCACCTCTTGAGCCAAACACATTCAAAGTCCGGGGAAAGAATTATCTTAGGTGAGAATGAGAGGAAGTACATAGTGTTTCAATACCTTAATTGGTTATGTTCCATGTTTGAATAATGTGTCTGAGTCATTGTTGGATTTCATTTTCTTAATAGGGACAAAAAGAAAGAGTTAGCTCCCAATTGCGCTGCGTATTATCCTTTCGGGGTTGATATTTTCTTGTCTCAGAGGAAGATTGATCATATCGCTCGCTTTGTGGAACTTCCTGTTGTGAATGTAGATGGAGATGTCCCTTCTATTCTTGTTGTAAATGTTCAGGTGCCTACCCCTTGATCCTTTTTTTCCCAAGTTTCTACCTTTTACATTATTTCTCAATTTCAGTTTCTTTCATTTTTGTCTGGAAGTTGAGAGATGCTGCAAACTATGACAATTAGGTAATCGAATTATATCATCAGACCATAATCTTTGTGCAGCATTTGAAATATATGAATAATGTTCATAGTGTCCTTCACTCCTCTTTATCCAAGCTTTCTGTCTTTTAGATTGTTTCCCTATTTCAATTGTTTGTTTATCATTTTGTCTGGAAAGTTGAAACATGCTGCCAGCTGTGATGAATACTATTTGGTTTGATAAGATTGATCATATCACTTCTTTAATTGCGATCATAGTCTTTTGTGCACTGTTTGTTATGTATGATCATAGTGTTCATAGTCTCATGTACCCTTTTTTTCCCAAGCTTTCTACCTCTTATATATGTCTACTTATTTTGATTGTTATTTTTTCTTGTTCTGTAAGTTGAAAAATTCTGAACTATGACGAGTATTGTTTGTTTTGTACATTTAGTTGAGCATGCTTAGAGAGTTGATATCCTCATAACTTCACTGTCTATGAAATAGTTTTTGTTCTATTAGTTTTACTGACATTCTGTGCTTATATTTGTGTTACTGCAGATACCTCTGTATCCTATCTCTATGTTTCAAAGCGAACATGATGGAGAAGGAATGAATTTGGTCATGTATTTTAAGCTTTCTGAAAGTTACTCAAAAGACCTTCCATCTCATTTCCGCGATGGTTTAACTGTAAGATCCTTGAATTATAAAAGTATATAGTCTTTCATGTGATACTGGACCTTGTAACTAAGTTATTTTGATGATGATTTAATACATTCAGTTGATTAACCATATATGGTTTCCTTGTTTCACTCCTTGACAGAAATTCATCAACGATGAAGTGGAGAGAGTTAGAGGATTCCCTGTTGATACAATTGCACCCTTCAGGGAAAGATTGAAAATATTGGGCCGAATAGTAAATATGGATGAACTCAGCAAATTGAATTTAAACACAGCTGAGAGGAAGCTAATGAATGCATGCAACGAAAAACCTGTCCTTTCACGCCCCCAACATGAATTTTACTTGGTCAGTTTTCTGTTAAAGATATTTCCGCATACCATTCAGTGAATACAGTCTTACCAAATTCTCTTATTCCCCCCATCATTCTTTCAGGGAGAAAACTACTTTGAGATTGATTTAGATTTGCACAGATTCAGCTATGTATCCAGAAAGGGTATTGAATCATTTCATGAGAGAATGAAGCTATCAATACTGGATTTTGGTCTCACAATTCAGGTAAATAATATATATCTTCGTGATTCTGAGCGTGGTCAGTTTACTTCCTACTTAAGATCCACTCCCTAATCTTTGCTGTACATTGTAATTTTTAAATAGGGAAACAAGGCAGAGGAATTGCCCGAGCATATTTTGTGCTGCGTACGGTTGGATGAACTTGATTACAATAATCGTTACCATCTAGGAACTTGAGTAAAAAAAATCCTCTGCAATCCCTACAAATGCTTCAATAGGCAGGAACAAGGCAGAAGTGCCTGAGTATGTTATGCTGCGTAAGGTGGATGAACACGAAAATCTTTACCGTATGGGAACTTGAGTCAAGAACACCATGTAATCCCAAGAAATGTTTGAATACTAGAGGTTTTCGGATCAGATAAGAACCTACAAATAAGTTAATTCCATGATACCATAGGTTTGTAGATCACACTTCACCCTTTGAAGCCTGCAGTCGGACCTTTGAGCATCTCTAATTTACTTGTATATATTTTCTTACAATGTACAGTTTTGCCTAGAAGAGAAATAAAGATGAGCAAATTATTTTATTGGGATTTATACTCTTGACTGCTTCTGCTTTCTCTTTCAAGGTTGCAAACCGCCGGATTGAGTTAGCTCTCCATCTTAAAGTTTATGCATATTGCATGGGTTAAACTTCCCAGAATGCTGACAGATGTTTTCATTGCAGCCGGCAGGTAACAACAGTATGCTTGCTTAGTTATAAACCTGACTCGTTTAACAGTATTCTTCGTTACAATTTGTGTGGTTCATGTCATCACTTTGGTCGACGGATATTGTGACTAGAGTGGACTTTTTCCGGAGTATTTTGCACCGATTTTTTTCCCAAATTCGACCAGAAGAGCCTTGCCTTCTAAATGAAGTAGATGATCTCTGCAGTGCAGTTATTGATCAATTCTATCCCAGGACCATATATAATATGTAAAAGGCCTTCTCCTTCTAGATAACATATACAAGCAACTGTTTCTTGTTTTAAGGTTATTTTAGTGTTTGAGTTGGTGGGCGCAAAAATGTGCTCAAATCCAGTAGTTAAGTGGTTAATGAATGTTCTGGATACGATTACTAATATGTAGAAAGAAAATTAATGAATAACCCTAAACAGGACGAAAGCCATTTGAACAAAGGCCAGCAACAAGACAATGAGGGCTTGTTGGTACTGAAGAGGCTACTACCTGATAAAAGAAGGTAGGCTGATGGTTCCTGCCACTGATGCATGGAATGGCAGATTGAGAAGGCAACATGACCCGGGCACCTGATATTGGATTGAAGGAGTAGTTGACGGTGGTATAAGCGCTATAACGACGATGTATGAAGAATGACAAGGGTTCCAATGACCAGAGATTCATAAAAGCCTCAGGATCCCAACCAGCATTATCAACCATAACCAACCACCCCTCAATTGTCCCAACACAGTTGAGCCTATTCATATGAGTGGGATTCGGCTTTTAGGTTTTCTGGTCACTTAGAGTTAAAAAAACAAAGAATTGAAATTTGTTTAGTCTTTGTGGTTTGAAGTCGACATCTGTTTAATTTTTATTGTTTTATTTTAATCTGAATAGTCTTTAAAGTTATGATTTTTCATCTAAATAGTCATTCCGATTCATTTTCTCAGTTAAATGTCATAAAAACTATTTGGATGAAAAATCATGACTTTAAAGACTATTCAGATTAAAATAAAACCATAACGACTAAACAGATGTCCACTTTAAACCACAAGGACTATACAATATTTTACCCTAAACAAAAAAAACAAGTATCTTTGAGGGAATAGCGATGAGAACGGAGCACAAACCAGAGGAGCAGGCCTAATGCATTTTCTGGTAATCGCCATATCAATAATCCCCCGCCACGAAAGGCATACTGACCTACACCGCACATAATCTTGTATACAAAGCCACTGTAGAACCAAATCGAGGATTTCTTCAGGGAGATTATTCGACCACCTACTCTCCTCACTCTCTACTCCACAATGTTTCATTAGTTTGTCTAGCATCCTTCTAACAGAGGACATAGCTCCGATCACCTTCCGGCCTACATGATGTTTAGTCTGCAACAGCATTGTCTTTGAAATGCGGTAGTAAGTGAAGGGTACTTTATAAACTCCAAGAGAAAAAATCGAACCCCCTTATACCTAGTCCTCCTAGGAATCGTCCTCGCCATATCTTCGAAAAATCTAGCAACAATTCCTGTCCATTTTTCTTTTGTCGGTTTAACCATCCTAACTAATCTCAAATCAAATTATAAATTAACTTCTTCTGAAATTCCTGAATTCAACAAACAACAACAACAAAACAAAATGTCACTAATCTAGAAAATTCCTGAATTCACACACATCCCACTTCAATCTACCAACAACATTTCGAGATTCTATTTTTATGAGTTAATTTCACAGAAATGAACAAGTTGTAGATTGAAAATGGAAGAAAAGCTGACCTTTAGGAGTCCGGCCAGTCCGAAATTGACCGGGAGAACGCGAATCGATGCCTCAACAGCAATAGTAGTAGGAAGATGGTGAAAATAATTTAGGGATTTTGACCATTCAAGAACAGAGTCAGACTCTGCTGCTGTTCTCAAGAGACTGATGTTCCGGGTTTTAAAGATGGATCCGGGTGGGTCAAATAAACTTGACCGGCCCGGCAAGAATTTAGATTTTCTTTTTCTCGAGTTGAGGTTTATTATGGAGAGAAATTTTAAATACACACCCCTAATCTCTTAATACACACCTCTATTATTTTATGTTTCTATTAAGATTTTATAAGTAACCTAAAGGACCAAAACAAACATATATTATTAAAAAAAAAATCACGATAGAAGTATTCTTTTCAACATCTTTTACTCTAAAATCGTCGAAAACACGTCTTCTCTCCTAACCCTAACTTTTCTCCATAATTCATTTGGGTTGTCTTTTTTCTTTTTCTTTTTTTTCTTTTTTTTATCTATATCAGCTTTAGTTTGATCTTGCAGATCATATTGTCATGTACTGCATCTTTATCATGACATGTTTTATCGAATAACTAGCTATCTATGTTTAATAGCTACTGTACTTCTGCAGTTCCACTAGCTTGTGAATTTTGAAAACTTGTATTGGTGATTTATAGTAGCTTGTGAATCTTGAAAACTTGTATTGGTGATTTAGAGTTCAGATATAACAATAATCATTTGATTATAAATTGAACAATGATAACCAAAAATTTCTAGCAAAAATTTGATGAAATAATATGTAAAAAGTGGTACCAAATTGTATATATATTGATTATATTAAATAATATAATATTTCATAAATTAATGGCATTTTAGGTAGTTTGGGATGTGTATTAAGTATAATACTAAAATGAAAAACTAAATAGGTGGTGTATTAAGTAAGGGGTGTGTATTAAGATATTAGGGGTGTGTATTTAAAATTTCTCTATTATGGACAATATGAGAACAGAACTCAGCTATTTATACTACTTGATTTTGGGGTTTAGGTACTAATCCTTGGCCTAATTGGACTGGGATAACTTTATGAGAATTATCACGTATCGTGGTACACTGGTTAAGTTTGTTCAATTTACTTTCCTATTAAAAAAAAGTTTCACTCTAATATATATTCTGGTCGAAATATGAGAGCGAAGAGAGAAGAGACATTTTATTTTAATTTTGACCTTCTAATTAGAAGAAATTTTTCCCGATATGAGATGTATATCACAACATGTCCCCGCACATATAGCGAATCTTCAAGCTTAACACGTAAACAACATTTAATGTGACATGGAGTTCGTGTGGCCTTTAGGTTTCATACATGAACGTGTGTAACCCGCTCTGATATCATGATAAAGTAGTATAAAGTTCACATCTAAAATCAATTAGCAATGAGTAGAGTGGCCCAAACTCTTATAAACCACAGGCAAAGTCTCATTTTTCTCGATGTGAGATATATATCTCAACACTTATATCTCATTTTTCAGGGTTCAGGTAATAATCCTTGATCTAATTGGACAAGGACAACTTAGCAAACAAGACGCGGATTAACACCATAACAATTATTTTATTCACCTTACATTCATATGGAACAAATATCACCTTGATGAAGTATAAACAGTAAAGACAAAGAGAGATAACAATAGAACAGAGAAATCATTATCTTATTCATTGATAGAAACCCTTTATAGAGGGAATTACATAATACAAATATGGTAAGGATAGTAAATACATAGATCTAGTCAAACTAAATATCTTGATAGCATAAGAGCAAGACACACATAAACATATCCTAATAGCATAAGGGCAAGACACACAAAAAATATCTAGAAAGATATAGAATATCCTAGAACATACTTAAGATATTTCAATTAGTCACCACGGGCACATGTGCTTCGTGGCACACTACTAACTAGCCTATGATTATCAACTATCCTGCAACTTGTTACGAAGAGCCTGATGGACAAGTATAGAGAGAAGAGGAGCACTTTTCAAGTTTTCATTTGATCCAACCCTTTATGAAACTGAGAGCAAAAACCATTGTAGACTCACTTTTAAGTAAACTTTTCTGAGAGTCAAGATTGTCTTCATTAAGGTAGCCAGATGAGATATTGTTGATAGACGCCACAAGCTTTGCATTGAGGAAAATGGTGAGAGAGAGAGAGAAGTAGATGTTAATAAAGCCTAAAGATTTGGTTGTTAAGATGAGAGTATGCTGAAGATTTTGTTAAGAAATTAAAGTGATATGGAATATATGATAGAATTCGACAAGAAAATTAAAGCATGCTTATGTCTGTATGTAATCTATAGGAAAATTGCTAACTATGATGTCAAAGCATCATCAATAATCAAAAGATCCATCCAAAAATTCAGGGAACAATGCTGTCCTCATCTCACTATCTTGACCTATGATTGTGTCCACAAATGAACTCAAGGAAGAAGAAGCTATGTGATCATTAGGCAAATTTTTGTTGTTGTTCAAGCTTGGACCTCCATTAATGGTTGATGAAGATCCAACTTCAAATGATTGGGACTGAATTCCATTACCAACTGTAGGATTGGTTGGTGATGATATAAGTCCATGAAACACTTCTTCTTGCTTGGGTTGATCTGCGGATGAAAGAGGATCCTGAAGAAGAAACTCACTCCAATTAAAGGGAGAAGAAGCTGGTGTGTCAACTTGTGCAGAAGCATGACATTGCGGGCTCAATAGATCAGTGGCAGGAGGAGAAGATGATGATGAGCAAGAGGAAGTTACTTCATTCAAAAAGTGTGGAGGCAATGACACATTGTCGTCTTGATTCATCGCTTGAAACTGAGACAGAAAACCGAAGGGAAGAGTACTAGTATGAGAGTGGTCATGTGACTCCATAATGGGTTTCATCATCACCATATTGGTGTATGCAAGTCCTGTGATCCCCGAAGATGGATCTGATTCAGATACGAATGCGGGGTTCGTGTTCAAGTTGTTGAAGGAAGGCTCAAGATGGTCGCCGATGTGGTGCGGAAGGCAAGTGATGTTTCCAAAGTCAGAGAGGACATGGGAGATAGGTTTGTGGGTTACAGGGTCAATTCCTATCTTGGAAAGCTTCTTTTTCAGCTTGGTATTCCAGTAGTTCTTCACATCATTATCTGTTCTTCCTGGTAGTTGTTTTGCAATCAGAGACCACCTGCACTACCATCATAAGAACTACTTGGGATTATGAGAAAGAGATAGTCATTATATATGCATGCACTTCTAAGCTCTAACAAAATACAGCTGTTAAAACAGTTATAGTATGAGTAGTGTTTGTTATGAACTTCTAGAACTACAATGACATCAGCTCTTACACATCAGAAAATGTGGAAAGTTCATGAAATACACAAAATCATCATCATCAGCTCATCTTTAGATCTTTCCATTTTACTTGTTCCTTTAAATCTTTGTTAACCTAAACAGCTCAAGATTGTACCCTCTAAAGTGATCTGTCATCAGATCGATTTCTTTAGGTTCTTCAAAATATAAACACATGAGAGGGTAACGAGCATTTTCGAGGAGATCCTGGAGGGGTTGGAGCCCTGTTTGAGAGTGTTCTAGCACTAAAGAGTGGTAATATTTCTGAAAATCGATAAAGATGGTTTAATGTCTTTAAAGGTCTGAAAATTCGATTAGTGTTACAGATTTCCTTTGTCTTAGATCTACTCTAACTGGAAGCAAAGTTTTTCAAAAGGAGAAAAAGTGATAGAAAGGTGACCTGCTTCCTATAGCCTTATGAAGGTTGATAATATGCTCTTCCTCTTCAGGAGTGAAGGTGTCATGCTTGAGGTCAGGCCTGAGGTAATTAGTCCACCTAAGCCTGCAGCTCTTCCCACATCTGTTCAATCCTGCAAACGTTAACACAGTGATTATTGATTCATATACATGTATTTATGTTGTCAATACTATCGATTTATCGAACTAATCATGTAATTAGCCTTCAACCTGCTTTCTTAGGAACCACAGTCCAGTTTCCAACTCCATGTTTGGATACACAAGCAAGAAGTTTCGCATCCTCGGCTGCAGTCCAAAGGCCCCTCTTCACATTTGATTTATCACAGCAAGGTGGCCTTCCCATTTTGAGAGAATCTCAGAGAGGGAAACAGAAAGAGAGGGATGTGAATCAAGGGGAATATTATTATTATGTAATGGTGATGCAAGTTTGCCAGTACATTTAAAATGAAGAAAGGGAAGGGTTTTGTTTAGCAAAGAGATCCGAGGCAAGAAATGCATGCGCCCCTTGGCTCCCAGTTAACCAGAATTGCATGAACAATTTCATCTCTTAGAAAACGGTTTAACATGACATCACAGAATTGCCAATTCTATCAGGCTCACATTGGGTGAATTGAGCACAGTAAGATTAACTAATATTCATAATTAAACAAAGGACTTCGCTCTCTTTTTTCCTTAAAAGAAAAATTAGAACTGATGCAAACTTGTATTGGCTCCCCTATAACCAGAATTGCGTGACCATGCTCGTCTCTTAGTAAATGGTTGAATATGACCTCACAAAAGCAGGCTTGTGTGAGTAAATCGTAGATATATTACACAATACAGGCTTATTAGAGCAATGAACTTTTCTAAACTGAACTTCCCTGTAGCACGACCAAGCTTAGGTAGTTGAGCTCTTTCCCAGACAACAGCTCATGTCAAAATGAGGAATCAGAGACGGGATCACCCTGTAACCGGCCCTCGTTTTCAACTGGCATGCCTCAGAATTCATATTTCATTACAGTAGTGAGTATCGTAGAAAAGAGAAAGGAAAATATCATGATCGTTGCCTCGTATAAAAATCATAACCATAAATTATAGATAATATTTGATGAAAAGTAGACATGTCAAAAGAGAATCACTGGAGAGGGTGAGAGGTATTTTGAGACCTACACGTTCATTTTTGTAATAGTAAGATGTGCAAGAACATTATGAATGTGCTAGGAAAGTTCATCTGGGGCAGAGCTCAATGTTATATACAACTAAATAATGATCGCTCTCCGTAGAAGGAACATAACTTCCCTAAGATGAACAGACCTTGCAACTCTTCCTACAAAACCCAGGAAGATCCGCTGAACCCACCATGTATGTAGGATTCTTTTCACACTCACCGGCTTTAGCCCATGTGGCGCAGTTTGCATTCTCATCCGTACACTCCCCGCTAAGTGCCTTCTTCAATGACTTTTCGAAGGATCTCACATGAATCCACTTGGTTGCAGACCATTTCTCACCCTCAATGACAGGGCAGCTCCCATGCAAACTGTTTGGATCAGTTGTTGCATTAGGAAGAAGACTAAAGAACAGCAAGGCATCACCCTTGAACGGTTTCACTGTCAGGGAAGCAAAAAGAGGTACTTTTAGGATCGAAAGCACAATATAACAGTGAAAAAAGGTTTCAACAGAATGAAGTTACAAAGTTGACTACGGACCCTTGCATTGCTCATTCAAACTGATTTGGGGTAAAAACTTGATTAGTGCTGCCTGTATGCATGCAGGAAAGAACATAATTTTGTGTGTGTGTGTGTGTCGGGGGGGGGGGGGGGGGGGTGTTGCGGTTTAACAACTTGTAAAAATGGCAGAAAGATACATAGACTATTTGGAGCAGTTAGAGAACTAAGCATAGACAAGGATGGCAGTTATCAAAATGTACTACCAGAATAGCCATTTTTAGCACAATCAGACAAGACCTCGTCCTTGGCTTCAACCGTTTTCACCTGTTGGCATAATAAAAGAAGACCGTTGAAATCCCAAAGGTAAGAGAACTTTCAGGCATGAAAATTCAGTGTTGCAAGTAAGCATTCACCTGTGCTTGGGGAAAGACTGTTTCGCCACCCTTTTCAACATTAGAGAGATACATCAATACAGTGGCAACACGGTGGCCACCCAATTCTTGATTAGCTTTGTCATGAAAATAGTCGTAATGTGGCTCATACTTTTGACCGTTTTCATAATGCAGTATCTGCATTGCCTCCCCATTCTCTGATTAGAGAACCCCAAAAAAAAAAAAAAAAACTAACATCAATAAAGATAAAATAGGACAGTTTCTAATCCGTTCATTAAATAAACGAAATATTTACCAATTGGAAGGAAGGTCCATGCAGCAATCTTAGTCTCAATGTTGGCAACTACTTCATCCTTCAAGGAGAACAAACAGCACCAAGTAAGCATCGTAAGTTCAAAAATTCGAGAAGTGCAGACAACATAGTAAGAGAAGATGGATTGCATTTTCTGGGCATGCACCATATATGAGCTACACAGTATGATGGAATACAGTAATCATGCAGAGCACAAGAAATGCATGATGAGTTTGGTTCTAAATCAAAGCTGGAAACTTTACTTGTTATAACAAGGTTCAAACAGTAACGCACTCTGCCTTCCATTTTGTATAAACAACCAAAATATAATTTGAGTACAATCATCCTTACACATGTACTTGATTCAATTTCAACCTATTTCGTATAAAACCATGCTAACCCATAGTGTGACTTTCAGAAGTTTTAGTCACAATACCAGCACTCGGACAACTGACAAAAAGACCAACAGAAAGCTCAGAAATATGCTGACTTAGCAAGTTCAAAACTACCTAGAAGAACTAGTATGAGTTGGTAGTACCATGACAGGCATCACACAATGTTCAAAATGTCAAGGCAAACTAATTTATAGAGCATCTCAAAGCAATGCACATGAATAACCAAACCAATCCAACGAAAAGCATCAACTAAAGAAACAATCTTTATACAATGTTAACTATTTAAAACCGAAGAAACTCACTCACTCACCTGAGCTTTCGCGAGGAACATTCCAGAGCTCGTCCGCACTTCACTCTTTATACTCTTACCAGACTCATTATCAGCCACCATCGACACCTCCAGCTTATCCTTGGCCTAATCCCCAAAAATCCACATGAATTAACATCCAAAACTTTAAACCACATTGTCAATCAAACACACCTAATCTTTGCCCTGAATCACAAGCATAAAAAAATAAAAAACCGAAAACGAATTACCATACTGATCAGATGATCACACTCCTCCTCAGTAAGAAAACCCTTGTACAAAAATGCCCTGCAAATCACGAAAACAAACCAAACAAGGTCAATTGAGTAAAAAATCAAAATCAAAATTGAGCAATAAAAATGCGAAATTGAGAGAGAGAGAAAACAAGACCTGGGTTTCCATGAGAGCTGAGAGACGTGAGTCGGGTCAAATGTAGCAGAAGAAGGACCTCTCTTCATTCTGATCACGGATCTCACACTGCAAATGCACACAAAACAATCCATCAAATCATTAAAAATCAAAGCTTTCAATAAAAATTAACAACACGAAATCAGATATATACGTTTGCTTGAGGTCGATCAGGTTCTTGACTCGAGCTCTGGAATGGGAGACGTGAGGGAGGAGGAAGAAGAAGCAGAGGGAAAGAGCAATAAGGAGGCGGGAATCCATGGGGGAGAGAAATGAAATCTAGGGTTTTTTGATTTGGGGGAGAATTGATTGGGGAATAGAGAGAGGAGGAAGAAGAAGAAGAGTAGGGGGTTTTTGGGAAGAAAAAAAATGTGGGGGTTTTGTTTTGAAATGTCAAAAGGGAGAGTTGAGAGTTTAGGACAGAGGAAGAGGGGCGCCCACTGAAAATCTAGGGGCTGTTGGCTACTGGAAACAGTGTCAGATCTGCCTTTGTTATTGTCTGGAATTTTTTTTCCATTCGGGACATACAGTGGGGTTTGGAAAATCAGAGCGGTCTCTAGTATGAAACAACAAATATGTACCTGGTTACATACGTCCACACGGAAATTTTATGTTTCTAAGATCACACGAAATTGGGTTGAGTCGATTTCAATTTTCCCTTTTCTTTTTATTTTTAGAAATTCAATTAAGAGATTAATATCAAAAAGTACGAAGTTACGAACGTATGATCAACAAACAGTAGTCATATGTTTGATTTACATTATATTCTAATAAGATACGTATGTTCTCATTTTTGTTCGATACATACATAGTTTTTAATAACTTAGAAAATTATGTTGTGCTGTTAAACATAACATACATGCTGGAAACACATGTAGAATTTTCAACCAACAACCCCATGCTGGACCTCCCTCTCCTTAGTGATAGACATGCTATATCGTTTGGTATAACAGCCAAACCCTAATAACCTATATGATACGCAAACATGTAAACTTACATAACATCGCAAGCGTTTACTTTTCAAAAATAACCTTCTAAGAAAAGATCAAAACGCTGAGAAATCAAAGTTCAATGCTTTCACATTAATCCCACACATACACCAAAAACCTATAGTCAAGTATCAAATAAAGGCAAACAAAACCTAACGAAAATCAGGGCACAAACCAAAGAGCTTCCACAGTGGTTTCTACGTCACATTGTCGTATAGGCAAATTCCTATATCTGCTACGTACGTATTGAAATTCCAATGTCACAATTAGTCCAATTTAACTCTGCAAAACCTTTAAGCCAGCAACGGAGTTGGTTGCGAAACCAGCAACCCGCCGTCGTAGAACTATTTTAGGATTACTAGCCGCGCGCTCCGGCAACTTTGGGTATAAAGTTTTGGAAGGCTCTCATATGAAGCCACTTGGTTGCAGCCCATTTCTCACCCTCAATGACAGGGCAACTCTCATGCACACTGTTCTGATCGATTGTTGCATCAGGAAGAAGATTGAAAAACAGCAAGGCATCACCCTTGATAGGAGTCACTGTAATAAGGGAAGCAAAGAGTCGAAAACAAAATGTAAGTAATAGATTACGTAAAAATCCAATAAGCAAAGATAACAGGTATCAAAATGTAGTACCAGAAAAGCCCTTTTTAGCAGAATCGTACAAGATCCCATCCTTGGCTTCAATCGTTTCCATCAGCTGTTGGCACATGATAAAAGAAAACCATTGAAATTGCAAAAGGTATATATATATATGAGAGAAATTTTTAAGGCATGAAAATTCAGGCTAGGGTTGCAAGCAAGCATTCAACAGCGCTTTGGGAAAAGCTGTTTCCCCAGCCTTTTCAACATTGGAGAGATACATCAGAACAGTGGCAACACGGTGGCCGCCCAATTCTTGATCAGCTTTATCACTAGAAGAATCGTAATGTGGCACATACTTTTTGACCATGATCATGGTGCAATATCTGCAATCCCTCCCCATTCTCTGATTAGAGAACAAAAAAAAAAACAATAACATCAATAAAGATAAAATAGGACAGTTTCTCATCAGTTCAAATAAATACACGAAATACATACCAATTGGAAGACAGGTCCATGCAGCACATCTGGACTCGATGTTGGAAACTATTTCATCCTTCAGAATAACAAATAGCACCAAGTAAGCATCGCAAGTTCAAAAATCCGATAAGTACGTACAGAAAACATAGCAAGAAGAGATGCGTTGCATTTTCTGGGCACATGAAATGCACAATGAATTTGGAGCTTAACTGAAGCTCGAAACTTTTAACAATGTTTGAACAGTAATGCTCTCTGTCAATTTTCAGAAATCATGCCTTCAGTTTTGTACAAACACCAAAACATAAGTTGAGTACGTACAATCTTTATACAATGCTAAATATCTAAAATCAAAAAGAAAAAGTGAAAAACCACTCACTTGAGCTATCCAAAGGAACACTCCGGTGCTCGTCCGCCCATCAGAATTATAAGTCTTAACAGAATTCTTATCTTTCACCATTGACGCCTTCCGCTTATCTTTGGGCGCCTATATCCCGAAAATCCACACGAATCAAAATCCAAACTTCAAACCACATGCATTTTGAACCAAACACGCCTAATATCTGTGCTAAGTCACATGGATAAAAAAGAAAAGACGCAAAACTGAAACGAATTAATTACCAGATTAATCAGATGATTACACTCCTCCACAGAGAGAAAACCCTTGTACAGAAAAGCCCTGCAGATCACGAGAAGGAACAAGGTCAATTGCGTAGAAATAATCAACATTGAGCCATGAAAATGCGAAATTTAGAAAACAAACAAGACCTTGGTTTCGATGAGAGCTGAGTGACGCGAGTCGGATCAAATGTAGCAGAAGACGGACCTCTCTTCAATCTGATAACGGATCCAACACTGGAAATGCACACATATATTCCATCAATATATTGAAAATTAAGATCTAAAAATAATAATAATATGAATTAGGGGAATTTGATGTTACACCCAAAATCATATACTCATTTTAATTTACACCCACATGTTATACTCTTTTGAAATACACCCAACTTATTAATTAGGTTGATTTAGTAAAAATATTAATATTGTTTATCTAAACAATAGAACTTGTTGTTGAAGGAAATTGCTGAAATGCCACCAACTGAACCATTGTAATTAACAAGCTGTTTGGCCGACTCATTAAACATAATTATCCGGCAGCTGAAAACCCGGTTCCACAGACTACGCCCAAACCCTAAACCCTAGTCTAAACCCTAAAAATCCCTAATCCCTAATCCCTAATCCCTAATCCCTAATCCCTAAACCCTAAACCCTAAACCCTAAATCCGGTTCCACAAACTCTAAACTCTAAACTCTAGTCTAAACCCTAATCCCTAAACCCTAAACCCTAAATCCTAGTCTAAACCCTAACCCTATTTAAAATAGAAGAAAGTCAAGAGCCACATTTAGGGAATGTCTTATCATTCAATCAGAAGGGAAAAATCTTCTCAAGAAAAAACAAAAAAAACGGAAGGGCAAAAGAGTCAAGGAAAAGAGGGATACAAATTCCAAAAATAAAAATAAAACATATAAGGCATGTTCAATAATAGTGTTGGGTGTAAATTAAAATGAAATATGAATATGAGTTTATTTTAAAAGGGGTTTGGTTTTTTGGGTTTTTATCTAATTTTCTCTATGAATTATTGTGGTACGCATGCACTACTTCTACTTGACGTGCATATGATCGACGAAAATACATCATAATTAGATACAGCTTATATATGCTTATAGGATATCTTTAGGTTATAACAGAGTTGGACCAAGAAAACGACTATATAAATCTTATGACATTTTATGATAACGAAAACGACTATACCCTTCGTGGTAAGATTCAGACCATCATAAGATATAGCTCAGATGGAAATTTCAGCTTATAAGATGTAAGCTCTTTATCTTTATATAACAAAAAATCTTTTAATTTAGTCGAGTGATAATCAATTGTAAACATCATAAGCTCATAGCTTCCGCACATAAACGCAAACGTCGACACTTAAGAAGAACAGATTACACATGCATACCTTGATACACAAAAACAATCGTTCTTCCCACACGAATGATCCGAAGAAGCCATGGCGACGTAGACAAGGTGGTGCCTGTAACTTTTACAGTTTTACTTTTTACAATCCTTTTCTATCTTCTTCTGTTTTTGTTTTCTCCGATCTCTTTCTTATAAGGTTGTCTATAGAAGTATTGGTAGCATTATTAGTACCAATAAGAAATTGAAATTAAGGTCAAAACCTAGTAGAACTACGAAACATGAAGTCTCTGGAAACAGGAAAGCCAGTCCTAATCAAATAATTGGAGAGAATCATATATTGATCCCTGCTAGAGGTAGCAAACAGGCTGCTAAGCACGGGTACGGCACGAACACGGCATTTTTAAAAGCAGTCTGGCACGGTCTAAGCTCGTTAACGGCCCGGCCCGGCCCGGCTCAAGCACTTTATTCTAATGGGTCGAGCTGGGCCTAGAAAAATGAGCTTATGGGTCAGGCCCGACCCGAGCACGATAATTTAAGACCCGCGGCCAGGCCCGCTATAAAATCTAATTTTTTTTTTCCATTTCTAATATGAATATAACATATTTATAAATAATAAGCTTAATTTTGAGTGTGAACAATATACTTATATACTAATAATTATTTATTTTAGTATGAATTTGAATTCCTTATACTCATAAGAAGTTTTTTCTTAAAAAATTATTATTTGTGAACAATAAAAATTTATCACTTATTTCTTTAATTAGTTTGTTAACAAAAAAAAAATAATCGATGGATTGTGTGAATTAGTTTTAGTTTGTAATTATATCATGATTAATTAAAAGTTGAGATTATGAAAGTAGAAGCGGTGGTATGAGATATTCACCTTGACCATTTTCAATTTTCGGTATGAAATGGGTCTGACACGGCCCATTCATGGGCCCAAGCCGGCCCAGCCCGACACGTTATGGGCTTGGGCCGTGGGACGGCTTGGGCCTTACATTTGAGTAAATGGGCCGGCCCAAGCCTGTTAAGAAGTGACTTGTCATGGACCGGCCCAAACACGACCAGAAACCCGATTAGGCGGGCCGAGCCGGGCTGGGCTGGGCCGACCCGTCTGCCACTTCTAATCCCTGCCATTGTACTGTTCGGGTCATTAAAAAAATGTTTATCAAATTGCCAAATACGTACATATACTAGAATTTACCGAATTTATAAATTAATTTTCTCTTCACAACAACATCACATTCATGACATGTTTTAGAAATTTCTAGTGTTACACGTACTATCCAAGCGCCTTAATTAAGATCTCAGTTGTAGAATGAAAATTAACTACCTCTATATGTTCTAGTTTTGAATGATCGATATCAATTCGATATACATGCATATGATGGACGATATAGCTTGATAGGTAACTAGATCAATAGATCAAATTGGAGAGAAATAAACTAAGTACTACTAGATTAAATCTTACCATGCACTTGTATGTGATCATGATTATTCTAACATTGTTACAGATTAAATCCAAAGAAAACAGAAACAAAAACCACACTTTTGGTATCTATAATATCAATATCACTTTCTAGCATCCCATAATCTTCTTGGCATTAGCTGTTTTCTCCGCCACCGAGCCATCATTCCCGGCCAGAGCTCTGTACTTGTCCTTCCTCGTAAACGTCGTGCACTCATACGACAAGCTCGCCGCGATCATCCGCTGTATATAGTTGGCCACCTCATGGCTCGACTTGCCTGCTCCACAAGTTAACTCGCTAGGCAACTTATTCAAAAAAGTTACTTCATAAGCAGGGCTAGGGTTCATAAAGAAGTAGAACGGGTCCATCCCCTTCCACCCCCTAGCCGTTGTACCGTGGAACATACTCATCCGGTTCGCCATTGCCACCGGAACGAGCTCATCCGTGAGCTCGGCAAACAATGCCGAAAACCGAAGTAGAAATGGTTCTCGGCAGGTTGTACCCTCAGGGCATATGACTAGGTCACCTTGTTCTAGAAGTTTCTTGATCATGTTGGCGTCGGCGACCCTGTCCCGGGTTAGCCGGACGGTTTTGATGGGCGAGATTATCTCTGAGAGACGCGAGAGAGAGTATGTGACTGCCGGGATCGGACGGCGGAGAGCGGCGGAGAGGAAGATGGGATCGAGTAGGGTTCGGTGTGAGCAAATGAAGAGAACTCCGGTTTGACCTGTTGACTTCTTAGCCGGAGGTGGTGGGGTGCCCTTGATATAAACCCTAACACCTAAAGCCCAAAAAGCATAGTACACGACCGGCATAGGAAGCAATGAACCGGCAGCAATACGTAAGCAAGCCAAAACGAAACCGACCGGAATCCAAAGAATGGTGAGCAAGGCCATCAACGGAGTTGATTTCGAGACCAGCCGGCCGTCGTGGAATACTATCGGCTTCGGCAACTTGTCGTGACTCACAGGCTCTACTTCCGGCTTGGCCGGAACAACGTAGCTCTCTTTGCAAAGCTTCATGAATGGATAGTCGGTTTTCCGGTCACCAAGTCCAATATCAGGAGCGTCGGCACCGAAAGCTTTTTTGAGCGCGTCAGCTTTGTTGTTTCCGACGACAATCCCAGGATTTAGGACAAAGCCGGTAGCTCTACCTCTGTAGGTGGAAATCTCTGTCCCCAGAACCAAGTCAGCCCCCAAAAACTCCTTCAAAAACGCCTCCACCATGATTCTCGGGTTGGCCGTCAAAACGCAACGTTTCCCGCACGACGAGAAGACTCTCCATGTTTCAGAGTGCAAGTCAGCGGAGTAGAATTTCGGCAGCACCGCGCGTGCCACGGACTCAATGTCCGCGACTTTCATGCCCACGAAAGTCGCGAACACGAGGACACGTATGCCGGCTGACTCAGAGACGAAGTAGTAGAGAACACCAGCAAGCGGCGAGGCCAAGAGCAAAAAAAGAAGCCTCAAAATGCCACAGACTTCGAAAGCCACTAGGGCAAAGTAGGGAAATGAGCTCCGTCCGCGGAGCAGAGTCCCGTCCATGTCTGCGACAACAGTGTGTTTTTCGCGGCCGATGGACAGGCATTTATCGATGGTTGGGAAGGTAGGGAGGTGGTCTTTTTCCATGGGAGAAGTTGAAACAGGGCTAGGCAGTGGGTTAACCATATTACTAATCAAAATGTTAATTAGCACCTGGTTAACTGAGGGTTAAGTAATTGTGGGTACTTATATATAAGGATTACTAGGAGTGCATGGGACAAGGGTTTTGGTTTATGAGACCAATGACAGTGGCGCCGAGATTTACGAAAAGAAATCTGGTAATGGTGACAAAAGCTTCGGAATCGCCGATGTCAATATTCCTAGCTAATATATACCTTAGTGTATGGAACGAGAAAGTTTGTGTATGGAACGAGAAAGACAATGTTGTAGACTTGTAGTAGCAGCAGCTAGCCATGCATGACTAATCTCTCGTGTTAGTTAGTCGACAATGATGAATTTCGCTTCTTGAAGATGCTAACCATGAATACCCTCATTGCTCTGAAAACCATGGTCATCAGTTTTGAATATTGAAATGTTCTAGATCATATATATACGTGCTGGTAAATGATCATTTTCAGAGGGCAACCTAAAAATGAATATTCACATGCTATGGTTAAATTTGTGTAGCTTGTCCAAATTACTGAAATTAGTATCAGGGTTTACCGGATTAGCTGTATATATCCTTCATCATCTTCTATATTACGAGAACTATGAATAATGTAATTAGCGATTTCGTTATCAAGTTTTTATTACTTATTTTATCAATAAATTGATCAACCTAACGCATCAAAGGGGTAATAAACATCACTTATGAACCAATAAAAGGTTGAGAGATGATCTTTGGGGAGTAGGGTTTGGTTATCCTAAAGGTATAGGGTTTAGACTTTTCTACTAAATATACGTATAACATACATCAAACCGTAAGCCGTCCGATTGTCTTGAATTTTAAATTACTAAACAATAAGATGACTCACGGTTTGATGTATGTCATACAGTATAAGAAGCGAACCCATAAGTTCATGGTTTGGTTATCTTTGGGAGAACCAAACCCCATAAACAAAATTGATGGGGACATCTTTGTTTATCCCGCCCTTGCTCGTCTTGTTCTTCCATCGTCGTTGCCTCAGTTACAAAGATGCTTGAATGTTGTTTCCTTCTCTATTGTTTTGCTCGGATCACGAGTGGCCCCAATGACACTCCATATATGACTTTGAAATCTGCCATTGATAATATAGAGGTTGGAGCTAGCTCAGAATATACAACAGAAGTTAAGCATATATCATATGGAAAAGTGACATATTTAAGATTAAATGTCATTTTCCACATAATGTAAAGATTTGCATTATACATACTTGGAGCGATAAGGCAATTAATCAATAATTTTCAGATAGTGTATATGTCTGTATCAGAATTATTCTTATCCATCCTATTAAGAACTAGGAGCTATCACTTTCACCAATGGATGCTTCATTTTGTATTGGATACATGAGGAATATCCATAACTTTAATGTGCTTATATGACGAGTTAATGATTCGGCAAGTCTCATGCTTATGCACATTGTTGTAGAGCTTACAAATTGATCCAAATTGGTCTTCTCAAGAGGTTACAACATAAGGAGTTATTTTTCCATTTCTTGATCTAGATCAATTAGATAAGTCTAACTAGATAGACTAATTTGTGTCAGGAGATCATGTTAGAACTGTTCCTCCTCAGGACCGGTAAGAGTTGATTGAGTTCAACTTGAATCAACGTCAAAAATGGAACCCAGGTTGGAGGGTCCTATATATGTACGTAGGTTAGCTCTTACAAACTCAAGCAGATGTGATGGTTTACAAACAATAGTATATATAGGAGGTTAGTATCACAACCTTTTATCATTTTGACTTCAGTTTAGGTGACCAAATGACACCAATTCGTTTGTCACGGAGATGATGAAGAAAATAAACGTTTCCAATTACAGAATGGCACAAGGACTTCCTCGTTCTGGAGTTAATTTTGGAGCTGAATTTTGGTTGTTTAGCTCAATGCAGTAAACAAGGATTCACCTGTCATTCTTTTTCATTTTCTTCATAGCTAGGTTGGGAATCAATATGCTCTCTTTTGTTTCTTAAGAACCAGGAAAAGGACACTGTGATTATTGATTAAAGTATAAGGCTATAAGCATAAAGAAAAGCTTGGCTGCATAGGAATAAAGAAGCAAAAGAACCACCTGGAACAATTCAAGAAAAGCAGAATCCCACACCAATAAAGAGCTAAAGGGATATCAATGTGCCAGGGAGACAACATCACGGTTCATTTTTTCTGTGTTGTCCAGTTCAATATTTCCTTTTTCAAAAGTACATTTTCAGGTAAAGCTTCAGACATTTTCCGGGGACAATTTAGACTGCAGAATATGGTTACCGCATAAAGGCAGGATCTGAAAAGCGTTTGGGAGGCCAACCACTGTAATAATTGTGTGAAGAACATAAAATTCACAAAGGAGCATGATATAAGCACTAAAATTTGTCACAAGAATAATTGCCTACAACCCTTTTGCTATCCCATCAAAGTTCATATCAGAAAAATTCAAAATCTAAATATGGACCTGGTAACTGATTTGTCTCTGCAGCTCCCTTGTCATTTTGAGGCGCTGCAGACTTGAATGCCTGGTTTAAAAGGGAAAGATCAAGTGGTTTTGGGACTTCTGGAGGCTGCGTGCCGCGAATGAGAGCCCAATTGACACTTGCAAAGAAGGGATGCTGCTTAATCTCTGTAGCACCTCTTTTAAAGCCTAGTCTCTTTTGAGGGTTCTTTACAAGGAGCCCCCTGATCAAATCCTTTGCAGCAAAACTAACATTGGATCCATCAGGGAACTTAAGTGACTGACCAACGACATTGAACAATGTCTCCCGATTTCCATTCCCTTTAAACGGTGTCCTCCCATGAAGCAGCTCATACAAGAAGATTCCGAAAGTCCACCAATCAACAGCACTGCCATGACCATCTCCTCTTATGATCTCAGGAGCTAAATACTCATGAGTTCCAACAAATGACATGGACCGCGCATTAGTTGGCTCAGCAATAAGTTCAGGCATCGAATCTGAACTCCCCAAATTAATTCTTTCAGTTTTCTCCTTTGTTGATTTGGACCTTAGGAATCGAGGTGTAAAGCAAGAGGGCTGAACACAAACCGGTAGTTTGCAGGCTGGAATTGGATCAATGCAAGCTGGTTGAATGCAGTATGTGGGTATTGCACAAGATGACTCGACGCTGGACTGAACAAGAGTAGGACACACCTTACATCTCAACGATAAATCAAAATCCGTAAGCATGATATGTCCATCCTCCCTCACTAGTACATTTTCAGGTTTCAAGTCCCTGTACACCACTCCCATCATGTGCAAATACTCAAGTGCAAGAAGCACTTCTGAGGCATAAAACCTGCAACAGACAAGACAGCAAAGTCTCATAAATTGCTGACAGTCATAAGGATAGTACTACCAGGAGTTAATTTACACCAAAACCAACTGTAAACTTATCACCAGAGGTACAGAACCATTTAACACCAACATTAACAGTAAACAGCCACCAAATTCTTTACGGTTGAGGAATCAACAAAACCATAAACAGATTGTTCAGAAAGTGATAGAATTGTTGAACTCTAAAAACTCCACCCATAAAAGTTTCAATCTTTAAAAATGAAACTTCAAAAACCTTCAAGGTAAGTAGACAGATTTCACACCGTTCCAATCACAAACAACAACCTCATTTCTATTATGAGCTTAAAATTTATGCGCACAGAAAGATAGAAGGCATTCAATGTCAAGAATGGGTAACAAACCTCGCTGATTGTTCAGTAAAATGCCTCCCCGGCTGGCGCTGCCGGAGCGTATGAAGATCGCCGCCGCTGCAAAACTCCATCAACAAGCAAGAAAACTTGTCCGTCTCGAAATTGGAATAAAGGGTGGGAAGAAACGGGTGGTCCAATAACCCCAATATGTCTCTCTCAGTCTGAGCCCTCATCAGCTTCTTCCTCCCAGCCAACATTCCCTTGTCCATTACTTTCATCGCGAAAACGCAGCCAATCCCTCTCAACTCAGCCAAGTACACACTCCCTATATCCCCACATCCAAGCTTCTTCAACAGCCTGAAATGATTCAGACCCAACTCGCCTTCTTTGGCCTTCACGGATTGAATCGCGTCCCATCGAATATCATTCCCTTTGTGCGGCTTCGACGGGCAGATTCGCCGGAATGTTACCTCGTCCGTCTCGGCTGCCGTGGATTCTTCCGACCCTTTGGCCACCTCGTCTGACTCGGCATTGTTGGAACTCTTCTTGGTCTCGGCTGAGGAGTCGTTGCTGACGTCGTTGGTGCTGCTGCTGACGCTGGCGGTGTTGTCGGAGCTGCTGCAGAGACTGAGACTGAGACTAATGCTGAAGCTGTTGTTGAAGGGGCTGAGATCTTGGCTGACGAGCTCATTGCGGCTTTCGGGTTTCTGGGGCTGTTTTTCCATGACAGTTGAAAATGAAGACGAAAATACTTGGAGAAAATGAGGGTTCGGTTAAAGTGGAGGGTTGGTGGTCAAGGTTTGGGAGTTGGGTGTGACCCGAGGTGGTCAAAGAGAGAAGCGGGCGCCAAGAGAGGTGAGCATAGGGACCCAAAAATGAGAGATATAGCCTTGGTGCTATTCAAAATTTGAAATTTTGGTGTGTGAGAGTGAGAGTGAGAGTGAGAGTGAGAGTGAGAGTGAGAGAACCAATGAGTAGTTGCTAGTACAGACTTGGGTTGGGGCTTGAGTCCATTTTCTTACCCCCTCTCTCTCTGTCCCAGAAAATGTTACAGCTTGAAGACAAAACCAAACATAGAGAAAGATAGAAGGAAAGAAGAAATAATCCCTCTTTACGAGGACGACAAAAGCCTCTCAGATTTTTCTAATCACCAAAGACACATTACACTCACCTGTATGTGTTTTTAAAGAGCAGCGCCCTCTTTGGCTCCGGGAGTTTTAATAATAATGAAGAACAGAGGCTCACCCAATACTGTTATTTTGGTTTAAAACCTGATCAATTTGGGTTGGTGGAGATTGGCAATTCATCTGTGGAGATTGACGTTTCAATAAAAATGAGTTGGATGCATTGGTGAAACAGCTACAATGTACCTTCATATTTTTGGTGAGATATGATCACAGTGGTTTTGGTAAGAGCAATTGATGCAATGAGGATCCCTGTGGATATTCAGGGTCCTCTGAATTTGACAGAAGAAGGGGAAAATAAGGTAACCCACCCTGGAGCTGTAAATGACCTCTTCCATATCTATGTTTGCCAGAAGGAGGAAACTTTGATTTTATTCATTTTCTGAGACAAACTGAATGAACCAAAATGAGCAAGTCATTCAATTTTTTTGATTTAGTTGTTATTAAAACGGGAAAGAAATACAAGCGCATTTGTTAATATATTATCTGAATTCTGGAATAGAATAAACTATAGCAAGGAAGTAAGAGCTCTGACCATGGGGACTGTGTTCAATATTTTTATTACCACATTAATTGCCTCTGATTATCTGAAATTTTGTGTTACCTCAATCATGTAAAAGAAAATAGGGTTTTATGGCACTAGTCTTGCATCATCATAAAGCTCCTGCCTTTCTTTCTATAACTGGATGGCTTAAAGTTGGGACTTGATTGTCACCCAAAAAAAAAAAAACATTCTGGGTTTTCTGTTGATAATCACTGCCCACCTGAGGATTTACATGTGGCCTGTTAGAGGTGATTTTCATTGTGATGATTCTGATACTTGTTAACAGATGTCATTTCCCAAATCAAATGACATTTCAATTCAAGTTTGTTGGTTCCATTACTTCCATACTTTATTAAGAGCTTTAAGAGATGGCAATGCTTAAAGATTGTCCACATCAAATCTTGAAGTGCAATCTAAGAAGAAGCACTATTTATTCCTGCAAATATAAAAGTATGTAACATCTGAAAGCTGAAGCAATGCATCAGAATCATGAAGCTGCCAGTGTTTGTTGCTTCTTTTTCCCTGGTTCTAACATGGAGTTGCATGCTCTTTGGTAATGAACAAAATTGATTGCCATCATTGAATTAGATTTCATAGTTTTCCAATGTTAAAGTGTTCTTGAACTTTACTATATGATAGTACTGAATTGCAGGACACGGAGTAGCGCACACAGTTACGTTTTACATTCACAACAAGTGTCCCTTTCCCATATGGCCTGCAACTGCTCCCAACAATGGACAACCGGTGATAGCTGACGGCGGCTTCTCCCTCCCGGCTGGCCAAACTAAGCGCATTACTGCACCGTGGCCATGGAACGGTAGGATTTGGGGCCGAACAGGATGCAACTTTGCCTCTAATTGGAGCCCTGCTTGTGAAACTGGAGACTGTGATGGAAGACTGGCTTGCAATGGACTGATAGGCACTCCACCAGTGACATTGGTGCAAATTGCGCTTCAAGCTGACAAAGGCTTGCCAAATTACTATGATGTGAGCGTGGTTGATGGATACAATCTTCCGATTTCAGTCTTGTCAAGGCCGGTAGCATCGAATTGTAGTATTAGTGGGTGCTTGAGAGACTTGAAAACAAGGTGTCCGGAAGAGCTTCAGGTTTTGAACAGCGAAGGGGAAGTGGTGGCTTGCAAAAGTGCCTGTTTGGCATTTGACAAGGACTCATTTTGTTGCAGAAATCAGTATGGAACTCCAGAAAAATGCAAGCCAAGTGTGTACTCCAAGATATTCAAAGATGCATGTCCCTCCTATTACAGTTATGCTTATGATTCACCATCTCCATTGGTGAACTGCAAGGCTAACGAGTATGTGATCACATTTTGTCCTTCAGGCTGGGGTGCTGAGCATACTTCCATATAGACCTTCCCTAGACCATATATATAAACTAAGTTGCCTCATATATGGTGAACTTGTGTGTAAGTCAAAGTCTAGTCGTGTGCTATGTACCATTCTATACTTTATGAAAACTAAATGGTCAATACAAGAATATTATATCTAGTATCATAAAAGAGGTACATCGTACATATGGTACAAGTAAGGTTATCAACGAATCAAGTTGTGTCGGATTCAATTTGCATCAATACACATATAGATTTTGCTAATATGTGGACAGATCCAATTCACATTTTAGGTGAATAGTTGTTAATATAGGGTTTCAATTGACATCTCTGTATAGTTTTATAGATTAACTGAATCAATTACGATTCATTGTTCAAATTAAACACTCAACCAAATCATGTTCAACCCCTAACGGACTAGTTGTAAACTATAAACGTGATCAAAATGTATCATCCTCGTCTTACCCTGAAAATTATAGAGCGCATCCGGCCAATCTCACCGTCCACTCACCCATGTTCTGCCCCACCCGATGATCTCACCGACGATCTCACCGTTAAATTTCCGGGTACGCCGAATACGCTCTCGTATTACCCATTATCTATATGGTCGTTTCTAACAATTTCGTGTTATGTTATCAAGTCAGTGTCCAAATTTGATAAACCACAAATTTATTTGTTCCTAATCTACACGGATCTTTTTCAAAAAAAAAAAAAAAACTATAATAATAATAATTCTACTTGGGTCTATTGGACCTCGGACCCTCACACAGGCTTAGGTGAATATCAGGCCCAACTCTCGAACCTTCACAGTTCCCATTTAGGGTTTCCACCCTATTACACTATAAAATACCCGCCTCCAGATTATGAGAGCCATCTTCTTCTCCTTCCTCCTTCCTGCTACCTCAAGATGTGTGTTCTCTCTGAAACCTTAGCTTTTTGGTTGGTTTCGTGGCATAGTGGATTGTTGAGGCTGCAGCTAGCAAAGCATCCTTGCAAATCACTTTCAACCCATCAATGTATATTCCCTCTCTCTGCTTCTCCCTCTGTTTTATCAAATCTCTGATGAGAAAAATACTGCAACAATATGAATGGAGATAACGCTATTTCCAATTTCCGTGTTTACTTGTATATAAGTCTCTGATATTTTGCTTCAATTATTCATTTTGATTTTTGATATCTTCATGAACTACTTCTTCTTTCCCTTTCAAATTTTTGGGCGTGATGAGCAACTTATTGGTCCGTGTTTCTGATTTTACCGTGACCGACAAACCTAAACCACCTCTGATCTCTTGAGTTTCAATTCTCTTTATGAAGTTTATTTCTTTTGTTTTCGCAATGTTTTTCGTGGGCGTGATGAGGAACTTATTGGTCCGTGTTTCTGAATTAAACATTGACGACAAACCTTAACCAACTCTGATCTCACGATTCACAGTTTGAACCTTTTTTGTTTTGAAGATTTGTACTTTGTTTTACAGTGGTTGTTGCTCTGTGATTTTTGCCTTGAATAGACTTATTCGCTATTCTGATTCATAACATGAATGGATAAATATTGAAAGCTGAGAGCTTCTTACTGCTAATTTTGTTTGTGTAATTGTTCTGCGGTGATGAATTATGGATAAATTCACATGTCAGACTTCAGAGATTGTAAAAGATCAATGAGAATGAAACTTCCTAGCGTCTGAGCAGATTCAGTGTACTTGTTTTCTTTGTGTTTTATCAATGATAAATTGTTTTGAACAACGTGACGTGAGATTTCTCTTCGAAATTCTCAAGCTTTTCTGTGGGAGCCAACATTTTGTGTGTGTGTAAGATCCCAAGTAAGCGTCACAAATAAAGCCCGATTTCGTTGACGGTGCTTTTACTAGCATCTCCGAGAAGGGAGGCGTCATATTCCAATTGCCTTGTAGAGCGGCGTTGCTGCTTTTACTATTTGGGACTGGCCATGAGGCACACATTATATGAAAATGCGGTTTTCTTGATTGTAAACTAGATGGGACGGGAAGAATGGCATGACTACGTTTTGCAGTTTGTTTGATCATTGTCATCTTATGGTGTTCAATATAATTGAATTTTATTGTGGTGGTGTAGGCCTATAGTGGTGCTTGTATTGTTTGTGCAGTTTCTCTAAAGCCAGTTACATATATAGCTAGTTACAAATGAAAAAAATGAGACCCAACAGTTAATTTATATAATGTGATATATGACAGAGACGGCCAAATTTTCGACAGGGAAGATATTAGAAGAATCAAAGGCTATCATGAAAAATTGAAAATTTATGATCACTTTACAGGAACAGCATCAAGGAGATTAAGGGTTTCTGCACACATGACTGTTTGAAATCTACGGGGAAGGCCAATAATGTGAGATGTATAAAATACATACAGTAATCCTCCCAAGGGCCCTAGGCTCACGGCATTGCCAACAATCGGGGCTGGAAAAACGTTGTACTTCTCAGTTGCAAGATGAAGAGCTACGATCTTTTTAGGATTCGCCGGCCAATGTACACAACCATTTACGTGGTTAATCTGAAGACTTTGGAGGGTTGAAGGGTGTGGAAGGAATTCTCTTTAACCTTTGTATCGATGGATTCCATACTGCAAAATAGGGATGTTTGGATTCTCCATCGTAGATACTGGTGATGCTAATGCAAACCAAACCGTTACAGCAACTCACTATGTTGATACGGTTGCCGTGTTGTTTGACTTCCAAAGGCTGCGGAATTCTCACGGCATTGTTACCTAATACATCTCCGTCGAAAAAAATCGATACAGAGAAATCTTGGGAGTCGTCGTGTAGATCTTCTGGTATAAGAACAAGTGAGAGAGGAGTCTTGGTTTTTATGAGGTCGTGATGAGCTTTGATGAACTTCTTGTTGTGGATGGTAGCATTCCAAGCATTCCAATCTCACTCCTTTGATTCTTGAGAAGCTTTAGACACATCCATAGGATGATCAATCAAGGGGGAAGAGGTACATGTAAAACAAAGACATCAGACCGATACTTGTTACCGTTGTTACATATGATTCTTTCTCATCATCCTCCATTTTCTTCTTAATAAACGTGCAAATATATAAACCTTTGATTTATTGGTCACTCATTTCCCATTTTCCATCGTAACGGGAGGGGAGTAATGGAAGAAGCAGTATTTTCACTTTCTTTATAATCTCCTCGTGTTTCACATTGTTTTATTCTTATCTACTTAGTCAATATAAACTTCGAGCTTATTTAATTAAGTGTGGGCCACGTTACCTTTTAACAATGTGATTGAGAATGTCACTCGTACATTCAAGAGAAATAACCTGAATCATGCAATCTTCCATCATCAGCATCCATCAAAGTTCATCTCAGATGAAATTGAAGTTAAAGATAATGCGCACTACATTTTCGTTACATCTTATTGTACACCCTGTGGTATAAGTACAAGTGCGAGAGCAGTGTTGGTTTTCACGAGGTCATGATGAGCTTTGATGAACTTCTCGTTGTGGATGGTGGCATTCCAAGCTCTACAAACACAGATGAACCGTATATATGAGAGCCTTGGTAGGGAGCCGTAAAAGGATGTTAAAGATTATTTCCGGTGGTAAATATGATGATATTTTTGAAAGGTTGGACATCTGTGCTCCAAAGAACAATCCCTAAAGCCCCCAAAGGATATATGAGTTGTGGTCTTACTGATACAACGAATGACTCGTCTTAAATATAGAGAACATAGAGCTTAGAGAGCAAGAAAAACAAAACCAATAGAAATCCAAAAGGAAAAGGAAACGAACTATGGATACAACCCATAAATGGACTGATAAGGGTAGGTCTTGATCAGCTCAAGCTAACTTTCCAAAAGCAACATAGGGATGCGATCATGCGATCATGTTATCATAATCAACCGCATAAGGTAAATGTTTATGTTGTCATAAGCAACCACATAAGATAAATGCAAGTGTGTTCCCATTTCTCATTTCATGACCCCTATAGACCAAAAATTCTACTGTATACTTGATGTAGTGATCAGCACAAGAATTGCAAATGAATAAATCAATGAAATATCTAAATTTTACACTAACATGGAGGAAATGATACTATTAACGCTATGCAACGTTGCCTTAATAACTTGACTGAGAATGTCACTCTAACCTCTCAGAGAAATAATCCGAGTCATGCAATCTTTCATCATCAGCATCCATCAAAGTTCATCTCAGATGAGTCTGGAGCAAAATTGAAGTTTAAGATCAATGCACTACAGGCTTGTTAGTTATTACTACTTCAATTCAAACAAGTCTTAAGTTTTTTAACTGCCCCTGATGTTAACAGAAACATTCAAACATGTACAAGTACTTTCTTAGTCATCATGTACACATAGCAAATGTTATATAAATGTATACTTGTGTGGCTCCTTCCTGGAAAACTGAAAAGCCACAGAACAAACCAAAAGCCATGCAGCAAATTAGAATCTTTCTACTTCGCCTACGCTATGATGAGCTCACTCAGATGGGTGGATGTTACATCATCACGTCTCCAAAATAATGATATAAAGAAGCAGAACAAGTTAAGGTAGGAAAAGAAGAAGAACAAGTTGAAGAGGAAAAAATGAGGGTGTTTAACATGAAGTTAACCCCTTGAACAAGTTGTTCTATGATACAAGTTACTGTCGACTACTAATAAGCTGCGCCGCGTGCAACTTTTATTTCTCTGTTATCAAAGTTTTCTTAAAGATTTAAGAACACACAAATCTTATCTTCTGTAATTTTTGTTGTCAACCAAGTTCTCTAAACAAAAACAAAAAAACAAAACAAAAATGTATGGTAGTCTTGCTCACCCACCACAATTTTTGTTATCTTCTCTCTTTAATTCTTATTTCTCTTCTAATTAAGCAATTTCCATACCAAGTCATGAGAGGGACTCATTTGTCAAGCAAGGCAATTGAGGTCTGTAAAGGATCATACACTTTCCTTCTGGTTTCTTTTAGTCAAATGAATCTATGAATTACTAAATTAAAAATAAATTAAAAAAGACTACTAGACCTGCCGGTGGGGGTTATCTTAGTCACCAAGAAAGACTCTTCTCAACTATATATAGCAGTATCTTGATTATAAGCACAGAGAATCCAACCAAGTATCCTAAAGATGATGAAGATGGGAGAAATGTGGCCCCAACTGGGTTCAGTTATAGCCAGTGTCATGTTCGGATATGCCATGTTTCAGCAATACTTTCCTTACCAACTTAGAAGCCCCATCGAAAAATATACCCAGAAACTGTTTGGATATGTGTACCCTTACATCCAGATCTCCTTTGATGAATATTCCGGTGAGTGGTACAAGCGCAGTGAGCTCTTTTCTACCATCCAAAGCTACCTCAGCACCAAGTCCTCCACAGACGCGAAACGGCTGAAAGCTCAAGATGTCAAGGACAGCAAGTCTCTAGTCCTTGCCATGGATGATAATGAAGAGGTGACAGATGAGTTTCAAGGCATTAAGCTATGGTGGGCTTGCAGGAAAAACACGCCGAGACAATCTCAATTCTCCTTCTATCCTCAGACTGATGATAAAAGACAGTACAAGCTGACCTTTCACAGACGCCACCGCGACATAATCATGGGGTCTTATCTTGATCATATGAGAAAACAAGGCAAGGCAATAGCAGTTAGCAACAGGCAAAGAAAGCTTTACATTAACAATCCTGCTTCAAATTGGTCCGGATGGAAAGCAACTAAATGGAGCCCTGTGGTGTTTGAGCACCCTGCAACGTTTGAGACCATAGCAATGGAGCCAAAAAAGAAAAAGGAAATTGTAGATGACCTCATCAAGTTCAGCAAGGGGAAAGACTACTATGCGAAAATAGGGAAGGCTTGGAAGAGGGGTTATCTTCTGTATGGGCCACCAGGCACTGGTAAGTCCACCATGATTGCCGCCATGTCTAACCTCATGAACTATGATGTTTATGATCTTGAGCTGACCACGGTGAAGAACAACACTGAGCTGAGGAAGTTGCTGATTGACACTCCCAACAAGACTATTATTGTGATTGAGGACATTGATTGCTCGCTTGATCTCACGGGGCAGCGGAAGAAGAAGAAGGAGAAGGATGATGATGAAGATAAAGAAAATGATCCGATCAAGAAAATGAGGGGAGGAGAAGAAAGCAAACCAAGTGAGGTTACTTTATCTGGGCTATTGAACTTCATTGATGGTATTTGGTCAGCTTGTGGAGGTGAAAGAATCATTGTGTTCACAACAAATTATGTGGAAAAACTTGATCCCGCTCTGATTAGAAGAGGAAGGATGGACAAGCATATTGAATTGTCCTACTGTTGCTATGAAGCATTCAAAGTGCTTGCAAGGAACTATTTGGATTTGGAGTCGCATGAACTGTTTGGTACCATTGAAAGGTTGTTGGGGGAGACCAACATGACTCCAGCTGATGTGGCAGAGAATTTGATGCCTAAATCTGATATAGAGAATGCTGATTCTTGTTTGAAGAACTTGATTGAAGCTCTGGAGACTGCAAAGGAGGAGGCAAGAGTAAAGGCCGAGGAAGAAGTGAAACTGAAGGCAGAGGAAGAAGCCAAAGAGAAGGCAGAGAAAGAAGCAAAATTGAAGGAAGAGGAAGAAGCAAAATTGAAGCCAGAGAAAGAAGAGAAGGAAAAGGTTGAGTCTGCTAAAGATGAAGTTAAATGTAAATTATGTAATGGAACATCAGCCAAACAAGATGGGAAAGAAAATGGAATCGTTCATTGAATATGTGGCAAGAGAGTCAAATAATCTGCATAACTGGAACTTGTGTTAGGAAAGAAGTTATGTGTATCATGTGTGTTTAGGATTGTATCAGAATTATATATATCCTTAGATATATGCTGCCTTTTTTGTTCCTCTTTAATATAGGGATAGTTTCCTTGTATTGTTGGTTCTCTTGTAATACGTTTCTGTATATATCCTTGGTGATTGAATGAATGAAAGTATTCTAGCCAAATATCATCTTTTTCAACTTGTAGTTACAGTAGTGTGTGAAGAATCATATGTGTGAAGAATCATATTTGCATAACTTGAACCTGTAGTTACAGTAGTGTGAAATAAGAATCATTAAGAGTTATTTTACAATCTGCACTTTTTTCAAGCAATTGATGACCAATTTACTGAGTTTTGATGAAATAAACACTACAGTTCATGTTTCATGGAGCTACTGTAATGCCAATTGAAACCGAAAAATCTCTTCATAATCTTACTCTGCAAAGCTGAAGTAACGGTGGAAAACCTCTATATTTCAACAAAGTTGACATAATTATATTGTGTTATCTTGCAGCAACATCATGATCATCCCATATGCAATATTGCAACCATATACATTCATTTGATAAGAGTTCGCCGCATACCCCTCTCTTTCATTCTCTTCTTCTCCACACCACACAGCATACCTACCTCCCTCTACCTCTCTCATATGGTATTCCCGTTCATAGAAGTCGTGTTTCATGTTAGGGTGAACGAGAATATGTTAGGACCATCTCCATTACCTTGATACTAATCTGCTATTTCTCCATGGATCACATGTAACGAAGCTCCATCCCTTTCAGCTATGCTGGCAGCTCTGTTGCTATCATGACCACTTCAAACTGGTCCCCTTTTGTCTCCTAGAGTCTAGGACTCTTTTGGCTGTACTAGGTGGCATTAGACCACATCTTTACTTTATATTTTTACTTCCAGGCCAATGACAAGATATCAATGAAATTATGCATCGTTAAACTTCCTTCTCTTCTCTCTTTCTCTCTGTAACTTCCTCCTAACCAGCTTGGTTCTACCATCTAGTATCAGAGCCATCACGGCTCCGGCAAGGACGGTACAAGTCTCTGTGCCCTCCACCACCCCCACCAAATTCCGCCTTCGTACAACCACTCCCTCAGGATGAAAACACAGGTATCTTAACCTCTTCATCTTATGAACCAGAAGAAGCAACTCAAACTCATTTTGCTGAAGTAAGGCAGGGTATAGAAATCTTGCGTGTGGAAATGCAAGATGCTGCAGTATCAGCCACGTCCCAGCAACGTGCCTTTGAAAATCGCATCACAGCTCACCTTGCAGCAATGCAAAACAATATGGTGCAATGCCTAGTGCACCGACAGCCCCCACCACATTCAACACCACCCGGGTCTTCATCTTTCTCGGATATCACCTTCGACAGCCTTTCCGACGCAGGTCTCTCCCTCCCTCCCACACCCTTTCCAAATCAACTCACCATTCACCAAGGTTCCCCACATACTCCAACCCTCACAGTCACACCACCCGTGGAATCCACCATAACATCCATCCCTCCACTTTCCTTGTCGGCCTCTACTACCCACGTAACACCACCACTCAACCTTGTACCCGTCCCTGACCTCAACCACCTATTCGCACAACAACCGCACCCTCAACCACAACAGCCCAATCCTACAAACCAACAACCCCTCCAACCTCTCGCCACAACTGGCCACCCTTACTACCGACCCCCAAAGATCGACCACCCTCGGTTCATAGGTGATGATGCAACAGGTTGGTTCGCCATGGCTGAGCAGTACATCCGTGATCAACAAATTCCGGCTGGTGAGTGAATCGCTACCCTCGCTTCCCACTTCGGACCAACTCCATCTCTCTAGATGAATTTCTTTGAGCAAAGGAACCCAAACGCCACATGGGAATAATTTGTAGCAGCTTTTTTAGAGCATTTCGGAGGTAGCATTGGTTCTGATTACAAGACAGCACTCTCCCATTTGCAGCAGAAGACCACGGTGGATGCCTTTATCTCGAAATTCACACTGTTAGCGTCACGAGTGCCGGAGTGGGCAAACGCTGACTTGGTGCCCATGTTCATCTGTAGTTTGAAATTCGAAATTCAACAAGACGTGGTCGTGATGGAACCACGTTCCCTAGCAGTGGCTCAGCGCATAGCCCAACGCTATGAGATGAAGCTACAGGGCAATCATCATTCCCGTTCAGTTCGTCCATTTCCTTGGCATTCCTCCAACAGACAAAACCACCCCCCATCAGCCACGTTCCTACCCCAGAACCCACTCCCCAGCTCAAACAACCATTCCCTATCCCTATCCATCTCCACTCCCCACAAACCTTCCACTAAATAACCAAGCAAATGGTGGCCCTCCAGTGCACAAAGAGAGCGCCAAAACCAAGGTCTCTGCTTCCATTGTGATGAGAAATGGTCCAAATCCCATGTGTGCAAAAAACCGGTTATGGCAATTCTTGATTCCTTAACTCCATATGCCCAACCCTAAGTTGAAGAGGCAAGAGAAGAGGTCGAAGACATACCTTTGGAGCAGGACCACCACCTACCCTTGCATGCTATCACCAATACCAATGTCAGCGAGATGCTACGTTTCAAGGGCACAGTGAATGGTCACCCCATCAACATCTTCGTCGACTATGGGTCAGCAATGAATTTTTTGAACCCAGAGATTGCGACCAAAATTGGCTACATCATAGCACCTCCAGGCAACCACAGATTCAAAATGGCAACGGGCCAACTAGTTCGGGATTCCGGCACGGCGCAAGACGTAACCGTCACCATTCAAGGGTATGAATTTGTTGATTCCTTTCTGTTGATGGCTGTCACCGATTGTGATTTATTACTGGGAGCACAATGACTCGACACTCTCAACTTCATAGGGATGCATTTCTCTGAGAAAGTAATGGCTTTCACAGCCAATAGCCGCTGCCATGTTTTGAACGGCATCAAAAGCCGGTCACACGAGCTCGATGAACAGGCACTCTACGCCATGTTATCTCAGGAGCAATTGGATGAACTCCACTCATTTCCCAGGCCCAAACTCACACCACTCCAAGCCTATCACCCAAAGGTTCAACAGGTACTTGAGTCATTCCAAGATTTGTTCACTCCACCCACACACATACCACCTAAACGCTTCATACATCATTGCATTCCACTTCAACCAAACACCAGTCCCATCAACGTGCGACCTTACCCATATGGCCATTCCCAAAAAAATGAGTTGGAGGCTCAATCCGTGAGATGTTCGGCCAAGGCATAATCCGCCCAAGTCGCAGCCCATTTTCATTGCCAGTACTTCTTGTGCGCAATAAGGACAAGACTTGGCGCTTTTGCGTGGACTATCGCGCCTTAAATGCTGCTACCATCAAAGATCGATTTCCGATTCCGGTCGTCGACAAACTTTTAGACGAACTTCATGGTACCACAATTTTCACCAAATTTGATCTTCGAGCCGGCTACCACCAAGTTCATATGAACGAAAATGACATCTACAAAATTGCCTTCCGCACTCACGAAGGCCATTATGAGTTTTTGGTAATGCCTTTCGGTCTCTCTAATGTGCCATCCACTTTTCAAGCTTTGATGAATGATTTGTTTAAACCGTTATTGTGCAAAGGTGTACTTGTTTTCTTTGATGACATCTTGATTTATGGCAAAGATTTAGAATCACATGTTCGACACCTTGAGGAGGTCTTCTACATCCTTCGGCACAATCTATTAAAGCTCAAGGAATCAAAATGTGTCTTTGCTCAACCACAAGTGCACTATTTGGGCCATGTCATATCAGGCAAGGGAGTAGCAGCCGACCCAAAGAAAATCAGCTCCTTGGTACACTGGCACAAGCCCACTACGGTTAAAGCCTTATGAGGGTTCCTCGGTCTCGCCGGCTATTACAGGAGATTGGTGCGCAATTTTGGGATTATAGCCAAGCCCTGAACTGACCTCCTCAAGCGCAACCAGTTCCTTTGGTCACAACCAGCTCAAATCGGCAGTGAGAACAGCGTCGGTGTTAGCCTTGCCCGATTTCTCCAAGCCGTTTGTGGTTGAAACAGACACATGTGGCTTCGGCATCGACGCCGTCCTCTCACAGGAATAGCGTCTGTTTACTTACCTCAGCAAAGCCCTTTCTCCTTCTCACCAGGCGTTATCCACATATGACAAAGAGATGATGGCTATTCTCTTTGCCATCGGCAAGTGGCGGCACTATCTGTTGGGAAACCGGTTCACCATCCTTACCGATCACCAAACCTTGCGCCATCTCCTCACACAAAGGATCTCGACCCCCTCTCAACAACGATGGTTGTCAAAATTGTTGGGCTATGACTATGAGATTGTGTATCGAGCAGGCTCCTAGCACACGGTTTCGGATGCTTTGTCTCATCAGTTTGAGGTATGCGCAATACACTCCATCTCTGCACCGGTGTTTGATTTCATTGTCCAAATTGATAATGCTTGTCTCCAAGATTCTGAGGCTCAAGCTGTGGTTCAGGCCTTGAAGGCAGGGCAACCAACCAAATTGGGGTTCACTTTATGTCTTAACTGGCTACATTATAAAGGGCGGCAGTTCGTCCCAAGCTCCTCCGAATGGCGAGCCAAGCTGCTATATGAGTTTCATTCTTCCCTACAGGCAGTTCACTCAAGGTAATTACGTACGTATGAATACATCCGGTGCAATATTTTTCTTGGACAGGGATGCGTAGAACCATCAAACATTACATTGCTGCTTGTGATCAATGTTAGCGGCAGTCCTATGAGACAATCCGAACACCCGGGCTACTTCAACCACTATCGGTCCTGGATGAAGTTTTTACCGACATATCCATGGACTTCATCAATGGATTGCCGCAGTCACAGGGTCACAATGCAATCATGGTAGTGGTAGATCGCCTCTCCAAATATGCACACTTCATTCCAGTCTCTCATCCCTACTCCGCCTCTGGGATTGCTTCAATTTTCACTAGAGATTTTCAGGCTTCATGGCACACCTAAGAGGATTGTTAGTGACAGAGATCCTTTTTTTATCAGTCACTTCTAGGGCACCTTCCATTGAATACAAGGGATGTAACTATGCCACAGCTCCGCTTATCATCCCCAATCTGATGGCCAAACCGAGGTCGTCAATAGATCCTTGGAGCACTACTTGCGCTGCTATGTAGCTGACAAGCCTTCTTCTTACGCTTAATTCCTCCACTAGGCGGAATGGTGGTACAACACCACATTCCACTCCTCCTTCCGCATGACACCGTTTGAAGCTCTCTACGGTAAGCCTCCCCCATCGGTGGCAAGGTATTTACTAGGTTCAACTGTTGTCCATAACACAGATGTGGCACTCTGCAGCCGCGATCAACTGTTATCCCAACTCAAACATAACTTGGAATTGGTCCGCAACCGCATGAAGCAGCAGGCGGATAAACAACGGACTGAGAGAGCATTTCAGGTCGATGATTGGGTATTTCTCAAGCTGCACCCTTACAGACAACAATTTGTGGTCAAGCGATCTGCTCATAAGCTAGCACCACGCTTTTACAGTCCATTTCGGGTCCTAGAAAAGATTGGTTCAGTGGCCTATCGCTTAGCTCTCCCTGCTTGCTCTAAGATTCACCCTACCTTCCATGTGTCACTCCTAAAAAAGAGGATCGGCGATGGTGAACCTGTGGCCGCCACACTACCGCCGTTTGATGACAATGGTGAGCTCTTGTGGACACCTGAGAGAGTGCTTGACATGGCTGTGCAGCGTCGGATGAAGAGGAATGTCACCATGTGGCTTGTCCAATGGCAGGGACTGCCAGCTGACGATGCAACTTGGGAGGTAGCTCACTCACTCCGAGCTAAGTTTCCCGACTTTGGCGCTTGAGGACAAGCACCATCTTGAGGGGGTGGGACTTGTTAGGACCATCCCCATTACCTAAGATATGCAAATATACATCTTTGTGAACCAATTATACGGAGGAAACAATATTGTCTAGAACAACAAGAGCTTAGAATGAGCAAGGACTTGTATGCATATTAAACATCCATGGAACTGATTATTAGGAACCTTAGACTTTGCTTGTGCTGCTGTAATATTTGATTGGGAAACTTCTGTAACTTGTTCATTTAGTTAGCTTTGAGAAACCATGCCATATCTTATGATTTAGACATTTGTTTCCGAATCTATCTGCATGTATTGAAACTTTATACTTTAGGGCTTGATATTTGTGTAGTTTCATATATTTAGGGTAATATGGTTGACCACTTTGATCGGGGCCCTGATCTTGCCGAAATAAATTGATTTTTCTATAGTCGTATTCATTATTCCGATCACATCTTATTTCATGAGATTTTTAAAAAAATTTGTTTTATGTGTGTAGTTAGTTCACAAAGTTATACACTTGTATATAACCTACTATACAAGTAATACCATATTAGTGGGAACGTTGTAATTCCGATAATTAAAATTCACGAAATGAAAATTTACCGTCTGATATGATCATTATTGTAAAACATGACTATGGTATAAAACTCAACTGTATTCGGCAATGTTCGGGGATCGGTCGAAGTGATCAACCATAACTCATCGCCACTTATCACACAAAAACATTCTTAACTACCCATCTGCAACCTAGTTTGGTCAATCCTTCCACACTTTAAACTTTCACATAAATGAGACGTAACCATCCATGTAAAAATTAGGGGACGCTTATCTTCCGATGATAGGGCTTCCCATAGGGAATATTTAGGGTAATAAGGTTGAACGTTTCTATCGGGGACCAAACGTTACAGAAAATATATGATTTTTCAACAGTAGTCATATTTCACCATGATGATCACATTCTATTTCACAAAATTTTTGAAAATTTTGCTTTCTCTGTATACTTAGTTCAAAAAGATAGACACCTTCATATAACATACTAAACATGTTGTACCCATTAATGTACCACATTAATGGGTACGTTGTGATTCCGATGGCTACATTTCACAACATGAAAATCCGACCGTCTGATGTTATCATTATAGTAAAATACGGCTAGGATACAAAATTCAAATGTATTCGGTATCGTTCAGGGCTCGATCAAAGCAGTCAACCGTAATTCAACATCACTTACCACACGAAAACGCTCTTGCCAACTCCTATATAACCTAACATGGTTGATTTTTCCACAGACAAAACTCTCACATAGACGAGATATAACCACTCATGTAAAAATTTAGGGATGTTCGCCTCCCAACGGTAGGGTTCCTCATACGGAAGCATAAGCGTAAATGGGGTTGACCGTTTCTATCGGAGACTAAATGTTACCAGAAATATGTGATTTTTCAACCATAGCCGTATTTCATCATAACGATCACATCTTATTTCACAAGATTTTTTAAAATTTTGCTTCCTCTGTATAGTTAGTTCACAAAGATACATTTGCGTATAACATGTTAAACAAGTTATATGCAAGTGTACAACTTTGTGAACCAACTCTAGAAGAGAGAATTTGAACCTGATCAAGATAAGCAGTACATCGAAGGAGATTGAAGAAAAAGAGATGAGGTTGAAGCACGATAGTGAAGTTTTGGCATTGTAGAACACAGGCTTGGAGAGTCCGATGAAAATTGGGGTCTCTTTGTTAGAAGGTGCAGAGGCAATTTTTGGACTCTGTATGCTCATTTATTCGAGTCTGTGGTTCAGCCAAATGCCGGACGAGTGCTATTTCATTACATAAGCAGTCCAGTCTAGTCCCGTGAAACAAACGTACCCATCCGTTCTGAAAGCATGAAGCAAAGGAAGTATTCAAAAATGAGCAAGTTCTAGCCACTCAAATAAACACAGAGATATACAAACATAGCTTTCAGCAAATGAGCTAGTTCATCAACTGATCAGCGTCTATGCAGCTTACAGAGTACATGGCAGGACTTCAACTTATCAGCAATCACAATGGAATCGAGTGAAGCTATCGACAAATTCTCATCAATGACAACTGATTGTGGATAACACTTTAATGAGCCTAACACTGCCAGCCTCTACAGACAGATGTTACATCAAATTAGAGCCAACAAATATTAAATTGCAGAAAACCATAATAACATTATAACAGACGTACATCATAAGAAAAACTGTTTAGCTTGATGCCTAAACTTAACAAATAGTCATCCATCTCATCAGGTTAATAAAACTCAACTAAAAAAAAAGGATAATGAGACAATTATCAGGCCTATACGACAGTTCTACACATACAAGCAACAAATCTACAATTCCCATAGTGTATGCAGAATCACCACAATCAGGATTGAAATCCTTAACTGCCATCTAAAGAACTTTTATCTGCCTAAGGTAGCAGAATATCAGAATCAAGAAAATATAGAAAAGGAAAACAAGAAAAAACCATGAATGTAAGCTATGAAAATAATGAAACAAAAGTCATCATAACAATTTTAGTCAACATCCACCTTATAAAACTATACAGTCATCCCGACCTGATCTAGAGGCATAGAACGCATACACGGCAAGCATTCAGTGAATATAACCATGCACATAAACTAAGAGTACATATTTAATCTAACCATACCAGATGATGTTTGCGAATATATCGAGCAGTGCTCCCATTGTCATTGACCAAAAGAAGACTAAGAATCTGAAAAAAAAAAACCAGACGTTAACACAAGAAACATACAAGCAGCATGTTTAAGAGCTGATTAATATGACTAATATTGCTATACAGCTATGTCACGGCAACAATGGAACACAATATCTTCTATCATCTACCAACTGACCTCAAATTCATGGAATAAGCTCCTCCAGTTTCGAATATTTTGAAATTATAGAATCAAAATCTACAGTTTGAAGATGAACTAGGAATTCTGAGGTTGAATGTTACTCACAAATACAATAAAAAATATACATGGTTAAAGCTCAGTTTCTGATTAACAAACTATTCATTTCAAGCATGTTAAGAGTTTATTAACATAAGAGAAAGATAGACAAGAAAGCTGAAATGTTGTTGCATGAATCTTGTTTTGCTTCATAATAGCCCAGAACAAAATGTAAGAGCGTAATCTCATAATAATAATAATAATAATTGGGGAATGTCTGTGAGTAACTCATCTCTTCAAACCTTTAACCCAATCTTTAACAATCAAATTAGAGACTAAAACCCATTCCACAATATTAATACCTGAAATCGAATCAGAAACTTGAACTCAATTGAGTTCAGTAGATGATGGTTCCAACACCACCGAGTCAACGACTTGAACCTCCAATTTCCCAATCACCACTTGGACGCCATAAACCTCCTCGGTGGTAAATTGAACTTAATCCCGTTTCGGTCAAACCTGCTCAACACCATCTTCAAAAATTAACAAATATCACATGTCATAATTTTCGAGGAAAGATTATGACATCATTGGTATATGATGTCAGGGTACTTTGGCTTTACTGTAGTGTCGAGAATCTGTGAGTGGCTTGCAGTTGGTATACTAAACCCATTTCGCAAGCAAGCTTGAGCAAGGAGACAATCAGCAAAGAGACCCATCCACCAGTCCATTCTAGATCAGAATGCATAATGTCTTCACATAGACACATCATACAGTGACTCACCCTCATTCATTTCCCATCATTTATAGTTTTATACTAATATAACCTTCACCTAAAGATAAACAAAATGTAACGTGTCCCATTGTGAACAAACACAGTGGCAAAGCTCAAGAATGTATGCTTGAGCCCTCCACCAGACAAGTGGAAGTCCCTATAGACTCTCTGTTGAAGAGCCCAAATTCCATATATATACAAGTGTCTTAAATCTTGTAAAACCAACCAACCATGCTCAAGAGGATGATGATGAGAGAAATGTGGTCGTGGCCTCGACTGGGCTCACTGGGTTCAGTACTGGCAAGTATGATGTTTGCTTATGCCATGTTTCAACGATACTTTCCCCATCAACTCCGGAGCCACATTCAAAGATATACACAGAAATGGTTCGGGTGTGTGTACCCTTACATCCAGATTTCCTTTGATGAATATGCCTGCGAGTTGCACAAGCGCAGTGAAGTGTTCACTGCCATCCAAAGCTACCTGAGCACCAAGTCGTCTACAGAAGCAAAACGGCTCAAAGCAAAAGAAGTCAAGGGTAGCAAGTCTTTAGTCCTTGTCATGGATGACAATGAAGAGGTGACTGATGAATTTCAAGGCATTAAGCTGTGGTGGACTTCCAGGAAAACTGTGCCTAGGCAATCTTCATCATTTCCTTTCTATCCTGAGCCTGATGAGAAGAGGCGTTATAAGCTCACATTCCACAGACGCCACCGGGATATAATCACAGGGACTTATATTGACCATGTGAGAAAAGAAGGGAAGGCAATAACGGTGAGTCATAGGCAAAGGAAGCTTTACATTAACAATCCTACTTCTGGATACAAAACGAGGAAATGGAGCTCCGTAGCCTTTGAACACCCTGCAACATTTGAGAGCATAGCAATGGAGCCAAAAAAGAAAGAGGAAATCATCAATGACCTCATGAAGTTCAGCAACGGTAAGGAGTACTATGCGAAAATAGGGAAGCCTTGGAAGAGGGGTTATCTTCTGTATGGACCACCAGGCACTGGTAAGTCCACTATGATAGCTGCCATGTCTAACCGCATGAACTATGATGTTTATGATCTTGAGCTAACTACAGTGAAGAGCAACACTGATCTGAGGAAGCTGCTGATTGACACACCTAGTAAGTCTATCATTGTGATCGAGGACATTGATTGCTCGCTTGATCTTACGGGGCAACGAAAGAAAAGGAAGAAGGAAAAAGATGAAGAAGATAAAGAAATAAAGGATACGATCAGTAAAATGAAGGAAGGAGAAGAAAGCAAAGCAAGCCAGGTTACTTTGTCTGGGCTATTGAACTTCATTGATGGTATTTGGTCAGCTTGTGGAAGTGAAAGGATCATTGTGTTTACCACTAATTATGTGGAGAAACTTGATCCTGCTCTTATAAGAAGAGGAAGGATGGACAAGCATATTGAATTGTCTTATTGTTGCTACGAAGCTTTCAAAGTTCTTGCAAGGAACTACTTGGATTTAGATTCGCATGAATTGTTCGGAAGCATTGAATGCTTGTTGGGGGAGACCAACATGACTCCAGCTGATGTAGCAGAGAATTTGATGCCTAAATCTAATGTAGAGGATGCCAGCTCTTGTTTGAAGAACTTAATTGAAGCTCTCGAGGTTGCAAAGGAGGAGGCAAGAGTGAAGGCTGAGGAAGAAGCAAGAAAGAAGGCAGAGAAAGAAGCAATTTTGAAGGCAGAGAAAGCAGAGAAGGAAACAGAAGAGTCTGCTAAAGATGAAGACAAATGAAACTGAATAGCTAACAAGATGCGAAAGAAAATGGAGTTGTCCATTGAAAATGAGGAAAAGAGTTAAATTATCTGCATAACTACAACCATCTGTTCCGTTATCTATCCAGATCACTGTGTTTTTTCCAATGTTTAATAAGAATCATGTAATGGAGTTGTTTACCATTTTTTCATAGCAACCGATGATCTTTTTTATTCTTTTGTTTCTCTGATTAAAATTTTATGTTGTATGCATGGATTCACTCTAGGTTTCTTGTGCCAGTGAAAACTGAAAAACTTTTATATGAAATACAGAAGTAGAATGCAAAAGCTTCATGAACTAAGCAATTCCTAACTCCATATGGCTAGCCAGATATATAGGATGTTAAGTCCACAAAGCAAGCTACAAGAGTACAAGGTATAGTATAATTAGAGCCGACAGTATCAGAAAGGGAGGGTTAGACAGCTTACCATGAATGACCACTAGATTTGGGAAAGCACCAGTACACTTTCAATCATTCAATCCCCATCTATCCCTCTATTTAGCTTTGGTAAATCATCTCCATCTGTCCTGCAGCCAATGAGCAAAGTTACTATTATTATTGCTGCTACCTCAAATTAAGTATAAATGAGGTTTTTTTTATGTTTTATTTTTTATTTTTTGTGTTCCGATAATATAGCTTTGAGTAGTTCACTCTTTCAATAAAATCACATACACCAGTATGATAATCACATGCATATATAGATAGTTATATACACAATCATAGACTCGTAGTGATAAGGGTGGGATGTCTATTAATTAAAACTGAGGAAACTACCAATTTAATTATTGCTAATCACCAACTAATGGTGAAAATCTGGAAAACCCATGTCCCCATATTGTTTGTGTTGGATTCCCTAAGACCATAGAAGAGTGAATCTGTGGATGAACCTGTATCATTCAGTAAGGTGAAGGAAAGCTCAAGACAGAATGTGCATGATGTTTGAATGAAAGATTATGATGTCATGGTCCTAATAATTTTCAAAAAGTTTCCAGGGAGTTTCCTAGTAGTTTACAGTTGGTTTGCTTAACCCAATTTGCAACCAAAGGAGTCCAAATAGGCTTTGCCGACTCTTAAGCATGGAGACAAATCCACCAGTCAATTCTACACCAGCATGCTTATTGTATTCACATAGAAACGTCCCACACCGACTCCCCTAACACTTTTTCCTACAAACAATACAATCTTCACCTAAACTTTCACAAAATTTGTGTTTTCATTCTGAACAAACAAAAACACACTAAACACAGAAGCCTCAGAGTTGAAGCATGTATGCTCCAGCAGACATGTTTGCTCATCTAGGTTCCACAATGGGTGCCTTACTGTTTGTGTGGACAATCTTTCAACAATTCTTTCCTTACCAGCTTCGAAACCACATTGAAAAGTACTCACAGAGATTGGTGAGTTATGTTTATCCTTACATCCAGATTACCTTCAATGAGATGACAGGAGAGCGTCTGATGCGCAGTGAGGCCTATTCTGCTATTGAGAATTACTTGAGCTCCAAGTCTTCGACGCAAGCTAAGCGGCTCAAAGGTGACATCAAGACCAACCAGTCTCTAGTTCTGAGCATGGATGACCATGAAGAAGTTGCTGATGAGTTTGAAGGTGTCCAAGTATGGTGGGCTTCTGGTTGTTGGGGAACAAAATTGTTGGGGAACAATCATATATTTGATTATAAATATGATAGAAAATTTCAATAAAGAATATAAGAAACATAACAATATTCGTTTAGGATTGAAAGTAGTGAATCAATCCTAATATAGGAGTAAAATAGTGTAAGAATCATATAAAAGTAGTACAAAGAAAGAAAGAACTGACTTGATATTCCGATTGAGGCATGCATAAATGCACTTGACTAAAGACAGATTTTGCCCCTACCCTTGTGCTTGTAGTTCGATGGGCGTCCGCCTTGTAGAATACAACAATCGATGATCCAAAATAGAAGCACCGCAATTTTGGAATCTAGCGAACCATAAATTGTATCTTATACTCTCTTGACACGAACAAGACATATAGAAGAATTGAGGATTCTCAATCTCATCATTAAGGAGAAATGAGTATGAGTTTATATAGAACCCCAAGTGAACCAACATGTCCGTTCACTTATCTCCTTGAAGAGACACACTTATTCCTAAAGACACCTATTGAAAAAGACACACCCTTTCAAATGGAAAAGTCATGAGTAATTTTATTTTCATTCATATTGGATATTATTACATAATTTCCAACAATCCCCCACATGAATGAAAATGACAAGGACAATGAATGACAAGGAATTAGAGAGTACAAGCGAACAAGAGATGCATTTGAAGAGGTGTCTTTTGGACTTGAACCTTTCATAGTGAAGACTTATCGGATTTACTTGGTGAAATAGTATATGTAGAAGATCTTTGAACTATTCACCGTTTGTGTAAACCAAGACAATAAGCCTCACACATCTCTTATTCTAATACACTATGGTTCTTACGGTTGTGTTCATTTTGGTCCTGAACAATTTCCACATTCATGAGAGCTTTAGAGAACTAAGCCATATCATTCTCATAGAAGCGACCCAACTTCTACTCTCATATAGGTGATCACACTAATTAAGAACACTCCGCTATATTCTTCTTGATAACAAGATATTAGTATCATTAAATGCAAAAGCATAACCTTATTACAGCTACGGAAAACACACATTGATCGTAGGAATGAGTGAGTTGTGTGTTATGCATCTTGAGTCTTCCCCAACTAGTTTGCCTATTGAACCTAGACCATGGGATCTCCAATGTTGCTAGGTTAGGTTTCCGCCAAGTAATGACTCATTGTGTTATTGGCTTTAACTCATTCCCCTCGATCATCAACTATCTCTCTTGTCAAACCATTAAACATTTGGATCCATAAGGTTGACAATCAAATCAAATTTCACTTGAGAGTAGTTGTTCAAATCCTTTTGATCGATATAGATATGTAAATGCCAAAGCATTCCAATACTATCTCTTCAATTGTATTACATACAATTTATAGACATTATAAATACCCCCACATTTGAGAAGTAAACCCTTAATCATAGGTTCTTGTAATGCAATTAAGATAGTAATGTATTCCCACAAACCTCATTTAAGAGCGCATTCGTTTATGGAATAACTATGCTATCTTTTTTTTTTCATGCACTTCTCCAACTTGGGATGTCTATTTAGTGATTGAAGCATTACTTATCGAACATCTTTCTCTTACTTTTGTTCGTAAAACAAGAGTACGTCTTACTAACATTTGTAAATGCTTCTCATTTGTATATGATCATAAAGATCTTAAATCTTTCAATGATAACATCATAATTGGGACTATCGCCATAAATCACTTTTCATCAACGATTTTTAACTTTCATCTTGTATATATACTTTATATACATCACAGACTACTCATTATCTTCCATCTAACCAATGCCACACTACTCTTTGTATTAAGATAAGGAATCAATCGCAGTAAGAGACCATAGCAATTTTTCTCTTTCGAATGCTTCTTGGTTTGGTTAGGACTTATCGTCAAACATGATTGTTCCATTATAAAATCTGTATTTAGATTGTTGGGGAACAATCATATATTTGATTATAAATATGATAGAAAATTTCAATAAAGAATATAAGAAACATAACAATATTCGTTTAGGATTGAAAGTAGTGAATCAATCCTAATATAGGAGTAAAATAGTGTAAGAATCATATAAAAGTAGTACAAAGAAAGAAAGAACTGACTTGATATTCCGATTGAGGCATGCATAAATGCACTTGACTAAAGACAGATTTCGCCCCTACCCTTGTGCTTGTAGTTCGATGGGCGTCCGCCTTGTAGAATACAACAATCGATGATCCAAAATAGAAGCACCGCAATTTTGGAATCTAGCGAACCATAAATTGTATCTTATACTCTCTTGACACGAACAAGACATATAGAAGAATTGAGGATTCTCAATCTCATCTTTAGGGAGAAATGAGTATGGGTTTATATAGAACCCTAAGTGAACCAACATGTCCGTTCACTTATCTCCTTGAAGAGACACACTTATTCCTAAAAACACCTATTGAAAAAGACACACCCTTTCAAATAGAAAGGCCACGAGTAATTTTATTTTCATTCATATTAGATATTATTACATAATTTCCAACACTGGTAAGTTACCAAAATCTCAGACACTTTCATACATCCCCGTAAATGATGAGAAGAGGTATTACAAGCTCACTTTCCACAAAAGAAAGAGGGATCTCATAATTGGGCCTTATTTGGCTCATGTATTGAAAGAGGGTAATGCTATCAAAGTGAGGAACAGGCAAAGGAAGCTTTATACTAATAATGGGTCACATTGGAGCCATGTGGTTTTTCAGCACCCAGCAACATTTCAGACACTAGCAATGGAGCCAGAGAAGAAGAAGGACATCATTGAGGATTTGATGGCATTTAGCAAAGCTGAAGAGTTCTATACAAGAATTGGGAGAGCTTGGAAAAGAGGGTATTTACTTCATGGCCCTCCAGGAACTGGCAAGTCCACAATGATTGCTGCCATGGCCAATCTATTGGGGTATGATCTCTATGATCTAGAATTGACTGCAGTTAAGGACAACACTGAACTGAGGAAGCTGCTGATCGAAACATCAAGCAAGTCGATTATTGTAATAGAAGACATTGATTGCTCACTTGATCTCACAGGCCAAAGGAGGAAGCAGAGGAAGGACAAAGGGGATGATGAGGAAGAGAAAGATCCAAGGGAGAAGGTTCCTAAAGAAGAAAGGGAAAGCAAGCCTAGTCAGGTCACACTTTCTGGGCTTCTCAACTTCATTGATGGGTTGTGGTCAGCTTGTAGAGGAGAGAGGCTCATAGTATTCACAACTAATCATGTTGAAAAACTTGATGCAGCATTGATTCGAAAAGGAAGGATGGACAAGCACATAGAAATGTCATACTGTAACTTTGAATCATTCAAGGCGTTGGCTATTAACTACCTCAAGCTTGAATCACACAGTCTGTTTTCCACAATCTGTGAGTTACTGGGTGAAGTTAATATGACTCCAGCTGATGTAGCAGAGCATTTGATGCCCAAGACACTTGATGGGGATGTTGAAATCTGCCTGACGAATTTGATACAAGCTCTGGAGGATGAGAAAGAGAAAACATTAACTGAAGAATCTTCTGACAAGAAACAGAGGGCATTGTCTCATGTGTAAAGTTTTAGCTGTATCTATGATTCTGTAACTGAGTCACTCCACACATTTGAGTTTTCATGAAGCAATCAAATCCATCTCATTTCTAAGGTAAAAGTCAAATCTTGCACGCCCATTAGCCATTTCTGCATTTCTAAGGAATCTGGAATCTTTACATGGAACACAGTTGGTTCCAAAAGAACAACAAAGGAACATATAACAAAACAAATCACTGTTATCAAATTACATAGCAGAATACAAACGAACAATTCGGCTTACATTAGCTAACGGATCAGCCGAAAAATTTGCCTCCATTACAAATTTGAAGGCCGGCCCTCTTCCACAGTTGGCATTGCATATCGACACAACGGGCACAAGTGATTCACCTCAAGCCACGAGATAATGCAATCTGCATGATAACAGTGAGCGCAAGGCAAACAAATAACCAGTTGATCAACACAGCCTTCTGCAAAGTCATCTTTACATATACTACATGACACGTTCCGCCTGATAGTAGCTTCTTCTAGACTATCAAGTCTCACTTTCTGCATGCCCTCAATCGATGATCTAGTTGCAGGGGTAACCTGACGATCCTAGGAAGAGCTTCAAAGGATTCCAATGAAAGCCTCTCAATGGGGATAGCTGTTCCATGATAGTCAACACCACTTATTGCATGAGTTTCACAGCGAGTCTCATCCGGCACGCAATAACGTAAGCTAAACCGAACATCGGGAGAGTCGCATATAAGTGCTGAAATGGTATCAAGATCATCAAATCTACCCAACAAACGCACAGTAACTTGAGCTACCATGACCAGAATGCGGCCCTCGGGGAAGGCCGTTTGAAGCACCCCGAATAGTTTGTCGAGGACAGTTGGTTGCTCCTCTTGTGGGACACCAACGCTCCAAAGGAAGCGAGTCATAACTGGTGTGTACCCCAGAGGATTGGCTGTCAAGCTATGAGACCTTGACTAGTTATGTGGTAATTATATCCTTATAGCCTTCTACTCAAGGTTGTTGCTGTATGGTGACATTGGTTGATTGGACAATCCAACACCTTTCAAAGTTTTGAAAGAATGACACTTTGTTTTTTGGAGTTTCCTTGTTCAGTCAATGATCTTAATTAGCATTTTTCAGGTCCCTAGGTCCTCTAAGAAGTTATTTGAAGATAATGAATATGCTCTTTACAGCGTAACACTGTTTGGTCGGGTTGCAGATAATTTTAGAACAAGCGCTCGTGAAAAGGGATTTCAAGTGAGTATTTTGTGCATCCTCTTCTGCTTATACTCGTGTGTCTGAAAACATCTGTCAAGAATTGAGTTGCATGAAATCTTATGGTTGATTATAGTAAGTTTATGATGTGTTTCAGATTCGTGATTTTGAATATAGTTCTGAAGCACAAGAAAGTAGAAAGCAGGAGTTGGAAAAATTGGTACAAGACCAAGAAAATTTAAGAAGCTCGCTTCTGCAGTGGTGCTATACCAGTTACGGGGAGGTAAGAGTTTTGTCCTTTTCAAATTTGTCAGTTAAAACTTGTGAACCATGTGAACTAGAAAATATCACAGGAAAAACTATAATGTGATCTGTTACTGTAAATGAAGCAAAAACTTCTTCGTAGGGTTTAGGGTCATGATGTGATCTGTTACTCATAATGTGATCTATTATGAGTTGAAATGTTCGATCAAGGTGTTTCTTAAGTAATCCTAAACTGAAACTGAAATATGGCCTGATGTCAGTAGCCTATAAGTCTCTGTAGTTCAATTTTCAGGGACTGTGGTTGGAATGATTAATTACTTCCTCTTCTAGTATGAATGTATGACACGTATCGGAAATTTCATGTTTTCTGTGCCTGCAGGTGTTCAGCTCCTGGATGCATTTTTGTGCTGTTCGTGTGTTTGCTGAGAGTATTCTGAGATATGGTTTACCACCATCTTTCTTGGTAAATGAACTTTCTTACTTCATTTTTATATCACTGGTTTACAACCAAGCACTGGTTTTTGTTTTTCACTAAGCAACCAATACTGGACCAATATTTCAGGCATGTGTTTTAGCTCCAGTTACAAAAAGTGAGAAGAAAGTACGATCGATCCTTGAAGGGCTGTGCGACAGTTCTAACAGGCAAGTGTGTTAGCTATGTTTGTCTGTGCCACAGGAATGGATCCATGGGATCTTCCAAAGGAGCAACTTAAACTCTTTCTGAAGAACACTAGTATATCTGCATGAATGAATTGTGATCTTGAAGTCATGCACTTGGTGTTTGAGCAGATGACATCAAGAACCCTGTCACTATCTAAAGGGAACTTTTTTTTTTTTATGTGAAATACTTTTTCCATTTAAGTTGTTTCGTGATGTTTTCAATCTGATGCTTAATGCAGTTTCTGGAAAACTGAAGATGAAGTGGGGGGGAGCTATGGCTGGTCTAGCAGGTGATGCGGATGCGCATCCGTATGTTTCATTTAATATCAATCTTGTTTGACGTGCACAGCACAATGCTGCGTCTCAGTTTCATATTCTGAATCTGAGGATTCCTTTTGACGGCAATAATAGTGGGGACAGGTTCAAGGATACTTTGTACATGAGGTTCAATAACTGTCACTTGTTAAGTACTAGAAAGATATCCGTGCGTTGCTACGGGATTTCTTGTCAACAAAATTTGTATTCTATATAATGAAATAGGCAGAAATTTAAGGATATGGTTACTGAAAATAGTCACTTCTAAGGAATCAAAAGAAGAGTCATTGTCGTATCATTATTTCACTCTATACATGTATAGAAAATAATTAGAGTTTCAGAGTGATACTACCTGGTTGAGTTTAACTAACCTATATACATCTATACATGATGCAAGCCTAAACCCAAATCCAATGACATATGCTCATTCTTTACTTCTCTATGCCCATCATAAAAAATAAAAAATAAAATAAAAATCTAATACTATTTCTAATGGCTGGTCAAAAAACACTCAAGTCTGAGTTATGTCTGAATATCGCATAAATTCAAATTATGGTGAGATCTTCTTATCAACTTGAGGACCTTAGGTAACTGCAAATTAAATTTTTTGGTGAGATCTTCTTATCATTACAAAAGTGTAAATTATAATAGTCTCAATTGTGTAAACATCTTCTACAATAAAATAAAAAATAAAAAACCAGGCCTAACACTGTTCACATGAACAGTGATTGTAAACAGTTTATGAACAGTGTACGAAAAATAGTATATGTTAAATTTCTAAGTGCTGCTTTGGGAGTTTCCGGGAGCGTTTATGTCTATTTTTATAAGAGTGAAACTTATGGGAGGTTTTACCATCTCGAACTTTGTAGTTTTAGCTTGATTTCGGGTTTCTATTCACCGGTATCTACAAAACTTGGAATACATTGTACCTTTTTCTATACTCATGTGACATGATCCAAATAATGTTGCGATTCCTTTTTAATGAGTAGTATATATTCTTAGGATCCAACAAATGTGCAGGCTTTGGGATATGGTCTTTCAGAATGCTTTTTGAGTTAGTTTTGTGAGTATTGAAATTCTATCAAGAATTAAATTCAGTTTACCCCCATGAGGTTTGGGAGTAACTTCATGTTAATCCCTATATTTTCAATTTCATCGGTTTACCTCTCAAACTTGTGAATTTTCCTCAAGCGTGACCAAATGTCCTATATTCTGTCCAAATAGGACGTTAATTGCTGATAATTTTAACCTTAACTGTGAGGCCAGTATCTAGAATTTGGGCAAATCGGATCTTATATGTCCAAATCGGACCTTAACTGCTAATAATTAAAGGTCAATTCAAACGGAATATGAGAATTTGGGCACGGCAGACAGAAATTGAAGAGTTCAAGGGGTAAACTGATGAAAATAAAAGTGTAGAGACTAACATGAAGTTACCCCCAAACCACAAGGGGGTAAACTGAATTTAATTCTTCTCTCAATACCTATGAAAAGCGAGTTGCTTAGGCTCGATCATGAGTAAAATGATAAAAGATATGAATTTTTGATGCTAGAATGGTTTAAAAGATGTTAAGAGGCGTGTAAGCACAAGAATGGAAAAAACCAGAGTTCTAAAAAAAGTGAAATTTCCAAAACTCTAGTGTGCTGCACAAGAATGGAAAAAACCAGAGTTTTAAAAAAAGTGAAATTTCCAAAACTCTAGTGTGCTATAGGAACTCTCGCTCAAATTGGGTGAAATTTGAGGGGTTGGGTGAAATTTGAGGGGAAGGGTAATACATAATTATTATTATTATGTCCTTAAATTGAGGTTTCTAAGACTAGTAAAAGAAGAATAGAAGACAACACAAGCTTAAAATTTCACTCATTACCACTGAAACTAACAATTTCAATAGCTTCACAAAACATGGTACACATGATTTGTTTACGCTCGATTACAAGTAAAATAATAAAAATTACGAATTTTTGTTGCTAGAATGGTTCAAAATTGTTTGAAGGTCTCACTTGCACGGTGTATCGTAAATATATTGAAACTGTTATTTTCAGGGGTATTGGTGAATTTGCAAAGGTTGTGTGAACTTCAATTATTCTCATACAGACATTGGGAACGTCAATTTTCAAAGAAAATGAGGTATTGCCCCTCATTTTCAAGTTTCACGCAATTTGAGCGCACACGAGTTTCTGACCATTTTCACTTTTTTTATGCCTCCTGTTTTTTTTTGTTTGAGTATGCTTATAGACATCTCCTAACATCTTTTGAACCATTCTAGCATCAAAATTTCATGTCATTTATTGTTTAACTCAAGATCGGGCTTCAACGACTCACGTGCACTGTGTATCGTAAATATATTGAAACTGTTATTTTCAGGCGTATTGGGTGAATTTGCCAAAGTCGTGTTGACTTCAATTCTTCTCATATAGACATCAGGAACCTCAATTTTTAAAGAAAATGAGGTATTGCCCCTTATTTTCAAGTTTCACCCAATTCGAGCCAAAATGCCCAAAACCCTTTGTCACACGAGTTTCAGGACATATTCACTTTTTTTAGGCCTCCTGTTTTTTTCATTTGAGTATATGCTTATAGACACTTCCTAACATCTTTTGAACCATTCTAGCATCAAAATTTCATGTCATTTATTGTTTTACTCAAGATCAGGCTTCAACGACTCATGTGCACCGTGTATCGTAAAGCTATTGAAACTGTTATTTTCAGGCGTATTGGGGAATTTGCCAAGGTCGTGTTGACTTCAATTCTTCTCATACAAACATCGGGAACCTCAATTTTCAAAGAAAATGAGGTATTGCCCATCATTTTCAATTTTCACCCAATTCGAGCCATAAGGCCCAAAACCACTTGCTATAGCACACGAGTTTTTGGTCATTTTCAATTTTTTTAGACCTCCTGTTTTTTCATTTGAGTTCGCTTATAGACACCTCTTAACATATTTTGAACCATTCTAGCATCAAAATTTCATGTCATTTATTGTTTTATTCAAGATCGGGCTTCAACGACTTATGTGCATTGTGTATCGTAAATCTATTGAAACTGTTATTTTCTGGGGTATTGGGTGAATTTGCCAAGATCGTGTTGACTTTAATTCTTCTCATACAGACATCGGGAACCTCAATTTTCAATGAAAATGAGGTATTGCCTCTCATTTTTATGTTTCACCTAATTCGAGCCAAAAGACCCAAAACCGCCTTGACCCGCTTTGGCCCGCCTTGACCCTCCTAGACTCGCCTAGGGCAAGAAGCCGCCATGACTCGCCATGACCCGTCAAGGGGCTTCCTTTACATGCCTTGACCCTCCTAGGGCCACCTTGACCCGTGTAGGGTCGCCTTAACCAATATTGACCTGTATTGGCCCACCTTGACCCGCCAAGGGGCTGCCTTTACACGCCTTGACCCGTTTAGGGCCGCCAAGAAACCGTCATAACATTCCTAGGGCCGCCTTGACATGCCTAGGGCCGCCAAGAGGCTGCCTTTACATGCCTAAGGCTGTTTTGACCTCCCTAGGGACCGCCTCACCGCCATGACCCGCCTAGGGACACCAAGGGGCTGCATACGTCCGCCAAGGGGCCACCTTGACCCGCCTTGGCTCGGCATGACCCGCTTTGACCTGCCTTGGTCCGTCTTGACCCGCCTTGACTCGCCATGGGCCGCCTTCACCCGGCTTTGGCCACCTTGAACTGCCTTGGGCCGCCTTGACCTTCCTAGACCCACCTAGGGCACCAAGAAGCCGCCATGACTCGCCAAGGGGTCGCCATGACCATCCTAGGGCCATCTGGGGCTGCCTTGACCTACCTAGGGCCGCCTTGACCCGCTTGGGGCCGTCTTGACCCGCCTTGGACACCAAGTGCCACCAAGAAGTCGCCATGACTCACCAAGGGGTCCCCATGACCCTTCTAGGGCCGCTTTGACCTATCTTGGTCCGCCTTAACCCTCATTGGACTTTCTAGACCCACCTAGGGCAGCTAAGGGGGAGCCATGACCCACCTATAGCAGCCAAATGGCTGCCTTTACACGCCTTGACCCACCTAGGGCCGCCATGACACGCCTAGGGCCGCCAAGTGGACGTCTTGACCTGCCAAGGGGTTGCCTTTACACACCTAGGTCTGTTTTGACCTCCCTAGGGCCCACCATAACCCGCCTTGGCTTGTCTTGAGCCGCTTTGACTCGCCTTGACCCGCTTTCATTCGCCTTGGGCCGCCTTGAGCCGCCTTGATCTGCCTTGGACCACCATGGGCCGCCTTAGACCGCCTTGGAATACCTTGGCCCACCTTGAACCTCCTTGGGTTGCCTTGACCCGCCTTGGTTAGGCCACCTTGACCCGTCTTAACCCTCCTAGACTTGGCTAGGGCCGCCTTCACCCTCCTAGACTCTCCTAGGGCAAGAAGCCGCCATAACTCGCCATGACCCATCAAGGGGCTTCCTTTACACGCCTTGGCCCTCCTAGGGCCACCTTGACCTGTGTAGGGCTGCCAAGGGTCGCCTTAACCCGCATTGACTCGTATTGGCCCGTCTTGACCCGCCTAGAGCTGCAAAGGGGCTGCCTGTACATGCCTTAACCCACCGAGGGCCGCCAAAAGGGCTGCTTTGACACGCCTTAACCCGTTTAGGGCCGCCAAGAGACCGCCATAACATTCGTAGGGCCGCCTTGACACGCCTAGGTCCGCCAAAGGGACATTTTGACACGCCAAAGGGCTGCCTTTACACGCCTAGGGCTATTTTGACCTCCCTAGGGACCGCCAGGACCAGCCTAGGGCCGCCAAGGGGCTACATATGTTCGCCAAGGGGCCACCTTAACCCACCTTGGCCCACCATGACCCGCTTTGATCTGCCTTAGCCCGCCATGACCTGCCGTGGACCTCCTTGACCCGGCTTGGGCCGCCATGGGCCACCTTGACTCGGCTTGGGTCGCCTTGAACAGCCTTGACCCTCCTAGACCCACCTAGGGCGACCAAGAAGCCGCCATAACTCCCCAAGGGGTCACATAGAGCCGCCAAGGGGCTGCATTTACACGCCTTGACCCAACTAAGGCCGCCAAGGGGTCCGCTTTGACACGCCTAGGACCGCCATGACTCGCCTAGGGCCGCTAAGGGACTGCCTATGGCCGCCATAGGGCTACCTTGACTCGTCTAGGGCCGCTTTGACCCGCTTTGGACCACCTTGGACCGCCTTGGCCGGCATTGACCCGCCTTCGGCCTCTTTGACCCGCCTTTGCTTGCCTTGGGCCGCCTTGAACCGCTTTGACTTGCCTTAGCCTGCCTTGAACCGCCTTGGGCCGCCTAGTGCCACCAAAAAGCCGCTATGATTTACCAAGGAGTCGCCATGACCCTCCTACCCGTCTAGGTCGCCAAGTGACTGCCTTAACCCGTCTTGGCCCGCGTTGGGCCGCCTTGACCCTCCTCGGCACTTCTAGGCCCACCTTGGGCTGCCAAGGGGGATCCATGACCTGTCTTGGCCCGTCTTGATCCGCCTTGACCCACCTTGGCCCGGCAAGGGGACGTCTTGAACCTCCTAGACCCGCCTAGGGCCGCCTTGACCCTCCTAGGCCCACCAAGGGGCTGCTTAGGGCCGCCCTTGACCCACCTTGGACTACATTGACCCACCTTTACCCGCGTTGGCCCACCTTGACCCGCCTTGGACCGCCTTGACCCGCCATGACCCGCCTTGGCTTGCCTTGACCCGTTTTGGCCCGCCTTGACCCTCTTAGACCCGCCTAGGATCGCCTTGACCCTCCTAGACTCGCCTAGGGCCGCTAAATGGTCGCCTTGACACGCCTAAGGCCGCTAAGGGGACGACTTGACTTGTCAAACCCTTTACACGCCTAGTTTTGTTTTGACCTCCCAAGGGCCCGTCATGACCCGCCTAGGGCCGCTAGGGGGCTGCATACGGCCGCCATGGGGCTATCTTGACCCATCTAGGGCCGCCTTGACCCTCCTTGGGCCACTTTGGCCAGCCTTGACCTGCTTTGGTCCGCCTTGAGCCGCCTTCGACCGCTTTGGCCTGCCTAAGGCCGCCTTGGCCCTTTTTCCCCCGCCTTGATTCGCCTTGACCCGTTTTGGCTTGCCTTCGACCGCCATGACCCGCCTTGGCTCGCCTTGACCTGCCTTGGCCAATCTTAGGGCCGCCTTGACCCGCTTTGAACCGTCTTGGGTCGCCATGACCCTCCTTTGACCACCTTGAGTCGCCTTGACCCTCCTTGACCCATCATAACCCGCCAAAGGGCTGCCTACGGCCGCCATGGGGCTACCTTGAATTGTCTAGGGCTGGCTTGACTCGTCTTGGCCCGTCTTAGGCTGCTTTGACCCTACTTGACCCGCCCTAGATCGCCTTGGACCGCCTTGGACCGCCTTGGGCTGCCTTTACCCATCTTGACCCGCCTTTACCTGCCTTAGACCGCCTTGGACTGCTTTTACCCGCCTTAGACCGCCTTACCCGCCTACGGCCGCCATGGGGCTACCTTGACCCGTCTAGGGCCGCTTTGACCCACTTTGGACCGCCTTGGACCGCCTTGGACCGCTTTGGCCGGCCTTGACCCGCCTTCGGCCGCTTTGACCCGCCTTTGCTTGCCTTGACCCTCCTTGAACCGCTTTGGGCCGCCTTGACCCGTTTTGGCCCGCCTTGGACCGCCTTGACCCACTTTGACCTGCCTTAGCCCGCCTTGAACCACCTAGTGCCACCAAAAAGCCGCCATGACTTGCCAAGGCGTCGCCATGACCTTCCAAGGCCCGTATAGGTCGCCAAGGGACTGCCTTAACCCGTCTTGGCCCGCGTTGGGCCGCCTTGACCTTTCTCGGCACTTCTAGGCCCACCTAGGGCAGCCAAGGGGGCTCCATGACCCGTCTTGACCCGCCAAGGGGACGTCTTGAACCTCCTAGACCCGCCTAGGGCCGCCTTGACCCTCCTAGACCCGCCTAGGGCCGCCTTGACCCTCCTAGACCGGCCAAGGGAATGCTTAGGGGAGCCCCTTGACCCGCCTTGGACTGCATTGACCCACCTTTACCCGCGTTGGCTTGCCTTGACTCGCCTTGGATTGCTTTGCACTGCCTTGCACCGGCTTGACCCGCTTTGGACTGCCTTAACCCGCCATGACCCGCCTTGGCTCGCCTTGACCCGCTTTGAACCGCTTTGGCCCGCCTTGACCTTCTTAGACTCGCCTAGGGCCGCCTTGACCCTCCTAGACTTGCCTAGGGCCGCTAAATGGTCGCCTTGACCAGCCTTGGCCCGCCTAAGCCCGCCTTGACCCACCTAGGACCGCCTTGGCCCCTTTTCTCCCGCCTTGATTCTCCTTGACCTGTTTTGGCCCGCCTTGACCCACCTTGGACCACCATGACCCGCCTTGACCTGCCTTGGCCAATCTTGGGCCGCCTTGACCCGCTCTGAACCGTCTTGGGTCGCCTTGACCCGCCTTGGACCGCCTTGAGTCGCCTTGATCCTCCTTGACCCACTATGACCCGCCAAGGAGCTGCCTACGGCCGCCATGGGGCTACCTTGACCCGTCTTGGCCCGTCTTAGGCCGCTTCGACCCCACTTGACCCGCCCTAGACCGCCTTGGACCGCTTTGGCCTGGCTTGGCCCCCCTTGACCCACCTTGACCCACCTTGGACCGCCTTTACCAGCCTTGGACCGCCTTTACCCGCCTTGAACCGCCTTGACCCTCCTAGACCCGCCTAGGGCCACTAAGAAGCTGCCATGACTTGCCAAGTCTCCATGACCCTTCTAGGGCCGCCTTAACCCGCCTTAGGCCGCCTTAGGCCGCCTTGACCCACGTTAGCCCGCCTTAGGCCACCTTGACCCGCGTTGGGCCTTCTTGACCATTCTAGACTCGCCTTGGGCTGCCTTGAACCTCTTAGACCCACAAAGGGGCTGCCTAGGGTCGCCTTAACCTTCCTTGGACCGTGTTGGGCCGCCTTGACCCGCCCTGAACCGCCTTGACCCTCCTAGACTCGGCTAGGGCCGCCTTAATCCTCCTAGACTCGCCTAGGGGAAGAAGCGCCATGACCCATCAAGGGGCTTCCTTTACACGCCTTGACCCTCTTAGGGCCACCTTGACCCGTGTAGGGCCGCCAAGGGCCGCCTTAACCCGCATTGACTCGTATCAGCCCGCCTTGACCCGCCTAGAACTGCCATGACTCGTCATGACCCGTCAAGGGGCTTCCTTTACACGCCTTCACCCTCCTAGGCCCACCTTGACTCGTGCAGGGCCGTCAAGGGCAGCCTTAACCCGCCTTAAGCGGCCTCGGCCCTTCTAGGCCCATCTAGGGCAGTGAAGGGGGAGCCATGGCCCACCTAGAGTCGCCAAGGGGCTGCATTTACACGCCTTGACCCAACTAGGGCCACCAAGGGGGCTGCTTTGACACGCCTAGGGCCGCCATGACCTGCCTAGGGCCGCTAAGGGGCTACCTTGACCCTTCTAGGGCCGCTTTGACCCGCCTTGGACCGCTTTGACCCACCTTGGACCGCTTTGACCCACCTTGGACCGCTTTGACCCGTTTTGGCCCGCCTTGGACCGCCTTGACCTGCCTTGGGCCGCTTTGTCCTGCCTTGACCCGCCTTGAACTGCTATGGCCTGCCTTAAAACTCTTGGGACTCCTTGACCCCTCTTGACCCGCCTAACACCCTAATGCCACCAAAAAGCTGCCATGACCTTCCTTGGCCCGTCTAGGTCGCCAAGGGACTGCCTTAACCTGCCTTGACCCGTCTTGGCCTGCGTTGGGCTGCCTTGACCTTCCTCGGCACTGCAAGGCCCACCTAGGGTAGCCAAGAAGGCTACTTGACCCGTTTTGTCCCGCCTTGACCCTCCTAGACCCGCCAAGGGGCTACTTAGGGCCTCCCCTTGATCCGTCTTGGACTGCATTGACCTGCCTTCACCCGCGCTGGCCCGCCTTGGACCGCTTTGCACCGCCTTGATCTACCTTGGCCCGCCTTGACCCGCCATGACCCGTCTTGGCTCGTCTTGACCCACTTTGAACCGTTTTGGCCCGCCTTGATCCTTTTAGACCCGCCTAGGGCCGCCTTGACCCTGGACTACTTTGGACCGCCTTAACCCGGCACGCTTTGACTCGTCTTGGGCCGCTTTGACCCGCCTTTGCCTGCCTTGACTAGCCTTGAACCACTTTTGCCCGCCTTGACCCGCCTTAGACCGCCTTGTACCGCCTTGACCTTCCAAGACCAGCCTAGGGCTACCAAGAAGCCGCCATGACTCGCCAAGTGGTCTCCATGACCTTTCTTGGGCCGCCTTAACTAGCCTTAGGCCGCTTGACCCTCCTTGGGCCGCCTTAACACGCCTTGGGCAGCCAAGGGGAAGCCATGACCCACCTAGAGCCGTCAAAGTGCCGCCTTGACCTGCCTACAGCCACCAAGGGGGCCGCCTTGACACGCTTAAGGCTGCTAAGGGAACGTTTTGACCTACCAAGGGCTGCCTTTACATGCCTAGGTCTGTTTTGACCTCCCTAGGGCTCCTCATGTCCTGCCGTAGGGCTACCTCGGCCCTTCTAGGCCCATCTAGGGTAGCGAAGGGGGAGCCATGGCCCACCTAGAGCCGCCAAGGGGCTGCATTTACACGCCTTGACCCAACTAGGGCCGCCAAGGGGCTGCTTTGACACGCCTTGACCCAACTAGGGCTGCCTACGGACGCCATGGGGCTATCTTGAACCGTCTAGGGCCATCTTGACCCGCCTTGGGCCGCTTTGACTGCCTTGGGCCGCCTTGACCCGTCTTGGACAGCCTTGGCCCGCCTTAGCCCGCCATGACCCGCCTAGGCTCGCCTTGATTTGCCTTGACACTCTTTGGCCCGCCATGACTCGCCTTGGACCGCATTGGGCCGCCTTGACCCGCCTTGGACCACCATGACCCGCCTTGACCTGCCTTAGCCAGTCTTGGGCCGCCTTGACCCGCCTTGAACTGCCTAGTGCCACCAAGAAGCCGCCATGACTCGCCAAGGTGTCGCCATGACCCTTCTAGGACCGTCTAGGGCAGCCAAGGGACCGCTTTAACCCACCTTGACCCTCTTCGGCCCTTCTAGATCCACCTAGGGTAGCCAAAGGGGAGCCATGACCCACCTAGGGCTGCCAAGGGTCCGCCTTTACACGCTTTGACCCGTTAAGGGCAGCCAAAAGGCCGCCTTAACATTCCTAGGGCCGCCAAGGGGGTTACCTTGACACGCCTAGGGCCGCAAAGGGGACGTCTTAACCCGCCATGGGCTACCTTTACATGCATAGGGCTGTTTTGACCTCCCTAGGGACTGCCATGACCGGCCTAGGGCCGCCAAAGGGCTGCAAACATCCGCCAAGGGGCCACCTTGACCCGCCTCGACTCGCCTTGGACCGCTTTGACCCGCTTTAACAATCCTTAACCCGCCTAGGGTCGCCTTTACCTGGCTTGAACCGCCTTGACCCTCATAGACTCACCTAGGGCCACAAAGAAGTCGCCAAGACTCGCCAAGGTTTCGCCATGACCCTCCTAGGCCCGTCTTGGGCCGCCATAACCCTCCTCGGCTCTTCTAGGCCTACCTAGGGCAGCCAAGGGGGCGCCTTGACACGCTTTGACCCGCGTTGGTCAGCCTAGGACCCGCCTTGGGCCGCCTTGACCCCCTAAACCCGCCAAGGGGCTGCTTAGGGCCGCCTTGACCATCCTAGACTCGTCTTGGGCCACCAAGAGGCCACCATTACTCGCCATGACCCGTCAAAGGGCTGCGTTTACACGCCTTGAACCACCTAGGGCCGCCAAGGGGGTTGCTTTGACACGCCAAGGGCCGCCATGACCCGTCAAGGGGCTATCAACAGCTGCCATGGGGCTACCTTGACTCATCTAGGGCTGCCATGGCCCGTCTTAGGTCGCTTTGACCCGCTTTTACCCACCCTGGACCGCTTTGGACCGTCTTGCCCTCCCTTGAACTGCCTTGGTCCGCTATAACTCGCCTCTTCCCGCCTTGACTAGCTTTGAACCGCTTTGGCACGCCTTAACCTATCTTGGAACGTCTTGGGTCGGCTTGACCCGCCTTGGACCACCTTGACCCTCCAAGACCCAACTAGGGCCACCAAGAAGCCGCCATGACTCGCCAAGGGGTCTCCATGACCCTTTTAAGGCCGCCTTAGGCCGCTTGACCCATCTTGGCCCATCTTGGGCCGCCTTAACAAGCCTTGGGCAGCTAAGGGGGAGCCATGACCCACCTGGAGCTGCTAAGAGGCTGCCTTTACATGCCTTGACCCGCTTACAACCGCCAAGGGGGCCGCCCTAACACGCCTTAGGCAGCTAAGGGGGCCGCCTTGACACGCCTCAGGCAGCCAAGGGGACGTCTTGACCAGCCCTGGCCCGCGTATGGCCTCTTTGACTATCTTGGGCTGCTTTTACCCGCCTTGGGCCACCTAGGACCGCCATGGACCACCATGGACCGCCTTGACCCGTATTTGGCCCTTTTGACCCGCCTTTGCCTGCCTTGATTCGTCTTGACCCGCCTTGGGCTGCCTTGACCCTCTTAGACCCACCTAGGGCCACCAAGAAGCCGACATGACACGCTAAGGGGTCACCATGACCCTCCTAGGCTCGTCTGGGGCCTCCGTGACCCGTCTTAGCTTGCCTTGATCCTCCTCGACTCTTCTAGGCCCACCTAGGGTAGCCAAGGGGCGGCCAAGGGGGCGCCTTGACCAACCTTAGACAGCCTTGGGCTGCTTTGACCTGCTTTGACCCGCCTAGGGCTGCCTTGTCCCTCCAAGACCCGCCAAGGTGCTGCCTAGGGCCGCCATGGGGCTGTCTTGACCCGCCTTGGACACGCCTTGGCCTTCGTTGGGCCGCCATGGCTCGCCTTGACCCGCCTTGAACTGCCTTGACCTTCCTAGAGCCGCCTAGAGCCGCCATGACCCTCCTTGACTCGCCAAGGGCCAACAAAAAGCGGGAACCTCAATTTTCAAGTTTCACCCAATTCAAGCCAAAACGCCCAAAACCCTTTGCGCACACGAGTTTTTGGCCATTTTCACTTTTTTTAGGCCTCCAGTTTTTTTCGTTTGAGTATGTTTATAGACACCTCTTAACATCTTTTGAACCATTCTGGCATCAAAATTTCATGTCATTTATTGTTTTACTTAAGATCGGGCTTCAACGACTCACGTGCACCGTGTATTGTAAATCAACTCAAACTGTTATTTTCAAGGGTATTGGGTGAATTTGCCAAGGTCGTGTTGATTTCAATTCTTCTCATTGAGACATTGGGAACCTCAATTTAAAAAAAAAAATGAGGTGTTGCCCCTCATTTTCAAGTTTCACCCAATTCGAGCCAAAAGGCCCAAAACCCCTTGCTATACACACGAGTTTCTTGCAATTTTCACTTTTTTTTTGCCTCCTGCTTTTTTGGTTTGGGTATGCTTATAGACACCTCCTAACAACTTTTGAATCATTCTTTCTACAAAATTGCATGTCATTTATTGGTTTACTCAAGATCGGGCTTCAACAACTCACGTGCACCGTGTATCGTAAATAAACTCAAACTATTATTTTCAAGGGTATTGGGTGATTTTTCTAAGGTAGTGCTGACTTCAATTGTTCTCATACAGACATCGGGAACCTCTATTTTCAAAGAAAATGAGGTATTGCCCCTCATTTTCAAGTTTCACCCAGTTCGAGCCAAAAGACTCAAAACCCCTTGTTATAACACAAGTTTCTGGCCATTTTCACTTTTTTTAGGCCTCTAGTTTTTTTCGTTTGAGTATGCTTATAGACACCTCCTAACATCTTTTGAACCATTCTTGCATCAAAATTTCATGTCATTTATTGTTTTTCTCAAGATCGGGCTTCAACGACTCACGTGCACCTTGTATGGTAAATCAACTCAAACTGTTATCTTTAGGGGTATTGGGTGAATTTCCTAAGGTCATGTTGACTTTAATTCTTCTCATTTAGACATCGGGAGCCTCAATTTTCAAAGAAAATGAGGTATTGCCCCTCATTTTCTAGTTTCACCCAATTCGAGCAAAAAAGGCCCAAAACCACTTACTATAGCACACGAGTTTTTGGCCATTTTCAATTTTTTTAGGCCTCCTGTTTTTTCCCTTTGAGTGTGCTTATAGACACCTCTTAACATATTTTGAACCATTTTAGCATCAAAATTTCATGTCAGTTATTGTTTTATTCAAGATCGGGCTTCAACGACTTACGTGCATCGTGTATCGTAAATCTATTGAAACTGTTATTTTCTGGGGTATTGGGTGAAGTTGCCAAGATCGTGTTGACTTCACTTCTTCTCATACAGACATCGGGAACATCAATTTTTAAAGAAAATGAGGTATTGCCTCTCATTTTTAAGTTTCACCTAATTCAAGCCAAAAGACTCAAAACCGCCTTGACCTGCATTGGGTCACCTTGACCCTCCTAGACCCGCCTAGGGCCATCTTGACCCTCCTAGATCCGCCAAGGGGCTACCTAGAGCCTCTATGTGGCCGCCTTGACCCGCTTTGGGCCGCCTTGACAAGCCTTGGGCCGCCTTAACCCATCTTGGGCCGCCTAGACCCGCCTTGGGCCGCCTAGACCTGACCTGTCAAAAGATGACGTTAGTGCAATTTAAAACCCTATAGTTGTAGTACATGTAAGTAGGGTATCGTTCTAGCCGGGGACACTAGGGAAAAATTTATTCTGCAAAACAAAGTCATTAGAAATATTCACACAATATATACATAAAGAATAAAATGGGGGATTGAAATCGGCAGAAAATAAATAAAATAAAACAAAGGCAAATAATTACAAAGTTTGGTCACTTCAACGTTGTAAGCACTTCACAAATAAACTCCGATTAGCATGCAAGTATTTTTATGAAAGGTTAAATTATCTTATCTATGTTTTTACAATTGCAAGTTAATTCCAACCCTTAAGACTTCTCATGTGTTTAAGGTTGTCTTTGCGCTCAATCAAAAACTATGTGACTACTTAACTAAATTGTCTTTGCGCTCAATCTAATCAAGCAACACTTACCGTCCACGAGTCGTTGGAGACATGCTCGTTAGCAATGGCGTCACCCATCCTCGAACCCATGCAAATCACTCACCCTAACAACCCTATGCAGCACCTAGAACCGAGTTGTCTTTGCGCTCAACTCGACCTAGAATACCACGGCATATTAAACTCCCCCCTAATAGCTAACTCGTGTACTTTGAATTAACCTAGGGTTCGATTACGTGATCAGGTGAGGATTAATTAACCTAACAATTACTAAACACATAAACACAGATTCTTTACTTCTTTAATAATCCTAACATGCATACTAAACCGTTACACAACATGTACAATCATAATCAAGTCACAAAGAAGATCATACAATCACACATATCATATAAAACCAAAAACCAGAAAATATTTATCAATAAACTCAAAGTTCTTACACAGTAATTACAAACACAAACCATGGATGTCTTCATCCTTACCCTACCAATAAGGTTCGGCAAGGTTGAAAGGAAAATTGGTGGAAGATGGCAGTGGAGGCAGTCGGCAAAGATGGCTGTGCGGCAAGGAATGGTTCGGCTGTGCTTGTGTTTGCTGTGTAAGGGAGGGTTTTTAGGTAGAGTTTAGGCTTGGTAGAACTTAAAACAATTGAAGGACTCTTAAACTATACATACAACAGCCCTATTTATACAGAAAACCTATAGAGAAACCCTAGCTGCATCGGCAAAGGAAAAGCAGTCATATTCCAACTCTCTTTCCTATTTGCTCAATGATTCCTTCTTCAATGCAGCTTGTGTATCCGAATTTGGACTCCATCTTCTGATTCCTTGGACCTTCCTACATGTTTATGGATCCATGTAGGCCTCATGTACGAAATCTTGGGTTTTGATGGCAGCCAAAACCAGTGATAGGTCCGGCAAGGTCAGCTTTCCAGATTTGACCGGGAAACCTTACACTTAACCAAAATATGGCTGCCTTGATGCTTCTTCGTATTTTCTTCTTTTTTCCAGCTTCCTAACACTTCATTAAGGTCTTGATACATCTCTTGACAAATTTGGGAAGCCTTTTGTTGAAGAATCATCTCCCAAAACTCGTTAGACAACTTAGGCAGTTTCTGCCCAGTTTTGCAGCCTGACCTCTGTCCACTGTTTTGCTCATAACTCCTTCGTCTCAACTCCGATTGCTGCGATCCAAATGGGGTTGAAAAGTAGACACACACAGCTTTGATTTCATATGTGGCACGCCTTCTAACTCCTCCTAGATCTCGAGATATGATTTTCCGAAGTAGATATACGTTTTCTGGCAGATTCTGTCCGAGACCAAAAACAATGTCTAGAGGTGTTCCTTCCTTTTCCGTGGCCTCACTTGTTGTCATTCAAGAGTCCATTCACCATGATTCTTGATACGTAACGTTCATGTACCTGTCTTCTGCACATTTAAACAAGATACATCAAAACTAACAAGGTAACACAATAACGAATCACGGTAAAACGTCCAAGTGATAGTCCAAAAACAGTTTTTATCATTTAAGTGCAATTTTCTGTATAAAAACAACTAGTAGCCACAACTCTACAGAAAAACCCTCTTGACTCTAAAATAAGTAAAAACAAACATACTAAGGCACAAACAAAGTGTAAATGGGGGTGAAAATCCATTAAGATCATGGCGTAAAAACGCACTTATCAAGACCCGCTTTGGCCAGCCTTGACCCGCCTTGGACACTTAGTGCCACCAAGAAGCCGCCATGATTTGCCAAGGTGTCGCCATGACCCTCCTAGGTCCATCTAGGGCCGCCAAGGGACCGCCTTAACCTGCCTTAGGCCGCCTTGACCCTCCTCGGCCCACCTAGGGAATCCAAGGAGGCGCAATGACCCACCTAGGGTTGCCAAGGGGCTGCATTGACCCATCTATGGCCGCAAAGAGGCTTCCTTGACCCTTCTAGGGCCGCCTTAACCCTCCTAGACCCGCCTAGGGCCACCAAGAAGCCGCCATGACTCGCCAAAGGGTCTCCATGACGCTTCTTGGGTTGCCTTAACCTGCCTTAGGCCGCCTTGACCCATGTTAGCCGGCCTTAGGCCACCTTGACCCGCCCTGAACCGCCTTGACCCTCCTAGACTCGGCTAGGACCGCCTTGACCCTCCTAGACTCGCCTAGGGCAAGAGGCCGCCATGACTCGCCATGACCCGTCAAGGGGCTTCCTTTACACGCCTTGACCCTCTTAAGGCCACCTTGACCAGTGTAGGGCCGCCTTAACCCGCCAAGAGCCACCAAGAGGCTGCCTTTACACGCCTTGACACACCAAGGGCCGCTAAAGGGGCTGTTTTGACACGCCTAGGGCCGCCAATGGGTGCCTTTACACGTCTTGACCCGTTTAGGGTAGCCAAGAAACCGTCATAACATTCCTAGGGCCGCCTTGACACGACTAGGGCCGCCAAGGGTATGTCTTGACCAGCCAATGGGCTGCCTTTACACGCCTAGGGTTGTTTTGACCTCCCTAGGGACCGCCATGACCCGCCTAGGGCCGCAAAGGGGCTGCATACGTCCGCCAGGGGGCCACCTTGACCCGCCATGGCTCACCATGACTCGCTTTAACCTGGCTTGGCCCGCCATGACCCGCCTAGGGCCGCCAAGGGGCTGCGCCTAGGGTTGTTTTGACCTCCCTAGGGACCGCCATGACCCACCTAGGGCCGCAAAGGGGCTACATACGTCCGCTAGGGGGCCACCTTGACCCGCCATGGCTCACCATGACCCGCTTTAACCTGGTTTGGCCCGCCATGACCCGCCTAGGGCCACCAAGGGGCTGCATATGTCCACAAAGGGGACACCTTGACCCGCCTTGGCCCGTTATGACCCGTTTTGACCTCCTAGACCCGCCTAGTCTCTCCTAGACCCGCGAAAGGGCTGCCTTTACACGCCTTGACCCGTCTAGGGACACCTTGACCCGCCTTGGACCGCCTTGATCCGCCTTGGCCTTCGGTGGGCCGCCTTGGCTGGCCTTAACCCGCCTTGACCCTTCTTGACTCGCCTAGGGTCACCAAAAAGCCGCCATGACTCGCCATGACCCATCAAGGGGCTTCCTTTACATGCCTTCACCCTCCTAGACCCGCCTAGGGCCACCTTGACTCGTGTAGGGCCGCCAAGGGCCGCCTTAACCCGTCTTAAGCTGGCTTGACCCTTCTTGGCCCGCCTTGACCCTCCTCGGCCCTTTTAGGCCCACCTAGGGCAGCGAAAGGGGAGCCATGGCCCACCTAGAGCCGCCAAGGGGCTGCATGTACACATCTTAACCCAACTAGGGCCTCCAAGGGGCTGCCTACGACCGCCATGGGGCTAACTTGACCGGCTTGACCGACCTTGACCAGCTTTCGGCCGCTTTGACCCTCCTTTGCTTGCCTTGACCCACCTTAACCTGCCTTGGACTGCGTTGACACGCCTTAGTCCGCCTTGAACCGCCTTAAACCGCCTTGAACCGCCTTGGGCCTCCAAGTGCCACCAAAAAGCCGCCATGACTCGCCAAGGCGTCGCCATGACCCTCCTAGGCCCGTCTAGGTCGCCAATGGAATGCCTTAACCCGCCTTGACCAGTCTTGGCCCACGTTGGGCCGGCTTGACCCTCCTCGACACTTCTTGGCCAACCTAGGGCAGCCAAGGGGGCTCCATGACCTGTCTTGGCCTGCCTTGACCCGCCAAGGGGACGTCTTAAACCTCCGAGATCTGCCTAGGGCCACCTTGAGCCTTCTAGACCCGCCAAGGGGCTGCTTATGGCCGCCCCTTGACTCGTGTTGGACTACATTGACTCGCCTTGACCCGCGTTGGCCCGCCTTGACACACCTTGGACCGCCTTGCACCGCCTTGACCCGCCTTGGACCGCCTTGGCTCGCCTTGACCCGCTTTGAACCGCTTTGGCCCGCCTTGACCCTCTTAGACCCGCCTAGGGCCGCCTTGACCCTCCTAGACTCGCCTAGGGCCGCTAAATGGCCGCCTTGACACGCCTAAGGCCGCCAAGGGGATGACTTGACCTGCCAAACCTTTTACCTGCCTAGTTCTGTTTTGACCTCCCAAGGGCTCGCCATGACCCGCTTAGGACCGCCAGGGGGCTGCCTACAGCCGCCATGGGGCTATCTTGACCCATCTAGGGCCGTCTTGACCCGCCTTGGCCAGTTTTCAGCCGCTTTGGCCCGCCTTAGACAGCCATGATCGGCCTTGGGCCGCCTTGACCGGCCTTGACCCGCCTTAGACCGCCTTGACCCGCCTTGACCCTACTAGATCTGCCAAGGGGCTGCCTAGGGCCGCCATGGGGTCGCCTTGAACTGCCTTGACCGGCCTTGGTCCGCCTTGACCCGCCTTGGCCTTCGTTAGGACGCCTTGGCCCGTTTTGGCCCGCTTTGACCCGCCTTGACACGCCTAGGGCCTCCTTGACCCTCCTAAACTCGCCTAGGGCCACCAAGAAGCCCTCATTACTCGCCATGACACATCAAAGGGCTGCATTTACACGCCTTGAACCACCTAGGGTCGCCAAGAGGGCTGCTTTGACATGCCAAGGGCAGGCATGACCCGCCAAGGGGCTGTTTACTGCCATAATGGGGCTACCTTGACCCGTCTAGGGCTGTCTTGGCCCGTCTTAAGCCGCTTTGACCCGACTTGGCCCGCCCTGGACCGCCTTGGCCCCCCTTGACCCACCTTGGGCCGCTATGAGCCGCCTTTGCCCGCCTTGACACGCCTTGGACCGCCTTGCACAACCTTGACCCGCCTTGGACCGCCTTGACTCGCCATGACCCGCCTTTACCCGCCTAGTTTTGTTTTGACCTCCCAAGGGCTCGCCATGACCCGCCTAGGGCCACCAAAGGGCTGCCTACAACCACCATGGGGCTATCTTAACCCATCTAGGGCCTCCTTGACCCGCCTTGGACCGTCTTGAATCGCCTTGGGCCGCCTTGACCCTACTAGATCCGCCAAGGGACTGCCTAGGACCGCCATGGGGTCGCCTTGAACTGCCTTGACCGGCCTTGGTCCGCCTTGACCCGCCTTAGACCCGCCTTGGACCCGCCTTGGCCTTCGTTAGGACGCCTTGGCCTGCTTTGGCCCGCCTTGACACGCCTAGAACCAACTTGGGCCTCCTTGACCCTCCTAGACCCGTTTAGGGCCTCCTTGACCCTCCTAGACTCGCCTAAAGCCACCAAGAAGCCCTCTTTACTCGCCATGACAGGTCAAGAGGGCTGCTTTTACATGCCAAAGGCTAGCATGACACGCTAGGGGGCTGTCTACGGCCGCAATGGGGCTACATTGACCCGTCTAGGGCTGCCTTGGCTCGTCTTAAGCCGCTTTGACCCGACTTGGCCCGCCTTGGCCCCCCTTGACCCGCCTTGGGCCGCTATGAGCCACCTTTGCCTGCCTTGACCAGCTTTGAACCGCTTTGGCACGCCTTAACCCGTCTTGGATCGCCTTGGGTTGCCTTGACCCGCCTTAGGTCTCCTTGACCCCCTTGGACCGCCTTTAGCTGCCTTGACCCTCCAAGACCCAACTAGGGCCACCAAGAAGCCGACTCTCCAAGGGGTCTCCATGACCCTTCTTGGCCCGTCTTGGGCCGCCTTAACACGCCTTGGGCAACCATGACCCACCTAGAGCCGCCAAGGGGTTGACTTTACATGTTTTGACCCGCCTACAGCCGCCAAGGGGCCGCCTTGGGTCGCTAAGGGGGTCGCCTTGACACGCCTCTGGCCGCCAAGGGGACGTCTTGACCCGTCTAGGGTTGCCTTGACCCGCCTTTGACCGTCTTAGGCCGCTTTGACCCGCCTTGGGCCGCCTATGACCGCCTTGACCCGCCGTGGGCTCTTTTGACCCGCATTTGCCCGCCTTGATTCGCCTTGACCTGCCTTGGGCCGCCTTGACCCTCGTAGACCCACCTAGGGCCACCAAGAAACTGCCATGACACGGCAAGGGGTCGCCCTGACCCTCCTAGGCCTGTCTGGGGCCACCATGACCCGCCTTAGCCTGCCGTGACCTGCCTTAGCCACCGCTTTGGACCACCTTGGGCTGCTTTGACCCGCCTTGCACCGCCTTGAACCGCCTTGGGCCGCCTTGAACCGCCTTGACCTTCCTAGAGCCGCCTTGACCCTCCTTAACCTCGCATAGGGCCAACAAAAAGCGGCCATGACTCGCCAAGACCTGTGAAGGGACTTCCTTTACATGTCTTAACCCTCTTAGGCCCGCCTTGACCTGCCTTGGCCCGCCTTATGCAGCCTTGACCCTCCTCGGCCCTTCTAGGCCCACCTAGGGCAGCCAAGGAGGAGCCATGACCCACCTAGAGCGGCCAAGGGGCTGTCTTTACACGCCTTGACTAACCTAGGGCCGTAAAGGGGCTGTTGTGACCCTCCTAGAGCCGCCTTGACCCTCCTTGACTCGCTAAGGGCCAACAAAAAGCGGGAACCTCGATTTTCAAGGGTATTGGGTGAATTTGCCATGGTCGTGTTGACCTCAATTCTTCTCATACAGACATCGGAAACCTCAATTTTCAAAAAAAATGAGGTATTGCCCCTCATTTTCAAGTTTCACCCAACTCGAGCCAAAAGGCCCAAAACCCCTTGCTATACACACGAGTTTCTGTTCATTTTCACTTTTTTTAGGTCTCATGTTTTTTTGGTTTGGGTATGCTTATAGACACCTCCTAACATCTTTTGAACCATTCTAGCATCAAAATTTCATGTCATTTATTGTTTTACTCAAGATCGGGCTTCAACAACTCACGTTCACCGTGTATCGAAAATCTATTGAACTGTGATTTTCAGGCGTATTGGGTGAATTTACCAAGGTCGTGTTGACTTCAATTCTTCTCATACAGACATCGGGAACCTCAATTTTCAAAGAAAATGAGGTATTGCCCATCATTTTCAATTTTCACCCAGTTCGAGCTTAAAAGACCAAAACCACTATAGCACACGAGTTTCTGGCCATTTTAACTTTTTTTAGGCCTCTTGGTTTTTTTTTTTTTTTTTAGTATGCTTATAGACACCTCCTAACATCTTTTGACCCGTTCTAGCATCAAAATTTCATGTCATTTATTGTTTTACTCAAGATCAGACTTCAACAACTCACGTTCACCGTGTATCGAAAATCTATTGAACTGTGATTTTCAGGCGTATTGGGTGAATTTACCAAGGTCGTGTTGACTTCAATTATTCTCATACAGACATCGGGAACCTCAATTTTCAAAGAAAATTAGGTATTGCCCTTATTTTCAAGTTTCACCTAATTCAAGCCAAAAGACCCAAAACCGCTTGCTATAGCACATGAGTTTGTGGCCATTTTCACTTTTTTTAGGTCTCATGTTTTTTTCATTTAGGTATGCTTATAGACACCTCCTAACATCTTTTGAACCATTCTTGCATCAAAATTTCATGTCATTCATTGTTTTACTCAAGATTGGGCTTCAACGACTCACGTGCACCGTGTATCGTAAATCTATGGAAACTGTTATTTTCAAACGTATTGGGTGAATTTGCCATGATCGTGTTGACTTCAATTCTTCTCATACAGACATCGGGAACCTCAATTTTCAAAGAAAATGAGGTATTGCCCTTATTTTCAAGTTTCACCTAATTCAAGCCAAAAGACCCAAAACCGCTTGCTATAGCACATGAGTTTGTGGCCATTTTCACTTTTTTTAGGTCTCATGTTTTTTTCGTTTGGGTATGCTTATAGACACCTCCTAACATGTTTTGAACCATTCTTGCATCAAAATTTCATGTCATTCATTGTTTTACTCAAGATTGGGCTTCAACGACTCACGTGCACCGTGTATCGTAAATCTATGGAAACTGTTATTTTCAAACGTATTGGGTGAATTTGCCATGATCGTGTTTACTTCAATTCTTCTCATACGGACATCGGGAACCTCAATTTTCAAAGAAAATGAGGTATTTTCAAAGAACCTCAATTTTAAAACATGAGCCTCTGATTTTTAAGTTTCACCTAATTCGAGCCAAAAGACCCAAAACCGTCTTGACCCGCATTGGGCCAACTTAACCCTCCTAGACCCGCCTAGGGCCGTCTGGACCTTGCTAGACCCACCAAGGGGCTGCCTAGGGCCGTTATGGGGCTGCGTTGACCGGCCTTGGGCCGCCTGACTCGGCTTGGACACCTAATGCCACCTACAAGCCGCCATGATTTGCCAAGGTGTCGTCATGTCCCTCCTAGGCTTGTCAAGGGATGCCAAGGGACCGACTTAACCCGCCTTGACCCTCCTCGACCCGCCTAGGGCAGCCAAGGGGGGCGCAATGACCCACCTAGGGCCGCCAATAGGCTGCCTTTACATGCCTTGACCCGTCTAGGGCCGCCAAGAGGCTTCCTTGACCCTTCTATGGCCGCTTTAACCCTCCTAGACCCGCCTAGGGCCACCAAGAAGCCTCCATGAACCCCCTTCAATCGCTTTTTACCGCCTTGGGCCGCCAAGAAGCCACCATGACTCGCCAAGTCATCGCCATGACCCTCCTAGACCCGTTTAGGGCCACCAAGAAGCCGCCATGACTCGCCAAAGGGTCGCCATGACCCTCCTTGGCTATTCTAGGCCCACGTAGGCCAGCCAAGGTGGCGCCATGACCCTCCTTGACCCTCCTAGACACGCTTTGGCCCGCCTTGGGCCGCTTTGACCCGTCTTTGCCCGCCTTAACTAGTAGACCCACCTAGGGACTCCTTGTCCCTCTAAGACCCGCCTAGGGCCGCCTTGTCCCTCCAAGACCCGCCAAGCTACTGCCCAGGGCCGCCTTAACCCGCCTTGTACATGCTTGGCCTTCGTTGGGCCGCCATGGTCGTGTTGACTTCAATTCTTCTCATACAGACATCGAGAACCTCAATTTTCAAAGAAAATGAGGTATTGCCCCACATTTTTAAGTTTCACCTAATTCGAGCCAAAAAACCCAAAACCCAAAACCCATTGCTATAACACACGCGTTTCTAGCCATTTTCACTTTTTTTAGGCCTCACGCTTTTTTGGTTTGGGTTTTCTTATAGACTCCCCATAACTTCTTTTGAACCACTCTTGCATCAAAATTTAATGCCATTTATTGTTTTATTCAAGATCGAGCTTCAACGACTCACGTGCACTGTGTATCGTAAATCAACTCAAACTGTTATTTTCAGGGGTATTGGGTGAATTTGCCAAGGTCTTGTTGACTTCAATTCTTCTCATACAGACATCGGGAACCTCAATTTTCAAAGAAAATGAGGTATTGCCCCTCATTTTCAACATTCACCCAATTCGAGCCAAAAGACCCAAAACCTCTTGCTAAAGCACAGGAGTTTCTGGCCATTTTCACTTTTTTTAGGCCTCCAGTTTTTTTCGTTTGAGTATGCTTATAGACACCTCCTAAAATATTTTCAACCATTGTTGCATCAAAATTTCATGTCATTTATTGTTTTACTCAAGATCGAGCTTCAACAACTCATGTTCACCATGTATCGTAAATAAACACAAACTGTTATTTTCAGAGGTATTGGGTGAATTTGCAAAGGTCGGGTTTATTCAATTCTTCTCATACAGATATTGGGAACCTCAATTTTCAAAGAAAATGAGGTATTGCCCCTTATTTTCAAGTTTCACCCAATTCAAGCCAAAAGGGCCAAAACTCCTTGCTATAGCACACGAGTTTCTGGCCATTTTCACTTTTTTAAGGCCTCCAGTTTTTTTCGTTTGTGTATGCTTATAGACACCTCCTAAAATATTTTCAACCATTGTTGCATCAAAATTTCATGTCATTTATTGTTTTACTCAAGATCGAGCTTCAACAACTCACGTTCACCATGTATCGTAAATCAACTCAAACTGTTATTTGCAAGGGTATTGGGTGAATTTCATGCCATTTATTGTTTCACTTGAGATCGGGCTTCCATGACTCACGTGCACCATGTATCGTAAATCAACTCAAACTGTTATTTGCAAGGGTATTGTGTGAATTGTCGTGTTGACTTCAATTCTTTTCATACAGATATCGGGAATCTCAATTTTCAAATAAAATGAGGTATTGCCACTCATTTTCAAGTTTCACCCAAGTCGAGCCAAAAGGTCCAAAACCTCTTACTATAACACACGTGTTTCTGGCCATTTTCATTTTTTATAGGCCTCCTGCATTTTTGGTTTAGGTATGCTTATAGCCACCTCCTAACAACTTTTGAACCATTCTTGCATCAAAATTTCATGTCATTTATTGGTTTACTCAAGATCGGGGTTTAACGACTCACGTGCACCGTGTATCGTAAATCAACTCAAACTATTATTTTCAAGGCTATCGGGTGAATTTGCCATGGTCTTGTTGACTTCAATTCTTCTCGTACAGACATCAGGAACCTCAATTTTCAAAGAAAATGAGGTATTGCCCCTCATTTTCAAGATTCACCCAATTCGAGCCAAAAGGCCCAAAACCTATTGCCTTAGCACACGAGTTTCGGGCCATTTTCACTTTTTTTAGGCCTCCAGTTTTTTTCGGTTGAGTATGCATATAGACACCTCCTAACATCTTTTCAACCATTCTTGTATCAAAATTTCATGTCATTTATTGTTTTACTCAAGATCAGGCTTCAATGACTCACATGCACCATGTATCGTAAATCAACAGAAACTGTTATTTTCAAGGGTATTAGGTGAATTTACTAAGGTTGGGTTGATTCAATTCTTCTCATACAGACATTGAGAACCTCAATTTTGAAAGAAAATGAGGTATTGCCCCTTATTTTCAAGTTTCACCCAATTCAAGCCAAAAGGCCCAAAACTTCTTGCTATAGCACACGAGTTTCTGGCCATTTTCACTTTTTTAAGGCCTCCAATTTTTTTCGTTTGTGTATGCTTATAGACACCTCTTAACATCTTTTGAAACATTCTTGCATCACAATTTCATGTCATTTATTGTTTTACTCAAGATCGGGCTTCAACGACTCACATGCACCGTGTATCGTAAATCAACTCTAACTGTTATTTTCAGGGGTATTGGGTGAATTTTCCGTGGTCGGGTTGATTCAATTCTTCTCATACAGACGTCTGTTATTTCTACGAGAGTAAAAGATGGCTCGATCTGTTTTGGCCACGATCCTCAGCAGGGGTAGAGAGGTAACTTGTGCTACTAAAAGTAAATTAGGGTTTGCAGGGCGTGCCACCGCGCGGACGCGGAACGAGAACGGTGCGCGTTCTTGACTTCTAATCAGGCGAAGTAGAGCTCCGTGTCACCTCGCGGACGAGGAATTACGAGCAAACTATCTAGTCACCCGTGAATCGATACTCACTGCTGGGGTGAGCAGAGCAACAATTGGGAAAGAGAGGCGAGTTCAGACGGGCTCTGAGATCTAAAGCGAGGTGCACTTAGAACTTAGGGTTTCGAGGATGCTCGAAGATTTGCAGTTGTATTTTGTATGATTGATTGTGTCCCCTGTTTGCTGTGTCGAGCTTCCTTATATAGCGATCCGCAAGCAATTCGCAGAGACCTAATCACAACCCATTTCGGACTCAGCAATTAGAATTCCACAAGGATACGACCAGCTCGCGAGCCGCGCGATCCATGCAACACGTGTCCAAAACACACCTCGCTTAGGTCTTGCTCACGGTGATATCCGTATGGACGTTCAGTGAAGTAGCGTTGTATATATACACATTTAGTACTAAATCAACTAGGAATGCCTATCTTAATTTCTACCAGAATTGGGAAAGCCTTTCTTTCTAACAGTTTTCTTTTTCTTTAAATAATCATAGAATATAACCTAGATAGCCATAACCAACTAGGAGATTAAGCACACTATTCTACAAGGTGAAATCATCTATTTTTAGTTCCAACATAAAATCGGTTTCAAGGGCATACTGAATGAAATGAAGAGCAGTAAAATTCAAACAGAGGAAGAAGGGGATCTGGATTCAAATATTAGAAAGAAACTCCAAAGTTTTCCCAACAATTCAAACCTAACGAGACGAGTGGGTCAACAAACAATAGATTCAAAACAGAAACAAAACCTGATCTACGGAGTCGGCAGTGAGTCAGGGCATCGGCGGATGAGGCCGGCCATCGGAGGAGGTTTGCGGCAAGCTTTCTTTTTTTTTTCTTTTTTTATCAAAAGCTTCCCTTCGCCTATTATTTATTTAGACCAAAAGTTTAATAGGCTCAGAGACATGAGCCCAAAAAGAAAACCAGCCCAAAATGAAATCCTCCCATTCCAAAAGAACATGGTATCAGTCTATCAGACTATCCGGTCTTGTTCCTCACTATACTGTATTCAGAAAACATACCATTATGTATACAGATGAGAGATCATGGTTACAGACAGATGCTGACCTCTGCAAGCATATATAACATATTCTAAGAGCTCCTATGCAAACATACTTAACATACATACATTGATACAAACATGTATATTCCATTCTAAGGTAGCTCTTCTGTCACTTCATTTAAATTTGAGACTTAATATGCCATCATGGTCATATCAGCAAAGATGAAGCAAGTGCCGTAGAAAATCAAAACACAGCTTTCACCTCCGAACCATGATACTTCTATAGAGACAAAGAATTACATCACACATTAGCCAAACCATCTGACAAAATTAACACGAGAATGCAAAAGTGTACCTCCCCATTCCAATACCTTCAATCATATGCCACTAAGAAAAGCTTCATCTTCTCACGCGCATCCCTCAGAGAAGTAGGCGTGTTGTGATCAATATTAGGCCGACTACCCTATATAAAACCCTGACTCAAACTCAATCTGCAAAACCAAAAAAAAAACAGAAAAGGCCAAGGTGAATACTAGGATCAGTTAACATAAGAGCTACAAAATGAAAGATTTTATGCGTTTACTACTATGAACCCTTTGCAGAGATGAGAAACTACTCAAGTGCTGATCCTATCACCTTTGAATGATAATGCACCTCACCGAACAATTGTATGGCTTTTCTGTTTGAGATAAGATGTCAATTGATTCATAAATCGAGAGCCAAGCCTCTTGGTCAGCTTCTCCTCAATAGCATTGTCGTCAGCATAGATAAAGGCCCCAAGCGATCCCATCACCTCATGGCTCCCATTTCAAAAGCTGCAACATATATGTTTTAGTTATCACAGCATTACTCTCATTAGTAACAAATTTGACGGGTGGATTGAGCATGATAAAGGCAATACACCAAGTTACCATTGAGTTTTATCTCATGTATGTTACACTTCATAATCCAGCTAGTGAAACAGATTTTAAGCTCCCAAATTGCGGTTAAATGATACAAACAAACCAAGTAGTCTTAAATTCTTAATCAATTTAGCATAACCGTTAGAATGCCATGAAAACCAGGGACACAATCAAGGTAAACTCAAAGAAAGCAAAGAAAGTAAGTGATTAGAGCTTTTACTTCATATATGTGCCCAAGTTCCTGTGTTTTTGGTAGTTTCCAGGCTTCCAACTAGCTTTCCAAAATCGCTGAGAAGTTAGTTTTGGGGACATTGAGTTTGTCACACTAGTGCCATCATCACTCATTTCACCACATAAATCCATGATGTTTGAATAGCTCAAGGCTAGCTGCAAACCTAAATAAAACACAAGTGAAATCAATAACTGAATACAGAATCCGGCCAGCAAGTGCAAGTAAAAATAAAACTACTAAAAATGCAATCGAATGCTGAAAGAAGGCCAGGAGTAGAGGGTGCACAAAGTTTATCAAAACTCGAACCAAAACATGAAAGTAAACTCTAAAAATTGCAGTGCATTATAGAACCTATCAGAACAAACACAAACCCAGCTCAAGATAGACAAAATAATGAAGTGCATAAAGATGAACATGAAAGAGAGATTGCATTGTCGCACAAAAATATAGAATATGATGCAAACCCTTAACCCACTAAAACACTAGATTGGCAGTAACCCATATAGGATACAATGAGCTTTATAGCAGCTGGCCTCTAAAAGAGAGCAGGGAATGAAGAAATAGAACCGACCCAAAGAGGAGAACCCAGCACGTACTTGAAATCAAGGGCCAGGCGGCTTCCAGGCGGCGCGACGGCGGGCAGAACTGCTCCAGAAATGGATAGGAGGTCCGTGCGGTCAGAACGGGACCGGTGGCGACCGGTTTGGTGGCCGGACGACGGAGAAATTGGCTGGAGAAAATGGGAGTGCGGGAGGAGGTCGGGAGAGAGGAGAGAGAAAGTGATCCGATTTTAGGTTTTCAAAAATAACCCCCACATTTTTCTATTTATACAATTTCTAAACCCGGAAACTAACTTCTTCTGACCATAACTTTCTCATACTACCTCCGTTTTGGGCGTGCCACATGTCTACGAACTCGTATCGACAAGCTATACAACTTTCATGAAGATAGTTTTCGAAGATAGCTTACTAAAAATAAAGTCAACTTTTGGGCCTCTTAAAAGTCAAAGTACATTAAAAATACTTCCGAAACTTCAACTTCGCACAAACTAGAGAATTTTCATAAATAATCATTCATTAAATATGGAAATAATACAAGGAAAGTAAAATGAAAATCTAGGGTATTACACAGTGTTTCTGCAAGATCCCGCAGGCTCTGCAGAAGCACGGTGGAACATGAATATGAACAAGGACAATATTTATAGTGGTTCACCATGCCATCGGAGGGCACGGCTACATCCACTTAAGATTCTACTATCATGGTCAATAGGCCTTTTGTGTTACAAGAGTTTCCATCCCGCGCGGGATACAAGAGGAACCATCACGCGCGGTCTGGAGGATTACAAATGGGGGAGGGGCGGACTACCAATCTCGGGGTGGAGTTTATATCCGCGGGGTGGGGAGGGGGTTTATATCCGCGGGGTGGAGTTATAATAGTTTCCATCCCGCGCGGGGTACAAGAGGTATCATCCCGCGTGGTCTGGAGTAATGGGGAATGGGGAAGGATCTATCCCGCGAGGTGGGATATTATCTCCCTCACGGGGTGGGCTACTATCTGATCCTATTGTCTTACAGATCCCTATATCTAGAGGGGAAGCCTTCCTTTGATAGATAAGGTAGGTTTCCTCTTACATTATGTTTCTGATGTGGGACAGAATGCATATAACTTCTATCATGGTGTCTTCTTGTTGAACTTGGAGGAGCACCTTCCCATTGCTGTATTGATGATCTTTCTCCATGGCGAGGTAGGTGGGATGTCTGTCTACAAGTTCCATAACTGATCTATGGGCAGAGAATGTAGTTTACCGACTACTGACTATATACATGATTTTTGGCTCATCTTGAAGCTCTCAGCAAGGTTAGTAATCCCTCAAAAGGAATTGGCTCAATTCGATCTTAGTACGGAGAAATGTATAATTGAAGTCCTAGGGCTCAATTTAAGTTTTTGGTTTGATTAACCTAGTAATTAGGCTTAGAAACGGATTTTGTGCTAGTTAAGGAAGTTGTTGTGTAAGTTGAGGGGAGTGTTGTGTTAAAATTTGAGAAGCATTAGAGATCACCGAAAAACGGCTGCCGGCCGCCGGCCGCCGCTGCCCTTTAAGAACAGTTATAATTTATTACTTTATTTACTGAGCTTATATTAAAATTTCGGTTTATGTTATGGTCTTGAATTTATTGAGTTTGAAGCATTGATTAAGTGTTGGTCATGATTTATGAATTTGAGCTTGGGTTATAAAGATGGTATTTGAGTTTTGATATTCTTTATAACTCTGGATTTAAATATTATCAGGTTTTATTTTTGATGACTTTGAGATTTATAAATGATTACCGAAAATGGGATTTTCAGTAGTTCTCCATCATAATTTAATTGTTTATTTGAGGCATAATGATTTTGACTTGGAGAATATTTTAGCGAGTATTTTTGAGTGGAGATGTTATTATTTATGATTTATATTTGATATTGAAATCTTGCTTATATTTATAAATTTGAGAATATTTTGACGTGTGAGACATGTCATTGAGTTATAATACAATTTCTTATGGTGATTTTCAAGTACGGTTGGGAACCGTACCATTTGTATGATATTGAGGAAGTTTAATGGATTTAAATGATTTCGTATGTTTTTAGTCACCATAATATAGGGTCGCTCATTATAGGTGAGTAGAGCGCTTAGCATGGGACGCTATTATAGTCTAGGAGGCAACCGATCGATATTTATATTTATTAGTTAGCTAGCCATTATTAGCGGTCCTCACTATAAGTGAGTAGAGTGCTTAGTGTGGAACACTATTATAGCCTTGGAGGCACCGGTCCGAGCCTGGGAGGCTCCTTTTACATGGTGATAATTCTTCCCCTTATTTATCTTTCTCAGTTATATAATTAAATTAACTAGTGGTGCTGATTTATCCCTCATTTTAAGATTTTTGTTTTATTTAACAAGCATTGTTGGTTTATCTATTGTTAAGTGAAGTTGGATTTAAAGTTTTAAGGACGTTCAAAATTGCGTGCAACCAAGTTTTAAAGTTGAAACATGGGAAAGTATATAAATTTATGTTTTTGCTAAGTTATTTAATGTATTTTTTTGTCCACTCACTCTAACGTTTCAAATTAATTTCCTCTGGACCATTTGGTTTTAAATGTCCAATTTGCAGGTTAAGTTTAAAAGAGGTCGAGCATGCATGGAGTCGAGACATAGTCAGAGGCTGCTTCTGCTTATTTTTTATTCATTGTTTTTTATTTCATTATAGATATGCTCTGATAACTATTTGAGATAGTATTTAATTAAGGCTAGTTGTATTATGGGAGATATTATGAACTTGGGGAGCAGAAAGACTCTAGAAGTTGAGGTTGGATTGTTTATTATAGAAGTGTATCTGGAATTTTTGAGGTAAGAGTTATCCATTTTCAAGGTATATTATGCCGAATTTCAGTAATTTTTCTTAAAAATGGACCATGCATGACTTATTTTAGATTTCAAGATAAAATTTAATGTGGATCCTGACATAATTTACTATTAATTTTGTTTTTCTTGAGAGAAAACACTTTTCTTAAAAGTTAATCTACACAATTTTTTTGTAACATTTCTGTTCCACATGTCACACCAACTTGCCAATTGCGAGTGGCGGGGAGCTACGAGGAGGAGATGGGGTGTCATATCATCTACTCACACCGTGCACCCTACAAACCATTATCAATGGAATCTTTGCTATGTGGCACCCCTAAACTATGAGACCTTTGTGTTTGGGCTCCCAATGGGGGAATGACTTACTGTTCAATTAAGTTTCAAGTCTCCAGCCTCAACCTAGAGTGACGATAATCTTAAATGATGAAGGCTCTTGATAAGAGACAAAAGCGTTGGTGAGTGGTCTCCTATAGATAGATGATGGAAACGTTTTCGTTTTGTTTTCATTTGAGCTCTAACTATTGACTCTAAATTTACATCTAAGTGCAGTTTTTTTATTTATTTGTATGGGATAAGTGCAATATCCCTACTTTTGTTAATTCCACTAAACGAGTAACATAACTTATAAGGGAGTGTATGACCTCTAGCTATTGTTCGGTCTGAATTTCTCACTATTGGGTGGGTGTTCGAGAGCCATGAATGTGCTTCATAATTCTTAAGACTCATACAGGTGATATGTCACTATTAGAAAACAACACTTAGGCGACAGAAATATTTTATAACCTAAGTAAGAAAATTCGTCTCTTAAGACTTTAGACGATAAAATTTCTGTCGACTAGGTAGCGTGAGGTATGTGATTAGGCGACAAAATCAGATGTTTCGTCACCTAAGAAGTACTTAAATGACAGAATATATTTCGTCTCCTAAATTCTTAGACGACAGAAGTTAAAATATTTAAATAACAATTAATTAAATTTCATTTCAATTATTTAATATATATATATATTTTTTAATAATTAGTTTCAATTTCTTTAATTTTCTTTTTTTATTTCTTTTCCATTCAATTTCTTTTTTTATTTGTCTGAATTCGAAAGCATACAAATCTTCTTGTTGTTTACCTGTTTCGGTTTAAACCTCAGCTAATAATCCAAATTCGATCTTCATAAATCAATTTAAGGTTTTTTTTCTTTTTCTTTTTTTTAAAAAAAGGAAAAGGTTGGATTTACTTAAGTTAATTACAATAATTGTTTTACCTTATTATGACATATCAAGAAATACTACATGGTGGCTTCCTATGGCCAAGAAAGACCACTAGACATGCTGACGTAGTCCCCTCTTGGAGAATAGAAAATTTTATCTGATCACCGATCCACTATTTCCTCCACCATATCTTTAATACTTGAATGTATAACAGTGGATCACTTCTTTCTTTTAATACTCTCACTCAAGTTGGTGTGTATAAGTCAATCACACCTAACTTGCTTAGGTGTGCGTGGAAGGCTGGTGCACGCAAAGGTTTAGTGAACAAGTCTGCAACCTGATTTCCAGTTTGCACATAAGCAGTCTTAACTTCACCATTTTGAATTCTCTCATGAACCGTATGATAGTCTAACTCAATATGCTTTGTTCGCTCATGGTACAGTACTGGATTTGCTGCAAAAATGGGTACTTCAAAAATGAACAGAGGCAAAATCAATATCAATTCGTTGTACAGAACAATGGATTCTGCTGGTCTGAAATGAGAATACAATACCCAGATTAATTAGTACATGCATGGAATAAGAATTTAGCCTGAAAATGTTGAAGAGGGATTCAGAAGACGTGATACTTTGGCTGACATTTATCATAGTGTAAACAACTCCGGTGGCCGGAGCAATGGTCAACGTCGTCGGGGGTCAAATGTGGTCGAAACCCCTCACCGATCAAAGCCCGAAATAAGAAGGAAGAGAGAGCGGGAAGAGCTTGGGGTTTTGTTTGGGGTTGGGGATCATGGTCACAGACAGATGTTGACCTCCGCAAGCATATATACATAATCTAAGAGCTCCCATGAAAACATAGTTTACATACATACAAGCATGTATATTCAATTTTAAGGGTAGCTCTTCTGTCACTTCATTTAAATTTGAGACTTAATTAATATGGCATCATGGTTATATCAGCAAAGAGAGAGCTAATTACCAATGTGTATCTGTAGTTTGCCCCTTGTAATTGGACACGCAGGCACAAAATTACGAAGTTGCAGGGATTACTGTCACAATAGGATGGCACAAGGTGGCTGCTACACCATCAACAGCTCATCTATGTATATATATTTACCAGGTACGTATCTCGATACGTAAAGCATACATATACAAACTAGCTAGCTCGTGCCATCTCTACTGCGACAGGAATCCCTTAACCTCTTTTATCGTTTATTTCTCTCCCTGCTCCCCTTCAATCCGTTTGGTAATTGGAAATGTATGTAATAAAGGATCCAGGAAAAATACTTTTTCAGAAAGAAATAGAGGGTTCATATCGCATAAGGATATGGAGCATGCATGCAGATATATTGCCCTTCATATAACACATACATAGCAGCAAGCGCCATCTCTCCTGCGACATGAATCTCTCTAAATATTTTCCGTACTAGAGTTAATGGTTTTGAGAACTCAAGCCTGGGCGATATTTATAGGCTTATTAGTTAGCAAGCTAGCTAGCTGGAAGGCGTCAAGGCTTCTCTCTCTATTTGGAAAATCCGAAGATCCAACATTGTTGATTAGGAAATTTCCTATGCAATACCATGAAATTACGTTTGATTTTCCAAGTCTACTTGATCTCATATTACAATTAATTATAGCTTTGTATATATTATATGAACATTCCTCTTTAATTTAATAAGTTAATTTTTAAAGCTTGATCGTTTAGAACCGTAAATATTGCTAGGTAGTGACTTACAGGGTCTTATGGTCTTCGATTATTTGGAAAGATGACTAAAATTTTCTAGAGAACTTCCTTGGCAATTTTGTATGATGCAGAAAAGAAAAGTCCAAGCAAGATGAAGGACCAGGTCATCAACAACCATTTGCAATGCTCCTTTAGCAGCTAGCAGCTGGACGAACCTCTCACATGCACCCTTTCGCTTTTGACTGAAAAAATATCCAAGAACGACTTAAGAATCAAGTCATAGAGATAGAGTTTAATGGAGGTTTCTGGGAAATTGTCGTAATTTCTAGTTATTAATATAGTAAATCAATGGAAGAGATGGAATGTAAATATATATTAGTACGAATGAAGTTTGTAATTTGACAAGATGAACGACCAATGAGATGGATGTTGATTTTAACCTGGAAATTATTAACAATTAGGATTCATTGATCAGGTACCATTCTTCTAGCAATAGATCTTGATCACCATCCGTCAATATTAAATATTCTTCATTAATAATTGTTTCGGATTGCAGGATATATCGACCGAAAAGCCCTGGAAATTCAAAAGAAACTTCATGGCATTTGTATAAGCAATTTCCCAAAATGTAGAAAAACGTACCTAACATCGTTCAGAGAGAGAGAGAGAGAGAGAGAGAGAGAGAGAGTCTGAGTCTGATTCTAGCTAGCTTGGTAAATAGCTATGTGATATGGATTGTCTCTCCAAACCATACTTAGAGAGAAATCAAGAAACAAGAGATTGATGGATTCTATGTCGCAGGAGAGATGGTATGGTGCAAGTAGCTATCTGCTATATATAGGATATATGCATGCCATTCAATTCTGTATAATAAGAGCAGCATGTTCCATCCTCCTGTGACATAGAAACTCTCCAGCTTTTTGTCGATTCTACTGTATAATTTCCTCTACATCATAGGAAAACCTAGAGAATGTTACATATAAAGTTACGTAGTTCAGTCATTAGCTTGTTAATCCCTATTTGTTTATAAATAGGCTGTCACTAGCGGGAAAAACCTCTTAGGCGACAGAAAGTTTTTAATTCCGTCTCCTAAGTAGAACTTAGGCAACGGAATACGATTCCATCTCCTAAGTTACCACCTAGGCGACGGAATACGGAAAATTTATGAAGGCGACAAAATCATTTTTATAAAATAAAATAATTATCCACTTAGGCAACGGAAACGTATTTCGTCGTCTAAGATTTATTTAGACGACGGAAAAATTTACTTAGACAACGAAATTATTATTTTTTAAAATAAAATAAATTTATTAATATCTTAAGTGATGAAAATATAATTTTTCGTCGTCTAAATATCGAAATTTGTAGCGGCTCCTTTTCCGCCAAAAATTTCAGAAAAATTTGAACCAAATTTTTCAAACTTTCCCTATATATTATCTCTCCCTCCTCTCCTCTACCCAGTTTCCACGCATACCTCTGCCTCTCCTTCTTCTTCTCTCTGCCTCACCTTCTTCCCTCTGCCTCTCCTTATTCTTCCCTCTGCCTCTCTTCTTCTTCCCTCTACCTCACCTTCTTCTTATTCCCTGTGCCTCACCATCTTCTTCCCTCTACCTCTCCTTCTTCTTTGCCCTCTGCCTCTCCTTCTTCTTCGCCCTCTGCCTCTCCTTCTTCTTCGCTTCCTGCCTCTCCTTGGCGCCTTCTCTGCCAGCAGAGTCCGCGCGTCTTTGTGCCAGTGGACTTCGCGCCCTTACACGCCAGCGGAATCAACGCGCCCTTCCCTAACAGCGGAGTCCGCACGCCCTTTTTGCCAGCATACTCCGCGCCCTTCTCTTCCAGCGGAGTCTGTGCACCTTCTGTGCCAACGAACTCCGCACCTTTCTCTACTAGCAGAGTCCGCACCTATGTTAATTTTTTTTCATTTTAGCGACGGAATCCAGTAATTTCGTCACCTAGGGGAAAAATAATTTTTTTTTCATTAAACAATATCAATCGCTTAAGTACTTAGGAGACGGAAAACTTCATTCTCCGAAGTACTTAGGTGACAGAAACTATTCTGTAGCCTAAATAATTTTGACTCGACAGAAATCATTTTTTCATCACCCAAACACCTACCTCACTCCACTTAAGAGACGGAAATTCCGTCGCCTAAGTACTTAGAAGACGAATTTTGTTACTTAGGCGACATAATAGTTCCGTCGCCTAAGAGATTTTTTCCAGTAGTGTGTGATGTACATCATGATCCCCATTACTAGGGCTGCCACTTGGTTTGGTAAATACCAAACCGATTGAAAACCGACTGAAAATTTATGATTTGGTAAACCGAATTTTGGTAATCGAAATCGAAAAAACCGAAACCGAGATATACCGAAAAAGTTGGTTTGGTTTTTGGTAAATACCGAATTTACCGAAATTCTAATTATTTAAAGACTTATATTTCTAAAAACACACAGACTAATAATTTTATCTCACGTTTTCAATTGTATATACCATTTAGTAAAAAACAAGACAATGAATAGAAAAATTCAACTATACTTGGTAGCATTCGGGTCTCAATTAAAGCGATAAACTTTAATTCAATATTACTTGTTATATAAAAACGCTTTTACCTACCCGTCTTAGTCGATTCATCACACACACACATAGACAAACCCACTTAGATGACATGTAACCGCCCATGTAAAAATTTAGGAATGTTTTTACCTCTCTTGATGATAGGGCTCCCCATAGGAAGCACAAGCGTAAATAGGGTTAGCCGCTTTGATCATGGCAAAAAAATTATCAAAAATACCTAATTTTTCTACCATAGTCGTATTTCATTATATTGATCACATCATAGTTCACAAGGTTTTTGAAAATTTTGCTTCCTCTTTGTAGTTGGTTCACAAAGATGTACATATGCATATAACTTACTAAATAAGTTATACCACATTATCAGGCATGTTGTGGTTCCAATAATTACAATTCATAAAATTAAAATTCGACCGTCTGATGTGATCATTATAGTATAATACAATTATGATAGAAAATTCAATTGTACTCAATAATGCTCGGGTCTTGATCAAAGCGGTCAACCATAATTTAACGTCACTTATTACACGAAAAAGCTTTTACTGCCCTTATATGACTTATTTTGGTCGACTCTTCCACACACATACTTTCACATAGATGACACATAACTTGTTCATATAAAAATTTGGAAACATTTATATCCTGATTATTTCGGTAGAAAATTAAACCATACTCGATAATGTGTACTGAAATGACTATCTTTTGTATATGTATTATCAGACTCTAGAAACTCAAATGATATTTAAATTTTATAGTTTTGTATTGTTTTGTTATATTTTGAAAATATATTTGTTGTGAAGTTTGGTAATACCGAAAAACCGACATCCGAAGTTGGTAAGATTTATCTCATACCGAAGTTTTTGGTTTGGTAATTGAAAGTCATATTTCATTACCGAAAGCTTTGGTTTTGAAGTTGGTAACGCCCATTACCGATTCGAACCGACCGAGTGGCAGCCCTACCCATTACGATTGAATACACGGTGTAGTCCGTATACTGTTTTTTTTTTTCTACGTTTTAATTTCATTTTCTGCAGATTATCTACAACAATCCATGGTTTCTATCAAAGAAGATGGGAGAAAAAGGGTTGGGGCCGGGGATTTATATAGTCACATGCACGAGATACGGCATCACCTTTGAATACTCAGTTTATCCTCAATCTGAGGTGCGCGTCATTAAACAAGAAGTCCCAAATACATAAAATGGTATATATACCAACTTCTATCTGCATTGTAAATACTTCTTGATGTTTAGCTAGCTAGTTTTCCTGCTCTGTATATATGTAGTTTGTTTCTCAAACTCTTTGTCAAATAATTGTTTTTATTCTTGTCCTCCTCGATCATGATATACTTCGATCACTTCTCTGTTTGATCACAACTGTGACAGTGAGGCTAGGGAAATAATATCTATTGATCGAGACACAGATCATCTTTAATACGTCATAGGTAATTATCCCATGTCACCAATTATACGTCTCTATATGTATGTTTCATCTAACCATAGGTAGAAAGCAAAAGGAAATAAATTAAAGAAGCTAGCTAGGTTTTCATTTTCCCTTCACGTTTTGTATTTCCTCGATGCCCACCAACATCGTGCTCTCTCTGTTTAATAGGTCTTCATAAGTCATCATATGAAGTTAGGTCATGTCAGATGATCGAGATCAGATCATCAGATGAAGCAGGTTGCAGAAACTTCGCCTTGCACCATAAACTTTCACTGCTCAGTGGACGGCGGCCATCCTCTTTCACATTTTTCCTTTGAATTTCATCATGCATATATGTGTGAAGTTTCTGTTGCTCGATCTCTAATTGGTCACGTACGCACTGTTCATAATTACGGCTATAGTAACTACTCCTATTACTCATCGGTGTTTTGATTTCTAAATTTGGGAGAGACGACTTTCTGGGCTTACAGATACGATTCAGTTTCTTCATTTGGAAAGTTTCAGAGCAAGGATGATGGAACAGTTCAGTTGCATAAAGTAGTCGTCTCAAATCCTCTTCGTGATTTATATGCACGTAAGATGCATGCGTCCACACATCGCAGTGATCGCACCTGGTATTCTTTCTTTCTTTTTTTGAAACAACGCACCTGGTGTCTTAATTTATATTAATCTGCAGTTCTGCACAAATGCAGCTACTTTCTTCGGGCTTATAAATAGAATACGAGGGACTAAGGACTAGATAAATGCATGGAATGAAAGAGAGAAAGAGAGAGAGAGGCATGCAAGGGTTTCTTGTCGCAAGAGAGAAGGCACTGGCTACCGAGCTCATGCAAGCTAGAGATGAATCGATCAGGTGGTCATCATGTATATGCATGGAATTGATTATGTAATGAGCAGCAAGTAGCTAGTGCCATCACCTTGCAACAACAAACCCCGCAACTTCTGGTAACTAGGCACACACCCGCAGTTCTTCAATCTTCAACAATCAATCATCATATTTAATTTGCCGTGTTTTTTTTTTCACGAACATGGTCATTTTTTTGTATCACCTAATTGAAGGTACACATGCAAACTCCATTTTCAGCCACACTCTTAATTACATACAATACATGATGTATAGACGATAGATTTTCATCATATCCTCTTTGAATAAATATAAGATGTATAAATTATATATACAACATATATATATATATATATATGTGTGTGTGTGCGCGCGCGTACACATCTAATGACTTTTAAAGTATATATGTGCGTACATAGGTAATGAGTGTTAAAGTATCTCATGTTTATCGGGAGGGTAACAACATTACTGACTGCTTAGCTAATTTTGGTGCGGATAATGTAGGAGTTCATTGGTGCGGATAATGTAGGAGTTCATTGGTGGGATTCATGTCCACCTTGTGTAGTTACAGTTTATTCACGTGATTTAACAGGTTTTACCAGTTATCGTTTTAGTTTGTGATCTTATAATGGTCTTTTGATTTGTAACTCTTTGGGCAGCAACAACAAATTTGTTTTTCATTGTTCATTGTCCTTAGTAGATCACAAGTTTTTGTGTTGTTCTTCTTTTCTGGAAGGGGTTTTGGTCTATGTCTCCCTCTCCCTTTACATACTCTTTTGTTTCTCTTTTTTCAATAAAATAACTGAAACCAGACATAGGGCTAAGCCTCCCAACTTGGTTAGGTTCCAAACCCTTAAAAAAAAAATTACCATGCATTTTCTTTTTATCAATTTTGATTAACGAACACCTTTTATTCAACAATAAAAACAACAAATATGAGAATTTGACAAGCATATATATATATATATATATATATATATATGTTAATGTATCTGATTTTAAGATCGAAATATAAAATCAAAATCCAGGTGAATTGTTTTACATAAATGTCATTGTGTCAACAAAATAATTGAAGTAGTAAGGTTGTTCCAATTTCACCATGTTTCATTTGTTTTTTCACAAATATCATAACAATAAAACTAAAAGCTTGTCGAAATATGATTGTTTTAGCTAGGCATATATGCCCATACTAGTTGTTAATTGATAAGAGGTCCATCAAGTTTGATCGAGTTCAATTGAATATACTTGATTGGATGCAAGTTCAATCATCATCCACTTGGAACTAACTTTGTTCATCATCCAGATGATGCCATAATTATGATAAAGAAGAGATTAAGATAGTTGATTTATAACCTATATATGTTGTTCATTTGTGTGCCTTATCCGTGAGGCTTTAATCTAATTGAATTTCATAATACTCTAGCTATAATAGTTGCCTTCCTTGGATACTACCTATCCAAATTAGATTTTGGATAGTTTGTGTTCCTAACGATTTCTAAGTATAGAATAATTAAGTCCGTACTACTACTGTATGGTTTTCAATGCATATTTAACACCTCCAAATAAGCCTCCGGAGAGTTCGTGTTGAAAACTGCAGCATCGATCTCAGGGTTCCAGAGAACTGAAAGAGCATTACTACTCAAAATACAGTAGTACGTAGTAGCTAGTAGATCGAGATCGATCGATGCGTAGGCACTTCTGTCGTAGGAGAGATGGCGCCGAATGCATTGATGAATTTATATATAAGGCAGAGGGCTTCATCTCTCTTCGACTGAAGCCCCCCGGTTCGATACATATATATGTAATTTCATATATGCAGCTGGAAGAATAATAACCGATCCAATTATCAGCCATCTTTTCATACCCTCTTGAAAGAGGCTAGGTGAAGTGCTACTTCTCATTTGATTTGCTTCTGTCAAGTTACTACTTCTGATATGATTATAACCCTGTTATATGCATACTGGTTTTTCGTCCTTTATATTAGACAGAAACCCCGATCGATATCTTATGATCATAAACTACTAATGAAGGGTGATGTTTGTGCACAATTCAATTTAAATATATATGGTAGGTGATCGATTACGGCAGTAAATCAGTAATTAAAATTCGTAAATCCTGCAGCCTTTGTTAATCAATTATATTCTGTTAAATGGTTCGTAAATCAGTGACTATCTATTATATTCTGCTAAGATAATTACTTTTCTTATTATCATGCATGCAGCTCCTGGATCAATTCTCGGTCGTATATATTAATTTGTGTAGGTACAACTGTACAAGTACTACCTTGTCTTGAGACCCAGCCTCATTCATTTTGTTTCTTCAAATCTTCAATTCTCCAAATATTAAAGTGTTATGTCCAATGACTGGAACCATAATTTTCACTTAGGTGAGTTTGATTTAAAAATAGAATATTCGATTTAGATTTATTTTAGTTATATGATTCATGTCGCGACACTCATATAAAAGACTCAATTTAGATGACAAGAATTCAGACTATTAAACTTAGAAAATCTTATAAAACCATATGTATTTTTATCAACTATTTAGAAATTGTGAATGATAATTTAGTTCTGAATCGTTGCACCATTACAGTTCATACTCATAGAAACCAGAGAAGCAGAGCCACAAAATTGATTGGTGTAAATGTTCTTACGTAGGTTACAAAATTGAAAATAATTTTCCTAACATTTGTAGTATTATTATACATTTTTTTATTAAAGTAACCAACCATTTTTTTATTATACATTATGAAATAAACTCATATATTGAATGACTGATCCCTGAAGATCTGTCGGAAACCTTGGTGGGTGGGGGTGGGGGCGGGGGGCCTGGACGTAGTTCCGCCCCTGGTTGTGTGTTACAGATCGATCCATTCCAAAATGTACGCAAATGATAGTGGCTGAACTTCTTGTCAACCTGAGGAATAGGGTATTGGTCTTATAAAAAAAAATAGGGTATTGTTTGAATGATTGAATGATAGATTTCTTGGGATTTCTGTACGTTTTTCTCCTGGCCAATGCACGTTTTTTTTCTCTTTCCCATCTAGCTATCATTGCATGTGGGGACGATTTTGCAAGCGCATGAGAAATGATTAAGAGCTGAGCGGGTCAATGTTCAACGACTCATGCATGGAGTAGTAGCTAGACTAGAAGCTCAAAAAATCGATCTATATACACCTTCGTATAACATCATCTTTAGCATTGGCTGATCCTATATAAAAAAGAAAATTTCGATGATTCATTCCAAAATATGAAAATTTCAGAGAAATATCGATTACGGTAAAAATAATAACAAAATTGATAGAAATTTAAAGAAAAACAAGAAAATTTTAAACAAAACTTCAAGAGATTTTGTTTTTTATATTATGTACTATATTTGAAATGAAAATCTTGAATAAACATTGATCTAGCTATAGGGAGTTGTAGTAATTAAGTTAAAGTGAAAATGTTAGTGCATGCTTAACCATTAATAATTCTTAAAAATTTATTTTAAACATTTTTTTATGGCTAGAAACCTAAAGGGAGGGTAGACCATCACACTTTATATACATATGATACATTTCACATGAAATTACATTAGTATTTTAAAACCACGTAAAAGACCTATGAGGTATAAAATTTTCACTATCTTTATTGTTTCTCTGTGTAGAGTTTTCAGTGTATTATGAAGAATATCGGGAAATTTCGTAAAATATCGGGATATTTTCGGACAAGAAATGCTTGGAAGGGTAAAAATAAATTTCACATGAAATTACATGAGTATTTTAAAACCACGTAAAAGACCTATGATGTACAAAATTTTCATTATCTTTATCGTTTCTCTATGTAGAGTTTTCAGTGTATTGTGAAGAATATCGGAAAATTTCGTAAAATTTCGGGATATTTTTGGACAAGAAATGCTTAGGAGGGTATAAAAATATATCATTGGGTGAGAAAAACGAAAATTTCAATAAAATATAGTGAATTATCGATTTTTTACTCTTGGGTCCAAATGAGATCGAACTTATAGGAAAGGTGATTAAGGAAGAGATTTGAGAATAGTCGTGCATTTTGACCGATCGATCGATTAATTAGCTTTTCTCCAACTATAATTTATGATGATCAACCCGTATAGTAGTTGAGCGAGTCAAAAGTCATGCAGGGACGTCTCTTATATATATATATATATATATATATATATATATATATGCCTGCATGGAGAACATAGGCGATCGACGACCTCTGACTTGATATATTCATGTCCATGTGTGATGTGTTCGCAACTGCCACTTGATCTTAAGTTTCACACAGCGATAGGCCCCCATAGCTAAGATTAAGATACTAGAAGCTGTTGAGAGAGACTCCTAGATTCAGGGGTTATAACTAGAAAGGCTGCATAGAGTAAGAGACATTGCAGGAAGGCAATTGATTCATCAGAACGAGGCCTATTCAGAAGTTGAGGGAGTCTTGTCGCAGGAGGGATGGCACTGCGCTCCTACAGGCAGGAGGAGATAAGTAGTGCCATCATTGTTCGACAAGACGCCCTGCAACTTCTTCTAACTGCATTGGCGAGCAGTTCTCGATCACCATCACTTTGTGCGTCTGGTATATATATATATATATACTGGGTACGCCTCAAACTAAGGTAACTCCATTTTCATTTCCAGACTCTTATATATCAGGTACATTATAATTATCATAATGATCTAGGAATTGAACGAGGAAATTAACTTGATTGTCAACGTTTACCAATTTGTGCTTGGTCTGGAAAGAAGATATATATTGGATAGCTCTTTGCCTTCCATTTCATCATGTTTCACCTGTTTCCTTTTTTTCTTTTTTTCTTGAGGAAAAAGAATCGCCCGCCCGGTTTGGTAGATTGTCTCCAGTCTCTATAGCTGTTTTGCGTTGACATGTTTCTTGAACAAGTCACCAAGAATCTATGAGGTAGCAGGTAGGTTAGCAAAGAGATACACACACACACATAAATATTGATGGGATGAATTCTATGATGACATACATTTATTCGATATATCTAGCTAGCTAGTACTAGTATATGTTTGTTCTCCCTGTATTATCCATGAGACTTCAGTTTATTTAGTTTAGCCGGTACTTCTCTTCATCTGATGTAACCTACCCGTAATGAGTCCCTTACAGTTTTGGAGTTTATAATTGTTGCTTATTATGATCGGTATCATATTTGAATAGTCTATGGATTACTCAAGTCCGTACTACTATACTGTATATATTAAATACTAAAATAGATGGGAAATAAGAAAGGAATATTACAACTGTGGTTTTCAGTTCCTATATATAAGACTACTATATATATATATATCATGTGGTACGAGTCATTCTGAAGAAGGATAAACTACTGTATGATGAATATAGCATTACAAAGAGAGAATCAATAGTTGGAGAGAGAGAGAGAGAGATCGACGCGTAGGGACTTCTGTCGTAGGAGAGATGGCGCCAAATGCATGATGAATTGATGATTACTTGTATATATGATGTTTATATGCAGTCAGCTTCATCTCTCTTCGACTGAAGCCCCTCGGATCGATTCAGATTTCCATGCTGCTGGAGAGAAGAAAGCGATCCGAAGCTAACCCGGCCGGCCACCTTCTCAGACGTAGCTTATGAAAGAGGCGAAGCACAACTTTGAGTCTCTGAGTTGTTTTCTGCAAGTAGCTTAGGATTATTTCCTTGAATTGCCTTAATAATTGGTTTTCGCTGTCTAGCTTAGCTAGAGTTCAGGACTAAATTGACATGTTATGGTCTGAAACTACTACAGTCCAGGTGCATAGGGTGACGATGATCGGCCGGAACTCAGATGGCTCTTCTATCCACATGTTTCAGGTACTGTAATTAGTTAATATAGTAATAGTGATTAATTAACATAATGCAAGCCTGCAGCTTTCATAATTGGTCTCTATTATTTTTCCCTCATGGTGGCCTTCTCTATGCTTAGCATGTTATTATCAAGAGCATGCGCGTTTAATATGTGAGTCCCATCTCTATTAACTTGAGTGCTTATGAATTATGATCAGGCCGGTCCAGAAGGATCAAGGCGGGGGGGGGGGGGGGGGGGGGGGGGGGGGGGATGTGCCCCTAATATAAACATTTTTTTTTGGAATTTTTTTTTTAAAAACCAATTTTTCAGGGTTCCAAATCTAGTCAAGTGCAATGTTAAAAAAGAAAAAAAAATCAAAGTAACATTTTTTAACCCAAAAAGAAGAATTCGAATCTTATGTTCAGTCTTTAAAAACTGTATTATGAGAGGAGATGTGAAATTGAGAGATGATGAAAAATTTATAAGGATCATGAATAATTTATAAAAAGAGCAGATAAAAAAAATTGGTTCCGAATAACATCAATTTCCAATCGAGTTTCTTTGTTGCTGTAATGTGTATTTGAATTTGGAAAAAAAATCAGAATATTAAGAGTTTGAGAGAGAAAAAGAGACTGAAAATAATATTTTTTCTTTAAGAAATAAAAAAACCACAAAGAATGGGGAGAAAAAAGAACTTCAGCGACAACAGAATTCGTGATACCCTGTAAACGTGGTTTTACATTTTTATTATATTAATCAAATATATATATATTATATGTACAACAAATAAAAAATAAAAACCTTTTCAGCCCTGCGCCCCGTGCAGCTCACTGCAGCACTGGACCAGACCGGGCATGAGTACTTATGATGAGCAGATCTTAATTTTCCAAACATATAGGCATATATATATATAATTGCATACGTACCGAGAGTGACGCGAGGGACTTGTTATTCGTGCGCGATTTGACAAGGATGCAATATTGATGATGGACCTGGAGAATGGGGCATGATCTGAATGAATGAATGATAGCTTTTTTGGAGTTTCTGTTCCGTCCATATAGCTGAGGCGGCTGACCAGTGACTGTTCAGTAGTACTCTATTTTTCATCTTGAGTCATCTTGTGGGGAAATAGACAGGAGACAAGTTATATATAGGGCCGTCCTGCTTTCTTCCGTTTACAGTACAATACAAGCTAGCTGTTTATGTCTATATGATATATAGATAGAATATGTCATTGCAACAAGAAAAGTTCTTGTCGACATGTTCATATAATTGCTGTACTAAATTTTGAAAGTTGGTTAGATATTCCAATATGATCGACAGATCGAGTATGAGACATATGCGTATATGCTAGGGTAAAAACATATGATCCATAAGGAAAATGACTTATATATATATATATGATCATTCTACTAAGGATTCCTTATTCTGATCTATACGAGAGAGATGATGGATTATACAAACTTTTTAACCATTTTTGAATCTCCACCCAAGGACAGGCTTGACCACAGGCCCATACGATCTGTGCCTAGAGCTCCAAGACTTACGGGCCTCTGAAAAATAGATTTTTTTTTGATTTTTTAAAAATCTATTAAAACGTAATATATAAATAAAAATTCTCTGAAGAAACATTATTTGTTGTTGACGTAGTGACAGAGGTGGATGTTACAATTGGAGGACTTCCATTGTTCGAAATACGCTTGCTTCTTTGAATTTTTTTTCACATGCATGTATTTTATTTTTTTATTTTTCTTTCTCTTCTCATATACTTCACTTTTATTTTTTTCTGTTTTCTTTTTAGATTTCTTTCTTTGATATGCATTACACTACCATCATCATTTTGAGATTTCTGTACTGTTAAACTTATTAGTGAATTTTACTTAAACTTACTAAATTACTTTTAAAGAAAAGAAAAACTTTAAAATGTATTTGAAGGTGAGATATTGAGAGTCCCATTTTCGTTTTCGCCAAGAGCCCCGAAAATCTCAGGGTCGACCCTATCTCCACCATTCAGTTTGTTGGTCCTTATATATAGATTAATTTTACAAATTTTCAGTCAATTTGGTGATCGTTAAGGTGCTGAACAAGATTAAATCAATAAACGAACTAAATCTGCCAAACATAAACCGTTCATACTTATATTTATAAATCGTAATTTTGAATGCTTTAACGATTACCAAAATTTCTGAAAATTTACATAAGTGATCTACTCGTATAGAACTACATACTGAACGGTGGAGATGTGATTTGTGATCGAAAAGTTGGTGTAATCTCTCATCCATCATATATGTCAAAAAAGATCATTTAGTGGAAGGACCATATATATATATATATATATATATATATATATATATATATATACATACATACAGATTTTCTTAGGTGCGGATGTCCGTATTTATTCTTACGGTACGAATTTTTACTTTACACTTACTTTTCAATCGAATTTTCACATCTTCACCGTCTTAGTCTTTATATACTAATGTATAGATCATTTCTGTAAAAATTTCAGCCAACTTGGTTATCATTAAGACACTCAAACTCAATTAAACTAATAGATGAATATAATTATGTCGAACCTGAACTGTTCATGTTTATAACAGAAAAACGCAGTTTTAAGTGCTTTAATGATAACCAAATTGACTAATAATTTTGTAGTGTGTATATATATATACCAAGAAAATATTAGTCCGCTTTTAAATAATCATGGTTGCCCTTATGACCTATTACCCTATGATCTCCAGAATGCAGTTACTAAATTCACTTCAGTTATGACTTTCACCGACTATGAAAAAAGATTCTCCTCCACTCTCCAATTCATGGCTAAATATAAAATCCCTTAGATCTTCAAATGACAATATAAAATTGAATATGAAGATTATATGGTTCTTAGACAATTCTTAGTCAAATGGTGGGATAAATTCAATTCTGATAGAGTCTTATCTCAATTCAGTGAAGAATTTTCAGTTATCCCACCCAAATCTGGAGCCGTGGTTCCTATTCAGTTAACTCCTCCTATCTCTCAGTTAAAACTTCAAGCTCCTCAGTCACCATCTCCATCTAAAAACAAAGCATCCAGTTCATCTTCATCCTCCAAAGCAGAGGAATTAAAAGCATTGACCAAACAATTATTAAAACAAGCAGCCAGTTTATCCTCAGATGAAGAAAGCGAACATTCTCCATCAGAGTCATCATCTCATAGTCATCAAAGTTATCCCAGTCAACCAATCAAGTTGGCCGATTATGAAGATATTCAAGACCCATATGCCGATTTTCACTAAAAACAAGACCAGAAAAACATCGTCAGTAAATCAGTGGCAGACAGACTACTATTCATCAACAGTAAACCCATGACATACAGACTACTATTCATCAACAGTAAACAGACAGACTACTATTCATCAACAGTAAACCGTGACAGATCAACTACTATTCATGAACAGTAGTCATTTTTTACTATTCATTACTTTTGTAATCTCTATATATAGAAGCCCCCAGCTTCATTGTAGGGAGGCTCAAATTTTTCTCTTCTTCCTTTTCTCTCTCACCTTCTCTCCCTAGTAAAGCTTAAGACTAGAATAGAGAGTCTTGACTCTTCCAAATTCATGCATTGCTTTAAATAATAAGTTGTAATTTCTTTACTCAAGTTCATCAATCAAAAGTTCATCTTTTATATATATATATATATATATACACACACACATAGAGGTATGTCCCAACATAAATGGGCTATCACTAAAGAAAGGGAAGGTCCATGCTTAATTAACTAACTGATCGATTGATGCAAAAAAAAAAAAAAAAAACTGATAATTGATGCACTAATTTTCCAAGCAATTATATATCATCTGTATGTTTTAAGGTGCTGGGATATAACTCAAAACAAAGCCAAAGGAGAAGCAAAAGAAAAAGAGGAGTTTGTGTCTTGAAGGCTTGCATTACATGTAAAAGATCACTAGCTAGCTTGAAATGCAGCAATTTAAATGCAGTGGCTATCAGCAGTTCGTATGATGAAAACCAATTACATTAATGCATGTTGATCTTTAACTTGATAAACTGAAAGATCAGACAAATAATCTTTGAATTTCCTCTTTCAAATATACATCTTCCCGTTTGTTCTGAACTTCGTATCACTTTCTGTTTCTTTCGAAATTTGTCTTCTCCAAACGTTAGCTGCATTGTTCCAAGTTACAAGTTGATCGAGTTCCTGGCATGGATGGTTCTAAATTATGTCTTTGTTTGAAACAAGAATCTTGCTTTTGCCAGTAAGCCTTCGATCAAGAAGACTTTGAAGCATATCCTTTCCAGAATCACCTTTGTGGAGTACAGTGAGAAGACATGAATGAATCTTCCTCTATGTCCTAGACCCCTGATTCTTACCATGGAACTATGGAAGTTTTAAGTAGGTCATTTCTTTCCTTCTAGTTATCTTCCTGCACATACACAGTTTATAAAGCCAAAAGTCGCTCACCTTATTCCTCTGTTGCTTGTAACTTCTGAGTTCTAATAAGGATACCTTGCTTTCTATTTCATTTTAAGCGCATTTCATACCACCCTCATTTTCTGCCCAACCAAGAATCTTATCTTTCATACTTCATTTCTGATTGACTAGCTCTACTTCTCTAACCAAGTTGAATGGATCGATTATAAGCGGAGGTACATATAAACCAAAGGGTACGTGTCATGGTACCCCTTAAAACTTTGACTTTATTTGTATTTGACATTTGAAATTTAACTGAATTAGAGAAATTTGTTAATGATGACACCCTATTAATGAAGGCACCTCTCATTTTTAGTCTCTGGCTCCGTCTATGGGATCAATCTTATGCCTAACTTCATGGTCGTGGTTACCCCCCTTTCCCCTTCAACTGATGCAACGATCTAATTATACAAAACCCTCATCTCCAAGTTGTTTAACTAGTTGGATAATGTTAATTAGTTAGGTACGTAGCTGCTAATCTGATTCTTCTCTGGTCCCAAAAGTCGTCGGAGGTCGACGTCAAAATGGCCGTGAAATGTGAGTTCTATTCATGTGGTTTCTAATGAAGACGTAAAACTCAAGACGTCAAATTTGAATAATAATCAGCATGCTAAATGCTCCTTCTTCATGTCTTTATCATTGTAAACGTGAAAGTGTACTCTTTCTAAATCTTCTTTGTGGTTGGCATTGGCAAGTCGTGTCAACTAATTAGTAAAAGATTAGGAAGAACGTTTTTTGCTTCAACATCAAAAATATCATTGGACTTAATAGAGTTTTAATTTTGCTTTGTTTATTTTCTTATATTGGGGATTCTAGAATAATTATGCACCAATCCATTACAAATTGTCCTCAATTATTTTAATTAAGTCTTCTCTTTGAATTCAATGCTTATTACAAATTAATTTCTTTTGCCATTCTAATATGATGCCGAAAAGAATGTAAGGACCATGATTAATTAGTTAGAACTCAAAGTTGACAAATCACAACTCAACATGATTTGATGCACAGATTATACTCCTGGAAACCTTTTTAAATATACAATTTGATTAATTAAGGTCCTTAATCACTAATCTAGGGGATAAGATACTCTCGCAAGTGAGCTTGCAATATTGCAATCTTCATACTTGATACATAATCTTATTTTTTGGCCGGGGAAAGAAATTTCTTGATTAATCCCAACATGAAAAAGCCAAAAGAGGGAAAGGCAGTATATATAATTATGCTATTACTATTATTACTTAAGCTATTAATTTGCCAAGAAATTGCTACATTGTGTCTATAATCAGTATAGTTATGTTATTGAAACTATTCAAAATTTGGATCACCTACCTTCATTTTTGCATTTTCTGCATGCCAAAGCTAAAATGGAAAGACTACCCTGACCACAACAAGAAAACCCCAAAATAGGGAACCCAACAAATCTAAAACACTACCTATAAGCTCTCTAAATTCCAGCCTGAAATTATGCCAGAATTGAACCTTTTAGTCCTACAACGCTCAAATTTGTTCTCTTCTAGTTTCCTCCAAAAAAATCAAAAAAAGGACTAGACTTTTAACCCTAATCCTACTCTCACGGCGAGCTTAGTTCCCTAAAATGTTGTATTCAATCCTCTGAAGTCTGACCCTTCCTCTGTACTAAACGTACAAACCCACTTAACCAATCTAAACCCTCAATTATTACACATAAACAAATACCTAACCGTAATAATTAATCAGTCTTAAACAGCCCCTCTATAAAACCCCCCTTCTCAGTTCTTTACCAAACTCAGTAACACTCAAAAACTGAAATTAACAGCAAACCAAAAGGTCGCTTCTTTAATCCAACTCCCCACCCACCAAGATTCAATCTTTCCCCAAACCCATTTCAGATTTGGTCCTTCCGAGCAAAACCCAGTTTTCCGATTTGGAGCTCCGAGCAAGTTAATTGAATATGAAGAAGCTGAAAAGCTACTACATGCATCTGAGGCACCAACAGCAGAAGACAATGGAGCTCAAATGGATCTTACCTCTCGCAATCGGCTCCATCGTCTCTCTCTTCCTCCTCTTCCTCACCACCCTAACCTCCTCCGACGGCTCACCCTTGCTCCCCTTCTACCGCTACTCCATTTCTCTCTCCAACTCCGTTTTCATCGAATCCAAGCTCCACCCTCTCCCCATTTCCACGCTCCCTCCGCCGCCGCGGTTCGCTTACTTCGTCTCGGGGTCTAACGGCGACGGCAACATGCTGAAACGGACGTTACAGGCGTTGTACCACCCGCATAATCAGTACGTGGTGCACTTGGACGCCGAGTCACCGCCGGAGGAGCGGTTGGATCTGCAGAATTACGTTTCTAACCATGAGGTGTTTGTGAAATTCGGGAATGTTAGGATGATCACCAAGGCGAATCTGGTCACTTACAGAGGCCCGACTATGGTGGCCAACACGCTCCACGCGGCGGCGATTTTGCTCAAGGAAGGCGGCGATTGGGATTGGTTTATCAATCTTAGTGCTTCTGATTATCCACTTGTTACTCAGGATGGTGAGTCAACTGGGGCATTTGACTTGTTTTGTTGTCCATGATGATTTGCTCTGTTTTTTGGATTGGTTTTTTGATTACTCGGGTTTTTGTGTGTGTGATTTGGTTAGATCTGCTGCACACATTTTCGTACCTTCCTCGGGATCTTAATTTTATTGATCATACTAGCAACATTGGATGGAAAGAGTATGTGGAACTTTCCTTTTTGTTTATAGTCTCCATATGTGTACGGTGTTTGGTCTTTTTTGTGATTAAGATATTTTTGCTCATTGGTTTTGTAATGCTGTGTTATTATAGATTCCAAAGGGCCAAGCCGCTAATTGTGGATCCTGGTTTGTATATGACAAAGAAGACTGATGTGTTTTGGGTTACGCAGCGCCGGAGCGTGCCAACAGCTTTCAAGCTTTTTACAGGTATAAGCGGATTGATATCTGTCTGAATTTGTTAACATAATTGTCTTTTATTAGATAGTTGATGATATAGAAGGACTAGATTTGAGCACAAAATAGCAGAGTTAGAATCTCTGTGAGGCATGCCTCTGATAAGTAATAGAATTGAGCATTACCTTTGCAAAGTTAGAATCTTTGAGTTGCATACCTTTAATGTAATGCAAATCATTGTCCTTTTCTGTTGGAGTGTTTGGTGAATAAACTTGTTTAGCATATAGAATTATGAATTGGTTTTAATTGGAACACCTTTGACATACTGATTGTTGCTGGCTGTGTGTTCAAATTTCAAATGCAATGTACAAGGACAATGAGATTTTGCCAATTTATGGAAGCCCTTGTTTTTGGATATTGAATGAAATGGAGTGTCACATAAAAACATTGAATTGTGGATAACGAGTTGCAACTTTTATCTACTAAAAAATGTAATTGAAACAGGTTTTAGGTGCAAACGTGCAATTGTTGTAGACCTTCTAGTTTGCACTCTGAGTTCAACTTTATTGGCTGTTTAAGCTAGCAGGACCTATGATTACTAGAAGGAAAATTAGTGTTGAATTCTCGGTTGCCTTCTTGGAAAATCAGTTTCAACAAAACAATATCCTAACGTAGACATGTGAGACAAAAAAAAACAACATACAGATGATCCAACAGTTGCATTTGAACAATTACTTTATCTATCACGTTCATAGATGCATATCTAAAGTTCTTAGTATCTGTTGATCTGCTGTCCTTTCTGCCTCTGTAAAACCTATATCTGTCTGGGGAATTTGATAATTATCTTAGAGAGCAAATAGGTGTGTCATTTAGAACATGATATCTTTTGGCATGTGATCACTCATTAGAAAGATTTTTAGTATCCTCTTTCACTGTTCAGAACTTATTATTAGTGCCTGCATCTGCACCCTGCAATCCTGCATAGTGCAGCCCTTCTCGTTCACAGTATTCAAGTGTATTTAGTTAAATAATCTGCATCTATGTTGCTTGATTATATAATATTGTTGTCCTTGACCCCTGATATGCTTGTCCTTTCACTACCGATGATATGTTTCTTAATGTCTAGAATTAGGATATTGTCAGTATGCCTGCCTCTTTTCAATCTGATAGCCTATGAATAACCTGAGGATTAAGAAGCATTGTACTCTATATGTCTCTCTGGAAAATTGATCTTATTCTTCTTAAAAATTCACCAACCACTAGGTCGTTTAGCATCGTATTACACCTACGACCTTTTCCTTTGTTGGTTTTGGATATTTGAATATGTGCTTAAGTTAAATCTGCTCATGTCCAGTCAGTTCTCCGCTTGTTGCTCCTTTCCTACTGGCCTTGAAAATACTCACACTTCTTCAATCAAAACTGTTTCCTGCGTCTTTCTTTTCAGAACATATTATGTTCTTAAGATTATTAATCTTAACCAAATTTTGGTTTCCCTCATAGGTTCTGCTTGGATGGCACTTTCAAAGCCTTTTATTGACTACTGTATATGGGGATGGGACAACCTACCTCGAACTGTTCTCATGTATTATGCAAACTTTATATCATCCCCAGAAGGATACTTTCACACTGTCATCTGTAACGCGCAAGAGTTCCGCAACACAACTGTGAATACTGACCTACATTTCATAGCATGGGACAATCCTCCCAAGCAACATCCTCACCACCTCAACCTTGGAGATTTCCCAAGGATGATTGGCAGCAATGCTCCATTTGCAAGAAAGTTTCGGAAAGACGATCCAGTGCTTGACAAAATTGATTCTGAGATATTGTTTAAGGGTCCAGGCATGCTTGTTCCTGGTGGCTGGTGCACAGGAAGAAGTGAAAATGGATCTGATCCATGTTCTGTTATTGGTACTACCACAGTTCTCAGGCCTAGTCCTGGAGCAAAGAGGCTAGAACTTTTGATCAGCTCTCTTATGTCAAACGAGAATTTCCGACCAAAACAGTGCAAATGACAAGAACTCAAAACTGTTGTTGAAGCGTTCCCCGGTTCTACTTCAGTTTGTTTATACTTGACATGACACTGGAATACAGCATCTTCAGGGAAATGGTATTTTTTATAGTAGGAGAAGATAATGGATCAAAGTATGCACATAGCTTTTGACATGGTAAGTGGCTCGAAGTATGCACTTCTGATTTACAGAGCCAAGAATGTGGTGGAATTGTATCAGTTACTGAGCTAGATTGCTTCGTGCTATGATGACATGGTATGCACCACTTGGATGGTTTGTAGATCACCATTTCCCTTTTACATTTTTTTCTTCCCTCTTTTCCTTTGAAATGTTATACTGTATTTCACTTGGTCCAGTAGTAAATTGTTTCTTGAGGCTAATACTGTGGTGTAAGAACAACTGGGAAGATGTATATTTGAAAGAGGAAATTCAAAGATAATTTGTCTGATTCAGTCTGTCTCTTAGTGCTTCCATATAATGAATTCGCTGATCTTTCAGTATAACAAGTTAAACATCAACCTGCAGCTGTAATTAGAAAGTCATCAGAGTTCTCGAGTCCTTAACTGGAATACAACTTTCTGCTTGTACATAGATAGTACAGACGTTCATGTTCAAAATGTGAGAATTCTGGTTCTTTCATTGTCTTGGGGAATGTACAAAGTCGGTACAATATCTACAAATAACATAATTTGGAAAGAAAAAAAAAATTAGAGCACAAATGCTGCGGACATCAGTATAGGTTCATGATTTCAACACTCGACTTTCGTTCATCCTGTTCATGATCCGGTATGAATCATTAAGTCTGTTTGATCTTTCATAGATGCCGGCAACAACAAGATGCAACTCCTTTTTGTTGATGTTGGGATCGCAGACCAGCCCCTCGAACATTGCCTCTACCGTCTTAAAGTCCTTTCTTGCACCATAAAGACTGAGCATTTGGAAGTGAATTTCATCAGAGAACACACGCCCTTCCTCCTGCATTTCCCTATAAACAGCATCAGCCTTCTCAAACTCCCGTAACTTTCCATAAGCGTTGAGAACTAGACCAATCACAAGGGAAGCAGGAAAATATCCTGCCACTCGCATATTCTCAAACACTTCAATGCAATTTGCATATTTCCGGTTTCTTGAGTAAAGCTCAATCATGCAACCAAACACCGATATATCCTTCACCTCCCCAGCCTCAAAAGCCTGACGGAAAACCCATGTAGCCTCCTCCACACGACCAGCTCCAGCAAGAATGGTAATTGCAGTTTCCCTTGGGATATTGTCTGGGCGCTTGAGTTCATGAAGCAAGCGCTTAGCATGAGCAACCAAACCTACTCTCTCATATGATACAATCATCGTCTGATAAAGAACCTGATCAATCTCAACCCCGGAGCTCCTCAGCTTCTGAAACAGCATTGCTGCCCTGTCCAATTTCCCTGCCCTGCCCCATATAGATATAATCGTCGAGTATGTAATGGCATTTGGTTGAATCCCCCTCTTCTGCATTTCCTGCACAAGATTCGTAGCCTTCTCATGCTCAAGCGACTTCCCATAAATCCTAATCATGGTATTATATGTCACAACATTCTGCTCCACATCCATCCTCTGCATCATCCTAAACAAATGAATGGCTTCCCCGAAAAGCTCAGCATCTCCATAAACCCTCAAAAGAGTATTGTAACTAACAACATTCGGCTCAATCCCCATCTTCCTCATGCTCCAAAACAACCTATCCGCCTCCTTCGCCATATCCAGCTGCCCATACACATCAATCATAACATTACACGTCGTGAGATCAAGCCCACACTTGACCTCACTCATCTCCCGAAACACACCCAACGCCTCCAAAAACTTCTCATTCTCAACATACATTGTCAACAGCGTCGAGTAGCTCACCGTATCCGGCGCAATCCCCACCGCTCTCATATCCTTGAGCAAACCTCTCGCCTCTCTAAACAACTTCGCCTTGCCAAACACATTGATCATCGAATTAAACGCAACCAAATCAGGAACTATCCCCATCCTCTTCAACCGCGAGAAAATCGCAATCGCCTTGGTATAGTCACACAGCTTCCGTGACAGCTCAATCAAGTTGCTGTAGAGCACCAGGTCGCCGGAGACGCGGTCCTGCTCCATCTTCTGCAGCCAGGACAGCGCGGCGTCAAACATCCCGGCTTTTCCGAAAGCAGTGATGAGAGTTGAGTAAGTGTATCTGTCCGGTGACAGAGCTCGGTGGCGCATTTCGTCGAACAGGCCGTGTGCGAGGTCCCACTGGCCGGCGCGGAGGACGTTGCGGAGGACGACGTTGTAGGCGAAGACGGAGGGAGTGTAGAGCGCGACGTCGTTGATCCAGTCGAGGATGGCGAGGGAGCGGCGCCAGTCGGGCTCGCGGGAGAGGAGGGAGACCATGAAGCGGATGGAGAGGCTGCGGGATTTGTAAGGGGAGAGGAGGGAGTTGAGGTCGTGGTCGTTTTGGGTGGCGCGGATGGAGGCGGCGAGGTCGTCCATGTCGATGGTATGGTCTAGGAAAGCGGTGCCTTGGAGCTTGCGGCGGTGGCGGGGCGGGTGAGAGGGAGGAGAAGACGGCGTCATTTTGGGGTTGCGCCAGATGTCTTTGGTGGCGGAAAAGACGGGGAGGCGGGGTTTGGGGACGGTGGAGGTGAATGTGTAACTGTGGGGTGTGGTGAAGGGTAGTGATGGGGATGTGAAGGTAGAAGAGGAAGCTGGGTATGGAGGTACTTGCATTGAAGTTGCAGAAAGCGAGTATGCACACATTTCTTTGTGACAGAAGTAGAAATTGGAGGAGGGCGAGTCGGAAAGATTGAAAATTTGCCAATTTGGTATATAGAGTTGCAGATAGTGAAGAAGAAAATGGGGCGGAGCGTTTGCCTCCACAATTTGTAAACAAATGATATTACTTTTTATTTTACTTCATTAGTTTCTTTTATTATCTTACTAGGTGTAGTACCTCTCCTACTTGCACCGGGATAAAAAGTGAAATTTCAGGACTATGGATGGAAATGGCTCTCAGGGGGTGTTTCTATTAGTCGCTGGAACCAAGGATGGGCATGTGAGGATGGACAGCTCTTTGTAGTAGGGATTAGGGACGGACGACGACTGAAAAGTGAGACTGGAGGTAGGGGCAAATCTGTAGGCAGAGAACTTATAGGAATGAAAAGCTTGAGAAGAATGTGACGCCGTTCACTTTGTTTAACATATGCAGACAAGCTTTCTTTACAGTCTACACTGCAAGACCAATAATTTGCCGTCATGGCATTACAAACAACATTATATTACCAACGTTCCTGCTTCCCTCGCAGAATTAATGTCTTGCTGGATGATTCACTGCTTACTACCTCATTGAAATCTTTTGATCCAGCATTCAGGAATTGCATCTTTGCCTTCAGCTGATCATTTACATTAGCATCCCCAATTATCATCTCATTCTCAGCAAATATACTGAGCAGGGCTTTGTGGTCATCATATCCTTCAAAAGTTTCAGGCCCTTTTCCATCTAGTAGAACATCTGTTGTTGAGTCTAATGCATACAAGAGGAAACTTGATTTCCATTTTTTCTGCAACTCTGCTATAATTTGGGCGTATAGAGCAACAAGAAAAGCGACAATGTCTCCAATTTAGTATTTTTGAACTATTTAAAGACTTCATAGCCGTGGGAAAAATCCATACCTGAACATTGTTCTTTCTCCGTTCTGCTTCTATTTTAGCGATAAGGGACCTCTCTAGATCATGAGCCTGCATGTCAGCAAGTATTTAGATAAAGTACAAACTTTATTGTAAGTAAGATTTTGTAATTAATGTTTATGTTGAGTACCTGAAAGGATGACACTCTGATAGTCTCCTCCATATCTTTAATCATCTGAAAGTTCTGCTGAAACTGTGTTTCAAGTACCTGCATATCACATACTATTTGGTAAAAGCTCAAAAGGCAGCATAGCTGATTAATCACAAGGCAATTTTTACCTCTATGCCTTGTTCGCCATATACATTATCGACTTCAAGTACACTTAGCAGCTGTGGATCTCTAGTAGTTATCACTATTCTACTTCCTGAGCCAAACCAATCCCCGGCTCCTAGCAAGTGCATTTAACTGGTCTAGATTATTCACGTTGTCAAGAATGAAAAGCACTCTTTTTCTTCGTGCTACATATTTGATCAACTCAGTTCCTTCCTTAACATCATTTATGTCTACATTCTCCACTTCCAGCATATCTGAAATGAACCTCTTTTGCAAGGCAACTAGTCCATTGGGTTGTTCTGCCATCTTGTTCACATCTTTAATAAAACTGCTGCTTTCAAATCTATGAAAATTCTGGTCATACGTTTCAGTTTTGTCGATTCCACAGATGCCTATTATGAGAATGTCATCTGATATTACACCTAACAAAGAATTCATGTATTCTTTACCAGCATCCAATCTGGGTGGGAAAATGGAAACACTCAAGTGTGCATCTTGATATCTACTCAAGGCATGTTTTACAATTTCCTTGATGAACTTTGATTGAAGCCTGTGGATCATTGACAAATTTAATCACAAAAACGATTATAATCATAGAGTGATAGCTAAAGTGAACCATAAACCAAAGACAAACACACTGACGTGCTTTACATGCATAAATCTACCTTGCACAGATCAAACTCTCATAGTTGAATTGGTTGATTTGGTGATCGTTAAGGCTTTCAAAAATTCAATTGGGAAGTGGTGTAGGGCCCTGTATATATATAGGGCTCTCAAATATATATATATATATATATATATGCAGATAATGTTCCATATAGCTTCCTGAATAGTTCGTATGTAGCTTCCTGGATAGCAGAAACAGAAGAAATACATTGAATCACGAACTTAGGATCGAACATTAGAATAAATTGGTGTCGATGCTGGTTGAAATTGGTTCTCATCAGATTGTCGATCCTCTGATTCTGGTTGGCACTCTAGTGTTGAGACTATGGCTTTATCCTCAATTTATGACCTGTATTTGAGCTTCAGGGGTATAGACACTCGCCGAGGCATCACTAAGATTAGCCTTATAATATGTAATGCTTAGATTGTTCTTAAGAGGTGGGGTGTGGCTGCCATTACCACACCACACCTCCAAAACCTTAGAATTATCATCACACCCAACTAGTTCAGGGAAATCTTGCAACAAATATCGCCTTTCCTGCATCGAATAACCACACTTAAAGTGTCATCCAAATCGAACCCAAAAAATCCAAAACAAAAACTGATGATTCAAAGCAAACCCAACTCAGAATCGATCAAATAACGTGGGCCCTGTAGAGAGATTGGGCTAGGCGGACAAGAGTTACGTCTAGGCGGATCGAGGTTGGCTGGGCCGAGTGGGGTCGGGAGGCCCACGATTAAAAAGTAGAAAAGGGGCTAAAACAAAACTAAACTCATTCTGATTCTTCAGGGTTCAGGTACTTTACCTTCTCTTGATTCACTTGTCTCTCCGGTATGATTTGTGAGGCGATCATTGCAAAAACTTCGTTGTAATTGAATTCATTTTGACTGTCCTTTTATTTTATAACCTTTTGCTGATATCATTCTTGAATTCAGTATATTCTGTGCTTTTCATGATCAAAGACTTGATCTTCATATGTATTTTGTATCCATGCAAATTTATGAACTTTTACTATTCATGATCAAACTTTTACTATGTTTTGTGAGGCAGTCATTGCAAGAACTGAGTAGTTGAGAGAGTTTCGTAGTTAATTAGTTATCAATGATACGAATAAGCTAGAAAGTATATTACAGCAATGGCTGTGTAGAGAAGTTCATGTATTCAGGTTCAGTAATTGAAAGACATTATTGTTACCTCCTCTGGAAGTTAAGTTTTTCTGTAGCAAGTGCAAAAGCAAATGCAAAAACTAGTGGATATGCTAGAAGAACAATTCCTACGATTCCTAGATCATCATAGTTGTATCCGTAGATGCTTTCTAAGAAGGCACTGATAGGCTTTTCTTCCCCGCGGAGTACTATTTCCTTGTTTACATCTCCGTACTGTGAAGTGAGAATACCTTTTACGGACCATGATAAAGGGCAAATCCAGTAGCCCCAAACCCACCATTTAGGAATGTTCTGCAGGAGGGGAGTAAATTCAAAATTCAAAATTTTATACAAATCCATTTTGTGTTGATGAAGTGAAGTAAATGACTAAAGATAGAGATTACTTACTGGTTGTGGTATTAGGAATCCTGAGAACAGATTGAACATGGTGTAGCAGAAACTTGCTAATACTGAAGCTACTTGGAAAGTTGGGGTCACAGAAGCAACCAATATACCAAAATAAGTGAAGTAGAGCAGTGTACAAAACATAGCATACACAAACCAGAATACTTTGTAAAGTGACCAGTGGAAACCAATGGTTGGATAAGTGATTGTGGAAAACAAAACTGCTTGAAGGAATATATAGGGCAGTTCAATGATCACCTGCGCCATGTAGAAGAGTTATGTAACCTTTAAATTTTGAAAGTGCTGAATTGCGGTCTAGCTAGCTAGGAAAATGATTAGAATGCATACCTGTGATAAAGAATATGCCCATGAGGAGTACATTCCAGCAAACCTTTCCCGGTATACAACATTGCGCTCAGAAGCGACAAATGGTAAAACAGAGGTAGAGTTACCAATTCCCATGCATTGTTGTAAAATAAATATTGATCCTAGAATGCTGAAGAACTCCTGTTCACCATTTCTTCAGAGCAAAAATAAAAACTTGATGAGATGCTAAGTACACTAGACTCTGGTATGTTTAAGTAGGAATGCATTCTAAATCAGTAGTTAATCGAATGCAAGAAAGGGTGTGCTTATTCTTTGGGGAGTCATGCATACTTGACTTTTTGGATGTGCTAGATGATTATCTGGTACATAATTGATGTAGTCAAGCCAACATTATTCTACATGTCTAGATTTTGTATGCATTATATGGAAAAGTATACTATCAAATTGCCTTACATTCTCAGTCCTTTTTGCCAAAAAAGTGCTCCGAATATCAAAGAAGATGCAGCAGTAATTGCTAATCGCCCCAGGTTATATCTTGGATTTCTCCAATAGGATAGATGTCGCTTCCAGAGACATGCTTTAAATTGCTCCCATCCATTTTGTGGGAAGCGAGTAGGAAAATCCAATGCCTTTGTGCCTTGTGCTGGAAAGCTGAGTTCTCTAACTAGATCATTGTTTTTCCTGTATTGAACAAGAAATGTAAGAGTTGATACGGTAAGTCACTGAATAATATTGAAGAATAATGTTTTGTTAAAACTGCCTCTCCTATTCTAGGAACCCATTCTAGAGTGGTGTAATATTATCATAAACCTGTTGAGTGGTGTAATATTATCATAAACCTGATATTGCAGTCATTTAGAAAATCTAGCACTGCTAGAATTTATGAAGGATATTTCTGCTATATAAAGATAGCCTTTGCCTTCTTTTACGTGGACTGCTGTCCTAGCTAGTTTGGGTAAGGTACCCTTGTGGGAGTGTAACTAGTGCTAGTGTTTTGAGATAGAAGTCAAATGCTGTCATTTTGACAGTGTTTTTGAACTCGGTCATATATGCTAGTGCAGTAATACACTAATACTCACTGGCATAGATGTGATTCTCTATAGAGCTGAGCAAAATCTAAGGCAAGTTTGGCTTCTGCGGAAGGACTTGTAACTTCTAACATCCATGTTGCTGGGTTGTAGTTATCTTTGATTTTTGGAACCCCAGAAATACCCTGCAACAGAATGGATGTAAAAAGCAGTGTCGATAGAATTGACGTGTAAAAATAGGGTTTTCATCAAAATTGGGAGTGTTGTTATATTACTCACCTCAAAGTATTGTATAAGCTTACTTGAATCTTCACCCAGCTCTCCACAGTATATCACTTGTCCTCCTCTTTTCATCAATAGAAGCTGTGCAAAGTTAAAAATTGATGTATCAAATCACTTAATATCTTGTCATAATATAAATATTGTAGATTCAGAAAAAAGGGCCATGCATTTTATACTACATCAGATATTGCTATCAATTACTACAATTGACTTATAACTTTTATATTGGTCAATTACCTCATCGAATGCTTCAAATATGTCAATACTCGGCTGATGAATAGTGCATACAACAGTCCTTCCTGTACTGACAATATTTTTCACAGCTCGCATAACTATTGCAGCTGCTCTGGCATCTAAACCAGACGTGGGTTCGTCCATGAATATAACAGATGGATTTGAAACAAGCTCTACTGCAATTGTTAGCCGTTTACGCTGTTCAATTGATATGCCACTACCACCTGGTATGCCAACTAACTCGTCTTTAATTTCATCAAGCTCTATCATTTGAAGTACTTCTTTCACAAACTCCTGAGAAATGGATAGTTCAAATGGAAACATTATGAAATCTTCTATGATCATAGGACGTCTTATGTACTTGACAATATATTATGACTCCATGTACATAAATCCTACAAGTAAATGTATGAATTTTAAAAACAGCATCATATTAAGTTCTTGGAAGCTACCATTATGCCAACTTTCTGGTTTTATGTCTAAACATTGATACATGCATTCTATTTGGATAATTAAGTCTAAAAAGGCTAGCACCAGGTTCAGGTCTTAACTTTGAAGCATGATATATGCTTTGCATGTTTATAGGGACTTACAGCTCTAGTATTTCTATCAATCTCGGATGGCAAGCGTAGCCAAGCTGAGTATGCTACTGACTCTTCTACTGTGAGCTGTGGAGAATGTATGTCACTTTGCTCGCAATACCCAGATATTCTGGCATATGTTTCTTGGACTTTTGGGTACCCTCCAATTCTAATGTCTCCTTCAATAATTCCACCAGTTTTTCTTCCTGAAAGAACATCCATCAGTGTTGTTTTTCCTGCTCCACTAACTCCCATCAGAGCTGTGAGAATTCCAGGTCTAAATGCACCAGTTATATCTTGAAGAAGCTGTAGTCGATTTGGTGGGAAACCTTGCTCTCTAAGTTTCTGGAAATGTAAGGGTGTGATCAAATTAATTTATATCTAACATTCTTAGAAGCAGGAAATTATAATAATATGGTTACCTGGGGTGTATCAATAATGTATTGCAGTTTCTCAAATGATATAGTTATGGGCTCAAAAGGCAACACCATGCCTGCAGTTTAAAAAACCACTATGTAACATTCATATATAGCATGTTTATTGATACTAACACACAGACAAGATATTTAGTGAATGATTTCTCTAACAATTTTGAGTACTGTAAGATGATATCTCACCTACGTTTGTAGATTCTGAAGTATTTATGTCAGTATTTACACAAGTTAATTCTTTTTCTTGACAGGAACTATCTAACTTTTCTTTTTTCTTGAGACGGGAGAATCTTTCATGAGATATGATAGTCCGAGAACTACCTGGACCTGTGCAATATCAAATTTTAAACAGGTTAGTATCTTGAAGACTTTCTGCTTAATTACTTGAATTTTTTCTTATCTTTATTGTATATGCCTAGATTGAGAGAGTTACACTTTGAATAACTGAGCACGCATGTGAATCCAAGGTTGAAAACCATCCAAAATCCGAGTAAAGCTCCTATGGATATCCAATAGAAGTAGTCATTGAAGTTTAGACCACGATTAATTAAAGCTTGCTGCCCCATAGTAATATTGGAAGATAAAACCTGCAAGCAACATACAGGGAGCATTGATATTAAAACTTGACATATTATCCTAAATTAATCTGAGTTAGGAAAAATGGTAGTTATACATCACCTTTTGCCACCTTGGAGCATGAAATTCATTTATCGATGCACCTATTTCTGCAAAGGCCAATGGAGAAACCCAAAATCCCCATTCCAAACAAGCAGGTAGTGAAGCTGCATTAGGAAAATGCTTATAAAATTGACTGAAATCGTAGATATTGCCAAACTGTTATACTCAAGTCATAAATAGCCTCCCTTACATTTTGGGATTATGAAGCCTCCAAATAGAAACATTACTATTAAAGTGAAAAGACCAACAGTTCCTGCAACAGAAGGATTTCGGACCAAGGATGCAATCAAACGAAATAGTGATATTGCTACTTGATGCACCAGGAACAATATAATCAATTGCTTGAAGAACCTGTTATTCATTGATAACAAAAGTTTTACTTAGTGACAAAATCAGTTGTGTCAAATTAAGGTATAGACTTGGAGATCATACCTTACAGGTTCAGGACTGTAACCAATCACATAATAAGTAAGGGCTGTCCAAAGAAATGCATCTAGCAATGAAAATGGAATCTTTAGAATGGCAGCCGGAATAGAATAAGCCCATGCAGGATAGAAGTGAAAATCTCTTTGCTTATAGAAGACTGCAAGTCTAGAGGCAGTCATTGATATCTCTGCAATTCCAATGACGAGCAGTCTAAGTAGAGCATAAAACAGAGAACTCATGTAGTACTTTGAATGGATCTCGTCAACTTTCATCCATGTACGTAAAAACATTGTCATCGTTACTAGTGCAACAACCACAAGCTGCAAAATTAAATGAGCTAGGTGTGAACAATTGATTAATATTTAAGTGGGCTTCTTCATTCTTTTCTTTTTCACAATTTGCCTCCAGTATCTGTTACCTGTACTGACTTGAATACATGAACAAATGAGTTCCTCTTCATCAGAAGCCATTCTCTAGAAAGACATGCTTTGAATAGTTCCCATTTTCTCAGTGAGTAAATGTTGAATGTCAAAGCATGTCTATGGCTCTCAGATTGATCGAAAGGCTTGAAAAGTTCCTCTTTAAGCTTTTTTCCGACATGGAACTCCTTAAACATAGCTACGAACTTATCAACACTAACATAACTGTAGGGTCGGTCATGGTACCAGTACTTTGCTTGATCCTTTTGAGAAACCACCTATACAGAGAATCCACTGTGGAAATCAATACACAGCTGATATTTTAGGTAACTTAACACAAGAAATCTTGCCTCTTGGAGGAAGTCAGAAATGCCTTTTCGTGGTGGACTACGGAAACCACAATTGTGAAAGAACTCCAAAACATTGTCACTAGGCCCATGGTATACAACTTTTCCTTCAGCCATCAAGATAATGTCGTCAAACAGATGAAAGGTCTCTGGTGTTGGCTGAAGAAGTGAAACCAAAATGGTGGATTCTGTTACATGAGTCAATTGCTGTAGACAAGTTACAATCTGAAATGTCGTGGAGCTGTCTAGCCCTGTTGATATCTCATCCATGAAGAAAGCTCTTGCTGGCCCAATCATCATCTCACCTGTTAAAGGATATTATGAAACATTAGTATCTGATGAAGAAAAAGGTTTGAATGTATTAGAAAATGTCCTACTGACACTTGATTTTAGTTTTGCAGCTAGAACCTGTTGTTAGTCTTTTCTTTTGTCCACCTGAAATTCCTCTTTGCATTGCATCCCCGACAATTGTATCAGCACAAATGTCCAGACCAAGGATCTAGAAGAGAAAAGGAAACTGTTGAAGTGTATATATGTAAGACTTGGCCTTTGTGTCTTTAGTTCGTAATGAGGATTACCTTTATCATATAGTCTGTCATTAGAGATTTTTTCAGCCCTTCAATTGAAATGGCCTGTTTGGCAAGTGTAGTGACAGTAAGCAAGAGATGGACAAGTTGTTGCTTATTTGAAAACATCACAGGAAAGAGATAGAACACGAATCTTCTTATACTACATACCTTCATATAAGTGTCAACGTCTGGTTCTGGGACAATACCAGCTTGCTTCTCTCTTCTAGCGACTTCTTTCATAATATCTTTAACGGCAAAAAACCTTCTTAGTTAATTGAGATCAAGAATCATAACCATGTCCAGAACTTGAAAAACAAAAACAAAAAAATGCTTACCAGCTCTGGTTCCAATGCCCTGGCAACGAGATGAGAAATCCAATACTTCCCTCACAGTCATCTCAGAAATATGCAAGTCATATTGACTTATGTAAGCTGATGTCTTCTGAGGAACAAACTCATTGAGTTTATAACCATTGTAGGTTATTTCTCCTTGAACCTAATTATTTGTGACTAAATTTATCAGAATATGGTTTTGGTTTGTACGTGAGCTCAATATGGTTCTGAGGAACAAACTCGTTGAGTCAGACACAATCGTTCCACACACACACACACACATATATATATATATATATATATATATATAGCTTCTCAGCTGCGGATGTCAGTATTTATTCTTACGGTGCAGATTTCCACTTTACACTTATTTTTCAATTGAATTTTCACATCTCCACCGTGTAATATTTAGATACTAATGTATAGATCATCTCTGTAAAATTTCAGCCAATTTGGTTATCATTAAGACACTCAAAACTGTGTTTTTCTGTTATAAACATGAACGGTTCAAGTTCGACAGAATTATGTTCATCCATTGTTCTAATCAAGTTTGAGTGCCTTAATGATAAACAAATTGGCTGAAATTTTGCAGAGATGATCTATACATTAGTATCTAAATACTAGACCGTGGAGATATAAAAATTTGATTGAAAAATGAGTATAAAGTGGAAATCTGCACCGTAAGTATAAATGCGGATGTCCACAGCTGAGAAAATCTATATATATATACACAAACACACAATCCCCTTCCAGAGTGGGATCCCGCTTTGAAATTAAAGTGTGTGACTCCTTATTTCACTCACTTTCAAGTCGTATTTCCACATCTCAACCGTACAATGTCTAAAACATAGTGTGAAGATCATTCCTGCAAAAATTTGAAGATCATTTGGGTACCGAATTAGATTAAATAAATCAACAGATCAAAAGTTGTCCAAACAGAACCGTTCGTGTAAATTACGATTACGTAAGCTCAAATGATCTTCAAATTTGATTAAACTTTATATGAATGATCTACACATTGTGTTTTAGACATTGTACAGTTGAGATGTGGAAATAGGACCTGAAAGTGAGTGAAATAAGGAGTCCCACAATTTAATTTCAAAGCGGGATCCCACTCTGAAAGGGGACTGTGTGTGTGTATATATATATTAAGAAAAAAGACCTAGCTAATTCTTGTGTTCATATTGTTTCTAGATAACCTTGAGAGAGTGGTTTTGTTTTCCTGCAAGTGCCTGTAATAAGGTTGTTTTCCCACAGCCTGGAGGACCCAGTAATAGAGTCATCCTGCAAAAATTCAATATATATTTAGACTATTCGTCCTCCATATATATCTCTTGATCTTGTCTAGAAATAGGTGAAACCAACTTTATCAAGCATGTCGTTAGAAAAAGTTTACCTTGAAGGCTTGATGATGCCACTGACATCGTTGAGAATTTCTAGTCTGTATGTTTCAGATTTGAATCCAATTATCTGTGTCATGACCTGTTTTGATTCTCATTCAGTATGTAGGACTGAAGTGTTTTTAAGTACATGGAAAGAAGTAGTACTCCTACCATATGTGCTAGCTAGTTTCAGAAACATCAAATCTGATCACTGTATCCCTTCCTATCTAGTAATGGAAAACAGTTTTTTAAAACCTTGATTTGCAAAGGATAAATTATTGTCTTTTCTTGTTGAAATGTGGATACACTTACAGAGAGAAAGCTTTTGAGTGTGTTCCATAATGTTGGTAGTGGTTTTCCTTGAACTACTTCACATTCTGCTTCGACAAACAAATTCTGATATCGTACTTCTACAGTTGGCAGTTGCAGTCCCACCCTGAAAGTCAGAAGTCAGCGTATTAAGAACATAATTTAGACATACTAACCAAGTTCTGTTACATATAACTGTGGTGCCATACCGTTACTTACCTGTCTATTCTTTCTTTGAGTTTCTGTAAGAGACGTTGATTATCTCCTTCTACTTCCTTGAGAAGTTTATCAATGAATACACGACGTTCCATGGCTGCTAGCTTTGTAACATCAACTGCCCTCTTACTCTTACCTTCATAATCATCGTCCTCTTTGTTACAGCTGAAGAGTGAAGTTCGAATACGTTCAAATGTGGGCAATCTTTCAATGGCAGCCCACTGCAACTCAACTTCATCCTCATCATTCTCTTTCATGGATCTGACATCTGAAGTGCTCCTGAAACTTGATGCATGCTGATGAAAAGAGGTCCTCACACTTCTTCCTATCTCTGCGGCCAAATCCATTCCAGTTTCCAAGCCTCTCTCCCTAGCTATTGTATTTGTGAGTGCATCAGTTTATTCTTCCTACATATATAGATAAAGGAATTGCACAATGTTTGCGTAATTCTAATAATTTTGTTGTACTAAAAGGACCATATACTAACTACGACTTTTGTGATATGACAGTTCCTACGTATTTATGCACTAAACAATATCTTTTAGGTAATCATTGTGTTGACTTGAAGAAAAATTAATGGAACCATAAATAGGAAAGCCGACGAGATGCTTATTTGTCATTTAGGATCCAAACAGAAGTTCATAAACTGGATTTCCTTGCTCAACTATTATAATTCATTTTGTAAGCTTTCTTTTGTATTAATAAATTTGGTGTGGGAGAGCACTCTGCTCTACCCAGCTCCTTAACCCAAAAAAAAAAAAACTTAAGAGAAACAAAGAAGATGCGATGGATCTTTAACAACTTGAGCATTAACTGAGAAAATCATTTAGATGTTTTTTGAAAATAGAATCACTTTAATATTTTGAAAATCAATTCAGTGCCAACATGTTTGATTCGATGAAAGTGTAACTTGCTGGCAGATCATGAAATCTGAAATCTGTCATTGTATGTATTTATCTGTTTGTTATCTAGAAGTGTCAACAATAGACAACTCAATATGAACCAAACTCAATTATTATGATTGAACTCGTTTTTGAATATGCAGTCAAATCTTATTCTTGTACGTTTTATGCTTCCATTGTCTGATCACATTGCTTGCATTTTAGTTTTTTTACTACTTCCGGCTATTATCTGGCCTGAATCTCATGATAAACCTGTATTGATGTAGGTGAGGTAAGCCTTCGGCGTCGAAAACCATTTTATGTGATTCCATCTCAACTCAAGGAGAAAGAGGAGTTCTGGGGGAGTTAACACACTGTAGTTGGACATGCATTGTCTTTCCCAATACTTGTTTACTGGTACAAAATTAAGTGATGAAGATGTATCTAGCAACTCTTTTGTGGACTAAGTACATAAACCATTTTCTTAATAACTTTTCTTAATTATGTTACAGAAGCCTGAATAGAAAGTTCAATTATGGTATTTGAGCAGTGCGACGCCTCCAAAGAGAAAGCAAAGAGGGTGCTAGGTTAGGACGACAAACTAATCCCTTTGTCTTCTTCAACTTCATTGAGCACCAAAGAGAAGGTACGTAAATGAACTCATTTTATTGTCCTTTCATATAAATATGTCGCTATTATGAATATCATGCTTGAATTCTATATATTCTGTTTTCTTTGTTCTCTACAGATTGTTCTGTGCTCCAAAGATGTAAACTTTCATATGTAAATGAATGAAAAAACTCATAAACTCTTGCTCTTTTCTGCATCATCTGAGGTATAACGTTAGTCTGTTACCATTTTACCATTTTTTAGCTAACTTTAGTCACACAGGCAAGTTATTAGTAGTGTTGAAATAGCACAAAAGAAAGTAGGAGAAACAGGAGCTTGGACAAAGTTTGATATGGCCAGAATGATTTATGAGACAGTCATTGCAAAAACTCTAGGGATTTGAGAAAAAATATATCATATGAATAAGCTCGAAAGTTATTACAGCAATGGCTTTACTGGTGAACTGTGTTCTGCAGGGAAGTTCATGTACTCAACTTCAGCAAGTGAGAAGCATTATCACCTCCTCTGAAAGCTAGTTTAGCTTTTCTGTAGCAAATGCAAACGCAAATGCGAACACTAGAGGATATGCCAATAGAACAATTCCTACGATTCCTAGATCATCATAGTTGTATCCATAGATGCTTTCTAAGAAGGCACTGACAGGCTTTTCTTTCCCGCGGAGTATTTCCTTGTTTAGATCTCCGTACTGTGAAGTGAGAATACCTTTTAGGGAACATGATAAAGGGCAAATCCAGTAGCCCCAAACCCACCAATCAGGAATGTTCTGCAGAAACTTGCTAATACTGAAGCTACTTGGAAAGTTGGGGTCACAGAAGCAACCAATATACCAAAATAAGTGAAGTAGAGCAGTGTACAAAACATACCATACACAAACCAGAATACTTTGTAAAGTGACCAGTGGAAACCAATGGTTGGAATGAAGACTTCTCTTTCTTCTCCATCTATATTTTAGAGAATGAGATGGGGAAGCTGTTAGACCTAAAAAAGACTTAATATTTCCCAAAATCGAGGAAATCGAGAAAATAGAAAAGCTGTTGGAGATTACGTACCACTCCACCAAACACATGACATTCGAGTAGTTTGACTTTGATGTACGTATTACAATATATATATATATATATATATATATATATATATATTTAGAATACGTATTACAATATTAGTCTCACTTGTTTAGCAGAATGATCTCACTGCTAACAAAACAAGAAGGCTTGGTACGTACTTGATTTCATGTAAAAAGTAATCTAGACATGATTAGCAATCAGGAGTATATACAAAGGCGTACCTACACATGGGTCACGGTGTGCTACAACCCATCCTAGATTTTGAGAAAATATTGTTTTGTTGCATAATTATAGTTAAAAAATGTTAAATTATGAAAATTAGCTCACCCCAAATTTTTGTATTTAGTCTATATGTAATTGAACTAATTAGTTCATATGACTTTTTTTTTCTTCTGATTACATATATATTGTTTATTTTATTAAAAGCAGTTGCCACTACCAGAAAATAGTTCTTGGCCGACGAAAAAAAATCGTCGCCCTGTTTAAAAATTTCGTCGCCTAAGTACTTAGGCGACGACATGTCGTCGGCCAAGAAGTCGTCGCCAGAAGTCCGTCGGTGAAGAACTTGGGCGACGAAATTTAATTCCGTCGTCGCCTAAGAGTAATTCTTAGGCGACGAAATTAGTATCGTCGCCTAAAATATACATCTCGTCGCCCAAAAATATTCGTCGCCCAAGATTTAACACCTTGGCCGACGAAATTTTTTTTCGTCGCTTAAGATCTTCTGACCTTGGGCGACGAAAATAAATATTTCGTCGCCTAAGATCACTACATCTTAGGCGACGATATTATTTTTTCGTCGGCCAAGGTGTTAAATCTTGGGCGACGATTTATAGATTTCGTCGCCTAAGATATATTTAAATTTTTTTTAAAAAAATAATTAAATAATTATTTTAAATATATAAATAATGTTTTTTAAATTTTTGTCATTATTTTTTTTTTCGGCATTTCTTTAAAGTTTTCTAATACTAAAATTTAATTAAAACTAACACAAATTTATAAATTTATAAATAATTTATTACAAAAATTCTGCCTATGGATCGAGAAACCCAAAATCTATCTCATCATTCCCGTTCGGAGGGTCCTGAGGCGGCGGCTGGTCAGGCTGAGGAGGCTGCTGCTGAGGCTGGGGCCACTGAGGATGCCACTGAGGTAATGGTATAGGCGTAGGCATGGGCGGAAACGGCTGTCCGGCCGCAAGTGCAGACATGCAGGCAGTCATCCACTGTCCCATAGCCGCCTGGTTGGCATTGATGACTTCATTCACCCGCTCCATATGCGCAGCATTGGAAGCCGCATATGATTCCGCCATCGCCGCCATCTCCCTCGCTCTTTGGGCTTCCAGCTCAGACTCTCTCGCTCTTTGGGCTTCCAGCTCAGACTGTAGGCTTGCGAACTGATCCTGTAGCCGAGTGGTCTGGCTGTTGCTGCTTGAGGCTCCGGCGGCTCCCTTGCGCTGAAATCCTGGCGTCGTCTTCAGGATCCCCTTTCCAGCGTCTCCCATACCCCGGCAGTAGTAGGTGTTGGAACGCTGCGCGAAGGCAGTGGCCATAATCCGCGCCCCAACGGTAGGATCTGAAGTGTCGATCCTGGACATGGCCTCTGACATGTCATCCTCTGCCGTGCCCGGCCATGTGTCGTTCACCATGCCTCTGATGACATCTTGCTCCGCCTCCCTCACCCTCGCCTAAATGGATATATTATAAAAATATATTAATATACATTTAATAAAATGTAATTAAAATTAAAAATTAGTAAATATAAGGAACTTACAAGATCCTCCTCAGAATGAGGATATGCCCTCTGAAAGGTCCCCACATAGGGGTTCTCCTCTGGCCGCTCTCGCCGCACGTCGTCCATGATGGCCGAAAACGGCCTCGAACCGGCACGATGGTTGGTTGTGTTCTGTTGCCGGTTCTCAGCGTTCACCCGGGCGAGATGCTTTTTTAAAAAAAAATTATCGTTAGTAAATATTTAAAAACATACAATTATAATTAATTCACTAATTAAATATTCAAATTTGTTTACGAATTACCTGTTTGTGAGGGTCGTTGAACTGCGTGACAAGAAGCCACCGCCACTCGTACTCCCGATACTCGAACTCCTTCGGGGTACCCGAACGGTCACTCCCGTACTTCTTCCAGTGTTCCCGGAGGTCGTGCTTCCACTCCTTGAACCTACATATACAAAAAAAATATTAATAATTTTATTAAAAAAATAAAATTTAAAAAATTATTAAATAGCTAGAGGTACCTCTCCCTATGGGTCTTGTCCGCCCAGTCACGTCCCTCCTTGGGAACCACAAACCATTGCTGCATTACCACTTGTTAGTATTTTTTTCGATAATGAAATAATTTATTAGTTAAAAAAATAGTTAAAAAAAAGGTAATTTATTGAGTAAACTCACCGACATCGACTGATGGAGCATCTCCTTCACTCCATCAGGAACCTGGCTCCAGACTCCCCACAACATAGGGAGTCTGGAGCGGATGGTGCCTCCCGCGGCGCGCGTGTACCGGTTTCCCAACGCGGCGTCCACCGGTTTCCCGTTGGAAAACGGGATGGCGATCCGTCCAGCGGACTCGACCGCCCTATCGAGTCCCTTGTTGCTGACGGTGCCTCTCCTGTTCCGCCTTCTCGTTCCGGCGGCTGTGACATTGTGAATCAAATTTAATATTAATAATACATTTTTACAAAAAAAAATTGTAAATCGAAAAAAAAGTAATAATAAATTACCTGAGGATGAGGCTGAGCCGACGGATTCGTCTATGTCCGCCTGCTCGGAGACCCTCACGGGATGAAGAGGCGTGGGAAACTCCCGGTAGATATAGGCCTCGTGCGGTGCCACATGCGGGAGCTGCTCCCGAATCGGTCGACCCTCCTCATCGACGCGAGGTATCGCCGGTATCGTCGGAGGAAGGAAGAGGCCGGACGGCACCATAGGGACCCCGGATGACCCGCCATCACCGTCGGTCGGGGAGGACTGTGTGGGGGCGTCGCTGCGGGATCGCGACCGGCGAAGTATGGGTGGATGACGAGGAGCCGTCGCTGCGGGACCCGACTGCCCCGCAGAACCCGAGCCGCTCGCGCCACCCATCAGTTGCGCATGTCGGGCCGTAAACTGCCACGGAAACCCGATCGACGGTGATTCCGACGGGTTGTTTGAGGTACCGTCCGAGCCGTCTTGTCCAGAAGTTCTTCTCTTGGCCATCCTGTTTAAAATAACCATAAATTTATTAAAAATATTTTGCGAACTTATAATTAAGTTCACAAAAATAAAGGCTCGATAAACTTCGAAAAATTTATCAACAATAATAGCACAAATAAAATTTAATAATTATTATAGGATTTATTATTTTTTTTATTCACATAACAAATTATTTACATTAATAAGGGCTTATTATATCACAAAAATTAATTTACGAATATTTACATCCTTACTCAAAAATATTCCATTATTTCTTACAAACCCTAAACCCTAAATAAACCCTAAACCGTAAACTCTAAACCCTAAATAAACCCTAAATTATTTAATCATTTACAATCCTAAACCGTATACCCTAAACCGTAAACCGTAAACCCTAAACCGTACATCACAATTTACAATTATCACAACAACAACAATTTACAATTATCACAACAACAACAACAACAATTTACAATTTACAATTATCACAACAACAACAACAACAACAATTTACAATTATTATAACAACAAAAACAATTAAAACCAATTTAGGGTTTTAGGGTTATACCTTAAATTGTGGGTCGACGTCGGGGTCGGGTTCCGAATTGGGGTCGGGGTCGGGGTCGGGGTCGGAGAGAGGGAGAGAGAGAGGGCAGAGAGAGGATTTTCGGAGAGAGAGAGAGAATATGCTTGGCGGCTGAAGAAACGGTTAGGGTTTCCGAATTTTTGCCTTTTATAGTGGCGTTCTTGGGCGACGATTTTGTAAAAATCGTCGCCCGCCTTTTTTAAAAATCGTCGCCCGCCTTTTTTAAAAATCGTCGGCCAAGAGTCTACTTGGGCGACGACATTCTTCACTATAAATATCGTCGCTCAAGATGAAGAAAATCGTCGGCCAAGATAGTATATTTGGGCGACGACATTCTTCACTATAAATATCGTCGCCCAAGATGAAGAAAATCGTCGGCCAAGATAGTATACTTGGGCGACGACATTCTTCATTATAAATTTCGTCGCCCAAGAGTTCTATCATAAAATTCAGACTATTTGACCATCCAAATCACGTAATCTGGCCGGACCTTCAACTGAGAATAGTTTCCAATCGACGAGACTCTTACGGGGCTATAAAAATTTGGTAAAAAATAAATAACCGGGATAGGGCTACCACTAGGCAGAAATAAATGTGTTTCGTGCGACCGGAACAACCGGCACCGAAACTTTACCGGAATATCTTCATTTTTCACGGGTTGACGTATTTCACCGTTCTGGTCATATCTTATTTCACGACTTTTTTGCGTTTGAGGCCTCTACGTATACGTTGTCTTCAAAACGACACTTAAACTAAACACTTATATAAAAAAGTTATACAACATTAGTACATATAACGTGAGTTTATTGATCGGAGAAGAGGAACTGAAAACCGACCGTCAGATTTCACCAGCATAACGAATTACGTAGGTGGAAAAAAATTCAGCTCCATCTGACAAAGATAAGGGCTCGATCCGTCCGGTCAATCGGCGCGGTCAAACCCCTAAATGGACGGAAACGGCTATTCGACCCTCCAAATCACGTAATCTGGCCGGACCTTCAACTGAGAATAGTTTCCAATCGACGAGACTCTTACGGGGCTATAAAAATTTGGTAAAAAATAAAGACCCGGGATATTTATTTTAATTATTCAAATGAAATTTAAATGTGTTTTATTTTATTTTAATTATTCGGATTACTCTTGGCCGACGAAATTAGGCTAATTCGTCGGCCAAGATTATACTTGGGCGACGATATTTGTTAAAATCGTCGCCCAAGAGTAAAAATAAAAATTTAATATAATGAAATTTAAATGTTCTTTATTTTATTTTAATTATTCGTATTACTCTTGGCCGACGAAATTAGGCTAATTCGTCGGCCAAGATTATACTTGGGCGACGATATTTGTTAAAATCGTCGCCCAAGAGTAAAAATAAAAATTTAATATAATGAAAATTAAATGTTCTTTATTTTATTTTAATTATTCGGATTACTCTTGGCCGACGAAATTAGGCTAATTCGTCGGCCAAGATTATACTTGGGCGACGATATTTGTTAAAATCGTCGCCCAAGAGTAAAAATAAAAATTTAATATAATGAAATTTAAATGTTCTTTATTTTATTTTAATTATTCGGATTACTCTTGGCCGACGAAATTAGGCTAATTCGTCGGCCAAGATTATACTTGGGCGACGATATTTGTTAAAATCGTCGCCCAAGAGTAAAAATAAAAATTTCTTTACAATGAAATTTAAATGTGCTTTATTTATTTTAGTACAAACATATTCTTTTAGTATACAAACAATTACAAAGCTAAGGCTCAATTATAACTAAGCTAAGGCTCGTAATCTGAGTCATCTGATGAGTCTTCTTCGGTATCGGAATTAATATCTGGTAATCTATGCCTTAATTCGTCGTCAGAGTCGTCGTCTGTTTCTTCATTTGGATCAACATCAATAAAGGTTGAATCTTCGTCACGAATTCTGAGCACTCGACCATGTTTAACATTATTTTGACGAACAGTAGCTACATCATGAATACCTACTGCGTTCGGCTCCTGGTACGCATCAGCCTCTGGCCCTGGAATGGTCACTCCAAGTGTAGCCGCCCGGTAAATGTTTCGAGGATGCACAATGTTCGCTATTTTCCACGCGTCACCCCTGGCGAGGTCATCAAGATAAAACACTTGTTTTACCGATGTCGCAAAAACAAACGGGTCATCTTCGTAGGCGCTTGTAGCAGTGTTGACCGATAAATTGCCGTACTGATCCATCTTCATGCTCTGTGCGCCTGTATCAAACCATCTACACTTGAACAGATGCACTTTCATGCCTTCCGCATAAACCAGTTCGACCACTGAATGGAGAACACCGTAATAGTCAAGGCCATGACCTTTCGCCATCACCTCAGAATTCTGTGTTCTTCGTCTGCTGTCTCTCTCTTCAGATACAAATTTCCACAACACCGAACGATTTGAAGAACTAGAGAAATTTATGTTTAAAATTTTCAAAGTTCTCATTCTTCTATCCCGCCTCACAATATATAGAAGAATCTTGGGCGACGAAATATTTGAGTTTCGTCGCCTAAGAATGAAAAATCTTGGGCGACGAAATATCTCAGTTTCGTCGCCTAAGGATAAAAAACTTAGGCGACGAAATAAATATCTTAGGCGACGAAATATTGTTTCGTCGCCCTAGTTAAAAAACTTAGCCGACGAAATGTATTCTTAGGCGACGATTTTATTTTCGTCGTCTAAAGTTGGACTTTAGGCGACGAAAAAAAAAATCGTCGCCCGGTTTTTTTTGTTTCGTCGCCCAAGACCCATTTTCTGGTGGTGTGCTCTTTTATCTTTATGTAGGGTAAGATTATACTTTGCTAGGCTCATCTTACACAAGCGAAAATGTACAATGTAATGGTATGTGAATCAATTTCGGGGTCTGTATCGGTTGGGTGTCATTCTGGCTTGCAACTATTAATACAATGACTATTAATTTAATCATTTATTTTTCTTTGTCATTGTATATGTCTCCATTCTCTTTTGTCAAAGCAGCTAAGCCAAGTGACAAGTTTGCTCTCTTTAAAATTCAGATCATCTTGTTGGAGTCTTATACGTGTCATATGATCTAGTTCTCAAATCTTAATTATTTAACGCCTTGATCAAATTTAGTCCCAATTAATCCAATTAATATCCCATCATCTCAAATCTCAATTGATTAACGCCTTGATAGTCCCAATATCTCATCATCCTATCGCACTATACATTTCTATTGATATTCTAATTCTAATCTCAATTGCTTGCTTACTTTATTGTAGATGACTAATGCTAATGATGTATATACATAGATAGATAGTTGTAATAGTACCAATGTTTGATTCATAGTTATTAGATTATGTTTTTTCGTCTAGTTAGGTTTTAAGATTATACATTCGTTTATTGTATTGTTAGAGTGGTGCTTGTGTGCTTAGCTATTAGATTCTGTTTTTATTCAAGAGCGTAGGGTTCAGTTGAGTATGTATGTTCTTTGGGTAAATTATTATATAGTCCTTGTGGTTTGAAGTCAACATATGTTTAGTCCTTATGGTTTTATTTTAATCTGAATAGTCCTTAAAGTCACGATTTTTCATCCAAATAGTCTTTATGATTTTATTTTAATCTGAATAGTCCTTAAAGTCATTATTTTTCATCCAAATAGTCTTTATAGCCTTTAACTGAGAAAATGAATCGGAATGACTATTTGGATGAAAAATTATGACTTTAAGAACTATTCAAATTAAAATAAAACCATAAGGACTAAACATATGTCGATTTTAAACCACAAGGACTAAACAAATTTTGTCTTTAACTTTTGCTATCAAATTTTTGAAAATATTATAATATTGAATACTTAATGATCAGTTAACCTCGTGATTATTTGATATGTTTTTAATCTAAGATGTGATATGTAAAATATAGAAAAAAATTAAATTTTAAGAAAAAAATTTCAGTCCACCCTAACTTAAAATCCTAAGTCGGCCATTAAGTATATAGACAGTTAACCTCATTATATTAGAGCTGAAACTTATTTTAGTAGGCTCGTTTTAAATATGCTCATTCTAATATTTCATTATTCAAGCTTGTAGGTTTATCACATTGCTTGTGTTTTATTTTGTTTTAAGACTACCAATGGTCTTCCATACACCATTGTTCATGCTTTAATTGTATAGTCGATCACCGGTGTTCCTATTTTAATTGTATAATCGATCACCAAGGCCGGTCTTGAAACTGGAGAGGCCTAGCCAGACTAAGTGACAAAACAAACTTTTTTTTTCTTTTTCTTCTCAGTTTCATTATTTAATTAAGCATATGCAGGTTGATCATGTTGCTAAGTTGCTTGCATGCTATCCTTTTACATTCTATCTTTACTTTTAAGACTACCAATTCCCTGTTGTGGACTGTTGTTTTCGTAGAATCGATCACAAGGTCCTGAGAGATTTAGATGCTTGAGGTAAAATTACGTACATAACATGAGAACGATCAGTAGTGGAAAAAATTTCTTCACTCTACACCCTTAGAAACCAACGTAGCTACGGGATCATTGCAAATCTTAACCAAATACTACGCCCACTACCAAGGGCTACAACACCAACAACCACATGAGCCGCCTTGTTGATTGTTCTAGGAACTTAATTATGAATTATTAGAAGTATCCAAAGATCGACATTAACAACTCTCTTATTCTCTCCACAAGGAAACATTCTCCAGCAAGACACTCCTCACTTCTATATATAATGTCGTTAAACCTATTAATTTTCTCTAAATTCTCACTAGCAAAGTTGAAACAAATATTACACTAACAAGAACCAATAAAATTTACAAAATTTCACTTGCAAGTTCTTTTTTCATTTTTTAGTAGCTCAGCTTATACTTAAACTAAATTGTATTATAACAAGAACTAATTAATCAAGTTTACATGACAAACATATATGTGTGTAAACATTTTAAGCAAGCGTCACATGAGACTTGCTTTTAGCCAATATATATGAGCTATAACGTACCCTAGTTACTCAGAAAAAGTTCATGGACATGGAATGATCTGTTAACTAGCTAGCAAGTGTGACAATAATGAGATAATGACAATAATGAAAAAAATTTCACTTTACATTTTTAGGCTAAGTTCACATGAATCAAACAACAAAGTAAAAATAAAATAAATACTGAACAGTAGTGCAACTGTGCAAATATTGAAATGCAATATCAGTCTTCCTCCAAAAATTGAGAGTGTCACATATCGATCTCTAGCTTATTATTATTGGAACAAAAGAATGTGCCGGTGCACTAATTAATTAAACTATCAAAATTGTGTAACCTTCAACAATACTGAATCATGGAAGCAGAAGAAAAAAATTTAATCAAAGAAACAAATCTCAGAAATTAACTCAAACAGTGAATAATTATTACTTCAGTTGTCTTCCAGAGCTATTTCACACTAGCTTGTTAAACTGAAGAATGCTGCTGCACTCTTGAGGTCATTCTGGGAGACATGTTCTAACGACTGCGTACCCTTGAACGGTGATTCGGCACTGCATATATACAAATCAAAATATATTCATGAGACATTTATCGAAAATTCTCCAGCACATTAAACCATATCGAAACACAAATCTAATACATGAAATTGGTCTATATCAATGTTTTAATACACCAAATTAATGAGAGACCTTTCAATTTATCTGTATGCATGTATACCTCGATTCACATGCCTCTTTAGATTCGATGTACGATTGACGATCATCAGCAATTGTATCAAATGGAATGTCATCATAGTCATGAGGAACATCCATTTCTTGTTGAATGGGAAACCCTTGGGATGTCATCAGATTATGTTGAACCGCCATAGCATCGACATTATTGTTCCCATAATAAAACTGCTGAACCCTAAGAGGTTTTACCACACTGTCATTCTCATCGATGTAAATCCCATTAATCCCATTCGCCAGATACTCCTCCATCCCACCACCACCGCCGCCGCTGCTACCGGCGGCAGAGTTATACTGATGATATTGGTACTGCTGCTGGTAGAGCTGCAGCGCCTCGTGGTCGTTTGTTTGTAGCCCTAATTGTAGCTGAGAAGACGGACACGTGGGTGAATTGTACTGGTACTGGCACTGGTCACGGCAGATGGCGAGGTGGGACCGGACATACCGGAGCTCCTCGTAGGCTTGCTGGAGTTGGAATGTCAATTGGTTGATGATTCCCATGCATCCGGTGACCGGAAACTTGGCTCTCATGTTTGATTCGTAGATAATGGATCGCATCGCCTCTTCTTTTTTCCCCGGGCCACTCAGCTTCAAAATCTTCGTGATATTTGAAACGCCGTAGAGGCGATGAGCGTTCTGGAACTGTTTGAGCTGGTCGGCCGGAAAATAAGGGGCGAGCTCGCAGTCCTTGGTGCACCGTCGTCTCTGGTACTTGCACGCAGCACAGGCCTGGCTTGTGCCTCCTTTGATCGTCATGGTCGGAAAATACGCGCATTCATTGACTGTTTTGATGATCATAAATCAAAAATATTCGAAAATTTAAAGAATGTTGTTGTTAGATTGAAGCAATATGTTCATGAAAGTGGAGATCTAAAGAGATGGGTAGATGAAAATGGGGGTATATATGTGGCTTGGTTTATTAGCTATCTAGGCTTTGGTGGTGATCTGGATTAGAATGAGCTGACCAAGTAAAATTTGAACGTTTCTCTATTCAAAGGTGGATCTTCTTTAAACTGAATTTTACGTATCTCCGAGTCATATGTTTACGGCAGTTGCATTTACGGTTCATCTAAGACGCACTGTTTTGGTCTTTTTTGTTGAGTGAAAATCACTAGTTTGCCCTAGCTTCTTTGACATTCAATAGTTACCCATCCTCTAATTGTAGTTAACTTTAAAAACGTGGGTAATATTTAAGGTTGTTCTGTCATGCCGGTCTATAGTAGAGCTTTATCAAACGTGCCACAATGCTTTGTTCTTGCTGCCACAATGACCTATATTATTTCCTTTTTTATTTTGTCGAGAATTATCTGTTGTCTTGGCCAAAAATAAAAACGAAGTATATTTATAATTTCACAATGAATAGAAGTCTAAGGAACTTAATTTCCTACTCTAACTTTGTATCCAAATTGAAAAAATAAGTGGGATAAGGGTAGAAGGTAATACCTTAAATAAATGTGATCTATAAGACGAGATTCAAATTTCATATATACCATGTATTAACCGTAATTACTTAACTAAATAGGAGTGGTGAACCTCCTTATATATGCAATTATATAGTGTGATTGAACTACTGTGCTGGCAAAATTTTAAATACTTGACGATAGTAAATTTGGTATAAAAATTTAAAATGGTTTGCTAGATGAGAATACTCATGGATGGATTTGGTAGTTATCACATAATTTGAGCGGTATGCGAATATGCAACGGATCGAGATCGTAGATGAGAATGATATAAATAGTATGGCTATCTCTAACACGTACGCGGAAGACAAATTTGGAAAATAAAAGATAATCAAATGGGATTTTGCACTCTAAATCTTCAATTACTCGATCGATATATCTCACTTGAGCTAGCTAGCTTGAGCTCACAGCTAGGCATTACTAAAGAGGATTTACCTTTCCATTCCTAATTAGTTAAAATATCTGAGAACCACAAATTTTCTATACACCTACGTTGTAATTAGTTGTTAACTAATTGTCACACCCTAGTTAAACCCCATATATATATATATATATATATATATATATATATATATATATATATATATATGACGAGACGTGTTATCATTTCCTCTATAATCCATCATAACCATCCTTTCATCTTCCACTCTCAACTGTTGGCCGGCCACCCTAATCTCCCCTCTCTTCCTTTCCAAGAATAACCAGAATTTCCACTTCCGATCCGGCTAAATCCCTAAACCACTGCCGATCCGGCTAAATGCATAAACTACTTTCTCCTCATCGAGAAAGAAATAACCTCTCCGGCGAGGACATTACTCCTCGTTGAGAGTAAGGGGGGTGTATTGCATTTGGATTCATACAGAGTTATTTTAATCAATGGACTTTTTGAAAAGTCTACAGACTTTTTAAAAAGTTCATAGACTTTCATTGATTTCTTAAAACCATCGATTTTTAATCATAGACTTTCACTGATTTATGAAATCTACAGATTTCATATGAATGACTTATGTAGATTTCTTAATACTTACAGAGTTACAGGAAATGAACAAAAAATAAAGATGCAATGACAAACACATAATGACACCGATTATAAGTTGAGTGTTCATCTATCTAATTTCGATGCATACATTTATAATATTTGATTGAAATACATAAACATAGGTAACAAAAAAAAATTATATTAACTTAACAACACGCATAGTACGTAAACCAAAAACACATATTATAAAGTGGGACATTAGATGTTCACAAGTTTAATTCATGTACGCTAATATAATAATATATGATCATGTGGTTCTAATATCAAGAGTTAGTAGATAATATTTTAGGTTATCGAGGATTCCAAGCATTACAATTGAAATACAACAAAATATTAACATTCAAAAAACATTGAAAATAATAGGTAGAATAGAACATTGATAGCACAAAATATTATAAAAAAATATTAAAAAAAGATGATGTATTGTAGGATCAACATATTCACATGTAAAGAGAAAGTCTGTCATAGACTTTTCCAAATCTTTGCTCTAGTGGATGAAAAAATATTGGAGTTTGGTGTGTGTAATTTACACTACAAAGTCCACAATTATCCATGAGTTATTAATTCCATAAGTATGAATGATATTTTGAATACATCTAAACTTCTATTCATTTTAAAAAGTCTTAATTGAATACCCCTGAATTTTGGTGGAATTCATAATGATTTTTTAAAATCTAGTTGAATACACCCAGACTTTGATGGACTTTTAAAAATCTGTATTGAATACACCTAGACTTTCAAATTCCATAGACTTCTTTAAAACTTCCACTAATTCCATATACAATACACCCCCCTAAAGGTTTCCTGGCTAAAGAAATAAAAAAAAATTATTCCGCCCCGCCGAGAGTAGGTATTATAGTTTGGTCTCTAACCTGATAGCCTTCGTCAACGTTGTTTCGGATTACAGATTAGGGCACAGGTTTTTGTTATGGAGTTTTTCAAAAAAGCAAAGGCGGTACCTTTCCGGAGCCACCACGACAAGTACTTATTAGCCGGCGACGATGGAGAGTCTATTTGGCAAGACCGTGATGGATACATGAGGAGCGCAAGATGAATGGTGGAGATGAACGAGGGCGGAACAGCCTTACGTCTAAAGATCTGTTATGGAAAGTACTTAACGGCGTCAAACATGCCTCGACTTCTGGGAATGAAGAGCAAGAAGGTGGTGCAGACATTGCCAAAGACGTTGGATTCGACGGTTGAGTGGGAGCCTATCAGAGAAGAAGGGTTCAAGGTGAAGCTGAAGATGGCGGGTAGTCATGACGAGTTTTCGAGAGCCAATGGAGGTGTGCCACCGTGGCGCAACTCCATTACGCATGATAATGCTCATCGGAAGCTGGCCGAGGATGGGTGTTGTGGGATGTGGACATGGTGGAGATTGTTAGGGCAAAGAAAACGATGCCGGATGGCGGTGACTTGGAGCAATGGGAATCTTGTTCGTCCTCGTCAGAGAATGATGACATGACATCTTTGCGAACGAAACAAAATTCAGAAAGCAAAAACAGCGAAGTATGCGATGATCCGTGTGATGTAGTAGTATGCAGTTTACATATAAAATCAGACACGTCGGAGATGAACATGACACCTTTGCCGGTGAAACAAAACTCATATAGTAAAGAGAGAAAAGTACGCCGTGGAGAATCTAAAACTAATGCATACTCTATGGTTAATGATATGAAAGGATCCATTGTCAAAAAGAAAAATCATAAGAAAGGATCAAAACGATCTTAATTTGTATGGAATTATATTTTTGGCGAAACAAATTAATTTGGCCCCATCTCAATGCGTTTTCTTCTTGGTGAAACATTACGAGGACATGCGCATATAACAATGTAAAATTCTAATAATTTTATTTTCAACTTTATTCTGTACTTTAAAAATTGATCAACCTAAAATTAAATCATGCATATATGAAATCATATGTCCGTTCTTTGTGATGGGACGAGTGTAAAATCATATGTTCTTTGTGAAAGTGGATTCAGTGGTCTAAGATCACATGTCCTTAGCTTTGTGATATTGATAAACCTCATAAGGATGAAATAATTACAAATGAACGACCTCGATGACCAAAATGGCTTGAAGTAATTTGCGGCTGCATATCAATGTATTGATCGAGCTGACGAGCTAGCTAGCCATGTGTAATGGTGAAGGAGATCACACACATATATGTGTAGAAACTAAACATTCCGATCATGAGTGAAACGCTTATACTTAGAGAGGGTTGATGTGCTACTTTGATCAAAGAATATGGCACCAACTAGGCAATTACTTTGATCAAAGTAAATTTTGACATTAAAATTAAAATTGATTTTCTGGAATGGTTTTGCATTCTAGCCAGAAAATATGTTTTTTTTTTCCCCGCAGCTGAAATCTTTGTCAAGAAGTGAGTGAATTCACTTTGAAGTTGGATTATTAGTCCCCGAGCCCTGTTGGTGCACAACCATTGATCGCCTCTTGACTTCCAGCTAGCATTTGCATTTACCTAAACTTTGCTACTTAATAATAAGTCTAATCAATGTATTAAAATCCTGTTTAAAAAAAAAAAAAAAGTCTAATAATAACCTTATATGTCGACTATACGAATCCAGCTATGGCAGTTTGAGTTTTCACATATGGCATTGCCCCGTTAAAGCGCCAGAGCAGCTTTCACCGTACTTCTAGGAAATGTTGCTAATTTTGGGGTAAATGTTTTTGTTTTCCTTGGTCCTTCTCCAACGAATTGAATTGAGTTCGGATTCGTTCTTCTCCACCGGCATTTAGACGTGTCCTCGGTGTCGTTGGCGTTCCGCTGCGCTCGAGGGCATGGCCATTTACCTTTGTACGTCAATCTACTCCACATTCTACCTTGAGTTCCAATTCTTGCAAGCACATAAGAAACCATCACAACTCACTGATTTGCTTCATACGATTCTGGAACGTACACTGCAAGGAAGGTAATAATACGAACAACATTCAAATTCCAGACACATAACTGTTAAGAGTATAGGCCCAGTCGGCCCAGTCCTTATCCTAACAGCCCAGTCCAATTCCATCAACTTGAAGAACAAGTCACTCTACCAATTTTCAGCCTTTATATTTTGTTTTTCTGTCTTTTTTCTCAATTTTGTCAATTTGCTCTTTGCTTGTATCAATAACCAGATTTTCCAGATTTTCATTCGTCAAGTTATCAACTTTATGATCATGGTAGATTTTTAGCATGGTATCAGAGCTTAAGGCAGCCTGACCATTGCTTCATCATTCTTTTTCCGCTGCAATTTTTCATATAAAAAAAAAAAAAAACCTCAAAATTCTCAGATCTGTAAAATTACCAAACCAAATCATCTTCTTCGTTCTTTAGTTGCTTCAGCTTTTCACAATTGTATAATTACCAGTGATTTTCATCAATTTTTTGTTTTTATTTTCATTCGTTCCCTTCAATTAGTTCTAGGAGCTTTTCATACATCTTCTCAGCTGTAACCATGGCGATTTCTAACACCTGCAACGCTGTTTCTGTGCGACTTGACGAAAACAACTATCCGATTTGGTCATATGTGATGCATCATCATCTTCGAGGTCATGGCCTTCTCAAGTTTGTGGATGGCTCTCATCCATGCCCTCCACCTTTTTCGGTTACTACTGAAGGCAATCACTCTGCAAATACAAGTGCTCGAGCGTTATGGTTTGAGCAGGATAGCTTTCTCATCTCCTTGATCACCAACACTCTCTCTGCTCAGGCTCTTATATTGGTAGTTGGCTGTGAAACTTCAATGGAGGTATGGAGCATTCTCAAACAACGTTATGGTATAATCTCAGAATTTCATGTCATGCAATTAAAGTTTGCTATGCAAAACATTAGAAAGGGCTCAGAATCAATAGACAAGTACTTGTTACATTTTAAATATATCAGAGATCGATTAGCTGTGGCAGGAGTTGAGATGAGTGATCTTGATGTTAAGTATTTGATTCTTGCTGGTCTCCCTATTGAATATGGTCCTACTAGACAAATTATTAGAGGCAAAAAAGATATTGGAATGGAGGATGTGAGGTCATTGCTTTTATCTGCTGAGTATGAGATTGAGTTAAAGCACAAAGCTTCATCAGCATCCCATCTTGTTACTCATAATAGCATGATGTCTAGTGGAAATGCATATTCAACCAAAATGCAATGGAATGGCCTTGTTGGAATTGATGTGCCATATCATTGTTCTGTGATGCCCCTCTCAGATGTGCATAATGCATATTCTATAGCCTCTGGTGTTTCATCTCTCAACGCATATAATGTCTTTCCTAGCAATGCAATATCTCAAATCGGTCAAAACAATAGTTGTTGTGCTCGACCAACTGGTATCTTTCCTCAAATTGGTGGAGGAATACAAAATGGTGGAAGTATGCAAGTTCCTTATGGTGGAGCAATATCACAACCGCACAATGACTCTCTACCTCAACAAAAGGCAGGCTATTCTTGGGGTGTTGGGCATCAAACCTCAAATGTTGGTTTCTCTTCTTCAGGTTATCAAGGATTCTCATCACAAAATAAGACTGAGGACTACAATAATAGCTACCCCAATTTTCCAAGAAAAATGGGATTCAACAACATCAGGAACATATCGGAACCAAGGAATTCTCAACAACAGCAAGGCAAATTATGTTCTTCAGTAGAAAGCCAAACTTGTGACAAACCTGGTCACTCTGCCTACAAATGTCATCACAGAAATTTTCAGTCTCAAAACATTACCTCAAGTTCTTCCAGTGAACATCAAATTGGCCAGAAACCTGGACATTCTACTATACGTTTCTACTGCAACAAACAGCAAGAGAACCAATTCCCAGCTTACAGATTTACACCAAAAGCTTTATCTGCTACCATTGGCACTCAACCAAAGCTACCCTCCATTGTCACTCAGCTACTTACCAATGCCTCTCAATCACAAGTTGTCAAACCTCTGTCATTTGCAGGTCCATCTCCACTCTCAATTCCTACTCACCCTCACTTGAGTAGTGGGCTACTTGATTCTACTCTGGATAAAAAGCTGATAAATTGTAGCCAAGCTTGTGAGTCTATGAGTTTATGGCGATCACGTCCTCTCGTTCCACCTGATTGATATATCGTTATATGCCGTTCCAAACGGACTGCTGCAAACTAGTTCTTGGCTCCCGAAGCACTAGTTTGAGGGGAGATGTTAAGAGTATAGGCCCAGTCGGCCCAGTCCTTATCCTAACAGCCCAGTCCAATTCCATCAACTTGAAGAACAAGTCACTCTACCAATTTTCAGCCTTTATATTTTGTTTTTCTGTCTTTTTTCTCAATTTTGTCAATTTGCTCTTTGCTTGTATCAATAACCAGATTTTCCAGATTTTCATTCGTCAAGTTATCAACTTTATGATCATGGTAGATTTTTAGCAATAACTCGTATATTTTCAATTGTATTCTTATTCAAACGTATCATATTGTTATTGTCTCAGAGCCCGTCAGACATGGAGGTATTCAAGAACGCCAGAGTGGTACGGTTTCGAAGCCACCATGATAAATATCTAATTGCAGACGAAGATGGAGAGACTGTAACACAAAACAGGGACGGAACATCCACAAATGCTAGATGGACAGTGGAGTTTGTCAACCATGCAGAAACTGTACGTTTCAAAAGTTGTTACGGGAAATACCTAACGGCGTCAAACCAGCCATTCAGACCAGGGAGAGGCTACAAAGTCTTGCAAACGCAGCCAAGGTTGAGACTGGATTCCTCTATGGAATGGGAGCCTGTGAGAGAAGGATTTCAGGTCCGGCTTGTGACGCCCTACGGCCAATTCTTGTGCTCAAATGGGGGAGTTCCACCTTGGAGAAATTCGATCACGCATGACGCTCCTGGAAAAATTGTCAGGCAGGATTGGATTCTGTGGGATGTAGATGTGTTAAAGAAGCGTTCAGATGATGTTACAACAACAGATGATGATGATGAAGAATCTTCACAATTAGATGAACCCAAATCTCTAAGGGAGGACATAATAATGCCTAGAGGAACAAAAAGGGATAAATTTCGCGAAGAAGTGAGAGCAAATGTTCTTCGTTTTTCTGATAAAATGAAGAAAGTCGGACTAAAGGTGAGCCTCAGCCAGAAGTGGCGGTCGACAGATATGTAACTCAAGTACTAATAAGTACTTTGACAATACATATGCGATAGCCGCGAGAGATTTATCTTTTTGTTGAAGGTAGCGAGCTTAAACCTACTCGATCACTACATGTATTAGTTTTGAATATTGAAATAAACATATATATGGTAGATTTTGTTAGTTAACTTGCTGCTTGAATCTCAAGTCCAGCATCTATCTCATCCAAATAAAGAAGGATGAAGATGTGCTTGGCACGCAGGCAAATAGACCAGAGAAACCCTATGGACTGTGCATAGTATGATGTCCAAATTTAAATACCACACAGAAATACCACTGGTGTACGTCCACCCTTCATATTGACAACGATATTAGCAATCAAAAGGAAACTGGCTATCAAGGAAAGAAAATTATAATGGAGATTATACTGATTAAACACAAACACGTATGTAAATCAACCTTAATTTGATCCGGATTATCAACTTGAACTTCAAATTCATATATACATGGGACTAGTTTCCCATAAAAACTTTCTTTTTTACTAAATAATACTAGTCTCTCAAAACAGCTAAAGCATGTTAAATACGTTTTTATTCATTTTAAATATTATTCTTTTAAGAAAAAAAAAAGGAAAATGATGATTCTACTAATGTTGCTTAAGGTGTTTTCTACCTAGCTTGTTTTATTCTTTTAACTAATTGTTATATGCAATGGTGCCCTTTGATTTTCTATTCTATGAAAATAGTTGTGCAAATTAAGACAATTATTTTTTCATTGCTTGAGCATTGTAAACAACCAAGGTATTTGTTGAGATCTTGAAAACCTTCAAGGTTGTTTTTGTGGGGGGATTTAGTTGAATTGCATATGTATTATGGAACAATCCCATGCATATACTATGGAAGCAGTCGCCTAACTCGTACATAACCACCTCCTCCCTATTTCCAGCAGCTGCGTTTAAACTAATTTTTTCTGTTCCCATTTCCCTTGATAAGAAATAACCATCCCTAGCCTTAATATATCCCCCTCACAGTTTTCTCTCATCCTCAACCTTTGGTCACCTTTGCCTCTAATACTTTCCAGCCATTAACAAACACATCCGCCACAATTCTTGAATTCTTCCATTAAGATTCATATCATTCTTACATTTGCTTTCGTGAATTCTTCCATTAGGATTCATATCATTCTTACATTTGCTTTCGAATCGACGATTTATGTCTTCAAGGTCAATCTTCGGCATTCTGTGCTTAATAACAGTTGCAAGCTAGATAAATGTTAATGTGAGCACCACGCCATGGAGTTTTTCAAAAAAGCTAGAGTGATACGGTTGCGAAGCCACCATGACAAATATCTAATAGCAGAGGATGATCAAGAGTCTGTATGCCAAGATCGTGATGGAACGGTGAGAAATGCTAGATGGACAGTGGAGATTACCAAAAATGGTACTTTACGTTTCAAAAGCGTTTATGAAAAATACTTAACAGCTTCTAATATGCCATTCCGTCTAGGATTGAGAGGCAAGAAAGTTTTACAAACCTTACCAAAGAGACTGGATTCTTCCTTGGAATGGGAGCCTGTAAGAGAGGGATACCAAATTAAGCTCAAGACACCCTATGGTCAGTTCTTGCGTGCAAATGGCGGTGTACCGCCTTGGAGAAACTCCATCACGCATGATGTCCCTCATAGATCAGCAAGACAGGATTGGATTTTGTGGGATATAGATGTTGTGGAGCTTAAACGAGACTCTCCTGAACATCCATCAATGGCTGCGGCAGAGCCCGCTCCTCCTGCAAGGGCACAATCCCCTCCTGCAAAGGCACAATCCCCTCATGCAGAGCTGGCTCGTGCAAGGGCACAATCCCCTCCTTCAAAGGCACAATCGCCTCGTGCAGCGCCACAATCCCCTCCTGCAGTGGAAGAACCCCCTCCACCACCTGAATTACCTGATGAAGAGATTCCAGAATCAAGCACTTCGACTAAAATTGAGCTTAGGTCTCTCCAACTTGGCCAACAAGAGGTTTGTAATTTTCACTAGCAAGATGACTCTAATATGTCTGTATTGTGTGATTCTGTGTTATGAAGTGATTCTGTCATTTCTGTGTTATGAAGTTGTCAGCTGTTCATTGTTTGAATGCAGTCAGGGAAGTCATTTGATCATGGTTCGCCAATGAAAAAGGATGGAAGAATGATCTTCTATCATGTAGCAGATGATATAGGAGAGGCTCCTGACGATGGAACACAAGATGTTTCCTTTTTATTCAAAGGTAGTGGGGTAGAGGACTTGAAGAAAATGCTGAAGGAAGAGACAGGGCTCGAAGATTTTCAAGTATGTTCACGCAATCCACTGAATGGCCAACTTTATCCACTTCGCTTACATCTTCCTCCAAACAACCATGATATGCATGTTGTGGTGGTTCCCTCCTTGACTTGAGGTTAGACACTCTCAAGGTCTTAGCAAAACCTTATCATTTTCTTCAAAATAATATCTGATCCGAAGTAGATTGATCACATATATAGCAACAGTGCAACATAATTATATGTACCTTGAGGTTTCCTATATTGAAGTTGGTTTAACATTGATTTTCTTGTGCCCTTCACCAGCAGGAACTGAAACATGACTGGACTGAATTCACACCACTTGTCAAGAACATCAGAATGATACCCGCTTATTCTGTAGGCTCAGCTTCATATCTAGTAAATGGCAAGGCATATGGATTAGTAACTTCTTCATAGTATATACCGCTACATCTAGAAGTCGCACATCTTTTGTTCAAACATCTTCCCCAAATGATTTCAGTAAACTGGAACTTTAAGATTCATCAGAAGTTAATGTGTGAGAGACTGAGAGAGCATATAAGACGAGCCTCATTGAGCACACCCAACTTTATTTCAATTGTATGCTTCGTAATGTCACTTTCAAGTTTATAATTGAGACACCAAATCAAACATATATGCAGTTATTTGGAGGAAGTTTATATGTAGTTACCCGTGAGTAGACATTGTTGTTGAAAATTTGAACCAGAACTGTTGCCACTGAAGTATACCAGACCCTACAACTAATTTTACGGGTCCTGAAACGAGTCAGCAGATATTAGATCCAACATTGTACATATCTGAACACAATGGGAATGGGACACATCTCCTGATACAAACTCATTAACCTTCCCATCCACCTCTAGCATGCTGCAGCCTGGTGTCTTCTTGACTCCCTTTTCACCAATCAACTTCCTTATCCTAAGTGCATCTTCACTTCTTCGGGCACCTAAATAAATGTTTGATAACTGAACATAAGCACCGACTTCTTCTCCCCTGTCATCATTTGCTATCTGTAGAAGTTGCTCGACAGCAATCTCTGCAAGATCTACATTATTATGGATACGACACCCACTCAATAAAGCACCCCACACAGAAGCAAGCGGCTTCATGGGCATTCTTCTAATAAGCTCAAATGCATCACTTAATCGACCTGCCTTACACAGCAAGTCTATAACACAACTATAATGCTCGTGCTTGGGCACAATCCCATATTTTGCTTTCATGTTGTCCAACAGAGCCTTACCCTTCTCAAGCAATCCTCCATGATTACAGGCTGTTAGTACTCCAAGAAGGACAACACCATCAGGCTTGACTCCATCATCTACCTGCATTCTCTCCAAGCAAGAAATTGCTTCTGTCGCATAACCATGCACCCCATAGGCTCCAATCATGGCCGACCACGACACCACATTCCTTTTCCCCATCCCCTCAAACGCTTCCACAGCCAAATCAATACAACCACACTTTGCATACATATCAAGTGCCGTCCCAATAAACACATCCGAATTCAACCCCTCCCTCTTTCTAACATACTCATGAATCCACTTCCCCTGCCAAAGAGCCCCCATATGCGCACACGCCGCAAGCCCCGTGGCGACACAAAACCCATCCGGCTCGAACCCACGCACCAACATATCCTGGAACACCCTCAAAGACTCGGAAGCCAAGCCACGCTTGACATACCCATTCATAATCACATTCCACTGTACCATATCTCTCTCAGGAATTTCATCAAACACCTTTGTGTGCATCCCCTAAAACCCCGCACTCCACATACAGCCTCACAACCGCAGTCTGAACATGCGCATCCGCCGCAACCAACCCATTCTTAACCACCAGACAATGCATCTGCCTCCCCGGACCAATCCAACCGCAGTTTACACATCCCAAGATGGCGAAATGAAACGTGAAATTATCGGGTTCCAAGTCGATTTGTTTTGACATGAGCTGGAAATAATACATAGCGAGATGAGGATTCGAGCTGGTGGAGTGGGCTCTGATGAGAGTGTTGTACATGTAGGCGTTGGGGGCGGGGACTTGGTGGAATATGAGGGAGGCGTAGCGGAGGCTGCCGGTGTTTTGGCCACGATCCTCAGCGTGCTGAGCCGAGGTAAATAGCGATCCAAAGAGGATAGAGAGTTGCGGGCGTGCCACCTCGCGGACGAGGAAAAAGTTGATTGAGTGTGCAGGCTTGACTTCTTGATCAGGCAAGCGGAGTTCCAGGTGCCACCTCAGATGAGGAATTTTACAGCACAAGCGATCGATACTCACGGCGGGGTGAGCAGAGCAACAATAGGGAAGTTTCCGAGGGTCGGGGCGAGTTCCGGAGAGCTCTGAAGGGTTCTAGGCGGCGAGGCGCTTAGAAACAGGGCTTCGAAGAGGCTTCGAAGGGATATAGGCTCCTGGGAGCGCTGAAGGTTTCGACGAGGTCGAGAGGGTTTTCAACTAGATTGAAAGTTGCTTTGTTGTTGTATTTGAGTAATTGTTGTTGATTTGTTGTAGAGAGCTTCTGTAAGCCGTGTAGCTTCTTTATATAGAATTACTTAGGGCCACAGATATTGGCCCAAAGCATGTAAAAGACTTGTAGGAGTCTTCAACGATAAATGTGGCGTATGCGATGTTAATCACTTCGTGATCGTCGCTTTGTTCTAAACAGTAGAGTTTGCCTAGAACACTTCTTGGACGTATGCTCCTTCTAAGCACTGTATGAGTGCCCTTGAATACTAGAACTCTGACGTGCATGCAAAGTAGATATGCATAGCTTGCATGTTTATCTTCTTAATCAACTAGAATTAAGAGTAATCATATGCTTCACGTCTGGATATGCTTCACATGACTATTGGATAACTATTGCATGGGATAAGAACCATTGCCATGCACGTACAATATCAACCAGTCAATGTTTTCCTTCTGCTTGATTCAACCAAGGATAAGACAATGATGCTCTCACCTTTAATTAAACAAGCATTCAGTAGTGAGGTACCCGCGAGCCAGCGTCGAAATGCTTTTCAAGATACGAGCGAGATGCTTTCCTCATTAAACACTGGCTAGGTCGCGCCAATCCACAAAGTCGGGGCGAGGCTGTCAGGTCGATGGCGAGATTCCATCAAGATGCCGTCGAGATGCTTATGTAATTAAAGGACCACAAGCCATGCACTTGCTCTTGTACATACAAGTTGGGGTACGATGCTAAGTCGGGGCGAGGTGTTCCCCCATCAATTAAACTCCTCTTGTACGCAAAGTCCATTCTGCGGAGTCCATTCGTACGCGGACTGTCCAGCTCGCATGACTTTCTGGCGGGTCATCACTTGTAAACCCATTATTTCGGGCTCGCCGGTATGACGTGGACCATAAATTTAACTAATATTCTCATAGACAATTACTGTCCAGTAAAATATTAATTTGGGTGTAAACATTGCCCCCCAGCCTCGAAGTCATGAATGTCAAGAATGACTGAAGAAGTTTATGTTCCATGTCGCCCCAAAGCCACTGGTATTGGCTTGGTTCATACACAAAATAACTGAGTAAACAAACCTGTGAATAGGCTCTAAAACTCAAGTACCCGGTAACAAAGTATTGTAGCGAAGTTGCTGTACGATTCGCCCAGTACCATATTAATCAATTGATGACCATAAACTTAACATAGGTACCTTGGACTTGAATGACTATGAATGATGCCGTACGCTTCGCCTGCTCCACTCAGAGAACATAGTACCATGCATGCACCTCGACTAGATAATGTCCTTGAGAGGATGTTCCTCGCATGGATGCACCTTGTGGCCAAAACATGTTGACTCGTCATGGACTTGTTGACTCGCCATGGACTTGTTGACTGGATTCAAAAAATGACCTCCGCTTGAGCTTTTGGCGATGGCGAACCAACTTTTTGATATATGGAGTGACTTCGCTGCCCCCAGTGCGAACCAATGAGAGTCAAACAAAAAGACCATGTCAGCAAACGATCGCATAGCCTTGAAATTTTTTTTTAGAGGCCACAGGTGTTGGCCTAAATAATGACCAAGACGCCTCAAGAATGGTCTAAAGTCTAAAATATGTATTTGGAACACATCTCTAATCCATATGTGCCCCCCCCCCCCAATTTTGATGTCTGTTCGACGAATAAAGGACATCAAAACTTGAGTATGCCCCCCAGTGAAGGGGTTGTAGTACCTTGAGTAGATCCCAATGTATGAATAAAGGTACACAAAACTTATATGGATGCCCCCCAGTAAAGGAAAGCATGCTGCAAGGTCATAAAAACACATTGAAAATACACTTTGCAAATTCGCACATATCCTGACCTGTCTGCATTCAAACCGCCATAACTCTCTCCAGGAATAGCGAAATGACTAACCGTAAAATCCTCTGGAAAGTAGACATCCAGAGCTTTCCATTGACATAGGGCTCGCCAGCTGGTTCTCCCTAGATCATTCCAGGTTGATCGGCGAGGTGGACTATCTGGTATCTTGACCTGCCTGCATTCGACCTGCCATAACTCTCTCCAGGAATGGCGAGATGACGAACCGTAAAATCCTCTGGAAAGTAGACATCCAGAGCTTTCCATTGATATATGGCTCGCCTACTAGGTCGTCCTGGATCATTCCAGCTGAACCGGCGAAGTTGACTATTCGGTAGTAGATGTCGCAACTTTCAGCAACTATTAGAATTTCTTCTCTGACTTGACTTTGCTGGCAGTAATTCAAGGCATATGGAATGCCTGCGGTACTGTCTCCAGGCCTCAGGGATAGGCCTCAAATAAAGTTTAAGCCTTTTGTAGGCAAAAACATTGTCTTGCATCTCAGCAAAATTAAGGATCTCTTTTTGGTGTTTTTGCTATTTCATTTTTTTTTTTTGTATTTTCTTTTTTTTCAATGCGCGAAAAAGAAAGAAACTGAAAGTAAACGGAAGTAAAAACTGAATGAAAAGCTAGGAGTGATGAAGAAATCATAGCTTGATTAGTGATCCCTTGTTAGGCCACGGGGGGAGGCCACCAATGCTTCACTCCAAGTCTCGACGTCGTCATGTTTTCAACGTGAGACTGTTGCTGATGATCATGTCCAAGCGTTGAGCAGAGTTGTCCCGCGTCAACCACTTGAAAAGTTGGGCAAAGAATTCCGCAGGGTACGTCTCGCTGCCGCCCACGCATCTTTGTTTGGTGGCCCAGCAAGATCTTCAACTGTGGCGAAGCGGATTGAATGCTGTTGAGATCTGCCTTATTGCCCACTACCATGTCGAAATGCATGGTCTTATCAGGAACAACCATGCATTGGTCAGGAAAGAAAACCACCGGCTGGTCTCTGTTCACTTTAGCAAGAGCTTTACTGGGATTAAGCTCTTGTGGCATGTGATTTGGGGACAGACGCACCAACATATAGTTTTCATCGTACTCATCATAAGTTGGCTCCGTGTCAAAATTAAATGCAGAATCCACAGAGGTTGGTAGCTCGACCCTTTTTGCAACCACGGGCATGCATGGACTCCAAGTATATTGGAGAGTGACATCGCGGATTGGCCGAGGGATGTCACCAAACCATATGTAGTTAAACTCAATATGATCATGGTTTGGCGAAGCGGAGTGAGTCCTCTCGCTGGTGATCATAAGATTGGTGAGATGGACCTTTAGAAAAGGCAGACTCTGCCAAACTTGTCGCCCCACGTGTGCATGTTGAAACAGAAACTCAAGAGGTGCGGGTCCATCTTCAGTTTGCTTGTCGTGAACTGGTAAAGAAAGCAGGCGAGCTTCGCCTTGCCCTCCATGCCGTTGACCTGTGTCCACGTATACATCCCGCATGGGGCAGTCGGTGTCTTGGCGGCTGCAGTTCGCCATCACAGGAAGTTGTGGTTCACCTCCCATGTGAACTTGCGGTTCGCCACCATCATTAGTGTTTGAACAAACTTCTTCCTCTAAGATGGACTGTTCTGTCATATCTTCATGCTCCTTTTTCTGAGGAACACTTGCTTCAACAGCCTCTCTGGCAACCGCCTATTTGGCTTGGTGTTTGCTGATGGCTGCTGCTATCATTTCATCAAGCCTCCTTTGGAAGGCATCCATTCTTTCATTGAAGGCCGCAAAATGTTTATCAATAGCCGCAACCACCGAATTGTCGTGCCAATCCATTATCGTATCTTGTTTTCTTTCTCTGACCCCAACGAAGGTGACGTCAGAGACCACACTGGTTTCCCTATGGTGTCTCGCTTATGCTCCTGGTCCCATTGGGCGTGCCAATGTTTTGGCCACGATCCTCAGCGTGTTGAGCCGAGGTAAATAGCGATCCAAAGAGAAGGGAGAGTTGTGGGCGTGCCACCTCGCGGACGAGGAAAAGGTTGAGTGAGTGTGCAGGCTTGACTTCTTGATCAGGCGAGCGGAGTTCCAGGTGCCACCTCAGATGAGGAATTTTACAGCACAAGCGATCGATACTCACGGCGGGGTGAGCAGAGCAACAATAGGGAAGTTTCCGAGGGTCGGGGCGAGTTCCGGAGAGCTCTGAAGGGTTCTAGGCGGCGAGGCACTTAGAAACAGGGCTTCGAAGGGATATAGGCTCCTGGGAGCGCTGAAGGTTTCGACGAGGTCGAGAGGGTTTTCAACTAGATTGAAAGTTGCTTTGTTGTTGTATTTGAGTAATTGTTGTTGATTTGTTGTAGAGAGCTTCTGTAAACCGTGGAGCTTCTTTATATAGAATTACTTAGGGCCACAGATATTGGCCCAAAGCATGTCAAAGACTTGTAGGAGTCTTCAACGATAAATGTGGCGTAGGCGATGTTAATCACTTCGTGATCGTCGCTTTGTTCTAAACAGTAGAGTTTGCCTAGAACACTTATTGGACGTATGCTCCTTCTAAGCACTGTATGAGTGCCCTTGAATACTAGAACTCTGACGTGCATGCAAAGTAGATATGCACAGCTTGCATGTTTATCTTCTTAATCAACTAGAATTAAGAGTAATCATATGCTTCACGTCTGGATATGCTTCACATGACTATTGGATAACTATTGCATGGGATAAGAACCATTGCCATGCACGTACAATATCAACCAGTCAATGTTTTCCTTCTGCTTGATTCAACCAAGGATAAGACAATGATGCCCTCACCTTTAATTAAACAAGCATTCAGTAGTGAGGTACCCCCGAGCCAGCGTCGAAATGCTTTTCAAGATACGAGCGAGATGCTTTCCTCATTAAACACTGGCGAGGTCGCGCCAATCCACAAAGTCGGGGCGAGATTCCATCAAGATGCCGTCGAGATGCTTATGTAATTAAAGGACCACAAGCCATGCACTTGCTCTTGTACATATAAGTTGGGGTACGATGCTAAGTCGGGGCGAGGTGTTCCCCCAGCAATTAAACTCCTCTTGTACGCAAAGTCCATTATGCGGAGTCCATTCGTACGCGGACTGTCCAGCTCGCATGACTTTCTGGCGGGCCATCACTTGTAAACCCATTATTTTGGGCTCGCCGGTATGACGTGGACCATAAATTTAACTAATATTCCTATAGACAATTATTGTCCAGTAAAATATTAATTTGGGTGTAAACAGCCGGAGTTGGAGAGGGCGCAGAAGGCGAGGAGTTTGCTGACGGCGAAGTTGTTGTGGTGGAGGCCGTGGGTGATGAAGACGGCGTGGGTGGGTTTGAGAGTGCGCATGGTGGTGCAGCATTGGGCTAGAGACATGCACCGCTTCCATGCTTGGATTCTGGTGTAGGCCACTCGCTTCATATGCGCGTCTATTTGCATTAATTCTGGGCGCGCGCGCGCGCGTTTTTGTGTCCAACAGACTTACTGCCACGTCATAATCCGCACCGTAACGGCCGTGCTCCCACACACAGATGATACATTATCGTCTCCTTCATCCGCAACAATCAGTCTAAACCCAAAATATACAGAAGCGCCTATGAGCCTCTCTTTGGCGCGCTTCGCCCTTCATTCCAGGGTCTTCTCCGACGTCGCAACTACCGGAAACAGTAACCGTAGTCTTATTTCGACCCTCAAGAATCGGAAGTTTAGTTCCACTGCCTCTCCCAGAGCTCAAAACAAGGTAGCACTACAAGTCTACAACCATAATTTTCATTTGTCTGGGTTTTTAATTTTTAGTTTTATTTATTTTTGTGTATTGGGATTATTTATGTGAGTTATTTGATGGGTAGGGAAGTGAAGAGCTGCTAGTGGTAGTTGGAGCTGGAGCTGCTGGGGTTTATGGAGCGATTAGAGCTAAAACCCTGGCTCCTAATCTCAATGTGGTGCTCATTGAGAAAGCGAGGCCTCTGGCAAAGGTTTTTTTTGATTCTGTATAGTTTTCGTGTACCGAATCATACATGATTATTTCCCATTTGTTTCTGTATTTCGATTTGATTTTTATGTTTATACAAACTTAGGTGAAAGTTTCTGGGGGAGGCCGGTGCAATGTGACAAATGGGCATTGCGTTGAAACCATGGTAATGTATAGATGGGGTTTATATCGAAACTTTGAGTGTATTTTTGATGAATGTATGAGGTTTAGAGTGATGATTTTGGGTCATAGATGTTGGCAGAGAACTATCCGAGAGGTCATAAAGAATTGAAAGGAGCGTTTTTCAACACTCATGGGCCGGTGGATACCATGACTTGGTTTTCTGATCATGGGGTGGAGCTGAAGGTTGTTTGCTATACGCCTATACAGCTATACCATATGTTGCTTTCACTTGAAATATATTTGTTGTGTATTTTGTAATGTGATTCCGACTGATGACAGACTGAGGATGATGGAAGGGTGTTTCCTGTCAGCAACAGTTCGTCTACGATTATTGATTGTCTAATGTCTGAATCGACGCGGTTGGGAGGTATGTTTCTCCACCAATTGCATGAAAGAACTAGTTGCTATTCGTTTATATTCTGATTTTTTAATGTTCTTTTGTTCCACATCTAAGATTGTCTGCCAATTTTGATAGCAACTGTTAATCTTTAATGGAAATCCACATAGCAGACTAGTTTCCCAGGTTTTAACTTCTTGAATCCAAGTATGTTGCCGTTTCATAAGGATAACTAATGACATACACCTTCCTCAGCCTAATAGTAATGTAATTTTGTTATATCCATATTATGATGCCTGAGTGATAGAGTTCTAATATTATGACTTGCAAGTTTGTGCTGAAATCTGAGTTCCTCTACCAGTTTCTCTGCAGACCGGAAAAGCTGTGATAACTGCATCTCCTACCGATGGTGGGAAATTTCTTCTAGGCATTGAAAAGCGTACTCCCAGTTCTGTTGAATATGTTGAAGCTGATTATCTTTTGATTGCCAGCGGTAATGGCAAGCAGGTTGTGATTGACATTTTTCTTTTGTGTCGTCATGTTGATAGGTTAAGTTTCTTGATATGACGCTGTTCTTCTCACAGGGATACAGTCTTGCATCTCAGCTTGGTCATTCAATTGTCGATCCTGTACCAAGCTTATTTACTTTCAAGATTGAGGATCCACAGCTGGCTGACTTGTCAGGGGTAATTATCTTCTAATAGTCAAGATCCTTGCTTACAACATATCACATGTTAACAATTGCTGTCTGATGCCTGATGTTGCTTATGAAACATATATGTGGAAAGTGGAATCAAGAGAAACAAACATTTTTATAGTTCTTAACCTTCTCTTTTTAACATTCAGATCACATTCCCTAAAGTCAAGGCAAAGCTGAAAATAGAGAATCGCCAAAGGAATATACCACAGCTTACACAGGCATGTTATATTTTGTTCTTCTCATGTCATTTTTTAATAATGCATGTGTCATATAGACAAGTATTTGGAAATGTAGGTTGGACCTGTGCTAGTCACACACTGGGGATTCAGTGGGCCAGCAATTCTTCGCTTATCTGCATGGGGTGCCTGTGTTTTATCCCGTACAGGTTACAAAGGCAAGAATATTCCTTCTTCATGGTTTATCCACTCATTTAGGTGACGGCATGTTTTTTCTTAAACTTTGACCGTCTTTTCTCAACTTGGTATTGTTGGATGCAGGGACTCTTATTCTGGACTTTACACCTGATGTGCATATAGAAGATGTGAAATCAATCCTCACACAACACAAAAATAAGTTTGCGGTACTCCTTTGTCTCTTTACTTTCTACTGAATAGTTTTCTGTTAAATTAAAGGGCATGGCAGAAGTGGAACAAATAACTTACTGAGACTAATAATTCAAAATGCTTCCTTACTGCAGAATATAACCAGCATATATATAAGTAAACACTTAAATGGGAACAAATACTTATATGCAAAATGCTGATGTTAAATAGTGATGAGTGATGACATAATGCCTCAAACTTGAACTTTTAAAAGGTACAAGTTTGCCTGTTTACCTGATGAAACTTAATATAGTCTTCATAAGAATTTTTGTTAGGACTCTGACACTATGGTTTTATTTTCTTCTAGCTTAATGGTTTCTACTATTACCATATGCTGTCTGAATCAACAATTCTATTGTTTGTTGACTATACCCCTGCAGAAGCAAAAGGTCGCTAATTCATATCCTACAGAATTTGGCCTTGTGAAGAGATTTTGGAAATATATATTGGGTCGCCAGGTTTGATATTTGTTTCAGTTTCTAAGTCTTAACATGATTTGTTGTAGCTTAAAAGAGTATTAGCATGATAGATTAACTTTTCCAATTATTCGTGGCCAGGGTTTACTTGGTGATATCTTGTGGGCATCCATTTCAAAGGATTCATTAGTTTCAGTTGCTCATATGTTAAAGCACTGTGACTTTTCTGTTAAAGGAAAGGTACAATTCAGCAAAACTAACCAGCAACACCTCCCCTCCTGCCCTTCTTCTCTATAATTTAAATCTTTCATAACTTACTGACATACGTATGTGATTTCTTCATGGTGCAGAGTCAATATAAGGATGAATTTGTCACTGCTGGTGGTGTTCCGCTTTCTGAGGTCTGTCTATCTCTCTCTCTCCCCCCTGACTCTCCTTTCTCTGATCTGATTCATATACACCATTTGAAGTTAACTATGTTTGTTGCTTTGGTGAAGATATCATTGAACACAATGGAAAGCAAAATTCAGCCACGCCTATTCTTTGCAGGGGAGGTAGTGATCATTCACTATATTTGTGTATTTTATCAAAAAATAAAGTTGACGCGTATCTTCATGCTGACTTGCTTGTGTTAGGTGATAAGTGCGTTTTACGCCATGTTCTTAATGTATTTTCACCCACATTTATACTTTGTTTGTGCCTTAGTATAGTCGTTTTTACTTATTTTAGAGTCAAGAGGGTTTTTCTGTAGAGTTGTGGCTACTAGCCGTTTTTATACAGAAAATTGCACTTAAATGATGAAAACCGTTTTTGGACTATCACTTGGACGTTTTATTATGATTCGTTATTTTGTTACCTTGTCAGTTTTGATGTATTTTGTTTAAATGTGCAGAAGACAGGTAAATACGCTTAACATATCGAGAATCATGATGAACGGACTCATGAATGACAACAAGTGAGGCCACGGAAAAGAGGAAACACTTTTGGACATTGTTTTGCTCTCGGACAGAATCTGCCAGAAAACGTACATCAACTTCAAAAATTCATATCTGGAGTTCCAGGAGGAGTTAGAAGGCGTGCCACATATGGAATCAAAGCTGTGTGTGTCTACTTTTCAACCCCATTTGGATCGCAGCAATCGGAGTTGAGACGAAGGAGTTATGAGTAAAACAGTGGACAGAGGTCAGGCTGCAAAACTGGGCAGAAACTGCCTAAGTTGTCTAACGAGTTTTGGGAGATGATTCTTCAACAAAAGGCTTCCCAAATTTGTCAAGAGATGTATCAAGACCTTAATGAAGTGTTAGGAAGCTGGACAAAAGAAGAAAATACGACGAAGCATCAAGGCAGCCATATTTTGGTTAAGTGTAAGGTTTCCCGGTCAAACCGGGAAAGCTGACCTTGCCGGACCTATCACTGGTTTTGACTGCCATCAAAGCCCAAGATTTCGTACATGAGGCCTACATGGATCCATAAACATGTAGGAAGGTCCAAGGAATCAGAAGATGGAGTCCAAATTCGGATACACAAGCTGCATTGAAGAAGGAATCATTGAGCAAATAGGAAAGAGAGTTAAAATAGGATTGCCTTTCCTTTGCCGATGCAGCTAGGGTTTCTCTATAGGTTTTCTGTATAAATAGGTCTGTTGTATGCCTATTTTAGAGTCCTTCAATTGTTTTAAGTTCTAGCAAGCCTAAACTCTACCTAAAAACCCTCCCTTACACAGCAAACACAAGCACAGCCGAACCATTCCTTGCCGCATAGCCATCTTTGCCGACTGCCTCCACTGCCATCTTCCACCAATTTTCCTTTCAACCTTGCCGAACCTTATTGGTAGGGTAAGGATGAAGACATCCATGGTTTGTGTTTGTATTTACTGTGTAAGAACTTTGAGTTTATTGATAAATATTTTCTGGTTTTTGGTTTTATATGATATGTGTGATTGTATGATCTTCTTTGTGACTTGATTATGATTGTACATGTTGTGTAACGGTTTAGTATGCATGTTAGGATTATTAAAGAAGTAAATAATCTGTGTTTATGTGTTTAGTAATTGTTAGGTTAATTAATCCTCACCTGATCATGTAATCGAACCCTAGGTTAATTCAAAGTACACGAGTTAGCTATTAGGGGGGAGTTTAATATGCCGTGGTATTCTAGGTCGAGTTGAGCGCAAAGACAACTCGGTTCTAGGTGCTGCATAGGGATGTTAGGGTGAGTGATTTGCATGGGTTCGAGGATGGGTGACGCCATTGCTAACGAGCATGTCTCCAACGACTCGTGGACGGTAAGTGTTGCTTGATTAGATTGAGCGCAAAGACAATTTAGTTAAGTAGTCACATAGTTTTTGGTTGAGCGCAAAGACAACCTTAAACACATGAGAAGTCTTAAGGGTTGGAATTAACTTGCAATTGTGAAAACATAGATAAAATAATTTAACCTTTCATAAGAATACTTGCATGCTAATCGGAGTTTATTTGTGAAGTGCTTACAACGTTGAAGTGACCAAACTTTGTAATTATTTGCCTTTGTTTTATTTTTTTTATTTTCTGCCGATTTCAATCCCCCATTTTATTCTTTATGTATATATTGTGTGAATATTTCTAATGACTTTGTTTTGCAGAATAAATTATTCCCTAGTGTCCCGGCTAGAACGATACCCTACTTACATGTACTACAACTATAGGGTTTTAAATTGCACTAACGTCATCTTTTGACAGGTCATTAGGTACTGAATGTTGATGGAATAACTGGTGGTTTCAATTTTCAGGTAATCTGTCGTATAACCAAAATGAAATATTACACAAATCTGCTGTCACTCCTGTTAGTATATAATTGTACTATGCTTAAATATCAATTTCAAATTTCCAGAGCTCTACTCTTAAAGAACTGCCTCCAAAGTCAGGAAGTGATGTTTTTGCGATAAAAATATGCGTTGCTTAAGATTTGGGATTTCATGGGCAAACATTCAACTCATAACAACCATTACTGTAGGCTTTTCCATGTAATATCTAGCTAAATCACTGTTTCAACTTTCTCCCCTGTTCTTTTTTGACCTTTTCAAGTATGTCACATGAGATTCTTTCTTTGGTAACCGATTTGCCTAGCATGGTGCATTAGTCAAAGAGGAAAAGTTGAAGTATCATTTTGTTTAACATCATGTCAACTGTTGGTCCTGCTTTCCGATTTAGAATTTCATATGTTTAAGAATGCATTTATGCTCATGCATTTACACTTACAAAAATCCCAAGTGGATTATCAAAACTAGCGAAGCATCACTATCTGTCATCTGTTATTAGTTTACTCGTTACTTAATTCTCTTTGGACTGTTTTCTTATGTTGCAGAATGCATGGTCTGGGGGATATATAGCAGGAACTAGTATCGGTAACCAAGCAGTTAGTGCTCAACTCGATGAGGCGAATTCAGTAAGCAATTTCTAGTGATGAAAATAGGAAGACTTAGGACGCAAGTATTTGCTAACAAGTGCTAACCTAGTATAGTTGGTTCAAATACTAAGCAGAGGGGTCAAGATTAAGAGGCAGTCATTTTTGAAGTACCTGTTTAACATCTGAACCCTCCTAACAATATTGTTGGCCGATCTTAATCATGAACAACAAACATGTCCGCCAACCAATAGACATCTCTGCATTCACAGAACTTGATTTCCAAAGGTGTCAAATCCATTGCCTATTCGTTGTGTATAAAGAGACATTAGCAGCCTCGGACTTGTTTACGGTATACATTCTACGGTTCTGCCAAACTTGCTTCCTACTATATACTTCATGCATAAACCATGCATGTTTCAAGTCTGTGTTCTACACTCTTCTTGTAGTTCAAACTACTGGACCTGTTCTAGGGTGCATGGCTGCATGCTATTGACTATGGCGACGATCACGTGTTGTTGGTGGCGACGGCGGCGGACTGGTCCTGCCACAGCTTCCGGCTACAGTACCAGAGCCGCGGAGGCAGGAGCCATTTCTTGCCGTTTTGACCACGTTGCCACCAGTGTTTGACCACGTTTTCAGTATCAATCTTTTTTTTCAACAAGTTCTCAGTATCAACCTTGGACTAGACTTGTAGCACTCAATTTGGAAAAGTCCGAAGGGCCCTTGACAAGCAAACAATAATAAAATCGACAAGGCTATGCTATGCTATCCACCCCTCTCATACTACTTTCTGCATATGGAAAGTCCCAATCTTATCATGAAAAGCAAAGCTTGGTTGTCCAATGTTTGCAAATCATGTGCCCACACGAAAATCTTAGATATAGATCAGCATTTAACAAGTGAACCATCTCATGGCCCCATATTTTCTCTATTCAAATATTTTTGGTAGGGCAAACGTACCGTACGTCCGGTTAATACTGTTTTTCTTTAATTCAATCAAACTACTGTATTTTACTTGACGCGTAAATGAATTATAACGATTAAATTTTATTTATAAATACTTAATAATTACAAAATAAAGAGATATATGAGTTTATGAATCAACCATGTTGATCGATACCGATTTATTTTCTCTCTCGTTATTAGTACTGGAACGTGAAGCAGGGATTGAAACAGTCGTTTCAATCCTCGAAGAACTGACAGAAAATTAACACAGAACACCAGATTTTTGACGCTGTGTAAAAACCTCAAAATAGAGGAAAAATCACAGTGGAGCACAAGCTCAGAAAACGAACTCAACTAGATGAATTTGTGTAGAGTCTTACAACCACTTTGTAAACCCTATACTATTACAAATCCCTATCTCTGCAGAACGTCTTCTTCTTCTTTCTTCAATTTCTACAATGATGTTCTCTCAACACACAAGAGAATCACAATCACACATAAACAAGTCCAACTCAACAAGGAACAGTTGAACTTGTATATTCAGATGAGCAGCGGAATGAACACAATTTCCTCTCAAACGCCAAGCGTGCAGAGCTAACCTTTTTCTCAATTTTTCGTCTCTTTTATACAGCAGCAATAACCTCACGCCAGCAACCCTAATCCCTGTCTCAAGAAGGAATTTACATCAGAGTTAAAGACCTTCCAAAAATAACAAGATATTGATCTATTTAAAAATATAAAAGAATATCCTATGTGAAAGGGATTTCTTTCCGGCACATGGCATATCTGCCCTAATATGAAAATGTCTACTTTCCTTTACCATACGCAAATCAATAAGTAATGAGATCCTAACCAAGGTAGGACTCAATTACATATGAGAAAATCCCTGACAATAAGAACTCTAGAAACAGTAAAATACTTGGTCAAATACCTAACAAAAACAATCACATGTATGCATATAGCAGATTACATCAATGACACAGGTCATGATGGTACCACAGTGCACGTTGCTTGTTTAATGGTATAGGAATGCCAATATAAAGTAGGTATACTAACAATCTCCCCCTTTGGCATTCCTATACAAAACACATGATAACATAGATGATGACAACTCCTTGTCTCCTTGCTTTCAATTTTCTGACCACATAAGCCTGAAACATATCCGCAAACTATCAATTGAAAAAGCAAGAGAATAGATAATCATATAAATATCAATTCTCCCCCTAAGCACAAGCACTATCTCTCCCCCTTTTTGTTTAGGAATCACAAAGGGACACCGAGGAGAGTGGCTATCTTTGGAGTAACATGTGTCCTTGAGCAGCGGAATCAAACTTTTAGCAACAAAACTGGATTTGACTTTGTCTCTTTGCCTACAATCTAAGTCACATTACCTGAAAACACTTTCAGCAACAAACCATGTGAAAAGCAAGAGAAATAGATGCAAATTAAGAGTCGCAAAGACACATATTATCAGATCATATTCCATATAGCAATAGGCAAGAACAGCTTCTCCTTGAGGATAACAATCTCCCCCTAAAATCAACGATTTTTGTTTTTCGTATGAATCACTCAAGCAAATATGGTCCAAGTATTAATACTCCCCCTAAGAGTGATCATGATATGAATAATGCAAGAATGAAATGCAAACACACACAATGAACTGGGTTATCTTCCATGAAATATCTGAAGAGGAGAAGCAAAGTAATCAACCAAGGTACAAGTCATAGCTTTATACATATAAAATAGATAGACTCAATTTTCATGTTTGACTCAATCGGCACAAACCTGTAAGCTAGAAGCATATGTTAATCAATCATGTACCTTGGGTGAAGTAAGTGAACAATCTTTGCTATGGGGCTAGAATCAACTCTGATGGTTAAATAAAATCAATCAAAAATATAACATTGCTGCCCCTTATAGCTCTTGAACTCATTATACATTCTCCATTTTTTTTTTTTTTTTTTTTTGCTTTTGAGCATGTCAACCATTTTTTATTTCAGAATTTGTGACCCATGTAGCAAGTAAAGTGCCAGCAACTCCCAAACCAGTTGGTTTTAGGGTACTAGATGTAACAAGGACATCCCTAACGGCACTTACCCGAGTCAAATTCTATGAACCACCATGATGACCAAGCCATTCCCGTTTCTCTCCCATAATCTTATATCGTTCATCACGACCAAGGCATGTTTACTTTGGAAATAGCTGGTCTATCTTCAAACCATTCCCGTTTCTCTCCCATAATCTTATATCGTTCGTCACGACCAAGACATGTTTACTTTGGGAATAGTCTCAATTAGCTCCATACAAACACAACAATTTTTTTTTTTTTTTTTTGGAGCAAACAAGCAATATCTCACACAAACACATCAAGAAATTCTTGTACCACCACAAACAAAAGAGAGTGTGCATGTGAAATTTTTCCAAAGCAACAATGATTATTTTATCATGCTCAAGATTACAAAATCATGTCAACCAATGTCAAAACCTGCAAACAAGTTTATCAATCTTATACATATAAAGCCATGACAACTAATTTGGTAATCTCAGATCAACTCACTCTTCCAGACAGTTCAGGATTGCAACCCAGCATGAATCCTTACGAAAACTGGAATGTATTTGTTCAATTTTTTTTTTTAACGCAGAAAAATAACCAGAAACAATGCGCCTAAACTATCATGATAATATACAATATGAATGCATGCAAAATATATTAAACTAAGGGAGAATACTAATACTTAGAGCACACTTCAAAGGTGCTTCTAAAGGATTCAACAACATGCATGACATTTATCAATTTATCATCAAACAAAGTTTATTTTTGGCTCAGAAAGTGACACAAAATCACAAGGAGAAACAATGTTTTTTGTTCACGTCATGTTCAACAAAAAGGCATATATATAAGTGATGAATCATTACTTACCTCAGATGCAACTTGTCTTTGAGTTCTAATGCTTTGTAACACAAGATTTGTCTAACATATAGACAGCAGCTGCAAACTAAGCCTCTTGTGGAGTGTTCGAGAGCAACAAGGTGGGAAATAATTTGCTTCGTCAGCCCATGTTCCAATTACTGTAACATTCTGAGTTAGCGCCGAACGACTAGGCTACCACATGGACGTGAAAGGTGACATTGCTAGCTTTCTGTACATATGTAGATCGCCTCTTAATTCCCAGCGGTTTGGAAGTTACGCCCCTACAAAGTTAGAGCAAAAACAAGAAATCTGCAGCAAAACTTGCAGAATGATCTTTACCCATTCAAAACTGAATTCCAGATGCTTCGCTGATTTAATAGAGGTGAAATTTGGGGAGCATGAAGTCGACATCTGGAGCTTCGATTCTATATATGGCACGCCTCATTTGGACCCCGGCAAGTACTCCCTGTTTTGTGTTTAAAGTGACACCACTGCACAATTTCGGCTTTCCTGAGCTGACATTGCTGCACTCAAACTGAAGTTTTGAGCTCATGAGAACTCGGAATCTGGCTCTGTCAAATGCACTGAAAAGTAGACTCATGGGGCTTTGGATCCATAAATTGTACGTTTTCTGCTTCCAAGTGAGCTCTGAAAGATGACCGTTCAAAGTGAACTGATCGACGAGGTAGAAAAACGGTTTCCATCAAAAAGTGATTTTCTCGAACTTTTCTCAACTACATGGCCTACACACAAACCAAAAACATAAAACCAAACAAAACATTAAGCAAATAAAGAGAAGAAAAAGAATAAGACAACGTCCCTTCTAAATTTGAAACTTTGAATGCGCAATCTCCCTCCTTCAATCATGACAACTCCTCTTCAAGGATAATCAGGAGGTTTCGGCCTTGAATCTACAAGATGGTTAGCAGATGCCACCAATGGTGCTTCTAGGTGATTCACCAACATGACCTTTTTCACCCAGATTTTCTTATGCTTCGACTTTTGCTTCTTTAGGATTGACACACGCTCTGCAATCCTCTTCAATGACATCATATGTTCTTTCAGCTTAGCTTGTAGCGACTCATTTGAATTTAACTTTGACATCTTCTTTCTCTGAGAGTTCCTACGAAGTAAATTGCACCTTGGACGAATGTGTCCCAATTTTCCACAAAAATGGCAGGTAGGAACAAAAGAGTTTGATGAATGTTCATACCTGGGCTGATGAACATGAGAACGAACATCAGTACTTACCTGAGCAGCTGGAGAAAAGGATGATCTTACACTTTGAGGACCTACTTCTGAAGATGCTTTACTTCTGTTCAGATCCTTTTCAAGAATTGACGCTTCATTGCAATTCTTCGTACAACCTTTTTTGACAAAAATTGTCTGCTTGGCTGACTTTCCACCAAAACCTAGCCCTTCTCTGTTGTTATGACTTTTTCCAAAACTGATCATTTTTGATAATTTGTCAGAGCTTGCCTCAAATTTTTCGAAACGTTCATGAGCTTTCATCACTTCGGCCTGCAATTTTTCATTTTCACAAGTTAATTCCACATTTAGCAGAATTTGACCCTTTAATTCTACCTGTAAGATTTTTATTTTATCATCCTTTTCACTATCAGCTTCTTGAGTGACCTGTAAAGATGCTTCATCCTGCAGTTTCTCAATCAAGTTAGTCCGTTCAATATTCCATTTATGTTGACAAGTTTCTAGAGATACCTCAAGCTTCTTTTTATCGTTCCTTGTTTTTTCTAGACTTGACTTCAGTTGATCATTCTCGCTTTGCACTTTAACTGTGGCGTTGTACAATTTGGTGTACATATCATTAGCTTCAAAAGAGATAAGACCATCTTCATCATCAGAACTTTCAGGATCAACATCTGATTCATCTTCATGGAAAGAGGAAACTAGAGCAAAGTGTTTCCCAGTTGATTGAGGTTCATCATCGCTGTCACTCCAAGTAGACTTCATGGCCCTGTTATTGTTAGCAAAAGACTTCCTGTTTCCACAATTAATAGCAATATGACCAATGCCACCACACTCATGACATTTAATGGAATTTCCTTGAAAATTTTTATTTTGAGAAAACTTAGTTTGATTCATACTTCTCTCATTTTTGTTTTCAGAAGAAAAAATTTTCTTTTGATTTTCAAAATTTCCAAGAGTACCGGAGGAAGAATTTTTGTTTTTCAAAAACTTTCTGAATTCTTTGGTAAGTAACTCAATATCAACAGGTTTACTATCATCAATGAAAACTTCTTTTTCTTTTCTTTTTACTGAAGATAAAGCTAGATTCTTTGTCCTTTTATTTGGCTTACCTATTCTCAGTTCATAGGCTTTGAGATTACTTACAAGTTCCTCCAGACGATATGTGTCCAAGTCATGAGATTCTTCAATGGCTGTCTGTTTTGGTTGAAATCTCAATGGTAGCGCCCTTAGAAATTTTTTCACAATTGTATCTTCTTCAATATCTGCCTCCAAGCTTTTACATTGGCTCACAACATCCATGAGTCTTGCATAGAATTCATCAATTGTTTCATCCTCCTCCATGGGCATCGTCCATAATTCTTGGATCACTCTCTGAAGCTTTAAACTCTTAAGTTTCTTGTTGCCTTCATGTGCCGTTTGCAACAAATCCCATGCTTCTTTAGCAGTTTTACAGTGGCTTATGCGTCTCCTCTCCTTCAAAGATAGTGCATGATAGAGACTATTTTTGGCTTTCTCATCAGCTGCATACCGACGAATTTCATCTTTATCCCATTCTTCATGCGGCTTCTCCACCACTTGCGGTTCAGATCCCTCCACTCCTTTACCTTTTGTTTTTGTGGGATGAGTCCACCCCTTCTCAATGACATACCAACAATAATCATCTTGAGCATAAAGAAATGCCTTCATCATAATCCTCCAATCCAAATAGTTTTCACCATCAAACCAAGGAGGAGTGTTGACTGCAGAACTGTTCATGTCACGTTCCATCTTCCCTTAAATCTTCTAGATGCTTCTAGAACCCGCTCTGGTACCACTTATTAGTACTGGAACGTGAAGTAGGGATTGAAACAGTCGTTTCAATCCTCGAAGAACTGACAGAAAATTAACACAGAACACCAGATTTTTGACGCTGTGTAAAAACCTCAAAATAGAGGAAAAATCACAGCGGAGCACAAGCTCAGAAAACGAACTCAACTAGATGAATTTGTGTAGAGTCTTACAACCACTTTGTAAACCCTATACTATTACAAATCCCTATCTCTGCAGAACGTCTTCTTCTTCTTTCTTCAATTTCTACAATGATGTTCTCTCAACACACAAGAGAATCACAATCACACATAAACAAGTCCAACTCAACAAGGAACAGTTGAACTTGTATATTCAGATGAGCAGCGGAATGAACACAATTTCCTCTCAAACGCCAAGCGTGCAGAGCTAACCTTTTTCTCAATTTTTCGTCTCTTTTATGCAGCAGCAATAACCTCACGCCAGCAACCCTAATCCCTGTCTCAAGAAGGAATTTACATCAGAGTTAAAGACCTTCCAAAAATAACAAGATATTGATCTATTTAAAACCATAAAAGAATATCCTATGTGAAAGGGATTTCTTTCCGGCACATGGCATATCTGCCCTAATATGAAAAGGTCTACTTTCCTTTACCATACGCAAATCAATAAGTAATGAGATCCTAACCAAGGTAGGACTCAATTACATATGAGAAAATCCCTGACAATAAGAACTCTAGAAACAGTAAAATACTTGGTCAAATACCTAACAAAAACAATCACATGTATGCATACAGCAGATTACATCAATGACACAGGTCATGATGGTACCACAGTGCACGTTGCTTGTTTAATGGTATAGGAATGCCAATATAAAGTAGGTATACTAACACTCGTTCCACTGGTCTTGAATCTATAATTATTTTTTATTTTAACGTTAACGTTAACGTTAATCCAATATACCCACTTGCCCATATCTGTCATAATTAAACTAACAAAAGAAATGGACCACCGTTTGGTCAGCCCAAACTGACCCCAAATCTGGACAGTGGAGGACACAACAACAGAGATGGCGAAAAGAATCCAAAACCTTTCCACGTCCCTTTTCCCTGCATATTCCAGAATCCAGGAATGTCTATCTCCTCATCTCTTTTTTATTTTTTTATTATTTATTTTTCCCCGAAAATCTCCTGCTCCACTCCTCCACTAGCTCCCTCTTGCCGTTAAAGCAAGCCACCCCGTGCTCTCTCTCTCTCTCTCTCATAATTTCTCGTGACGACTCGACTCAGCTCAACTCGCCCGAGTCCGCGTTCCCCGCCGAGTTTTCCGCGCCAGATAAGCTTCCCCACAGCACTCGCTGGCATGCCATATAAATAGCCACCGGTCCGAGTCGGCGGTGAGGTTTTTTGGATTGAAAACAGAGAGAGAAATGGAGACGAAGATTAAGATTGGGGTTTGTGTGATGGAAAAGAAGGTGAAATGCGGCTCCGAGGTTCTCCTTTTTTCGTTTTTTGTGTACGCAAAACTCCGATTCCGGCAATGTATGTGATTGCACTGAAACGTTTCCTATTCTCTGTGCGCAGGTGTTCTCGGCTCCGATGGGCCAGATTCTCGAGCGCCTTGAGAAATTTGGCGAGTTTGAGGTACTGGTGTTTTCGTTTTGAATCTGTAGTCCTAGTTTTGGTTCGGATTGAAATTTGTGAAAGATGAACGTGTATGAAGGATTTAGAGACTGTTTTGTGTTCTTTATAGTGTTTTTGATCGGATCATGATGCAAAAAGTCGTTTATAGTCTGTTTATTTGCTTTGTAGATTACGTATTTCGGAGATAAGGTTATTCTGAAAGATCCGGTGGAGAGGTGAGTTTTTATATATGATTTATGTGTTTTCGAGCATTTTGTGATTGCGAATAGTGTGAAATCTGTGTTGGTTGATGTGCATGGACTTCGGAGATGAACAGTTACTGGTGTTGTCAACTTGATGACTGTTGCAGTGAGTGAATTTTTAAGTGATTAATTTGTTTGTATGTTTCAGCTGGCCGATATGTGATTGCTTGATTGCCTTCCATTCGTCTGGCTATCCTCTGGAGAAGGCCGAAGCATATGCGAATTTAAGGAAGTAAGGTCTTACTCTTTCCATGTACAGATTCTATTTTGATTTATTTTTCGTATTTAATGATACATGCATGTATTTACTGTACACAAGAGTTTGTATATCAGTAAGGAACAGTATTTTCTGATTTTCTGTTCTTTCTATCCAGACCTTTTCTCGTAAACGAGTTGGAGCCGCAACACCTTCTTCATGACCGGACGAAGGTATATGAGGTATGTTTCTGAAATCTCATTGTATCAAAAGGTTATACCTCTCCTCTTTTGATGTTTCCTGATGATATTTGTTAGAAAATTACCATGTCATCATGTATGAACTTAATGGTTCTTTTCTCTTGGTCTGTTCTTGTGGTCAGTTACTGACAGTAGAAACCTTAGATTACCTTTGTATCTAGATCCAAGGTCAGAAAAAAACATAGAAATGTTTTGAGTAGATTTGTGTTCACTGTTGGATGCAGATCCAAGAGTGATTGAACAAGGTTACCTAGTAACTGACCTGGAGAACTCTACTGTTGATTTCTGTTCCCAGTGAGTATATTTTGTCTAAGAATGTCAAAAGCTGATGTATTACTTTGGTGCATTGCAGCGTCTTGAAATGTTTGGAATCCCTGTTCCGAGATATGCCCTTGTAAATAGAGAAAAACCATATCAAGAGCTCGACTATTTTGTTGAGGAAGAAGATTTTGTCGAGGTTCATGGTCAACGTTTCTGGAAGCCATTTGTGGAGAAGCCTGTTGATGGTCAGCTTTTTACTTCTGCTGATATATAAGTTATTGTGTCCAATCTGATTTTTTTCATCATTTATTTTGGTGCACAAGTATATATATATATTAGAGTTACGTTGTTCTCTGCAACTTCTCAATTCGACTCTGTTCAAGCTTCAAGTCAATTTTCATATGTTGCTTTTCAAATCAGAGATCCTGACACATGTGTTTACTTCTATGAAGGGGATGATCACAGTATAATGATATATTACCCTAGCTCGGCAGGTGGAGGAATGAAGGAGCTGTTTAGGAAGGTTTGTTGTAACTGCTTATTGCAGGATATAGCTGTAAAAGAGAGTTTATGTTTTTGTGCATGTGCATATGTGTGAAACAGAAAGTACTTGAAGCAAACTTAATAATCTACAAGAGTCTTGGTCTAGTTTTGCTTACTTTATTTGCATCTTTCTTCCGAAACCAAACTTACTCACTTTGTGGTCAAATGTATTTGCGGTTACTCTTGGCAATTGAACTGGAAAAACTGATTTTTAGTATGTATATATAGGTCAATGTTACCATTTATAAGTCATATATGGCTGTCAAGTAAAATATGACTACAGTGTTCAACCATCTGTTGCGTAATAATAGCATTTCAACTTGCAGATAATTCATAATTAGTTTGATATTGTGTTTACGAGTTCTAGTCTATATCTATCCTTAAATGTTTTTGTTGTCTGATTAGGTTGGTAACCGATCAAGTGAGTTCCATCCAGAGGTTAGAAGAGTGAGACGAGAAGGCTCTTATATATATGAGGAATTCATGCCGACTGGAGGAACAGATGTCAAGGTTGTACAATTTGGGTTTGCATTTGAGATCTTTCATTTCTTATTGAAGCTAATAAGACAATGAGGTTAATGGTTTTAAATAGAAAACTTCTCATAGAAAAGATCAAATGCACTTCCATTACTATTTTGCATCCCTACCTTTTTTTTCTTTCCGGATACTATAATAAAGGGTGACTTTTCAGTTACCATGCCTTGATACTTACAGGGAATGGCAGTTTTCATATAAACTGTTGAAAAGTATTGCTCGCTATTCTATGAGCACATATTTCCTGCTAAATTTTAGACATGCGCCAAGATATATAGCTTTTGTAATATGGAAGGAGTAAAACTTAACACGGGAATTGTAAGATGTTGCTCTCCTTGTCTACGATACGTCCTGCCATCATCATGCTCTTTTCTAAATGAATATGGGGGCTTTCTCTTGACCCTCAATCCCTTTCTGCTTTGTTTTATTCCCTTGGATTGTCAAATTAAAAATTAAAAATTTCTGGAGTTGTTATACTTATGCTAGGTTGACGAATTAATTTTCTCCGAGGTAGTTTCTGCAGATATTGCTATATATATGAAACCATTTTTCACTTTTGTTTCTCTAAGCGATTGTATCTTTTTGTCAAATAAACTAGGTGTACACGGTGGGCCCTGAATATGCACATGCTGAGGCAAGGAAATCTCCTGTTGTAGATGGTGTTGTCATGAGAAATCCTGATGGCAAGGAAGTAAGTACTACATCGGGTGGAATTAGATGCATACTTTGGTGAAATGATGCATTGCTAGTACTTAATGGGGGTGAAAAATGATGTTAACTTGTCAACTGATTTGACAGGTGAGATATCCAGTTTTACTGACACCTATGGAGAAGCAAATGGCAAGGGAGGTCTGCATTGCATTTAGGCAAGCGGTATGTAATTTAGATGTGGTATCCACTATTGTCACTTCTTCTGTCATGATATTCTCATTTTCTCTTTAACTTCTGTCATACTTTGGTTTCATTGTCAAATTCGTTCACCGCTTGCAGGTTTGTGGGTTCGATCTTTTGCGTTGTGAGGGACGCTCCTATGTCTGTGATGTGAATGGATGGAGTTTTGTTAAGAATTCCTACAAGTAATGTTTAATGTTATCTTTTTTAGTTATTTGGTTGATGAAGGTGTTATAATAATGATTTTCTACTGTTTTGTCAGTTTTCATAAATACTTGGTTCATTTTTCTGAATGCAATATGAGAAAATTCATGAGGAGAACAACATAAGCAAACCGTAAAAGAGTTTAAAGATGATATTTCAACTATAACTAAAGTAACTCTTGGTTTGTTTAGTTCGATATATCCAATGGCTTTTCCATAACCATTTCTTGACAAATTCAGATTAAAGTAACTAAAGTAACCATTTCTTGACAAATTCAGCTTAAAGTTGATATTTCAACTATAACTAAAGTAACTCTTGGTTTGTTTAGTTCGATATATCCAATTGTTTTTCCATAACCATTTCTTGACAAATTCAGATTTCTATTTCTTATAAGATTTAAAGTTGTTTTTATTTCATTTTATTTAGCTAACCACATAACTTTTCCAAATGGCTTGTTTGTTGTGTGATCTTATTCAATCTTTAGTTCCCAAGCAACAATGTTCAACCTTGACAATATTACTTTTTGTTTTTGGAAATACAGGTATTATGATGATGCTGCTTGTGTGCTCAGGAAAATATTTTTAGATGCTAAAGCTCCGCATCTGTCTTCTGTAATTCCACCAACTTTACCATGGAAAACCAATGAGCCAAGCCAACCTTCTGAGGGGCTAACTCGCGTAGGAAGTGGAATCATTGGGACATTTGGGCAGGCTGAGGAACTACGTTGTGTAATTGCCATTATTCGTCACTACGTATTCCTCTCAGTTTTTTTTAACCTCCTTTAATTTAATTTCTTATTTTCCCTTCATGCCTCTGTTTTTCTCTGGCAGTGGTGATAGAACTCCCAAACAGAAAGTAAAGCTGAAGGTTACCGAGGAAAAGCTTTTAAACTTGATGTTAAAGTACAATGGGGGCCGACCTAGATCTGAGGTGATCTTGTTTTACACATTTTTTCTGTTCTTTCACTTGACATCATAAAAACTGACCATTGGTGTTGGTTCTCTTTGTAGACAAAACTGAAAAGCGCTATCCAATTGCAAGATTTGTTGGATGCGACACGGATGCTTGTACCTCGTTCTAGGTATCAATTTTCACATTAAATGAATAGCTTGATTAGAAGATGTATTTGCTAGCTGGATCTTTTATCAAAACACTACAAGACTTGTTTGTTGACTCTTTACATTGTCTAGACCAGATCGAGAAAGTGACAGTGAGGCAGAAGACATTGAGCATGCTGAAAAGCTTCGCCAAGTGAAAGCAGTACTCGAGGAGGTAGTTTAATCTCAATTGGATTTGTCAGTTTTTAATGATCTTGGTACCCCTTAGTTCATCCTTGAATCACATTTTATTGTTACGGGGTTCATTAGTATCTGGGGAATTTCTTATAATTTATTACTTCTGTGGCTCGTTTCCTCATGCCATTGGCAACAAAAAGTGATATGCCTACTTTCACCCAAAGAAGTGGATTATTCACTGTTGTTGTTGAAATTTGTTATTTATGTTTTTTTTTTCCGGCAATTCATTGTTTTGTTGAATCTGCAGTATGTTCATACGAGAGTGATTTGTTTTTCTTTTCATATGAGTTATGTTATGTGATTTATATGGTCTAGAGAAAGTATGTCTTGAATCTTGATGCATACTGAAATAGGCACACACACACACACACACACACACACACACACACACACATATATATATGTATCTTCTTTACTATGTTAATAATATTTTACTATGTAATAATATTTGACATCTGTGACACTGCTATATGGTTATAATCATATTCTGCTTTCATGCATATGTTTATCAAGGGGGGACATTTCTCTGGCATTTATAGGAAAGTTCAGCTAAAGCCGCTGAAGTGGGTTAAAGTTACAAAAAGTAATGGTGAAGGTGAGGAAGAACGCCCTGTTGAAGCTTTGATGGTTCTCAAGTATGGGGGTGTCCTTACACACGCTGGCAGAAAGCAGGTATCTATTAATTTATTTATCATTCATTTGTTTGTTCAATAATCCACAGTTAGTATACTCAGTTTTATCATTGTGTCTAACAAGACATTTTGGAGAACCCTCATTATAGAGGCATACGTATTATTATTATGTTTCATTTTTCTTACGCTCACTAATTTTAAACTGTCACTTGTTGCAGGCTGAGGAGCTGGGCAGATATTTTCGGAATAACATGTATCCAGGTGACAGTGGCAGTTCTTTTCATCTTATTTGTATAAAACTTTGTTTTGCTCTTCAGTGGACATAATATACATCAATATCTGATTTTCCTTTATATTCCCTTAATTGTTTACTAGTCTAAATGGGTATTTGAACTTTTAAGAATTAAAAAAAAAAAAAATCTGTTTCAAGTGTTGTGGATGTGCTAGACGGTCTTATTTACATTGCATAAAATTCAAAGATTGCAAGGTTACTCATGATGCAACTTTAGTTATGTATTTTTCTTGGCTACTCATGATGAATTTTTACACAATTTCAGGTGAAGGAACTGGCCTGCTTCGCCTCCATAGCACCTATCGCCATGATCTTAAAATCTACAGCTCTGATGAGGGTCGTGTGCAGGTATAACCTCACCAGTGCTCACTATTTTATTGGTGTGTTACATTATTTACAAAAGTTTTGTTTGTAGATGTCTGCAGCTGCATTTGCCAAAGGCCTACTTGATCTAGAAGGGCAGCTAACACCAATCCTGGTAAGGCTTTTCAACATTTTTGGTACTCCTTTAGGAAATTGAGTTTGCATGACTGATTGTATTCCCTCTTTTTAGGTTTCTCTTGTTAGCAAGGACTCCTCTATGTTGGATGGACTTGAAAATGCAAGTGTTGAGATGGAGGAAGCAAAGGTTTGTCTTGTTTTTTCACAGGCTAGGGGGAAATCGGGAATATTGATAGTTGTAATTTGGGAAGCTTCTATTATGATAATAAATTGAGAAATATTTGCAGGCTAGGTTGAATGAGATCATAACTTCTGGTGTAAAGCCAGCACAAAGCAATGGAACATCTCCTTGGATGTCTGATGGAGGTGGACTGCCTTCCAATGCTTTGGAGCTTCTACCAAAATTGGTAACTACGTTTGATTTTCTCATCTACATATTGTATATATTAGCATGATAATGTGTAAATTCCAAGCTGTTACAAATGTTAGAAAATATATATATATAAGTAATAAAATGTAGGTAAGCTTTTTATCATCCTGGCATTGACTTCTAAATCCACTAGAGTTCAGTCACCAAGTATGGAATGGACTGTTATATATGCTTATGAAACTGTAATATGGATTGTATTCTTAGTTTCCTACTATTGTTTCATCAAAGAGAGGGGATTGAACTATAGAGTTTAACTGGGACGCGTTACCACCAATTAATGAAAAATCATCTAATAAGAAAAGGGAAAAAAGAACAATCACCTCGTCCCACCCATCTCAGTCCAATCAGTAAGCAACAAAACCCATTTATCTTTGTTGAATGGAAAAGGAACAATAAATAGTTTGAAGCAACTTTCACATCTTTTATTCCTTCTTCAGTTAGAGATCCTCTCTCCCCTTTGCTCTCCCAGAACTACATTCACATAGCAATCTTCAGATGAACTGTCTTAGTGCTATATATTGAACCTAAATACAAAACTTGCACTCACTTCTAGCCTAGTTGTGCAATGGTTTCAATCTGTTCTTTTCCATATTCTAACAATTATTTGATTGCTATTGTCATATTGCAACATTTTCTGCATAAGCTTGCAATATAATCCATTGCACTATACTATATGTTTCTTAATGTCTCTTACATATTGTGTAGGTTACGTTAACTAAGAATGTCACTGAACAAGTGAGACAGCTAGCCAAAGATGAAGATGAGGAACTTATGACAAGCTCATATGATGTGATACTTCCTTATGACCAAGCAAAGGCCCTTGGTAAGACTAATATTGACGTTGATCGTATTGCTGCTGGATTACCCTGTGGTAGCGAGGGATTCCTTTTGATGTATGCTCGTTGGAGAAAGCTTGTAAGGGACTTGTACAATGAACGAAAAGAGTAAGTGCTACTATCTTTTTCTATTTGAATGTGGTTTTCTTTAAATAATTTCATCTATTCATTCCTTTTTATTGAAGGATCTTCATCTTTTGTTTAGAACATGCAAGGATATTTGACATTCTGAATCTCTGCTTTGCATCAAAACGGTGTTAAATTGGCATATGACCTTTCAAATTCTTGGAATTCATTGTACCTGTCAAATGGCATTAGTGAAAGAACTTGTGTTTAAGAAAGAATGAATGCTGAAAATAAGTTGTAAGTTAACAATGAGACAAATAAATAATAATGTTGACATGTGAATTTACTGATGAATCTCTCGCATCGTTTACTGGCAGACGGTTCGACCTAACACAAATTCCAGACGTTTATGACTCCTGCAAGTAAGTTGTCAATTTAGATTGTATACCAAATTTATTCAATAGCTATTAGTTGTATTTGACTACATTGATCATCACTGTCTTCAAACTATTAAATGGATTTGAAACCCAATTTTACTACAAACTGAGTTTTGAGGATCCTTGTTCATGATCATGTTAACACTATGGTTCTTATATTTGCTTATTAAGTTATAAATCAAATTCATCAATTAATTACTGGCCTGTGCCATTATGGTCTTGTAATAATATTGGGCTGTCTATGTACTGAGTAATATTTTATGTATATTATTTGTTGCCACGTGACAGATATGATCTTCTACACAATGGGCATCTGAAGTTAGATGGGCTGGATGAACTCTTCAAAGTTGCCCAGGTACAGGAATTTGGAGATGATGATGATAGCTGTCCACTAGACATGTTGTCCCTTAACTTATTTCCAGCTATCTGTCTTTTATTGTTTTGCCTTGGCTATAGAAAAAGATCATTCTCCTTTCATTAGAAAAAAAACTCGCCAATTTCCGTCAGAAATGTTTGAGTATAAGTTTTTACAGGAAATGAACATCCTTTAATCATATAAAGAATACGTGGGTATATATCAGTATATCACAGTCAGCCCAAGTCATTTTATGTGTTGTAATTGCAGTTACTTGCTGATGGTGTCATCCCAAATGAATATGGCATTAATCCAGCACAGAAGCTCAAGATTGGTTCAAAGGTATGCTGCCAGGATTTCCCTTTCAGAATACTTTTTACGTAAGCAGAAAGAAAAAGAAAATTGAATCATGTTGTTGCAGCCGTAGACAGTATATGCACATAGAATTCTTGTTTCTGGCATTTTGAAGTCACTTGATGGTTATGTCTTTTAGGGAAATAGAGGAATCCATACAAATACCCTTTTTTCTCATCAAGTAATTAATTGGCTTCTTGTGACCTCTTTAGATACCTCGTCCATTAGATCAAAATAATGTTTTACTTTCTATTGATATGCCATATTCTTTGTCTTTTCATTCAGATTGCTCGCCGTTTACTGGGTAAAATAATGATTGATCTGAGGAATACTCGTGAAGAAGCCATCAGCGTTGCAGAACCAAAGAGTACTCAGGATGACCCTTTGAAGTTAACAAATTCGGAGAAGGATGAAAAGGAATTCCACACAAAGCTTAATGTGAAGAATGATGACAAAAAATCTAGCATAATTGATATACCAAAGCTTTACAATAAGAATGAAGATGTGAGAAGATCTAGTATATCAAGTGACAGATCAATGGATCAGGAGGAGGATGAAGATAAAGAGATCAAATATCGTTTGGACCCAAAGTAAATATATGACCCTTTCTATTTGTTACTAGCCATTTATCTTTTCTAAATTTTTTTTTAATATTAAGAAAATTTCATCCTTGTTGCCTCAGGTATGCAAATGTTAGAACACCTGAACTTCATGTTCGAACGCGCCTTTACTTTACATCAGTGAGTAACATATCTTCCTCTCCAGTTCTATATCTGATCATAGTTATTCTTGTAAGTTAATTTGAACTTTTGGATTGATAGGAATCTCATATCCATTCTCTAATGAATGTTCTCCGCTACTGCAACCTGGATGAGTCCCTTGAAGGAGAGGATGGCCTTATTTGTGAAAGTGCTTTGGAGCGTTTATACAACACTAAAGAGCTTGACTACATGAGTTATATAGTACTGAGAATGTTTGAGAACACAGAAGTAAGTAATCTAGTTTCCCTTGTTGATGTTTGAGAACACATAAGACTCATCTAGATTTACCGGTTAAATATGCCAGAGTAGTGTTAGTATTTATTTGGACAGGTTATGCTTAAATACTTTTTACACTGAAATTGCAGGTAGCCTTAGAAGACCCAAAACGATTTCGTGTAGAAATGACCTTTAGTCGTGGTGCAGATCTATCACCATTGGAGGTAATGCATTATCGAGTATACAAATGAATAGAAATAAGTTGTGTGATTTGTGTCCTAAGAAGTAAATTGTGCGAGTTGGCTTTGCTCTTCAGAAAACTAAGTTGTGTGTTTTCTTTCACTTGGCAGAAAAATGGCAGTGAGGCTGCTTCGTTGCATCAAGAGCACACACTACCAATAAATGGTCCAGAGAGGTTGCAGGAAGTGGGCTCATGTCTCACGTTAGATAAAATGGAGAAAATGATTCGGTCATTTGCTATGCCAGCAGAAGATTTTCCTCCATCAACTCCAGCAGGATTCTCGGGTTATTTTTTGAAGAGTGCAGCAGTGCTAGAGCGCCTGGTAAATCTCTGGCCTTTCCATAAGCATGCTAATTCTAACGGAAAGTAGCAAATACCTCGCTCCCTACCACCACCCTTTTCCCTTTATTTTCACCTTCTTTTGTTGTTTTCATCTCTCTTCGCAACTTTGGCTGGTTGAACAACCGAGGTCGGTTTTGAGAACTTGTAAAGAAATTTTGAAAGCCTGAAAAGGAAAAATGTTGGTGTAAGGTAAATTTTTTTTCCCCCTGAGGTATTATTATTAGGATAAGTTTTTTTTTTTTTTAAAAAAAAAAGTGTAATCACCACTTTTTAGAGGTGGGGTGGAGCATGTCCTCACATAGTTCAACCCAAATCTCATCTCACCAACCAAAGCAATGCATGTATATAAGATTGAGATGCCATGCAATACATATAATAAGTGAGACTGGAGTGGAGGAGTGCTTTAGAATGAGGTAGAAGTCTATTCGTGGTTGGGAGAAAGATGGAGATGAAGTATGACTCAATTGCATTGCCGGGAAGAATGTGGAAAAAGCTCTCCTTGATTTTCCCCTCTTCTTATTCACCTTATACTTTAGATGCTTCCAGTTCCATCCCTAAGGGAGGCAATGTGTCAATCGTGCAAAATCCCACCATGGAATGTAAAGGATAGTCATTCCCATAGTGATCTGTAGTTTTCTTAACGAAGAGAATTGGAGAGCAATGGGTGATTGGTGAAACCATAACCATTACTAACGACTGATGAAAGACATGTCACACCATATTCATTCCCATTTGGTATTTTTTGGCTATTGTGTACGTCTGTGATTCTACCAAATTGCAAAGAGATGTGCTCAAAGTTGAGTTTCAGACCAGTCACCAAACTAGTGACATGGATTGAGATGAGCTACAATGTTTTTATTCAATAGGTCAAGACTCGTGTGGAGGATTTCTCTTGTTTTTTGAGTGGTCTGAAACTCTCATTGCAAGTCATAATTGGATGAGAATGACATAACAAGTTAACAACACAACTAGCTAGGAATACAAAAACAAATTGTGCAAGAAAAGATATTATTGGACTCAGATAATCCAAATATGCAATTTACAACACGAAAGTTGGATACGTAAAGAATTACCCAATAAACGAGCATGACTCATACACTGAGCCACATAATATTATCTTGACCAAGTTCCAAGATTTCATGGGAACCATATCTGGATGTTTTCCATTCTCTCTATCATGAATGGTAGTACAGTAGTAGCATCACGTCAACATCGGTATACGCTCTGTGCTGTAACAAAAAGATAAGAAGAAATGTAAACTCCAGGCTGCGGAACAAGAATTTCTTTTCTTAAGCATCCAAAAAAGCTCTCCATCGTCAAACAAGACTAGTAGCTTCTACACAACATCGAACACCTGTAAAACCATATGTTCTTATATGCAACAATGGAAGAATGTAACACACTAGTCAGTGCCCGCCAAGTACCCTATACTTGATAAACGCTTGCCGCTTGCTTAAAAGCTATGAATGTTCAGTGACTAACCAACTACAAACAAAGTTGCATCAGTAACCGAGAGAGACTTGAGTGCTCCATTTTCTCTCTAGCTGGTTCTCTGTGTAATTTTTGTACCACTGAGCACTTTTGCAGAGGGTCCGAGATGGATGAGAAAGCCGAAGGGTTAGAGGTGGTGGTGAAGGAGGCTGTGGATTTGGTACCAAAATAGAGTATCACCTTTTTTTTCTTTCTTTCAGGTTTTGTTGGTTTTGCGTAATTGAATTCTGAAGTGACTGGTTTGGTTTCAGGAGCACGTACCTATTGAAGAGGTATTCCTAACCTTGAGGTGTGACGAACATGGACTCACATATGAGGCTGCTCAGCAGAGGCTGGCCCTTTTTGGGTACAACAAGCTTGAGGAGAAGAAGGTACTGCCTTTTGTTTCTATGTTTCCTTGGAGTCTATCTAGGAGAAAACTTTGTTTCTTTTCAAAAATCTTGTGGAATTATTTGGCCTAAACTACTTGGTAATATTGAAACCTTTTGGGGTTTTGGTTGGTTTTATACCACAGGAAAGTAAGGTTCTCAAGTTCTTAGGGTTTATGTGGAATCCTCTCTCATGGGTGATGGAAGCTGCAGCTATCATGGCCATTGCTCTTGCTAATGGAGGAGTAAGTTTTTTTTTTTTTTTTTTCATTTCTTTTTTAGTGATTACTTTGGCTCTTTCTATATTCTTTGCTAGCCGACGTTGTAATGAAAGAAATAATAAAAGAATTTGGTTGGTTTGGCTTCTGTAGGGAAAGCCTCCAGATTGGCAAGATTTTGTAGGGATCATTACCCTGCTTGTCATCAATTCAACTATAAGTTTTATTGAAGAGAACAACGCTGGAAATGCTGCTGCTGCTCTCATGGCTCGTCTCGCTCCCACAGCCAAGGTTTCTAACCCAATATCCTATGCTTGTGTAGTTGTGTTGGCTTTCATCTTCTCCCTGTAGCTATTTAGAGTTGTATATAGTTTTTATACTTTATAGTCTTGATGAACATGCATGTCATGGCTGTTTTAGCACATTATCTGATTGTAATGTTGGTTAGGTTCTTCGAGATGGGAAGTGGATCGAGGAGGATGCTTCCATTCTTGTTCCTGGTGATATAATCAGCATTAAACTTGGAGACATTCTTCCAGCAGATGCCCGTCTCCTCGATGGTGATCCATTGAAAATTGATCAGGTGCTTTAGCAATCACACTTTCGCAAAACTATTTGATTAAATGGAGCTGTTTAGTCTAATTCTTTGCATTTGGTCTTTGAAGTCATCACTTACCGGTGAGTCACTTCCTGTGACCAAAAGCCCTGGTGACAGTGTGTATTCTGGTTCTACATGCAAACAAGGAGAGATTGAAGCGGTGGTCATCGCCACTGGTGTTCATACCTTTTTCGGCAAGGCTGCGCACCTTGTCGATAGCACGAATCAACAGGGTCATTTTCAACAGGTGTGCTTGCACTAGGATGATTTATTTTCTCTCGAGTCTAAAGTATAAACTTTAACTGAAGAGTTTGATATAGTGGGAATCGGATTCAGTTTCTCTTGTTTTCCATATGCTATGTAGGTCTTGACTGCAATTGGGAATTTCTGTATATGTTCCATCGCTGTGGGAATGATCATAGAGATCATAGTCATGTACCCAATTCAACACCGGAGTTACCGCCCTGGTATTGACAACCTGCTTGTGCTACTTATTGGAGGAATTCCCATTGCCATGCCCACAGTTTTATCTGTGACAATGGCTATTGGTTCCCATCGGTTGGCGGAGCAGGTTAGTTGCAGTAACTTCTCAATTTGCTACTTGCTTGTCAAGCCAAGGAAGGTTAGAATTACAGCTAATATAAATGTTGCAGGGTGCTATCACTAAACGGATGACGGCAATTGAAGAAATGGCAGGCATGGATGTTCTATGCAGTGACAAAACTGGGACACTGACATTGAATAAGCTTACAGTTGACAAGACTCTTTTAGAGGTTTGCTGGTGTTGTAGTTGTTACTTGTTAGGTTCTTAGCTTTCTTATATAGCTGTATTGCAATACCTGTTCCAACTTCTTTCTTGAATTTATTTGTTTAGGTCTTTGTTAAAGGGGTGGACGTAGATACTGTTGTTCTAATGGCAGCTCGAGCATCCCGGATTGAAAATCAAGATGCAATAGATGCTGCTATTGTGGGAATGTTGGCCGATCCAAAGGAGGTATGATGACACACATTGTTGGTGAATACCAACAATGTTACCGGAACTTTCTCCAGTATTAGATTTTCTGTATCTGTTTTTTCATGTGCTAAGCCTACTCATTTCTTCTTTGGACTATCAAATAGGCGAGAGCCAACATTCGAGAGGTGCACTTCCTTCCGTTCAACCCAACTGACAAGCGAACAGCTCTTACATATATTGACCTTGAAGGTAAAATGCATCGTGTCAGCAAAGGTGCACCAGAACAGGTATGAAAAGATCAGCTACTATAAAATAGTCTGGTTTGATGATTTCCCAGCTAATTGTAGTAATTCATGCCTGTGGTTTGATTATTAGATTTTGAATCTTGTGCACAATAAATCAGAGTTAGAACGCAAAGTTCATGTTATGATTGATAAGTACGCAGAGCGAGGATTAAGATCCCTAGCAGTAGCATACCAGGTAATGTTAGTTATCTTGTCATGTCTAGTATATATTGTATGTTATGTTCTTTATGGCTATTTATTTGCCTCCTTTTATAACTATGAACAGGAAGTTCCAGAGGGAAGGAAGGAGAGCCTTGGAGGGCCTTGGCAATTCATTGCGCTGGTGCCTTTGTTTGATCCTCCTCGACATGACAGTGCAGAGACGATTCAGAGGGCATTGAATCTTGGTGTGAATGTTAAGATGATTACAGGTGATCAGCTTGCAATAGCAAAGGAGACAGGACGTCGTCTGGGTATGGGAACAAACATGTACCCTTCATCAGCTCTTTTGGGACAGAAAAAGGACGAATCAGTTGCGGGTTTGCCAGTTGATGAGCTTATTGAAAAAGCTGATGGGTTTGCTGGAGTTTTCCCTGGTACTCTTTTCCTCTCCTCTTTAGTTTTCAGTTATCTTCAACTGGGATAGATAGTTTATTACTAAGCTAAGCTGACATAAAAATTGCTTCAGAGCACAAGTATGAGATTGTGAAGCGTTTGCAAGCAAAAGGACATATATGTGGGATGACTGGTGATGGAGTTAATGATGCTCCTGCTCTTAAAAAAGCTGATATTGGCATAGCTGTTGCTGATGCAGCTGATGCAGCTCGAAGTGCTTCTGACATTGTACTCACAGAACCTGGCCTTAGTGTCATCATAAGCGCTGTACTAACTAGTCGAGCAATATTCCAGAGAATGAAAAATTACACGGTAAGCCTCGGTTCAGAATGTGCCAAAATCGATCAATACTTGACTGGTAATACCATCTCGTATCAAGTAATTAACTTAACCTGTTTCTGTTGCAGATATATGCTGTTTCCATTACAATCCGTATTGTGGTTAGTTGATATCTTGCACCTTTGCAAGCTATGCTCCTTGTGTAATGGAAAAAAAATCAACATTGACATGAGTTTACTTAATCTCGTATTTGACAGCTTGGTTTCATGCTACTGGCACTCATATGGCACTTCGACTTTCCACCCTTCATGGTTCTGATCATTGCTATTCTCAATGATGGTTTGTATTCACCTTTTACATATGACTTCTTGGAGTTTCCAATGAATTTACACATGTACCTTTCCTAAATACTTAATGAATGCCAACATATGTATGGCATTTCTTCAGGTACTATAATGACAATTTCAAAGGATAGAGTGAAACCCTCTCCTATGCCAGACAGTTGGAAACTAGCGGAGATCTTTGCCACCGGTATCATCCTGGGTACTTACTTAGCAGTTATGACGGTCATTTTCTTTTGGGCAGCATACGATACAGACTTCTTCCCTGTAAGTGTGATTTTCTTGTTCCTATGTGGATATTGCTAATTATGTTATATGGGTGTTTTCTAGACTTGGTTTCTCTCTAACACTTAACTTTGTCATTTCCAGCGTCACTTTGGGGTTCCAAGCCTTCATAGAAAGGATAATGACAGCTATAGGAAGCTTGCTGCTGCAGTGTACCTGCAAGTGAGTACCATCAGTCAGGCTCTCATATTCGTCACCCGGGCACGTAGTTGGTCTATTCTCGAGCGACCTGGTCTTTTACTTGTAGCAGCTTTTGTTATTGCTCAGCTGGTGGGTGAAAGTTTTGGTACTATTATTTTGGTACTTGAATATTTTGATTATATTGGGAAAAGATCAGTTCATCAATGCTAAATCTCCATCCTGAGCAGATTGCTACACTCATTGCTGTCTATGCCGATTGGAGTTTCGCGGCGATAGAGGGAATTGGGTGGGGTTGGGCTGGTGTGGTTTGGTTATATAATCTCGTCTTCTATCTTCCACTTGATATCCTCAAGTTCATCATCCGATACGCACTGAGTGGGAGAGCCTGGGATCTCGTATTTGAGCAGAGGGTATGTAGGATAGGAGCATTATCACTCTAGTTTACTACTCTTTCTGTTTAATTTTTAATTTGCAATTCTTTGCTTTGCAGATTGCCTTCACAAGAAAGAAGCATTTCGGAAAGGAAGAAAGGGAGCTTAGATGGGCACACGCGCAGAGGACTCTCCACGGTCTGCAACCGCCGGACAGCAAAAAGTTTGGTGAACGCAGTTCTTACACAGAACTTAATCAGATGGCTGAAGAGGCAAAAAGACGTGCAGAAATTGCCAGGTACTACATTTTCTATATTCTATTCATTTAAGCTTTCAAAACATAACAAGTGTGATGAAGAGGCAAAAACATGGCATTTTTGCAGGCTGAGGGAGTTCGGCACCCTGAAAGGGCATGTCGAATCAGTGGTGAGGAAGAAGGGCCTGGACATCGACACAATTCAGCAATCATACACTGTCTAAGATCCAATTCAGCAATCATACACTGTCTAAGATGCGATTAATTTAGCTTATGGTTTGCAGTAGGACATAGTGTTTGCTTAAACATAGAATCATGTAACAAGTATGCAGTATGCTTATCCTCGTTTGTGTTTCATGGAATTAAGGGCTTGGGAAAGGAAAGTTGTTACTTTCCTATGGAAAAGAAACAACTTTCCTTTAAGACAGGAAAATATGTGGGAAATTCAGTCCTTCCATCCTCCAAAGGATTCACTTTCCTTTCTACTTTCCCAACATTAAATGTGCATTAATTACATAGTTTAAATATATTTATATCCTTACTGAATTTTTTTGTTAAGAATTTTATCTGTGAAACTTGTCTAACTATATATTTTAATATATATGAGGACATAAATGAGATTTCAATATAACTTAGTTTCCTTTCCTTGCACAAACCAAACATCAAAATGGAAACAAACACATGTTTTCTCATTGATTTCCCAACGTTTGTTGTTTGCAGCAAACAACAGAAAGGAATATAAGTTTCCCACTAATTTTCCTTTCCCGTGGGAAATACTAAGGAACGAATTTCTTTTCCTTAGTAATGCCACAAAAACTTATAATAAGTTTTTTTTTTTAAATCAAACCGAGAAATCTGGTAACAATTAGTAAATCACAAACTTAGAAGCAGTGAAATGAAAACTTAGCTTTATTCAGAATCAGCGGTGCTTCTCAACCTTCTTCTCAAGTTCATCTTTCTTGGCACCAACAACCCGATCCACCTCCTTCCCATTCTTCAAAAGCACAAAGGTCGGCATTGCCTGCACCCCAAACTCTTGAGACACTTCCTGTTTTCAGCCAAATCGAAACAAAACAATCAACATCCAAACTTGATCGCACCATCAAAAAACTTATAAATATCGAATCACGATGACGATAGAGTGAAACTGAACGTACAGATAGCTCGTCGACGTCGATCTTGGCGAAGTCAACGTCGGTGAACTTCTCCGCCATGGCGTGGATGGCCGGCTCAATGAACTTGCAGGGCCCGCACCACGACGCCGAGAAATCGATCACCTGCTTCACATAGCCAGCATTTCAAACTCAGATCCCTAATTTCAGAAGTCTTGAAGCTCAATTAGTAATTAGAGAAGAAGAAAGAAGTACCAGTTTGGAGGTGTGCTTGAATTCCTTCAAGTGGAGCTGCCACCTGGCAGCCGAGTGAAACGACGTCACTCGAGACTTCTCCGATGACTCCGCCGAGTCATCTGCCGCCGCCGGCTCTGCTCCAAGCAAGTTTGACAGAAACGATCCCATCCTTTCTTCTCTCTTTTTCTTCTTCTTCTTCACTCTCTCTACAAAGTCAATTCTAATTCACAGTGTGTATATGGTAGGTAAAAGCCCAAATAAATTTGTTTTGTTGGTTGTCTTGGGCCGGCCTGTTGGATCTCTATTAAAAAACCCTCAATCTATCCTTTACAGATATCAATTCTGCAGTGAGAGGCCACGCGCCTATTGTCGCTCGAGCTGTCTCCAACGGACGAAAAGCAATCTCGTGAGAGCAGTGGAATTTGAGATTCAAAAGGTTGTAGAGGATGCAAATGAAGAGGTTTCGACTTATATTCTAGAACTTAAAAGGTTTAGCTGCGAGATTGCGAAGTGATCTCGAGGAAGAGAAAATGAGGGAGTTGCATGCGAATGATGCATTTTTGGCAGCGAAAGATGCACTGTTGGCATTGAAGGTTGCATAATTGGCGAATACACGAGAGAAGCTGAAGGCATACAAAGCCGTCGGTGGGAATACTGAAGTTGGTGTCGAAGCCATTAATGATGTGCGTGAATTGATGGGTAACGAGAAGCTTAGTGCCAAGGAATGGCTACTTTTCATCATCAAAATCCTGATCGAGTTCTACGTTTCTATTGCTGAGCCGCTTGCGGCATATTTGAAGAAGGATTGGTTGAAGTGGAGTGGATCAGGACTCGCAATTGTTTTGCCGGTGATGACAATTATTGAGATAGCTATGTACTGCAATCAACATAAGATTTATCGGTCCAGAAGAGTTAGGATGAGGAGGATCAGGTGGATCCTTGATGTGTATGGACTGGTTTACTCCATCACTGCCATCGTACTATTTGCTCTATCATTCCGTTTTCCGGCTTCTCTCGACATAGCATTGTATGCTTGTATAGTTTCAACATATGCATGCTGCTTGAGAACTGTGTAAGGCAATATACTAGGAAGGAAAAGCTTTATGAGGTGGATGTGAAGAGGGCTGAGTGAAAGATTGAGGAGGAGGGAGCAAACCTTTAGGGAGAGATATATTGGTTGTGACCTTTTGGGAAGCATTGGTTGCATTGGACCAGGAGGAGGCAAACATTTTGTATTTCGAACTTTTTATTTTTATTTTTGCAATTTGATTTTCTGTATTTCAACTATTTTCAGTTTATTTGTGATTTTTATTGAAACCTTTATTATCTTAAGTAAACATGTCTGAGCCTTTTTTGCTTTGTGCGGTTTTTTTTCAAAATGTGGTGTGCTGCAATTTTGTGCTCTGTGAGTGTTTTTTTTTTTTTTCAGAATGTGGTGTGCCGCAATTTTATGCTTTGTGCGATTTTTTTCATAATTTGGTGAAGATTGTGTTGTTTTGTAAGAAAAAGTTTGAGGGCGAGTCGGTGTGGGATGTTTCTATGTGAATACAATAAGCATGCTGGTTTTAATATTGACTGGTTGATTTATCTCCATGCTCAAGGGTCGGCAAAGGCTATTTGTAGTCATTTGGTTGCAAACTGGGTTAATTACTTTTCTCCATGGTAGTTTCTTCAGATATGGATATTTTTATGCAATCACTATTTCACTTTTTCTTCTTTAAGTGGTTGTATCTTTTTGTCCAATAAACTAGGTGCACATGCTGAGGCAAGGAGATTGCCTGTTGTAGATGGTGTTGTCATGAGAATGCCTGATGGCAAGGAAGGAAGTACTACATCTAATGGAATTAGATGCTTCAAACAGGAAATACTGGGGTGAAATGATGCATTGCCATTACAGTATTACTTGATGTTAGCTTGTTTACCAAATTTGACAGGTGATATATCCTGTTTTACTGACACCCATGGAGAAGCGAGGTCAGCATCGCATTTAAGCAAGCGGTATGTAATTTAGATGTGGTATCCACTATTGTCACTTCTTCTGTTGTCATCATATTCTCATTTTCTTTTGTACTTCTGTCTTACTTTGGTTTCATTGTCAAATTCATCCACCGCTTGCAGGTTTGTGGGTTTGATCTTTTGCATTGTGAGGAGTGCTCCTATGTCTGTGATGTGAATGGATGGAGTTTCGTGAAGAATTCTTACAAGTAATGTTTACTGTTATCTTTCTAGGTATTTGGTTGATGCAGGTGTTCTAATACTGATTTTCTACTGTTTTATCAATTTTCATTAATACTTACTTGGTTCAATCTCCCGAATGCAATATGAGGATTCATGAGGAGAACAACACAAATCATATCAGCAAACAGTAAAAGAGTTTATTACTAACTGACTAGAAGATGGTTCTTTGCCCAAAAAGAAGAAGATAGGATATGGTTTATAGATTTTGTACTTTCGTTTTGTACGTTGCTAAATTGCCATGCTTGTCTTTATTCATTTGGTGCATTCTGAGATCTTGATGTGCACCTAAAACTATGAAATCTGTGATGTAGTAGTAATTAGCATGCTGTATTTTCATCCTGTCATGGTGTGGAACAATTATTTCCAACTGGAGCTAGTTTATTGTCCGGATGGAATGTCTAAATGGTAACCAGTTAGTTCTGATGGGTATTTACACTTACAAGAATTAAATAAAAAATTACCATCTGTTTTTATGGGTTGTAGATGTGCTACACGGTCTTATTTACATTGCATAAAGTTCAAAGATAGCAAGGTCACTCATAATGCAACTTTAGCTATGCATTTTCCCTGGCTACTTCTCATGATCAATTTTTACACAATTGCAGGTGAAGGTACTTGCCTGCTTCACCTCCATAGTACCTATCGCTATGATCTTAAAACCAACAGCTCTGATGAGGGCCGTGTGCAGGTAGAGCCTCACCAGTGTTCACTGGCTTATTGGTGTGTTACATTATTACAAAATGTTTGTTTGCAGATGCAGCTCCATTTGCCAAAGGGCTAACACCAATTCTGGTACGGCTTTTTGACACTGTTGGTACTCCTTTTGGAAATTGAGTTTGCATGACATATTTTACTCCCTCTTTTAGGTTTCTCTTGTTAGCAAGGACTCCTCTATATTGGATTGACTTGAAAATGCAAGTGTTGAGATGGAGGAAGCAAAGGTTTGTCTTGTTTTTTCACAGGCTGGGGGGGGGGGGGGGATCAGAAAAGTGATAGTTGTGGTTTGGGAAGCTTCCATTACAATAATTATTTGCAGGCTAGGTTGAATGAAATTACAGCACAAAGCAGTGGAATATCTCCTTGGATATCTGATGGAGGTGGAGTGCCTTCCAATGCTTTGGAGCTTCTATCTAAATTGGAGGTAGACAGCTCAGGTTTAAATATTGTGGTTTAGGAAGCTTCCATTACAATAATTATTTGCAGGCTAGGTTGAATGAAATTACAGCACAAAGCAGTGGAATATCTCCTTGGATATCTGATGGAGGTGGAGTGCCTTCTAATGCTTTGGAGCTTCTATCTAAATTGGAGGTAGACAGCTCAGGTTTAAATATTGTAAGCCTCTTTAGCGCCCTTTCATTTATTTGGTCATTACCTGCTGGTTGTTCACAAATTGTTAATTGACTTGGTTGCTTTCAGAAATTTTCTGTGGAGGATTGGCCAAACCATGGAGGAGACTTTAATAACAGAAAATATGCTAACAAGGAGAAGAAGATAATTCCCTACGACAGTTTTCAATCTCAGGGTGAAGCGGAAATTCTCTGTGGGAGGTGATATAATTGTAACACCAGCCATTGCCGATGGCATTCTCTACTTCCCAAGCTGGAATGGATATCTCTACTCTGTGAAACAAGCCGATGGACCACTCGTCTGGAAGAAGAATGTGCAAGAGTTGACAGGCTTCAATAAAACTGGCTTCATTCTCAATGTCAACTCCACATTGACAAGATCAATCCCAACAATGGCCGGTGACCTGCTCATTTATGGAATCTATGGTCCTGCTTTCGTTATTGCTGTTAAAAGGTATAACGGGAAGCTCGTCTGGTCTACCAGGGTTGGTAATCACACCAGAGCCTTTGTCACCATGTCTGGAAGCTATTACAAAGGGTTAGTCAACTTCTCTGTTATGTTTTGGACTTATGATTCATAGTTTCAATTTTAGGATAAGAAATTATTTGAAAGTATATATGCATGGTTTAGCCCTTTAGGTTATACAGTGCTAGTAAACTAATCAGTAAGTCAATGGTGTTACTTCAAAACAAGTAGAAGTTAGGAAGAAGATAAGGAACACCATGTGGTTCAAGGCTACTTATGCCTGCTTCTGTAAAATTATGAGAATCTTTTATGGCAACTTGATATATTAAGTGATCAATAATCTGCCAAATAGCTTGCTGTAAACATGTCTTTGATTAATTATGTTGTAGTTTCTGTATACTGTCAACATATATAGGTGTTAGACTTCTGGGAAACTTAACATACAGGTCTTTGTTTAATTTTATGACAATGTTTAGATCCCCGTCAAGACACCGGCCAGCCAGGTTTGTTTTGTTTGAAAACTGAAGAAGTCACTTTCCTCAAACCGTACTTAAGTTTATGCTATACATATCACATGTCCATGTCATGCTAATACTGCATTATAATGATAGGATCGATACTGCATTATCAGTAGAGGCACCAAATTTTTCTGCATCCGATACGAGAGCCTATTCCCTGCACCAGTGGGACATCTGCACCAGGCAAATTTAACGGGACGTGATTGCACGCGCTGTTTGTGCGATCCTGCCTGGTTTCGTTGTTGGACTGGTGACTGGCCCCTCTTTCTCTTCTTCTTTTCTCCCATACTTAATCGACTGATGTAGGGAATAATTTTCAGAATATATGGTAGAGCGAACAGCAAAAAAAAAACCTTGGAAGATGGCGTGAATTGTCTCACAAAACAGCTCCAAGAAAGCTGATTCTGAAATTTCCAGCTTTTTGCTTATCATTTGGGTGACTTCTTGAGCTTGTATCTTGATCGTCCCATGGCCTTTCTGGATGATTCTTGAACTCAAAATGCTCTATGACATCACATCTTGATGTAAAAATTACGAAACCATATAATACACATTAAGATTACGAAACCATGCCTCAAAAAACTCAATATAGTTTAGTTTTCTGGAAAAACTGTTTCAAGGTGCCGACTTCTAGAGCTCATAACTCATGCTTCAAAGTAGCGAATGACATGATTATTTTTCAGATTTGAATTCCAATATCATGGCTCAAAATTGAATTAGGGCGGACAAACATTAAACCCTTGGAAGGAGGCCCGAATGAGCCACGAAAATGCCTCAGAGGAACTCAACTTTGAAAATTTCCAAATTTTCTCATTGAAGGGGCAGACTTGCATGATGACTTCCATGACCTTTTCTTATGTCTTCTGAGCAATATAGCAGCTGAATCCGTCTTAGAAGCAGCTGAATCCGTTAGGGGTAGAGAATCCGTCTCAGAAAAAATCAAATCCCCATCCCCGGTAAAGAATGCATCTCTATGACCAGGAACGATGTCGAAAATAAGTAAATTTTCCACAATACCCGTGTTTCATTACATTGATCACATTCTATATTTATTTATTTTTCTAGATATTGAGATGATTATGCCTTGATTATGTCGACATCATATATTAAATGAGATGATTATGCCTTGATTATGTTGTAATCATATATTAAATGATATGATTATCTCTGTATTCTGCATATCAAAGATTACATCTCTCAAATCTGAAATCTCTCCCAAATTAATCTGCAATCACAGAACCATACCAACGCTGAAACCGGCGAATCGAAGAGCACAACCTCCACGGCTCCGCCTTTTGGAAATTGGGTTTCTGGGAGATTTCTATTCTCCGGCCACCTCAGATTTCATGGCTCAAGCCTTGGATTGATCCGGAATCTTTCATCTCCTGGGAAAAAATTGGGATCGCTCAACATAGCGATCCGGAACGCGGGCCGCAGGTAAGATGAGCGTTCCATGCAAGTCTGGTTTGGCAAAACCATACAAGTATTGATGATTGATCATTTGATGCAAACCCTTTCTCCCCCTCACTCACCTACAAATGACCCCCGAACGCCCAACTAACGTCCCTAATAAGAAACTGATCCACGCGTCAAAATTGACGGTTCAGATTACTGGTGCGGGGAATAATTTTTGCATCTTTCAAGGTTCTTTTTGCTGTGTGTTCTACCATATATTCCGAAAATTATTCCATGCACCAGTCGATTAAGTATGTGAGAAAGACAGAAGAGAAAGAGGGGCCAGTCACCAGTCCAACAACGAAACCAGACAGGGACGCACAACCAGCCCCGTTAAATTTGCCTGGTGCAGAATAGGCTCTCGTAAAGAGCACTTGATTTGTGAATACCATAGTGGTTACAGACCTTCAGCACTTCCGTCTTAATTAGTTTTCTTTACATACATGGAGTCCAGATTTCAAGAAGAGTCCCATCCCACAAGATTTCAAACATCTCAACCCTATATATGTATGTATCGAGTCAAGTACTGGGATCTTCTCGTCAATTAAGTTCCATCATCTCATTCATCTGCACCCTGTGGAAGTGCTCCTTGTAAATTCGGCGATGATGAAGATCTTCGGTAGACGAAGCCTTTCAAGAAAGTTGATACGATGTTGTGGTTTGATACACCGCATGTTTGAAACGATCTTCGCTAGAAAACAATACAAGTCGGAAGCAGAAGATGCAAAAGAAGGACGAAGTGCAGAAGCAGAAGGAGAAACAGAAGAAGAAGAAGGCAACAAGGATAGGTGCTTCAAAGAGGAACTCCCCTATGACATCATGCAAGTGATTCTGCAGCGACTCCCCCTGTCAGATTATCTGACCTTTCGTGACGTAAGCCATTGCTGGCGAGCTGCAATAATTGATAGCAAGCGTTGGCTTCCTGCGGCTCATCAACTCCCATGGCTTTTGACTAGTTTTTATGCTGACGTGCAAACATTCTACATCAAAACAGATGATGATGACGGCGACTACTCGTTTGTAAGCGATCGGAAAATTTGCATATCAAAACACAATCACAGTGACTTTTGCTGGCGTTGTGTTGGAGCAATTGAGGGATGGCTGATCATGGTTTCTCTTCCTCGTAAATCAAGAAATACTAAGGTCCCCTTCTTCTTGAATCCAGTATCAGGTGCTCGAGTCATGCTTCCATTACATCCCGTTGATCATCCCAACCACCGGATGAGTTTCACACTAGAAAAAGTAGTAGCCTCTTCAATACCAACGTTAACAAAGTGTTACGTGACTTGCCTTCACTTCAGACAACAAGGTCGTTTGGCCTTCTGCACGCCCACTGATAAATCATGGACCTTGATTGAGACCGAGAAAGATCTCGAATTTCGGGATATAGAAATACTTGATGGGAAACTCTACGCGGTAGGAATCCCTGCATTAGAGTTTGTGATGGTGTTTGACATCCATCTAGATACCCATGATGGCAGACTTCATACCTACACATCACAAAGGTTGGTTACTCTTCACCCCAATGTTAAGAGCATGTTTGATAGCTCATTAGTCTTTCGGAAATGTTACTTGGCAAAATGTTCTATATCAAAGGACTTGTTTATGATTTTGTATCATAATCGCCGATATCAGTACAACGAAGAATTATTTCAAGTGCTGAAGTTAGAGCATAATGTTACTACCAATCCTCAGTGGGTAGAGATTGCTGACCTTGGTGATCGAGCATTGTTTATAGGCACGCTCAACAAAAAATTTATCACTTGTCATGATAAAACACCCGAAAGAAATTGTATCTACTTTGTCTTATCGCGAGGGTTTAATAATGGATACACCTCTGGGGTGTTTTCCTTGACAGATAAGAGCTTCAAACCTATAATTTTTCCCGAGGATCATCGCCATTTTTTGGAACAGCGTCACAGTGCTTGGTTCACACCAAATCCTTGCTAGTTAGCTTTTATATAGGAATTAGCTAGTTCTTCTTTTAATTTTTGTATTAGTATTACTAGAAAGGTTGCTATGATTTTTTGATGTCCTGCAATGTGTAGTTTTTTTTTTCTCTTTGTATATCTCTTTATCGTTGTGTTTTTTTCTTTTTCTTTTTGAATGAAGCAAAGTACCAATGATCGCTAGCTACCTCGCCTATCACTCTGTATTATTAATTAAAAAAGAAGAAGAAAAACAGTAGGAAGGAGACTAAAACCAATAACTCCAGCAAGAAAGACTAACAAAAAGGAACTTGAGTAGAAAATAAAATTCACATAACAAAATTTGGGGGGGGGGGGGGGGGGGGGGTTGGAGGCACATCTCGTATATATCCTCACCACACCAAAAGAATGTTGAGTTGTTGACCAAAATTTGCCAATGATTTGGTAACAACAATGCTATGAATTGTTTGATCGATCAAGCTGGTTCTAGGTAGCACTGCTCCTCATACGTTGTATAAAGCCTTGATACCTTGAACATCTATTAACAATTTTGGGTGATCGCAAAAGTAGAGTAATGCTATTAACAATTTTGTATAGATTCCCATGCATGCTATTAACAATTTTGATGTACGTAAAAGTAGAGTAATGTTTCCTTGATCTGTAACTGACCGGTAAAATAGTACTACTTTGTTGGTGGTTTTGTCTTGGGTGATCGCATAGATTAGAGTTGTATTCATCTCATTTTGTATTAAACTTAGAGAAGTATGCTTTTGTTCTTGTGTTGTGAAGCATTACATTTTTTCCGCCGCAGAAAGTTGAATCTATTTACCGGGATTGCATTGTTCTAATCCTTCTTTCATTTACCAGGAAACTAGCTATTTAAGGTATCAAACCACTAGAAATGATATGTGATATTGGATGCTAAACGAAGTATAAAGAAATATCTTGCACAACAAATAATCCAGCAATTCTCATATACAGAGTACTATAATCCTCATATTTCGAGACCACGATACAGCGATTATGAATTAATAATCCCCGAATACAGAATGAAATTTAGGTTTTCTGCTGCCCAAATGCCCACTAAGAAGTGCTAGCAGGACAGCGGCATTGGGGGTTATGATGCTTTTTGTGATCACCAATTAGCAGTGAGCATACATAACAACGATAAAGAATGAAGAACAAAAATTCATGTACCATATTGAACAAAATACCTTGCCAGAAAGAAATCCATGCAGATTCTTTTTTCTTTGTTTTCGTATTATATTTTTTTTTATTCGAACTATATAGTAATTTTTGAAGCTAAATAAAATAATATCTTGCCAGAAATAAACCCATATATGTATTTTTTCTTGTTATTTAAATAAAATAAAATCATAACGTAAGGGCGGTGATGCTGAGTTCCAAACCTTATTTAAAAAAAAAGATTCTTGAAGCTAAGTAAACCATAATAGATTCTTGAACATGAAAAGAAACACAGCCAATAAGAAAATGCATGCATGTATCATGTATGATCAAAATCAACACCATATACTAAAGTATCAACAGAGCTTGACTGTACGTAACTGAACCAACCATTTTTACAGGCAATGCAATAGATACACTACAAATCAAGATCAAACAACAAAAGAGAACCCCTTTCTCTTCAATCTTCAATTGAACGTGTCAGAGAGCATTACCTATCGTTGAACTTGTTGACAGCTTTCAGAATCGGGTTCGGGGGCCCATCATGGATAAACAACTAGATTGTCCAGCCCAAACCAAAACGACGAGGTTGTAAGCATCTCCATCATAAAAGAAACCAACTGGACATGAAAAGGTTGTTTGGAGCGGAAATGGTTTGAGTAGGTAAGAAGTAGTAAATTTGTGATACACAACTTGATGTAATGGGGAGCCTTTCAGACTTCCGTTTTAAGTCGGAAGTAAAAGTAGTCTTCTTTACATATATGTAGTCCAAATTTCAAGAGGAGTCCCATTCCCACGAGCTATCAAACATCTTAACCCTATGAAATTACACATATATATCATCATACATATATAAATGTTTGTTCTAGATTGTACTTGCATGCCGTGATGATGAAGATGTTGAGCAGACGGAGCCTTTCAAGAAAGTTGATATGGTGTCGTGATTTGATACGCCGCAAGTGTGAAACATTCTTCACTAGAAAACGATACAAGTCGGAAGAAGAACTCAATGAGGGCAGGTGCTTCATGCAGGAACTCCCAGATGAGGTCATGCAACTGATTCTGCAGCGACTGCCCCTATTAGATTATCTAAATTGTCGTGACGTAAGCCGTTGTTGGCGAGCCGCAATTGACAGCAAGCGTTGGCTTCCTGCCGCTCATCATCGACTCCCAAGGCTTGTGACCAGCTCTACTTAGGAAGATGCATGCAGGCCTCCTACATCAAAACAGATGATGACGACGACGACTTGCGTATCGTATGCAATCCGAATATTTGGAATCCTGACGCTCCATACTGTTATTGTGCTGGATCAATCGAGGGATGGCCGATCACAACACTTGAGAGAACATTTATCAAATTCTTCTTCTGGAATCCAGTATCAGGTGCTCGAGTTCAGCTCCCATCCCGCATCAGGTTGATCTTGCCGACAGTAAAAGTGGTAGCCTCTTCGGTACCAACGTCGACAACAACAAAGTGTTACGTGAGTTTCCTTCACTGCTTTAAACAAAAATGTCGTTTGGCCTTCTGCACCCCCTCTGATAAAACATGGACCGTGATTGAGAAAGGTCAAAAATTTTGGGATATAGAAATACTTGATGGGAAACTATACGCGGTAGGAAGCCATGCATTAGAGTTTGTGATGGTGTTTGACATCCATTTAGACACCCATACCTACACATCTCAAAGGTTGGTTACTCTTCACCCCAACATTAACAACATATATGTTGATGACGAAACCCTCTACCAGACATTTTACTTGGCAAAATGTTGTGAATCAAAGGACCTGTTTATGGTTTTGTATCAAAATCAAAGCAACGGATTCGAAGGATTGTTTCAAGTGTTGAAGTTAGAGTATAATAATGTTACCACCAGTCATCAGTGGGTAGAGATTGCTGACCTTGGTGATCGAGCATTGTTTATCGGCACACTCAACAACATTTTTATCACTTGTCATGATAAAACACTTGAAAAAAATTGTATCTATTTTGTTTTGTCGCAAGGACAGGGAAACAGATACACCTCCGGTGTGTTTTCCTTGACAGATAGGAGCTTTAAGCCTATGTCTCTACCCGAGGATCATTGGAGTTTATTTATGATGAATCAGAGTATTTGGTCACTCCAATTCCTTGCTAGTTAGCTCTTCTTTTAATTTTTTGTATTAGTACTATTAGTGTCTCAAACTCTTAACAACTATGTTGCTGGGACACTTCATATGGGTGGAGTGTTGGAGTGTCTGACACTCTTGAAACGCCGACACTAGCTCGACAAAGAAAAAAACGTGTCCAACACGTTAGAAAAGTTAACTTTTCCGACACGTTGACCGGCCCGACATGTCTATTTATGACACGTCAAGTCAGCTTTTCTCACTTAAAATAAATAAATAAATGAGCGCAGTAGAAGTCCATCGCGCATTCGCACGTAAACAAAGAGAGGAAAGTCAGGAAACTACACAGACGAAGAAAACGTCGCCCATTCGATCTCTACATAATTATATAAAATTTCCTGCATAATTATATGAGATTATAATTATGACGAGACGTGTCGTAGATAATTATTTTATGCATAATTATATAAAATTTTATGTATAATTTTAATTTAGTATTTTATTTATTTATTAAAAATACATAAATATATAATTATGTTTGTCGTGTAGAAACTCAGTTTCTAAGTTTTACCGTGTCCGTATAACTTAGCTTAACAACAAAGAAGGGAAGAGAATTAACTGTGTCGGTCAAAATAGTGTACATTATCTGTACTGCCCCTACCTCTGTAATCTTTATTTTGTGTTTTGGGCTGATCATCTACATTCCACCAGGGTTTGATGATCATGTAACTGTCAATGAACATGATTGACATCGGTCGTTAGTTTTCTTAATTGAAATTACATTTCGTTCAGACATGTCTTGTATCCTGTCTTCAATCTTGATGTAAAATCAACAGGAGAGACCAAAGTTAATAAGATCCTACCACCAAGCAATTACAGAATGGGGGATCGAGGGGTGTTGAATTGCTATTTACTAAGCCTAAGCCTAAGCCTAAGCCTAAGCCTAAGCATACATACATGCAAAGAGGCTTGTACGTTCATTTAACAGGCAGTCAGATGCTGGCGAGTACACAGCAACAAAAGAAAGAATGACTATTTTGTGCTATAAGTGACCAAACAATCTGAAGAAGCCAAGCTGTCACAATTGGATAGTCAAATCTAAGATAATATGCATAGAGAATAACAAAAGCCATATATCATTCTTTTGAGTTAGATTTTGGTGATTTTTGAGGATAATATGGAGAAGCAGGAGGACCCTTTGGGCTTGACAAGCTCCTTACTGGTTGCCCATTCCTGGGTACAAAGACCGCTTGTGTTCTAATGCCGTTCTTAGCATTCAAGTTGGATCTGGTACGAGCTGCTTGCATGGTTTGAAAGTGATACGAAGAACTTGCCATGTCCTTAAGGCTTGGTAAAGGCTTTAGGGCTTCAACAACTTCACTCATCATTGGTCTGGCTTTTGGGTCACGGCTGAGGCACCGAGCGGCCAGTAGGATAGCTTTTTGCGCACCCTTGATAGAAAAATGGCCTTCTAGACGAGGGTCAATTAACTGGAATAACCTCCTCTTGTCTCCAAAAAGTTGTCTTGCCCATTCCACAAGATTGTGTTCCCCATTTGGTCTATTTTTATCCATGGATCTTCTTCCATTTAGCATTTCAAGTAGGACTACTCCAAAACTGTAGACATCACTCTTTGATGTCAAATGTCCTGAATCAAAAACCATGTTATAATTTTAGTAATGTCAATTTATGATCAAGCAACATAACAAAACTACAAAAGTATATGACCTTGGTAAGTGATTTTTCATGAACAGCAAAAGGCCCGAGGAACACCAAGTACTGATCCTTTAATAACCTATGTTTTTTGCATATTAGATGGACTTGCAACTTTATCATACTATCTATGCCTGAGGGTTGGTTGTAAGAGAGATAAGTCGCAACTTGATGGAAGTTGTTTACATCTGAAAGGAATACAGTTTGTTCGGTTTGTTCATCACTATCCAGTAATCTCATTCTTGGAGTAAAAGTAATTACCAAAACCAAAAATATGATTACAATCAAACTCACCAGTCATGACATATTCTGGGGCCGCATAACCATATGTTCCCATGACTCGTGTAGACACATGAGTCTTATCACCTTCAGGACCATCTTTAGCGAGTCCAAAATCAGAGAGCTTGGCATTGTAATCCTAGATTGACATATCCACTTTCAGAATGCAATAGGAATGTAGGAATGAAAGCAAGTTTTTCCTCAGCCATAGTAACTTACCGTGTCTAATAGGATATTAGATGTTTTGAAATCACGGTATATGACTGGTTTTTGAACTTCTTCATGAAGAAAGGCAAGGCCCCTTGCGGCTCCAAGTGCAATTTTCATTCTGATAGACCAAGGAAGAGGCAGGGATCCTTCACCATGCAAAATGATTGTTACCATAGATCATTAATTAGATAAAGGATAGATCCAGTAATAACATAAACTGAATAGCTACTTTTTGACTCATGCAGGCCAATGTGTTGGTATTACAAGAGCTACTTCCAATATACATGCAGTAAAATTAGATATTGTGGAAAGAACAGTTCTTACTTCTGAATAGGTGGTTTTCCAAACTTCCTCGTGGTAAAAACTCATAAACCAGCAACCTCCAGTCATCTTCAATGGAGTAACCAATCAATTTTACCAAATTTGGATGGATGAGATCACCAAGAAAATAAATTTCAGCCTGAAATACAAAGAAATCAAGATTATAATACAAACACTGATTGGGGAAGTAATATATAGTAGAAGAACAGGAGAGGCGAAGCCATACAAGCCATTCTTTGTGACCCTGAAGTCCATCATGGTTGAGGGTCTTAACTGCAACTGTAAGCCCAGTACCAGGTTTCACAGGCGCAGTTCCATTCTCCTCTATCCACCCCTTGAACACACAACCAAATCCACCCTCACCAAGAAGACTCTCCGGTCTGAAGTTTCTAGTTGCCAACTTAAGTTCATTAAACGTGAATTTCCGCAGCTGAGAAGCAACCTTCAGCTCCTCACTGAAATAGGGTGTGGATGTAGTACTTCCAGCATTACTAGTAGTTGTAAAGGAACCTCCACGAGTAAGCTCTCGATCTCTACTTTTCTCATTTGAAGATTTATTTTCGGCTGATTTACATAGGTCAAAAACACTTCAGTGAATGATCCATATAACTACACATGAATGAAAGATGCTGGCATATGTTGTCCCCTATTAGTTAGGAACTTCATAATAAATGCCAGACACTACCTATGTAAGTAGATTAGTAAATCAAATAGAACTAATATACTAACTAATTGCGATCAATCTGCCATTTCTATTATAAGTCCAACAGATGCAAAAAGCAGTAAATGCCCGAACTTCATAGCTTGATTGTATGACAAATAAATCATGAAAACATTCAACTTCTGATACTTCCCCTCTTCCTAACATAAAATTAGAGTTTAAATATATGAAGTGAAAATTTTGATGTAGTATACTTCGCTTAAGACACCAAACATGCTGGAGTTGAAACCATCTCCACAAACTATGATGTTAATATTTATTGCTCAAAAACAGATCAACCCCCATCCTAGAAATTAATGCAGCTGGACAAAAACTTGCAAAAACAGAAAAAACAAGGACACTGTAGCAAATTACCAAAAGACATAGTAGTCCCAGTCATGGTGCTATCAACTTTGGATCTTGAAGAAGGCATGCAAGTCCCAAAGGAGAACTTAACCCAACACCCAGTTTCCTCCAAAGCCTCATCTTTCTTCTTCTTCCTTTCCTTTGATTTGCTCCCATCCCAAGTCTCCACCTTTACCAAACCCATCTTCAACAACTCTTCCAGATTCAAACTCCCATAGCCCACAGACCCAGAAATTTCACACACCACAAAGAACCCACCTTTCAAACCAACCAATATGCAACCCAAAAAGCCAAAACCTTCACAAAAACTCTGAAACCTCACCAGAAATGTGATGCAGCTGAAACTGAATCAGACCCAGATGGTCAAAACTGGAAAAGTTCTCCCACCTTTACCAAACCCATCTTCACAAATTTCACATACCAAACAGAACCCAAACCAAACCAACCTCTATGCAACCCAAAACAAACAAAAGCTCAAAGAAATGTGAGCTGCAGCAGAATTTGAATCAGACCCAGATTGGTCAAAAAAGCAAGAGAGAGATAGAGAGGACTATAGAGGGAAAGTTGTTTCACTGTTGGGGCAGCCTGGGCGGCTTGAAAACAGAGGAGGCGGGCAGGAGAGAGAAACAAGAATGGAAAAACAAAAAGCTTTCTTCTTTCTTCTTACACAGTGCTCCAGAAACAGTAACTTTGGCATATTCCGAACTGATCAAGTCACCCGTAAAGTATTGGGGACTTGAGAATTTGGTTAACTCAAACTCTGCTTTTTCATTTCGTGAATGAACATGGCAAATAGAAAGAGAACACATTTGGGGCAATAATGCAAAGTAGAGTCATGTTAGCCTAGAATTTCTTGCTTTGTCTTGTTCTTCTTATTTAAATATATGGATGAAGTGTGGGTTTTCAAGATAAGCAAGTAGGCTAGTATAGTATTATACTATTGAGAAAGTAGTTCGTTGTTGTTCAATGGATGTGTCTCAAATCAAATCTCTATCCAATCGGTTTTAAAACGACTTAAATATCTGAGTATAAGAACTAGTGATGGCAACTCTAATCATATTGGAGATTCTGAACCTTACGTCAGTACCATTGTGCAGTGTCATCTATTGGTTTATTTATGATCAAATGATGGACGACCTCATAACGATAATTCACAAATGATAATGTATGTATGTTTAATTATGTTGTTCGAGCTCATTTGGGATGATAACGATATTGCATACTCTACTCTCATTTTGTGCATTTTAACTTAATTTTTAGATATGTTTACCCTTCTAACTGATAATTAATTAGGGTGAGGTTAAAGGTCGAATTAATTAGGGTGAGGTTAAAGCATATAGCATTGTTTAGAGCTCTCAACCTAACTAAAATTAAAACTTGCGCCTAGACATGTCTTGAACCCTATTTGGGTTAATACAAGTTCATTACCTTAACCAAACCATCTAAGCATCATAATTGTTCAACTTAGCATCCACAATATATATTGTTTTATTTACAAAATCTAAAAAGTTAGGTAAATGTTTTCTTTTCAGAATTATCAATAATTCAACATGTACATTTTCACCTTAAATTACTAAAACTCACCTTAAACAATGTTTATTCAAGATTTTCTTTTCAAATATAGTAGATAATTGAGAAAATAAACTTATCTCAAATTTTCATTTAATTTTTTTTATTTTTTTTAAATTTCAGCCAATTTTCTTAATTTTCTTATAACTATCGATATTTTCTTAAAATTTCTATCAAAATATCTATTTTTCGAAATGTCGATATTTCCGTAATCATCCAAATTTAATACATTACACAAGAGCCTCTTCCAAGAAAAAACAATATAACCATCTTTTGTTCTTGGATATTAGTCACATTACATTTACTATCTTTTGGTAAGTATCCGAAGCCTTAGTTATTGTGGGTCTGTGGGACCTAATCATTGTCAATGATTACCTAGTGGTTTGCAGTTACCCGGCCATGGAATTTCCCGGTGGCCCCCTCAAATCACATTGTCTTCCTCAAAATCTCAAAGTATTAAAACGAACAGAACACAGTGCAATAGATTCACAGTAAAAATGGAAACAATACCAACGCGAAGAGGCTAGCAGGCTAGCAGGTTAACCACATTGAAACCTCATGAACGCGAAAGAGTAGCTATAACATGGAATTACAGAATCATTTTACTATCGGGTAGTTCACCTCTTCATACACTCCTTACATAACCATGTCAAGCTACAGGTAGTACAGGTGATACTTAAGCGACTAATCCAACAGTACTATAGTCGGTTAAAGATGCCTGAAGCATCGTTGCTGGGTTACACACTTCCTTACCTCTATCACTGAATTCCTCATCCATAAAACATGCGATGTATATTCACCAGAAGCCATAGCAATCAGCCTGAACGCAGTCTTTGTGTTTTCAGTCGTGAAATCTTCTTGAAATGCTCATGTTTCAAGCCATGTCAAGGATCCTAGTATCAAAAATTTGCCTGGAAGTTCGCCAGCAGCTGGTGCAAGGTAGGTAATTGTCTTCCTGAAATGCAATATACTTGGTTAGAATAGAAAAACCAGAATTTGAAAGGTAATTTGAACAAGTCCCTGTAGGTCAGAAATCAAACCTTTCAACATTGACTTCTGTGACATGGACAAACCCAGCAACATTACTGCACACAAAATTCATTGTTAAGCAACACGGGTATATATTGTAATCTCTGACATCAACAGATTTTAATTTAAAGTATCAAAGTCAAATTTCAAATCTTTATAGATGGAAAAGCTAGGGGAGAAGTGCTAGACAATTATAACTCTTGTAAGAGGGAAAGTAGGCATATGAAATAGCTGATGGCTATGAGATTACCTAGAGATAATTTCATCAGGCTCCTTGGCATATGAAATAGCGAGAACCATATGGAGCAAATCACGGTTAATATTTACAGGAACCACTCTTGTAGGATCAGCAGCAGGCTCAGCACCAATTGGCAAAGCTGAACGAGGGGCCTGTGGGCCACCACCGATTCGAAAGACAGATAAATCGCTGAAATTTACAGTATTAGAATGTGGGCTGAGATCATTCGCAAGGCCATAAAAGTATTCCTGTCAGAAATATCAGTGTATAAGAGCCTTATGACAGGAAGAGCAATAGCATGAGAATAAACCAGGTGCACATTTTTAAGGACTTTTTTCAATTTGGTACCATAGAAGATGATACTGTTGGATTGTTTTGTTTTGTTTTTCCAACATATACTTACCCTTATCCTATTACTCCTGGATTTTTGACGGAATTTTAAATTCCTGGATACAACTCCCCCTGATTTTTGAAGTTTAACAACATCCACATTGGGCTTGTTCTTTAGTACATCTCTGAGCATGCTGCAAAGCTTTTCCTGCATAAAAGAAATACTGCATTGTCAGGGAGACATAAACTTAGGGCACTATAACACTAGTAAGAACTACAATGTTTTAGAAAAGTATATCATTAAACGCTAACAGACTTGCTGACAATCTTAACCCAAAAAGCATAAAGAACAGAAAAGGATGTTTCCTGACAGATTAAAAGAAAGTAGCAGAATTCACGAAGACTTGAGCATGACAAGAAAAGAACTCGGAGTCTTGGACTAAAAGGATTTACCTGACCCAAAACCAAGACAACATTGGCATTGAATGTGTCAATTGCATGAAGAAGCAACTGCAAGAAAGATAAAGAAGAAGAAACTATCAGAGCAATCTTCAAATATATTAAAATCACAGTCATTTTTCAATTAATCAACAGTCACCACTTTTGGTCCAAGAACTCTTAAAGTACCTCATAGCCAGCACCCTCAATCCATCCCATGGTGTTGATTACCAGTCCAGCAGCTTGAGATTCAGCAGTACCAGCAAGTTGTTTCTCTACCATTTGAGAAAGCTCCTTGACAAGCACTCTGTACAAATCCACATTGGTCCTAAAAAAAAAAAAAAAAACGACACTCAGAAGCTGGAATGACGAATAGCAACGCAGCATATCACTGATAACTGATGTATAGCTACCATAAAATTCGACCGTCTATAAAACTATTCTACCTTGACAAATCCTAATACTGACAGAAAATACTAAATCGGATACATACGTGGGAGTAGTGTGCCCATAGAAATACACAAGGGGCATGTCAAGGGGAATCCCTTCCACGGGATCAATAGGCATTTCAATAGGAGTAGCCGCAATGCATCCGGGAATTGTTATAGCTCCTTGTCCGATATCCAAATCAACAAAAGTAGGTTTCCATCCTTGCTTAGCTGCCCAACTCAGCAGCATTTTCGCCAACGTACTCTTCCCGGAATCCGTAGGTCCCACAACCATCACCCTCGGTCCCTGACCATCGTAATAACAAACCTATTAGCCCTATATAAAGCAGTTAAATCATACAGCAAATACATTACACCAATTCATCCAAAATGTAATGAACCTGAGTTTACCTGAGCGTGAGGAGAATCAGGATCATCAGACGACAGCGTTTTCGCACGGTTCCGCCGCGCATCCAACACGGCATGCACATTCACATAGCTGATATTCGGCGTCTGCAAAACATTGACTTCCATTATTCAAAATCCATGACAACCAAAATCCATGACAGCTAAAGTAAAGAAGCTATAACTACCTCGTCAGCGGTGTAATCCGTTTCGGTGGGGCCGTCCATCTCGATTGTGGCGCCATACCAAGTGAACACCTTAAACCGAAAATTTCAATTCCACAAAACACAGTTCAATTCACAGACTTTGAGTAAAGAAAAAAAAGCTTTGATTCGTTCAATTGAAGTGAAAAGAACGAAGAAGGCTTACAGCGAATTTGAGCCTGGGAGGAAAAGTGAGCCAGATTTCAGGGGGGAGCTCGGTGCCGAAGATCTCGGCGGTGCCGTTGAGAACGCGGAGCTTGAGAGGTGCGTCGTTGCCGACTTCGATTCTGAGTTCGCACTCTCGCTCCAGTTTGACCTGCCGTATTCCGGTGCCGGCCATCTCCTCCTATTGGGGTTTGGGATTCGCCGGAGCTCTCTGGGTTTTCAACTGAAAAGAGTAGGCAAGGGTTTATGTTCGTTTTTTTATTTTCCGGGTCGGGTCAGGGAGGTTTGCGGGTTCTATCTTCTAATGTGTATCCAATCCAAAACTATGGTGTACTTGCAAAGTTTCAAAAATGAAAAGCTCATGTCATTCACATGAAAGTTGTTGAAAACGATTATAAATCTGATTCTCACTAACTCCGAAATTTTTGGTCCTTAATGAAACCATGAAAATTTGATTAAGCTTACGATAAATAGTCATTATTCAAAATTTTGTTTTTAACAACTCTAAAATTATTAACTTATTTAAACTCTAAAATATTTTAAGGTTTCATGTCAAACTTAAACGCAACATAAAAGTTTGTCATAATTTTCGCTTAAACATCATGAGCTGTCAAGCTGTCAATGATCTCGATACCTCATTATAGCTTAAGTTTTTACTTGCTCAAATCATTATCTGTTCCAACTTCACAACAACTTTTCCCATGATCTATAAGCTATAAGAAGAAACAAATAGCACAAAAGTTTCATAATAAAACAAATGCAACATGAACTTCCTACTTTTTTCGTCTCGAAACATATATATGTCATATGTGTAATTTGAAAGGGTTAAGATGTTTGAAATTTGTGTGGGATGGGATTCCTCTTAAAATCTGGACTTCATATATAATATGTAAAGAAAACTAACGTTAAACAAGGAGATAAACCGACTAAGGCCAACGAGCAGATTCAAGCCTCTGTATTCGATGGTAGTGTTCAAAATGAGATTGGTAAACTAAACATTGATCGGCTACCAACCTCGCCCCCATTGTAATTGTTTGGTCGTAATTTCTTATTAACTTTTATCTCTCCTGTTGATTTTACATCAAGATTGAAGGCAGAATCCAAAACATATCTGAATGAATTGTTATCTCAATTAAGAAAATTCATGACTGATTACATGCAAGATCATCAAACCCTGCTAGCTGGAATGTAGATGATCAACCCAGAAACAGAAATTACAGAGGCAGGGGCAGCGCAAATAAACGTACATTATTTTGACTTCCGTTTGTTGTTAAGAGTTTGAGACAAATATTACTAATACAAAAGATTAAAAGAAGTAGGTATACGCTCTAGGATTATTCAACTGTTCCCGACTAAATGCGAATAACATTACTGGGTTTCTATAGTATTTAAACTCAGAACCAACATAATAGGTCATGCATGAAAAGGTAAAAAAAAGCTTTTAGCCTTCAATGAGGTACCAGTCCAAGGCTCCAAGCTTCTGCCATAACTCTCAGAGAATCAGCTCACCAGGCAAATAACACTTTCTCATAACGAGTATGGAGCAGAGAACTTGTCCCTCTTTTAAGAATTGGTAAACAATGACACTGATTGAGATTTATAATATGAAACTAAACATCACAGTTATCATTGTGGGAGGGAGAAAAACCACAACACATTGGCGACAAGTCTAATTTCCGACTGCTTGACCAAGCTCTGTTAACAACGATGAAGAAAAAGGTACGAAACCAACATTAAATCTTTATTGTTACAACCAAAAAAGAGTACGGCCTAACATGTGGACTTGTTCGAGCACACAAAAGAGAGACAACCTACATTAGTACTATCTCAATGTCTCCCTCCCTTGGTCAGGGATTAACTCCTCCTCATGGCTTGAGAGCAAGAGCCAATCCAATCTTGGCGCTCTTCTCAATGGCTCTGGTGTCTACCTCTCCAGAAATGGTGAAAAATGATTTTGGGCGCCACTCATGCTGGATAAGAGCATTGGCCTTGCCAATATTGTTCACACGTGCCTTGACAGAGGTCAATGGATCCAGGGCATGCTGAGCACCGAGAGTGATCGTATTCTCACTGTTGGAAAATCTGTGGGTGACCTCAGCTCCTACAGCAGTGTTTTGTTCTGGATAGAGACTGTGATAGAAAGATCCGCTGACCACATCACCTTTCTCATTCCTGTATCAAGAAGATCATCGTCAACACAGTGAATCAGAAATACAGTGACACAAAATGTAAGCATGGACAAGAGGAATTTCAGTATAGAGAATAATTTCAATCATCTTTAGTTTAAGGGAAGAATGCTAGACTACGTAATATCAAATAATACTCACAAATAGAAGAGAATACTTACAGGTTCAATGACGCCATGAGATCGGCATTGGAAAAGTTCAAACCAGCATTGCATTTGGTGAAATTCCCAGATTTGGTATCAAATGACACATCAGTACCAAGGGCAAGAAGGTTAGTTCCGAGAACACCAGAGAAGTTGACAACAGGGTTGGCTGTCAATCCAACACTGGTGCTTATCCCGGCATAGTCATGCAAGTACTGGAGTTCGGCCTGTCAACAATCAATCATTTAGAGGGTAAATCTAAAGTTATCCTGATAATGTCTCAAATGAAACAGGAAGCATATCAACATCGAAGTTTTACTGCATAATGAAAAACCCAAAATAACATTCTTACCTTGCCTGAGTTCTGATCAGGAACTTTGAAGCTGAGAATTGCCTTAACACCAGGACAAGGTTGATCAACTGTAATAGTGGTCAGAAGCTGTCATGAACACAAACCACTAGTAAGCTTCCATTTGCCAGAAATTCACAGTTCAGTTTATACATGCTTCCATCACTCAACATACAGATACAGCTTATAAGATGAATAAGACTTAAATCACAAACAAAAAGAGCATAACAAAGTGTTATACAGCACAAGAAGCTGTTCTATGCATCAGAATACATTCAATAGAAAAAAGAATGAACTAGAAAAGCAGAACAAAGGATGTGACGCTTACGTCGGATTCAGTGTCAACTTTGATATCAGTAGTGACATTTTGTTTCTTCAACTGAGTAGTAACATCAGCCAGAAACACATCACCCTTTTTTGTTCCTGAAGAAGTGATAGCCTGCAAATACGATGCAGTAAGAGTAAGTGGTTAGCTCAGGGCTACTATGTTCAATAGCACCTCACATCGAACAATTGTAAAATAAGCTACCGCATCCTAGTATTTCAGCTACAAATACTTATGATACCTCGTAAAATCTAGTAAAAACAGTCCAATGGCCTTTAATTTAAAAAAAACTAGTACAGTTTCGGCACAGAAAATTAGTCCAACTAGGCAAATCATCCATAAAATCTAGGAACACTTACGATATCTCGTAAATTCAACAAAATCGAGTAAAACCAGTCCAATGGCCCTCAATTCAAGAACAAACCAGTACAATTTCGGCACAGAATTACAAAATTACACTCGGTGCACCAATTTCACTAAACAAATAGACAATAAAAGCAATCCAAGGCTGAAATATGATAACAAATCACACAGGCTACGAATACAAGCGAATATAAGCCCTAGCTTTCTACACAGATCGCAGCGCAAAAAGAGACGGAAGAACTCACCACACCAGTGGGACTGTAGGTGGTGATGGTGAACTTGTGGTCGCTCTGGTAATCCTTATACAAGAGATCTACAAAATTCAACAGCAAATTAAAAAGCACAGATTCAGCAACCAAAGCCCTCACAAATCCAAACAAAAAATTTCATCTCCAGAAATGTGCGATATGATTACAGAGACGAACCTCTGGCTTTCTTGCCGATCTCGGTGTAAAGACCTGGACCATTGGCCATTTCGCTGATCGGAAAACGAAGCCGGAAATCGGAGAGAGAGTCTGAGAGAGTAGGTGATAGAAGAAGAGAGAGAGAGAGCGATATGTGGTTTTATATAGGGGCGCCGATAAACCCTATTTTCGATTTCCACCTTTCTTTTCGGCGAGTATTTTCGATTTTCGGGTCCGGGTTTAATTTTCTTGGCCGTCGGATCTGGATTTTGGAACCGTTGGATCTAGGATTTTTGGGGTTTTTTTATCCACGTAATACTTTGCGTTTCGTCCAAGCTAGTCGCTTTCTTGGTGGCCAATTTGACTAAATTATCCTCTCTCCGTTTTTTTTTTTGGTTACAAGATTATCCTCTTTTTCTTTGGCAAAAAGAAAAGTCTATGTTTGTGTTGGGTTGTGAAGAAACGTGGTCAGAAGAAACCCAATCCAAAAATTTAATAATTATTTTCCTAAAAATTAAATAAAAGTTCAATAGTGACATCATGTGTTTGGGACTTGCAATCCACTAAAAAATCTATTTAAAAAAAAACTTAAAAGAACCGTCAAAATCAATGGCGGATCCAGGATCCACTGAAAACTCATCGAAGAAATTTTTTTTCTTAAGAAACACTATCCATATCTGCTTTTCAGAGCAATCGAACCTGCGCAAGGAGGATATGATTTGGTCAGGTTGCCAAATGAACCAAGGCTTCTCATTGTTTTTATGGGTACTTATTTACTAAATATATGATTTTTGTCTAGGCTTCAGCCTAGACAGCCCCCAACGTAGATCCGCCCATGGTCAAAATATAACAACCGAAAACGTCCTCCAATTTTTCAAGATAGTGTCATATTTGTTTTAAACTTGAATACAAAAAGATCATTTTTGAATATTGACGAAGGCTTAGTTTGGTATTGTGGTTTAAAAACTCAGTTTTAAATAAGCAATTCCTAACTTGCTTTCTAAAATCGTGGTTTTTAGTTATTTAAACTAAAAAGTTTTAGATAATCACGTTTTAAGATTTTACCAAACAGAAAATTTATTTAAAATGGTGATTATAAGTGATTTTAATCTCCAAAACTCAATATCAAACTGGGCCTAGTAGTGATACATGCAAAATTATGAATCGTTACTCATTTGAGATATTGAAAATGCTAAGCATTGTAATCGGTTGGAAACTAGTTACAACTCAATTGTTCACAATAACTATTATTTTACTAAAAACTTGATAAGTGGAACCGTGACAACCAGCCATACATCTTGTTTTTCTTTTACTTTACTTCAAGCCAAGAGACGATATCCGAGTAACTATACATTCTTTTATTGTTAACTTTTTGTTTTGTTAAGCTAGTTCACTAGCTAGAGGGTTATAATTTCAATTGTTGTATCGATAAATGTCTTTGATAAGACATATTGCCAGCTGACACACTTGTAAAACGGTGTGAGTTAGCATACTTACACATAACTCCAGCTCAACACACTTGTAAGCAGTCCAGAAAGCCACGTGGCAGAATCAAAGAGGTCCATTACCCACCCATTGACTCTTTGACCAGTAAAAACGTAAACACTCTACTTTTAACCATGATAGAATTTACATGACTCTAATGAGATTTTCTCATCAGATCCATTCATGTGTAGCAATTATACTAAATCATCATATTACATGTCAAAGAAGTTCTTAATTATAAATTGAATGAGTTATATATCCAGTAAGAAGTAGTAGGCCAAGGCTACAGGCAAAGCAATGAGCATGCCAAAAATTACTCTGCAACAAAAACAAAACCAGTTCATCTCAGAACCCTCACACATATGCAGCATTCTGTGATGCAAGATGAACAAAATCAACTTTTTTTTATTTATTTATCAAAATCTTACGCAGTGCTCAGAATTTCTGGATGCACATTGTATTCCTTGGCGAAAACAAAAGGAACAATTCCTTGAGGAAGAGCTGCCTGCAGTAAATTTACAAGGTATGGCTTTTATGTCTCATTTATAAAGTCCATAGGTAGTAGAAAGACAACAATGTAGTGTATATATATAGTAGTATGTATGAACCTGCACAATTGCTATTCTGAGAGCTCTGCCTCTTAGTCCTATAACAAAGGAGGACAATGCCATTACAGCAGGTCCGGCAAGGAACTTAAGTCCCATTGCTACCATTGTCATTCGTGCTCCGCAAGCTATTATACTAGGCCGTGACGCCATGAAAAGGCCTAATGACATATCAGGAAAACACAAGATATATTAAGTTCATGTTCATCAATGGTTTTGGTTCATAATGTCATGCCAAGAAATTGCTGATGTTTATACCTAAGCTGAATGTTGCCATACCAAGTCCTCCATTTGCCATTATTGAAATTGATTGCGTAACAATTTCTGGCATTTTCACTCCCCATCTGCAAGAGATATATGCATGAGCTATCAAAATTGATGAAAGAATGTCATGCTTAATTGCCTATACAAACCTCATTATGATTGCCTACCTGAAGTGTATGCTAGCCCAAATTAGACTCAACAATGTTGCATGAGTGTTGGGGTTAGCAAAGAGCTTTCTACCAACTGTTAATAGAATAGATTTCATGTTCTTGGGATTTCTGGTTCTTTCTTCACCCCCTTCTTCGTCTTTCGATTGTGCTTCATTAGGGGCCTCCATCTCCTCTTCAAATCAAAACCAGAACAACAAATTTTTGCAGATGTTAGAATATATCACCATAATTTGAAATAAGAATCGAAGCAACGCATTTGTAAGTTATTTTTTGACATATTGTTTACAGTTAGAACTTTTTGCTTGAAGTTGTAGTAGCATTTCAGACCAAAAATATGTAGACTAATATTCGAGTTGTGAATAATACAATTAACATCTAGAGAAACCTTAATTGTATTCAGGATCTTTTGAAGTGTGTTTATGCTGTTACAGCTAGCTGCACGTGTGGTGTACTGTTTATGCTTCTTTAATATTCTTAAACAAAAAAGCAATTTTGATGTCTCTAACCTGCAGTTGCTTCTGATGAAGGTGTCACAGAAGCTGCCTTTGCTGCTCGAAACTCGAACAGAAACAGCAACAAATTGTACCAAACTAAGCTTTGTAACACAACTATCTGACTAACGAGCGCGCCTGCTTCTTCGGCATACATAGCCTTCAAAAGTGGAATTCCAAGGATCAATGTGTTAGGCAAGGTGGAGAGTGAAAGACCTGTGATGATAGAATTCAATCCACCATGGGAGCTGAATTTAGTGATTGCTGTCAGTGCTAGGAAAGCAATTGCCTTTTGTAGACCATCAGAGAGAATGAGTTTGAGGTTCATTTTGTAGGGATTATTGGCAGAAATCACTTGAAATGACAGCAATGGGATTGAGAATTTCGCGACGAACTTGTTTATACCAGAACACTGTTCTGGTGTGAACAGCTTCCACCATTTCACAGAAACATAAGCTAAAATCATAGCAACATACAGTGGAACAGTTGCTGCCACAACATGGTAGACATCAATTAGGGAAATCATGGTTTCTGAAGAATTGAAGAGAAAAAATAAATATCCTAGCTCACAACTGTTTATACATATTCTTGCTAATGACAATGATGATCTCTTTATATTGTTTTCATGAGAAGTCGTATATGCTTTGTTTGTTGCTTTGTCAGATATAAAGAAGTTAAGGAGAGAATGCCTGTTTTTGTGCAAGCTTTATCAAAAGCTTTTCTTAATCCCCAGAATGACCTGAAGTTAAAATATGGTAGTTAAAAGCAAATGCTGTATATAGATAGTATTCCCCTATTTGGTGCTTGATTATCACCACTATATGACTATAAGAAGTTTCTTAGTAATAATTTAGTCAGGGCATATTTGTCATCAAAGTTTAAAGGTAGATTCCAGCTTAATTTCTTGAGGTCATGTTCTTTAGGCAAAGGTGGAGTTAGCAAGTTATAGCTATAGGCTGACAAGGGAGCTCTATAACCTTTCCTCGTATGCTTCTGAAGTTTCGATACCTTTTAGAAATTTATATTTCTTTGTAAGAGAGTGTCAAACAAATTAATTATTTCCATACCCAAAAACCCAAAAAAGAATCCAAATAGAAAAATGAAGTAGTTTAGTGTAGTCAATGAGTGCATGTATTTCTTTACTTTGGAGGGTTTTCAATTGTAGCTATGAAGGAAATGAACTGAAGAATAAAGGAGTAAATTGCAGGTGAAGTAATTGAACTGCAGAGTTTATTAACAGTTTGAAGGAAGAATTTTGCTATATGTGGTCAAAAGTGTTAGAATAAGTGTTGTGGGGGAATTTGCTTTATAAAATGCCAGATTTTTTCCCCAAAAATGAAAATTATCTCTTTCTTCAACTTGTCTATGAATATTGATCAGAGCTCCAAATGGTTCGATCAGTTGTTTTCGATGTTCCTTCACATGAATGCACAATGGAAACATCTTTTTGAAATCACAAAGGTGGGTGAATATATTATATATCTCTGTTGCGTTTGCATATATATTCCTCTCCTGCAGAGAGCATAATATAGCACAGATAGCATATAAGTTGCTTAGTATAAGTGCTTTAGTTAAGGGCTTATTCTGCAAGTGCTTCATCAACTAAAGCATGCATATCAGTACGGCAGTACATACATTCTATAATGGCCGGCCTGCACCTGCAGTTGAAACTTGAAATTCATGGAGAAGTATATATACAAGGAATAAATTTCAGTATCCATCAATATTGTCTGGTTCATTGAAAGAAGAAGGAATGTCTAATATGCTCTATGTCTGATATCAAGTAGTTTGAAAGGCAATTTGATATTGTATCAGACTGAAATGGTTTTAGTTACATTTCACCAGCTAGCTAGTTTGAACTTCCTCATTTGAGGTGGAGCACAAGAGGGCCAAGACAAAGTTGTTCGATCATCTATTCGATTCTATTCACATATATATAGCTGTAACGTTGTAAGCTAGCTAAGTGATCTCTTCATGTGATAACCTTTCACTAGACAATGAAAAGGCGTAGAGCCCAAGAGTGCCAAGAAAAAGTTTAACTTTCTTAGCCAGTGTGACAAGCCATATTGACACATGAGTATTCTAGTTCCTTTTTATATTTCAGAGAATCAAACTTGGTTTTTTGTTTTTTATACGAACAACAAAAATTGGTTATAACTAATGTATAAGCCATAGATATCCACACGAATCGAATTAACCAAAGATGGATGTACAATTCAGTGGTGGTGGAATCCCAATGACCCTTAATTTCCCCACATTTCATGCAAAAACAGCCAGAAAATCAACAGTAGGAGCTTTTGAAACATATGGTTTTCCACTTTCTACGCTTCTATTTTCAGAAGAGCCATGCCCTTCACTGACAACAGAGTTGCTTATATAAATTTGTGAATGCATTCATGGCTCGGGGTCAGGCTTATAGTTTAGTTGTACAGTCTCGAACCATTTATCGAATAAACCCTTTTAGGCGCCTGGCAAGGTCTATCTGGGCTCAATCAGATCGATCCCGGTTAGGCACACAACTGGGGCTTAATCTAATAGACCTTGACCAGTAGCAAAGTATTAGAAATAACAAAACAGACGAACTTGTTTTAAGTGTGCTGAGAAACAAGAACTAGAAGGGGGCATATTGTAGGAGAGAACCCCAATGGTGTCAATGAAGTTCAGTTTAGTGCTGTTTATGTGCTCATTCTGCGTAATACTACCGTGCCTGAAAGCAGGCGCAGATTCCGACGATGGCACCATTGCGGTGTTCGATCCTGTTCTTCAGGAGCGGGAGAAGAGAGCCGAGATAGCTGCCCTTAAAGCCTATCAACCCGACCCCGAATCAGTTACTGACGAGCTAATCAAAGATGTCGAAACGTACGTAACTTCCATCATGCACTACTCTAAATTGAATATTTAGTACTAATGCCTCGCATGTATTAAAATTTCTGACTCCATCACTGTTACGCATGCATGCAGAAGCATAGAGAGGTCCAACACCACAAGGAGGCATCTAGCGAAAAAGATAAAAGCCGAATGCACGGCCACAAACCCTATTGATCGGTGTTGGAGGTGCAATCCGGACTGGGCCAAGAACCGAAAGCAGCTCGCCAACTGCGTGCTAGGATTCGGCCGCAGGACACGTGGAGGAAAGCGAGGTCCCATCTACGTCGTCCACGACTCCTCCGACAACGACATGGCCAATCCCAAGCCGGGAACCCTCCGGCACGCCGTGATCCAAACGGGCCCACTCTGGATCATCTTCAAGCACAGCATGACAATCAAGTTGAACAAGGAGCTAATTATGACGAGCCACAAGACCATCGACGGGCGTGGCGCCAACGTGCACATCGCGCACGGTGCCGGAATCACAATCCAGTTCGTGGAGAATGTGATCATCCACGGCATTCACATACACGACATTGTGTCGGTCGGAGGTGGCTTGATCAGAGACTCATTGGACCATATCGGACTCAGGGGCCAGAGTGACGGTGATGGTATCACCGTCTTTGGCTCCTCTCACATCTGGCTCGACCACCTCTCTATGTGGAACTGCTACGATGGGCTTACCGATGTCGTCCAGGGCTCCACCGCCATCACCATCTCCAACTGCCACTTCACTCGCCATAACGACGTACGTACATTCTCCGCTAGGGTTTGCTTCATGTTGCGCTTACAATCTCGTTCACCCGGTTACTAGCTAATCAATGGAGAATCTGCACAATGTCATTGACATTTAGGCTCATTAAAATCTAACTGTCAAATCCAGGTTGACTAGTTGTATCTCTTGGATTTTAATGAGCCTTAATACTTTATTGTTAGTTGGTGACCGACTGGGTGAACATGATGATGGTTTGTGTTTATGTTTAAAATTAACGTAATGCATGCATGCAGGTGATGCTGTTCGGGGCAAACGATTTGTATGAACGTGACCAGATCATGCAAATCACGGTGGCGTTCAACCACTTCGGGAAGGGATTGATCCAGAGAATGCCGAGGTGCAGATTCGGCTTCTTCCATGTTGTGAACAATGACTACACCCACTGGCAGATGTACGCCATCGGCGGCAGCTCACACCCCACCATCATCAGCCAGGGCAACCGCTATGTCGCCCCACAGGACCCGAAACTCAAGGAGATCACAAGCAGGGCCTACTCGACGCCCGAGGCAGTGTGGAAGACATGGCAATGGAGGTCGGAAGGTGATCTAATGGAGAACGGAGCCTACTTCCGGGAATCAGGAGAGCCGAGGAACGGCCGAGGCCACTTCAGTCGGTTCGACGTGATCAACGCAAAGCCAGGCTCATTCGTGAGGAGGCTCACACGCTTTGCAGGTACTCTTGGATGCAGGGTTGGCAAGGCATGTTAATACTATAGAACAGAGTACTGCTAAAAGGTCTAGCAGTATACTCGTAACTTAGTTGTAGAGATTGCCTAAGTGGGGGTGTGATTGTTTGCAACGCACTCCCGTTCCTTGAAGCTTTATGTCCCCTTCACTGTGTTTATTATGAATTTAAAACGATCTTAATGAAGTCGTACTAGTACTAATATATAATTCATCGTTCACATAAACCTATGTTGCAAGTAAGAAAATATGACTTGAAATCTGAGGGAATCCGACACTGGGAATCCAATTCTCCACTATCTATAGGCTAAAATAAACAACTAGTAGTCTAGTACACATCTTTGAAGCTGAGTATGATTTTTTTTTTTTTTTTGGTACATGTTTTGAAATCCGAATTGTAAAATAACAGGCATTATGCATTCGAGGCTTGTCATGCAAATGAATAAACGATTGATTGCAGAAGCTTCTCATGAAAATGAACTTGATTGCTGTCTTCAAGCAGTAAAACTAGATATTTATAAGCAAAATAAGTGTAAACCGAAACACGTATGTTCACAATACAAAAGAGGCAAACAGAAATCTACACTGGCTTCTCGTGTATGTTCACAGAACACGGCGGTATGTTCTCAAACACATAAGTACCACTTGAACAAAATATAACTGGCTATTTTGATTCTACTTCAGTTCTACTCGGTGTCAGATTCATTCCCTGAATCCACATTCATGGGTTGGGGGGTGCTGCTCTTGTTGTAGCCACTAATTTCATCCTTGTAGCGTAACTTATCTTGACGGGCCTTTGCTTCATATGGTTCTTTCTCCTCCGCTGCAAAATGGGCAATAACTGCTATAACCACCAGAACTTATCGAGCCAAAACAAAAGTTACTCAAAAACCATACATACCTGACATCTTCTTCCACTTGTCTCCGAGCACTCTTCCTACATCCGTGAATGCAATGCCGGGGTTGGTCTTCTTCACATTCTGTGGTCAAAACAAGTAAAGGTTAGCAAACTATCGATCCACTTTACTGTTGGTTGAGGCAGAGTAAGGAGGGTGGCAGATGGTGTAAAATCACATCAGCAGAAAGCCTGAACCATCAACAAGAGCATCTATGCCAAACCAAACCCACCTCTCTCTCCATATTCGAGAAGAACATGAAACCAGACATCGCTCTTTTGGGTGCGTTTGGATCCTTCTTCTTTTTCTGTTTTTTCTTCTTTGGGCCGTCTTCGTCAACCTCTTTTGATTTTTTCTTGGAAGATGACACCTTTGAAGTTGAAGGTTCTTTCCTGGGATCCTTTTTAGGAGGCTTCTGAAATTAGCAATTTATGTAATGTGAGAATAGATTGTATAATAACATCAAGTAAATTCACAGCTGATAAAAATCACTTACCTCTTTCTCACTTCCACTTTCACTAGCATCAGAACCTTCATCCCCAGAATCATCAGTTGGTGAACCTGCATCATCCTTCTCAAGAACAAAATCTTCGTCCTGCCAAGTTCGTCATGTTTAACAAGCATGGACTTGATTATAATTTATCACACGACACTCAAAAATAGCATGGATAGGACACCAGAGTGACTTGCAGACAAAAGGGTACTTGCAACACACACACACACAAATTTTGTTATATATATATAGATATATAAACAAGAAAACACTAACAGTAACATCACCCAGAGTAAGATTGCGCAAGGATAACAGTAGTGAAAATACAAACTATGCACAATTTTCTAAATAAAACATAACAATAGCTGGTTCTAATGCATACTTTAGTGCAGAACTGTAGAATGAACTTTTACACTTGCAAGATTTAAAAACAAGCGCCTTACGGTGAAACACAAATATTTACAATTAAGTGTAAAGTTAAACCCAAATGGTGGTATTGGAAAATAGAATCCAAAGAGAAGATTTAGAAGAAAATAAAGAAAGATAAGAAAAAAGCTTCACCTCTTCATCACTATCTTCATCTCCAGCTTCCTCCTGTACGCGAACCAGATGTGGATCAGGATCAGCATCATCTGCCACTTCAAGAAGAGGAGACACACCATCTGTTACTTGGGCATCTCCTAAGTTCATGATTTTGATACCCTTTGAACTGGAGAAGAGGCGAAATGGTTAAAGATCTGTATACCAACAACGCAATGATGTTCGAAGGAACACAATTTGACAGTCATACCAACCTGATGAAGTCAAAAAGAGCATGATATTCATTCCTCTGAATGTTTCTAAACAGATGTTCTTGCTCACTTTTAAGTCTGATGAGAAGATCAAAATAATGCATATTCGAGCCTCCAGCACCATGCCTCTCAAATTCCACATAGTCAATCTACAAGCAAACAATAAGTAGAAAGAGAACTAAGTGAGATTCCACCTTCCAAATAATATTAACCAGTATTCTTGACATACATGCAATATGTTTGATTCAAAATTCTACCATATCATGAGTAATAAGGGTAGGAGGTTTGGGTAGGAAAAAGAAGCTCTTTTCCAGAGGATATAGAACTCCGTCTTCAGCTTTCAGTGATGACTTCACAGCATAACCATCTTGACAGCTGCGGAACTTCCCTGGTTTTGTAATTTTGGCCAAAGACAATCCATGCAGTATTTTGGTGAACACATCATGAATTAGTCCCTGTTATTAGAAGCAAAGAGATTTCATTGCATTAGATCTCTCACAACTAAACAACTGTCTGTTGCATTACAATCTTTGAGGACAGGTCTAAACTATTACCTTATAAGTTGGTTCTAACTTGTCTTTGTACTTGCCGTTCAAAAGATCGTCGCCTATTGCCAGTTCACTTTCAACTACATAATCGGTTTCAAACTTCACAAAAGAGAGGAATTAGTCAATTAGGAGAAACAATAACCATCACTGTTATTTTAATAGGAAGAAAGCAACTATGGAACATAAGATCATCAGGGAAATGAAACAAACAATACCTGCAAAACAATGTGTGGATACAGTGTTTGTCCTTTACGGATAGGTGGATCAAGAGTAACAACAACAAAGGTATGTGGCTGATTAGACTGCACATAAAAAGAAGGAACCCTTATGATATCTCATCAAAGCCATATGAAATGATTGTCATGTTGATAGTCATTTCAGCCATTGAAGAAAGAACTAACAGAAGTGGAATAATGTCATTAGTACATAGACAAGTCTGGAGGCAAAGAAACATGTGAAAAACTAAATATTAGTGGAAAAGATAGGTACAAACCTTAGGAAGGAGAAAGAGGCGAACAACACTGCTGTACTGAATTTTGAAATCATTAGCCTGTCCTTGTAACCGCAAGAATGAAAGATGAAGTTCCACATTGTAGCGACCCCTACATTAGGCGAGTGATATATTAGTGTGGCATCATAAAAAGAAAGAAATGGAAGCACCGGGAGATAGAACTATAATCTAACAAATGCAGATGTTGTATGTTCCTTCCCAATGACGTGCAAGTGCAGTATCCGTAATATTTTCATTCACATCTACCTTGGTGTGAGGACTGCAATACTCTCAAATGTGACAACAGCAGTTTCAAAGTCATTAACATCTGCCATTGATATGATTTTGTCACGAAATACCTACAAAATATTGATTCAGAAATTACCAATAAATCAAAGAATAGATCAGTAATGACGTGCAACATTCTATCAAGCGACAAGAAAATACAAACCTGAGCAGCAGGACGATTCTCATCACCCATAAACTGAGTGTTGGAGTTGGGAATGTGAAAAGTCATTTCCATCAACGAATCTTTCTGTGACCATAGAATAAAAGTTGGAGAGGAAGAAAGATATAAGACAGTAGTGGGATGAATGTACTAGTCAGTGAATAGTATTAAGAACTACAAATTATGCCAAGCAGGCTTTTGTTTACATCTCATTATTTGTAATAACATGAACATAAATGTGGACGGCTTCCGATATCTTTAGAGAGAGAGAGAGAGAGAGAGAGAGAGAACCTCGTTTGCTCCAGCAGTGTCATCCACGTGGAACTCTAAAGTGACATCATTTTTCCCCTGAAGCTGTGTTTGTGAGACATCAGCCAAAGATACCTCAAATCCTTGTTTAGAGTCAACCAAGAAAGACAGCATATTATCTGCAAATAGCCATAGAATATGAACAAAAAAATCAGTCAAGGTGACATGTCGGCAGCCTACGGCCTTCTAGAAACCAGTTATGCAATCAAGGGAGTCATATCACCGGAGAAGAAACAACACATGGACGAAAGATAATTAATAATTCAATACAAAACTTCCCAAAACCATTCAACAAAATACCAGATGGGTGCAAAAGGAAAGAGCCATGTTTTATAAGCTGGAAACATATGAATAAATATAAAATAAAAAGAACATAGCAGAAAAGCTTCTAGATAGCTGAAAACAAAAATCCCAACTGACAAAGAATCCACATGTCAAAAACTATGGAAAGACATTTACAAGAAACAAGTCTCAGAGCCATGGAGTATAAGAAAGATCATATGTGCGAAAATTAATTGCAATAGGCCACTGGAATAGATGAGAATATCACTAACCACTTAAATCCACTTCTCCCCAGTTACGCCCACTTACAGAAAGCTTCCTCTCCTCTGCTACTATCCCACAAGTAGTTTGGAAATAATTGGTCAAACTAGTGATATCCTACAGCAAAATCATAGAAAAAAAAAAGACGAGAGAAAACATTAGCAAGTCGTTCCTGCACAACAGTTTTCTTTATCAATGTAATCCATTAGCTCATTATCCCATCAAAAGGACCACTGACATGCATCAAATGCATGGAACCAGTGTGACAGTTTCTGCAAATGCTCCATCTAGTCATCAAATGCATATGTCCAAGACAGAGGGGGTGGGATCACTAACCTGATCTCGGAATCCGATAAACTTGTAGTACAACCCATCTCTAGTTCGAACACCAAATTGATTTGTCTTTGGGATCTTCATCCATGTCACCCCAACAATGTCGGCTTTATCAACCTCAATTGCTTTCCCACCTCCTTGTTTCTTCCATAAAATCCCCCCTGAATATACTTTTAGCTGCCCCGGATTCTGTTTCACATATCACAAATGAAGAATGTTACAACACTCAAACTTATTTATTTCCACTAACAAGCCCCTATCTCATCAACAAAAGGAAAATCTGTTTTATCAATGAAATGAATGGCTGTCAATAGTCGAGGCAGACTAATCAGGGTGGTAGCTCTACAACTTCTTCAAACATTTTTATAACCATTTCTCAGAAAATGATAGCTTTGCACAAAATGCAACAACTTGGGGTATTTATTTCTAAGACACAGACCAATATATTTATCTCTAGTCATCAGAACTCCAGAAATATATTAAAAAAAAATATTTAAAAAAATGAAATATGGGTTTTGATCTTCTGATGAAGAAAGAGAATAGCATATGGTTGTTATCTTTCACATTCACCAAGTCCGAATTTACAATCCCCAAAACCATAAACCATAACATAAAGTCAGAAATTTATCAACTCCAGCAGTCAAACACACCAAACCCAAACTTCAGAAATCAACAAAATTAGGGTTTCAGCGAAATCCAATTAAATTCGAGGACATCAGAATCCGCAAATCCTCGATTTCAGCACAATATTAAGCAACCCAAGGCAAAAATCGACGGAAACCGCCGAAATTCCGCGCCGCGGAGAAGCTAGGGTTTCGAAACCGCATCGGAAAGTGTTTGCAGAACGAAATCGAAGAAAGAACGCCGTAAAAATTAAACCTTTTAGATAATCGAAATTGAGAGAGTAAAAGAGAGAGACTCACGGTGCCGCCGCGGCCGCCGAGGGAGATGCTATTGAACTGGTGGCCGTCCGTCATGGCTCGCCGTTAGCCGGAGACTCCGAGCATAAAAAACGTAGAGAGAGAGAGAGTGAAGAGGAAAGCTTGTGTTTTTTTAGAGTGAAGGTGGTTTGGGAGAGTGAAGGGTCTATATAGAAGGAAGGAAATGCGATGGGTGAAACGCACCGTTTTGATCAGCGCGCCAATCATTTCTATTTCTATTTCTATTTCGAAGCAAGGCGATATATATGAACGCGACCAAATCATGCAAATAACGGTGTTTATCATAAAAAAGGTTTGATATTACTATCGGAACATGTTTACTAACTTGGAATGGAATTGAGAGTGGTGTAATTAATTCCGGAATAGGTGAATTCTGGTGTTTACTAACATGTCAAGGTATTGAAATGGATATAAGTCTCGCTTGCTTATCAGGAATCAATTTCTGACAAAACCTCTTATTTGATACCTAAGACGAAGATGGGTATCAGAATCAAGGTAATGAAATCAATTTTTTCTCCCCAAAATATCCTGACATAGTTATAATATTTATAAATTACCTAACTTTAAAAATGTATATTGTATTTTAAGGGTATTTTAAATTCATTTTTACAGAGGTATTTTAGTAATCAAACTAGTTTTAATTCTGTATCCATATGGTAAGTCAACAACATCAATCGTAATTAGTTTCATTCATGTTTTGATTCCTTATGGTAAGTAAACACTATAATGGTATGAAATATTCTCATACTGATTCTTGTTGATACCGATTCATGATAATTTCTATTTCAAGTTAGTAAACGTGCCCTCAATACTATGGAACCCCCACTTACATCATGGATTCGAACACTAATGTTGCTCAATGTTAGTGGTCAGGCAGTCATGGGAGAGGTTGCAATTCCCTGTTGGTTGGCGGGCATTAACAAAATAGTCATTGGGCGTAAATATCTATTTGGATACCGTGAACCATCCGAAAGAATTGTATCAATAAACAATATGTTCTTCATAGTCATTTTCTGTCATTTACAACTCATAATTATTTGGTTTAATTATAAATCTCATTTAAATTAATACAACCAATGTTACCAAACTTGAGCACGGTAAAAGAAGAAAAAATGTTGAAGTTGAGTCGTGTGTCTCACACACTTTCCTTAAGACAAAATATGCCTCATCTACTAGTGCAAAGGTTAATGACATTTGTCTTCCAAAATACAACAACTGTTTGTGCTCTGGAATTGTATTGTTGCCAAGAATACCCGATGAACCTGTATTAATTTATTTCTATGACCATAAACTAAGAACGAGAGAGAGAATTTAGAGAGGACGAGATCATTTTGAATTTGTGTGTTTGGAATGAGGAAGATGCCACCTATTTATGCTGAGAAAAATTTGATCACCACTTTATTCACCACTCATTACATGAGTAACAACCTTTCATTACATAATTTATTCACAATTCCATCGAATATGTTGTTGTTACTGAATATGAACAGACAGCCAGAATGCGACCAATTAGTGGAAAATGAGAAGTCTAAAAAGAATTCCTTGATGCAAAAGGAAACTGGGCCGGAGCGATATCCGTGCGAGCACACACAACTTCTCAGGTGGGACAAAACTATTTTCTTCCAATTCTACTAGTCATTGGTGACTATTTCTCGTAGCCCTCATTGGTGATTAAGTTTGTCTATCATTAATCTTAAGTGGATCCCACTTAAATTCTCTTATTTAAATTGGTTAAATAAAAGAATGAAAATACCATTTTTCCAATATCGTTCAACTTTGGGAAGGGATTGATCCAAAGAATGCCGAGGTGCAGACATGGCTTCGTCCGCGTTGTGAATAACGACTACACCCCACCATCATTAGACCGGGCAACCGCTACATCGCCCCACCAGACCCTAAACTAAAGGAGGTCACCAACAGTACACGATCGAGGCCGTGTGGAAGACATGGCAATGGAGGTCGGAAGGTGATCTAATGGAGAATGGAGCATACTTCCAGGAATCAGGAGAGCCGAGGAAGGGCCGAGGCCACTTCAGTCGGTTAATGAAAAGACAGGCTCATATGTTCACAGTACAAAAGAGGCAAACAAAAATCTACCAACAAAATATAACTGGCTATTTTGTTTCTACTTCAAATCTACTCAGTGTCAGATTCATTCCCTGAATCCACATCCATGGGTTGGGGGGTGCTGCTCTTGTTGTAGCCACTAATTTCATCCTTGTAGCGTAATTTATCTTGACGGGCTTTTGCTTCATATGGTTCTTTCTCCTCCGCTGCAAAATAGGCAATAACTGTTATAACCACCAGAACTTATCAAGCCAAAACAACAATTACTCAAAACCATATGTACCTGACATCTTCTTCCACTTGTCTCCGAGCACTCTTCCCACATCCGAGAATCCAATGCCGGGGTTGGTCTTCTTCACATTCTGTGGTCAAAACAAGTAAAGGTTAGCAAACTATCAATCCACTTTACTGTTGGCAGATGGTGTAAAATCACATCAACAGAAAACCGGATCCATTAACAAGAGCATCTATGCCACACCAAACCCACCTCTCTCTCCATATTCGAGAAGAACATGAAACCAGACATCGCTCTTTTGGGTGCGTTTGGATCCTTCTTCTTTTTCTGTTTTTTCTTCTTTGGGCCGTCTTCGTCAACCTCTTTTGATTTTTTCTTGGAAGATGACACCTTTGAAGTTGACGGTTCTTTCCTGGGATCCTTTTTAGGAGGCTTCTGAAATTAGCAATTTATGTAATGTGAGAATAGATTGTATAATAACATCAAGTAAATTCACAGGTGATAAAAATCACTTACCTCTTTCTCACTTCCACTTTCACTAGCATCAGAACCTTCATCCCCAGAATCATCAGTTGGTGAACCTGCATCATCCTTCTCAAGAACAAAATCTTCGTCCTGCCAAGTTCGTCATGTTTAACAAGCATGGACTTGATTATCACACAACACTCAAAAATAGCATGTAAAGGACACCAGAGTGACTTGCAGACAAAAGGGTACTTGCAAACATGCACACACACACATTTTATTATATATATATATATATATATATATAATCAAGAAAACACTAAGAGTAACATCACCCAGAGTAAGATTGCCCAAGAATAACAGTAGTGCAAAATACAGACTATGCACAATTTTCTAAATAAAACATACGAATCGCTGGTTCTAGTGCGCATACTTTAGTTCAGAACTGTAGAATGCAGTTTTACACTTGAAAGATCACAAAAACCAGTGCCATAACGGTAAAACTTCAAATATATTACAATTAAGTGTCAAGTTAAACCCAAACGGTGGTATTGGAAAATACAATCCAAAGAGAAGATTTAGAAGAAAATAAATAAGATAAGAAAAAAGCTTCACCTCTTCATCACTATCTTCATCTCCAGCTTCCTCCTGTACGCGAACAAGATGTGGATCAGGATCAGCATCATCTGCCACTTCAAGAAGAGGAGACACACCATCTGTTACTTGGGCATCTCCTAAGTTCATGATTTTGATACCCTTAGAACTGAAGGAGAGGCGAAATGGTTAAAGATCTGTATACCAACAACACAATGAGGTTCGAAGGAACATAATTTGACAGTCATACCAACCTGATGAAGTCAAAAAGAGCATGATATTCATTCCTCTGAATGTTTCTAAACAGATGTTCTTGCTCACTTTTAAGTCTGATGAGAAGATCAAAATAATGCATATTCGAGCCTCCAGCACCATGCCTCTCAAATTCCACATAGTCAACCTACAAGCAAACAATAAGTAGAAAGAGAAATAAGTGAGATTCCAACTTCCAAATAATATTAACCAGTATTCTTGACATACAGGCAATAAGTTTGATTCGAAATTCTACCATATCATGCGTAATAAGGGTAGGAGGTTTGGGTAGGAAAAAAAAGCTCTTTTCCAGAGGATATAGAACTCCGTCTTCAGCTTTCAGAGATGACTTCACAGCATAACCATCTTGACAGCTGCGGAACTTCCCTGGTTTTGTAATTTTAGCAGAAGACAATCCATGCAGACTTTTGGTGAACACATCATGAATTAGTCCCTATTATTGGAAGCAAAAAGATTTCATTGCATTAGCTCTCTCACAACTAAACAACTGTCTGTTGCATTACAATCTTTGAGGACAGGTCTAAACTATTACCTTATAAGTTGGTTCTAACTTGTCTTTGTACTTGCCGTTCAAAAGATCGTCGCTTATCGCCAGTTCACTTTCAACTACATAATCGGTTTCAAACTTCACAAAAGAGAGGAATTAGTCAATTAGGAGAAACAATAATCATCACTGTTATTTTGATAGGAAGAAAGCAACTATGGAACATAAAAGATCATCAGGGAAATGAAACAAACAATACCTGCAAAACAATGTGTGGATACAGTGTTTGTCCTTTACGGATAGGTGGATCAAGAGTAACAACAACAAAGGTATGTGGCTGATTAGACTGCACATAAAAAGAAGGAACCCTTATGATATCTCATCAAAGCCATATGAAATGATTGTCCTTTCAGCCATTGAAGAAAGAGCTCACTGAAGTAGAATAATGTCATTTGTACATAGACAAGTATGGAGGCAAAGAAACATGTGAAGAACTAAATATTAGTGGCCAAGATAAGTATAAACCTTAGGAAGGAGAAAGAGGCGAACAACACTGCTGTACTGAATTTTGAAATCATTAGCCTGTCCTTGTAACCGCAAGAATGAAAGATGAAGTTCCACATTGTAGCGACCCCTACATTAGGCGAGTGATATATTAGTGTGGCATCATAAAAAGAAAGAAATGGAAGCACCAGGAGATAGAACTATAATCTAACAAATGCAGATGTTGTATGTTCCTTCCTAATGGCATGCAAGTGCAGTATCCATAATATTTTCATTCACATCTACCTTGGTGTGAGAACTTGAATACTCTCAAACGTGACAACAGCATCTTGTTCTCCAGGAGTAACATCTGCCATTGTCTTGATTTTGTCACAAAATACCTACAAAATATTTATTCAGAAGTTACCCGTAAATCAATGAATATGTCAGTAACAACGTGGAACATTCTATCAAGCGACAAGAAATATACTAACCTGAGCAGGAGGACGATTCTCATCACCCATAAACTGAGTGTTGGAGTTGGGAATGTGAAAAGTTATTTCCATCAACGAATCTTTCTGTGACCATAGAATAAAAGTTGGAGAGAAAAAAAAGAAAGATATAAGACAGTAGCGCGATGAACGAACTATTAAGAGAATAGAATTAAGAACTACAAATTATGCCAAGGTGGCTTTTGTTTACATCTCATTATCTGTAATAACATGAACATAAATGTGGAGAGAGAGAGAGAGAGAGAGAGAACCTCATTTGCTCCAGCGGTGTCATCCAAATGGAACTCTAAGGTGACATCATTTTTCCCCTGAAGCTGTGTTTGTGAGACATCAGCCAAAGATACCTCAAATCCTTGTTTAGAGTCAACCAAGAAAGACAGCATATTATCTGCAAATAGCCATAGAATATGAGAAAAAATAACTCAAGGTGACATGTTGGCAGCATACAGCCTTCTAGAAACCAGTTATGCAATCAACGGAGTCAAATCACAGGAGACGAAACAACACATGGACGAAAGATAATTAATACTTCAATACAGACTTCCCAAAACCATTCAACAGAATACCAGATGGGTGCAAAAAGAAAGAGCCATGTTTTATAAGCTGGAAAAAATGAAAACAAATAGAAAATCAAAAGAACATAGCAGAAAAGCTTCTAGAGAGCTGAAAACAAAAAATTTCAACTTAACACCATGACAAAGAAACCACATGTCAAAAACTATGGAACGACATTTACAAGAAACGAGTGTTTCAGAGCCATGGAGTACAAGAACGATCATGTGCGAAAACTAATTGCAATAGGCACTGGAATAGATGAGAATATCACTAACCACTTAAATCCACTTCTCCCCAGTTACGCCCACTTACAGAAAGCTTCTTCTCCTCTGCTACTATCCCACAAGTAGTTTCGAAATAATTGGTCAAACTAGTGATATCCTACAGCAAAATCATAGGAAAAAAAAAACAGAGAGAGAGAAAACATTAGCAAGTCGTTCCTGCACAACAGTTTTCTTTATGAAAGTAATCCATTAGCTCATTATCCAATCATAAGGACCACTGACATGCATTAGATGCACGGAACCAGACACTTGGTTTGACATTCAGTAAGTAAACGACAGGATTTTAATTGATTAGTTTGACATTTTACCATTAAAAAATAACATAGGAAACATTTATAAGGGAGACAGTTTCTGCAAATGCTCCATCTAGTCATCAAATGCATATGTCCAAGACAGAGGGGGTGGGAACACTAACCTGATCTCGGAATCCGACGAACTTGTAGTACAACCCATCTCTAGTTCGAACACCAAATTGATTTGTCTTTGGGATCTTCATCCATGTCACCCCAACAATGTCTGCTTTATCAACCTCAATTGCTTTCCCACCTCCTTGTTTCTTCCATAAAATCCCCCCTGAATATACTTTTAGCTGCCCCGGATTCTGTTTCACATATCACAAATGAAGAATGTTACAACAGTCAAACTTATGTATTTCCACTAACTCACCTACAATAAGCCCCTATCTCATCAACAAAAGGAAAATCTGTTTTATCAATGAAATGAATAGCTGTCAATAGGCGAGGTAGACTACTCAGGGTGGTAGCTCTACAACTTCTTCAAACATTTTTATAACCATTTCTCAGAAAATGATAGCTTTGCACAAAATGCAACAACTTGGGGTATTTATTTCTAAGACACAGACCAATATGTTTATCTCTAGTCATCAGAACTCCAGAAATATATATATATATATATATATATATAAAATATTTTTTTAAAAAATGAAATATGGGTGTTATCTTTCACATTCACCAAGTCCGAATTCACAATCCCCAAAACCATAGAAATTTATCTACTCCAATAAAATTAGGGTTTCACAACAGCAAAACAAGAGCGCAAAACGCACTTTTGTTCCCCGATTCCCTACCCAAACCCTAGATTTCCACTCGGACCATACAGTCAAACACACCAAACCCAAACATAAGCTTCAGAATTAGGGTTTCGGCAAATCCAAAATAAAATCGAGGACATCAGAATCCCCAAATCCCTCGTTTTCTACACAATATTAAGCAACCCGAAGAAAAAATCGACGGAAACGGCCGACATTCCCAGCCGCGGAGGGAGCTAGGGTTTCGAAATCGCTTCGGAAAGAACGCCGTAAAAAACCTAAACCTTTTAGATAATCATCGAAATCGATTGAAGAAATTGAGAGAGAGGAACTTACGGTGCCGCCGCGGCTGCCGAGGGAGATGCTATTGAATTGATGGCCATCCGTCATGGCTCGCCGTTAACCGGAGCCTCCGAGCATACAAAAGAAGAGAGTGGAGGGAGAGCTTGTTTGTTGTGTTTTTGAGAATCAAGGGTTGGGAGAGTGAAGAGGGGTTTATATAGAGAGAAGGAAATGCGGTGGGTCAACGCACAGTTTTAATCAGCGCGCCAATTATTTCTTTTTTCTATTTTATTGTAATCTTTTCTTATGATTTTTTTTTCTTTTCTTATGATATTCCCTTTTTGGATGCCGAATTCACTTTCGGGAATGGAGAAACCAAGTCGAAGAATTTCGGCCTTATTGTTGATCGGAATGACTATTTTTTTTATATTTTTTCTTTTGGTTTTGTTCAAGATATGAGTTTTCTCTATTTTCTTTTTATTTGTTCCGTTAGGTTTTTTTACGAGAAATTTTAAATACACACCCCTAATATCTAAATACACACCCTTTACTTAATACACTACATATCAAGTTTTTCATTTCAATATTATACTTAATACACATCTTAAAATGCCTAAAATGCCCTTAATTTATGAAATATTCTGTTATTTAATATAATTAATATATATTTACTATTTGGTACCTCTTTTTACATATTATTTCGTCTAATTTTTATTAGAAATTTTTAGTTATCATCGTTTAATTTATAATCAAATGATTATTATTATTTATAATCAAATTATTATTGTTATATCCCAACTCCAAATCATCAATATAAGTTTTTAAAATTCATAAGCTAGTACAACCGTAGAAGTACTAGCTAGTTATTTGATAAAACATGTTATGATAAAGATGCAGTACTTGACAATATGATCTTCAATATCAAACTAAAGCTGATAAAGATGCAGTATTTGACAATATGATATGTAAGATCAAACTAAAACTGATACGGATACAAAAAAAAAAAGACAACCCAAATGAATTGTGGAGAAGAATTGGGGTTAAAAGAGAATACGTGCTTTCAACGATTTTAGGGTCGAAGATGTTGGAAACAATACTTCTAGCGTGATTTTTTTTTAATAAAAGATGTATGTTTTGGTCATTTAGCTTACCTATAAAATCTTAATAGAAACATAAAATAATAGAGATGTGTATTAAGAGATTAGGGGTGTGTATTTAAAATTTCTCTTTTTTTACTTTCAGATATTGTAATTTTTTTTGGTTATTTAATTAAAATCCGGGTGTGGGGCTAAACCTCCCAGCTAGGTTGAGTTTCAAACCCTTAAAAAAATAGAAAATTTCATATAAGCCACATTCTGAACATTTAGTCCACCATAACAGTTTTACTCATATAAGTCCACTTTTAAGGCTAAATCTGTTATTTTACTTTTACAATGTACCTAAAATGCCCTCCTCTCTTTTACACCAATTCTCTCTCTCTCTCTCTCTCTCTCTCTCTCTCTCTCTCTCTCTCTCTCTCTCTCTCTCTCTCTCTCTCTCTCTCTCTCTCTCTCTCTCTCTCTCTCTCTCTCTCTCGCGAACCCACTGCCATGGCGAAGCCGCCGCCGCCTCGGCACTACTTCCGACTCAGCCTTGATTGCATCTTCGGCTCTGACGATGCCGTCGCCTTGACGATGACATCTGGATCCACCGTCGACGACTCCTTGACGACCTCCGCTTCGACCTCGACTGCATCTCCTCAACGCGCAGCCTGATCTACAAGGTCCAACCAACTCCGACGACGTCATCCACCACTTGTTCGGTGCCCGCCGTTGTTGGAAGCAGAGATTTATGCGCCTTAGTAGATCTCCCCAGTGTGTGTGAACCTTCCTCTACCTTTTCCGATCCTCTGATCAGCCCCGTCATCACTGGCCGCACCTTCTCCGATCAGCCTCGTCGTCTTCTTCTCCGCACCTTCTACTATGAGTTCGAGACGGTGACGACGAAGGTGATTCGTCGATGAGGTGCAGATCTATCGAGGATCCACCGCCTTGAGGCGGTTGTCATTTCTGACAAGGACACCGGCCGATCCAAGGGCTATGGTTTTGTGAGTATTCCGATTCATTTCTATTCTTGTTCAATCTTGATCACGCATCACTGATTGCTAATTTAGTTGTGGAATTTGATGAATCAATGGACGTAGTAGCTTTTGTAGGCGGTGGTAGTAGTTTTTGTAGATGGTGGTAGTAGCTTTTGTGGCTGGTGGTAGTATTTTTTGTGTTCGTCGAAAACCTCACAGTAGTAGCTTTTGTAGGCTGTGGTAGTAGCTTTTGTAGGCGGTGGTAGTAGCTTTTGTGGCTGGTGGTAGTAGTTTTTGTGTTCGTCGGAAACCTCACAATAGTAGCTTTTGTAGGCGGTGGTAGTAGTTTTTGTGGCTGGTGGTAGTAGCTTTTGTGTTCATCGGAAACCTCACAGTAGTAGCTTTTGTAGGCTGTGGTAGTAGCTTTTGTAGCTGGTGGTAGTAGCTTTTGTCGCTGGTGGTAGTAGTTTTTGTGTTCGTCGAAAACCTCACAGTAGTAGCTTTTGTAAGCGGTGGTAGTAGCTTTTGTAGCTTGTGGTAGTAGTTTTTGTGGCTAGTGGTAGTAGCTTTTGTTTTCATCAGAAATCTCACAGTAGTAGCTTTTGTAGGCGGTGGTAGTAGCTTTTATAGCTGGTGGTAGTAGCTTTTTTAGCTTGTAGTAGTAATTTTTGTCATCGTCGGAGGTCGGTCGGAAACCTTGTCGGAGGTCGGTCGGAAACCTTGCCGGAGGTCGGTTGGAAATCTCGCCGGAGGTTGGCCGGAAACTTTTGTAGTAGCTTTTGTAGGCAGTGGTAGTAGCTTTTATAGCTGGTGGTAGTAGCTTTTTTAGCTGGTAGTAGTAATTTTTGTCATCGTCGGAGGTCAGCCGGAAACCTCGCCGGAGGTCAGTCGGAAATCTCGCCGGAGGTCGGCCGGAAACCTCGCCGGAGGTCCGCTGGAAATCTCGCCGGAGGTCTGCCGGAGACTGTTCCGAAATGAGAGTGGTTGTTGACTTTTTATACTAGTGGCATTCTTGTAAATATAAAGGAGAAAATCTATTTTTTTTTGTTGGATGGTAGTATGTAATTATGTTGAACTTTAATACTTAATACAAAACTTTATTTAGACTTGGGTGGACTTATGTGGGTAAAAATGTTTGGGTGGATCTATATGGGAAAAAATGTCCCAAAGTGGACTTATATGTAATTGGCCCTAAAAAAAAAAAAAGGACTGAATTCCGATGATTCTATAATTTCTATGAAACAGATAACCATAAAGATCCGATTCTTTTTAACTAAGTGATTGAATAAATCAAGATTTTCAAAGTTTTAGACAATTTGAATCACACAACATCATAATCTTTTGAATTTTTGCCTATTATAAGTTCATCAAATCCGAAGTGTCGCTCTTGTTTCAAAAACTAACTTCCAAAGCGTCGCTTTTGTTTCAGAAACTAACTTCTGAAGCATCACTCTTGTTTTAAAGAATAGTTGTAAACTTCACATATATTTGAATTCATACCGTTGAGAAGATTTATGTGACAAAATGTAGATAAGTAGCTATATATAGAGACTCGTTTTTGGGAGATCATAGTAAAGCTTGTTTTACACAACTCTCGTATCCTCATAATTTTGTACATGCAAGTTGTCTTTCCTTTGATATATATCTTAGATAGATCTTGAGATAGCTGAGTTGCTTACAAAGGTGTTAGGAGTCGCAAGTAATAGTCACTGGCTATTTTTCTCCATAATAATGGAATAAGCTCAGGTCTGAACTTCCCTCCTTCAAGATGAAAGGATAAACTAACTAATAGTGAATCCATGGATTCGCACCCTTTTCTTAAACACCAGATGAGGAGAGATAAGGTAGTTCATATCTTTAGACAGCAACATTTGTTATCAAAATAGGGACTCATGCATCTTGATGATCAGGAAGACTAGCCAAGTAACTAGGCATGCATTATCTGATGGAGTCCTTCATCAAATCCTCAGGAGCTCAAGCCTCAATAGCTTATGAACTCCTCACTGGTTTTCGGGAAGAGGGGGCTCTCAGAGAACCACAAACTCGAAAACATTGACTTCTGCAGAAACCGCAGCTCCTTAAATAGTCCCTTCTAACCCCTTCTGTTATTGGTTGGTATATATTGTTAACTTAAGCAAGAAGAATATATCATTGTACTTATGGCATCTGATTCCTAATCTCCTAGTGAACACCGTCGTTACAGAAGCGTATAGGGAATGGACTCTACACCAGCCTCAAAAAGCACAAGAATCTGATTTAGTTTAATACCAAACATAAGCGCAACAAACTCTGCGATGAAACCTATGGTATGAAGTCTTGGAATACCAACTGTTTAAGCTTGACAAACATTCCGTTTTACCATTTCTTTATTCATAAGAAACAAAGCTTCAAGGGCATTCTGGATTCTTCTTGTACTCGATAGGTACAGTCGATGGGTTGTTTAATCTCCATGAATATGAACTAAAGCCAATCAGTATCAGAGACCAAGAGTAGTCAGAACAGGCATTGTGCTTTTATCTTTTTGTGTTTGTTGGGTCTTGATCATCACCTTCAAGCCAGCTGCCTCGAAAGTTGTAGTTGCAACTGCAATTTGCTACCTATCTGGATTTTTAGGGTAGTTTTCTTGTAGAAAATAGATTCTATTTCTGGTTTTCACTTCATATCAGTCCATGTAATGTTGCATCAGGAAGAGAAATACATCTATGATATAGGTAGACACCAAATTCCTTGAATTTCACAGAATGTGGATGTTACATCGGAGGGGGTGTCGACGCCACTGAAGGGGGTTTGAGCACTACTAAAAGGTTGCGCGAATGGTCATGTCTAGAAAACAGACCAAGTTTGGATCCTTCAAATATCTGTTGTTCTCAGAAAGATCTTTTAGGTCTATCAAAGAATCAGTACATTACTTTTGGTAGTATTATACTGTATACAAGTGCAAAAAGTCGGTTTACCTATGTAAAAGCTACCCTAGTAACATTATCCAGAGTAAATGTAGTGATGCATCAATGCATTTTATACTTTTACCACTCAACCAGTGATGTTTCTGATTATCTGATATGTTGAAAAGTTGGTAAATAACTTTGGACTATTTTTAATAAAAGTTGGGTTAAGAATTGGACTATTTTTACAAATTTCCTATTGTGCAGAAAACCCTTCTAGGATTGAGATGGTGTAAAAGTAAAACTTACCCATGGTTTACAGAGGCAGCTAGAACTAAACCGACCAAACCGGCCCTATGAGCAAATCCAAAACCAATTGGAAACCACAGGACTTTTGGTCTTTTGGATCTTGTAGGGCATAGCAAACATAGTGTAGACATTGAAATTCTTCGGTACCACCGTCATCTTTGTTTTCTGTATATAATACTAGTTGTAGCAGCACAAAACAAAACAGCATGTATGAAGCCAAAACAAGCACACACTTTATATATGCACTCCAACATCCTTCCAGTTCAAGCAACCAGAGAAAATAAGAACAAGCATATAGTTTAAGAGAAAGGAGAGGAAGTTCAGAAAATCCATCTGCTTAAAGAAATGGATCAGCAGCTGATGATGGTGAAGAATGAGGAGACCCCAGCTGGGAGGCGCCGCTTGAGCGCCGCTGATCGCGAGGCAAATCAGGCAGCACGGTGTGTTAAGAGACGCCGAAGAGATCCACCTGCTGTTATTGTTGACATTACCAAGACTGAGCTGCCTCTACCAGAAAAGCCAGCTGATCCAGCTTCTGTAGCTGCCACAACGAAGAGGAGCTCAAGGTTTCGCGGTGTCAGCAGACATAGGTGGACTGGCCGATTTGAAGCTCACTTGTGGGACAAGCTTTCTTGGAATGTAACACAGAAGAAAAAAGGGAAACAAGTCTATCTTGGTGAGTAACAGTTGGCTACATGTTGCTAAATCAAACTCCAATACGGAAACTTATCATTAAAGTTTTTTTTTAGGGGCTTATGATGAAGAAGAATCTGCTGCAAGAGCATATGACTTAGCAGCTCTCAAGTACTGGGGAACCTCAACTTTCACAAACTTTCCGGTATGAACATCAGCTACATAGTATAGAGCTTCACTCATTAAAATAAAGAAAGAGTGCTATATATGATACACATCTGTTCTAACACCTTCATTCTGTTCACAGATATCAGATTATGAGAAAGAAATTGAAATCATGCAATCAGTAACAAAAGAAGAGTATCTGGCCTCCCTAAGAAGGTAAGACTTCATACATATTTCTGTTGTCGAACGATTTTTCGCCCCGAGGATTTCCCTGATAGATTGTTTTGCTTCTTTGTTTCAGAAAGAGCAGTGGCTTTTCAAGAGGTGTGTCTAAGTACAGAGGAGTAGCAAGGCACCATCACAATGGTAGATGGGAAGCAAGAATTGGAAGAGTTTTTGGAAACAAGTACCTCTACCTTGGCACTTACAGTAAGTTATCTTCTTAATTTGATTGTAACATCATGCACTACTTAAAAGTCTAAATGAAAACATGAGGAAGAGAAAATTGCATTTACTGAGCATCGTATCTTCATCTCATTGCAGGCACCCAAGAGGAAGCAGCTCGCGCCTATGACATTGCGGCAATTGAATACAGAGGGATCAATGCTGTGACCAACTTCGACTTGAGCTCTTACATAAGATGGTTGAAGCCGAAAGTGGACAGCACAATATCAGCTCAAGAATTAGAGACAGTTGCAGAGCCTGAGAATATGCCATTCATGGCCAGCAACTATATCCCAGCAGAGGAATCCTCCTTGTCACAGATAAACCCTTTTGCCTCCGATTACTTGAACTCACCTCGAAAGCAAGAAGTCTCTCTGAGCAACGTTCCTTTCAACACAAGCAGCAAGTCATCCTCTCCAACCGCACTTGGCCTCCTCCTACAATCTTCAATATTCAGAGAACTGGTACAGAAGAACTCAAATTACTCGGAGGATGAAAGCACCGATGGAGAAGACCAAAAGAACCAAGCACATGGTGGGAGTGACGACGAGTATGGTGGACTTTTTTCTTATGACCAAATTGGCGCCAATAGCTCTTTAGTTTCCTCTTCCAACGAGGAAAGCATAGAACTGCAAGAAAGAGAGCTCCTTCACTCCCCATGGAACAACTTCACAAGCACAATGCTACTTAATCAAACAACAAAAGCAGATGCCTCAGAGTCTCTATTCTTCTTTTCTTAGGAGGCACTCATTAATAAGTACTAGTTTCATAAGGAAGAGTTTTGTTTCAGTTTTTGTAAATAACAAAGTAGCCCATCGAAGGTACATATCATGAGTTCGATGGTGCATACCAATGTAAATATCATGTCAACCTTTTTGATCATGCACTGCTTGCATGTAATGTTTTGCGAAATGAAATGTATGCCTAATCCTTTGGAATTTCAATCTCTCCTCTTTTTAGTTTGCCTATTGGATTCGAATCAGTTTCAGGAAACAAAATGATTACTGGTTACAGTTGATTTCAACCAACCTCTACGGATTCTGATTTCGGTTCTGACAATAGAAACTAATAGTGTCTGCCTTCTGGTTTGATCATTTGACATGAATTCTACACATTAAACTTCCATTCAGACTTTGGAACCCGTTGAAATAGTTCCCTAAACTGAAAACCCACCTAGGAGGACGGCATCAGATCCGTTATTGTCTTGGGCGATACAAATGAAATTATTTTGAAAAAGGGAAACAACCCAGAAAAACAAAGCCTAGTCCAAAACAAATTAAGAAGAAACAACAACAAAAGCTAAGCTAGAGCATCAAAACTACGAGACCTAAAGGTCGAAAGGAAGAAGTAGAAAGCACCAGGCAAGACACCAAAGAAGAGACTACGACTCTACAAGTCTGCATCTAGTAGTGGACAACAATTGCAACTCGGAATCAGTCCTACGAAACTATACCGATAAACTAGTTACTAGTGAAATGAAACTCTTCATGACTACTTAGTTATTCAACTCTATTTTAAAAAGAGAAGAGTAAAAAAGAGCTGTTCATTTCAATAAAGATATTACTGCAATGATAAACATAGCAGAATGCTATACAAGAAGTTTGTGAGGCAGTAAACAAATTCCGGCTATCGAAGAACATGCATGATCATTTCTAGAGATAATATATACGGTTCCCATGGAAGTCAATCTAAACAAACAATCTAGTTCTCCAAACTACATACCATGTGGTCATTCTGCAAGTGTTGAAATCATTGTTTGCAATTGCCTTGATGTAATGAACTTAAGAAACAAAGGAGCAAAGAACAATTCATATTACAGTGAAGTTTCGGCAACTGAATTCTAGTTCCTGACTGAAGTTCCTTACAGAAGTACATGTCTAGTATTGCATTCAAAAGATACAAACCTCAATTCCTCTATTTCCTCTAAAGAGCTTCAAAATTGCTTACTCTTACTTCTGAATAGTTTGTGTCCTCTAGAATTAATATAAAAGCCAAGAAGGAGAAGCACCGCAACCAGAAACACAAAAGACCACGGAAATGGTGGATCCGTGAAGCATACAAGGGATGCCTCCAATTCCTGAGAGGCATGATAGACCATAGAGTGGATGGCATATAGATCGTGATCTGAGGACCTTATGTAGTATAAAGCCATCTCGAAATCCAAATGTGACATTGCAGAAACTGCTTTGTCCAGCTTGTACTTGAAGAAATTCCACCTTTGCACGAACTCAACATGTCGATTACGTTTCAGGAGCTTTCTCTCCCCACCATGTGCAGCTATCGATTCGAGAACATCTACAGCACTCGAAATGGAGTAATTCAGTGATGTCAAAAGGACATTTCTCCGAGCAGCATCCTTCTGTACGAATGATAGTGATGAAATCTCAGAGAAAGGCCCAAATGGAGTCTGCCCGACACTCCATGTGTAATCCACCAATGTAGTATTGTGCCTAGGGCTCCACACCATATGAGTCGGCGACACTCCCCACATACTCTGCAAAATCGAACCAACAAGTGGTCTCTCAAGCTCCCTCGTCTGTGTAAACACATGTCGGCCATTGCAGCTATAATCACTCACAGTCTGTGTGTTCCTCGTCCTCACTGCAATCACCATATCCCTAAAAGCAACAGTTTGGTGGTACCTATCGAGCGGTAACAGCATGTTGTAGTCCAAATCAAACACATACACAGGAAGCACCCTGCCAAAATCCTCCTCAGGAAACCCTGCCACCCTCCTAAACTCCTCAGCAGACTCGGACAATATCTGATGCAGTCTCTTCGAGTCCAAATACTCACTCGCAATCAACGTATAGTTATCAAACAAGAACCTCGACGTGTATGAATTAATCGACCTGGCAATAGCAAACGAACATATCGAGCACTCCGAATAGCTCACCTTATAAGTCTTGAAACTCAAAGACTGGTCCCCTAACAACAAGCCATTATCCTCAGCCTCATCCCTAAAGGTCTTCTCAATCGATTTCCAATCCAAACCTTTCGAATCCTTACCACTCTCGCCTCCGTAAACATGTATAAACTGAACAATCAAAGAATTCTCAAACTGAACCGGAATTCTCAGAGAGGGAACAAGAAGAACCTGGTAAGCACTCCACACCAAGGAAGCCAAGTCCGCCAGCAACGCCTTCTGAGCTTTCGGCGAGCCGTGCAGCGCCGCCAGAGGATGAAACTCCCCCTTCGGCAAGAGGCCGTCGCCGGAGAGTGCCGGGCCGTAGTCCACCGGTCCGGCTCCCAAGTCGATCCAAATGTAGCGGTCCGACCCGGTCCAGACGCTCCCCAAGCACTTGGTGACGCCAGGAGAGGAGTCACCAGATCCGTAGCTGTAGGCGTAGCTCTTCGACTGCGGCCCCAGATCAAGGAAATAGAGGTAGACGCCGTGAACCGGCTTCTGTTTCTCGAAGTCCTGCCGGATGATCCGGTCGATGGAGTCGTAGGCGACGGAGACGAGCGGCGATCGGAGGCTGGCGGGGGTTTTGGCGAGCTCGGAGGCTAGGGTTTTGGAGAGGTGAGAGGCGAGGGAGGGGGAGTGGGTGACGTCGAGGTGGAGGGAGTGCTTCACGGCGAGGCGGTGGGAGTCGGAGGCGGAGTCGGAGGGGGTGATGACGTGGAAGTGATCGGAGGTGTGGGAGGCGGTGAGGTAGGAGGAGAGGAGGGTGGCGGAGGAGGAAGGGAAGGCGGAGCCGACGAGGCGGACGTGGAGAGAGAGAGGGAGAGTGAGGGAGAGGATGGAGGAAGAGAGAGAAGAAGAAGGGGAGGAGGAGAGGGAGAGGGAGCGGCGGAGAGTGGAGGAGAGAGAGTGGAAGGAGTCGTTGGAGGCTTGCCGGTCGTAGCGGGATTGGTGGGAAAGGAAGGTGTCGAGGCCGAGAATTGGGGAGGATGAGGTGGCGGTGGTGGGGGTGGTGGCGATTAGGGTTAGGAAGAGGAGGAGGAGGACGGTGGCGGAGGACATGGTGGTGGTGGACATCGAGGTCACCGTGGACTCTCGGTTGGGACTGAAATGAGCAAAGTAGGAGCTTCGTTGGGGTCAAGTATTGAGCTCTGTAGTCCTTGTAGAGTAAAAAAAGTTGAAATTTCATTGTGGGTGAAAGTTTAACTTCCAATTCCATTTTCACCCAATTTGACCCGAGTCAAGGACAACACACATGAGTAATTATGTAAGTAATGAAAATTCTTGTATGAACGACGTGTATTTACACGACACAATTATAACAATTTATATTATTTTTTCTAATCCTAACCATTTATATATATATGTGAAGATATACGTCGTGTACTGAATATATTCTCAATAAGTAATTATAAAGAGAAAACTGGACGTACAAAAAAGTAGTGAATATGAGGTATATATTCTAAAATGGATGGAAAACTTATACTTGTTTACGACGTTGCTTCTTGATGCGTTGCTCAACTTGTTTCAGGCTAAGGAGCATGATCGTCGCTCAAAACTCTTTGAAAACTCATTGATTCAGGCAACTCAATGACGTAGGCATTACATTGATCTTTTGTAGCACTTTGTAGGGAGAATAAGCGATTAAGCACCACATACGTGCGGGGTTAAATCTTGTTATGACTTATAAGCGACATCGGGAAACCTTTCCTTTGGTCAAGTAGATCATAACATAATCTCCTTTGAACACTTTTTCTCGCCTGTCTTTTAAAGCCACATTCTTTTGACGAGTGACAAATATATCAAACATCAAAAAGAAAAGAATTGGTTAATTTTTACAAAGGAAGACGTGCAGTAATTCTTTGAGGTATATACGGTATCAACGTTTTCAAAGTCAGCTCTGTGGCTCTATAAATTATGTAGAAGCAAATCTATTCAGTCTCACTATCACTATAAGATTGTGGATTCCAAAACTTTGAAGAATGGTCAACTTCTCTATTAACTGCAGGACATGAAGCATTGCTAAAGTCCCTATAGCGTAGAACTCCCGAATCTTCCAAACGGCTAGTGTTGGCAATAACAATTCGACACTCATTTACAGCTTGCTTCCTCCAGATCACAAGTTAAGGAACTGATGAGCGCACCAGTATTGGATGCCCAAACATTAACATGAGTCTTCCATGCCACGGCCTCCTGTAACAATTTTGTACGGATCCATCTGCAAATGAGTTAAGGGCCCAGTGTGTCCACCATCCAACTCAATTACTGGTTCTGCTTTCAAGTCGGAGAGCTTGACCCTCCTGATATCGTAAAGCATCGCTCTGCATCATCACATTAATTTGTCTCAGTAAGGACAAAACTACTGGTAAAGTAATGCATGCTAAGTTGAATTAATCAAATAAAAAGACGTGAAACCAGAGGAATTTTAAGTGTTGTACCTGCCATTGTTACTGCCTACGCAGAATAAGGATTTTGAAGGAATGGCCTCAAAAGAATATAATTTTTCATTTATAGAATAAGAGATAACTTGTCGCATTGTCCTCAGATCGATTACAACAACAGAGGAACCGGCGGCAAGATAGAGCAACTGTTCATGGCACTTCATGTTTACAAGGGGACCAGGAACTGACGTCATTCCCACACAAGATGAAGAAGGAACAGCAGACTGTGCAGCTGCATCCCACAACCTCACCTATTAGAAACCACAATCATCAGAAAGCCAATGACATAAAACAAATTGTCAAGATGATGATCAGATCTCAGAAGAATGCAGCATTAGATTGATGAATGAGGTAATAACAAAAAAAGAAAGGTAAATATAAGCATACCTTAGAATCTCCTGTAACAGTTACCAAAATAGAAGTTTTATGCCTGCCAGGTAAAACAAAAACAAATGATGAGTTATTCGAACGCTCAAGAAACATAGCCAGATGGTTAACTATGAGGTGCAGCTGATATGAGCAAACTATCATGATTAATACCCTATAAGGTCATCACACAAAAAGGATGGACTGCTTAGAAAGAGACATCAAAGAAATCAACAAATGTCCACAATGGAATGTTGAAACCCATACAGTTTAGATAAATCAGAATACGACTTGCTATACAAATCAAGCTATAAGCCCATAACAAATAAATTTACTGAAATACCATAAATTTAGACTCAGTTATCACTAGTTCATAAGCCCATACCAGGACAATTAGAAAAGAAAAGATATTGATTCCTAGATTCGTCCTTGTTAGGCTAACTGAAGCAAAAATTCACCTGCTGTTTAATTCAGATTAGCTACAAGGGAAGCTTGGTAAATTTATGTTATATCAACAACAAATTATTTGGCAAGTGCAACATAAAAGAAGTATAAATATATAACTCTTGTTTCTCTTTCAAATTATTATATATCTTCAAGCCTCCAACTAAGGGGCAAGCACTTACGTATATTGTGATGAACTCAATAAGTAACAAAGCAAATCATTAGACAAATTGAGACTGCCTTAACCAAATCATACCCAGCAACTGACATCAATTTGATGGGTTTCTGATGTCCATAGAAAGTAGCTTTTAAAGCATGCTGGCCACGTCTTCCACTGGAACTAAGAGACCAAAGGCGAACTGTACCATCTTCCCCTCCACTTGCCAATACTTTTCCAGTACCATTGCCTAGCAATTTATCAGACAGTGCTGTAACTGAGCCTCTGTGACCTGTTAAACATCGTCGGCAAGAACCCTAAAAAGGAAGAAAGGAGATCAATATCTTCGAGGATTAAAGGCATGAGCAATCATCCATAAATCAACAAATCATTATCCTTATGTCCCATGCATGGAACTAAACTAAGAAACGAGGAATACTGTTAACAGTACAATAGTACCCACTGAAGCAGATAGAGAATCATTCAATTACCAACAGTAGGTGTACATTAAATTGGCTCAGAGAAAAGAGAGGAAGCACAAGTTATTGGAAAAAGAGTTTACAATGAACGAATCAAATGTCAAAACAGCCAAACGGTAAGACCGTATTCTTTAAGTTCCTGTAATACCTTCCACCACAGCCGGATACAATGATCAGAGCTTGAAGTTACCAAAACATTCTCCTTCCATTGTTCTTCACTTCGATATAAAGATGTTTCATTAAGTGGAAACAGTCTGCAGTTTATTGCAAAGATATTAGAATCACAATCCTGAATATCCAATAAACTTTGGTAGATTAGCAATTCAGATACAAAAATCTAAACCGCGGAAAAGTGATCACAAGCTCAAAACTTAGCAATTTCGAATGAAACACCAAGACATCATCAAGCATTTAAAAACACCAGGAGCAAATCAACAACACCAACTCACCTCATACAAGTAATCCTTGCACTGTGATCACTTAGTGTGACAACCGAATCCCTCCCACTTAACCAGTTATCAATCTTTATCACTTGTATCACCGGACCCTGACAACACATTCCAAAATCAATACAATGCTCAACTACTCGAAACTCGAAAAAAGGTTGTCAAATTGCATTGCATATACCTTAGAGAAGATTATATGTTTCTCATTCAATAAAATGTGATCAACAGGCTTTGTATCTGTGAAAAAATCAGCGACAACCGGATCCGAAAACTTGAACTGCAGCAAATCCGTGCGCCGCCGTAAGTACGCTTCCCTAACTCCTGACGCCGGCGAAGTAAATGCAAGCGTTTGCTGCGGCCAACTCTCACTGTAACCAATTGATTTTGAAAAAAAATAAAAAATCAGTATACTAAGAACTCAAACTTCATAACAAAAGCGCAAAATCAGTGAGGTAACGAATTTATACTATGCTCGAAATCGGAGGAAGACCTGAAGTATCGGCGCCAGATAGAGTCGGAGTAGGCGACTTTTTGGAGGTACTTGCAGGTCATGGCCATGTTGGAGACGTCCTGGAGGCTTAGGAAGCTGGTGCAGTGAGCCAAGGCGTCCTCATCCACGTTGTTCATGTGCGTCACCGGCCACGGCGAGCTTGGAATCTGATTCACCGTCGGCGGTGGCGGTGGCGGTGGCGGTGTCTCCGCCATTGAAAATTCAGATACGAAATCTCTGGGTTTCATCCGTTTCGCAGTGATAGAAAAATAAGATTTATGTGTCTGTGCGGCCCAAGCAACTACTAGTCATAAAAAGGTGGTGTGTGCCTTCCCATGTAAGTATCACACAGCTTGTATTTTTACCTGAAAATACAGGGACTTGTCTGGTGGAAATTATTCCGATTGCGAATAGGAATGTATGAAGGTCCTCACGAGGATTAGATTTCGATTCCAATGCATTTATTGAACGGAATTACATGAAAATTTTCATTACACAGCTTCTGAATGCAGGATGAGATACTATCGTACTAAACTATTTAAGTATTTATAACAGTTCACCCATACGTATATCACAAAATACAATACATGTAGCTTCGGTTCACCCTATCAACAGATACGTATTCGTTCGATACCGGACATGATTCCTCAGAAGAAAAAAAAAATAAAAAATTGGAATGCATTCAAATGTGACTTATTTGGAACAAGATAGGCAAACAATGCAACCGCACCCATCTCCACGATTCATTATGAGGGCAAGATGGGGGTGTGGAGGGAAGATAGGGAAGAGATTTACAGAAGACTATGCAGAAAGATTTGATAATAATCACTACTGAACTGTTCTGAGTCTGAGTTTAGATGCAACTAAAATATGAAGACCACGCTGTCATGAACTCTGGACTTCTGGTTCTGAGCCACACACTCGGATATCCACATCAGATTTCTGATCTCCTGCTCCCTCAACCTCATGTACGCAAAGAAAACTCCATAATGAAACTGCAGCCAGAGGAGAAAACTGAGGATAAGTAAACTGCTAGAGTGTGACAATAGAACTGAACTTAACTAAAATGTGACGAGCTATATGGAAAAGGATATAGCTGCACAACAAAGGAGATACAGACCTGTTGCTCAAATGCTAAACAAAGCCTTTTCACCTCCTCTTCATAAAATGCCTTGTCAAGCATCTGGCTCTCTCCATAGGAAAGTTTTGAAAATATAGACTGATAAGGAGGATACTTTTCCATGACACCACGGACCTACATGCAAATAAGTTGACAGCTTAGACAAAAACTTTCCTGTAACTTGCGATGCTGAGTAAGGATGAATATATGGTCAAGAAACAATCGACTGATGTCGTTATTCGATGGAATAAGTACTAACTACTAAGTACAGACATCATCCAAGGAAGTTAACCAAAGTTTTACATTTTAATTTTCATTAAAATTTAGCTTCAAGCACATAAGAAACAAAAGTTATTGCTGAAAGTAGGACTTCCAGAGAAGATGGACCAAGAGCTGCAGCACTTTATAGGCAAGTACTAAAACCAATTGAAGCTCACACCATACCTGATCAATGTCCTCACAGATAGCAAGCTCCTCATGGCCATAGGGATAACTGTACAAAACCAGCAAACAGAAGTCAGAGATACCAATCGTGTATAGAAATAGTACACAATCACCAACAGATCACAAAGTGAACTTACAGTAAACCAAAGCTAGAATATAATTTCTTGCGATCATCTCGAGTAAGCTCGGTTCCAATGCTGCATAGATTGAACAACAATAGTAGAATGAGACCATGAAAAGAACCTTATAACCAAAACAATAAGTCAAGTATATCTGTTATCAACTTGGCAAAACTATACCTGTTTATGGTTATATTGACAGCCCTTCTGTCAGCCTCAAAAGCAAGCAAGTCAGACATGATCTCTCCAGTAGCACCACCTAGTTTCTGTCCAACATATGAAAAGCAAACTAATGAGATACATAAACTTTATAAAAATGAAAGACTTCACAGACTGACAATAAATAAAAATCTTCACTTTGCAATGAATATTTACCTGACAAAACCTGTAAAAATCTTCAAGGTATGCCTTGTAAAGAGTATTCCTCATGATTTCAATGTTCATGTCATCCAGATCCTGAAAAGAGAATGATGAAGAAAACAAATGAAAAGACAATAAAAAACAGAAACCTGAGTCCTGAAACCTTACATAAATTCCAAGTAAGATTTAAGTGTTTAGAATATAAAATGGCAATTGGCAGGCTACTTATCACTGGCATATTGCCGGACAAAAAGTCCTCAATTTTTTTTACCGCCTTACAAAGGGGGTTTATTTAAACTATGAGATCGATTGATCCAAATAAATAAATAAAAAATTAATCCCTAATTCTACTAGGTAGGAATTTTTGGATCCAATAGAAAGGTGAAATCAACAGAAAGGGAAAAGGTTGGAATATATATGTAAAACAAGCATCCTAATCTGTACCTCGGATGTAATGCACTCAGAAAAGTAAGGAGCAAGAGGTGTGTCGACCAGTACCAGTCTGTAAAGCTCCCGCATATTCTGTGCAACTGCCAGGGTAGCAATACTGAGGAGACAAAAATGAAGTCATATGAAGATTCGATAGAATGTTATAAGTAATGAAAAATTACTTCTGCTGGGTGTGGGGGAGGGACAGATAAATCAACGAAAAAGAAAAAAGAAAAATGTAAGCGAATCATGATACCTGTCAAACATGCCCAAAGGGTGGCATTTTTCCAATAGTTCCTGAACATCTCTCTCATGCAAAGTTCCAGTAACGATCAGGACAACATTGTCTATCATGTGACCACATCTGGACAAAGAGAAACATTAAATCCACAATTAAACCACAAAATAAAGATACATATGATGATAAAGATCACAAAAGGTTGTCATTTCACAGTTGACAAGGCTACTCCTGATTTAAATGGGCTGGTTTAGCGCCCAATGTTATATGTTAAGTACCACCACCACCCCCCCCCCCCCCCTCTCTCTCTCTCTCTCGGGGGACCCTCATCACATTTATATGTTCAACATCTTTGCTTAAGTTCTAATAAACACAAAATAAACTCTTGCCAACGCTGGCATAATAAAAATGTCCATTAATTTTTATAGTAACAATGACATGAAAAGACAGCTACGTACGTGATATACTCCAAAAAAGTTGACATGGGCTCCGTGGCTTGGCATAGCATGTGCTTGTACTCATCAACCAACTTAAGAGTACACTTTTCCACAATGGTAGTGGTATGCAATGGGGATGGTTCTGCAAGCAAGAACATTTAAGGCCATCAAACACTAAGCGAGAGAAAGAGAGAGAGTAAGCATAATTATAGGAAAACTATGCACAAAGATTCTAGTATATAAAATTGCCAGGTGGTCGACTCATCCACAGATGATCATGCATGTACAACACATGAAATATTCTCTGGTGAGCGTATCCTCAAATTCCTACTAGCTACCTTAATTACCATATGTTCTACAAAATCTTACAACTACAAAATTGAATTAACTGCAAAACTTTCAAACTAATAGCATGCGTAAAGGAGGAGAGGTGAATCTATCTACTTTCCAGCAAAGTTCAACTTCCCTTCTACTACAATTTCATGCAGTTATACTGGAACAGTTTAGTTGTCATGAGCATTAAGTTTTATTTCCAATTCACACACTAATCACTTTATCTACTGTTTCATTCGAACCATAATAAAAGTACCAAACACACTCCACTTTGTTAGCACAAAATGCGAAAAATTAACTAACACTAGGCATCGAAATTGAAATCCCTAATTCTACTACAGACACCCTGATGCAATCTGTTCACACACGTTAGTGTTGCTCACACTAATTTTAAAATCAACACCAGAGCCAAATCATTGCCTAGAGAAACCTAAACATCCAGATCAACACGCAGCACTATCAGTAAGAAACTTACATCAAATCAAAGCTTAAAGATCCACAATTCAATCTCGGATTCTAATCAATCTCCTCATCTACAGAAACAAATTAGAACGCTAAAGCAAAAACGCACCGTTTTGGAGGTAGGGGCCGTACTCGGTGGCAGAGAGGTGCATCTTAATGTCGTCGAGGGTCTCGCACTGGCAGAGATTGTTGTAATCCGCGGCGGTGAGAAGACCAGAGCGGTGTCCCCGGACGATGGCCTCCAAGTAGCCGCCGTGAATGTTGAAGGTCATCGCTTCGAAGCCGTACATTTTGGTGGAATGGAATGGAATCGCCGGTAGAGATAGAGAAAGAAAGGGGACGATCCAATCGAAACCAGAAACCCCCTTCAGAAAATCGATGCGAGGAAAAATGGAAAACCCTAACGATCCAGACGGAGCTGAATTGCAGGTTTAAGAGGAGAGAGAGAGAGAGAGATCAAAAGCCTTGGTGGTGATGCGAGAGAGGTCGAATTGTGGTGTACCAAATCCTGCATCTGGTTTTAGAGGGTGGTGAATTACTTTTACGCCCCTCGTGGATGTACGTATTGCCTGGTTCGGTTTCCGGATGGCGGGTCGCCCGTGGCGCGTAATTTATTGGGCTTTGTTTTTTATGGACCAAGTCTTGAAATCGATAAATGAGAGGTCCAGTTAGTAAGTATCCTCTTGTCCGCCATCAAATTTACGTTTTCATCTTTTCATTCACCCTTAATTTAGAAAATATGAAAAATATTTTATCATAATAAAATATTAAATACATTTCAAAAATTACAATCTTATTTTCTCAGTTTTATTTTTAAATAGCTTTTAAAATTCGTTTTCAAAAACATTACTAGACGGCCTAGTATCATTTAATTTAGCAACACAGTCTCCTTTTAGTAAGTGGAATGTTATGATTTGTTGCTAATCAAACAAATCATAACATTCAAACATGCAGTAAGACGGCCATTCAAACATGCATCTTTATAACTAATTGATCAAGGGAGTTGCTAATCTCAACTCCAAAAATGAGAAGTCCAAGTTTTGTGTCAAAGCTTCACTAAAAAATTAAACTTTCTAACTTGTCCATAATATTACAAAATGTTAATTAAAAAACCAAAATTTATATGTACGAAGCACATATTAAGAGAATAGTTACATGTAATCATAATGATCAAAATTTTTTAACTCGTTCCAACTTACCAATTACATCACAACATGTTTTTTTTTTCTGTATTTTGTAATACACTGATTAATATAGTGTGGTAGTGGCATATATTTAAAATTTAATGTGAAAATGAATGAGTTGGATAACGATGGACTGCTCAGTGTCCAACTCACTTAATTAAACGTTTTGTTAAGAGAAATATGCATGACATTCGTGCAGAATTGGAAGCTAGCTTAAACCAGGGGAGTTACAATTAAGAAAATACTAATTATCTACAAATTAAGCCAAATAAAATGGTTAACTCCAGAAAAAGCTCACAAGGTTGGTCTGCTTGTTAGTGATCCGTTTCTTCTTTGTTTATTTGTGCTTTCATTTATATCTCTATCTCTACTATAATAAAGCCGGGCATTCAACAAATTCACCAAAATGTGAACTGTCGATTTTGCCCAGCTATTACATTACCCTTACAACCAAACACGAAGGTTATTACGGTAAAAATATTAAAAAACAAAATAAAAAAACAAGATAAATGGAAAAAGAGATGATTGAGGAGAGAAAAGTGGAAAAGAGATAATTACAACAGGTGAAACTTATAACTGCCAAGAAACTCCCAAGTCTCAACTACCCACTAACAGTTACAAATGAGAAAAAAAAAACTACCTATTGAAAACGTTTTCGACACGCGAGTATCGCGGGTATAAAAACTAGTCTTTATAACCACGAGACTCATGAATCACGTATAGCGTGAATTCGAATACGTTATGAAAGAGTTTACAGTAATCTTTTTTGTAGTTATTTATCATTTGATCGTAACTGTGCATGTGTCCTAATTACATGCAAACATCAAAGTGATCAAAGCTAGACGTGTGTTGCAAAGATGTAAAGGGAATTCGTTTTCACCAAATTTACTGGGTTTTCAAGGCAAAGAGGAGTGAACACGATAGTTACATTTGAATTAATTAGATGTAATTAAGTTGTGATAATCAACGGTTAGGAAATTAAGCGTTATGTTAAAACAAAGCAGCCAAAAGGGCTCACGTGCCATGCGTGCGCTACGGGAAGCTAGCGTAAATCGGAGTTCCAATTGAGAGAAGGAAACAAAGTGCGCTTCACTCTTCAAATTACTATAATGGCCTCCCTGTTTAAGTCTATTGTTGAATTTTTCTTTTTTTGACAAGATGTAAAATAAAGAAAACCTTAAATTATATATAACCAACATCAAGAGATTCAAGATAAAAAGCCCTAGCTGCAAGAGGAATAGATATGTTCCAGGAGTATATTATTGATTTAGTAAATTCTATCAAAACAAAAGAAGTGCTCATGATAATTTAGTGAAATATTTTATTGTGTGTCTTAAACTCTAGAGTAATTATTTAAAAAAGAATATATTCTAGAGTAAAATGATCGACTTTCTTTCCATTTCTACGAGTGTGAGTGCACCATCTCGCATGTACCATGTGCTTATTTGAATTTCTTTCCCGACAATCACAACCCGAAAATTATTCTATGCACCAAGATGTAAGTGAACTGAGCAACTAATATATAGTATTTTGATCCGGTTATCTACGTCGCACTACATGTATATATACTAATACCGTTTACAAAAAAGAGAGTTTTTAAGTGTTTCCAACTAAGGGGGTGAGAATAATAGGTCAAATAAGATGTACTATTATTAGAGGAATTTTGATCGGATCAAACAAGAAATTGAAATAAAGGAATTTAGGGTCTTTAATCTTCATTCGATCTTCTCATATGGTGTTTTGAGCATTTAAACATTAATGGTGCCAATGCATATTAGTGCGTATAATCCGCTCTTATCATAATCAAATAATTGAATAAACATGACCGCCTAAACATATATCAAAGGAAATAAATCATAGAAATGTAAAATGCCCGTAAAAAGTGATATTTCTAACTAGGCATTACGATTTGAAATTAAAGAATAAATAAAAATAATGAAACTTTTTCCACTAACATAATAATTATGCTTGGCCTAGTACCATTTGGTACAACGGCATAATTTCTCCTTAATAAATGTGAAGTAGTGAGTTCGACTTACTAAGTCGTAATATTTTAAGTTGTTTACATGATAATAAAAACAATTATGCTTGTTAGCACATTGTTCTGCATCGTTCACGAAGTTGGTGTTAGATCATTGTAATTAGAGTCCGATACTAATTACAGTATGTGAACACTACATATTTATATTCATAAAGCACGAGGATTGTTAATTATTTTCCACACATTGTTCTCCAATCCAAGTTTATGATACCTGTTCGTACAACAGTTACATGATTACAACATACATAGATATTATGAAATACATATATGACTTAATATTTCCAAAAGTTGCATTGAACACGTATGAACATTGTTTTAGATTACAATAGGTAATATATGATTAGCATATATAAGTCACTTATAACCATAAAACACAAGGATTAATAACTATTTCCGACATACTATTTTCTAAGCAAAGTTTATAATACCTCTAACTTCAAACAACCGTTACAAAACCACAACATAGATAATACAAAATGTATGGTTACCGACTTTATATTCTCAAAAGCTGCAACCACACTGAGCACGTATGAACATTGTTTCAGATTATAACAGATAACTAAGTGAAATTCAATATGCTTCGTTGACATCAACTACACTTTATGCATATACTGTTGAACACATCTTCAAAAAATAAAACGAATCTTTTAAAAGCCGTGCACGAATTATTAAGTACGTAATCCACACATCTGCACTCCCAAATCAAAATTTCCTCTTATTTCATTGGTTTAGATACCTGAGGTAAGACCGGCAGAGTGGTAGACCTAGCCAATATTCCAAAATTAAGAAAATAAATAAGAATAAATTAATTAATTGTTTTTCTTTTTGAAAAACTAGAGTGGAGTTTTGTGAAAATGGCTGGAAAAGGAGGGGCAAACATAGAAAAGTTCAAAGGAGAAGAGTGGATAAAAATCCGCTGTTGGAACAGCCCACTGGAATGGCGAGCATGGCCCCTGGTTTTCACTCTCCTCACGCCAAAACCAACTGTCTTTCTCTTTCAGCTAACCCTAAGCTCCTCCATTTCTCTGTCTCCCCCTTTTTATACCCATCAAATCCTCCCCACCCTCCTCTCCTTCTTCACCAGAAGAAGAAGAACCAACCACACCTCCCTCTCTCTCTCTCTCTCCTTTTACCACTCCACTACAATCGACCTGTACAAACCACCCTGTGCATCACTATCCATTCCCTCTCCCCCTCCTGTTTCACCCACTTTGTCTTCTACTTCTCGTTTCCTGGTCTGTTACTGGATTTGAATTTCGCATTTTGCTGCACCCAGATCGATACGTTGTTTTTTTTCTTTTTCGAGTTTTTGTGAAGGAGAGTTGCAGCCTTCGGTTGAATTGTTCTGTTTTGGAGTGTGAATGGGGATTGAGACGACGTTGCCCAATCGAAAAGAGAATAAGGCGCTTCATCCCTCGCCGGAGGAGACGAATTCGATTAGCAAGCCCAGGAAGTCCCGGCGACGTCATCGCAAGATGTCGCCGTCGCCGGTGCAGAAGCTTTACGAGACGTGCAAGGTTGTGTTCTCCTGTTGCAGCGCCGGGATTGTTCCCTCCTCCGAAGATATCCAGAAGCTATGCCCTGTTTTGGGTACGTATTTCCTTATATTGCATGATCCTCTGCTTTCCTCAGCAGAATTCAAGATGCTTATATCCGAATTGAATTTGTTCCATGTTTCAGATCACAATTTTGTAACTGGTTTTTCGTTCTGGACAATGCACAATCCTTCAGTCATGTGCTTTGTTAATTTCAGTTTTGAATCTTTAGTCTTTCGGTTTCGGATTGCATTGTAGGTTTATTTTTGATCAGTTTCTTGCCTCTGTCCTGGGATAATGGTACATATCTTCTTGGAATTGGGGTTACAGTTTCTGTATAAATAAAAAATAAAATTTATGCGGCAGGACATATGTATTGCATGGTTTCATTTCGTTACAGCTGGAGCCTGGTTTTGTTAATAAATGAAGGGTTTTAAATAGGTATGATCAAGTTGTTAGCATTCAATCTGAGAAAACACTTGGCATTCATTGCACCATGAGGTTGCTGGGACATTGCATTGTTTGTTATGTTCTTAATTTCTTGGCTAAATTGCAAATGTCGCGCACTGTAGGCAATGTTCTTAAGATTAATGGTTTGTTTCGATGCAGATGCTATGAGACCTGTCGATGTTGGCCTGACACCTGAGCTGCCATACTTTCGACTCACAACAGCTAGGCAGACCCCGCCAATCACATACTTGCATCTGTTTGAGTGTGACAAATTTTCAGTAAGTAAGATTCTTTGTGGTACTGCAATGCAACATGCAAATTTAATCAACCATTGCTTATGTTCTTGTCTTAAAACAACTATATGCAGATGGGGATATTCTGTTTGCCGCCTTCAGGTGTAATTCCATTGCATAATCACCCAGGAATGACGGTTTTCAGTAAGCTTCTTTTCGGGACAATGCACATCAAGTCTTATGACTGGGTGGTTGATGCCCCGGAGAAAACATCAACAACTGAGAATCAGCAACTGACAATTGAGAATCAGCAACCGGCAACTGAGAATCAGAACCCGGCAACTGAGAATCAGAACCTGGCAACTGAGAATCAGAAGCCAACAGCAGATAATTTGATTCCTCCCCAAGGTATGTTTTTCCTTCAGAAGCATTATGCTGAATTTCTCAGATGGTATGTACTTTCTGATTTTTGATTACTAGTTGCTGCAAAAACTAGGGAGCCTTGACCAAATATTGGAAGATTAGAAGAAATGTAGGAGCACTTCTTTAAGCCTAGATTGTCACACTCAAAATCTAGAAAGAGGACACCTGTGTTATTAGCATGGAGTCCTGATTTTACTAGAAAATCTTTAAAAAAAAATCGTTTATTTTTGTGAAATAAACCCCTCATTGTAGGGACATTAGATTGTCATAGACCTGATATGTTGACCAACAGAGCATCTGCCTATAGGAAATTTATGGGAAGATCAAATTTTCTGAAATCGTTATTTTGTTTTGATACAACCAAGTCATGCACTAGACATTTCATGCTGCAAGACATTAAGAAGATAGTTTAAGTAGCTGATTGTATACAACTTTGACATTTGCACCAAACTATGTTGCCTCAAATAAAGTTTTTGACTTGATCACGTCACTTCCTGTAACTTGTTAACATGAGTACATATAAAAAGCCCCCGCCTTTGCTTTTCAACCTTTATCTGTTAGGTAAAGATTAAATAGTGCTTGCTTGCTGACTAGTGCTATAATATTGTTGTAAAATCAAGTCATGCAGACCACCTATTTGTGCAGTTACCATCTTCATTATTCATAAAAGAAAGCTAAAATTACCAATTTTTGGTGCATTTCATTTCTGCAGTTAATGCGGTTGCACCTCTTGGTACCCGCTTGGCAAAAATGAAGGTTGATGCCGACTTTACTGCTCCTTGTGACACTTCAATCCTCTATCCAGCTGATGGAGGCAACCTGCATTGCTTCACTGCAGTGACAGCATGTGCGGTGCTTGATGTGCTCGGTCCCCCTTATTCTGATCCCGATGGTCGCCACTGCCAATACTACCTTGATTTCCCATTTTCTTGGTTCACAGGTACCAATTTTCAATGAGATGAATAATCTCCTTATTTGACTGAAATGAGTACCTCAATTACATTTGATTATTTTTTTTTCTTTTGTGAATTTTCAGTTGATGGAGTATCGATCCCAGGAGAGGAGAAGGAAGGTTACGCTTGGCTTCAAGAGACCGAGAAACCAGATGACCTAGCTGTAGTTGGAGCGCTGTACAGAGGCCCGCAAATACAGGAGAAATGAGTTTTTTCACCCTTTCCATATCTATCTACATCATGCCATGAAAGTACACTAGTATCTCCATCATCACCATTCCGTTTCCTCCTTGTACCCATCTACATCACAGACATTCAATTGCCCCAAAACCATGTCGTCGTCATGTCAGTCATCGCTGCTGCATAAATTCTGTGCATCAGCAGTAGAGTTTCTGTGTTTTTTTTCCCCTGTTTTGCTCTGTATGTTTTTTTTATCTGTTGTTGGTGGGACATGAAGCACAACTCGGCCGGTGCTTTTTAATTCATGTACATACTCAGAAAGAAAGGCAAAAACAACTAGAAGAATAGAAGTACTGTGTTTCCTGATGTAGTAGTTCCCCAGAAATGAAAGATGCACCTTCATCTCTTTCCCTCCATTTTTTTTTTAAAATTTGAACAAAAAAGAATAAAAAATAAATAAAATCATGGGTTAGGGATACAAATTTGCTTCCCATTTTATTTTCTCCACCTTCATCTCTCTTTCCATCTAAATGCATCACACATGTTTTATTTTATTTAATTTATCTAACCATGATTAACAATATAAATCTAAAATTATTTATTTAATTTAAATTTGTAAGATTGAGTATTGAGTTTTAAAGTGTAGGGTTTAGGGTTTAGGGTTTGAGGTTTATTCTTTTATCATAATTAGCTAAACCATAGTTAAGTAAAACCCTAAACCTGAAACCCCCAAACCTTAAAAACTGAAACCTAAATGCTCAACTTCTTAAATTTATATTAAATAAATAATTTATGTTGTTAATCATGATTAAATGAATTAATATAAATGAACATGTTGGCAAATTTGATTTTGTCGGGGGTACAAAACGATGTCGTGTCATACCGCTTTGCTTTCTCCTGGGTATGAGCGGTATATAACTATACGACCAGGCCTGGTCAAAGTTGTCTTCTTTGTTTGGTTGTGGGGTCGTCGCCGTCGTCATGAATACGACCGAGGAGGTAAAGGTGGGTGGTGATCTGACGAGGACGGTTTGTCGTAATTGCCATCGGAGAATATAAGAGAGAGATTGGAAAACTTGGATGCCTGTGTCTTTAGAGACAAGTCGAAGCCTCAAGCCTGACGTGATGGCCATAGCGGCTTCTAGAAGCGAGGGTTAGGGGACTTTGTGTACGGCGGTTGACGGCGGTGCTGATTCTGCAGAGGTATGGTCAATCACATATAGCCTAAACCCTAATGTTCATCATTGGCAGAAACTGGCCATTCTAGCTAGCTTACTTTAAAACCTAAATAAGGAAACCTGTGTTGTTTGCCGAATATGGAAACCCAGTATGAAGCGACAGATTTCCGAGGTAGTGGCTTGGCTTTATCTCTGCTAGAATTAAAGCCGTACGATTTTGAAATGAAAATGAAAGGGAGGTCGTTGTTGGAGGAGTAGAGCTGAGCACGTAACTACAATGACTAGAAAGTAAGTACCCACCAATGGATTATCGATCATATTCACGACAAATAGAAAGAAACGAGCTAGGGTTTCAGATCGAACAAGTCATGGAACATAGATAATGGTGACGACGATGAGCTATAGCCTAAATGTTATCGATCACCTAGCTGAGCAGAACAGGTTTTGCCTTAGCAACATGGGCACAAGAAGGAAGCATATGAAGATATCAGGTCTAGATTATTCAATCGAATTCCTCTAGAATGAGTAATCTTTTTAAATATGCTTGTCCTCGGATGATCATCCTGTTGGCCTTGAATTCTTTGAATTGGAGAGTCTAGGAGTTTTCAAGTATGAGAAGGGACGAATTGAAGGTGATAGAACACAGAGGCAACACTATTCGAAGGGACTCGGTTCTCTCTTTCCACAGTGTACGTCCCTAAGTTTCGCATCTTGCACTTCCAAACATAGTACAAAAGTACTACCTTAGTCTCACATCCACGAATCCAGAATAGTAATAGCAATTAAGGAGGCATAGGTAATAAACTTTTATGTTTGTATATCTTATAACTATTAGATTGAGTAAAGATAATGTTGCGGCTCCAGATTGTACTCACTCCAATAGTTATAAGATATCAAACAACATAAATCTACGCAGAGAATCTAAATTCATATGCAATACTCTTGAGTTTGTTTGCCTTAATCAGCTTCTAATAATAAATAATGCATGATGATATTGGGCCATTGATGTCATATGCGTTTAGACCTAAAGGATTGAGGGCCTTGAGGATGCTTATCACTCTATAAGGCTGAAAAAAGAGTTTACAAGTGGATTTGCATATGTAACCCATATGAGGTCATTTGCATCCTTTTGGGCAATGCCGATTTGCATTGTTTGTTTTGCCACTCTTCATTTCCGTATGTAAATTAAGATGTGTAAACCAATATGTGAATGAAGATCAAAGATAATCAAATGACCAAAACGTTTACTATTTTCCTTAGTCGTTCCAATAGGAACTTAAAGATGAATGATTGAGATTATTAAATTATGTTATCAGTGATCTCACACAAAGAGAGCAAAACTTTACTTTTACGAATGTTATAGAATTGCTTAATATCCGTAGACTCATGATCATAGATCTCAGATTACACACTAAACCAACATAGTACTCTAGCTAGCATCCAGCCATATATTATAGAGTGACACTCAATAATGACGAATTGATAATCATAGAAAGCAAGTAAGGTCTCTATATTTGCTGAGGTGATTTATATTATACAAGAGCTGTGATTCTATTCAATTTGAAAATTGCAGATTTGTTAATTCACTAAACTAAAGTGAGAGCATTGACCTAGTTCATTATATTAAGCACCACATGGCTCTTAAGTCTCTTCCTATGATAGCAACCAGCAAGACTAGGACTAAAAAAACAAACCTCATGTATTCACAACTTAATCTCTCTCTCTCTCTCTTCACTACATATATATATATATATATATATATATATATATATATATATATATGTAAACATCACATTGTGTATATATTATGAGAGTCAATCCAATTATGCAAACGCCAGTAAACTGCATGTTACCTACGGCCAAGACTAGGACTATATGTAAGACCCCTGTATATGGAATAATCTACTAACATTTTCTGTCAATATATTTGATCTCTGACTTCGCTGTTATGTTTCTATCACCTAACATAAACACCTTGAAGAGAGGCACTTCAATTAATTTCCCATTCCAATTGAAGAATCAAAGGGTCAGGCTTGAGCTATAACAATATAGCTCGATGTCTCTTCAAAATTTCTCCAACAAGCAAGTTGTAACAAACAAATTAACTTTAGAAAGTTGAGGTCGTGCTCGCTAGTGTTTGATTTATTTCATAAATAAATTACAATTAGAATTAATATACATAATTAGACAATTAGTGCTGGGTACCTGGTTTAGTTTGGTCCAATATATGCTAGTTGGTATTGGTCGGTATAATATGGATGTTCTAGTACGTACTTCTCTGCATCAGATCGAGAAGTAGTCATCAGTTGCGACTAAGTGATCGACGTACTAGAAATTAGTCATACTAGTCATATATATGACCCCTTTCATTAAAGATCGAGTTGAAGGGTTTGATCGATTAAGCTGCAGGTTCAACTTTTTCAGTCTGCAGAAGTTTCCTTATGGAAATGGTCTTCCAGGTTGTTTGCCCTAGATGACATGGTCAGTGGTGTACTCTTATTAGTCAAGATCGCAACATATATACATTGTATTGAGCCTTACAGCTAGGCTGGGTTCCAAATCTTAAAAAAAAAAAAAAAACTACATACAGTATAAGATATCGAAAAAAAGCTCAAGTGTTACTACAAAAATAACAATACGAATTACTAGCTAGGATACGATCCAAATTTTCCATCATAATTTGAGCTAGCTAGCTCTGGTAACTTGCATAAATTTCATATGCAATCATCATATTGATAGCTAGTGGGAATGGGTTCCAGATTGTTTTTTTTAGAAAGCTAGCATTTGTCTTAGGTAGACGGTCACTGTATGTAATAAACAAAAACCCTAAAAGTCATATATATGTAAGACAATTTGGTTTGTATCAGTCTCTCTGATATGTTATAAAATTTGATTTATTTAAGAACCGTAATGATATCATTGTGATCATATGCAAGTTTAATAACACAAACAGTCGTCTCTCATAGTTTCAAAACATCACTAATTTTTCTTTCTGGGGTTATAGTTTCAAAAGATCTCGTTCATTTTGATATTCAACATATACATGCAACGGGAGGGAGAAAAATATACCTATAGGGGCACAAAAATTGATTACACAGACTTTTTCTTTTTCACTAAGGACACAACTGCCTCTTTGGCTGCCAATCGTCAAAATGTAATGGGGATGCATGTCCCATTGGTCCTCTATTCCCTCCGCCGCTGTATACATGGGTGTCGATCTCAAACAGTAATGGATGAGATTTGCATGAGCAGATCCAAACAAGCTATTACAAATCCTGCTACACTCAGATCCCAAGATGATTAATTAAAGTCTAAAACATCAAGAGGTGGCCGGGTTTTAATCTAAACTAGGTCGTCAATTAATTAAAAATATAGGAGCCTAGAAGAGAAAAACGAAAATCTTACTGTATAATCAAGTATTTTCTAACTAATATATCTACGCTGCATTTTCTCCTTCAATATTTTGTGTGATCACCAAATATTAATCAAGTAAATGAAGTATAAAGATGATCAGTGAAGTACTGAAGTCTCACCCAGTGTATGGCAAAGCGTATTGACTGCTGAGAGTCATGAATAGCTTAATATTTTTAGGCTGCTGCTGCTGCTGCCTTCTCCTCTCGATCAGCATTGCTACTAGTCCACACGATCCCGACTGGCTTGACTTAATTAGCCATGTGAATTCAAACCTGTACGAAGCTTCAAAGATGTAGTACTAGCTACTTATACAAGTCTTCTACTACATATACGTATAGTTATATGTATTCTATAATCAATATATGGATACAATTTGGCTGTGCCCGCGTATTAAGCTCTCTGGAAGCTCATCATCAATATGTCCCTCAACTGTGGAAGCTGAAACATGAAAAATCCTTGTTAATTTATTAATCTTAGCTAATCCGGAAGAATAGGTATTTAAAAAAAAAGGACTGTGGCTTGATGCAGAGAGTTGACATTTTTTCTGTGCCCGCGTAATGAGCTCGATAAGATGATTACCTGGTTTGTCGACTTGGATAATTTATATTTAAACGTCTGAAAGTAATGGGTGGTTAATTAACCCCATGTACTTCATCTCTACCTCCTCCTGTGGATATTTATAATCAAGTTGTTTGTGTTGCAAGCGAGAATAATCTGGGTTAGAGAGCAAAAGTACAAACCTGCTGCTGTCTGCTCTATATATAAAGCAAGAGAGAGCTATATCATAGAGAATGCCAAACTCTGATTCATCAGCAGCAGCAGCTGTTGGAACGAAGGTTGAATCCTTTGGCTACCAAGAAGGGCAGGTATGTCTGTTCATCATGTCTTGGTTACCTTCATCGATCTCCTAATTTAATTGATGTTTAATTTTAATCTTCGATTTTCTAGCTAGCTAGCCAGGATCGAATCGATCGTCGTTGATCATATTCAGATAGTTTCATTGAATCACTCACTGATATCATCTTAGTAATTATTACTCTATGAAATAGATGCATGCAGACAGTTCTGATGTAAATTAAAGAGTAGAACCTCGATTAATTTGTTTTTGATTTTGATTTTTTCATGTTTATTTTGATAGGACAATTATGAACTTGTTAATGCCAAAGCCGAAATGAGTGAGGTCAGAGAAGAAAATGCGAGACTGAGGCAGACGTTGGAGCATATGATGAAGGATTACCAGTCTCTACAGTTGCGCTTTTTCGACATCCTCAAACAAGAGTCTCATTCCAAGAAGGCAACAATGAGTGCCACCACCTCCCATGTTGAAATTGAAGAACCTCATGATCAGCTCTTGTCTCTTTGCCTTGGAAGAAGCCCAAGAGACCCTAAAAATGTTAGTGATGAGGGCAAACTTGTACAAGCTGATCATCACCAAGACTTGAAGGCCAACCTTACTCTTGGATTAGGCTCTAAGTTGCAGTTGCCTACCGAGCTTGTATTGAGCGGTCCGATTCCGGAGACTAGTTCCGAAGAGCCTAAGGAATCAGAAGCCTCCCCATCAAGTACTAAAAAGACAATAAGAAATGAAGATGATGAAGCTTCGCAGCAGGCCATTGCTGCAAAAAGAGCTAGGGTTTCTGTGAGAGCTCGATGTGACACCCCCACGGTACGACTACATACCACATGAATTTGTTATTGCTTTTGTTAAAATACTTCTGCTTAATTTGTTTTTTACAGATGATTGATGGATGCCAATGGAGAAAATATGGACAGAAGATTGCGAAAGGAAATCCATGCCCGCGAGCATACTACCGATGCACGGTTGCACCAGGATGCCCTGTTAGAAAGCAGGTTAAATCCTTGTTACAAAGATGACGTTCAAGTTCTGTTACTACAACTGAACAGTTTTTTCGAAACTTATGTGTTGGAACTTTTCATATGATTTTTCAGGTGCAAAGATGTATTGATGACATGTCTATCTTGATCACCACCTATGAAGGAACACACAACCACCCACTTCCAATGACAGCCACTTCCATGGCTTCCACCACCTCTGCCGCAGCTTCCATGTTATTATCTGGCTCTTCGACATCTCAGCTTCCAGGTCTTGGTTCCAGTAATGGACTAGGTTTTGGTCTCTTTGATAATTCGAGACAACAACCTTACATGCCTAAGCTTTCCTCCTCCCCTTTGTTTCCCACAGTTACTCTAGACCTCACATCTTCTCCTTCCCCTTCATCAAACCAATACTGCACATTTCCTCCAAGTCTAAGCTTTTGTTCCTCAGAATCTAACATCAATTTACCAACCAGTTGGGGCAATGTGTACCCCAGATTTGGGACGCAGTTTGACAGAAAGAACCAAGAGTGTTTCCAACCCAATCACCAAGCCTCTTCCCAGGTGTCCTTAAGAGAGACATTGACCAAGGCAATCACATCAGACCCAAATTTCAAGTCAGTCATTGCTGTAGCGCTTTCATCTATGGTTGGAGGTGGTGCTGCAAGTTATGGAAGCCAAGGAATAGGGGAAAGATTAGGACAACACTTGACACAGAATGGGAAAGGCTGCTCATCAAGCATTTTCAACAGCTTGTCATCTTCTGATTCTCAGAAGGGAAACTTGACGCTTCTCCAGCCTCCACTGCCATTTCCGGAGTCCAAGAGCACTACATCTTCCCCTGCCATCAGGGATAAAAGTCTCTAAATTATGTGATCAGAAATTGAAATTCTGCTAGTTACACAATCTCAGATGTTATTTTGTCAGACCCTCAATATCGACTATCAACCGAGTAAACTGTTGCTCAAATGCGTGGTCTAGATCAACAGTTTGACAAGATCACATGTTAGATATGTCAAATTTACCAGTAGTTACTGTAATAAAAAGATGTAGGAGTTTATTCACAGGCTCACCCTGTTCTGAAAATATGATTGTCAATCAATAATATTGCAGCACACTACCAACTAGCTGCTAGATACAAAGTATGACTGTTCAGAAAAAAATAAGTAAGCTCTGATGGGCATTGAGAAGACAAAGTTGCAACTTAGACAGTTTACTCTATCAACTAACCAGAGACATTATTTGACCAGGATCTATAAAATCAATATATTACAACCGCAGCGTGATCTGTAAGGAAAAAACTATCAGTATCGATAAAAAAATCAGTCTTCCTCCACTCCAAAACTTTGATAACTCATAAGATGGCCTCTTTGAAGCCAATGCACCACATTATTTCATTTTGATATTCCAACGGCTTCCTCTACCTCGTTATGTTCCTCACCGTGAAGGCTAGCCAATGTAATCTTTTTCTGTAAAACCCTGAAGGGTGGCTCCAACAATAAGCCACATAAACTATAGGCCTACAAGTATGAGTATCCACATGTAAGTGTGCCACCAAAATGAAACCTTGTAAGTTTGTAACTAATTCACTAACCTATGAAATTAAAAATATTTGAAAACTTCCTCTCATGCTACCAAAATTTTTGGAATGAAAGACGTAATTTACTCAGTCAAACAAAAATTCTAGTAAATGCTACTGGTGCAATAGATAATTTTGACAACATACAAATGCAAAAGGAACATACAGTAAGAATCGGTCTGTTACCATTGGCTATTCAGATTGTTTCCTATGAACTCTTTAGTAGTTCGTGAAACGCCTCCTGAGGTATATCTATAGAACCAACACGCTTCATTCGCTTCTTCCCTTCCTTTTGCTTGTCTAATAGCTTCCTCTTTCGAGAAACATCACCACCATAACACTTGGCAAGAACATTTTTTCTCATAGCAGAAATCCTAAGACAAAACATAGAGAAGTTTAGCTGAACAGTATATGTTTGAATAGTCGTAGCATGAGAAGCAGCAGAAATTTTAAATAATACTCACGTCTCTCTTGCAACAACCTTCGTTCCAATTGCAGCTTGTATAGTTATCTCAAACATTTGCCTGCTCAAAATCAAATATCTCGTCATACTGGGAAAAGGAACAAAGATGGAAGAAATTACAATTCAGTATAGCTCAGCATACCTGTCTATATATTTCTTCAGCTTCTCCACCAGTTCACGACCAATACGTTGCGCCTTCAAATTATGAACAATAGTTGCCATAGCATCGACTGGTTGTCCATTCAGAAGGATATCAAGTTTGACCATATCAGATTGCTGATATCTGTTGTATTTCAGTAAATATCAGAGGGAGGGAATGAAAGGAGTTTGCAGTTACCATATATAAAAAATAACAGTTCTTCCTAGCTAAGCAACTGCAGTGATGAAACCATGAACTGCTGCCCAGTATCAGCCATGATAAACATTACTATAGCAATACAAATGCAATACAGTTCTGGTTTTTCCTTTCAGTTTCAAGTTTAAACCATCAACTTACAAGAGGAATTGCACTACTTAAGCATTTAATAGTAGTATGCTACTCATTCTGATTATGCTGACTTAAAAAGTTGCAGCACCAATTTATCAGATACCAATCAACAGTTCAATCCCTTTGCTTGGCACTAGTATATTATCCTTATCTGACTGGTGGGTTTTTTCTAGTAGATGTGTGGTGTGTGAATGAGAGAGTTGAAACTTACTCTGAGTCCTCATAATCAAATGTTGCATATCCTGATGTAATACTCTTCAATTCATTGTAAAAGTCGACAACAATCTCCCTCAAAGGCAAGCGGTACTTCATGAAGGCTCGTTGACTGCATAGATCAGACTACAACATATCAATCACAGACAAGCAGAAATAACAAATAAACTATATGAGTAGGTAAGGTAACATCCCAGAGATTATGTAAATGTCTCTAACCAACACAAGTCCATTAATACACACAATTTAGATTTTATGAGCATGAAATCCATGCTCACCAAACTTTGGATCAAAATGTAACAGCTGATAACAAAATTCTGTTGAATTCTTTTTATAACTAAATGTTAGCAGCTGGACTTTGATTCAATGGTTGGTGAGGCAGGAGACAATAAAGCAAGATGCTTGAAGCGAAAATATATATGTATATATAAAGGTAGGGATATTTTTCATCTTTCAATTTGACATTTCATAAAAATTACCTGTCTATGAAAGTAAACTCCAACTGCTGACCTCTCCGCTCAGAGCAGAGGGTGATTACAGCCCCCACATACCTTCAATTGGACAACAAATTAACTTTGGAGTCTGCTGTATGAATAACTGCCTCCCAGGGTGGATAGGGAAAAAAGACATGCTAAGGGTGTGGGAGAGCTTACTCACTAGGAATAATGATAGTAGCTAGAACTGTAGGTTCCCAACAGGCTGTTACTTGTTTCTTGGAGTTTGCAACCAATGCGGCAGGATTCTGAACTTCTACTTTGCTAGAACAGAACCAATATTATGTTTGGTAAAACCATATGAATGAAAATTTTACAAAAAATAGCATGTAACACATACCTCCCATCAGAATACTCATAAATATAGGGAACAGTTGGAATGGTAGAAATTACATGAGCTCCATGTTCCTGTCATCCACATCATTTGTAAATGAATATAAGTGAATGTTAATTATGCAATCAATAAGTTCAATGATTTTCTTTCTCTTCAAGAAAATGCTAAAGTTTCCATTCTGGTGTATTAAGAAAAGTTAGGAACATTAGACCTCTTAATTGTGTCTTTTTCATACAGAAGCGATTCCTTCATTAAGAAAAGCTCTTTAAAATATCCCTAGAATAACTATTTGGTTACCTGTTCAAGTCTCTGGTGAAAAACATCCATGTGAAGTAAACCTAAGAAACCGCACCTGCAGTTCAACAAGTTAGTCGTCATAACATTTAAAATATATCAAAATCTTGAATATCAATCATGGTAGACGCAAATGCCTTCATTTTTGCAGGTGCAAAAAGGTTTAACTGGTTTAGTAGTAAGTTACATACCTAAAACCCAGACCTAGTGCTGTGCTACTCTCTCTAGTAACAGACACACTAGCATCGTTGCAGGTCAGTCTCTCAATTGCATGGTTAAGTGCCTCAAAATCAGATCCATCAGCAGGGTAAAGACCAGAAAACACCATATGTTTTGCAGGCTTGAACCCTACAATTTGAAGACCATCACGAGCTGGATGATAGAATACCTTAACCACAAATTATAAATAGATATATATAAGTACCTGACAGGGGCTGGACGATGGTTTTATTATGATGAAGTGTGTCCCCAATACGTGCCTCTTTGGTCGAACGCATGCCACTCACAACATACCCAACTTGTCCAGTGTGAAGGACTCCTGTGGAAGTAAGCTCTGGGTGCATGATTCCAACATCCAAAATGTCATAAGCTTGGCCAGTTGCTGCAGATGCAATTTTGTCCCCCTTGCGCAGCATCCCATCAACTACAGCAACATGGCATATAACTCCTTTATATTCATCATAGTATGAATCCAACAAAAGCATCCGCAAAGGTAAATCACTCTTCCCAGGAGGAGGTGGTATGCGTTCTATGACTGCGGGAAGGACATGCTCAAGACCCTGTCCTGTTTTCGCAGATGTTAAAAGAGCATCACTTGCGTCCAGATCAAACATTGATTTAAGTTGAGCTTTGACACGTTCTGGATCAGCAGTTGGCTGGTCAATCTTGTTGATAACAGGTATTATCGCCAAGTTAGACTCGAACGCAAGATAAAAGTTTGCCACAGTTTGCGCTTGAACACCCTGAGCTGCATCAACAACCAAAAGCGCACCTTGGCAAGCGGCCAGTGATCTCGATACCTCATAACTAAAGTCCACATGTCCCGGCGTGTCAATCAGATTCAGTAGAAAACTCGGTTCTCCACTGCCTCCAACCTTATCCCCACCATGAAAATTGTGCTTGTGGAACATGGTAGCTGTCTGCGCCTTTACAGTAATCCCCCTTTCTCTCTCCACCTACAACAACCCAAATCAAAATCCGCATACAAAACACAACTACATTTTCCATTTCTTCATAATAAAACAGCTTCATTCCTAAACCATAATATACCAAGTAAACCACACTAACAAAATGGCATATCTTCAAGTCATAAACTTTATGCATAGATTATCCCCAAAAACACAACACTATTCAGGTAAGAAAACCAAACCCTTTAACAAAGCAACAACCTTTCTTCCTCTAAACATCAGAAAACAATGATCAAAGTTTCATATACCTGCAACTTGTCAAGGTACTGAGGCTGACCATGGCCTCTCTTAATGGTCCCAGTGAGCTCCAGGAGTCTATCAGCGAGAGTAGACTTGCCGTGATCGACATGGGCGATGATGGAGAAGTTTCTGATCCTCTCAGTTGGGTACTGGCTCAAATCCACGGCGTCTTTGCTGTTCTGTTTTGAATGGGAGCAAAAAGTTTGGCTGAATCTGAAGCCAGAGCCAATTGGGTTGCGTCGTAAATGAGGAGAAGAAGAAGATAAAGGGTTTAGGTGGGTTTGGAGTAAAGAAAGGTTCTTTGGTGGTTTCAGGGTTTTAGAGGCTCTGCTCAGAAAACCCATATCGGGGTTTAACGAGAACTGAGACTACGGCGGAGCTTTATTCATTTCTGTTTTGGATGGAGATGTTTTAAACGCCGTCGTCTTGATTTGGGCTGGACTTTGATTTTGCAATGAAGGGATGAAAGTCATTATTATCCCTGGATACCCAACCTATTTACGGATAAGTTTCCTGCAGTTTCCGCAACCTTTCTGCCGTTTACCGCCGTTTTAGGCCATACCAATGCGTACCCGGTTCCCTGTAGATTAAGAATCTGTTTTCGGAAACGCCAGAAACGCTTCGGAAATGGCCGGGAACGTGTCGGAAATGTCCGGAAATGTATCTGTAAATAAATTGCATAATGGGGGTGATAGTGACTTTTCAGATCATATAAAAATGTTGATTTGCTTATTACATTATTATCTATGCGTACCTGATCAATTTACGGATAAGTTTCCGACCATTTGCGCGAGCTTCCGGCTGTTTACCGTCATTTTCGTCCACACCAGCACGTACCCAATTCTTTGTAAATTTAGAAAATATTCTCGGAAATGCTTGAAACGTATGAAAAATGTTTGAAAACGTATCTGTAAATAAATTGGAGTTATGCGAGCAATAATGACTTTTTAGCTTATATTATTGTTTTGATTTTGCACTTAAGGGATGAGGAGTCATCATTACCCCTAGGTACCCGAACTATTTACAGATAAGTTTTCGGCCGATTTTGCAAGCTTTTGGCCGTGTGCCTGCCGATTTTGGCCACACATACCCAGAGAAAATTTTACAATATATTAATACATGTAATGCATCAACTTTGTCCTAAAGTTGTAAACTTAATTAGTCCTCAAAGTGGTAATATGAGTCTTTAAAGTTGTAAAATTTTCTAATTAGAATATTAGTCATCATGTGTTCTTAAAATGTTAAAATGTATAATTCAAGTGATAATTGAGTCCTCAAATTGAGGATTAATTATACTAGGACTAATGTTGTACGGGGCTTTATGGCTTGGGGATTAATTAATCCAGGTAATATCCCTTTTTCTCAAGTTATGCTCCTCCACAGCAACCATCAATCAAGTTCCAGTCAATAATGTGCTTATGAGCAAGCAAAGTTTTCCCCAATCAAGTTTCGATTATCTCAGTTATTTCTTCCTGCGATACAACGAATACCAAAAGTGGAAGGAAAAGTGCCTACTGTTGGCAAGATCAATATTCCTCTCACGATCTAATGCAGGGGACGTGACGCGTAACGCATTAGCACTTCCGACTTTGCCAGAGTTGATGTTTTTGTGTATGAAAGTGAATCTCCGGCAATGGCTGGTGTTACAGTTATGTCACCTCCCACCGAGAATTTCCACTTCACACTGAAATTGGAAACTGTTACAGGGCTTATCGTCTTCTCCGTGTTAGCATATCTTCTGTTATACAAGTCGCCTCCATGGTTTGGCCAATCTAGAGTACTAGGCTTGTATTTCTCTGCAGAAGGCCACTGAAAACAACCAAGTCAATTAACAATTTGTGAACAAACCAGCAGGTAATGAACAAATTAATGAAAGGGTGATAGAGAGGCTTACAACATTGAAACCTGAGCTTGGTGCCATAACTATACAGAACATACATAGAGAAAGGATAGAAGTAGGACTGCAGAATCCTAGAGGCGCCATTCCAGTGAAAGCTCAAACTGGTTACACTGGATGGTTGGACTTATCCTGCGTATTTATACAAGTATAGTTTTGCTGTTATACTATATTGATGCATTACAATTATCAGTCACGAGATTATATTATATTAGTAATTATACTTCTTCTAGACATAAGATACGTCATACATGTAGAGCTGCATTACATCAACAAGCAGCCATTCGAGTTGGTGAATGCTAAAATACTTCATTTTACATATATAGTAATCGAAGTTTATTCAGTTGGTTTTACGTCTATGTTGTAATCTGCAGATGCTTTAGAGTTGCTTATGCGACACAGAAGGCGAACAGCGAGGTTCCAGCAGTATAGGGGAATTTATATCCAATGCCAATGTAAATGCAGCCATTGCTTATAGACATGCCACCAAACACGGTTGCTCCGGTGACATAGGACCACAAGGTTTTGCCAGTTTTGGCGTCCATTGCGTATATATTTCCTTGCGGGTTTGTGGATCCGCCAAACAGGACACCATTAGCCACACTAACTGGTCCAGACGCAGTTGCATTGCTGGGATTTGCCGTTGACCATAGGATTTTGCCACTGCAAGGGTCCATTGCCACCCATCCACCGGAAGTTGTTATCTTGCTAGATGGCTTGAGAGTGAAGTTATTGGCACCAGAATTAGCAATGTTCGTGTACACCCTTCTCTCATCAGTAGCTGCTCCCCATGTTCCTCCTCCAGCAGTGCCACCAGGCCCAGCTTCCTATATCGATTGTGTCGTTAATTAATAATTTAATAACATAACATGTTACGTATCACCTATAATTAATTAATTTTTAGTTAGTACTTTAGTAAATTAAGGTTACATACCGTAGACCACACAAGACGGCCATTATTCCGATTTAGAGCCCATGCAAACCCACTTTTCTGAACGGCAACAACTATATCTAGCCAGCTCCCATTGACTTGTGCACTAAGCATCATAGGTGCTTCCCCAAAATCAGCATCCACATTAGGTCCAGGAGGGCAAGTCGAAGCATTAAGCTGACACTGCTTAAACCATACATCATAGCCACCCAACTGCCGGTACCATTTGATATTACCAGAGTCCAAATCAAGTGCCAGGATTGAATTGCCATGGTTTTGAGGCTCGACGCAGGCATAGGAACGAGTAGGGACGGTTGAATTGTTCTGATTTTCTTGACATTGACTCACATTTTCCGGGACCGAATACGTATTTCCGGTAGCAATATAGACATGTTTTCTGAGGACATCAATTGATGGACTACTTCCCCATATTGCTGCTCCGGAATACTGTCCCAAGTTTCCATGATTGTCCGGCAACATGAAGGTCTGCCATAAGATGAAGCCGGTTTTAACGTCTAATTTGGCAAGGCTGCCCCGGAAGGTACAACATTTCTCAACGCTGACAGTTTCCTCTAGCGATGACGTTCCAATATAAATACTCCTGCGTAAATTTGAGTGCATATATGAACGTAACAGATCAGTTATCACAATATTTCTATCATTTTCTTTCTTGTGATTGTACTCAGAAAACGTCGCATTCCAACCATATTTAAGTAATAGTATGGAATGATATAATTTGAAAAACTATAGATGTTTGATCCGATCCTTCGTCAGCAACATTTCAATACAATATTTGGATCAAAATCAATTTTGATATCCCTACCAATTATTGTTTGGTAGTTTTTTGACTCCGCAACGTTATGTCATGCATGATCAAATTATTCGATTCCCTGTTTTAAAATCAATTTTTGATAGTCACTGAAATACGATATAGCTTATTAATTGGTATGTAGTTTTACTGCAGCAAAGAAATAAATGATCTTGATAATAGTTAGATTAATTTTTTATGACCAACCATTATCTATTTCGTTATAATTGGACTAAACACTTCAAGAATCCATTGTTTTATAGAAATGATCTCTAAAATGTGATTTTGAAGATAAGTACTTCAGCTACAGAACAATGCAAAAAGTGTTGAAGAGTTTGGACATGCCATTTGTTTTGAGCAAGTAAAATTTGAAAATTATACCAACCCTTTGTAGTAAGTTCCGGACATGGTAATAAGACTTGCAGGATGTCTATCAAGAAATGTTGACCAAATGAGCCTCCCAGTTGAGCGTTCAACGGCAACAACAACCGCAGGTGCATAGAGTCCAAAGATTAGGAGGTCACCACGATCACCAGCAATCGTCGGAGTTGATCTTGGTATTGTGGTGTTGACGGCTTGGACAAAGCCAGTCGTGTTAAGGCCGGTCAACGCTAGCAAGTTCTTCTTCCAAATGAGTGACCCATCGGAAGCCCTAACGGCGTAGATGTAGCCATTCCAGCTCGGAAAGTAGAGGCTGTTGTCATAAATTGCCGGCGTTGCAGTTATATGATCCCCTGCGTAAAACTTCCACTTCAGGCGGAGTTTAGAAACCGTTTCGGGGCTGATCTTGGTCTCCTTGAAGGCGTATCTTCTGTTGAACATATCTCCACCGTGGTTTTCCCAGTTCTGTGTTGTGATATAACCATTTGTATCTGCGGCAGTGGGGTTGAGAGTAAGTAGTAGACACAAGGAAAATAGAGAAGGGACTAAAAGATAGTGGTAGAATCTTAAAGCTGCCATGTAGGCTATACTACATATGTATAGAGAGAGGTATATTTATCAATTTGTATATTTATAGGCATTATGCAACTAGCTATATATTTACTATATATATATTTTCTGTCCACTGTTCACATAACGCGTTTCACTGTTCATAACACTGTTCATAAAGCACTGTTCACATAACTGAATTCACTGTTCATAAGCACTGTTCACAGTGTTTCTTGACATCTGAATTTTTTTTTTTTTTTTTTTTTTGGGATTGAGTTTGATCTAACATTAATTAAAACGTAATTAAGTCTGTTCATTCTATTGAATTGGGTCTATGAGCGTTAGGACTAAAACATCAAAATTTTGCATAATGATGTCTTTTTTCCCTCTCTTTATACTAATGTTATCTCTTTTTGTCACTATTTATCTTTGATTTTCATGAAAATAAATGATAAACTGAATTTAAATATAACGAAGTATAGGATTTAAATATGGTGAGTATTCGATATCTTTTGGATGTGTTTTGGTCATGTTTTCATTTTAACCAAAAAGAATTTGGTCTTTAGCTTCTTACTTTTTGTTTTAAGTTAGGATTATATTGTTTGCTTTTACATTCTCAGTTCAATAGATAAACTTTAGGTACGTGAGAATGTATATAAAGAGTTAATATGTGTCTATAATTACATGTTGGTGTTTTTGCGAAAGCTCTGAGATTTGAAGAGGAATTTTATTGCCGTCAATGTGGAGAGTCATAATGTAAGCAGCTTCAAATGGGAGATCTAAAAAATTAGCGTCTTATCACTTTTTGATTACTATTTGCTTCGTGACAACTGCAAATTATTTTAGATTTATCTATATCATTTTGTTCTTGCTTTTCTCTAGGTTTTCATTTGAAGATTATCTTTCAGTCATATTTATGTTTATCTGTTTTACATACTGCTTTACATAGCTGAGTAGTGTTTGTTTGTTTGTTTTTTTTTTCTTTGAAATCCCCACTGAGATGCTGTAATATTGAATTTCAGGTTAGAGTTTTCACTAGAATTGATGTCGTCCAATTTAAAATAGTAAAATACACAAAAACCAATTTAACATATATCTATTTTCCGTACATGCACTGTTCATAAAACTGTTCACGTGAACAGTGTTGGGCCTGGGTGTTTGGTTTTTTTTTTAATTGTAAAAGATGTTTATACAATTGAGACTTTTATAATGATAAAAAGATCTCACCCGAAATCGTTAATTTGCAGCTACCTAAGGTCCTCAAGTTGATAAGAAGATCTCACCATAATTTGAATTTAGGGGATATTCAGACATAACTCAGACTTGAGTGTTTTTTGACCAGCCATTAGAAATAGTATTAGATTTTTTTTTTGTTAAAATATAAACAATAAATTGTGGATATGACATTTGATAGTTTTTATCTCCAGTGAAATTGTTTATGAATTTGTTTGATATCTTGCATAAATAAATACAAAACTGGAAAATAAATACAATATTGACTCATCAAATTCTTGAGAAAAAATTACAACAATCCAAAAATGGTCATAAGAACTCTTGCAGAAAGATCTAAATACTGCAAATAAAACAAAGGTAAAGTCTTTATGTATGTTTACTGTAGGAAATTATCGGTTTTGAGATTTATGTAGAGTTTGATTATTCAAAATGAAACAGAATGTGGAGTCTTACTAACTATTGGTCTCAATTTTGTTGCTTTTGTGATTGCTTGACTTTCTTTAGTATATATGCACTTTTATTAGTCTTTTCTTATGTTTCCTTCTTTTATATATAGATATGTAGGGTTTCCATTGATTTTCAGTTGAGGTCTCTTGCATTTTGCGATAAGCAAAAGATTGAGTTCTGCTAGAACTTGAAGGACTTTTTGATAAAGTTCATAATTTCATAGATAGACCGGGACTATATGGATTATAAGTTATCATAGAATCTTAAATCTTAAAGGTGTAACACTAGAATGAGAAATACATTTACAACAATATAGAGATGGGGTATTGAGATGACAAATAATTAAAGATACCGAGACAGTAGATAATTGAACATATGAATATAAATTCCTTAATAGATCTCATTTAATTCATTTGCTTTTTTATGTAAACTTAGCTGGTTTTGGTCAAAATGCTAAAGTAGATACCACATATATCAAGAAATTAAAACATATATAACAAGAGGCCATGTGTCCTAGAGTAGTAATGTTTCTTGCCACATATATGGTTTACTCTTTAGTGTGGTTTGTGACAAACATTAAGAATATATAGTAAAATGGGATCATTGCTCTTTGTTTTGTTTTTTTTTTGTTGGGTTTGAATAGCTTACTCAATACAATATACTTTGCATTTGAGTTAATAGTTTTGCACTCGCTTTAATGAAGATATGTCATAGTCTCCTCAAAACATGTATTGGCTTCCAGTAATATATGATTTACATTCACTTTGTATAGTGATCAACGCTGCTAAACTTTCAGTATAATGTATTCACCTGGCTATCAGCATATATGTAGGTAAAAAGGTAGACTAGCATTGTAGATACATACTTTATAATGGGTATAGAGAAGTAAAGAATGAGCATATGTCATTGGATTTAGATTTAGGCTTGCATCATATATATAGGTTAGTTAAACTCAACTAGGTAGTATCACTCTGAAACTCCCAATTGTTTTCCATACATGTATAGAGTGAAACAACATATTGATTCATCATTTTAACTGAACATGATACGATAGTAGCTCTTTTTTTTATTCCTTAGAATGAACTATTTTCAGTAACCATATTCTTAAATTTTTGCTTATTCCATTATGTAGAATACAAATTTTCTTGACAAAAAATCCCGTAGCAACGCACGGGTATCTTTCTAGTCTGTATATATTAAGCGGGGGGAGATTACTGTTCAACCCACCCCAGTTTGTGATATAAAATTGGAAGACTACATTTGCCGCCTACCTGCTCACCTATTTGAGCAAGCCACGTCTCAATGATATCAAGAAGCCACGTCCTTGACCTAGAAAGAAAAAATAGTGTATTCGCCAGTGGATACTTCTTCACCTTTTTGGGCTTTTGAAGTGGATATCTAATTATCTAATTTTGAGCTTTTGAAGTGGATACTTCTTCACCTTTCTTCATTTGTACAACTTTCTTCTTATTAAAATATTAGGTGTGTTCAATTTTGATGGTGATCAACTTGATGTGTTGGTTGTATTGATATACTGTGTATCTGCATATTGGAAAAAAGAGAGGTAGTGGTACCTTGATTTTGATCCGGAAGGGGTAATTCTCCCTATTTGTTCTCCTCAAACAACAGGGATAGCAAATTCCTAGAAGCTCCAAATCATAGCATAACCAAATCATAGCACGTCCATATAGGTAGTCGTCTATGATTTCTTCATTTTATCTTTCATTCAAGTCGTTGTAAATCATATTGGTATTGGACATTGATTTTCTTTTCTTCATTCATAGGCACTTATATTTTGGTTTAGTTTTCAAGTATTCATGGTGGTCCAAATGGTGGTCCATAGTGCATGTTCGACATTCTTTGGGCATTAGTTTAGGCAGTTCACTTGCTACTTTACCAGTGATCATCGAGTGTTATAAATTCATATTCCAAATGATAGTCGCTTTCTACAAGATGACGGTGTTAAGTTTGGTGTTATCAATATGTTGCTTTTGTTACGTTTGGTGTTGAAATGAGGATACTAGATGAAGGTGTACATGTACCTGTATCGAGCTATAATGGTTGTAAAGTGTATTGATGATATATGATTTTCTTACACTGCTGAGTACCATAAATTTCTCATGAAGTTGGGAATAAAGTTGATGTCGGTTTGATCGAAAACTTTAGTTTTTTGGAAGGCTGTTGTTTTATACATTAAGAGATCTCGAACTCTACCATTAGTGATTATTGCCATGAAGGAATTCTCTTTACCATGAAGGAATTCTCTTTACCAGCATTGTTTTGACATATCCTCCAGCCTATTTTTTACCTACATTAATTTGTCTTAAATTTTTGTGTTTCTGGGTTTTGGTTAAGGACCTGACCTATATTTGTCAATAATTGATTGTTTGGTTTCTGATTCAAACAATAAGTATTTGAATTGATAAAATTTGGTGGAATTCCTTCTGCACGCGCGAAGTGCGGGTGCATGAAAGCTAGTATATATATATATAGAAATTATCAAAAATGACCATATTTTAGTGCTCAAGATGATTTTTGACCATGTTTTCTTAAACCGTTGAAAAATGACCACATGATGAAGGGAAATGTCAGACTTGCCCTTGATCTAAAATCTCTTATCAGTTTTTCTTCCTGACGAAAAACTGATCTAAGAGATTTAGATCAAGGGTAAGTGTGACATTTCCTTTCATCATGTGGTCATTTTTTAACAGTTTAAGAAAACATGGTCAAAAATCATCTTGAGCACTAAAATATGGTCATTTTTGATAATTTCTATATATATATATACTAGCTTTCATGCACCCGCACTTCGCGCGTGCAGAAGGAATTCCACCAAATTTTATCAATTCAAATACTTATTGTTTGAATCAGAAACCAAACAATCAATTATTGACAAATATAGGTCAGCCCTAGCTAGAAGTTTTGAGCACTAAAAATTTTGAGACATTTACCTTCCGACGATAGGGCTCCCCATAAACCCGAATAACGGTAAATAGTAGACACGTTGTGATTCCGATAACTAAAATTCACAAACCAAAATTCAACCGTCAGATATGATCATTATGACGAAATATGTCTATGGTAAAAAATTCAACTGGATCCGACAACGTTAAGGGCTCGATCGAAACGGTCAACTATAATCGAAAATAAGAAAACTGCATTTTGAAGCCCTAAACAGACTCGGATGGCCAAAAAAGCCTATAGGTCATGGCATAGCAATGAGTTTGACTCGTAGGGCCGTTACGCTTCCGGAAAGGTATCACAATAGTCAATCGGACACCAAAAACCAAATCTGCAGCATAGTGAATAATAAGGGTAAGTCAACTATCGGCACCGAGACTTTACCGGAATACCGTCATTTTTCAATTGTAGACGTATTTCACCATTCTGGTCATATTTTATTTCACGACTTTTTTGCATTTAAAGGTTCTACATATAATTTTTTTTTCCAGATGAGTTGTTGTCCAAATCTGTAAATATAAAACACTTTAGCCGACGAAATTATATTTTTCGTCGGCTAAACTTTTAATAATTTCGTCGGCTAAACTCTTAAAATTTCGTCGGCTAAACTTTTGAAAATTTCGTCGGCTAAACTTTTGAAAATTTCGTCGGCTAAAGTTCACAGACTATAGCCGACGAAAAAAATTATTCAGTCGACGAAATATTAATTTCGTCGGCTAAAGTCCACTTTAGCCGACGAAAATTTTTAATTAGCCGACGAAGGACAATTTCGTCGGCTAAATCCCACTTTAGCCGACGAAAAAAAAATTCGTCGGCCTGGTTTTTTTTTCTTCGTCGGCTAAAGCCTTTCTTCTGGTAGTGACGTGAAAGAGATAAGAGGGTTGTAACTTATGTTTATATATTTAAGGTTTATACTTTAGTCTTTGATCAATCCAACGGCTCACATGAAGCCACTATATACAAGTTAAAAAGAAAAAATAGTCTTAATATATATTACCGGGCCGGGCCGGGATTAAATGGGCCAAAACTAAGTGATCTCGATCCCGTCCCGTTTTATTTAATACGGGATGGGCCGGGATGAGATTCTTGTTTTTTATTTTTAATCCCGTCTCGTCCCGTAAATTTTAAGGACAGGATCGGGACGGGCCTTCGGGATCGGTTTTGAATGCCCAGCCCTAGCTAGAAGTACGAAAAGAACAAATGGGTTTAGTGTGTACTGGTTCAAATTGATCGTTTGATGGATTTGTTGGTCAAAACTTTGCAGAAAGTTATGAACTTGCTGCAGAATTTGACGCCGGGAGAAGAATTGGGAGGAAGAAGTGTACGGACAGGTGTTGGAGTAGATGGGTGAGGGGCTGAGGACGCGCGTGAGGAGGGGTTGTTATTGTGATTAGGTTTTTTGTATTTCTTTAAGTGATGGGTTTCCTGCAGCCTTATCTAGTTACTCCATTGTAGAATTTTTGTTTTCTTTGTTTTATCTGATGGTTACTCTTAGGAGTTAGGATTAATTTATTCTTAGGGGTCTATCAAATTATACATTGCTAACTTAAGCTGATCATGTTCATGTTCATGTTCATGATCATGAGAATGAGGATGATGTCTTTGGTGATTAAGTAGATTAGTGTTTATTTTTATTTGAGTTATTTGATTGTAGAACAATAACTTTGAATTTAAATTTAATAATGACTTTAAATTTTCTATTTATTAATTTTTGTATAATTAAATATATATATATATATATATTATTTTATTTCGACGCTTCCAGAACGCTTCCGCTTCTAATAAATTTTGAAAAAAAACGCTTCCGCGCTTCCAAACGTTTCGCTTCCACGTTTCCGCTTCCGATTCCATGCAACGTTGCTCCTAAGAGCTAATGTTGTAAGTGATTCAGCCAAGTTACCATGTCATCTTATTTATTCTTTACTATTCACGAGGCCTAGTTGACAATAACATATCCCAGAGTTCTACCGCGACCCCCGAACTAGCTAAGAAGATTTCTCTAGGCTCGCTTGACATTCCGGTACTAAATTAGAGGAAATTGTAAGAGGTCATTATGACATTCCACAACCAAAAAGAAGAATGCAATTACTATTGTACTAGTTAGGTTCATTGAAGATAGAGATGGGAGGATGAAACCTCAATATCTAGAGAATGTTATTTTATTTTATTTTTTCAATAATTTCTACAATCAACATATTTCCAATACGGTTGATCCACAAAGTTGATATAATATAACTTGCGAAAAACTAAGAAATCAGACTTGTAACAAAACTTGTTTGGAGTCATCATAAAAGTTATAAATACTCGACAATGAGTTCCAATTCCAGTGACCATGACAATATCTAGAGACTTGAGGCTCATAAACCTCAAGAAATCAAGATTATCTATTCTCTTAACATAATTAGTTGCTCAAGCATTGGTGACTGATTTCAGAAAACCAACCGAGATTTGACAACCGGAATACTCAGCACACTTAGATATTATAAACTCATGATCTTGTAAACCACACAGTCCCAAAAAAAAAAAACAACTGAAACAATTCAATAAAAGAAGAATAAGAAGATAAAACCAAATCTCAAAGCACGAGTATGAGCGAATGTTAGAGAACAAAGCGAAAATACATGAAAGTGAGACAAAACCAAAGATACCAATAAATTATCTTCACAAATCTAAAAGAGAGGCAAACAGCAGTAGGACAATGATAAGTTTAATTCTTAACAACACAGACACTTCTAGAGAGAGGTTCTTATTCACATAACAGTTCTCTGCCCATCTAAAATACTGCTTGAATCAAGTAGTTAATCGCTACATCATAGTATGTCTTCAGGGATCAGACTTGCCATACAAGTCGGGATCGGACATATAAATAACAAGTGGTCCACGACCTTCACAAAGTTAAGGCTCAACATCTGATTCAGACTCTTGGTCTTCATCTAAGCATTCTTCATCATTACTCAATTTATATGCAAATCCTGCCCAGCTTCCCTTGGGGTGGCCATGATCCGACTCAAGGCAGTGATGGCAACATATTTCATAGCCCTCACCAACAACTGTGGTGTCAGGGTTTGGAACATCCTCCAAGTAGGGACATCTAATTGACATGTGGTCCCCAACCTTCATGCAAACTTCACAAAGTTTTGGCTTTACATCAGGCTTACCTGTTTGTTTTTCTGGTGCCAATGTTAATAAAAAATTTGTTAGACAAGCAGCAGCAAAACTTGAACTGTATGGAGACATAAAAGTTACAAATACTCTGGCAATGAGTTCCAATTCCAGTGAACTTAATTAATATAACACAAGGCCCCTATTTTAATTATTTATTTAAAATAGAACCCACCAATCCAGAGCAGATAAAAAATAAATAAACAACAAAAAACATATAAGATTCAAGCTTAGATTCAGACTGCAAAATAAGGATCAAAAGCATACTTTCAGCTATCTCCAGTTTCCTAGCTGCCTCGGCTTCCTTGCATAGCTTTCGAAATTCCTCGTCAGAAATAAACACCCTCTTTACGTATTCCTCGTAAGGCAATACAAGTAAATCTCCCTGCATTCTCCAGGTATCTAACAGACTCCTTGTGGATTCGGCCTCCCTTTCAGACAATTTATGGTTAGGATCGGTACCTGTTTGAAGATAAGGAAACATCCATGTCACGGCCAAACTACATGATAGAAATTTCCTACCCCAATCATTATCAACCAAGCTGAAACCCTAAAACACAAATATATATATATATATATATATATATATATAAATTTATATAAAACATACCATCGATGATCTTCACAAATATCTGTTGTAACTCTCGTTCCGAAATCTCAGATTTCCTAGAGGACTCATAGAGAAACTGTTTTTCTTCTTCTCCCGAAAGCTCTCGTTTCTTAGAGGAATCATGTTTGATGTCATGACATCCGTCTCCCCGCTTCCAGCTCCCGCAGCCTGCCTCGGCCGGAGTAGCGCAGGCGGAGCCGCCGATAGTAGGTTGGTAGCGCATCAGATCCATCGCCCTGATTTCTCAGATCTAGTCTCTCTCTCTCTCTCTCTTTTTTGGGGGGAGAATTCGCAAATCTGGAATTGGGATTCAGCACGTTCTATATATAGCGGTGACAAACAAGACCGGGTCTGGCCCGGGTCCGCAACTTGGCCCGAACAAATATGTTTTTTATTTTCCTTTTTTTTTCTTTTTTTTCTTTTTGTTTTGCTTTTCTCACCAACTTTTTGAATTTTCTATTAATATTTCCCACCATCCTTCTATCTATTTTCAGATTCTCTTATCCAATTATGGTAAGACCGTAAGTGCACGTTTGGTATCCTGTACTAGGTTAGACCTTCTTAATTTTTAAGACTGTCCTGCACTAGTGTGGACTGTCTTAAATTGTACTAATACTGGGCAACGTTTGGTGTTGCCCAGGATTAGGAAAAAAGTTCTAAATTAGAGATGTCTCATGTTTGGTGATGCATTGGACTAGACTACTCTAAACATAACAATCTTAGTCTAACAATCTAAACAATCTTGGTCATCTAACAATAACAATCTAACATCTAACAATTTTGGTCATTGAAATTTTGACATGAAATTATAAAAAATAAAATAAAAAAAAGGACATTAACTAACACAGACCAAGTACCTCAAATATGGATATGCCCTTAACAACTAATAGAAACATGTGAAAGAAAATATGTGGCCGTGGCTGTGTGGGGATATAAAAGAAAGTTCATCTATTTTCTTGGTTTCTCTGATATGATTTTGAGTTCAGTATACTCCCTTTTTTTTTTTTTTTTTTTGCGTTCATTAAACCCTGTTTTTTCAATACACATTTAAGCTTTACTTGTACATCAGAATGAGCTGGGTCTTTTCATTTATGTTGTTTTGGACAATTGCAATTCCTTTGTTACTCTAATTGCTGGAAGGTGAGATTCCTGCTGATGATCCAAAACTAGTACTGGTCACGGGAACTTATGAAAACCTTTCTTCGAGACTCAAGAGGAGTTCGACCAAATTAAGTGATTATGAGGCTCTAATGACTAGTTGACATGGTCTGTTGTCGTTGAACTGACATTGTGAGATCATTCATGTTTAGACGGGAAGGGACATTCATTCGTGTTGGCTAAATGGACCTCTAGTCAGTGTTGTGGATGCTTTGTATGTTCACATACATTAAAGGCCATCGTGGTGGTGGACTGGTGGGTTGTGTCTGCATGTCGTTCCTTTTGAGCACCTCTTCCGGCAGAACGGGATGGCCAGAACTTTTCGTTCTTCATTTTCTGGATGCATCGAGTTTCAATAACAACACTGAAGATTGATGAATCATCTGGTTAATAAAACAAATATGTAGATATATATTTTTTGTTTCGCAACCTTGATTTATAATATTTTTCTTTTAGCTTTGTTTCATTGATGACCGAAAAACACTATCGTTTTAGGATAGTTTTCACAAGGTATGCTCATCTAAAGGACAATTTTTAAGAGATTGATGGACAAATAAATCTAACGACGGAAAATAAGTTGTATAATTTCACATTTTTGTATCAGTCTCTTAAGAGCTATTGTTGTAAGTGATTCAGTTACATTGGCATGTCATCTTATTGATTCTTTACTATTCGCGAGGCCTAGTTGATAATAGCATAACCCAGAGTTCTGCCGCGACCCCCAAACTAGAAAGATTTCTCTGACATTCTGATACTAAATTAGAGGAAATTGTAAGAGGCCATTTTGAAATTCCACGACCAAAAACAAGAATGCAATTACAAGTAGGGACATGATAAGTTCACAAAGTCTAAAAGGGAAGCAAACAACCGTACGACAATGATAAGTTCTTAACAACACGACACTTTTAGAGGTTCTTATTCACATAACAGTTCTCTGCCCATCTAAAATACTACACTGAATCAAGTAGTTAATCGCTACATATTATGTCTTCAGGGATCAGACTTGCCATACAAGTAGGGACATTCAAATGACAAGTGGTCCACAACCTTCACAAAGTTAAGGCTCATCATCTTATTCAGACTAGTCTTCATCTGATTCTGAATCTGAGTCTTCTTGATCACGGGGCATCAGCTTTTCAAACCAATCACAACTCTTATCCCATGCAAATCCTGCCCAGCTTCCCTTGGGGTGGCCATGATCCGACTCAAGGCAGCAATGGCAAATTATTTCATAGCCCTCGCCAACAACTGCGGTGTCGGGGTTTGGAATATCTTCCAAGTAAGGACACCGAAATGACATGTGGTACCCGACCTTCATACAAACTTCACAATATTCAGGCTTTTCATCAGGCTTACCTGTTTGTTTTTGTGGTGCCAATGTCAATTAAAAATTTGTTAGACAAGAAGCAGCAAAACTTGAACGGTATGGAGTCATAAAAGTTATAATAGAAAATTTCAATAAAGTCACATTTTCAACATTTTTTTCTACACAAGTCCATCCTAATCTTTTTACCCATATAAGTCCACTTTTAAGGGTAAGTCTGTCACTTCGTTTTTGTGATGTTCCTAAAATACCCCTTTTCCCTAAAAATCAATTTCTCTCTTCTAGTCTCTCTCTTCATTCTTTTTAGACGGCTCGTTTTCACTTTCCGCTCATCATCTTCCTCCTCCCTTTCTTCTCCAAGCTTGAATCTGTGGCCATGGCGGCGTCTCAGGCCAACACCGACTAGAAGATGATGCTCGACGCCGCCGGATAAACGACGACGACGTCTCGACCTCAACGTTGCTGGCTCGACCTCGACGTCGCCAGATCGACAACGAAGACGCTCGGATCTTGACGCCGCTAGATCGACGACGACGTTTTCACGCCTGTGAGTACAGCTATTTACTTCTTGCTGCCTACTGGGGACGTTTCACGCCTTCATCGCATACCGTGTGCAGAGACATGGCATTTCTACCTGGGAGAACCTCTTACGGTATTGTTGCTCTAATTATGGCTAATAAGTGAAAGATTGAAACTTGAAATAGTCTGCATTCACCAGCTATAACCATCTTTACCACAATTACATAGCTAGGAGATTATTGTATTGCCTATGCCTGGAATGTGTTTGCTACATTTGTTATTACTTGAGAGATTTCATGTCACTAGGGTGTATCATTGAGATTTGTAAGTCTGGACAACTGGGCATTGTATGCATAAACTAGTGTAGAGTGAAGCGCCAACATTGTTGGAGAACCTGGAAATCATGGATAACAGCTTTGCTTGCAGAGCCAAAGATGCAGTATTTTCAGCTGCATCTTTGGCTGAAAATATGGTAGTAGCTTTTGTAGGCTGTGGTAGTAGCTTTTGTGGCTGGTGGTAGTAGTTTTTGTGTTCGTCGGAAACCTCACAGTAGTAGCTTTTGTAGGCGGTGGTAGTAGTTTTTGTGGCTGGTGGTAGTAGCTTTTGTGTTCATCGGAAACCTCACAGTAGTAGCTTTTGTAGGCGGTGGTAGTAGCTTTTGTAGCTGGTGGTAGTAGCTTTTGTCGCTGGTGGTAGTAGTTTTTGTGTTCATCGGAAACCTCACAGTAGTAGCTTTTGTAGGCGGTGGTAGTAGCTTTTGTAGCTGGTGGTAGTAGCTTTTGTCGCTGGTGGTAGTAACTTTTGTTTTCATCAGAAACCTCACAGTAGTAGCTTTTGTAGGCGGTGGTAGTAGCTTTTATAGCTGGTGGTAGTAGCTTTTTTAGTTTGTAGTAGTAATTTTTGTCATCGTCGGAGGTCGGCCGGAAACCTCGCCGGAGGTCGGTCAGAAATCTCGCCGGAGGTCGGCCGGAAACTTTTGTAGTAGCTTTTGTAGGCGGTGGTGGTAGCTTTTATAGCTGGTGGTAGTAGCTTTTTTAGCTGGTAGTAGTAATTTTTGTCATCGTCGGAGGTCGGCCGGAAACCTCACCGGAGGTCGGTCGGAAATCTCGCCGGAGGTCGGCCGGAAACTTCGCCGGAGGTCGGCCGGAAACCTCGCCGGAGGTCCGCTGGAAATCTCGCCGGAGGTCCGCCGGAGACTGTTCCGAAATGAGAATGGTTGTTGACTTTTTATACTAGTGGCATTCTTGTAAATATAAAGGAGAAAATCTAATTTTTTTTGTTGGATGGCAGTCTGTAATTATGTTGAACTTTAATACTTAATACAAAACTTTATTTAGACTTGGGTGGACTTATGTGGGTAAAAATGTTGGGGTGGATCTATGTGGGAAAAAATGTCTCAAAGTGGACTTATATGTAATTGGCCCAAGTTATAAATACTCTGGCAATGAGTTCCAATTCCAGTGAACCAAATTAATATAACACAAGGCCCCTATTACATGTTCTTACCAAAAAATTGAAGTTCAAGCTTTTAAGTCAACATTTTTCTACAAACAACACATTTCCAATACAGTTGATACACAAAGCTTACTTATATAGTATCATTTGCAGAAAACTAAGAAAACAAACTTGTAACAACAAAAATACTTTGGCAATGAGTTCCAGTGAACCTAATGGGAAAAACAAAAGGACCCTATTACATTTTCTTACTGAAAAATTCAATTTCAAGCTTTTAAGTCATCAATCATTTTTCTACAAACAACATATTTCCAATACAGTTAATACAAAAAATAAACAACGCAAAACACATGAGATTCAAGCTTAATTAGATTCAGACTGCAAAATAAGGATCAAAAGCATACGTTCAGCTATCTCCAGTTTCCTAGCTGCCTCGGCTTCCTTGCATATCTTTTCAAATTCCTCATCAGATATAAACACCCTCTTTACGAATTCCTCGTGCGGCAACATAAACAACTCTCCTCTAACTCTCCACCCGTCTAACAGATTCCTTGTGGATTCGGCTTCACTTGCAGACAATTTATGGTTAGGATCGGCACCTGTTTGAAGAGAAGGAAACATCCAAGTCACGGCCAAAATACATGATAGAAATTTCCTACCCTAAACATTACCAACCAAACTGAAATATATAAATTTATATAAAACATACCCTTGACGATCTTCACAAATATCTCTTGTAACTCTCGTTCCGAAATCTCGGATTTCCTAGAGGAATCATAGAGAAACTGTTTGAGTTCTTCTCCCGAAAGCGCTCGTTTCTTGGAGGAATCGTGTTTGATGTCATGACATCCGTCTCCCTGCTTCCAGCTCCCGCAGCCGGTCTCGGCCGGAGTAGCCCGGGCGGAGCCGCCGACAGCAGGTTGGTAGCGCATCAGATCCATTGCCCTGATTTCTCAGATCAAAACTTGTTTATTTTTTTTTGGTTTGGGAGAATTTACAGATCTAGAATTGGAATTCAGTATGTTTTATATATAGCGGTGAGCCGGTGATAAACAAGGCCGGGTCTGGCCTGGGTCCGCAACTTGACCCGAACAATATGTCTTGGATGTTCATTTTGTGTGCGCGTTTTCGTCTGCTGCCAACAGGAATACGATTTCCGAATCCATGTAATAATATGTTTCCAGGTAAGAATAGGATTATGTTTCCTTCTATATATATACTTAAAAAGAGATTATATAATAACACATGTTTAATTTAAAAAATTCACTTTAATTTTTTTCTTTTCACAACCTTGATTTATAATATTTTTCTTTTAGTTGGGAATACCAAATAGCAATACCCTTGGTCGCCTTTGTTTCATTAATAACCAGAAAACACTATCATGCTGGTTTCACCACCAAAAACAAGAATGCAATTACCACTGTACTAGTGAGGTTCACTGAAGATAGAGATTGGAGGCTAATGAAACCTCAATATCTAAAGACTGTTATTTTATTTTTTCAATAATTTCTACAATTAACATATTTCCAATACAGTTGATCCACAGAGTTTATAGAAAACATACTTGTAACAAATTAAACCTGAACCTGCAGTACTATAGAGTCATAAAAGTTACAAATTAATACTCTGGCAATGAGTTCCAATTCCAGTAAACCTAACAATATCTAGAGACTTGAGGCTCATAAACCTCAAAAAGAGAGGCAAACAACAGTAGGACAATGATAAGTTTAATTCCAAAGCTGTTCTAGGAGGATGATGCAGGAATGCAAGTAGCCACTTGAAACAGTTCAGATTCTCTAAAAGGAGAGAGACCATTCCCCCTCAAGCATATCAAAAGGGAAATACACAGATCAAAGACTATTTACAAAGATAGGAACTTGCAAGGGAAAACATATAAAAAGCATCACCTGTACATTACAACATGCAGCTGCAAAGTAAAAGTTCTCTTTGATTTTGATCGAAAGGACAATGACCTAGAAATAAAAGCTGTAGATATATATTTCTTTGTTCATATACTATGCTATGTTGTGTATGGATTCCTAAAGTCCAGCTGCAACTGCATGGCCAAGGCAAAACCTAGCTTATATTATCACCCCTCCAAAAAACAGATCACTTCTAGATCTGACTCAATCTTACAATCAAGCAGTAGCAGGTTTGGGTGATTTTGGTGTAGTCTTAGCTGTAGATGGTTTGGGTGATAGGTGAGGATGGTTAAGGTGATATGGTGAGACATTGGGAGCATTTGGTAGAGAGCGGTGAGGATGGCTAAGGTGATATGGTGAGACATTGGGACCATTTGGTAGAGACTGACTTCTAGATGGTTGTCCATTCCTTGCCGGAACCCAAAGGCCATTTCTAAAGTTGGGACTGGAACCAGGACGCTCTGTGTGCATGCCTTGGGGGTGAGATGAGGAATATGCTTGATCCTTGAGGTGCAGCAGAGGCTTGATCACTTGAACAACTTCACTCATAAGAGGTCTAGCCTTTGGGTTACGACTAAGACAGTGGGCAGCCAACTGAAATGCCATTTCAGCACCTTTAATTGAGAAGCGACCTTCAAGTCGAGGATCTATTAGTCGGTAGTATCTTCGCCTATCTCCAAGATGTGGGCGTGCCCACTCCACCAAGTTGTGCTCTCCTTGGGGTCGATTTTTGTCCATAGACCTTCGTCCAATCAGTAATTCAAGCAGAACCACCCCAAAACTATATACATCACTTTTTGAAGTAAGGTGACCTATAGAAGATGAAGACATAAAATTGGATTAATTGGCAAATACCCTTGAACACTAAATTAGTTCACACTTGACACTTTTAAACAAGTGTATATGGATGTACTGTCATGCATATAGAGTCGAGTATTATGCACAACAGAACTGGAGCTGGGAAAATGATAAGCATAAGCTACGAACATAATGCTCAGAAAATAAATTTAATTCAACTAGAACATGAAAGGCTGACCTGCTATACATTATAGACATACCTTTCATGAGCAAAAATGTGTCAGCTGCATCAATGGAAAAAAGACAGTAATTCCAATACAATGGCAGGCATGTGATGACTGTGGTGTATAGTTATTCTTCGTAGTATATACCAATACACAGGAAGTAATTCCAATACTTCCTGTCTATGTAGGTATATACCTAAGAGTGTCAGGTCTATCAGATTTTGGGTGCAAGCAATGCCAATACAAAAGAACACAGAGTTCAACAACATGCAGTCAAAAATTTTAGAACAAGGCAAACAAGACGATACATACAGTTTATAATACTAACCTGTCATAACATACTCGGGTGCCGCATAACCGTAAGTGCCCATCACTCGGGTGGAGACATGGGTTTTTTCTCCCTCTGGACCATCTTTAGCGAGCCCAAAATCAGAAAGCTTGGCGTTGTAGTCCTGGAATAATATTAAATCATTAGAAAACAGGGGGAGGACAAAACAAAAATTTGAAAGTTAAGCTTAGTTACGCACCGCATCCAATAAGATGTTAGATGTTTTAAAATCTCGAAAAATCACTGGTCTTTCAGATTCCTCATGAAGATATGCAAGACCCTTTGCAGCACCAAGAGCTATTTTCATTCTGATGGACCAAGGAAGAGGCAAGTTCCCTACAATGGATAACAACATTATTTCTGAAACATTAAATCATCTACTAGAAAATTGTCAGGTAATTATAATATCCCATAACTTATCACCCTAAGAATAATAACAATATAAGAAAAAACTATAGGGTGAAAGTATCATGCCTATTTTAATCATTGTTTTGGAAAGTGATTATAGAATAGTGTACATACAATATGGGCCATAACTGTTCAAATACAACAGCAAATCTAAAGGAAAAAAAAAACCTAAACTTCAAGAACAAGAAAATATAAGGCCTATTAACTAGGGGTGAGAAGAACAGAACATTTAAAGTATGCTGCAGTGATGCATTAGCTTAGCTAAGTAACAATATAAAACATGAAAGAATAATCACAGATGTACCTGCAACAATTGCAAAGTGATTATGGGAACTTTTCTGTACCTTCTACTTTCATAGAGTAAATTCACATTTCATGGTACCTCCCAAAAAATATACTAAAAGAAATTGCCACTAGGAAGAGCAAAATGCAGATAAACAAATTTCTATGAGATACAGATAAATTTTCATACTTCTAAAGAGGTGATTCTCCAAGCTCCCTCAAGGCATAAACTCATACACAAGTAATCTTTTATCATCCTCGATGCCATATCCAACTAATTTGACTAAGTTAGGATGGAGCAATTCACCAAGATAAATAACTTCAGCCTGAAAAGTGGACAGGACAAAAATTATCCTTCAATCATGGGAGTGAAAATACTTTTCATTCCTGATAAGTGCTAATGCAGATAAATGAAAATGAGGCACCATACCATCCATTCTTTGTGGCCCTGAAGTCCATCATGGTTCAGAGTCTTTACAGCGACGGGAAGCCCGATACCAGGTTTTGTTGGAGACGTTCCAGTCTCACTGATCCAGCCTTTGTATACACAGCCAAATCCGCCTTCCCCCAAAAGATTCTCAGGTCTAAAATTCTTTGCTGCTGACTTAAGCTCATTGAAGGTGAATCTTCGAAGCTGAGAAGCAACTATCAGTTCCTCAGGTGCTTTGGGAGTGGACAAAGCACTTTCTGTGTTACTAGTAGTTGAAGACAAAGCACCTGGAGCTACTGCATGGTTGTAGATTGTGTCATTTGTAGACTTGCTATCTTCTGGTTCAAAAAAAAAGATAATACATATATCATCAGATGAATTTTAAAAAAACCAGCTCACCGCTATTAAAACAGAATCATTTTATAATATCTCATCAAAAACAGAAATCGCTATCTCAGCCCTCTTTTGAGCCTTGTCAATGTTTGCATGCTCAAGGTCAAGGGTTCAAAGTTTGCTGGTGGTGACGATGAAATTTAATGATGATTCACGTATTCGATGAGCTATAAACAGCAGTCACAGATCCAAAATATGGAATGAATGCAATAACTTTTCCGTATGATAATACATTGAAAAAAATGCCTAGATATGCATAAAGTATTGATAAGGCAAGTAGTGTACTAAAATAAGCAATAAGATAATGTGTTTCCTAGTTGAGTATCTTCTCATAATTTTCTTTTTCAAACACTATTTTCTTTCAATCACGGGATCATGTGTCTATATAGAATAGAACAGAATTAACTTTCAGAGTATATAAAAGGATATGGACTACTAGTATAAGTAGGTGACCTACAAGCAAGTCAAACACTTTACAAAGCACATACAGACCGTTACATATTTAAAGAAATGTTTTTCGGTTTTCACTTGCCACACTCACGCATGGGCGGCTAACGCTAGTATTTTCCACACAACACGTTTATAACGCTTGCATTTCCCTCACGAGTCTCAACATATGTATAAACTATAAAGAGAACTCTTAATCAATCCTCGTACAAATTGGAGTCAAAATCATTTCATAGCACATTAACAAACGTATAGGCGAGTAAAGCTAGATTTGCCTTTAAGACACGTGCACACAGAACACATCTCATTGCAAAAAAATGCATTAATGCCAACAGAAGATCAATCATTTTCCCCGAGGAAATTGGAATCAGAATTATTTCATGCATCACACAGTTGAACATAACTGATGCATGGCATCTATTTATAATAATCGAAGAACCAACCGGCTGTGCATCTGTTGTTCATGGAACATCCAGCAAACACAGATCAAAGTTGAAGCTAAATAACTGGACTTTGTTAAGAACAAAACTAAAACATGCTAGAAAATATATGCAACTAAGAAAACACACATCAGTACAATTCTAAATGAAAAATATGACAACACCCTCATGGATGTACTTTGATAATTCCAAACCTTTATTGATTAGGAAACAACACGAGCTATCAGCTAAGCAACTGAAACCAATTTTAAGCAACCAACCACAAACAGATATGATCATACGACCAAAGATATTTATGGTAAATAGTTAAATGAGTACTCCATGAAGATTCATAAGCCATAGCACATAACATGGCATGCTTTTCTATGAACACAGAAATCTGTGGGGGGCAACAAGCATGCTGTAAGACACAGTAACACCCTTGACATTGAAAAGAATCAATATTGAACACTTAACTCCAAACAAAACCATAAAATTCGAGCAGAGGAATTTATAAACATTGTAACATAATACAAAGGTTTAAGGAACAGATTGAATTATACCATATTGTATGCTAGTTCCACTGGTAGAATTATCCATTTTGGTCTTTGGAGACAAGCATCTCCCCATGAACCTAAACTTCATCCAACAACCTTTAATTTCATCTCCCTCCTCAATCTTATGCTTCCCCTTTGATTTTCTCTTGTTCCAACTCCCAACCTGCAAAGCCTCAACCCCGACTCCCATATTCTCAGAACCCTAAAATCAAACCCCCCACAAGTTCAAAACACCCTCATTCACCAAAAGAACCAATCTTTTCAACCCCCTTCAACAATTCAACAAAACCAAAATGCATAACAATCTCCCAATCAAGGAAAAACCCACCCAAAACATCAAAATTCAAGAACAAAACACATTAGACCCTTTTCAGAAACAATTCAACCCAAAACCAACAGCAACCAAGACCATGATTCTCAATGAAACAAGACCCTTGTGATGCAAAAAAGGACATGCAAAGCAAGAAGAAGACGACACCAACCCAGAAACAGATTCCCTGCAACTGATCATATCAAAATGCTCAGCTCATTTCCAGCTTATAAACACAAACCTCACTCACATTTCACTCGCGGGGAGAGAGAGAAAGCGAAAGAGGGGCCACAGATAGATACAAAACAACATTAAAGAAAAGCTGGCATTGAGTCTAAGCTAGAACAGAAAACCAACAAAACCAAGAATGCGGTTTGGTTCTTTTTGAGGAACAATGGTACCACAAACGTGCGTTGAACATGAAAAGCAGCGAGGATGAGGAAGAGTAGTCACAGGCAGTGATGCAATGCCTCCCCCAACATTTCCATATTGGCTTCCTCCCACTTGGCACTCTTCTACGTTACAGCTTCTTCTTCTGGTAAATCCAGAGCGCAGAAGCTCCTCACTCTCTTCTGCAATATTGGCATTTCAAATAACATTTTGGGGTGTTTTTCTTTTTTTAGAGAAGTGAGTGCCCAAAATTGTGTGTCAACAACTCAAAATTGGTAAAAATGCATTGAAAGGTGGTTTTTTTTTGGTGTTCTCTTTCTGGGTTTTGGTTGCTTTTATTTTTTTTATACATGTTTGAGGACCTTTTTGTGTTTTCTTGTCGGGTTTATTTGCTTGGAACTTGTCAAAGTAGCAGTGTTCTTCTTCTCGGATTTGCCAATTTCTATTTGGGCCAACCTCCAAAAGATCCAAGAACAAATCTTTCCTTGGATAACTGGAACTTTAGCCCAGATGGTAAGAGAACCTTTTTCCTTTTTGCATGCTTTGATTCTTTAGATGGTAATGAATTTTTATTTTTATTTTGTGAGGGTTGGGAATTAATTAGAGTCAACAAATTGTCACTCTATTTTAAATACCAAATAAAAGTGGGAAGATATAGCAATTTTCCAAAAAAGATATATGGTAGTTCGTTATTTGATATATCATATATGTGATGACTATAGTAGGTTAATAATGTGGGTTTTGAATATACATTGGATTCACACTCCCATGAGGATGATCCCATCTTTTTGCTTAATTCAATGTTCTTTTAAATGAGTTTACAAATTAAGCTGCCCTAAAACAACATTATGCTCACAAAACATGTGACATTTCCTCTTTCTTCTTCTCTTATTCTAGTTTGCTCTTCTATATGAGGCCCCCTTCTGATCCAGTATAGCTTCCTTTGATCTATGTTGATGTTATATGTAGTGGGAATAGTTGAGGTCATTTTGACAATTCATTAAAACGAGAGGGAATGTCCTAATTAGGGATCTAAACTAAATGATGGGAGTAGTGTTTTGAGACACGAGTATGTGAATAATACCCGGCCTATGATTCTATGAATATTCACGCTCCTTTAAACTTGAAAAGAACTTAGGTGCGCTCGGGATGTTTAGTAGTCGATCAAGAATGATGACTACGTACCTTTACTATCAAAAGCGCAACAAGAACCAGGTTTGAATCAAATGCACTTTCACTCAATTCATATCGTTACGTGAAGGCAACCAAGTTACGGATGTTTTGACAAACAATGGCATCAACTCTACAGGTTTAAATTGGTGGGATATAAACTCCTCCATTTATCATTCCTTTTGGTAATCATGATTGGTCAGTTCTCCATAATTTCTGGTTTGGTTGATCGTTTTTTTTTTTTTTAGAATTTGTTGATCGTTTGTCTGACTGACACGTAGAGATGAATATCTTCTCATGTACCTCATCATTTTTCAGTGTAATCTTCTTCTTTTTTTAATAAATTTCCTTGGTTATATCGTGTACTCATCAGAAGCACTGTTATCAATAATGTGATCAAAATAGTAACTCTACGTACTCTCAACCGCTTGTTCTGTACAGCCATGATAGAAAGCTTAAAAGCTTGCTCGTTTTGGAGAGAGATGAGTTGGTGTTGGGTGGGGGTGGTGTTGAATGATAGGAAAAAGGATATGATGGCAGAAAGCTCACATGGTTTTATGTATATGCCACAGAGTGAGTACGCAGTTAGACGTACACTTTCAGTTGTCAGATGCAAATTTACGAACGTCACCTTCAAGAACCTCAAAAACAAAACAGAGACCATTTCCTAACCCTTCCTTCCTCTTCTGTTTGGCTTCTTCTTACTTGGACCGTGTGCTCAGAATCTTTACCTCTTTTAATTTCCCCCTCCAGATGATAATAGTCAATATTTCCTTAGGTACCTGTATCTTCCACTGAGATTTTCCTCACACTTTTCCTCAGTTAAATCTTCATCATCATCACTACTTCTGAATTCTGATGCATGAAGTCAGCTTTTTTCTCTTCTGATTTGTACTGTGACAATTACTTCAGCCCAATTACTAATTTTGATTCCCTAATATATACAAATCCAAAGCACCAACTATGCCAGAGCTCCTAATCAAAAAAAAAAAAAAAAAAACTATGCCAGAGCTGGAAATCCACTCACTGGCACATGTTCATGTGTGTGTTTCTCCAATATATTAATCCCTAATATGATCTGATACCAAGCAAGCAAATGTAGCTAGCGTAATATATACAGAAGAAGGAAAAAATGTGAAATGGAAATTTTAAGTGTATTATTCAGTGGCAATCGATTACTGATGAAATTAGCAAAAATATTTAACTCTGTACATCAATGTTCTACAGCCAACAAACTTGAATTGATAATTGAAAACTCATAGGAATTTGAGCCATGGCCGGGAACCGCGTAATGGGGTTTGATCAATGAAAATGGTGCGGCTGCTCAGCAGGCCATGGCCAGAAGTTACCTTGGTGGTCTTGGTCAATGGAGCCATTGTTGAACATGGTGCAGAAGGTTTGGTCGTCTTGAATCATCTGGTCAACTTTGAGGCAGTGGAGGTCTGATGACCTTGATGAGCCTTGGAGGAGTTGGGTTATGCTAGCATGAGGTGGCCTGCATAGGGATGATGGGAACAGGTTTTTTGATCCATTTGTGATCTGGGTATTTGATTGAGGGCTAGTTGCTGCTGGTGTGGTACTTCTTGACATGTCTAAGTTGATATGATCAGAACTGTTGTCATCAGTACTGCCATTACTCCATGAACCTTGATCAGTCTCTTTCTTCATGTTATTGCTAAGCCCCCCTTCAAAGTTTGAATCTTTACTGCCTTTTATAGCCAACAACTGCATCATCGAGCATATGAACTCAAGAAATCAAGACGAAGTACGAAAGAATATAAACAAGCAGCACACGCCTGAATTTACTTGATAAGATATACAGATCGATAGACACAGTTGTATTCAAGATTACAAACGGTCATTTTAAGGGGAAAATGTCATCAATTAACATAACAAGTATAGTATTCAAACAGTTAAAAAATATTACAACAATTGAAGGCAACCAAGATTAAAATACTCTTGTTGATGATCATCAGATGCACATCTGACAGACAGACTGATCAGATCATCAGACTAGTTAATTATAAGAGAAATTAGGGAATATTAGTATGACTTTTGGACGTGATTATATATTTTATCGTGCATTGGATCAAGAGCTCCAACAACTAGTAGAATTAAGATGTCCTAGTAATCATAATGCACCATAATCAAAACTGATCTTCGATCATCTCATATAGATAAACTGCTTAAAGATTCAAAGTTAATCTAATATTCTAACTCCATAAAAAAAAAAAACAGTTTTCATCCAAAGCTGATCTGGTTAAGCATACTACTGTTAATTACCTCAGACTGAAGTTTCTTGTTGTGAGATTGAAGGGCGTCATTGTCAGCCTTGAGAGCATCAAACTTCTTCTTGAGGACATCATAGTCTTTCTCCAACTGCTTTGTCTTCCACCTAGCCCTCCTGTTCTGAAACCATATGGCAACCTGTCTTGGCTGCAGACCAAGAGCCTTAGCAAGCTGCAATTTCCTCTCAGGCTCAAGCTTGTTCCCCATCTCAAAGCTCTTCTCAAGGGTCTTAACCTGCTCAAGGTTCAGCCTTTTCTTCTTCTCCCCAATCAGCTGTGACCCATCATCAGACAAATCATCTTGATCTCCTCCTCCATGCAGATCTTGATGATCATAGTGATGGTGATTGCACTTATCATCCCCGGAGAAGGATAGCGATCTCTTCATCATGAAAGGAATTCCACCGCCACCGCCTGCAATTATACACATAATTAGACCCCATAGCAATAATATCAATTACAGAGAAATGAGTGAGAGAGAAAAAGACCATGGAAGTGTTGCGGTGGACAAGAGGGAAGATTGTTGAGGGAGGAAGAAGCTGCAGAGAGGTGGAGGTCTGGATCTTCATGGGTTTGGAACATGAAACTATGACAAGGTGGGAAGGCCATGATTCATGTCAAAAATGCAACTGCTCTCTTCTCTATCTCGTCTCTCTCTATCTCTCACTTGCACTCTCAGAGTTGCATGTTATTGCTAAAAGGGCTAGCTAGGTATGGATACTGTTCATGCAGCTAAGGATATATAGGATATGAGTGTCCTTGGTTTGGGTGCTTTTTTGAAGCAAATTTAAGGGGTTTTGGGATTATGGTCTGGCTCTCACTCTCATGGTGACAGAGCTTTCAGAAAGAGAGAAGATGGTGATGGGTGCTGCAGAGACTGAAAGACAGCGATTTTTAGGTGAAGAGAGAGAAGAAGCGAAAAAGAAAGGAGGGAGAGATCCATATCCTAGGATGGGTCCAAGAAACCTCTCCAACCTCTCTACTATATTATACACAAGTACACAACTATACCTCCTCTCTCTCTCTTGCATACAATTAAATACACTAACAAATCAGCTGGGGTACTTAAATGAAACAAATCTCAGCCCAGAAAATCATGTGAATCTAAAATCACAGAGAAGAAAAAAGAAATTAGATCCCATATTACAGTTCATCAGCAACATGAATTTATAGAAAATGAACGTAAATCTGGCATTGATCAAGTAATTACTAATTAACGATAAAGGGTAAGGCAAGGTGAAAAGTGAAACCCTACAATCACATTGGCATCACATATTTGATTCCACATGGATCACATCATGTGTGACGAGGAAACTTGGCAACATGAAAACCCAGAATCCAAGGAGAGGAAAATAATAGACAATATATAGAGCAAGCTAATGTGTGTTTAGCAGCCATTGATGAACTAAATTAACATTCATCTTGGTGGACATTGCATTATCGATTAATCAAGTGATCCGACTCTGTCATTTGCTGGAGAATTTTGGTTATTCTGTGTCAAAGATGTGGATATATTATACTCAGCTGCGTCTCCTTGGGATTTCAACCACGGTTACTATAAAAATTGATTCGACTCTGGTGAATAAATCAAAGGCCATAAAGTGATCGAGCACTTGCGGATCCAGCCCTATGCTTATCTAAGCTTAAGAATTAGGTGAGAATTTTGACACAAACTTTATATATAGGTTTAGTTGCTTAATCATAAACCAGCACAATATCAAGTTATCAACACAAAAACATAAGCATATATAACATTCGAAATTGATCAATTTTCTTTTTTCAACCTTTGATGATTGATATGTATATGTACAATAGTTAGTGGAGCTAGCATGCTTCTTCAAGTATAGTAACCATATAAGTAGTCTTCCTTGATCAACTATTAAGTGCATAATTTGGTAGAAATCTGGTTGTTGCAAGCCACCAACAATATGCAACTACAACATGGCAACGATGCTTAATCATAAAAGAATGTTTGATGAAAATTAAATCGATCATTGAAAAATGTGATTCACATTGAAAAGATTTTGCTGAAGTACATGATTAAGTATGAGGTGATAATTAAAGATTTTGAAGCTTTATTACCAAAATGTATGATAAAAAATCAATCGTTGAAAATGTGCTTCACATTAAAAAATTGCTAAAGTGGTTGAGTATGAGGTGATGATTAAAGATTTTGAAGCTTTACGGCCTCGTTTTTTAAGGTTTAGTTAATTTCTTTTTGTAAAAAATTTTCATGTTGTTAAAATATATTACAACTAGCCCAGGTAACTATTCTATCTTGCAGCATTAGGGGCCGGGTCGAGGAGAACTGAAGAAACTCATATTTGTAATATTATACACACGTATCAGAATCCTGGCTGACTCCATCTCTGTATCTATAGCTTCGAATTGTACATTGTTCTTCAATGTGGGATAAGCAAATCGATCAGCACGTAAACATCATCGCTCGTTCACATGAAATGAGAGATAGAACTAGGATTTCTAATTAATTTTATTGTTCACGGATGTAACTAAGGAGATGGAATTCAAGTAGTGCTTAGATGTAGGCATATATACCTAATTAACCTACAAGAAACACAGCATGATTATCTTAATTAATCACCAACTGCTACCCCGACATATATTGTCCTGAGGACATGATTAAGTGGGAATGGTAGAACACATGAGATTCCGTATTAGTTGAAAATGGGTCATTTCTTCCCACTCCTTAGCCTCCATCTTCTTCTTTGAAAGCTAAGCAGATATGCCCTCAAAAGGAAAACTGATGGGACTCTCTGTGTCATTTTTCCATGGATGCAGAAATCAATGGTTGCTTTCACTTTTCTAGTGCCAAGACCTAGATAAATTCTAACATCGGTGTGATTATTCTCCTTTTTCTCAGGTATATATTAGCTATTTCTCAGCAAGCTTTTAAGCACTTATTGTTAGCATCTGTAACTTATAAGGACATTATTACATGAGAGCTTTTGTTTCTTCGCTAAACACTTTTTTCTTCCAGCCAGTCCGTTTATCTTGGATGCATCATTAAGGGTTCCAACATATCTCCATAGTCAATACGTACAATGGTTTGTTGGTTAGTCTCATCAATTATCATTATTGTGGGTCTTCGTTGTTATCGGTTATCTTTATATTAGTTTGATTTAGATATTAAACGGAGAAAATGTCAGTACCATATCCAACATAAAAAAAGTATGGAGCAAAGTGTTAAAATGATCGAGATAATGAGTTAAGAGATATATCTTACTCCATGTCAATATATTACTAAGATAAGTATACTTAATTACCTCACTATGGATCGGAGAAGTGCCTGTACTCCTAAACTAGAACTTATATAATGTCAATCTATCTCTGAATCACGCTACAAGATTACCCATCATAAACAATCTCATTGATCAAAAGCAATTAGGTCACACACTGAACAGAGATTAAGATAGCCTTAGACATGGGGTTAGGTTCTTTTGGGGAAGGCTTGTGGTTCCCATGTAAGTGGGGTAGTACTGCTGAATTAGCCTGGCCTACAACAAAGCTCCTCTTACAATCACATGCCTTTATTGGAAGTTTAGAGGGTACCCCCCACCCTTGGGGATAGGTTGGATGACTTGGATCCATCCATGTTATTGCCTTTTGTTGCTAAGCTTGCTCACCTCAGCTCATCACCACCTCTCAAAAAAATTTGAAATTAAACAAAGTGCTCTTTCTGAATCTGTTTCCATGTGCCCTGCCCTTCAACTCCTCCCCCTCTCCCTACCCCTCTTCTTCTTCAACCAAAAATGGTATTTAAACTTTTAGTTTATTACATCAATATCTGCTTCTTCTATTCTCCAACCATATATCCCACTATTTTATGGCACTTCTTCTAGTTCATTATGTTCTTGTAGTTATACTTCTCAGTGTTCTGATACACCAACATTTATCATATCATTTAATCTGATGGAGACCTTTCCTTACAGAGTCACCCTTATATTGATCAGTCAGAAGGGAATCCAATTGAGTTTCAGTTGCCTTAAGCAGATGAGAGTGTTCTGGTTTGGGAAAGAAAAATAGACGTGTGGAAAGATTATGGTGCTTCTGTATCTACTAATTAAAACATAACATGAGGATGGGTGAGGGAATGATAAGATTTTTTTTATATGGTGTCTGTTTCTACTAATTAAGCAGGCAGGCCCCTGCAGATACAACAACAATACATCTTAACAAGAAATTATATGTGATATTTCTATTTAATTGCTCGTCCCCTGCTATGAGTTACTTGAAAAATATGACATCTTCTAGTTCGATCCTAAAAGTTGAATCATACGAAGGTAAATTTCCATGGCTTTTCTAGCTATGCCTTTTACCTATTTCCCTCTATCCTTATTGTTCTTCTTCTAGCTTTTTCAGCTTTTTCTCACCCTTGCGGTGATTTTGTTATTGGCCATGTCTAGCACGGAAAGACTTAGTTCCTTGTTTTCTCTCTTCTTTTCTTCTGTATGTCACATGTTTCTAGGTAAAATAAATCATTAAACCACACAACCAGGCCCGGTCTTGGCCTAGTGTTGTCAGTGTGCTGGCACCGGGGCCAAGGCTGAAGGGGTTTTTTTTTTTTTTTTTTTTTCATTTGTTATATATATAGGTGTAATTAATATATATATATATATATTTTTTCTTATTCATTTGTTTCAGTCTCTTCTTCTTTCTCAAACTCTTAATCTTCTGATTATTCTCCCAAATTCAAATACCTATTACAACAATAAAGGAGCTTGATTGGAGATTGATGTTCTCCGGAACCAAAATTTTTTTGTCTGCTCTCTTTATAAATTATTCATAGTCCTTAGAAATTTTTCATCCTCTCTCAATTTCACATCTCCTCTCTCACAATCCAGTTTTTAAAGACTGAACATAAGGTTACTATGAATATCACATCTTCGAATTCTTCTTTTTTGGTTGAAAAAGGTTGCTTTGAATCTCCTTTTTTTTTCCTTTCTAAAATCATGCATCTGAGATATATGAAATTCATATATGAAATTGTGCTTATGAAATTGTTCTTATGTTTTTACATAAGGTTACTATGAATATCACATCTTCGAATTCTTCTTTTTGGGTTGAAAAAGGTTGCTTTGAATCTCTTTTTTTTTCCTTTATGAAATCATGCATCTGAGATATATGAAATTCATATATGAAATTGAGCTTATGAAATCGTTCTTATGTTTTTGCAGAGAAGATTAGAATTTGGTTTTGTGCTTGGGACCTTGGTTTTGATAGAATGAATTTTATGTTTCTAAGACTAATAGTTTAAAGCCACTATGAACCATTTATATAGGTAGAATTTAGAATATGCAATGACTTGTGAAGCTTTTGCTGAGACCTTAAGTTGCTGTTATATTTAAACTATTCTATATTGTGAGTATTTAGCTATGTAAATGAGTGAAAATTGATTGAGGAATTTGAATATGTGAACTTAGTTGACAGAACCAGTCAAGAAGCATGTGGAAGACAAAGTTGGAAAGGCGATTCTAAAGCATATATATGTCATTTTAATGAACGTTTCAGAATATCTAGATTTGAGTAAATGATGCATTATCATAAGCAACTTTTTATATGTGTTTATTGTAATCCTTGTATTTCTTTTCTTTTTGGGGGTAATGGTTTTATGTCCCTCCAATATTGTACCATGTTTTAGCATATCAATAAAAAAAAATTCAAGCGTGAGGATGAGCCTCATGACATTACACTCGACTAGATTTGGAACCCCGAAAAAATTGGTATTTTTTGAATACTTTAAAAAAAAAAATAATTATACAAGGGGGAACATTTTTTTTCCCACACTGGGCCTTGGATCCTTCAGGACCGGCCTGCACACAACACAATCTCTTCTTTCCACCCACAATCTCCAAGAGGGCTCTTTTGGCAGCGACCATAATGCATGTCACTTCCCTATTTGAGTATGGGTGCTCACGTATTGGTTATCACCCCTCATTCTCTATTGTTACTGTTCTGGTCTTGTGCTTGGGATCTCGGATCCTTGTCAGCCGTCATGCTTTCTTCTCTGTCTCGTTGATGGAGAAAATGATGTTGGTGTGAAGGATCTCATATTTTTGGTTATTGGTCTTCTTTTATCTTGTATTTTGGGATTGGATTGGCATCGGTACAACTTTTGTGGGTAATATGGTTTTAGCGGCTTGGTGACAATGCATTGCTCATGGCGCAATCACCGCGATGTGTTAGACAAAAACGAGGGTTCCGGTAGTTGGTTGAGCCTCTTTTTGGGCCTATGTATTAGCTTTTTTATTGTCAGGAATTTATTTCATGTTACTAGCTATTTTGAAGTCCAAAAGTTTGGGCATGTCCATCAGACTGTATGTATTTTTATTATATGCCATTAGGCTAGCTTTGGTACAACTTAATTGATCCTATATACCCCCAAAAAAAAAGACCATGACTTTTCAAGAAAATATTGTAGAATTAATTGCAGCCCATATGATGATGATCCTCAGAGAAGGCCTAGCAGATCAAAAGACCATTTTAAATGCTTAATAAACAGATGGTTACTCAAACAGGGCCTCGCAAAGCCCAAAATTAAGAAAACCATATTTGAGATTAAGTAATATAAGCCCAGTCTGTTTCAGACGCTAGGCTTGTCCTAAACACTAGCGACATAACAGAAATAGAAGCCCAAAAACCAACACATAATACACAACAACCCAACATAAGCAGGTGGACACCCCAATATTCCCAAAATAAATTTTCTCCTCCGATCAACCTCTCCGACATCTGACCGACGGGAAGCTTTCCGCCCTTTTAGAAGGAATTTTTGAAGCTTCCACTTCTATTGATCCTAAACTATTGTCTTACTCTTACCACTCTTTACGGAAAAAAAAGACTATCTATTTTATTGTTATAGATCTTTATTGGACCAACGTACTATTTATCAATTAACTAATATAGCTTTAATGCTAAAAAATGCATACAAATACAAAAAAAGGCGCAAACATTTACTCGACTATCGAAACAGAAATTTCATACGGAGATAGCTACATCTCGCTCAAACTTAACTAAGGAGGTGGATCGGTCAATCAAACATCCTCCACATGAGCTATAAAACATAAGATGCAACATGTTGACGAGTAGATTCAAGGGAGGGATTAGCTAGGATTAGATGAATCGAATGAACACTTAATTTAACAATGGATCGATGGATGGACATGCAACATTCTATGAATAAACATATAGTAATGCAGTTTGGTTGAAACACCATCTCAAAAAATTAGACATCCACTAGAGAGCCTCCACCGTTGGATCCTACTCTGAATTGCCTAAAATAGTTTATTAAGCAATGGCTTATTTACTTAATGGGGTTAGTGGAAGCCATGAAGAATGCCCCAAACTGAGGGAGGAGAAGCACAACGCAGACAAACATTCCATCCAAGAAAGCCACCCATTTCTGAAACCCACAAAACGTGGTCAGCTCGACTTAGTTTAATCGTTGATTTCTGCAGCCATGCATTAGGGTTTTTCTAGGGTTTAAGCAGATAGAATACGAGAGGGAGTGGGATGCACGTAAATTGAATATTCATTTCATTCTTGGCTTCTCTAATCTGTATCTGTATGTGTAGTTGTGTACCTACAACCTTTCATTGGGTTTTAAGTTCGAAGCATAATCGATTATTTGCAGCAGCAATAATCAAGTGTATGTGTTTGCTTTCATGGTGGTGTTGGGTAACTGTGAAGAAGAAGAAGAGTCCACGTGCCGTCACGTGGATGAGGCTAAATCATCACTGCCCTCAGTAATCATTCGAATTCCAATCCCCATGAATTGTCCTGGCTGTAAAACTCAGGGTCTAGCTTTCAGATAATCTTACAGCAATTCACAGATATCATGCATTATGGTTTAATAATTTTTAAGCTTCTGATTGCTGGAAAAAAGGAGTAACTTTAGCAAGATGCATTATCTATTCGCCCTAAACACTTCAAATTTTTACATAGACACAACCAAAAGAAAGATAGAATCACAATAAATAGAATTTGAATTGATGCAACAAATGATTTTATCATTTTTAAATTCTTACAAATTTCATAATTTTAACATCCAAACGGTACAGTATCATTAAAGAAATTCAAAATGGGTACGTCTATTGCCACCCCACAAACCATTTTACTCACCCCACATTCTCTTCACACCCCATTTATATATTTTTAATTATAAGTCTACTTTGTTCACCTATTTATAATACCAGTGTTCTAAAACGCGGCCGCCCAGCCCGCCTAGGCGGCGAGTACTCGCTGGGCGGGGCTTCTCCTTGGAGAGGAGGGCTTCCAAGGCCCAATTAGGCGGTGGGCGAATTAGGCGGCCGCCTAGGCTCCCTGGGCGGTCCTAGGCGGTCCTAGGCGGTCCTGGGCGGGTCTGGGCGGAATAATTTTTTTTTAAAAAAAAATTAGAAAAAAAAGAAAAGAGAGTTAGGAGTAGATGTACTAATTGCAAATGAAGCTAGTAAGGCTCAAGGGTGGATTGTTGATGGTGGTGATGATGAAGATGAGTCGGATATTACTAGTGTGGAGGGAGAGACTTCGGAAGTGGATAGTGCACCTAGGAGGAGAAGTCCTAGGAATGTGGTGATAAGAGAACTTCATGATGAAGATTTTGTTTCGGATGATGACACATAAGATGCAGGAGAAGAAGATGATATTGAGTTTGAGTTTGAGGTCGATACCGAACGAGTCGTAGAGAGCTATGGAGAAGAAAAGATAGAGATTTAGACTTCCTTTTATTCTAGTACTTTACATTTTGGACTATTTTGATTTGTTGAACTTTGAACTATTTTGAAATTTGATGGTTTGTATTTTTTTTTTAATTTATATGATGACTTGGTGAGTATTATGATTTATGATTTTATATAATCATTCAATATAAATAATTAAATATAAATAAATATTAAATTATTCGAATCCGCCTACAAGCCGCCTACAAGGCCGCCTAGGCCCCTGGGCGCTCCAAGGTACCCGTCCGCCCGCCTAGCGCCTAGCGAGTTTTACAACCTTGTATAATACATAAAATACAATTTTCCTGATTTTACTTTGTTCATCCATTTACAATCCCTAAACTACATTTGTCTCAATTATACTTTGTTCACCATACATTATTTTCTCTATTACTCCATAATTCTAAGTGTTTTAAACTGATCTATGCGTTGTTTATAAATACGGTACAATTGTCCATGAGAATTTACACACAAAATCAACATGAAAAATAACGAGTAAAATGATAGACGGAAGCGTCAACAAAGAAAAAAGAAGAAGAAATGCAAACAGTTCACCTCATCTTCAGGTTGAATGCTAGCGTCTTCAGACCTAAAACGACCGAATATGATAAATTTAGGTTAAGGTTTATAAAGTACGTACATGTTCATCCAAAAAAATAAAAAAATAAGAATTCGTAATTATTAACAACTTATTGTCTTTTTTGTTGTAATTTTACATTAGGTTATTTTAGTCTTTCAATAAATCAACCACATGTGGGGTGAGCAAAGTGGTTTGTGGGGTGACAATAGCCGCACTCATTCAAAATAATAGGGCTGGGCATGGGACGGGACGAGACGTGATTATGGTCATCCCACGGCCCATCCCGGACATTGCACACAGGACGGGATCAGGACGGGCCTTACGTTTTTAAGACTTGATCCTATACAAGTCCCGTCCCAAACGGGACCGGGACGGGACGGGTCTAATCCCGTCATCCCGCCCCAATATTACCTAATTCCCTCTGCATTCAGCCATATTCACAAATCACAATCATGCTTTCAAGTATCAATCCACAATATGACATTCATAAGGAAAATAGACATAGCATAATCAACATTCATAAGAGTAGAGCTGCAGAATACCCTAACATAATACCTTCTATACATTCTTCAATCTATAACATTCATCCAGCCATTACATACCACGTCTTCCCTAACCGACAATACTGCAAGCAAAGATTTTTTATCTAAAATTTTCTTTGAGTTTGTATAGAAAACAAATTACTTGACCCAGAGTATCAAACAGATAGAAACCTTAAAGTTCTTAACTACTAATAACCTTAATATAATCACAGGTGAGTGATCTTTATCAACTAATATATTCAGATTTAGCCATGAGTTTGTACACTATAAAGCTTAAAAGCATGAGAGAGAGAGAGAGTGAAAATAATTTTGCCTGACGGAGGAGGAGGAGGCACAGTGCTTGTTGCTGCTGCTTCGTTTGGAAGATTGGGGTTGCCTCGTAGCTGGTTGTAGTTCGTGAGGAGGAAGTGGAGGAGGAAGCGGTTGGTGGAGGAGTTCGAAAGAGAGACTGAGAGAGTGAGGAGGAAGAGACTGAAGGGAGTGAAAGAGGTGAGCGTTGGGTACTTGGGTTCCGCGCGACTGCAAGAGACTGAAGAGAGTGAAAGAGGTGAGATTACTCTATATTTTACATGGGATACGGGCCTCAACTTCTCAGTCCTGCGTCCCGTCCTGTTGTTTCTCTACGGGACGGGACGGGCCTAGTGTTTTTAGACATAGATCCCGTCTCATTCCGTCAAATTTCGGGACGGGACATGGATTTAGGTTTTTTATGCCCATCCTGCAAAATAACAAGCAAATAGTTAAAACGGGGATGTATTCTTTCTCCTACAAGGCTACAAGGTTCAACACTGCAACGATGTATATAGTCCGAATCCTATTTTAAAAAAGAAAAAAACAAGATTCATATCCCTCGTTATAGCTAGTATTACAAAATACAAAGTTGATTTCAAGTGTGAATATATAAGAATTGTAGCAAGTGGAACAATGTGCCAATGTCAAGTCTATTATATTCGTTTGTTTATTTATTTTGTAAGGTGCAATAGTATCATCTCTTACATGCGACAGTATCGCCTCTTACATCCATCGAAGAATCAATCGTCTAATGTTTATAAGTAATGTTAATAGATTTAGATAAAGCGAGATAACGACATCGGTTGATGGTCGAAATAAGAATTAGAAGAAGAGAAATCTAGTTATATTTACTATTAGAAAGTCATGTACCATCTTTTATGTCACGATGAAACTTTTTTATAAACTACGTACCCATATTACCCATGCCACGATAGAAGAGTTTTGATATAGAAAAAAAAATCAATAATGATTAATACTGTAAAATGATAACAAAATAAATTAATTTCATATTCTCTTAAAAAAGCAGAAGGAAAAAAATGTGGAACAGTTTTTGCTGAATGCTAACTGCATTGCAACTGCTGTATCATTAGCAGTTATTTGCATTTAAAATCTAGAAAGAAAAAACAAAAGGATAAAAGCTAATTGAAACCATCTGAAACGAGGATGTGATTAGAATATCCTAGGAGAGCAAAGACGAGATTAACTGATCAGTTATGTTTAAACGCCGTCCCGGAGAGATTATCATTTAGTTTAATTAACCCTAAACCCTCGATACTTAAATCAGTAATCTAAGCCCTAATCTTCAACCGTGACCCCACGCGCCTCAGGTATGTTGACCAATCACGCTCTAATCTGGAGGCAAAATTACAAGAACACGAACACGGGAACCACAGTCCCTAAAATCATGTGACGGTCTTCACTCGAGTCAAGCAGCGATTGGTGCCCTGTTTCGGCCTTCACGGCATCATGTATTAGATCCCCTACGGACTACGGTCCTACTATATATTGGATTCTCTTCTTCTTCTTGAGCCATTCAAGGAATAATAAATTTCTCCTGATTTTCATCTTAATTTTTGAAATGAGTAGCTTTTGATTGAAATAATCTAATGGACCAAGATTGTCTGTTCAACCTCAAATTAATTGAGATCACATACACAATCTGCTCTTTAAGGAAGTAATTACAGCTGTTTCATATGTACACCATACAATGCAGCTTAATTATCGAAAAATTAAAACTGTTCATCATAGACATCATGTATTTTTCTTTTTTTGATTATTTATACAAAAAAGTGTCAAATCAAACCATATGTATACTTTTTATTATAAACTCACGCACCCTATATACGTCGGTAAAGTTTAAATCCATAGTCTCAACATTGTTGGTTAGACTACCTAACCAATCAAACAGTACCTAACTAACTAATTAACTAAGTCACAGCTCAATGACGTATATACTTATATACATCTTGTTCTTACGTGATTTGCAAGCCAAAATTTTTTGTATGATAAAACTAAAGTTATAATAACTACTTTCTTCACTTTCTAATTTTGGTAGGATTAACGATAATCTACATTGCAACCGAGAGAGGGATTATGCATGAACCCATATAATAGTTTTCTCAAAAACTAATTTTTTGTTGTTGTTGTTGTTTTAGTAATTTTCTTTCATTTTATTATAATAGTAAAAGTTGAGCTACTATTTCATTAGTTTATGAAAAAGATGCAGAGACCATGTCATTCATCATGTAAGCACATATATATTGACACATTCTTGAAAAGCAATTTGGGTTTTCCTGCTTCTACCCCATTGCAGTTTTTTCCTTTTTTCTTTCTTTTCTAGAGAGACGGTGGGAAGAAGGATCGCTCATCAAAGGTGGGAACCAACAACTCAATGGTCTTCGCCCTCATTCTCTGACTTTTATGTTCTAAAAAACTTTCTGAAGAATTTCCAACAAAAAGTTCACGGGATTTCAATCTCAACAATTCGAACCCTTCTGAAAATCCCACCCCAAATATTTGCAGATTGGTGCTGGTTGAGGTGGTTAACCGTTAAAGGCCAATCCTGCAAAAGGGTTTTCACAGTTTCATAAATTTGTGAGTTTCCACATTCTTCTTCTTCATATTTATATCCCAGTGCCTGTTTCCATCCCTGTCTGTCCAAAATAAATGCATGATGAAGATCCAAGAACAATCACACAGGATTCCTAATCCCATTTCTTAAAATCCCAAATCCCGGAATTTCAGTGCATCATCTCATCCAAATCCATTCTCTAGCTTCCATATAAAGAACTACCAGTCTCAGGGTCTTGCTCTGTTTTTGTGAGTGGTGTTTTGTTGGTGATGGGTTGCGCAAGCTCGAAGAAGTCTCCGCGGTGCCGCCACTGCCACAACAACTATTCTTCTCCGGTCACGCGGCGGAGCTACTCAATGCATGTTCATCATCCACCTCAGAACAGAGGCGATAGCTACCATGTCGTTGCGCTCACCTCCTCCACCTTGGGATCTCTCAGCAACAATAAGGTCGAGTACGAGTTCAAGACAATTGTCAACGACAATAAGGATCATATCCACAACCACAAGGTGATGGAGAAGGAGAACGAGAATGTGAATGTGAATGAAAACAATAAGGATTTTTCGATGGGATTAATTGAGGCTAAGACGTGGTCCAAAATGATCAACCAGAAGATTCCCAAGATTATACCGAAAACGCCGACGAGAACGCCGCCGGGAGAGCCGGAGATGATCGATGCTTGGGAGTTGATGGAGGGTCTTGAAGATATAAGTCCCCTGAGGAATTCAGGTCATCATCTTCGGAGCTTTTCTTTTGACGTTATTAAAAGTCCATGTCCTGTTCCCGTTACAGGTTGTGTTGATCGTCCCAAGTCAAGGTTCCAAGAAAATGGTGCTGCCTCTCCTAAGCCTATGTGGCTTCAATTGGCTGATTACGAGAATAATTTGAATTCTTCCAATGCTGGGATTCCCGATTTTGATCCGGAGGTCATTTCCGGATTTAGAAAGTCTTTCAAAGAGCTCAAGAAAGATGATCCATTTCATTTTCAAGATGGAGAGGAGCCCAATGAGGATATCTCCTTTCATTTTGATCATAGAAAAGAAGAGCTCGATGAGGATGATTTCAAGGATAAAGAAGATGAGCTTCAGGAGGATGATTCTTTTCATTTCTCTGATGAAAAATCTTGTGTCATTTCGGATTTCAATTGTCAAGTGCCTTATGGTAAGGCAAAGGATATAGAGAAAGTGGTGTTGTACTTCACTAGTCTTAGAGGGGTGCGCAAGACTTACGAGGATTGTTGCCATGTGAGAGTGATTCTAAAAGGCATAGGTGTTCGAGTTGATGAGCGAGATGTTTCGATGCATTCAGGATTCAAGGAGGAGCTGAAAGAGCTGGTGAAAGGTGGGTGTGGTGGAATTTCTTTGCCTAAAGTGTTTGTGGGGGAGAAGTACATTGGTGGAGCTGAAGAGATTCGGCAAATGCACGAAGATGGGAAGCTCGAGAAGTTGCTTGAATCTTGTGAGAAGTTGAATGATGTTGGTGGAGATGGGGGTGGAGTTTGTGAGGCTTGTGGGGATATAAGGTTTGTGCCATGTGAGACATGTTCCGGTAGCTGTAAAATTTACTATGAAGATGATCATGATCCAGACGAAGAACTTGAGGGCCAAGAGGAAGAAGAAGCAATGGAGGGTGAGTATGGATTCCAACGATGCCCAGATTGTAATGAAAATGGCCTAACCCGTTGCCCTATTTGTTGCTATTAGTGTTCTTTCTATGGCCTACCAGGTACTTAGTTTTGACACTATTTTTGGTGCTTCTTTTTCTTTTGGGTTTTCCATCTTTGGTGAGTTGATTCTTGTACTTGTACAGAAAAGAGTTATGTTACGTTTCATAAGAAACGGATGAGAAAAAAGGAACTGCATTAGGGATAACAATGAATAATGTTTCAAGCAGGTTCCTCAATATACCTACTGTGCCATGAAAGTTGTATAATTTGTTACTTTTGTTCTTTTCCAGAGAACAAATGAGAAAGGCCTGTATTTTATATTTGTATGTCCTTTACAAGAACTCAAAGAAACATATGAAATGCACAATCTTGCTAGCTTCTTGTTCTGCTTTCAGCTTGCTTTTCTGTTGTTGGGATATGAGAATTACAAGAGTAAACTTGTCGGCTACAGCCTAATGCTAATCGATCAAAGTTGAAAGCTGAATGATTTCGACTCAGACCAAATAGTACTGGAAATATCATTTTATTGTATTCACAATAACATCTTTTTATCTATAAAATCGATCAAACGTAGTAGCTCCGGAATTATATTCTTTTGAAAATATTAGAAAACTTTCCTACTATAATTAATGAAACAGATATCTGACTTGAAGTTGATTCTAAGCCAGCAATTAAGGTTGTTAGGACCACCTAATTCTATTGTTTATGTCAATCTTCCATCTAAAATTGAGGAAAGCTTCAATTGAAAATTCAGTTTGTTGTAGTGTTAGACTACTACACTGTTCTATTCTATACAAGAAAACAACCTAGTTTAGTATGAAATTGTTTATACAACTTGTATTGTCGTAATGATACGTAGTTGGAAACAACCATATCAAAGATGGGAAAGGTCATCAAACATGTTGATGCAAAAGTTTACAAGCAAATTAGAAATGTTCATCTGGGTCAAAGTCGGCGAGTGAATCAAAGTTCAGTTGAGTGACCTGGTCAATCCACCGTCTTTGGACTTCAGGCTACTAGAAACAGAGGCTAGGAGAACTATGTACGAAAGAAAGCAATGGTTGAATATTGCTCTTCATCTTCTGAATGGGCATCACATTTTGAGCCCCTAAAAAGGGACTCCAAGCTATTCAATTCCACCCCTTAATTAAATCTCAACCAAATAAAGAGTTGAGTCTTTAGGTAAGGCTTTGTTGTGAAAGCAAAATGTGTGACCACCCAACTGTTTTAACAAGCTTGAAGTCACCTGAAACTCATGAATGTGAAAAAACCAAGGAAACAGTTGATCAGTCTTGTTCTGATTTACAATTGTAGATTTTTTTGCTTCAGTGCTAGTTGGTTCAGCTAGAAGTTCTTGCATGGCTACCGTGGCTGTGCTTATTCTCTATGTCTTCACTCATTTTCTGGTTCTTTCCTCCGCTGAGAATTGTCCACCCTTCTTCTGTAATGAAATAATAGACAGGCTCTCCTCCCCCTTCAAAAATAAAACGCAGAATTTTCCTGAATGCGGATATTACACTGTTGATTGTTCAGACCGCCCTGCTCCTCCGAAGATCCAACTCAAAGAGGGAGGATACTGGTTTCAATTTCAAAGCATAGCTCAATCAGGTACCGTTTTAATCGATGACAGCGAGCTTCAGGAGCGTATAGATAACTTAGAAACGAATGACTGCCATGATGACATTTTCAGTGATGTAAGTCTTCCCCGTTCTTCTCCTATTGTCAATATATCCGCACACAACCTTACCCTGTTCAGATGCAACAACACCCTGGACAACACTCCTTCCGACGATCCTTCCTATGCCTGCGGGAGTGAAAATTATACTTACTACACTGTATCAAATGATAGTTTAGACTGCTCAGCCATTCAGATCCCCATACTTCCACATTCTCCTTCCAATGTCTATAATCTTTCAGCATTGAATGCTAAATTCCCACTTCAAGTGTAAAAACCAAGTTGCATACAAAACCCTTAATGGCGTAAAACTACGAATCTCGATAGTTGAGTGTCGGTCATAATCACACATCAGAAATATTAAGTTTTGTGTATCAACTTAAAAGGTGTTAAAATTCGAGATTTGAAGAATTTTAAATTTATCGTAAATAAAAGTTAAAAGAGAAGGTTGCTAGAATTCTTCACGTTATATATTAATTTAAATTTGTGAAACTCGATTTTTTTTAAATAAAGTGTACTCCAGGGCACGGCAAAGATACATGCGGTGTGAATATTATATTAGAGATGGTGCCATATAGAAATGGAGTTGCCAACAAGGGACACCAGCGTACTACAAAGCAATGAGAGTGCCAGCCAGAAATGTATCTATCTTCACCTGCTCACAGTTCTCATTCTATGCTCTTAACAATCAACACCAGAAAATCACAATAGGCCATCACATCTCCATCTAATCAAATCATACCCTTTCATTACGGTTGTTCAATTTGGGTATTAATGGTGCCCAAAACGAAGAGGAGGGTAGTGAACAACTGCTTCTGGTAGAAAACAAAATGCCATAAAATTGGAACATTTCCATTAATTCTTTGGGAGGAAACGACATAATCTAAGAGCCTATTTGGGTCCACTCCTCCACTGGGATCTTTCGTCTTTGTAAAAGAAGATCGAAGAAGAAGAAGAAAAAGGGTTCAAGTCCATGTTGCTGGATCAGTATGCTAAATATTCTGCTTGTTCTCTGGAAAGTGATACCCGATTTGTGAAAAGGGAAGCCAAATTCATGCCTTTCTGGTTGTATATGATTTCAAATGACGGAGCTCTTACGTTGCCATGTTTACTAGTCCGTGGATGCATGTCTACTTTTGTGGACTCAATGTCATAATGGAGCATAAAGCTCAGATCTTAGAAGCCAAAACCCTTTGTTTAGTCGATTCTTGTCCATGCCATGAAGGCAGGCATAAACCCTAAATAAGGGAAGAGAAAGGTCACCCTTAAGATAATAAATCATAACATTACCAATGTTGTTAGGGAGAAAGGCGCATAATAATGTACCAAGTAGTTGTAGTTATAATCTCAAATTTTTTTTTTTGTAGTTGTCCTTTTCCGGATGTTATTGTCCGGAATTTGGGCATCAACATACTGCAAGAGAAGAATATAATGTCAACATTTAAAATGGCGGGGTCGTTGGGAGGTAAAGACTGCTGTAATACTGAATGATCTATAAAGATTGGTTGGCAGATGAGAGTCGCATTGTTAAGAAAAATTAGGAAGTAGTTGAGGGAAAGCTGATAGAATTTTGAAGTCTACTCCTTCAATTTTGAAAGTAACCACAACCTTGCTGTCTCTCTCTGACTCTGATTTACCAAGAGTTTTAGATATTACTGTGTTAGAGAGAGAGTTCAGAGATGGAAAAGAAGTTGACTTGTTGATCTCAGAAACAGTCTGTAACAGAGTCAACCATCTTTGCCTATCAAGAATGTTGAACAAATATTCATCGTGGGAAGAATGTTGAACAAGTCCTTTTGATTCATGATCAAGACAATTTAGACCGACCACTGTTTTCATTCAATAATTTTAACTAAATTCAATATTGTTGTTGATGTACAAAAATTCAGATAGACGATTTAGAGAGACAATTTATATATACTAGGCTGCATTTAGCAGATTATTGATCTTTTGTAAAGAAATTGAGATACAGATGAACGTACTTTTGAAATGGTGTTACTTATTTACTGTCATGACTGCCCAAATCAGCTGCAGCTTTGCCTGCACGAGTCAACATGTCCGAAACCCAAAGAGCTCCCTTGGCAAAGTAGCTGCTGTTCACTACAGCGCTTCCTGCTGCTAAGGCTGCTCTCCCAGTAACTGTTGCTGCTACCACTGCTGCCGTTCCGGTAGCAGTTGCAGCTGTTTTGGTGATCTCTGAAACATGGAAGTTCTCGTCTAGGGACTTGACAACTTCCCTGCCTTCATGAATTCTCTCAGTGAGCCCAATTCGATCGCTAAACTCGTAAACTTTGGCTGCTGCAGTAGCCGATACTTGATAGGACTCATCAAGAGCTTTTGCCTTGATTAATGCATCTTGTCCCAGAACATATCCCTTGGCTACCATTGTTTTGACAACTTCCTGAGCAACAGTTACAGCCTCTCCAGAGCTTGAAATGAACTGGCTTGTGTGAAAGGCCTGGAACAATATTAAGAAGGGTAATTTAGCTGATAAAAAGCTAGTGGAGCAATGGCATTTTAAGAAATGAATTGGCTTTGTGTGAAAAGCCTGGATTAATATTAGAAAGGGTAATTTAACTGATAAAAAGCTAGTAGATTATCGGGAATCTAAGCTTGACACCACATATTTCAACACAAAATTTAACCAGCAAAAATATTAAAGCAACAAACAAGTTAAGTTCCAAAATTTCATGAAGTAGTTATGATAAGCTTGTATTGTGCATTTAATTTGGTATGAACCTGCAAGGAATCCAATTCGATTCATAGGGGTTTCTCACATACCATTGAGGTACTGTGGTTTTCAGAGTTGAATGCAGGACCGTTCCAAGGATCAATTTCATCAACATAGTTACCCCAGCGTGCAATGCAGACACATTGATCTACAATTCTGGATCCCTGAAATTTTAAACAAGGGGATAACAAAAACTCAGTGGTCACTTGGCACCAACATGTGAAAGTTCATCCTTGGATTTGACCAATTAGCTCAGAGGAGCCATGAAGTATCCAATGATAGTCAAATCATTACAAATTAAAATGAGAGACATGAATTTCTATGAGGATTACTTATGATTCATGAATGAAGGGAACGTCCTTCATCCTCATCAGATCATATTCCCAATATTAGAAAGATAAAATGGAGAAGGACTGCATAAAAACTTGTGTTGCCTATTGATACCCCTACCAAATGCATATCTCATTTTACAACCAAAGTTATGCAATATTCTAAATTATTTATTCTGGATATCTACAGCTAATTGCATATAGTATCTCTCGTAATGATAGAAAGTGACCAAAACTCAGGTTAGTGTAGGCCCAAAGAGCAAATTTTCAACCCAGGAAGCATTTTCAGATAAGAGTAACCAACAACTTACACTGAGCAATACAGCAGTTTCAAGAGCATAAGCGTCTCTGAATGTCACATATGCAGCACAGGCATATTCGCCAGACCTATTACCAACAATGAAATCGTCATCCCAATCAGATACACTATCATTAAGATCAAACAAACTTAAGTGTATGAGTTTCCACATTCAATCTTTTGGACCTTGTCTTCTCAGTTGAAGATTTCTCATGACAGATGCTCATATGTGTGACAACAAGGTTATTATTTATTGACAGTAGTTAGTTGCTGAATGGAAATTGGCAGAATGACAGGAAGTACTGTTATTCATAAATGATGATTCTTATGGTTATTGGCTATGGGAAATGCCATTAAGAGTACAAATAGCTGATGACTTGCAAATGCCAAAGCACAAAACGATACCATATCCTAAGCTAGACAAGTGAAAGAGTCATTGCAAAAGGTAGTTTCTTTTGACAGTTTTCAGTAAACAAACAGCTGCTGACCAATTCAATGAGTTTATGGTGGACACACACACATATAAATGTATAATCTATGTTAACTCCCACAGTCACTCAAATTAAAATACGAAAAGGAATCAACTTCAGCAATTAGAGTCAGGGAACAGATGAACTTTACCTCATGATTTCAACATGCTCAACTGCACCACAGTGACTGAAGAAATCGTAAACATCCTTCTCTGTGGCTTTAGGGGATAAGCTCGTAACTTCAACACTGTAACCACCAGGGTACATTTTCCTCAAACCCTCTTACAAACTCAACTGACTGGACCTGGAAAATTGAAGAATAACAAAAACCAGCTTACACAACAAGCCTAATTGGTAATCTAAGAATCACCAACGACATTTTAGTTGGAGTTACAAAAGCATTTCATTGCATAAAATTCCTCAATGAATGCATTCCCAATCAATAAAAATTCCAACTTGAATCAAGGGCATGCTCAAATAATAGGGATAAGAAAGATTATCACAACATAGATAGAAGCCAAACCCATCATCTTCTTGTCTACAAGTCTACAACACCATAACATGTGGTCCCTAGAAAGTAGAAAGTGAATGCTACTAACATGTAGTGAAAGGTTGTATCTTTAGCATGTGATTACACAACATTAGATTCAGCATTAATTGACACCACAACTGATAATGATTCTTGAATATTAAAAACCCAGAAATGAAAGTTTATGAATTTGAGGAATGGTAACAGTCTACATACCTGGGATTGAATCGTGATGAGGGTTGGAGAGAAGAAGATGAAGGAGCGTGGTTTTAATGGCGGTGGAAGAACATGGAACTCCGGTTTTGGGCCGCTGCCGGAGTTGGGTATGATCCGATTGGCGGGGAATCTGGTTTCTCAGCTGAGATAAGATAAAGGTGCCAAATGGGTCAGCGCTACTTGTCTCAAACTGAAAAGCTCCAACACTTTCTATGCTTTTCATACAATTTTGGAAGATTTTTAATATTTTTCGTATCTTCCTTTTTGCTGTCGGTCTTCTTCTCTTTTCTTTTTATAAGAAATTTTTGTTAAACGGGGAGCGATGAGGACGTCTCAAGTTTACAATGTAGAGCATCGAGCGGATCTCTATTCTCCCAAACGACAACATTCACAACATCGTGTCTTAAACTAAACCTATCAGCAACGAAGTTAGCCTCTAAAGATGTGGAAAAAAGAAATGTGCTTAAAGTTTGAAGCCAGAGGTTCAATATTCTGGATCAGCTTGAGGAGTTGGTTGAGAATTGTCGTTGACAGCATCAATGACTGATTTGGAATCACTTCAACCTAGAGGCAAGCGTCGGGTCAGTCCACGTTATGTCGTTATATGAGTGAGAGAGGTAAATGTGTAATAAATTAATAATGTAAGAAAGAAAGATATACTAGACGTAACTGAATTTATACCAGCTATTTTCTCGGTTTGATTATATATGTATACAAGAGGTAAACAAAATCATATGAAAAGGGCGATAGGCTTCGTTATTATCTGTTCTATAACATGAGGTACTCGAATGATATATGCATGCAATAACCTCTAGCTTGATATGAATGAAATCATTTAAGTTTGAATCAAAAATATACCGTCACTCAATGTTAGTATACTCTCGTAGATATATGTCTAATACTAACTGGATGAATGTGTTATTAATTTGCTTACGTAACTGATGTAATTTATTACATATCTCACAATCAAAAGAAAAAAGATATACCGTAACTCAATGTTAAAGTCGATATACTAAAATACTAAATTATACATGGAATTACCGTACAACCAATGTACATGTAAAAGAACTTCATTATGAGCATTAGAAGCTCAACGTTGCCATCGCTCATAAATTTCTTCTTGTGTTCTACGTATGTCTAATAATCAACCCTCTCCGGTCTAAGGTTTTACATAAAGGTTAATCTCAACTACTTTCCATAATGTGTATAATGGTGGTAGCTAGAGTTTTGGAACCAAATGAGAAGATCATTACGTACGATTAATGGGGTTCATAATTGATTATTGGGGTCAGAAACTCGACTATTAGGAGTCAGTAACTCAATAAGATGACTATTGAGGGCCATTAACCCGATTACTAAATGTCAGTCAGTAACTTAATAAAGTGATTATTGGGGGTAAATAACCTGATTATTTTCTCGTATTTCTTATATTCTATTAAATCAAGTTAAAATAAATTGATTATTGGGGGTTAGTAACTAACTATTGGGGTCAGTAACTGAGTTATTGTTGACCGAATCCGGCGACCAAAGAAAATTTGAGTTACTGGGGTTCAGTAATCGAGTTATCTGTGACCAGAATTCGGCGACCGGAGAAAATATAAGTTACTGGGGGTTAGTAACCGACAACAGAAGAAATTCCAGCCATCGGTGACCATAGTCCGATGAGATTCTGGCAAGTCTTCTCACTCTTTCACTTTCTCTCTATTTATACGTTTTGAATTGGTGATCGAGGGTAAAATTATCTTAAAAAATATATAAAAATTATTTTTTTATTATGACTTTAATATAAAGTTGTGTATTTGAGCACAAGTAAAAACAACTTATATTAAAATGAGCTCGTGTCTATTAAATTAATTGGAATAAGCAATAAAGAGTTTAAATTAATACTAAACGAGCATTTTTTTTCTTAATATTAAGGGTCCATTAACCCTAATTCTAAGAATTTTAATCATGAAGCCCAATTCTTCAACCAATAAGATCCTTATTCAATAATTTTAGGCATGCAGGAGGAAAGATGCCAATAGTCATGGACTCATCACTCATGGCCGAAACCCGAAACCGAAAGGAAGATAGATCTGAGGGACTTGGCACAAATACTAAACACCCGCCAAAAGAAAATGGATACAATTTAAATCTGTCAAGGAAATACTTTCAACTTTCTTCTTGCCATTCAACTTGAGTGAGGCTCGATGTATTATGGATAATAGCGGTGCATGTATTACCGATGGTAAAGTTCTTTCTCCTTGTTCTTTAAATCTGTAAATAGCTGAATATGCTTGCTCAGCTTACCTTAATAATCTGGGTTGTTTCGCTTTTCTTCTTTACCTCTTCAAGAAAAGGGTGTTGCAAACTGTTACTTAATTTGATCGGTTTATATAGTCATCTCTGTTCTTGTAAAAGGTGAAACAGGCTCCATGCCTCCATTTAATTCATGAATTGCATCAGAAATGATCGAATCACATGATAACAAAGGGTCGTGTTGTGTGTTCTGATCTCTTAATTGAGAACCCTAGCTAGCTGGTAATATGCTGATGAGATAGTGATGATATATACGTACTCGGTGCAAACAGATTCATATCTGATGGAAAAATGAGCTATTCAACGAGAATGTCAGTGAAGTTTGATCGCAGAAAATTACTAGCATTGGTCCTCCTTGGCTGGATTTACCCCGATGAGCTAATTACCTACATTTTGTCTACTTGCTTTTGTTAATCTGTCATTTCCTATGTTATGATTTGATTACTTAATTAAAACTACTGTATGCATAACCCCTGAGAAAGTTACAGTCAAGCTAGCTAGCTAGTAGTCGATCGATTAAAGTTACCTCTTATTATAACTTGATTAAACATGATAAGTTTAACAGGAATTTTACGTATAATCCAAACTTTCCTTCTGTTTCCATTACTTTGTTTGGTAGCAAACTAACAAAACTTCATGTAAAACTGTGATTGTCCTTAATTAGTTTAATATTATGTTGCTACCGGGGACGTCGACTAATTAAACATTCAAATTTGTTTTAACTAGAATTAATGTGACGTATTTACAAGGCAAAATGTCATCGAGAGACTCACAAATGATTCTTATAACGTTGACAACTTATCTATTGTAAAGTTTTGATCTTATGTGCGATTCATCAGGGAGAGAGATCGAGCCAGGTTTGCTTCATGCATCGATTTTCCATGCCATTTTCCATTTATCTCTGATCCTTTTCTTTTTTCTTTCTTTCTTTTCTATTTCAAAACCTTGTGCTGTATAACAGCTAGCCAATAGTTTCGAGATCCCTCCTTGGTTTATTGAATTGTCGGCCTCGTATTTTTCTTTCTGATGCTTTGACCAGGGATCGAGTGAGGTGATGAATTTGTTCTTTAATAACCTATTTCTTCTACTCTCTTCCGATCCAGTACTGTTTGATCGATCAGTTTCCTTCTTTAAGAGGATGTCATCGTTAATAAACATACAGTTCCATACATATTTAGTCATTCAGATGCATGCATGGACGTTCTGTTTAACTTATTAGGAAGAACTTAAAACATCGATCAGGAAGAGATTATTAATCAACTGATGTATCTACAGAATACGGTTTTGGCCTTTTGGGTTTCTGAAGTTCGATCTACCAGTAGTATCTACAAATCTACGTAGTAAAGTTCTAGTTTGATCATTGTAATTTGTATCTCCGAGTTAATGTTGGTATGAGTATTAGGCCGGATCGTCTAGAGGTACCTTCCCTCCCAAATTAAGAAAACTGTTGCTGCAAACAAAAGAAGGAAATAAAAAATATATATCTGTTATCGAGGGGTGACTGACATATAGTACAAAATTGGCTCCTTGCCCATGAAAGATTTAGGTATATCTTTTATGGTTTATTATATATATTGACTTGTTTAGGGTTCGTTATACTCCACTAACCCTCTCTTTAACTATATACATATATTAACCCCGTGACATTTTGAAACAAACAAAAAAGTTGATTGCTAATCTCATCAACAGATTATGCACTTCAAGCAAGGATCGAACGTAAGTAAACAGCTATCTCAGCTCAGCCAGCCATGAACACATTGGCGTATATATGTTTTCTACAACACGTATTAGACTAGGAAATGGAAGGAGAGATCTAGATCGATTCATGGTTTTCAATTAATACCTTATATAAGATAGCATGCAGTTGCTAATTAATACCTTTGATGAAAATCATGTTGCTAGAGTACATGTCGATCTATATATGATTTTCTTTTTGCATAATCGTACATATACACAGCTACCATTCAAACAACATTTCATCTTATTCTTAACAGCCTCTTTGAAACCTTTCTATACACGTTTTGCCCTAATATAACATTCACAAGATGCATGTCAAACTATATATCTCGCGACTTACAAAAATTATGACCGGAGGCAATTATGTACCTACCTCGCGCACGGCAGAAATCCGGCAAATGAGACCGTCCGGGGACCTAGCTAAGCTATATAATATAGAAATAAGGTGTTCTGCCAAAAGTCCATGGCATGGAAAATCACAGGACGATGGGGGATATGCAAACGATTCATAATTGTTTAGATATATCTCACATCGGGGAAAATGGGACGTTGCCTGTGGTTTATAAGGGTTTGGGCCACTCCATCTATTGACAAATTAGTTTTGGATGTGAACCAGACTACTTTATCACTAATAATCGATCGGTGCTGCATGAACATCTGTGGTGAATGCATGAGGCCAAAGGAGCAGTCAGTTATCAGCAACTGTAAGTGCTCACGTTATAATAATTTGACAAGTATGGTTTCAAAATAAGCCAAAACAACCATCACTCCATGAAAAGTTTCTTAATTTCTTGCACAAATTAATCGACAAACCCACGAGAGACCTTGCTTGATGCAGACTCGTAGAGTACTACTCAAACCAAATTAAGACAGACATGACGTACACTAATTGTTTGTATGCATTTTAATTCAATACACACAAGTTCTAATTAAAGAGACATTTACCAAAAATATATTGTTAAATTAGTTAATATTTTTTTGGAGATCACATGTGCATTTCAACCCGGTAATGCGGTAACAATAAACAGCGAATGAATAACCTATTAGAAATCACATTTATTTTGTATAGACTACTGTTGTAGATATTGTGAAGGGTAGTGCTAGAGGGCCTTAATAAGGCCTAAGATTTATGGCCTTAATCCTAAGTGGCATGCCAAATCACCTATCCATCTCATCAAATAAAAAATCATGCTATGTCATTTTTAGGTAAAAATACAATCTTATCATTTCATATCAAATAACTCTAAATTATTTTGTTTTTATTCTATAAAAAATGTTTTTAAGCCAATTTTTCATTACTCATGCTTAAATTTAAAATGTGAAATATATATATATATATATATTTGTTTAAAAATATATATATATATATATATATATATCATACATAATTTTTTCCTATACATATATATATATATATCTATATATTTGTCCAAAAAACCTTTATATATAGTTCATCCAATATAAATTCGATAGAGATTTTATTTTTTTATTTCATTTTTAAAGTCCGATGGTGAATTATATATATATATAAAGTAAAAAGAAAAAATAATGGTGAATTATGAAGTCTAAAACTATTTGATTCAAAAAGATAATTTTTTTATTAATATCGTAATTGTGGCCCTAAATGTAATGAATTATTATAATATTTAACTACATAAAGAGATGCATTTAATTTAGTTCATGCAAGGTAACAAAATTAACTACATAAAAATGATAACTAAATCATCTTGATGAAAATAAACAATAATTATTCGAATTGATGCATGAAATATAGGGATTGAATAAGTAAGAAACTATAATGAATCAATGAATTGATGGTGTTTTGGTTTTAGATAGATCGTTATCAATAAATTATGGTATATAACTATATATATGCTTGTATGTATTAAGGTAATGGAGTCATGGTATGGTAAAATTACGATAGAGATCAATATATAAGGTAATAATAGTATTATACTTTATACTTCTAAATGATTGCTTATATATTTTGAACCATATATGTTTCTTCTTTTGAGAATCTTATAATATTCTAACTTCAATTTTTGCCTCATAAATTGCAGGACAAGGCTGACAAATATCAACTTGATATAGGGACTTCAATTGTTTTAAGCCATCAAAACGAGCTCAGAAATCAAATCATTGAAAAAGCAACAGAAAGATCTACAAATTTATGAATTTCATTAGCAACAAAAAAAAACTGTTAATTAAATGCATTTCCTTAATAAAGTTTTGGTTTTTGGTTTAATAGAAGTTTATGAGTTTTTTGTTTTGGTTTTTTTGTTTTAATAAAGTTTTAAAATGGCCTAAACTTGCAAAGTGGTTAATACATGAGACTTTAAAATGATGAAATTAATACAGCAGACATTCAATACGTATAAAATGTTATGTACCTTTTAATGCGAATATGTCATTACGGAAAGTCCCCAGTAAACTTATACTTAGCTCATTATTAACTACTTAATATATTTAATTTTTAAAGGGTTTAGAATTTAGGGTTTAATATATTTAACCCTAAACCCTAAACCTTTTCTAAACCCTAAACTCTAAACTCTTATCCCTAAACCTAAATTCTTATCCCTAAACCCCAAACTTATTTATTCCATTTTAGTGTGAATACGGCATTGAGCTAGGATATGTCTTTGGTGAACTTGCCGGTAGCACATAATTAGCTTCTTAGTACTCTCTTTTTTATGTAGTGTGAATATTCCACTAAAGAGATGTTTATAGTGAACTTTAGCAGCTCATTGTCAGCTGCTTAGTACTTATTTGTTTAGTGATCATTACGTACTAACTCATCATTGACTACTTATAACTTATGTTTATCACTTTAAATCTTAATGTGAATAATGACTTCTATTTGAATATTTGAATGTGAACTTCAATGTGTATAAGGACTTCTATGTCAATCTGAATGTGTCATTATGGAAAAATTTCAAGTGAAAATTACTAGTTTATTATCTGTTACTTATAACTTATTTGTTATTATAAGACATGTTTAAGACTTTAAATTTCAATGTGAACAACGACTTCAAATTTTAATGTAAATAATGTCTTTTATTTCAATGTGAAGTTCAATGTGAACATGCTATTTGGAAAAAGTTCCAAGTGAACATTACTAGATTATTATTGGTACTTGTAACTTATTTGTTACTATGTGACATGTTTATGACTTTGAATTTCAATGTGAACAATGACTAATTTTATTTAATATGAATATTCTATTAGGAAAAAGTTCCAAAAGAACATTATTAGTTCATTATTGACTACTTAATACTTGTTTGTTACTATAAGATATGTTCCTGACTTCAAATCGCTATATCAATGATGGCTAGCTTCTTTTTTCAATGTTATTGAAATCATCATTGGATACCTAGTATGTATTTATTTGTGTAGAACAGTATATTAGTTTATATTAATGTGGATGATGATTTCTATTTCAGAAATTTATTCATTAAATGAAGTACGCTTCACACTTAACATATTCAATAACTATATCTCATACCTATATACCTATTCAATGAAGTTCATATCTTGCCAAAAAAATCTCATGCTGAAGTCCATCACAATATTTCATGAGGTACTGGTACTATAAGATATGTTTCTGACTTCAAATCATTATATCAATGATGGCTAGTTTCTTTTTTCAATGTTATTGAAATCATCATTAGATACTTAGTACGTATTTATTTGTGTAGAACAGTATATTAGTTTATGTTAATATGGATGATGACTTCTATTTTAGAAATTTGATTCATTAAATGAACACTTCACACTTAACACTTAACATACTTATTCAATCACTATATCTCATACCTATTCAATAAAATTCATCTCTTGCCAAAAAAAATCTAATGCTGAAGTCCATCACAATATTTCGTGAGGTACCGGTATAAATGTGTATAATATATTTTCTTTCTATTTTGCAAATTTAATTTATGATTTGATTTTTCTGATTAATAAGGAAGATTTGTCTATAGATGACAATATGTATACTAATATGGAATGTTTGCATATCCTCTTATAAATACGGACATGCCTATATAGATATCCTATACCAAATATAATTTATTATTCATAACGATCTAATTAATAATCACACCAAATTAACGAATAATTATACCAAATATTGTTTATTTTCATCAAGATGATTTAGTTACCATTTTTATGTAGTTGATTTAGTTACCTTACATGAACTAAATTAAATGTATCTTAATACATACAGACATATATAGTTATATACCATAATTTATTGATAACGATCTATCTAAAACCAAAACACCATCAATTCATTGATTCATTAGCTTCTTACTTATTCAATCCCTATATTTCATGCATCAATTCGAATAATTATTGTTTATTTTCATCAAGTTGATTTAGTTACCAGTTTTATGTAGTTGATTTTGTTACCTCATGAACTAAATTAAATGCATTTCTTTATATAGTTAAATATTCATTACATTTAGGGCCACAATTACGATATTAATAAAAAAAATTATCTTTGTGAATCAAATAGTTTTTGACTTCATAATTCACCATTATTTTTTCTTTTTACTATATATATATATAATTCACCATCGAACTTTAAAAATGAAACAAAAAAATAAAATCTCTATCGAATTTATATTGGATGAGCTATATATAAAGGTTTTTTGGAAAAAAAAAATATATATATATATATATATATATAATTTTCTCCTTGAAAAATTATGTATGTGTATATATATATATATATATATATATTTTTTTTTAAAACAAATATATATATATAAATTCAAATGAGTTCATATTTTCAAACTGAGTATAATTATATATATATGTATATATATATATTTAATATTTTAAATTTAAGCATGAATAATGAAAAAAATGGCTTTAAAACATTTTGTTATAGAATAAAAACAAAACAATCTAAAGTCATTGGTTATGACAAAATAATCTAGAGTAATTGGATATAAAAGGATAAGATTATATTTTTACCTAAAAATGACATAGCATGATTTTTTTATTTGATGATGTGGATAAGTGATTTGGCATGCCACCTAGGATTAAGGCCATAAATCCTAGGCTTTATTAAGGCCTAGAAACATTTTCCTATTGTGAAACTAATTAGCTGTGAAGTTAAGCTCCTAATTAAGTCAGTCAGCGCTTAAGGTTTGTCCTCTTCCTTCCTTCCTTCGAAGCTTGCTAATCGGAGCTTGATTTATATTCTCGAGAGTCCATAAAGTTTATTAGTAGCCAACAAATTCAGGTACGTTAAAGATAAACAGAGATCGATGCATGAAGCCAATTTTCGTTGTTATAATAGTATAGTGGTTACCAACTTACTTGCCACATTGCAATTTCAATGTGATCGATTCACCCTGCATATTTTAAGAACAGTGTATCGACAAGCACATAACGACTGAATTATTATCACGTGAGTGTTTGGTGGGCAGGTGTGCTGACATTTTACGACTTCTTGTCTTTGGCAACTTTGCCAAGAAGAGAATGGGATTGATATCGATCATCATATTTAGTAGATAATCAGCTCGTTACTAATTATATTACATGAAAATTGCCTACTGGGATTTAGCTCAGATTGGTAGTAAAGGATATATGTATAATGGAGTACTTGGTCTTTCACATGAAAATCATAACCAATTCAATGAAAACACACAAAAGATGAAAAAGAGGAAGAAGACTGCACGTAAGTATGAATTGACTACACATATATTAGGGTTCAACAAACAAAAAAGACATATAATAGCTAGGATTTGCAAGCTAGTGCAAGTCCTTTTTATTAATCAAACAAACTTGATCCATTACATGAGCTCGATCTTTGTCTAAGATTGGGTACGTGCATGAGTACGTAGTAGTGCTCAATTAACCTTTTGCTCGATGTCATGGTGATCGAAACCTAGAAATTAAGTAATATAAAGATGTAGTGCAACTATAACGATATTTATAAATCAACTAAAATAACGATATTTATAGAGTTATAGAGTACACGTCGATCTACTGCATAATCAAGCTCCTAATAATGGCGGCCTCAGCGCTATCAGCATCAATTGTAGCGAGCAGTTGGGACAGCCTCTCGCTCAAGTCGTCAACTTCTCTGTGTAAGTTTCTGATGTAGCTGCAGGTCTCTTGTAGGACCTTGGATGCTGATACCTGCAACACAACCAAGTAAAAAGTCGACAATATATTAGATCCCATCCCCATTAGCAAATTAAGCTAGCTGACACAACAACTTCTGGCTTTTGACTACGTTAGAACAATCTCTCTACAACCACCCTTAACTTGTTTCGTTTATTAGAAGGTGTATGTATCAATGATGTATGTATACGACACCCGGATACGTACACTGAAGCCGTACGTAGAATAGACATATAATACAGGCTCATACGCCACCATGATGGAGTAGTTTTTACTACAAGGTCCAAACTCAAACCACGAGGCATTGTTTAGCATCTAAAGATGGGGGTCAATTCATCGAGAAGCCATCTATAATTAATTGAAGCAGCTACGGAAATATATATCCAAGTCATACGCTTGTTATCCGGGTCAAGTTTAGCTGCATTAGTTTTTAATTTAACTACATCTACATATCTGTCTTAATTTCCTGGCCATTTTCTATCTTCTGCCGGCCGGCCTGAGTTAGTTAGCAAAATCACAGAGACAGACCGATGCTAGCTCACGTACCTTATCGGAGCGCCTGTCGCGAATCTCAGGAACCAGCTGGCGCAACTTAGAGACGAGCTCGATGATCTGGTCATCTTTGATTGATGGACTTCCCGATGATGACTGCCTTGATGACCTTCTGCTAGACATGATCGATCGGACTGTGTTTCCCAGACAAACTGATTCCTTCTATATGTATCAGCTCAGCAGCTAGATATAGCTACTTAGTTTATATATCAATCTAGCGTTTGCCAAAGCTTATGGGCAACCTAGAGAGTAGATTATATAGTACGTAGTAGAGTAGAACCGGTACCGGAGGAGGAGAAAAACCTAGAGAAGCAACTTCTGAGACAGAAGAGAAGGGAACGAGGAAGAAAGAGCAGATGAAGAAGCAGAGGAAGTAGGAGTAGCAGTGGTAGTTTGTCTTAGAAAAATGTAAGATGGGAGTGACATATATATGATTATCAATGGGGAGAGGAGGGGAGGGGGGACGACAGTGATAAGAGAGATATAAAGAGGTTTAGCTAGGACTCGAAGGACCACTGAGCTAATATATAAAACGTACAATAAGATAGATAGCGATGTTGGATGTGAAGTGGACAACTGCATTGGAGAAAGCAATTGGGAGAAGACGACTAGGCCACCCTCCCCCTCAGTCTCTCTCTCTCTCTCTGGTTTTATTTTCTCTGTATAAGCAAGAAACTCTCAGAGAGAGAGGGAGCATAGGAGTCGTAGTTGTGTTGTGTGTGTGTTCCCCCAAGTTGGGGTTTGGTTTCAAGTGGGCTTGAAGAAATGTGTATGTAATTGAGCCAACAAAGGGTGGGGACTTGCTGTACATGTCTCAATACGCATCGCCATGTGATGCATCTCTCATAATCATAGGATACTCATAATCATAAAACATGAAGCCCTAGCCCCTCTCTCTCTCTCTCTCTCTCTCTCTCTCTCCCTCTCTCTCTACTTGCACAGCAATAGTCCCTGAAAACTACTCACCAATGGGTGATTGCCACGGAAGCTCTCGCCCCTGTCCCTGTGCGTTTTAGCTTCCACAACTACTCCTATGTTTCAGGGCAGTTAGTCAGCTGGAGGGAACGACTTGGTTAGTTTTCTCGAAGATTCTGACTTGGCGTGCGGTGGTTGTCTCTTAAACCGAAAGATCCACAGGTCTGCTTGACAGGTGATCGTATGCAGTTCGTCTTGAAAGCTATCAGCACCTTTGACTCTTCTGATCTGTTGTAAAGAATGACCATACCGTTAGAGATTTACTCTCTGCAATTAATAAGAAAACTCGATGGTTCGAACCTTATTGGTTACTTGCAACTTTGCAAGCATCACACCTGAGCTTACAACAGGCCAGGGCATCACATTCTGGTATGATCGATATTTGTTCTTTGTAGGAAGGTCTTTTAAAAATAAAAAAATAAAAATAAAACAACTTAAGTTGAAGGATTGGTATCTTCAATTGGATTTCCAAACGGTGCATGTTTTCTCTTTTGTCGTGAAAAAGAGGTACTCTTGGTTTGGGATTTGGAACAAATTGGTTTTGGTTTTTAGAAAATTACGTCTCACAACCATAAACAGTTGTAAAAAATAGAAAACTCATATTTTAAAATATTTAAACAAATAAAGACATAAGCTCAAACTCAATAACAGATAAAACAGAGATGACCTGGATTTTAAGTGAAAATTACCAAAATGCTTAGTTTTTCAACAAAATTACTTGACATGCCACACCATTCATTCTCTCTTCCTCCTGATATGACTCTCTTTCTCTCTCTCTCTCTCTCTCTCTCTCTCTCTCTCTCTTATTCTAAGCTATGGTTTTGATTCGAAAGCTTGAAATCAGAATCAATGGCTTGCCTATTCTCCACTCTCTTATTCCATATGCCTTTGAAGGAGTTACTGCCGGCAACGACCGCCGCAAAAAGAGCTTATGCAACTCGTCAACGATGTCATTGATGCTTCACCGTTCTGATGCGGCGAATCGCATTTTCTTAAGGAGATCAACCACTTCAAAGGCCATGAATTGTCGCCCTAGAATGCTTCGAGTTATCCATGCTCGATTGAGCCTTGGGTGACATAGGCGTGCTTTTTAAATCTCAGTTACGACGATGTTCTGGAGGTTGTGGATGTCGATGATTGCAGGGATAGATCTACAAGTGGATGTTCATTTTTAGTTTGGTTTTATAATTGTTTATGAAAATTATAATTGAATTCATTTGGGTGCTATGGTTGTATGGTTAATTAATGTGTGGAGGAATGAAGTTATTGCTACTGTAGGTGCTTTGGTGGTGTTAATCTGATGTTGAAGTAGACTAAGAAAGGTCAGGGAGGAAATTAGATTGGATCTCAGTCGGCAATAGTAGCTCTGTGGTTAACAGTAGCAGACAATAGCAGTACGTTTTAGTAAGCAGTAGCATCGACAGTAACAGTAACAACTTCCTAATAATCGGCAACAATAGTAGGCATTCCAGTACACAGTAGCAAAGCCTTTGGGTCGGGAGCAGTAGTAGAGTCTTAGTCTGGAGCAGGAGAAGGCAGTAGCATAAGTGGAGAATAATGCAGTAGTGAAAGTGGAGGATAAGACAGTAACAGAGTTAACATTCATTGTCTAGTCTTCAAGTAATAACAGAACTAGAGGATTGCAAAAGCATACTTGTGCTACTACTAAGATATATTAACATCTGCTATTACTTCTACTGTAATTAACTACTACTACACTAAGTTATTAAAAATCTGTTACTGTATTTCATTTATTGAAAAATCTCAAAAGAAAAGACTTTACTATTCTAAAAACATATTTAATTAGTGTATGATTAATTTGGTAAATTAAACCATGATATATGACATTCAGAGAAAAAATTATCCTTAATTGTTAAAAATTGTTCTTATTTATTTATTTAAGTATAACACAAGTGGATTTATTTGTGGAAATAACTTAGGTGACCAGCTATGGTCACTTATGAGTAACAAACAACAATAAGAGATGTACAAGTGTCAACAATAATCATAAACAAACATGTCAAATACCCAATATTTCTCTGTTATGTTCTTAAATTGTAGCTAAGTCTTTTAAAATAGACACGTGTCTTATGTTCATTGGTTGTGGTCACCTTAATTAGGTGACCAGCCCTTGTTATCGAAGTATGATTCTTTATTTGTGTTTCAAATCTTTTTAGATGATGTATATATGTGATTTTCTTTTTGGTTTTCGCTTGTGATTATCTTTTAAACATTGAGAATTAGAAATTTGCTTGAATTTCTTTAACCTAGAACAAAGATTAAACATGAACGGTTTTGGCTTTCGCATTACTTACGTGCATGCACATGATTCCTTTCATAACCATACGCATATGAATCTCCTTCTTCTAAAAAAACTTCAATATGAATCACACCAGCTATAGTGTTTCTTACACAAGTTAATTTAGATTAAACATTTCAATTGGGATTTAGCAACAAGCTAGCTAGCTAGCTAGCAAATCCCGACACAATCAGATCACCTATAATTTGATCCGCCCATGTTATTAATTTGTACCATTGTCTCTCCCCTTCTTGTGAATTTAGGACACAACTACGTGATGGCAATAGTCTAATATCAGAATATGTCAAAGCCCTCGCTCCGACCAGCCTCAGGCGTCACATGCCATTTCCCTGACAATCACGACATGCCAGGTGGCGTTGGATTACATCAGAGGTGGGGATATCGGAGCTAGCTAGGGTTTCTAAAACCGGCAATGCTTATCAAATTAATTTCCATGGCCTTTGTCGAGCACCGTCACGTGAGATTATCACGCTGGCCGGACCTCTGGATGACCCCCCTCTCTTTGTCTCTCCATCCGTCTCTCTCTCTCTCTCTCACATATAGATGTTTTCTCTGGTGAGTTATGTTGCATGTGTTTCGATCATCCATCTGATATCAGCTTGCTGCATTTGCCATAGGGCTAGCCAAGTTCAGTTTTAGCCAACAACCAGCAAGATCTCTAACTACGATCGTTTTGGGCACCCACCAACGAAATTATATTTGGGATCGATTCCAATAATATAGTGTTCAGGGCCATCTGGGTATCTTTCACCTTATTAATTGTTTGAGACTAGATATTTCTCAGTCTATCTTCAAGCTACAGTTGTACAAGTTGCACAACTTCAACCGTTCTTGTATTTTGTCTATTAAAAATTATTGTATATATAACGTGTAAATACATGAAACAATTTTAACTTGTTATATGTCAAACCGTCATGTATTTATATTTAAGTCATAAATCTTAATCATCTACATGGTTTCATAATTTACACGTCATATATGTACCAAAGAAAATATATGGCTCTATGAAACTTCTACTTAAGGACGAAGATCATTATCTTTTCAACATCATAGGAAAAAAAGAAAAGAAAAAAAACTAGAGATAGATCTCTCATTTTCTTGCTAACTTCATACGTGCAACCAAAAGAAATAGCACGCTTACAATTACAAACCGATTCACATGCATGGCTTATTACTTGGAACTTTTTATGGGTAACAAAATTGACCACCATATCATCATCTTATCACATTGAATGTCGTATTGTCCTTATACCTAGACAGTCCATATGCATGTGATACTGCCGTAAAAATTATACTACAACGTTACGTACAAAGAAAACTCTCACTCAAGGCAAACTCAACTCTTTCTTCCTTTTCTAGCTTAGTGTTATATATACATCTTCTTCTTCTTCGTTTGAAAAGAAATTTGTGATTCAGAAACCAGAATCAGTCACAAGGTCCCCTCCCAAATTGAAGAGGTGTTGCCAATTTTTGGGGTCCGCGGAGGGCCAGTCTGTGTTCCTCCATGTTTCTGAAAGCTTGATTATTGGTGTGTTGGGGGTCTTTCTGTTATGTGGAAATGACATCATCGTTTAAACCAAAAGTTTCAATGGTGGACTGCTACTTCATGAATCTTCTTGAAAGTTATGTATATGAACATAGGAAAGTTTCAACAATGATCATATCACGACATCTATTACATGTCAATCTTGTTAAACAAATGTCACATGTTATCGTGTCTATTATCTTATCGACATAAAATAAGGTGTTTGTTAAATATGTAAAAGAAGTATGTGAAAAATTACTATAAAGAAATATCTCGTTAAGGTCTAACGGTATAGCTCATTTTAATAAATAAGAGATCGTGAATTCGATGTATAAAATAATAATATTTGAGTTGTTTACATAATAAAAAAAATAAATCGGTTACATATGTCTTACGGTACTGACTAATTTAAGCACCTTTAGATGAAGTGAACTCAATCTGTTCCTCTTAGATTAATGATCGTTTGTGTCCATATAAACCTCATCAATTGGTGAATTTCAATTTGTCAATTAGAGGTGATGATGAGTACTCTCCGACAAATTAGTCCCTTGATTTACTCATTTTTAATTAGAAAGACCAATTAAAGGCTCAAATTCATCTAATTAATCTCCACTAATCAATCCATTGATTTTGTGTATGTAATTTGGTAGCTCATAATGTTCAAACCGTGAAGTAGTCACGAGTGCTCTTGACTTTCATAGATAATTCCCAACTCCAAACTAATCATATTTTGGAGTTTTGAATATGCATGCTTTTAATTCAAAGTAGGTTTGAATCTCCGACAAAACTTCAATGATGGTTCTTAGTTGAATTTTCGTTTTCAGAATTAAGTAGTTTAGTAGCACCAAATGAGCGCATTGAAATACCTATATCCATAAACGAAAAGAAGATATAGACAATGCATGAATGCCTTACCGACTAGCTTGAACACATTGCTTTCTAATAATTATACGTACACTACCAGAAAATGGGTCTTGGGCGACGAAAAAAAATCGTCGCCCTGTTAAAAAATTTCGTCGCCTAAGAACTTAGGCGACGACATGTCGTCGGCCAAAACTTCGTCGCCAGAACCGCGTCGGTCAAGAACTTGGGCGACGAAAATTGATTCCATCGTCGCCCAAGAGTCATTCTTAGGCGACGATAATAATTTCGTCGCCTAAAATATACTTCTCGTCGCCCAAAAATTAGTCGTCGCCCAAGATTTAACACCTTGGCCGATGAAAACATTTTTCGTCGCTTAATATCTTATATTCTTGGGCGACGAAAATAAATATTTCGTCGCCTAAGATCACAACATCTTAGGCGACGATATTTTTTTTTCGTCGCCTAAGATGGTAAGTCCTTGATCGACGATTTAGAAATTTCGTCGCCTAAGATATATTTAAATTTTTTTTAAAAATAATTAAATAATTTTTTTAAATATATAAATCATGTTTTTTAAATTTTTGCTGGAATTTTTTTTTTCGGCATTTCTTTAAATTTTTGTAATACTAAAATTTAATTAAAAATAACTCAAATTTATAAATTTATAAATAATTTATTACAAAAATTCAGTCTATCTGCCTATAGATCGAGAAACCCGAAATCTAACTCATCATTCCCGTTCGGAGGGTCCTGAGGCTGAGGCGGCGGCTGGTCAGGCTGAGGAGGCTGCTGCTGAGGCTGGGGCCACTGAGGGTGGGGCCACTGAGGTAACGGTATAGGCGTAGGCATAGGCGGAAACGGCTGTCCGGCCGCATGTGCAGCGATGTAGGCAGCCATCCACTGTCCCATAGCCGCCTGGTTGGCATTGGTGACTTCATTCACCCGCTCCATATGCGCAACCGTGGAAGCCGCATATGATTCCGCCATCGCCGCCATCTCCCTCGCTCTTTGGGCTTCCAGCTCAGACTCCCTCGCTCTTTGGGCTTCCAGCTCAGACTGTAGACTTGCGAACTGATCCTGTAGCCGAGTGGTCTGGCTGTTGCTGCTTGAGGCTCCGGCGGCTCCCTTGCGCTGAAATCCTGGAGTCGTCTTCAGGATCCCCTTTCCAGCGTCTCCCATACCCCGGCAGTAGTAGGTGTTGGAACGCTGCGTGAAGGCAGTGGCCATAATCCGCGCCCCAACGGTAGGATCTGAAGTGTCGATCCTGGACATGGCCTCTGACATGTCATCATATGCCGTGCCCAGAAATGTGTCGTTCACCATGCCTCTCATGACCTCTTGCTCCGCCTCCCTCACCCTCGCCTAATTGGATATATTATAAAAATATATTAATATACATTTAATAAAATGTAATTAAAATTAAAAATTAGAAAATATAATTAAACTTACAAGATCCTCCTCAGAATGAGGATATGCCCTCTGAAAGGTCCTCACATAGGGGTTCTCCTCTAGCCGCTCTCGCCGCACGTCGTCCATGATGACCGAAAACGGCCTCGAACCGGCACGATGGTTGGTTGTGTTCTGTTGCCGGTTCTCAGCGTTCACCCGGGCGAGGTGCTTCAAAAATAAATTATCGTTAGTAAATATTTAAAAACATACAATTATAATTAATTCACTAATTAAATATTCAAATTTGTTTACAAATTACCTGTTTGTGAGGGTCGTTGAACTGCGTGACAAGAAGCCACCGCCACTCGTACTCCCGATACTCGAACTCCTTCGGGGTACCCGAACGGTCGCTCCCGTACTTCTTCCAGTGTTCTCGGAGGTCGTGCTTCCACTCCTTGAACCTACATATACAAAAAAAATATTAAATATATTATTAAAAAAATAAAATTTAATAAATTATTCAATAAAGGTACCTCTCCCTATGGGCCTTTTCCGCCCAGTCACGTCCCTCCTCGGGAACCACAAACCATTGCTGCATTACCACTTGTTAGTATTTTTTTCGATAATTAAATAATTTATTAGTTAAAAAAATAGTAATTGATCGAGTAAACTCACCGACATCGACTCATGGAGCATCTCCTTCACTCCATCAGGAACCTGGCTCCAGACTCCCCACAACATTGGGAGTCTGGAGTGGATGGTGCCTCCCGCGGCGCGCGTGTACCGGTTTCCCAACGCGGCGTCCACCGGTTTTCCGTTGGAAAACGGGATGGCGATCCGTCCAGCGGACTCGACCGCCCTATCGAGTCCCTTGTTGCTGATGGTGCCTCTCCTGTTCCGCCTTCTCGTTCCGGCGGCTGTGACATTGTGAATCAAATTTAATATTAATAATATATTTTTACATTAAAAAAATTAAAATCGACAAAAAAGTAATAATAATTTACCTGAGGATGAGGCTGAGCCGACGGATTCGTCTTCGTCCGCCTGCTCGGAGACCCTGACGGGATGGAGAGGCGTGGGAAACTCCCGGTAGATATAGGCCTCGTGCGGTGCCACATGCGGGAGCTGCTCCCGAATCGGTCGACCCTCCTCATCGACGCGAGGTATCGCCGGTATCGTCGGAGGAAGGAAGAGGCCGGATGGCACCATAGGGACCCCGGATGACCCGCCATCACCGTCGGTCGGGGACGACTGTGTGGGGGCGTCGCTGCGGGATCGCGACCGGCGAAGTATGGGTGGATGACGAGTAGCCGTCTCTGCGGGACCCGACTGCCCAACAGAACCCGAGCCGCTCACGCCACCCGTAAGCGCCGCATGTCGGGCCGTCAACTATCACGGAAACCCGATCGACGGTGATTTCGACGGGTTGTTTGAGGTACCGTCCGAGCCGTCTTGGCTCCTCGCACCCGAACGTTGTCCAGAAGTTCTCCTCATGGCCATCCTGTTTGAAATAACCATAAATTTATTAAAAATATTTTACCGTCTTATAATTAAGTTCACAAAAAATAACCATAAATTTTTAAAAATTTTATTAACAATAATAGTACTCTTCGAAATTAATAGTTATTAAAGGATTTATTATTTTTTTTATTCACGTAACAAATTATTTACATTAATTCGCAATTATTACATTACAAAAATTAAACTCAACAATATTTACATCCTTACTCAAAAATAATCCATTATTTTTTACAAAATGCCCACAATATATTTACAATTATAATTTATATTATTTAATTATTTAATCAAAAATTATTTAATCATTTACAATATATTTACAAATTATTTCCACAAATCCTAAACCCTAAACCCTAAACTCTAAACTGTAAACCCTAATATTTTACAATTATTATTTACATCACAATTTACCATAATTTACATCACAATTTACAATTATCACAATCACAACAACAACAATTTACAATTTACAATTATCACAACAACAACAATTTACATTAATTATCACAACAACAACAATTAAAACCAATTTAGGGTTTTAGGGTTATACCTTAAATTGTGGGTCGGCGTCGGGGTCGGGGTCGGGGTTCCGAATTGGGGTCCGGGTCGGGGTCGGAGAGAGGGAGAGAGAGAGGGCAGAGGCAGAGAGAGGATTTTCGGAGAGAGAGGGCTTGGCGGCTGAAGAAATGGTTAGGGTTCCGAATTTTTGCCTTTTATAGTGACGTTCTTGGGCGACGATTTTGTAAAAATCGTCGCCCGCTTTTTTTAAAAATCGTCGGCCAAGAGTATCTTGGCAGACGAATTCAAAAATCGTCGCCCTGTTTTTTGAAAATCGTCGGCCAAGATAGTCTACTTAGGCGACGATGTTCTTCACTATAAATCTCGTCGCCCAAGATGAAGAAAATCGTCGGCCAAGAGTCTACTTGGCCGACGATTTTCTTCACTATAAATCTCGTCGGCCAAGATAGTCTACTTGGACGACGATGTTCTTCACTATAAATGTCGTCGCCCAAGATGGAGAAAATCGTCGGACAAGATTTCTATCATAAAATTCAGAATATCGTGATTTTGGTGATCGGAGAAGAGGAACTGAAAACCCACCGTCAGATATGACCAGCATAACGAATTACGTTTGTGGGAAAAATTCAGCTCCATCTGACAAAGATAAGGGCTCGATCCGTCCGGTCAATCGGCGCGGTCAAACCCCTATACAAACGGAAACGGCGATTCGACCCTCCAAATCACGTAATCTTGCCGGACCTTCAACTGAGAATAGTTTCCGATCGACAAGAAGCTTACGGGGCCCTAAAAGTTTGGTAAAAAATAAATACCCGGGATAGGGCTACCACTAGGTATAAATAAGAGAAATTCGTTGACCGGAACAACCGGCACAGAAATTTTACCGGATTATCTTCATTTTTCACGGGTTGACGTATTTCACCATTCCGGTCATATCTTATTTCACGACTTTTTTACGTTTGAGGCATCTACATATACGTTGTCTTCAAAACGACACTTAAACTCAACACTTATATAAAAAAGTTATACAACATTAGTACATATAACGTGAGTTTGGTGATCGGAGAAGAGGAACTGAAAACCCACCGTCAGATATGACCAGCATAACGAATTACGTGGTTGGGAAAAAATTCAGCTCCATCTGACAAAGATAAGGGCTCGATCCGTCCGGTCAATCGGCGCGGTCAAACCCCTAAACAAACGGAAACGGCGATTCGACCCTCCAAATCACGTAATCTTGCCGGACCTTCAACTGAGAATAGTTTCCGATCGACAAGAATTTTACGGGACCCTAAAAGTTTGCTAAAAAATAAATAACCGGGATATTTATTTTAATTATTCAAAAGAAATTTAAATGTGTTTTATTTTTTTTTAATTATTCGGATTATATTGGCCGACGAAAACAGGGTTATTCGTCGGCAAAGATAATACTTGGGCGACGATTTTTATTAAATTCGTCGCCCAAGATTAAAAATAAAAAATCAGTAAATGTTATTTATTTTATTTTAATTATTCGGATTATCTTGGCCGACGAAATGGACTGTCTTCGTCGGCCAAGAGAGAACTTGGGCGACGATTTTTATTCAATTCGTCGCCCAAGATAAAAAATAAAAAGAAATTTAAATGTGTTTTATTTTTTTTTAATTATTCGGATTATATTGGCCGACGAAAACAGGGTTATTCGTCGGCCAAGATAGTACTTGGGCGACGATATATGTTAAATTCGTCGCCCAAGAGTAAAATTAAAAATCATTTACAATGAAATTTACATGTGCTTTATTTATTTTAGTACAAACATATTCTTTTAGTACAAACATATTCTTTTAAGGGGTTTGGACAACAATTTGACCGCATATCTTTATATGAATTTGGACAACAATTACAAAGCTAAGAATCAATTATAACTAAGCTAATTAATGCTCGTAATCTGAGTCATCCGATGAGTCTTATTCGGTATCAGAATTAATATCTGGTAATCTATGCCTTAATTCGTCGTCAGAGTCGTCGTTTGTTTATTCATTTGGATCAACATCAATAAAGGTTGAATCTTCGTCACGAATTCTGAGCACCCTACCATGTTTAACATTATTATCGCGAACAATAGCTACATCATGAATACCTACTGCGTTCGGCTCCTGATACGCATCAGCCTCTGGCCCTGGAATGGTCACTCCAAGTGTAGCCGCCCGGTAAATGTTTCGAGGATGCACAATGTTCGCTATTTTCCACGCGTCACCCTTGGCAAGGTCATCAAGATAAAACACTTGTTTTACCGTTGTCGCAAAAACAAACGGGTCATCTTCGTAGGCGCTTGTAGCAGTGTTGACCGATAAATTGCCGTACTGATCCATCTTCATGCTCTGTGCGCCTGTATCAAACCATCTACACTTGAACATATGCACTTTCATGCATTCCGCATAGACCAGTTCGACCACTGAATGGAGAACACCGTAATAGTCAAGGCCATGACCTTTCGCCATCACCCCAGAATTCTGTGTTCTTCGTCTGTTGTCTCTCTCTTCAGATACAAATTTGACGCCATTCACTGTGCAAGTGGGATAAACTCTAGCCCGTTGCGGTTGCATCGCAAGAAGTATTAGTTCGTGCGACCAGTTTGGATTATCATTAGATTTAATCATGTCCATCTGTAACGGATATTACACTGTAAATATCCGAAAATCTATGCAATAGAAAATAATTAGATATATATATATATAACAGGGAAGATTAAATTACGTACCCAGGTGCGAAAATAATTTGCGAACGTCATGTTGTGGTACTCGAGATCACCATCAACTTCCGGAAAAGATAGGTGCAACTGTTTCCAATATTTAACTTCTTCACAATTGATTAGTACCCACCAGTGCGCTATGGCTATCTCTTCATCCGACAATGCATACTCGGCGGACAGTCGTGCTCCACCAACTTCGACATCACTGGAAACTATAGAGAGATTGAACCGCGGCGCATGTTCCTCCATGGCTTGCAGAGCTCCCAACAACGCTCCTAAATACAACTTGGATGTGTTGCTGGATCGTTGGATGTACTGCCCGTCTGATAAAACTGTCCATGATCATGCGGGCGTGATGAGGTTTCACCGTGATATATCCAACATGTGTAACGTTCCCAGAATCCGTTACTCTTCAGGTGGTCCCATACTGTATCAAACGGAAATCGATGCATATCACTGCAACACTTACACATCTTGCACGGGCAATAGAACATGCCACTCCCGTCAGCATTGGCCTGCGCATATTGCATAAAATCTCAAACTCCTTCAGCATATTTTCTGTGATATCTTGGAAGAGAAATCCAACTCTTATCTATATCCTGAAAATAGCACATATATAAATCAATATTTAATGAACATATCTTTTATATATTTATATATATATATATATATATTAATGTAATACAACATACTAATTATTAATTATATATATCTAGTTCGAGCGGATTCCGTGGTTTCAGAAGGCAAGTGTCAATGTCACGGAGGGCGAACCCCCTACAGGAACCAGGCAGGACTCGTTTGTGATCACGGAGGCGAACCCCTATCGACCCCTTCACCGAGAAGAGTGGTCAGTTTGTGATCTTGAGATCCAGTTAAACAAACTTGTGAACCATATCTATGATAGAACGACCCCTTACTCAGCTTGGAACAAACTCTATGCATATATATATATCATTAATTCAACTCAAATAAAACTGAAAATCAATATATACATATGCATATATATATATGTGCATATATATGCATATGTACGTACCTGGGAGTAGCTCCACAAACTATGTATGGACAGGTTTCCACAACACCGAACGATTTGAAGAACTAGAGAAATTTATGTTTCAAATTTTCAAAGTTTTCATTCTTCTATCCTGGACTTCCAATATATAGAAGAATCTTGGGCAACGAAATATTTGAGTTTCGTCGCCTAAGAATTAAAACATCTTGGGCGACGAAATATTTGAGTTTCGTCGCCTAAGGATAAAAAACTTAGGCGACGAAATATTCTTTCGTCGCCCTAGTTTATATTTTGCCCGACGAAATTTATTTTTAGGCGACGATTTTTTTTTTCGTCACCTAAGAGTAAACTTAGGCGACGATTTTTTTTCCTTAGGCGACGAAAAAAAAAATCGTCGCCTAAGTTCCCTATTAGGCGACGAAAAAAAAATTCGTCGCCCGGTTTTTTTTTTTTCGTCGCCCAAAAACCATTTTTTGGTAGTGGTATGATGTGTTATATTACGAACCTACAAGACAGTGAAGAAACACATACTTTTATACCATTAATTGATGAATAAGACATACTCTTTCAATTGTTCCAATTTTGATGGCTCCCTCGATCTTTCGATCGCTTACCTATATAAGAGTATACTGTCTCTCTGTTTATAAGTTTGGTAAAGAAGTAGCTAAACACAAATTAGCAGCTACATTCTGCATGAGAGGTGTACAAAGGATCCTCGATCAAGCATGGTTAAAATGATTTAGTTGCTCCTTTTGCTGACAAAATCAACAGCTACAAAAGTAAGCATATGGAATGCACCAAACTTGGAATGCGCATGTAAATGCTAGGAACTGGGTTCAATTGTAAGTTACACAACTGCTTAATTAGAGCTGGAATTTTGGCACTAGTTATGGGATACCTTATCTGCTTTCTTTTTTTCCATTCATCATGATCCTGCATATGCATCAGAAACGAGGAAATTTTACAAACCATATCTCAAATAAAGGTTATTCATCGCTTCAATACATCATATTTAAAAACTATCATATTGGTACTCAAATAATGAAATAGAAATCACTTTTAATGTTTGTTGTCAATGACAGCATTAACTCTCTACTTTTAAAAGGGTATTTTTGTCTCCTTGGTTGATACAATTTTCTTTGACGACAGAGACCGTTCTGCTGTCACTCTCTTCTAAGAGTATTGGATCTTGCGGCGGTCTGACAAGATTCGACAGCCAGAGACTCAGAGTATACATTTCTTTTGTATCCTAGTGAACCCCATGCCCCCATTAAAATGGGTGGCATGAACTTATTTCAATATTTGGATTCACATATTTTGCTACCTGTGCTTCTTCTACAACTACTTTCTTAATTACCAACCTAAATATCAATCTCTGACAGAGCCAATGAGTTCTAGCAAAGGAGATTCTTGGGTCTAGTTCTCCATCGGGTTGGGTTATAAACTTAGAATGGAGATCAGAAAATTGGAAATTGTTTATTGGAGAAGCAACAAAGTTTTGTGGCTAGTTAGAATCTAAATTTTGAACTTTGGAGGAGTTTTAATTATTGGAGAACTAATACAAGTACAAGAAGAAAACAATGAAAAACAAGAAGATGAAGGTTCAATTTGTCGCAATTTTGTGTCTGATTAAAGAGATATATAGATGAGAACATGTGCTCAGGTGTGGATGTGTGCAACAGAGGGAAAATGAGAGAGGGAAAAGGCCAAGAAAATAAAATGACATAATTGCCCATGAAACAACTTTTGTAGCAGTCGACTTGGCACTGTTAGAGACAGAAGATATCAAATTTATGTCAGCTTTACATGTTGGGGTATCATTATTATAGTTTTGAAATATCATATACCATAGTGATGAATGAATGTTATATGGGGTACCATTGGTAAATTTTCCTCAAAACTCATATATATGACCTTTTTTTTTTCCGAGTGTTAGAGCATCTCCAACAATTTATCCAAAATTTATCTATAATGGGGAAACAAAAGTCAATGCTTCAAGCAATTTTTCTTCTCCAACTCCAACAGATTCTCATGATTTTGAAGATTTCATGATCATTATCTAAATTCTTCTATAAAATTATAGAGTTTGCTGCAAATATGGAGAATTTGAGTTTTTTTCTCCTCACATTCTTCATTTTGAAGAAAATTTTAGAGAATTTATTAGAGCAAATCACATAAAATCTTCTCTAAAATAAAAAAAATTAAGAAAATAAGAAGGCTGTTAGAGATGCATGCTCTTAGTTACTTGGTTAATTTGCTTAAAGATGAACGTACAAATCAGGCCGACCATATTGGTTAAAATGTCTGAACTAATTTTCTCTTTAACTGGAAACCAAGTAAAAGCCCTAGTTTCTTAAGAAGCACAAATAGAGTCCGAAGACGAATTGAATAAGATGGTAGAAAGGAGGAGAAGGAAAAAGATAAGGAGCGTGCAGGTTGGACTTGATATTAGTCCACTATCTTTGGGCCATGTTAATATAATCATTAGCAATTCAGTTTTTGTTTTTGGCAAATGACAAATGACCCAATACTACAAAGGCCCAAAGATAGAAGAACTAAGTTTCTCTCTTTTGATATCTTTGAAGATTGTTCAACTGTTTAAGACAAATCAAACCGTTCTTTGGTCCTCTTGTTATGCAGAATGAAATTTAAGAATCAAATGGAGGAGGAAATAGGACTTTTGGATGAATTATGTGATTTGATCATGAGTTCTAGATTGTTATATATTTTGGATTAAATTGCAGCTAGCTAGGCTAGCCTCTGATATTACTGATCAACAGTAGCATATTTGGTTGGCCTTGGCCATATATTCACTGATTCACAGACAGCTCTAACTGCTTATATATATATATATATATGACTGGTTTTCATGACAGTTATCTTCTGCTGATTCTAAAGCTATGGATGCCCATATGCATGATCTTGATTTCAACTTCTTTACCAGGCATCTCAATGATTGCTTTTCTTACAACTCACCCTTCTCAGTTAAATTTCCTTTACATAATGTGTGTGTGTTTTTTTTTAAAAAAAGTGCATAATCTGTGTTGTGTAATTTTTATATGAAGAGGCAAAGATACGATCTAGCTGAATGATTAATTGGGAATGGACCAGCCTCCAACTGTGCTCCTAACACTGTTGTGTGCCTCTGCTACATAGATTTCAGGCACTTCTGTTACAACCAACTGTTGGCTGACAAAATCAACAGCAAGCAATCTCTTCTAGCACTAATTTAGATCTTCTATATTATAGGATTTTTCGACCATTGCATTCCAAGTGAACAAACTAACTGATCCGAAGTAAGAATTTTCGTCTAATTTAAGGTCAAATGCCTTGCCTGATCAGCTCCTAAAAACCAGAACAAGTAAACAAAAACATGCAAGAGACATATATACCAGTTAATACTAGTCTGAATTTGTGACAAGTAGTAGTTTTTACCTATAGTTCAACTACAGCAGCTGTCATTCTTTCTGAGGTGAAAAGGAAAGCAACGAAGCAAGATCTCTCCCTCACTTCTCAAATTTGTGTCCCCATTGATCCTGAAAAATCATTCAAAATAATTCGGGGTGGTCAAGATCCAAGTGCCCCACAAGCATTATGAGAACATGCATGCATTGCATTATTCATCACTGAATCTTGTGATTGAAAGTTTTAGAAGTGAGTGGTATGAATTATTATGAAGATGATGATGATGTAAATCTTAGTGGCATAAACAACCAAAACTGGTACGGCCTGAAAGAATGGGCTGGAGCCTGTGAAGTGTTGGTCTCAGAGTCAGAGCTTCCCATTCATATAGACATAGCAGTCAACACAAACACTGAAATAAGAGAGAAGCAGGTTCATATAAAGGAGGGAAAGGAATAAGATAGGGCCCTTTAAGAATCTTACAGGAAATCACCTGCACTAGCTACCAAATTTCTTTCCTGACATAGTGACAGTGTCACTTTCATTTTCACTATCACTGTCTATTTTTAGTCTCAACTTTTTAAAACCAACTTACACTGATGAGAACTTTTAAGAAGCTTTAGATATTATCAATGCAAAATAAAAATAAAAATCAGAAGCATAGTTCATCAAGTATCAGTATTATATAGATGCATAGTAGCAGCAGCAATATGCATATAGTGTTTTATTCCATTCTGGAAATCCTACAGCGTAATAACCAAGAGAGAAATAGTACTCTTAGATATAGACACATCCAGATGCAGAGCCAGCAGAAATATCACCCTAATATATACAGAAGAAGTTGCAGGAAAAATATATAATTGAGACTGTGGACTGCTGTGGGTTCATCATCATCATCATCATCCCCGTTCCTTATTTTCAATCTGCCATACCTCTCTTTCCCCTTCTTTTTTAGCCCACTGTCTCACTGCCAACTCAATGAATTGATCTGTCAAAAGTAACAGGCAGTAATGCAGCATCTCCATATAGAGCCTTATCTTTCTCCAGTGAAAGATAATCCAGGTACATTTCTGACAGTACTTTTTTCCTCCATGGTTATCACTTATGACTATGAATATGCAGTTAAATCTGAAAACAGAACAAGATGGAAAGTATTATGGTATTACAGTACTTCAGATTATTGTATATTAGTCACTATTTACGGTGTGATCCACATGATGAACTGATCTAACTGCTCTTGGTTCCTAAGTTCTAATACTCGAAGACACTATACATAGGAAACAAGATGCTCAAACTTTTACATGTTGGCATCAAATTTTCTGAAAACCCACTAAATCACCACAGTCGACCAAGGGAACCTAAATGATGAAAGATTATACAGGCGCACTCAATGACCTGTAAAGAGGTTGGGCCCTCAGTTCTTCAGGAAGGGAAGGGAAGATGAATGAATGGGGTAGTTCATTATTGCCTTTAGCACTAAAAAAATTTTAAGCTTATTTTCCAAGTTCTAAAAGAAATTATCTATCGCTTTAAAATAATTCAAACCATCTGCAACAAATGGATGTGTCTTTTCTTTATCAAAAGAGATGAGATTGCCCTTTGCTGGGGTTTAACTGTCCCAAACTGCCTAGAGAAAAAAGGTCACTCCCTTATCTACAACCCAAGTAGATCACACTATGAAACACATGCAATGGTAAAGGTAAAATCCAGGAAAGTTCTAAGGTTGCGGCCCTTTGTTGCTTTTCCTTTTAAGTTATATATTCATAAATCTTCACTACACAAAAGGAAGAAGCTAAGAGGGAATAATCACACCCATGAGCCCAAACCCCCAACCACCAACCACCAACATTAGTAACATGCTTATGAAAGGAGAAAGGTACTGATAATATAATACTTGCTACTTCATTGAGATTAGAGAAATTGTACTGATGAACATGAGCCATATCTACAACTAGATGAAAAATATGAGGATACATAAAGTTAATGGGACATACATAATCAACACCGCCCAACAAGGCCATGCATGCTGCATTTGATTGACCATAACTGATTATCTTCTCATATACGATGATTTTGCAGCTGCAACAGTCTCGAATACGCCCCATCTGGGCGGCTCACAAGTTCTGAGTGGCTTCCATGTTCCACAATGCGGCCATCTTGCACCACACCGATGCTGTCCACCCCTCTAATTGTTGATAAGCGGTGGGCAACCAACACCGTGGTTCGGCCTCTCATGAGCCTCTCCAGTGCTTCTTGTAGCACACATTCTGATTCTGCATCCAATGCACTTGTGGCCTCATCTAGCAGAAGAATTGTTGGGTCCTTGAGCACAGCTCTTGCTATGGCAATTCTTTGTTTCTGTCCTCCTGAGAGCTGAACCCCTCTCTCCCCAACTGGAGTTTTGTAGCCATCAGGCAGTCCACTAACGAATCCATGTGCATTGGCTGTACGTGCAGCTTCGATCACTTCTGCTTCGGTTGCACCTTCTTTTCCATAGGCAATGTTATCGAAAATGCTTGCTGCAAAGAGAGCAGGTTCTTGTTGCACCAAACCAATTTTCAGCCTAAGAGACTTCAAGTTCAAACGTCGAATGTCTTTGCCATCAATCATTACCTTCCCAACTATTGGATCATAGAACCTCTCGATCAACGCAATCACAGTACTCTTCCCTGAACCACTAGCTCCAACAAGTGCTTGGCTTTGGCCAGTACGGATTCTGAGATTAAAATCTTTAAAGATCATAATATCAGGTCGTGAAGGGTATGCAAAATCAACATGCCTAAGTTCAATCTCCCCACGAATTGTTTCAACCACCTCGGCCTCAGGGTCATCAGGGTCAATCCTGGTTTGGCGATCAAGAATTGAAAACACAGAGCCAACAGCTTCACCACCCCTAATAATCTCAGGGGCAAGACTAACTGTTTCTGCTACTGAATTGGCTGTTACAACCAGGACCACAAAAACCTTAATGACTTTGGAGAAGGTTGAGACACCTTTGCTCACAAGGTGGGCGCCATACCATAGAATGAGAGCTTCAGAGGCATACAAGGCAAGCTGTGAGAGGCCAAATAGGAGACCAGCAGTTTGGCTCCGACGAAGACTTCCTAGTTGTGGGATGCGTAGCTCATGGCAGAAGAGAGATAGGATCTTGTCTTGTGCATTGAAGGCTGCAACTGTTCGAATGTTGCTCACTCCTTCCCCTGCAATCATGCTCGTCTTTGCATGAGCCTTGGCAGTGTCTCCAGCAAATCCTTTAAGCGAAAGTTGCTGTGTAATGCACAAAATAGTAGAATTGCCGGTCAGAAACTTGTATCAAACAAATGTCAATTAGGTTTTTTGGGTGCTGAGTGACTACACTTCAATCATGCAGTAGTTTTTTGTTAGCTACATAAACATACCGAGTAAAGAGGCGCTTTCATTATTTAAAATTCTTATTGTCTTTTGGATTCATGTTTCTGAATTAGTTGAGAGTTATTTACTTCACAATCAGGTGACCAGGGGGTGAATTTTGTTACATAATGTAGACCCACCAAAAGCAACAGGACAGAGTTCATTGAGTAGGCCCAGGAGTAAAGGGCATGGGGCAAGGACATAAATATGTAGAAGAAGGTACCGTCCTTACTCAGTTAGGTCTATTTCACTGTAATGAAGCATGCGCAAATTTTAGAACACCATCATACAAGACAAACAGTCGCAGAGGCTTTGGTTCTACTTGTACAGTGTGAAAACCAACCCAACAGTCTCCCAATGGAACCAAAACTGGAGCCTCTTCCCAAAAAAGACAAGATAATAAGCAGAGAAGGAGGGTGCACAAAGCGCTAGTAAGCCAACACCATCCTTATTGGTAAATAATAGAAAGAGCTCTATCAGAATGTGTATCACGGGCTGGCCTAGAATTCACTGGCAACTCTCACATGGCTGTGATGCAGAGAATTGCAAGGAAAACAGAAAGAAAAAAAAAAGGTCCAGAACTGATATAAAACAACTATTTACAAAAAGCTCAAATGCATTGAAGAAATTAAACAACTGTTTACAGGTTCAACTTGGGTCTATGACACATGGGCAGAACTGATACATATTAACATATATATATATATATATATATATATATATATATATATATAAGAGCAGAGTCCTCATGTGGATTATACAGAGGCCAATAAGAAGAAACAAAAACCAGACTAGGTCAAACTTGACTGCGACTAATCAAAACCAAAGAAAGAAATGGGTAGGGCTCTAGAAATAAGCAACAAGAATGATAATGTAGTTTATCAGTGACAGATTAGAGAGAAGGATATGAACCTTCCCTTGCTAAATTAGCAGTGTTGCAGCAGCAGCATGGTGGTATGGGGCATTCTAACTGGAATCTTAATATTCTATTATCTTGTTAGGAGTGTTCAGTATTATATATACACTTGATTATTGTCGCATGATTTCCCAGAGCCAGTGTGCACAAGGCAGACATTAAACTAAGGCCATTCAAGAGAAAAAAGGTCGCTTGTTTTCAAGGCAAAATGGTTTGGTTAGTGAAGGCTGTAAAGGAAAGCTTACCTGAGCAAAGTTGGCAAGAACTAAAAGAGGGAAAGTTGCTAGGATAAGCAGGGAGACCCTCCATTCCACAATGAAAGCAACTATGAATGAAGTGAGCAGTGAAGTCATGTTCTGCAGAATCACAGAAATCCTCTCAGCAATTGCGGATTTTACATCAGCAGCATCTGTGGCCAGTTTGGAAGCTAGAAGACTTGAGTTGTTCTCCCCTTCATCATACCATCCAACTTCGTTCCTTAAAATCGCTGAAGTAGAACAAGTAACAGTTAGAATCAAAGAGCGAAGTAAAGAAAACACGATGAAAGTAAACTTAAAAATGTAAATTGAAGAAAGACTAAATCTTTATACCTGCAAGCATCATCCTCCTTACTCTAGTAGTGAGGTTCTCTCCCATGATGCTGAAGAAGTAATGTTGTATCAAGTATGCAACGACAGCATATAGCCCAGCTCCTATGTATACGAAGACATACTCCTTTGTCTTTCTCTCCATGGAAGCAGGATTTCTGTAGTAGAACACCTCAATCATGTTGCTCATGACAATGGCAAAAGTTGGACCGATAAACCCGGATAGTACTGATCCTATGGCACCCATGATTGAATAGGGCCATTCAGGTGCATTTAGCTTGAGAAGCCGAAAGAAGTATCCCCTTGGAGCTCGAGTTTTCCTGTCTGTCTCAGCATTTGAAATCATCTCTATCCTCCCATCAGCACCAGTGCTGTAACTGTAGCTCAGGTTCCTTAAGCTGCCAGACCGGAGGCTCAAAGACTTGGTCGACAATGAGTGGCTTAGCCGTGATGATCGTGAACAACGAGTAGATGGATTCCTGAAGTCTCTGTTTCCAACCATTTCTTGGAACCGAATTAACGAAGAATATGCACCTGCTTTGGCAATTAGCTCTTCATGAGTTCCTGTCTCTACAACTTGCCCTTGTTGTATAACTGCAATGCTGTCAACATTTCTTATGGTGGAAAGGCGATGTGCCACAACTACAGTTGTCCTCCCTACCATGAGACGGTCTAGAGCTTCTTGAACAATGCTTTCAGAGCTTGCATCAAGGGCACTGGTTGCTTCATCTAGGAGTAGGATCTTTGGGTCTTTCAACATAGCTCTAGCAATAGCGATTCTCTGTTTTTGGCCTCCTGAGAGTTGGACTCCTCGCTCTCCTACCTGATTTTTCATCAGCACTCAGTTAAAAGTGATATTGGTGGACGAAAACAATGCAAATTTCACTTGTCCAATGCTATTTTCTAGAGTGAATTTTCAGACTAACCTGAGTGTTATACCCATTAGGAAGCAACGTGATGAAACTATGAGCATTAGCTGCAGAGGCAGCTGCTTCTACTTCATCCATTGTTGCATCAGACTTTCCATAGAGTATGTTCTCAAGAATGGTGGTAGCAAAAAGTGCAGGCTCCTGGTTTACCAGGCCCATCTGATCACGTAACCATTTCAGTTGCAGTGTTCTTATGTCCACACCATCCAGCAAAACCTGCCCTGCTAAGCCGACGAGAATTATTAACAATTTGATACAACCCTTGCAATGCCAGTAAAATGTCAGCATCTCCATATCAGAAAAGTCTCCAACTTACCATGGTTAGGATCATAAAACCTTTCAATCAAAGAGACAACAGTGCTTTTCCCAGAACCACTGCCACCAACTACAGCAATAGTCTTTCCAGCTGGGAAGAAGATTGAGAAATTACGGAAAATGATAACATCTGGCCTCGATGGATAGCTGAATGTCACCTCCTTGAGTTCTATGTTCCCATTAACCTCGGACAAGCACTTTCCATCCAATTGGTCCTGAATTATGGTGGGCTTTTGCTTGATAATCTCCATCAACTTGTATCCAGCTGATTTCCCTTTGCTGAAGGCCCCGAGATTGGAAAATGACTGACCCAAGCTCCTGTAGCATTCACATTTGATATTATTATCACATACCTATTCATCCGATAATAAAAACAAAAGAACATGAAGGTTTTCGGGTTAAAATCTTACATGCCACCAACAATAGCCGAAAAAATGGCTGTGAATGCTTTCCCTCCATCAGTCTGCCCATTTCTGATAAACACACCAGCATACCAGAAAACAAGAGCCCACGACATACAAGCTATGCCATAGGTACACCCTAACCCCAGACCTTTGGCCATTCCAGCCTTGTAACCAAGCTGCAAGGTGTTCTGTATGGCATCTGAATAGGAATTCAAGGCCTTGCTTTCACCCACATATGATTTAACTGTTCGAACTTGTGCGATGGCCTGATCAGACATATTAACAAACATACAAGCAACACATTACTCTTGTGCCTATCCACACATATTTTCATAACAAATCACATTCAAAACCGAAACAAAGAATCCAACTTTTGATCATATGAAGGTGTTGTTGGGAAAAATCAACTCACTTGCTCAGCCATAATGCCAGCATTTGCATACGATTCTCGGCTCTTGGATGTGAGCCCTGTAAGCGTATAGGCATACAACCCGCCGGCAAAAGCAATCCCCGGGATGACTGCCACACTCAGCAGCGCCAGCCTCCATGCTGACACAAACCCAACCACCAGTCCCGCCAGAAACGTTGAAAGATAGTGTATGAAGTTCCCCACCTAAAATCAAATCAAATCAAATCAAATTTACCAAAACCCATAATCAGTAAACCAAAAAACATCATAGAATCATCATTTAAAGCTTCAAAGATCCATCGACTAGATAGGTCTCCCTGCTCGTAGTTTAAAAACAAAACAAAAAAAAATATCACAAAACTGGATTTGGGAGAATCTTAGAGACCGGCCAGCGCACGTCAAGTCAAGCTTTGCTAACGTGGGCAGTCAGAACTCAGAAGAACTCTGAGGATTTGGTACAGGGACCCAGAGACCCCCACATTATAATGCAAATCCCCAACTACCCCATTATTGTGAAACCCATTACACTCTACCCAGATTAAGCATTTACGAATTTAACACCGCCCCAGAGCCACCCATCACTAGATTTTGTGACAATAAAAACGTGAAAGCTGTCAAAACAGAGATAGGGGAAACCAGAAAATATGGTAATTTTGGAGAAAAAGACAGTCAAGACCCAGAAGGAAAAGGAAAGCAGAGTGATGTAATGAATGCTGGAAGAAAATAAAAGAACCAAAACTTTACCTTCTCACTAATGGCATCTTGGACCAGAAGGGTGTCCGTTGAGACGCTGAAGACTATGTCACCTGTTCTTGCATCTGTGTCGAAAAACCCCACGTCTTGTTTCAGCACCGCTTCCAGATACTTCTTCCTCAGAGTGCTCACTTGTCTTTCTCCGCTGTACATCCAGCATGCAATCTCTGATAAACAAACCAGAAATCTTTTCAACACGTCGTAAAATCGATGATTCGATGATAATAATAGGATATTGATGTTGATGCCTTCAAAACAAAGCCTTACTTACCGGCGTAAGATGACACGCAGACGATGAGGCCGAGGTAGACGAAATACAGAGCATACTGCGGAAACACGAAAGAAGATGTTTAGAATGTTAGATCTTTAGATCTGATGGGAGTTAATATTATCCGGGTGGATTGAGAAGAGATACAGAACCTTGGCAACTTCGGCGGTCATTTTGTGCAAGTCCATCTGGTTTTTTCCGAACCCATTAACCATTTCACCGAACAATAAGAAGAACACGGGCATGGAAGAGCCGTGAATGATGGCTCCTATGCTGCCGGAGACCATGAGAAGGCAATCATACTTGTCAGCAAAGGAGAAGAGATGGTAGAACGGTAGGCTCTGCTCTTTCTTCTTCTCTGCCTCCGGCAATGTCTTGGTTGGCTCTGCGCTCTCAGCCATTGCAGTAAGTTCAAGAAAGGAGAAAAGGGTGAGGGGTAGATTGGACTCGGGAGTTGAGTGAGAGGGGGGTGGTGTTTAGTTCTTTGCCATGAACTGTTGAGTCAGAGAGGCTCTGTTTCTTTGGCAACGAAGAAGAGAGAGATCTATCATTGTGTGTATAAAGAAGCCATCTTTTTTGTCTAAGGAAGGGATATCAATGTTGGGGTGATCAGCCCGAGACTGACAGGCTTCGGTTGCCGGAAAAGAGAATGGAGAGCAGTGAGAGAGTGAGAGAGAGAGCGAGGGGGGTTGGACCAGTGGTCAAAGGAGGTGGAGAACAATGAGGTGTGTGGTTTGAAGAGAGAGGTGAGTATGTTGTGTATATATATAGAGTGGAAGTGAAGCACAGGGCTTTATTTAACTGCGGTGAGCTGTGTGGAATTTACAGGTTGGTGAAAGTTTTTGAAGAATCTGGGTAACAGTTTTACACTGTCCTACACAGTCTACACTGCTCTCTACTTGGGCTTTGCCTCGATTCTCGTTATTTGTTTCCCTTTTTCTGGTATCAGAAAAATCTCGAAAAGAAAAGTAGAGAAGAAGAAAAGAAAAAAATGAGTTGGTTCCAATCAATGAATATGAACATGGTCTTCTCCTTGGCCTCAGATACAAAAGAAAAGATGAATTAAAAGCTATTATCAGCAGAAACTTCCATTGATGATAAAATTAGATTAGAAATGCCAAAGAAAATGAAGAATTTGGAAGAAAATACCAAAAGATCAGAATGAAATCTAAAAAAAAAAATCATACCAGAAATGATGGAAAAATTGAAGAAGATGCTATACTAACCATCTATGGTGTAGTACTATAAGAAGTAAATTTACCATTACATAGGGCATTGGTTACTAATGAATTGGTAAATCCTATGAGTGATATTTACCTTAAGAAATTTCCTCCAAGATTTTGAAATCTTTCATATAATATGTGCCCGTGTTTGCATTCATATTGGTAGAAGCAACCTTAGACTGACATTGCATGTGTTATGTTGCACTCCTTTGGTTTTTTATGCAGTTCTTCTAGAGGTTACAACTGATTCCTTCTTGTTTAAACAGTCCTTTTATCCTTGAAAGGAATTTTCTTTTCTCATGAAGTTATATGGGCAGTAACAAATTTGCCAAAAGTTTGAATTTATAATTATTAAGAAAAAAAAATATGCGGCAGAAGATACACTATAAATTTGTTTCTAAATTTGTAAAGTGAATTAATTCAAACTAAATACTCGAACTATGATTTTTGATATTTCTTTCGTTCTAACAAATTTTCATATAAAATGTGTATCAAAACAAGGGTGGGTTGAATGATTTTGGCCTTATAGTTTTAACTTTTAGAATATTCTTTTCTTACGTTGCAGGTATTATTAAACACAACTACACGAGTAGTGTACTTCATCCTTGTTTTTTAACCTCTAACGCCAGAGTCAGATACAATTTTTATTTGTAACACATTTTTTTGACAGAAAGTTCACGTATTATTTTCTCATTCTATCTCAAACAAGTTGAGATAACACTGTAAGAATGAAAGTTATCATGCACTGTGAGAGGAGTGTGTTCCCTTATAGGTGTGTTCGGCCCTTACTATGTCTTCAACCCTTACATTTATCTAATTATATTTTTTTCCTATAAAAAAAGAAGAAGTTATCATGCACTAATCTTATCTTTCAAGAGACTCTTGTTGTAGGACATGTTGTAAAGCGTGAATGAATAACTAAGCAACTTGCAATTAGTTCTGAATGCTATTAAAAAAATGAAAGTAAAATTCACACACTTATTTTTTTTAGTAACTTAATTTTGTCGTTAGTGACTGAAATTTTGTCTGCATATGATAATGATTACTAAAAATATAAAATATGTGTATTAATTACAGTTTAAAGTGTATTAATTTCATATCCCTAACAAAAAAATACCTCCGATGTTCTTTTATTTTTGTTTACATTGCATTATTAATTTTAGCTTTCTAGATCATGATTTTGGATTTTAAAACCTATCAATATGTTTTGTCTGCTCTCGATAAGGTCAATTGGCATATCGATGTGAAGATGTGAATTGCTTCTAGTTGTAATATCAATCTGTCACAACTGAAAATGCAACTTACATTTGATATGTCTATAAATAAGAATCTATAATAAAGTTCGTCACGGGTCACATCTAAGATTTCCAATCATACTTTTCAAGAATCAAGACACTATGTGAAGGTTGAATATGTGTCTAAATTATCGATATACAAAATGTAATTAATCACGCTAATTTGATCTAATTTGTGTTAGAATATCTAACAGACTTTATACCTAAACTTCTTTAATATCAAGAAATTAATTTCTTTTGTTGCTCAAACTCAAAAGAATCGTTACTATCCTATTCTAAGCGCCTCCAGCGTCTTAAAGCCACAATCCCGATCTCGTCTGGTGGCTCCCGGACGTTTGAAAAGGTCTCCGGCCTTCAATGTTGTTTAAGGGTTTTTGGCTTGCTCATATCCTTCGGGTATTCAAAGTCTATTGCCCTCGAGGTGTCGTCTGACAAAGTTTTCACTCGACGTTAGTTGAAGATTGGTGGTGGCTGGGCGGTGAGATGCTAGTGGTTATGTGTCACCGGATCAAAGACTGTTTTGTTAGGTTAGTTTCTTGGTCGCCAATGTTCTAAAAATGCTAGGCGCTAGTCGGGCGGACAGCCAGCCTCTAGTGCCCAGAGGGTTAGTTGGGCTTTTAGGTGGCGCGCCTGGGCGATTTTTTATTTTCTAATTTTTAATTTTTTTAATAACAAATAAATATATAAATAAATTTATAAAAAACACTATAATATTCCAAGATAGCAAAAATACCTTCAGCTTTAATAACTTTGCCTGACCAAATAGTCTACAGATTGAGAAGGTGAAGAACAATGATTCAGGGGATAAAGTAGGACTTTGTATTTGCTAATTCAGAATGAGAAGCAATGATAAGATTGCAAAATATTATTTTTTTTAAAAAACAGAAAATATATGGTCGTTCTTTCTTTTGGCAGAGGAAGTCAATATAGAAAATTAGAAACCCATAATAGTGATAATACCTCAACTTCAAGACTAGTGCCAGCGACGGACAACGGAAGATAGGCGGTGTGGTGAAGAGGCGAGGAAGAGAGATCGAGAGAGACGACTTCTACTTCTAGGTTGTTTACGTTTTGAAAGTAGAAAGCGTCGACTTTTACTCAGTAAAGATGTGTTAGTAACAATAACCTATTTTTTTCATTAGTTTATTGTTCTAGTATCGATCGAACATAATATGATCAGAGACTAGTGTTATCCTACTTTCCATTGTAAGCATTTTTTTACTATTTCTTGTGTATATGTACATAGTAAAAGAAACGTGTGTAATGACTACTTTCTTCAATTAAAATCAAGCGATTTGCATAACCTTTACTATCTTTGTCATGGACAAAACAAAATGCATAATCCAAAAATACGAAAAAATGTTCAACCTTTTAATCATATCATAGATTCATAATGTTAAGTATCACAAGACGATAATGTTTTGTCTTATAGTTTCATTTATTTTTTTTCTCGATACATACGTTTGTTTTAGGATAGTTGTAACACCACATGAGTGGAGCTTGTGGCTAGCATATTCTTGGAAAGCTGTTAGCAAGCCACTATCAAAACTCAGTTTTTTTTTTTTTTTTTTTTTGAGAATATACTCAGTTAAAAACTAAACAATGATGGACCAGCTGTTATTACATCACATGTATAGCAAGTTTGGTTTCACTCAAACACCATCAATCTGGGTTTACTTACTCATAAGAAAAATATTTGATGAATTACCTTTAAAGAATTTACGACTATATCAACTCAACGAATTAACAAATGTTGTCAAACTAATATGATCGTCTCTTAAAAACAAAAGTTCCATGACATTTCAACTTAGTACAACTAGATGATTTCTTCGTATTCTGATAATATTTTCTTGGACCAATCCATTTCATCATATTCACAATTATGATCTGTAATCTTCCCCATCTCTCAAGTGTGACAGCCTCTTGAGGTTTGATCTTTATCACCAAAGAAACCTGAGCACTCTTCCCCTAAAAGCCATAACTCATAAGTGTGACAGCAGTCAAGCCAGATACTAGCTGCTCAATATATCATATACAATTGACTGAGAATTCTAAAACAAATAAATAGAAAAAGATTTGATTAAAGCTCACGAAGAGGCAAAACTGGGTCTGTTCTTAAAGGTTTGATCAAACCCATTAGACTGTCAAAGTGTACTTTGTGCAACCTGTAAGCCCCAATTGTCCAAAGATGTTCTATTTTCTGAGTTTTCATGTTTAAAGCATCTATATATAAAAATAAAATCATAACCCCAGTTGGTCTAAATGGATTTCTCTATGAATTGAAGTGGCTTTGGTCTCATTGTAGCTCCTTTTGGGGACACTAGATCCGTTTTGGTGAACTAATTTTGTCCTAGTTTATGTTTTGCTTGAATTACATAATATCCAGGCATGTGATATGCTTCTAAAATCAAGGGTTTAATTCATTTTTCAGTAGTTCTTGAAATATTTAAAAGAGATTAGTAATAATTGAACTTTTCAATTTAATTTTCGGCCCAGGATGCAAAATTTGAAGCTGCTAGGAACACAGAAGGAACAAGGACCGCAATCTGGAGGCAAGGGTCTAATGAAGCTCAAGGACCACATTTTGAAGTCCGTTCCCTCAACTGCACATTGTTTAAGTATCATAAACTATAAGTTCAACTCTTAATGTGTCATTGGAACTTAAGTTGTTAGGAAATGAGCTAACAATATATAACAAGTTGGACTCGAATGGAAGATTCGAGCTGCTGATCTCTTGCGAACAAACTCGACTACAATGGCAAATAACCATGTACCTTGAAAACGTACGCCCCTTGGCCGCGGTGATCTGAATATCAAGCTAGCACGCTAAATTGACATGATCAATCTGGTGCAGTGAAGTGTTTGTTGTGAAATTCTTGTTTTGAAGACCACTTTTTGTGTTCAAGACCTAAGTTCATAAACCATGACAGCAGATGGACATGCTGTTGAAATTTTGATAATCAAAGAGCTCCTGAAAATCATGGAGAAAGAAGTGAAGTGGTCCATTGTAGTCCAAGTTCTATATACAAAATATAATCTGCACCACACCATTAACTTGTCACAGTCTTGATTATTTTGACTGATCATATAATATCTATTATTAGTCCTACTTTATGGAGTATACAGGTTCTATGTTCTTGGTTAAGAATTACTTTATCCAAAACATTGCAATTAATTAAATGTATGAAAAAAGAGATGTGGACTTGTTATTGCAATTATCATGAGTGGTCATGCTTGAGACTGACTAGTCAATCTCCTGCACTCTAACTCTAGATTTATTTGGAAGAAATTTACTTTAACTACTCATACTTTGGTAAATAATTTTGCTGCAAGGGAGGAATCTGTATGAACCAAAACACAAAGCATCATTCAGGTTGTATTGTTATATAAGTAAGTTGACACAAAAATTTGGCAGTAGAAAACAAGCATGGGATGAGCTAAAACTTTCTGGAAAGTTTGTAGGGTTGGTTTATGCTTGAGTTATATCTGTAAAGTAAAACAGTAGAGAAACTATTAAGGAGTAAACACTGCATGTGTAGAATAGCTCATAATGGACCCAATAACAGAAAGAGAATTGATCAATGGAAACTAATAATGTTAGTTACTTTTCACAAAGTGCTAATGACTCATAGTTGTGGGAATGGTGATTGCCTCCAAAGTAAGAGCAGGCTAAGCCTGGGAGAGCTTTACAATCTCTAAAGTTTCTGTGCTCATTATCCTATTGATGCTCTCTGGCATGTGTATCTTTCTCATCAGTTTAAGCCCATTCAGGTCCTGGCTTTATGTGAATGAAAGAAAAGGCAAGCTAGCTTCAAGAAATTGGAAGGGCAGAAACTTAATAAACACTTGAATTCATTAGATGATAACTGGGGATGCTAATGTTAATAATGATCAGTCGAAGGCAATGATGCAATTTCTTGACATGAACGAGTAGCTTTCCTTTTTCTTCTCCTTGCTACAGAAAAGCTTGAAATTTGGTTGCTTTGTGATTTTGGTGAATTGGGTTTTCAATTAGGTTTTGGTTTGTGAATTGAGTTTTGGGTTGTGAATTGGGTTAGTTTTTAAGATAAAAGATTGGTGCTTTGATGAACTTTGTTGATTTGTGCTTGTTTTTAACAACATAAGCTATATTAGAATGTGAAATTTGTTTATCTAAGTGATGCACTAGTTGACTGCAAATGCGGTTCCTTTCAGATACTCTGGGCATAGACAATGTAGAAATAGAAGATGTTAAGGAAGGAACTGAGTTGATTAAGATGTAGCTAGCAGAAAAAGAATGCTTGTCATTCTTGATAATGTGAATAAACCAGACCAGTTAAATGCACTTGCTAGGAGCCAGGAGTGGTTTGGATAAGGAAGTAGAATTATTATAACTACTAGAGACCCTCAGCTGCTAAGTGTACTTGAAGTCGATGATGTATATGGGGAACAAAAAGGGCATAGAGGTAACCAACTTTGTGATTAATCAGCTACACTACCCTTTGAGCTTTTACTAAATAGCATGTGAAATGTAGGTCATTGAATCACAGTTCAGCAGAACCTTCAGATGATTAAAGACATGGAGGAGCCTATTAGAAGGCCATATTTTCAGGTTCTCCACATAACATTACAAAATCTTACGTACAAAAAAGTTTGTGCTTGATCTAAATTACTTGCTGACGTGCAGGCTCATGAGATAGAGAGGTCCCTCTGAAATAGAAGCAATACGGAGAAAGAACTATGCTCAGGTATGGATTTTTCCCACGGCTATGAAGTCTTTAAATAGCTCAGAAGTACTAATTTGGATACATTGTCGCTTTTCTTGTTGCTTTATAGGCGCAAATTATAGCAGAGTTGCAGAAAATATCGAAATCGAGTTTCACATTGTATGCATTAGACTCAACAACAGAAATTTTACCAGATGGAACAGGACCTGAAGATTTGAAGGATATGATGGTTACAGAACCCTGCTCAGTAGTTTCCCTGAGAATGAGATGATGATAATTGGGGATGCTAATGTTAATGATCAGCTGAAGGCAAAGATGCAATTTCTGAATGTCGGATCCAAGGATTTCATTGAGGCAGTGATTCATTTAGCAAGGGATTAATTCTGGGAGGGAGGTAGCAGGAACGTACGTAATATAATTGAAATTTGTTTAGTCATTATGGTTTGAAGTCGACATCTGTTCAGTTTTTGTGGTTTTATTTTAATCTGAATGATCCTTAAAGTCACGATTTTTCATCTAAATGGTTATTCAGTCAATTTTTTTTTGCCACAATACTGACGTGGCCGTTAAAGACTATGTAATTTTTAATGGTTATGTCAGCCATTTAACTAAGAAAATTGACTGAATAACTATTTAAATGAAAAATCATGACTTTAAGGACCCTTCAGATTAAAATAAAACAAGAATGACTGAATATATGTCGACTTCAAACCATAAAAACTATATAATATTTTGGGCCAATTACATATAAGTCCACTTTGAGATATTTTTTCCCACATAAGTCCACCCCAACATTTTTACCCACATAAGTCCACCCAAGTCTAAATAAGGTTTTGGTTTAAGTATTGAAGTTCAACATAATTACAGACTGCCATCCAACAAAAAAAATTAGATTTTCTCTTTTATATTTACAAAAATACCACTAATGTAAAAAGTCAACAACCACTCTCATTTCGGAACAGTCTCCGGCGGACCTCCGGCGAGATTTCCAGCGGACCTCCGGCGATGTTTCCGGCCGACCTCCGGCGAGGTTTCCGACTAAGTTTCCGGCCGACCTCCGGCGAGATTTCCGACTGACCACCGGCGAGGTTTCCGGCCGACCTCCGACGATGACAAAAATTACTACTACCAGCTAAAAAAGCTACTACCACCAGCTATAAAAGCTACTACCACCGCCTACAAAAGCTACTACAAAAGTTTCCGGCCGACCTCCGGCGAGATTTCCGACCGACCTCCGGCGAGGTTTCCGGCCGACCTCCGATGATGACAAAAATTACTACTACAAGCTAAAAAAGCTACTACCACCAGCTATAAAAGCTACTACCACCGCCTACAAAAACTACTACTGTGAGGTTTCTGATGAAAACAAAAGCTACTACCACCAGCCACAAAAACTACTACCACAAGCTACAAAAGCTACTACCACCGCCTACAAAAGCTACTACTGTGAGGTTTTCGACGAACACAAAAACTACTACCACCAGCGACAAAAGCTACTACCACCAGCTACAAAAGCTACTACTGTGAGGTTTCCGATGAACACAAAAGCTACTACCACCAGTCACAAAAACTACTACCACCGCCTACAAAAGCTACTACTGTGAGGTTTCTGATGAACACAAAAGCTACTACCACCAGCCACAAAAACTACTACCACCGCCTACAAAAGCTACTACTGTGAGGTTTCCGATGAACACAAAAGCTACTACCACCAGCCACAAAAACTACTACCACCGCCTACAAAAGCTACTACTGTGAGGTTTCCGACGAACACAAAAACTACTACCACCAGCCACAAAAGCTACTACCACCGCCTACAAAAGCTACTACCTCCAGCTACAAAAGCTACTACAGTGACAGAAATACTATAACTGTGTTAAAAATATACAATCATATAATGATACAAATCTCGATCCATTTTTTTTTTTCATATAATGCAAAGCTGAATCGAGATGGAGCAAAAACATAGAAAATTACATTTCTTCTCACTTTTTTGTCCTTAAACTGTATGAAAACTAAACAAAGCAATGAAAGCATTTACTACACTCGATCATCCTTCACTAACAGGGCAAACTTATGATCCTCATGGACTTCTCAGTCCAGCACAACCAGCTTCTGATACTCAGGTCCAGCAATGGCCAAATCCATGAACTTATCCGGCTGAACCTCCCCATCATTATCCATAAAAAGCTTGAGCAAGTTCTTAGAGAAGCCACTCAGCAGAGCAGTCCCTTTCTGATTCCCAGGCACATGAATAGACCTGAAGTGCCTCAGATTCCAAAACACCAACTGCGGAATCGTATCCCCATACCCGGCCTGCCTAAACTTCTTCTCAATCATCAATTAGCCCAACACTAAATTCCAACACACCCTAAAATTAACCCAAATTAAAAAAAAAAAAAAAAAACCTAAACGACTTTCCCTCTCACTGTGAGCTCAGCAACCCACCGGAGGCACGGAGGGCTTCACTTTCGGTGGCCTGCCTCTCCCTCTAGGAGCACCACTCGCCGGAGCAGCAGCCGGAGTCGAGGTCGGAGCAGTCTTGGCCTTCTTCGGAGGACGGCCACGTGGCCTGCCTGACCCTCCTCCCGAGGTCGAGCTCTGGACAATCGGAGTCGGGAAAAACGGATCCTTAGCCTTGGGAGGCCTGCCACGTGGCCTCGGAGGCGAGGAAACCACCGCAGCAGCTCCTTCAGCCCCCGGGACCTTCGGCTTAGGAGGACGGCCACGGTCGCGCTTGGGCGGCGCGTTGGGGTCAGGCTTCATGTAGTTGTTCTTCACAAAAGCGAGCTCGCCGCTCTGCTTCATCTTCTCCAGGTGCTGCGCTAGAAGCGTGGCGTGAGCCGGTGGCAGATCGGTGTGAGTGGACTCGATTTGCTGCGCGATTGAGGTCTTGTTCGAGCCTCCGGTCTCATTCAGCGCCTCAATCGCCTCCATAATCATCTGTAGATACAACAAAACCAAATAATTAAGCAAAATTAAGGTCATGAATTAGGATTTGGTGATGAAGAAATGAAGGTCGGTTGTTACCTTAGGGTAGTCTGGGAGAGCCGGAGGAGCTGGATTCGCCGGTGCCGATGAAGGTCAACGACGGCGGGGGCCGAGCCCTGCCTTGATGCTGTTTTTGGAGCCGATGAGGTACTCGCCGGAGCCGGAGATGGACAACCTCGTCGTCGGAATCGGAGGTGGAGAAGAGCGGCAGCGAGGATGAGGTCGCCGGCGACGAGAGAGAGAGAGAGAGAGAGAGAGAGAGAGTTTTTTTTTGATGAAAGAGAGACCGTGAAAAAATGATGGTTTTGGTTGAAATAGAACTGAGGGTATTTTAGGTATAGCCTAAAGCTGACTTAATGGATTTGGGCCACAAAGTGGACTTATGTGGGTAAAAAAATTATGGTGGACTTGTGTGGGAGAAAATGTTGAGAATGTGACTTAGATGAAATTTTCTATAATATTTTACCCTATGTAATATAGTTGCGACTGTAATGCCACGGCAAACTGGTCTTGTAGAGAAAGCATGTCTCCATACGTTTTTTTTTTGGGTCAACTATGTCTGCATATGTTAAATAAAGTGAATTGCCTACACTCCCTACGTACAGATTTGCCCTTTACCTCCAGATTGGTAAGGGCTCCAGTTTCACTTTTAAGCTAGAGCGATGTTATATATCGATATTCTCAGCTAAATGTTTGTTCTTTTTCTTCTTCACATTTGGCTCCTCGAAGTTACTTTTCACATTGTGCTAAGATTGCCTCCAAAACAAGAGCAGGCTAAGCCTGGGAGGGCTTTACATTCATAGCGTTTTTGTGCTCGTCATCTTGATGATGCCCTCTGGCATGTCTATCTTTCTCAGTTCAACCCATTTAGGTCAATAGGTGGTGAATTTAGAAGAATCCAAGAAGAGGCAAGTAGAAAAGATTTGAAGGGTACAAACTGAAAGAACACTTATGTAACAGGATCTACTCTCCTTGTCCATAAGTTATTAAGAAGGTCATAAATCTGCTGAGGCAGCTAAAACTGAAAACACAATTACACATGCAAGTTAATTTGTTTCATAAAGAGAAGCTAACTAATTGCCTCGACTATTATAACAAGCGGATCACTCCTCATTCTTCTTGCTTTACATTTCAGAATCAGATGTAGATTGCTAGCTCTTACCAAACTTCAATTTAGTTCTAGAAGCTCTTGATACAAAATTCTGTTAACAACTTATGAACTCTCTTTTCTCAATGAAACTGGATGCACATCAATGACTACAGGAGTTGTTACATAAATATCATTATTCATGACACATTCATCCAAGAAAGGTAGAGCCGTAGAGTGTTTAATGAAGCAAACTTTGTACCAGACTATAGCACCTTTCTTATGAGGGCATCTGCTGCTATCTCTTGGCTTGCTGCTTGGAGACAACGTCCTGCAATGTCTGATGGTAATTTGAAACGAACATTGTGCCATCCCATATACGAGGAACTCTTGTGATCTCCCAGTGATACGGTAGATTGAGTTGTGAGATGCATCATCAGGTAGTAGTTCCAATAGGTATATGATATATATTGTCTGCATATGATATTCTTGACAGTAAGAACCATGGCCTCCTGGTTTATACATAACATACTAAATTTCTCAGGCATGCTTCTCTATTAATTTTGTACTATCTAGAGAGGCAGAGAGCAACAACATTTGTAAAGGCACCATACATTTTCCAGCCCTCTACAATAGATTCGAGTCTGCAGACTTGGAAAAACACATATCAGACATTCTGACATTGGCATGAGGCTGATCCAGCAAACCTAGCCAACTCTGCATGGTTTGGCATTGGGACTACAAGAATGATGCCAATGCCTTTGTTCCCTTCCTAAATGGTTTGGGGTCAAGTTCACTTCATAAATCATATTTTGATAGACGATATATAATTGGATAGGGAGACTCACTCAGAATAGTAACAGATGAGTTGACAAATTTTCATGACTAATTCAGATGTATGCATAATATATCTAGTTGAAGGGACAGTTTTGTAAGTTTCAAAGGACTCCCACATAACCCTATACAAAATCATGAAGACAGTTAACATCACACAGTGCAGATCAATGTTGCACTATTATAACTCATCAAATCTTAATATCTTATAGGCTATTCTGTTACTGCAAATGAGACTACAGTCACCCAAACATGGACTAACACTCCAAAGGTGAGAAAAAGTTGGATTATACAGTCCTCCCTAAGATTATCTATGCTTTCCACACTGTTAAAGCAAGCCTAAACAATTTCATTGATCAAATATCCATAGATAAATCATAGATAAACACAGTTTTAACACTAATCACCTCAATTTTGGATTGCTTCCCTTCATCCAGCACTTCAATAAGGGCAACATCTGCTAAACTGTCAGGTCATATTCTTGGGCTTTTGTGACAATGGGCCTAGTTTGATGATCAGCATTCAGCCCAGTCCAACAAAACCCAAAATCTCTCTCCCGCTCCCTCACACATTTCAAATTTCAAATCCACACCGAAAACCAGACCTAACCGTCACGATGAGCTGGCACCCACCCCAATCCAACTTTCAAATTTGAAAACCCCACACACACCCGAATTCCTCACCACCGTTACCGTCACAGTCACAGACCCCACCATCCCCTCCACCTCTTTATATACTCTCAGATCTTCCCCATTTTCACCGCAAAAAATTTCAAAAATCCCAGAGACGTCTTTGTATACGTCACAGGGTCTCTCACTACACTCTCAAACCCAGATCTACTAACCTCTCTCACTCAAATCCAGATCTACCGATCCCAAAATGAGAGAGTGCATCTCCATCCACATCGGCCAAGCCGGAATCCAAGTCGGCAACGCCTGCTGGGAGCTTTACTGCCTCGAACACGGCATTCAGGTCCGTCTTCTTCTCCGATCTCCGATCTCGTTTTTTCTACACAGTTGAACGAATTTCATGTCTAACTAATCGTTGATTTTGTTACGTTGTTGTAGCCTGATGGCCAAATGCCGAGTGACAAGACCGTCGGCGGCGGAGACGACGCCTTCAACACTTTCTTCAGCGAAACCGGCGCCGGGAAGCACGTCCCCCGCGCCGTGTTCTTGGATCTGGAGCCCACCGTCATCGACGAGGTGAGGACCGGAACTTACCGTCAGCTTTTCCACCCTGAGCAGCTCATCAGCGGCAAGGAGGACGCCGCCAACAACTTCGCCAGAGGCCACTACACAAGTAAGGATCTGATCTGAAACCCTAGTCTCGATTAGAACCCTAGTTTATCGAAATGTGAGGATTTTAATTCTTGTTTTGCTCGGATCTTTGTGTGGACAGTTGGGAAGGAGATTGTGGATCTGTGCTTGGACAGGATCCGGAAGCTTGCGGACAACTGTACTGGGCTTCAAGGGTTTCTGGTGTTCCACGCTGTCGGAGGTGGGACTGGATCTGGACTTGGATCTCTGCTCTTGGAGAGGCTCTCTGTCGACTATGGGAAGAAGTCTAAGCTTGGGTTTACTGTGTACCCATCTCCTCAGGTCTCTACTTCTGTTGTGGAGCCTTACAACAGTGTCTTGTCCACTCACTCGCTCTTGGAGCACACTGATGTGGCTGTGCTTCTGGACAATGAAGCCATCTATGATATCTGCCGTAGGTCGCTTGACATTGAGAGACCTACCTACACCAACCTCAACAGGCTTGTTTCTCAGGTATAAAACTCTACCCTGACATTGCGCTAATAAGATACTTAGATTTATAGATCTGTTGTTACACATATGAGATTTTAGATGATTTGCTTAGCTCTGCTATTGTGCATATCATGTGTTTGATCAAACGTGTGGCTCTGGTACTGTGTACACAAGGTGTTCGATTATTTGCCTAGATCTGTTTATGATAGGTTTCTGATGATATGCCTAGATCTGTTTGTTGTGCACAAGAGGTTTATGATATAATTCCCAGCTCTATTATTGTGCACATGAGTTGTTCGATGATTTGCCTTGCTCTGTTATTGTGAACATGGTGCGTTTGATTAAATGTCTGACTCTGTAATTGTGTACATAAGTTTTCAGATGAGTTGCCTAGCTCTGTTATTGTGGACATGGTGTGTTTGATAAAATGACTAGCTCTGTTATTGTGCAAAGGGGTTTTGGCAATTTGTATGCCTTTGGTACTAATTTGTGTGATTGTGACAGGTTATTTCCTCGCTCACTGCTTCTCTGCGTTTTGATGGAGCACTCAATGTGGATGTGACTGAGTTCCAGACCAATCTGGTGCCATACCCCAGAATCCATTTCATGCTTTCATCCTATGCTCCAGTCATCTCTGCTGAGAAGGCCTACCATGAGCAACTCTCTGTGGCTGAAATCACCAACAGCGCGTTTGAGCCCGCCTCTATGATGGCCAAATGTGATCCTAGGCATGGGAAGTACATGGCTTGCTGTTTGATGTACAGAGGAGATGTAGTACCAAAGGATGTGAATGCGGCTGTGGCCACAATCAAGACCAAGAGGACCATTCAGTTTGTGGATTGGTGCCCAACTGGTTTCAAGTGTGGTATCAACTACCAGCCTCCTACTGTCGTACCTGGTGGTGACTTGGCCAAGGTTCAGAGGGCTGTGTGCATGATTTCCAACTCCACAAGTGTTGCTGAGGTGTTTTCGAGGATTGATCACAAGTTTGATCTGATGTATGCAAAGCGTGCTTTTGTGCACTGGTATGTTGGTGAGGGTATGGAGGAGGGTGAGTTCTCGGAAGCTAGGGAGGACTTGGCTGCTCTTGAGAAGGATTATGAAGAAGTTGGTTTGGAATCTGCTGAAGGTGAAGATGGTGAGGATGAAGAGTACTAGATCTTAGTTCTTGGAAATTTAGAATTTGTGTCTTCAAAGCTGTGTGTTATGGCTGCAGCCAATGGACTCATTGGTCTGTTAACCATGAACAAGCCATCTTAGTTTCTTATCTGTGTAATCTCGGATTAATCGATGCTTTTGTTTTTCAATAATTTGGTCTTGGATTTTCTATCCCATGCAATTCTTTGTGCTTTGTGATGTGCAACTACAGTATATCCCAAGTATTTTTCCCGAGAAAGGGAGATGTGAGTCGCTCACATCATCATCTCATGTAATTCTGCTAACTGTACAGAAACGTTTGCTCAACAAACAAACGACTAGACTCATTCTACGGAAACAAGAAAACTAAAGCGAGAGACGAAGTCAAGAAAGACTTGATTTCAAACTCTTTGTTCTCAGATGCTCTCCCTTAAAAAGACCAGCAACTCATTACCTACATGGAACAAACCAGACCCAAAAGAAATTAGTACCCAGTCAAAAAGATAAACAGAAACGAATATCTAGGCTGTGTTTGGGAGGGCTTATCCCTCCATTGCTTATAAGCAAAAACATATTCTGCTACATACAGGTAAAAAAAAAGTTGCAGTAAAATTTTCTCTTGAAGAGGTGAAAAGTAAAGCGCGAATATGATAATTCCAAACGGAGGGAAAATTGAATACACAAAACAAAAATATAAATAGAAATTTCTGGTCGACTTTGAAATCAAAAAACCAAAATCAGGAACTATACAATTTGTTTTGATCTCATCTCTGAAAGAATCTAAAGCCATATTTAGATAAGATTAGAGAATTTAGAAAAGGAAAATCCATATTAAGAACAATATGATCCATAGTTTTCTTCATCCTCTAAATTTCGTCTCAGCTCTTCAAACCGAGATTAAACAAAACAAGAACAACGAAATCATCAAGGTTTTCTCTGAAACGAAAAAATCGATTTATCATCACGAATCAAAAAGCCTTAACTAACCTGAACAAGCCGAACTCATCAGTGCAAAGCGTTGACGGTGTTTCTGAGAGGCGAGCAAGGCAAAACCGGCCTTGCCAAAAGCACAACGTCGACGCGCGACGCCACCGCCTGCGCCACCTTCTCTTTGGCGCCAAACGAGCTGCTCTCGCCGAGGTGCGAGTCCTCCTCTCTGATCCTCAAGATCTGGCTGTGCACATACGCCACCTTCTTCAACGACGACCTCCTCCACCGCCCCTGCACCGACCTCGGCAAGTCCATCTCCTCCGACGACCCGGCGCTGTCGTCGTCGGTGCTGTACGGCTTCGCCGTGAATCGGACCTCCATTTCCTCGTGCTTGGGCCTCACTGCGATCATGGTGATTTTTACATAAAGAGAGCTTTGGGAATTTGGTGAGGTCGTTTTGGTTTTGGAGTTTTTATTGGGAGCGGGAGACTGGGTAGGAAGCTTGTCGTTGAGCGACACGTGGAATTTGTGGGGTAGGAAAAAGAGAGGGTGTCACGTGTAGGACTGATGGGTATATAAAAGCTCTGACTTGGACACCGCTCCAACGGCCCGGTTCGGACGGGGTGGTTGCCACGTCACTGCAATTAGAGGGTGTTCTTGGTCTTCGTTTATCTGGTAATCAAGTTGATTTAAGGAGAGATTTAGTAATTGCTAATGGCGTACACGTGTCTTGAGGTTTGGAGACGAGTAAAAATCTAGAGGAATTCAGGGACAAGTGTTGCGGCTCGAAGGGGTTGAAGAAAATCTAGACTTCAGTTCATGTACGTTTTCCAAAATAAGTCGTTTTGATTTGATAGATGATTGATGAACCAACATACGTGTCGACTGGCATGAAAAACGTGGTACAAAAACCGTGATGCGTTTCGATGGCAATGCAGTCACGACTCAGGAGAGAGGCAGCATGGCACAATGTATGGATGGACAAACCCAATGGAATAAAAACCAAGCACAAATAACCTGATATCAGACAGAACCTATGAAATGAAGGGAATAGAGAACCCGACCCAAACAAACAATAAGGGATACGATTGACAAAATTCATTACCTTAAGAACCAACTATATGGGGGATGTTCAAAGGAAAACATGGAGTTCTAATGCGGATTAAAACCAGTGCAAGATAGTTTGACAAACATGCACTAGAATAATAAACTCAAGTCTGGGAATATAACTAGCAAGAAAACCAAAAGGGGCATAAAATTAATATGAGTTTTTCGCGACAGGACGCTTCATTGCTCATTCCTCATCTTCCTCGTCGCCATCACCACCAGCTGCCTTCTTAGCAGCGGCCTTCTGGTTCCTTCTCTTCACTCTTCCAGGGCGGCCACCTCCAAGGGGACTTGTGATGGCAAAGTCGATGTGCTTCTCAGAGTCAATTCTCACCATGAAGGATGGGATGTTGACAACCTGCCTTCCAACCCTGTCAAGGACAAAACAGAATTAGATATAACACTTCAAACTATTACAACATTAACATTATCATACAGAAAATGCTTTATACTGACAAAGTGACAATAGTGAGATAATACAGAACAACTATAAACCATAGAACAAACACATACCAGCCCAAATAAACAAGCATGAACAATATCAGTACACATGGAGCCCAAATAAGAGAACCAGGAAACATGAACAATATCAATGCAAAAACAATGTGGTTCGCAAAAATGCAATTGGGTTCAAGCAACTTTCAAACAAAGATGAACCTTTCACACCAGTGCACCTCCCACATTAGGAGGTTGCAAAAAAGTATTTGCACCAAAATTAGAACTCCAGTATCTTCAAAACTGCATGAGAACTGGTAAAAAACTTGATGCAGTGAACTAAATAGATATCAATTCGCTTTGACCACAACGTTATTTCCAAACAGGACAACCTCCCATAAGCACTTTAACAGTCTAAAACACCTTGAATATCAATACGAATCCAACTTAACTAAAAACAGTAAAAGCGGACATGGTATATACCTGATATGCCTCTGCCTGATGAGAACCCTGGCGTGGTGGATGGACTTGGCCATACCAGATTTGAACACCTGGGTCTGAAGACGCCTCTCGAGGAAGTTCTCGACAGTCAAAGCAAGAACATAATCGAGCTTGTTCTGGCTCTCTTCCAGAAGCCCATACCTGTTCATCCTTCGCAGAAGAGCCTCACCCTCAAAGATACGGCGAGGGTTCTTCTCATCCAGGGTAAGAAGTTCCCTGGCAGCATTACGGATACGGCTCAAAGCATACTGAACCCTCCACAACTCCCTCTTGCACCGAAGCCCATACTCTCCAACAAGCTTCAGCTCAGCATCCAAACGTTCCTTCTCATAAGGACGTCTTGGCTTCTTGAAAGTCTTTCCATCTAATCACCATAAAAACAAGACAACGTCCGCTTATCAAATTCCAATAACATATAAACAGTCACATAAACTCACTTTTTCACACATACCAATATATCAATTTACAACCTATCAACCAAATGGATCACAACTCCAACTATCATATTCTTCATTTCAAGAGTATGCACAACACTATTAACACATTCAAAAGAAACATGAACACTACACTTAAACCGAGACAACTTTGAGCCAGATCTAACACAGTTCATATAAATTTTGATCCGAAAAATGGACGAATAATCAATATAACATACTCGGAAAAAAATTAGGGTATGTCAAATAAAAGTTTCAGCCATTAGAATAAGAGAGCAAAGCAGAACATATATCACATAAACCCTAAGAACCTAAAAACCCAGACGAACAGCTTAATGGAAACCCTAATCGTTGCATAGAGATTGACAAGGAGAAGAGAAGAGGAGCTTACAATTGCGGTAGAAGACGACGTGAACCATGGCTCGGTTCCTCCTTGGATCTCAGAGATCTGAGTGAAGCGCGCGAGCTGCAGAGAGTGAAAGGAGGCGAGAGAGAATGAAGCAAAACAACACGGTGCGATGTTTATATGCAATTAGGGTTTATCGTATTCAAGCGCAATGACTATTTTGCCACTAGAGATGTAACTGAGTTGGGCCTTTGCCTCCAGACTTTGTAATTGAGCCCAAGCTCTTATTGTATTGGGGGGAGGGGTTTAGTGTAGAGGCCCGAGGTCTATTCCCCGTAATTTCTCAACACGGAAATATTACAGTAATAGATATTTAGATTTAAATCGTTAACGTGTATACTTCTTTCATTTTAATTTTTTGGGCACGTTTATTAATTTGAAATGAAAAATTATCATGAATCAGTATCTACATCAATCGGTATAAATAAAAATCGGTATGAGAATATTTCAATCCATTTTATTGTTTGTTTACCATAAGGAATCAAAACATGAACGAAACTAATTACGATTGATGTTGATTTACTTATCATATAAAATCAGAATTAAAACTTGTTTGATTACTAAAACACTCTTACAATAAATGAATTTAAAATACCCCTAAAATACAATATATATTTTTAGGGTTAGGTAATTTAGAAATATTATAATTATGTGAGGATATTTTGGGGAGAACAAATTAATTTCATTACTTTGATTCTAATACGCATCTCTTCCCTTGGGTATCAAATAATGGATTTTGTTATGAATTGATTCATGATAAGCAAGTGAGATCCACATCTACTCCAATACTTTGATATATTAATAAAAGTCAGAATTCACTTATTCAAGAATCAATTACACCGCTCTCAATTTCATTCAAAATTAGTAAACATGCCCTTTAAGTTTTATGTTTTAAATGTTAATATGGTAATAGCCATGTAGTATCAAAACGACAGCACATGAAATACATGGTATATATGCTTACCACACATTAGCATGAGAATTAAAACATTAAATATTTTCTTCAGCTTGTGATTTCACGTTTCATGTAATTCACTATGTCATGATATTATGATCATAATATATTTAAGTGAAATTACATGACCATCTTGCTCACTTATGGCATGAAGATAAGACTTAATAATCTTATAAGTGAATGAATCATAATTCACATAAAAAGAACAATTTTGTATCAATGTAATTTAAACTTATAATAAACAATTAGCTTTATGTTGATCGAATGAGATGTTGGAGAAAACGAATCTCAAAGATGGCTCACATATCCCATTTATTTTTATACATGCACCATATTTACAAATATCTCAAGTGAGTGTTAACAGTTTGATTTGTGTTCCTCCTAATTAGTCCTTTGGATAGATCTAGTGTTTGAGGAGGGAGTAAATCATGCATGAGTTGCGAAGGATTTAAATGAGGTGAGAGAATGAACAATTTAAATGAGGTGAGAGAATGAACAAAGTAAGATTGTTTGCTTTAGATGCAAACAGTAAAACGGATACCCTACTCGCATGACTTTGATAATTGAATTGTCAATTACGTGAACTAACGTTTATACAGTTTACTGTATGTCTCTAAATATAATAATCAGTTATGCTAACGTGTTTAGATTTCACAGTTATCATCATTATATTATTCAAACTCAAAGCATCACATAAAACTTAGACCTAATGAAGTTGTTTGAAGTTAATCACCTGTCATCTTTGTATGAAAATCACATGCATTTTTCTCGATTACTAAGGAAAAGAAAAAAAAAACAAACAAAAACAAAGAAGAAGCATCAGTTGAGTGAGGTCTTTAATTTCTTATCGACGTGGAGTCGTGCGGGGGTTGGATAATCTCGATCTCAAAGTTACAGAGCAACACAAACAAAACACCAGATACTCCAATCGCGATTTAGGGTTTTCCAATTGGAGTCGTCTCGTGCTGCTTCCCGGAGCTCGCTTTAGGGTTTTTGCGGAGATGAGTGCTCAGAAGAAGAGGAACTTCCAGATTGAAGCGTTCAAGCATCGGGTCGTGGTTGATCCGAAATACGCAGAGAAGACGTGGACGATCCTGGAGCATGCGATCAAGGAAATCTATAATCACAATGCCAGCGGGCTCAGTTTTGAAGAGCTCTATAGGTTTGCTACTCTTGCTTTTTCTTCTAAACTCAAGTTTATGCTTACTTGATGTGTTTTCTGTCAGTACTGATTCGGATGATTGCTTTTGATTTCATTCCAAATAGTTATGGATTTAGGGAATCAATTGTTTTCAAGGCTATTGGTTTTAGTATGATCATATTACGGCAAAGTTGTTGGATTTTTACTCATCATGCATGTTTGTGGCGTTTTCTGTAATCGTTTCGGTGGATTATGTGTTCAATAAAGGTCTATCGGATGTATGACCTTAAATAACGGTCATTTTAGAGTAGGAAGATGCCTGGTTCGTTGCTGTATGAAGAGTTGAAGTGTCCAATAGAGTGTAGGTTTATTGATTCTAAAGTAGAAATTGTGCTCAGGATTCAGAGAAACATGAGAAATACAAAGACAATGTAGAAAACAATAGTCTGTGGTTGTTATTAGGATTACTTGGGGAAGTATGGTATTATCTAGTAACACCGGGCGTCTCATATAATTTGTCTATATGTCTTCTGATCTGTACTTTGCGTATTCCTTTCTCACACTTTGCTTTCTGCACTAAAATGTCTTCCCTGTCTATACTTATGTGTGTTTCCTTTCATTAGACTTCCCTGTCAGAGCAAGTAGATTTAGGAAGAAGCATTTTCACCTTTTCTCCTGTCAAATGACTTGTGATTTATCCTGCTATCCAGCTTAGTCAATTTGTCTCATTTCTTTCTGTTATGTTGAAGATTAAAGCTTTGGAGTCCATATTGCATTCTCTTAATCATGTCTTTTTTCTTTTCTTTTTGGTAAGGAAGTTGTCTGCAATCGATATTATGTAGTTGAATATATATTGTCATTGCAAGATAAGTCAAGTGCTTAAGCATTGTACTTTATCGCTGTCGTTTGTTTCATTTATTAAAATTTTATGCTTCTGATGATAAGTATGTGTCTTTCAGGAACGCTTACAATATGGTGCTGCACAAATTCGGGGAGAAACTGTACTCTGGTCTGGTGAGGACCATGACTTGTCATCTGATGGAAATATCCAAATCGATTGAAGCTGCTCAGGGAGAGCTCTTCTTGGAAGAGCTGAACAGAAAATGGGCAGAGCATAACAAGGCGTTGCAGATGATTCGTGATATATTGATGTACATGGACAGAACATTTATTCCAAGCACCCGCAAAACCCCTGTTCACGAGCTTGGTCTGAACCTTTGGAGGGATGTTGTCATTCACTCTAGCAAAACCCAGTCTAGGCTTTTGGACACGCTTCTTGAGCTAGTGCTTCGAGAAAGAAATGGCGATGTAATCAACAGAGGCTTGATGAGGAACATTATAAAAATGTTAATGGATTTAGGTTCTTATGTTTACCAAGAAGACTTTGAGAAGCATTTTCTCGAGGTTTCAGCTGATTTCTACCGCTGTGAGTCTCAAGAGTTCATCGAGTCATGTGATTGTGGAAACTATTTAAAGAAAGCTGAAAGGCGCCTAAATGAGGAGATGGAGAGAGTGTCCCATTACTTGGATGCTAAAAGTGAAGCTAAGATTACCAGTGTAGTGGAAAAGGAGATGATTGAAAGTCACATGAACAGATTAGTTCATATGGAGAGCTCAGGTTTAGTTAATATGCTTGTTGATGACAAATATGAAGACTTGGGGAGAATGTATAACTTGTTTCGCAGAGTGCAGAATGGACTTGTAATTGTAAGAGATGTCATGACTTCTTACATCAGAGATACTGGAAAGCATCTAGTTACTGACCCAGAAAGGTTGAGGGATCCTGTAGACTTTGTGCAGCGCCTCCTTGATATGAAGGATAAGTATGACAAAATTATCAGTTTGGCATTTAACAATGACAAGACATTCCAGAATGCTTTAAACTCTTCTTTTGAATACTTTATTAATTTGAATGCCCGGTCCCCCGAGTTTATTTCTCTCTTTGTGGATGACAAGCTTCGGAAAGGTTTAAGAGGGGTTAGTGAGGAGGATGTAGAGGTTGTCCTCGACAAGGTCATGATGCTTTTCCGTTACCTCCAGGAGAAAGATGTGTTTGAAAAGTACTACAAGCAACACTTGGCAAAGAGGCTTCTTTCTGGCAAAACTGTTTCTGATGATGCAGAAAGAAGTCTGATTGTAAAGCTCAAAACCGAGTGTGGATATCAGTTTACCTCCAAGTTGGAGGGTATGTTCACTGATATGAAGACCTCTCAGGATACAATGCATGGGTTCTACACAGCAGTTGGTCCTCAGTTAGGTGATAGCCCAACACTAACTGTCCAGGTCCTTACCACAGGTTCATGGCCTACTCAGCCGAGTGTAACATGCAACCTTCCAGCTGAAATTATGTGGGTATGTGAGAAGTTCAAGAGTTATTATCTTGGGACCCATACCGGGCGGAGATTGTCCTGGCAAACTAATATGGGAACAGCTGATTTGAAAACAACTTTCGGAAAGGACAAGAAGCATGAGCTGAATGTTTCGACATATCAGATGTGTGTGCTGATGCTATTCAACAATGCCGACCGGTTGACATATAAGGATATCGAGCAGGCTACAGAGATCCCAGCCACTGACTTGAAAAGGTGCCTGCAGTCCCTTGCCTGTGTTAAGGGGAAGAATGTACTTCGGAAGGAGCCAATGAGCAAGGACATAGTTGAGGATGATACCTTCTTCTTCAATGACAAGTTCACGAGCAAGTTCTTTAAAGTAAAGATAGGTACCGTGGTTGCTCAAAGGGAGTCTGAACCAGAAAACCTAGAAACCCGGCAGAGAGTGGAGGAAGATAGAAAGCCCCAGATTGAGGCAGCAATCGTGAGGATCATGAAGTCAAGGCGTGTACTGGATCACAATAATATAGTTGCTGAGGTCACAAAGCAGCTGCAGGCGCGATTCTTGCCCAACCCTGTAGTAATAAAGAAGCGTATCGAGTCCCTCATCGAGCGGGAGTTTTTGGAGAGGGATAAAACAGATAGAAAATTGTACAGGTACCTTGCTTGAAGAAGCACAATATGGTTGGTTTATTTTGTTAAGGTTTCTGGCAAAAGCCTGAATAATTTATCCTACATTTGGCTAGTTCGAATGTTGTTCTTGGATTTTTACGGACTCTGGGCGGATTCCAATGAAGTTCAGTTCACTCCCCCCCCCCCCCCCCCCCGTTTAATTCTCACAGTTCAAGTCTTCTCTTCATAATCATTAAATTTGTGAATGTGTGATTCAGGGATTGTTCTATTCATGTGTTGGAAAAGAACTTTTTCAAAATTAAAACTTTTGACTCTATAATTGGTACGGACCACTTCTTTGACACATAACTTTGGCCGGAGTCTTCTCTGATTAGCAACTTAGCATTGTTGTTCAGCTAAACTCTGAGGTTTCTAGTTTGGTCTTTTGCAATAGTCACTTTACTTCCTATGAAAGAATGACCACCTGTGCAGATATTTCTTAATTTTGGCTTGTGATATCACCAACAGCTTTTCTTTTTCTGTTATGATGAACTCAGAATATTCATTCCAGGGAAGGATACCAGTACAGGTGCGAATAATTTCAGATAAACAAAAGATAACAAACAGAGAAAGCATATAACCCTCAGGCTGCGGTGAACACCAGAAAGAAACAAAGGCACTGGGAGTTGGCTGCAATATTTCAAAAGCTCTTCAGGAAATAACCGAATAACTTCAGAAGTCGGAGATGAGATGTTGGAGAAAACCAAACAAATTGCAGTCATCGTGAGGTCAGTTTGTTTGGTATCCTCCAAGTCTCACTTACAACTTTTAACTTTTAAGTGGAGAGAACAACATGAGATCTCACTTTAGATGTGGGAGATAATATTAGAGGAAATTAAACAAATTACAAATTGTTATTTAAAATGTTAATTTACTTAATTTCCTTTAATTCTTACATCCAACTTTTAAACGTATAGATAAAAGTTGCACTTTAGACGCAGGAGATGAGATATTGGAGGAAACTAAACAAACTGGTTAATCTGTTTTGTCCCCTCCAATTCTCACATACGACCTCTAAACAAAACAAAATACTTTTAGCTATTACTTTAGAATTTAGATGCTGGAAATGAGATATTGGAGAAAACTAAACAAATTAGGACCCTTTTCATTGAGAGATCGATTTGTTTAGTCATCTCCAATTCTCACATACAGCTTCCAAATGGACAATGGATTTCCGAGAGGAGATGTTAGATAAGATGTTGGAGGAAACCGAACCATGCTAGGGGTAAACAGAAAGATTTTTGGCCTAGAATTGGTTCAGCTTCCATCAACTCTTATCTACGAGCTCACTCTTTTGGAGTCTACAAGCTTTGTGGGAGCTGTTGGAGATGAAGAGCAATCATGTGTCTATTTATAAGGATGCCCATGAAGGGAAGAACCCAGTTTCATTCATGCATATATTGGTGCCCTGGAAGCAAAATTTGCATGCTATTGACAAACAATACAAGTATACTGGGTAAAACCAACTGATTCTGACCAAGGTAGAACACATAAACTTATGATTTTTGGGACCCCAAAGAGTAGTAAACAATCCAAAGACTAAAAAGTAAAAACAACATGCAAATTACATTTTACCTCTCGATAAGCCTCTGGTGTTTAGTTTTCTCTAATGAGTGTGATGAATTGCATTTAGATTATGTGTGGCAAGTGGCAACTTATGCTCTGCCTCTCCTCACTAGTAGGCCTCATCATTTGGCTCTTCAGCCCTAACCCGTCTTAAAACTCACCCTAATCCTACCTGGCCCTCCGTTAGGACAAGCTGGCCCTAGTCTTTTTCAATTAGAGTATGACAAGGGTCAAACAAATGAAACCAGACTCTATCTTATGGTCCTACCCTATCCTATGGTCTTATCCTATTGAACCAGACCCTAAATGCCTATCACTTAGGCCTTAATAATTACTTATTTTATATTGTTTTTTAATATGTTTCTTATTTTTTATACAATACAACTAATAAGTTTTATTTCTTTAATTTATATTTTTCTTTGTTAAATAACAATTGATTTTTAGTTATTTAGAGAGATAGTTAATGAAATATATGAATATAACTACTTAGATTAATAATTATATATGTCTTAAGTTAAATATAATGTATATATATATGTTAAATATGACTAAAAATAGAGTCTTCTATCACATGTATCCCTTGAGGTAATATTAAAGAAAAAAAATAAAAACTCATGAATTTATTTCATTAAACAAAATAACGTTATATTCGGCAATTTCGGCCCTATTTAGCCATACTCAAAGGGCCGGGTATTAACCATAAGGAAATAGGCTTTAAAAACAGGTAAGAGCTTGTATATTTGAACCCCGACCCGATCTTAATCTCTAAAATTTAAGGTAGGGCCGGCTCTAACCCGGTTCATGATGAGGCCTACTCACCAGTGTAGCAATGTTTATCACTTGTTTTCATCTTATTACTCATAAAAGAATCGATTTATTTTAAAGTATGAGACGTTATATGAGTAGTCTAAACATGTGCAAACTGAATTACTACTAAAAAATGCTAAACTTATAATATGAAACAACATTACTACATCAATTTGATTGCGCCGAATCCAATTACTTTTATCTTTAGGGTAGTAACACACTTCACTTGGTAATATCATTACATTTTTTCCTCATTACATGACCCAAATTTTTACCCTGGTCAAAACAGTAAAACGGTAAACCAGTAAGGCAGTAAAACAGATTTATTTACCTCCCAGTCTGACGTCAGCCCTATCTTCCCATTTCCAAGTCCTCAACTTCCACTTACCGACTTCAACACCAATGTTAAACCCCTTCTACATCCCAAAACCTCAAACCCGCCGCCATGTCCTCCAAATGGCGCGCCATCCAGCACCGCCACAAGTACACCTACAACACCGTCGTCTTCCCCGCCTCCTACACCGTCTCGCTGACGTCACTCCCTCCCGAAATCTCCTCCGCCTCCAAATTCTTCTCCCAACTCCTCCACCTCGTCTCCCTCAACTCCACCTACGCCCAGCTCAACCACGCCAAGACCCTCTCTTCCTCCTTCGCCGACTTACTCTCCGCCGCCGCCGACGAATCCCTCGTCTCCGAAGCGGCGCCGTTTTATCTCGAGCTTCTCTTCCTCGAAAACTCGCTCCCCTTGCACAAGACTCTGGTCTCTGCTCTGGCCAAGGCGAGGAATTTCCAGCCTCTGATCGGAAAATGCTTCCGGCGGCTCTGCGAGGAGTACGGCGGCGGGAAGGGGAATCGGTTCTGCGTTTCGCGGGCGGCGCTGTCGGTGATGGGGATGCCAAAGCTGGGGTTTCTGGTGGAGGTTGTGGAGGAATGTGCGGTGGTGATTGCTATGGACGCCGTTTCGAGCTTGGATTGTCTGGTTTCGGAGACGAAAGCCGCGGCGAGGCCCTCGCCGATTGTGATGGAGCAATGCCAGGAGGCTCTGTCTTGCTTGTATTACCTGTTTCAGAGATTTGCTGCTAAGTTTGGTTGCGGCGGAGAGGTTTTGGAGATGAGTGTGGCTGTGATTATGAGCATTTTGAAGTCGGTGGCGTTTTCGAGGGACTGTTATGTGGCTGCTGGTGTGAGCTTCTGTGCAGCAATGCAAGTGTGTCTTAGTGCTGACGAGCTTGGCTGGTTTATAATTGAAGGTATTTTTCGTCGAAATTCGGATGCTAATTGTGATAGTGAGTTAAAGAATGCTATTGCTAAAGTTCCGTATAAAGGGGATGTGTACTCTGAAATTGGATGTTTATGTGATATGAGTAGGCTTTGCTTGATAAGAGGGATTCTTACTGCGGTGTCGAGAACAGTGCTTAATACCCGGTTTGATATGTCCAGGGGTAATGAGGGTGATCATGTTAAGTCTATACTGTATGATGGAATTTTGCCTGAACTGTGTAACTACTGCGAGAACCCTACAGATAGCCATTTTAACTTTCATGCTATGTTGCACGGACACCGACACGGATACGGCGACACGATACGTACCGACACGGCGACACGGCAAAACTCAAAAACTGCATTTTCGACACGGCTCGGACACGGCAAATATAATTACTTATTTATATATTTTTAAATAATAAAAAAATGCTCAAATATGAATAAATTCATCACATTGCTTAAATAATGTTATAAATTTAAACAATTGTATAACTGTAAGTCTGTAACAAATAATATAAAAGAGAGTCAATATTAATCTAAAGGATGATTACCAAATAGTTATATCAAATTCAACATATTCATTAAACTGAATGAAAATGCAACATTCCTAACCCCATAACAACGTACACCAACTGCCTAAAACCCCATAACTGAGGTATTCAAAATACAGAAGAGCAAGGCACGCATGCATGGGCATCATCTTTTATCCTTGATAGTTAAAATGATTCAAGTTCATAATTAACAACATAAAAGCTAAGAAGAAGCAATTCATCATTGCAAATGAAGAGATGTTCATAAATGACATATGCAATAGCCACAATAGGCAGCAACGTTGGAGTTTGGACGTTTGGGCAACAACTTTGCACCTTCAACAATGCAACACCTAATACACAATAAGAGTTGGTCATTCCATAATCAATCTAAACATCTTAATCATTCCATAATAATTGAAATAATAGAGAATATATAGCTAAGAATTTACCTACTAATCACCTTCAATAGTCCATCTCATCATTAACAAGCATCCTCTCTAATGTCGGTTCATCAAGGGACAATTCTGCAAGCTCAAGCACATCATCATTAATCCCCGGTTCCATAGACTCATGACCATCTCCCGTAAGATCCCACATTGAGTCCCTATCTTTATAATAGGTAGGCTCGGCCCTTGCCAAAAGTCGAAGATTTGTATGAACATACACCAAATCTTGAGCTCTTTTTGGTTCTAACTTGTTCCTCTTCAAACCTTGTATGAAGCTATATGTACTCCAATTCCTTTCGCAACAAGAAGATGAACAAGGTTGATTAAGCAACCTGAAAGCCAAAGATTGGAGTCTTGGTGTAGAAGCTCCATAGGAGGCCCACCAAATTAGAGGCTCAAAATAAAACTTGTTTTCCAAAGCATCCGGTCTTGAGTAATCACCCATGTTCAATGAAAAATATCCATATTCTTCCATCACTTTATTACGAACTTGCGGATCCGGATAGAGCTTGATAAGACATCTCCTCCTCTCATTGGTGAGCTCGGTATCTCTATGTGGAGCAACCCGGTTAGGATCCTCTTCAAGCCATTGAGAGCTATAATACTTTGGGTTCAAAGAGTGAGCCATGCAATGAAGTGAAGTGGAACTCTTAGTCCACCGAGCAATCAAGGTGGAGTACACCACATCATAAAACCTTGATGCATCACAATGAATTGATAAGACATTGGCAAACTCGGGAGTATAAATTGCCTTCTTCACTTTCTCTATCATTGTATCCCACCACTCGTAAACCAAGTGAAGACAAGGCTTATCCAAATCGGCCATCCTTATCATCTCATATATAGGTGACATAAATGCAATCATGAAATCAATTTGCTCCCACAAGGTGTCACTCAATAGCATTTCCTTCACTGCTCTTGCTTTCTTAACATCATCTTCTCTATACATGTCCCATCTTGGACTAATCACCATTTGTTGCATGCCATTCTTCACATCTCTAAACCTTTTAAGCATCACATAATGAGAAGCAAATCTTGTCTCGGCAACTTGGAGCAACTTCAAGGCACAATTATCATTATACATGGACAAACGCATGTTATGGTTCACGATAAAATTCTTTATGAACCAAACATCATTGCAAACATCCATAAGCCACCCCAACTCTTTTTCCACATTCTCCCCGGGTAGATAAGCTTTAGCTTTCAAAGTATCTTTCAAAACAAGATTGAGTGTATGTACCACACATGGTGTCCAAAATATGTGTGGATGTGCCTCTTCAACCATTGCACCGGCAGCAGCACAAACAGGCGCATTATCCGTCACCACTTGAACCACATTTTCCGAACCAATCTCATTGATGGATGCCAAAAGCAATTTTGAAATTTCAGTTTTGTCTTTGGTCGTGCCATCACAATTGACCGCTCTCAACATCATAGCCTTGTTTGTAGCAGCAGCCATCATATTGATTAATGGCCTCTTTTGGCCATCAGTCCACCCATCGGAACACAAGCTCACACCGGTCTCTTTCCATGTCTTCTTCACAGGTTCCAATGTCCGCTCAACATGACGCCTCTCATTATCAAGTAGTGTGGTCCTCAAAGCATTGTACCCTGGAGGAACATAACCCGGAATATTGCTAGCACGGGTGTAAGAGCTTCGGTAGAGAGGATTCCTTGCAACATTGAACGATAGTCCACTACTGTAAAACAATCTCGCAATCTCAGCATCACATTGTTGCCTATCTTCAATCTTGAAAGCTTTGGCTAGTTGTGGACTCACTCTTCTCTTTTTTGCTTCATCATCCCTCTCCATCAATGGAAAATAGCTTGAACCACTTCCGGAAAAACTAGAAGAGGGAGGCAAAGGAACCTTATTAGGAGCCCTCTCTCGCAATTGCTGCGCACACCAATCAAGAAGTTGTTGCATCTCTTGCATTTTTGCTTGTGTGACTTTGGTGCAAGGCTTGATCCCTTTTCTTGGGATTTTAAGCAAATGAGCCTCGACTCTAGAATGTGACCCATTGAATCTCTTTTCACAGAAACTACAAGTGAAACTCACATTTCCTCCTCCTGCTCTTGCAACACCGTCAGCATCAACAACTATATCCTTAGTGACATATTTCCAAAGTGGCGCAGATAAATTTTCCTCCATATTTGAATCGACACTAGGTTCTGTAGATGCTGCTGAAGTACTCATCCTGTGCAATTGAATCACAATATACAAACTTTACACCACATACCGTAAGTCCATTTTTAATCTAACACATATATAAGTCCATGCATAAATTGATTGAACAAAGATGGAGAATTCTCAGTCTAACATGCACATAAACAAAGATGGAGAATTCTCAGTCTAACATGCACATATGTATATATATATATATATATTAATATATATATACCGACTATATGTATGAGAAACAGCTATTAGCTACTCCATTTTCCACCATATATCAGTCACAAGCCGAAAATGAAGTTCCTAGTAAAATTATAATCCACTTCCCAAGTAATTCTTTATTGCTTTACCCCTTCTCAAGTTCTCAGTAGTCTTTCTACCGCAAGTTCTTTTACCAAAGATTGGAGGCCTAGCTCCCCACCACTGAAACTTTTTTAGAAAACTGAAGCCCATAAAGACTTCCACAAACTGACTCTATCCCACCCATCCCCCTCTCTTATCCAAATTACCCAAAACACGGATGCACACTCTCCGCTTCAATACAACACTGACAGGAGAGATAATCACAAGTATTAACCCTCCATCATCTGCATCTGCATCATTAGCAATTGAGCATCATCAACAATTCAAGCTTACCCAACATCCTCATTCCTCTGCTGTCGTTTCGTTCCCGGTTCCTCCGCCCCAACCACACTGGAAATTCTCCACACATATGCACCCACCCACCGCACTTACCTCCTTCCTCCATTTAGTGATTTTAGTCCATTATCTTCATATCAAATTCTAACCCAGTAACCCACAGTCCCACACTGATTTGAGGTCGAAAGATGAAAAGAAAAAGAAAGAATTACTTACAGTGAGGTCGGAGGCTGGAGAGGTCGCCGGTCTGAGGTCGTCGGTCGGAGCTGGAGGCTGGGTTCGTCTTGTGGTCGCTGGGTTCAGCTTTTCTCACTCTGGGAACTATTTGGGAAGAATGGCAAGAATGAGAGAAGTGCGGCTCCAAGGTTCGGCTTGTGGTCAGGTCAGTTCGATTTTTTTTTTTTTTTTTAAATGGTGATGTGGCGTGTCGAAACCGTGTCGACGCCGTGTCGAGAAACGGTCAACGTGTCGAAACCGTGTCGAAAAAGTTTGACTTTTTCGACACGCCACGTGGCGTGTCGGACGCCGTGTCGGGCCGTGTCGGTACGTATCGGCGTGTCGGGGAGCGTCCGACGCTCCGACACTCCATGGTTAGAGGTGTCCGTGCATCTCAGCTTTCATGCGTTGACTGTGTTGCAGATTTGCTTGCAGCAAATAAAATCCTCGATGTTAGCTAATCTTACAATCCCATCTGAGGATTATGATCCAATCCCAGTGGAAATGGGGGCCCGAATATTGAGAATTGCATGGAATAATCTGGAAGATCCTTTGAGTCAAACAGTTAAACAAGCTCATCTTATTTTTGATCTCTTCCTGGACATTCGTTCCACCCTTTGTTGGTCAGAAGGTAGTGAGAGAATAAGGTCATTCTTGCAAAATATTGCTTCTGATCTTCTTCGCCTGGGTCCTCGTTGCAAGGGGAGGTATGTTCCTTTAGCATCATTGACCAAGCGATTGGGTGCAAAAACTATGTTGGATATGAGTCCTGAGCTGATGTATGAGATTGTACATGCCTATGTTGATGATGATGTCTGCTGTGCTGTCACATCGTTTTTGAAGTGTTTTCTTGAGCACTTGCGTGACGAGTGTTGGAGCAGCCATGGTATTGAAGGTGGTTATGCACTTTATAGAGGGCATTGCTTGCCCCCGTTATTGTATGGACTTTCTTCTGGGGTTTCAAAACTCCGCTCTAATTTGAACACTTACGCTCTTCCTATTTTACTTGAAGTGGATGAGGACAGCTTATTTTCCATGCTGGCTTTTATTTCTGTTGGTCCAAGTAAGGGTGAAGATCAACTATTATATCCTGAGGTCTTTTGTGAAAACATAGTATTGAAGGTTGAAGAAAAGGTGGCAATCTTAGTTTCATTGCTCAAGGTTTCACGTTTGCTTGCTTTGATTGAAGGGGACATTGATTGGTGCGAAGATTCTGATCAATATGCTCTTGTTTCTGTCAAGGGGATAAAAGTTGAAGTGGTTGTCGAGTGGCTAGTGCTTGCGTTGACCCATGTTGATGAGGCATTACGTGTAGATGCTGCAGAGACACTTTTCTTGAACCCCAAGACAGCTAGTTTGCCTTCCCATTTAGAGCTCATGTTGTTAAAGGAAGCAGTCCCACTGAACATGAGATGTTGCTCTACAGGTTTTCAAATGAAGTGGAGTAGCTTGTTTAGAAGGTTTTTTTCTCGGGTGCGAACAGCCTTGGAGAGACAATTCAAGCAGGGAAGCTGGCAACCAATTGAGGATCACAACAGCAGTGGAAAACATCTTTCAAATGGAAGTGAGCACACTGAAGCTAACAGAGCAAGTGATCTTTTTCATTTCATGAGGTGGTTAAGTTCATTTCTATTTTACTCATGTTATCCTTCTGCCCCTTATCAGAGAAAAATAATGGCCACACAGCTCATTCTGATAATGCTTAATGTTTGGTCCATTGTGCCTGCTACTGAAGAAAAAAATGGCTCTGTATCTTTAGAAGGCTGTCTCTATCCTTATAATAAAGGAACCACTTCACCCGATTCAACTTTGTTGTTAGTTGGATCAATAATTGATAGTTGGGACAGGCTGAGAGAGAGTTTCTTTCGTATACTGTTGCACTTTCCAAATCCACTTCCTGGAATTTCAGATGATCATATGGTCCAGAATGTGGTTACATGGGCTAAGAAATTAGTTTGCAGTCCACGTGTGAGAGAAAGTGATGCTGGAGCTCTGGCATTAAGGCTAATTTTCAGGAAGTACGTCTTACAGCTAGGATGGATAGTTCAAGCTTCAGTTAGTGGAGCTTGCATTCGATTAGTCTCTGGATTGGAAAATGGTGATGGTCAGACTTATAATTCTAGGCACCCTGTGATAGAATATGTTAGGTCGCTGATTGATTGGTTGGATGTTTCCATAGTGGAAGGGGAGAGGGATCTTTCAGAAGCATGCAAAAGCAGCTTTGTCCATGGAGTATTACTCACACTGCGATATACTTTTGAGGAGTTAGAATTCAGCTCTGATGGAGTACTGTCTAGTATTTCAGAGATGAGACATCTATTAGAGAGGCTCTTGGAGCTTGTGATGCGAATAACTTCATTGGCACTTTGGGTGGTTTCTGCAGATGCTTTGCATCTTCCTGAGGATATGGATGATATGGTTGATGATGAAAGTTTGTTATCTGAGGTTCCAGAAGAGATGGAGACAAAATCATCTCTGTTGGAGCATGGAGACGATAACTCCACAGTTGTGCAGGATAATAGGCGTTCGGAACAAACTGTAATGGTTGGTTGCTGGCTTGCGATGAAAGAGGTATTTGATTCTTCTTTTGTTACTTTTTCTTTGTATTGTTAGTATCAGTTATTTCAGGAAAGAGAATTTTGGTTGAACAAATACTTAAATGTGTGAACCATTTAAAAGTACATAAAAATTCTTTTACCGTCGAATGCCTGGGCCGTAGGATAATCTATTGTAGCATGCAGTATGTACTGGCACCAAGTTTAGTAAACTTCATTACACTGAAGGTTAATTATGCAAAAATTTCAGGTGAGTCTTCTTTTGGGAACTATTGTAAGAAAGGTTCCTTTACCAAGTAGCCCTTCCTCAGACTCATTACATGTAGAAGGCACCTCTTGTGCTTCTGGAGCTTCAGTGATGATGGATTCAGATGCAATGCTTGATTTGAAACAACTTGAAACAATTGGGAATCACTTCTTGGAAGTCCTTCTTAAAATGAAGCATAATGGTGCCATTGATAAAACAAGGGCCGGATTTACAGCTCTTTGCAACCGTTTACTTTGTTCAAATGATCCTAGGTACGTTTCTTTTTCATTTATATTTATTTTCTTCAACGTGGTACATTCTAATATTGGATTCCGTTATGTCTTCAACACAATGTTATAGTAAAGCATTCATGTATCTAATACGTTCATGATTTTAATTTTTTCAATCAAGTCCTCACTATTCAGAAGGTTTACTTGTCAAATTCTAGATAGGAAATTTTTAAATTCGTTCTTCCCAACAAGAAATTTACTATTGTAAATGCCTGATGAACTCTTTCACTGCGTCACTGAGATTGTTAAAGTAATTTTTTGTTGGCAGGCTTTGTAAGTTAACAGAATTCTGGATGGAGCAACTTATGGAAAGAACTGTGGCCAAGGGTCAAGTAGTGGATGACTTGCTAAGGAGAAGTGCAGGTATTCCTGCTGCATTTACAGCTCTATTTCTCTCAGAGCCTGAAGGTGCACCTAAGAAGCTTCTCCCACGAGCCTTGCGGTGGCTAATAGATGTTGCTAAGGATCAATTTGAAAACAACAGCTCTAATGGTGACATGTATAAATTATCTTCGACAAACTTAGACAATGGTTTTGATTCTGCATTGCCACCAGAGAGAAATATAAGCGACAAAGTTTCAAAGATCCGGGATGAGGGTGTCATTCCTACCGTGCATGCATTCAATGTCCTGAGAGCTGCTTTCAATGACACCAACCTGGCTACTGATACATCAGGGTTTTCTGCTGAGGCTATGATTATTTCAATTCGCTCATTCTCTTCTCCCTACTGGGAGGTTCGGAACAGTGCTTGTCAGGCATACACTGCTTTAGTACGTCGCATGATTGGATTCCTTAATATCCAGAAACGGGAGTCGCAAAGGCGTGCACTAACCGGGGTCGAATTTTTTCATAGGTATGTATTCCTTGACTAATAAATTGTATATTTCCCTTCCCCTGAGTTGGTTAATGCCTTTCACAATCTTGAAATCTATTATATTTTCAAAAGTATTGATCCAACCTATCAGGAAAATATAAAAGTTGACATATTTGAGCTGGAAGTTTAATCTGAAACCATCACAAGGTCCCTCATTTGTCTGTCTCCACATTGACTAGGTTAATTTTCTTTTGGGAGGACCATTAAGTTTTTTTGTGTGTGTTTTTTTTCTTATACCCTGGAAATCCCCCAAACTTAAGCTGTTGACCCAGGCTCAAAGCTGCTGCCTTCTGCCAAACCCTATACCTCTGAGACAGGAATCTCTAGGAAATAGCTTAGGACTGAGGATGTTTGAACCTTGGGCCCCATGGATATGAACCATGAGCCTGATACTAACTACTAGCTGATCATTCTTTTTGCCTCTTTCTGATTCCTTAATTATTGTTGTAATGCATTTTGTTTCTGATAAAATGAAGAACTTTCATGAAAGTACCACTATGCTTTGCGTAAACTTCTTTGGCTCACATTCATCAAGACTCCTTAATCCCTTTGGTGATCTTGGTATGTTGTAGTGTGAGGAATTTATTATGAGTTGGCTTAAGAAAGGCATGACTCTTTCTTCTATGTTAACTTTTTTGCTTTTAAAGGCTCAGTCTGAAGCCTGCAAAGGAATTTCTAAGAGAAGTTTGCAACTTTTTTTTATGTAAATGCCTGTGGGCCATGCATAGGTCTGACATTCTTATTATATATTCTGAATGCACTGAGATTAAATGACAAATTTTTCTTGAGTAACCACTAAATCAGAATGTCTTTTCCTATGAAGGTATCCCTCATTGCATCCATTTCTATTCAAGGAACTGAAAGCTGCAACTGAGTTACTTGGGAATGCGCCATCTGGACAGTCTGGGTGTAATCTGCAAGATGCTGTGCACCCAAGCTTGTGTCCTGTGTTGATTCTGTTATCCAGGCTGAAGCCCTCAACTATTGCAAGTGAGACTGGAGATGACCTGGATCCTTCTTTTCTCATGCCGTTCATTAGGAGGTGCTCAACCCAAAGTAATCTCAGAGTCCGTGTTCTTGCATCTAGAGCTTTAACAGGCCTTGTTTCTAATGAGAAATTGCCAACTGTTATCTTCGATATAGTATCAGAGTTGCCTAGCATAGATGACCAAGCATTAATGACTCATGAGTCGTCCTTACAACTTCACAAATCCAGAAGTAGTAATTGGATTCATGGAATTCTGTTGCAGCTAAGTTCCCTCCTGGATACAAATTGTAGAAATCTGGCCGATGTTTTGAAGAAAGACCATATTCTAGGTGACTTATTTGAAGATCTTCGAACTCATTCCTGGATCGCAAAGCCCAGATGGTGCCCTTGTCCCATCCTCAATGCAGCTTTCTTAAAGGTGCTGGACCACATGCTCAGTATTGTGAGGACAAACCATACCAGCAAACATTTTTATGCTCTCCGCAACCTACTGTTACAGTTATCTACAGAATGCCTAGATGTAGAAGCTTCTCATGGTTTTCCTTATTATGATCCGACAATAGCTCAACTCCGCCAACAAGCAGCAGCATCCTATTTCAGTTGTGTCTTTCAAGCAACTGAGGAAATGGCTGCAGAGCCTCTTCCCATGCCTCAGAGGTATTCTCAGATTGATTCAACTAATCAGATGATACCTGAAACAGAGAATGCTTTTATAGGACTGCAGGAAAGGCTGGTGCGCTGTCTGTCTGATCCGGAATATGAAGTTCGACTTGCCACATTGAAGTGGCTACTGAAATTCCTAAAAGCAACAGAATCTGGTAGTGACTCCCATAATTGTAGCAGTGAGGTTATGATTATTCTACACTGGATCAGAGCTAAACTCCAGACCTCATTGGTTGATCTTTTAGATGTGGAGAAGTATTATAGATGTTCATATTACATTCTGAGAATTATATTCACTTGGAATGCACTACAGTTCCAGAAGCCTTGGGATGAAAAATGCAGTGAATCAGTTTACGTTGGTAGTATGGAATGTGATTCTGTGTTTCTGCTTTGGGATAAGTTAATATCATCGTACAATACCACAAGACACGCAAAGACTCAAGAAACACTCATATGCTGCATTGGAATCTGCATAAAGAGGTTTGCAGGTTTATTTACTAATTCTATTCTTTCTGATGCAACTGACGACAATGACTCTGATCAGATGGCAAAATTGGCTGCACTTCATAGTAGAATATCCTTTTTCACCAAATTAATTAAGAAACATAGTGCTTCATCTCAGCCAGTAAACATGCGAAAGGCAGCAGCAGAGTCTATCATAGCATCTGGTTTGCTAGAGCAAGCTGCGTTGATTGGTTCTACTGTGTTCAATAGCCAAATCCTTTTGGAAAATTCATGGTCTCATTTTGAAGGAAAAGAAGCGGTTAATATATATGCTCATCAAATAATAGATATATGGTTCACATGTATCAAGCTGCTGGAGGATGAAGATGATGAGATTAGGCAAAGGCTCGCCATGGGTATTCAGAGGTGTTTTTCTTGCCAAAGATCCGGAAGAAGCTCTCTTACCGGAGAAGTTCCAACTCAAGTGGAGAAAGTGATAGAGTCAAGTTTTGAGCATCTAAGTTCCATCTTTGGTCACTGGATTGGGTATTTGGATTTTCTATTGCGCTGTGTACTGAATGCAGCAAGCCATGAGGTGTCCAAAGGAGATCTTGTGAGACAGGTATTTGATAAGGAAATTGATAATCATCATGAGGAAAAGCTGTTGATCTGCCAGCTTTGTTGTTCTCACTTGGAGAAGCTTCCCATTACAAAATCTTGTGATGTCGACATTCCAGAGAAACAGCAGTTTAGAGAATACATACGTGATTGGAGACTGAGATTTTCCTGCCAATTGATGTCGTTTGCCAAGGATCGCATGGAGAAACTAGGTGGAGCAGATTGGGTTGGTGGAGTGGGTAACCATAAGGACTCATTTCTCCCTCTGTATTCCAATTTGCTTGCATTTCATTCCATCTCAAACTGCATGTTGAATTGGCATACAGAAGATAGGACACATCTACTGTCTGATGTTGTTGAACTCGGGAGAACCATCAGTCCATTTCTGAGGAACCCTTTGATCTCTAACCTGTATTTTTCAGTACTTAAATCTCATGAAGATGCTCTTGGTCTAACCAATGATGACCTGATCTCCAAACTGAGAGGAGAGGATGCAATATGGAAGGGGTTCAATCCCTATTTTCTCCTTAGTTAGATCAGAGTTTGTGTAACTGTAATAGCTGCGATTCTTGTTCTTTACTCAAAGGAAACTTTGTTAATTATTGGAGAACCTCAAGGGAAGGATTCCAGCTTCATATTTTCTTGCGGGGAATGTACCAACCGAAAACGCCTTACAACTGTACCAACCTAAACGCCATTCAAATTACATAACTACCACCACTCCGATCCCCCAAGTATAAATAGGCTGTTGAGTACCAAAAGAGAGAGCCTTCTTCTTCCTTTGATCTTCTCTCTTCTCTAAAACCCTCTCAAAAATCAAAAATGGCGAAGAAGGCCAAGATCACTGACAGAGTTCCGGAGCAGAACGACGCCGACGATGATCACGTAGACGCCGAGCTCGTGCTTTCCATCGAGAAGTTGCAGGAGGTTCAGGACGACCTCGAGAAGGTTCTCCTTTACCACTTAACTCTTTCTCAATTCGTCTCCGTTAAGTATATCTACGCGCGTATTTTGTTCTTCCTCTCCGTATGTACAAAATTGTATGCAGAAATTATCTGAATTTGAATTCGTGTTCTCGATTTGAGGAAATGTAGTTGATACAGAATCCGTATACATGTTTTAGTTTAGTGATTTAGAGTTTGAAATTTAGGTTTTCTCAGGTTTTGGGAATTGAGAGTATGAATCTTTCTAGCCTCAGTATTTGTAGAAAGAAAAGTCACATATGATTGAGTCTGTCAATGTTTTCCGGTTAGCTTGGTTCGGAATCGATTTATAAAGTTTGGTGAGATTAGTATGTATCAGTAGTCAAGTGTAGTTGGCAATCAATTGGTCATATATCTCGTACAGAAACTGTTAATGAAGCTCTTAAGAGCATCTGCAGCGGTAAAAGAGGATTGCTCCTCCTATTTGAGGAGGAGCAGGTACTATTTGAGGAGGTGTAGCAAATAGAAGGTGCAGTTTAGGTTTTGTGTGCAGCAGTGCAAATAAATAGCACCTCCTATTACAGTTCATGAATTAATTTTTTTTAAATAATTATTTTTTAGGTGAATTTTTTATGCCATGCCTAATCTGCCAACTCAAATATGAAAGTCAAAGTTTTATAAAACAGAGGTCATTTGCTTACATTTATCAAAGTACGGATCAAGAATAGGCTTGAGCGCCTCCCTACATCAAGATAAGAATGAATGCATGACTTTAATGAGATAGTATCAAACTCATGTTACGACAATCGCCCCAAATCTTATGATTCTGCAGCTAGACTACCTTCCACATGGAAACCAAAGAATCTGGAGTAACTAATCAACAAGTATTGCATAATCAAATATCGATGAACCGCCCTGAGCTACTACCTAGTTTTAATTTCACATAATCAATCTATGCTCCTTTACATTATCGTATACTCAATAATATAAGCCATACACAAACACTCAGCTAAGCTAAAATACTGTCAACAAAGCAATGTCAATACATACGAGATTCGAAGCGAGTAGTGTGAGCTCAGATACAGCACATTAGCACGAACAGGAGGATCTGCTGCCTACAAATAACAACATTCAACTCAATTTAGCCAAAATTTCCAAAACTCACAAACATTCAATCAACCAATTCACCAAGAAAATCAACTTCACCTTAAGCACCGGCGCCACCGATCCATCCTTCACCGTAAAAAGATCGGAGAGCGACAGAGACTGAGAGGTTTGGCCGTGTTTCAGAAACATCGGACCTTTCTCGTCCAAATCCCTAGCCATCTTCTCGTATAGCGCCGACCTCCGATCACTGATCGGAATCGCAGAATCTAAGCCAGAAAGTATGAATCAGAGCCGGAATAAAGAGAAGGAATTGAAATACGGTGAGTTACCGGAGGCGGAGGGGTGAATACTGCGAGTGGAATCGGAGTTCCGATGAGCCATTTGGAAGAGAGAGAAGAAGAGCAAGGCGGAGATGAGCCAGAGCAGAGCCAAAAAAAAAAAAAACAAACCCAGGCGTCACCCACGTGCGTGGGCTCCGCCAGACAGAACGAGCAGGCCGGCGAGCAAAGCTTGCTCGAGCTGTTGCTCGAGCTCCCGGTCAACGAGCGGTCTCCCTCGCCTGCCCCAACCGCTGCACGTCTCCTTTCTGCCTGCTTCTTCTCTTTTCTGGGCTGGCCCGCCGTTTTCTTCTCTGCTCGTGCTCAAATCTGCCTCCGCTGCAGATGCAGTCATTTGAGTGGTTTCTTCAACTTGTAACAGATATGCACTCTATGAATTCAGTTTGCCTATTATGAATGTTGCCATCTGTGTTTAGAATTGTGTTTCGCTGTATTGGACTTAAATCTATCATTGTTATGTCATTCTGATGAAGGTTGATATGGCAATGTCAAACAACAGGTTAATGAAGAAGCCAGTGACAAGGTGTTGGAAGTTGAGCAGAAGTATAATGAGATCCGCAGACCTGTCTATCTGAAACGGAATGAAATAATAAAAACCATTCCTGACTTCTGGTTAACTGCTGTTAGTGTTCATGCTTTCCCATTTTTATGTCTCTGAAAATTTCAACGATTATTTGAGATTTTTTTTCTTTATATGACTTGTACATTGTTGGTCATATAAAAATAAAAAACGAAACCTCATGAGATTAGATTCAGACTGCAAAATAAGGATCAAAAGCATACTTTCAGCTATCTTCAGTTTCCTAAGCGCTTTAGCTTGCTGGCCTCGGCTGCCTCGGCTTCTTCAAGTTCCTGGTATAACTTTTGACATTCCGCTTCATTCATAAACATGGTCTCTTGGAATTCCTCGAAAGGCAAGATAAGTACCTCTCCTCGAACTTTCCAACCATCTATGGGCTCCGGCTTCTTGTTCAGACAATTTTTTGTTAGGATCGGCACCTGTTTAAACAAGAGAAGGAAACATTACCAACCAAACCGAGACCCTAACACATTTATAACTAACAAAAAAAAAACATACCTTTGTTCATCTTTGCATGTATCTCTTGTAATTCTTGTTCCGAAATCTTTGGTTTCTTACAGGCGTCATAGAGCACCTGTCCGATGCCATAAGATCCGTCTAGCCGGTTCGGGCTCCCGCAGCCTGCCTCAGCCCCGGCGGGGCCGCCGATAGTCGGTTGGTCGCCACTCACATCCATTGCCCTGGTTTGTTTGGGAGAATTGGCAGATCTAGAATTGGGATCAGAATGTTATATATATATCGGTGGGCGGGTATGGCCCGGGTCCTCAACTTGGCCCGAGCAAAATCTGTCCGGCCGTTTTTTCATTTTAGCTGATGAAGAAAGACGCTTTTGCCCATGCGGGCCTGCGGAGTTGAGTCCGCTTATAGCAATGAGCCCACCACAATGACCCGAAAACGCATCCAATTACATAATTATCCCCATTCCGATATCTCAATTATAAATAGTCTTCTCCTTCCCCTCCATTTTTGATTTTTGAAAGGCGAAAAAATGAAAACGGAAACGACAATAGCGCCAATCAAATTGCTAACGCTCTCCCTTCGCCTCCTTTACGTATACGTGTGTATTTTGTATACTTTGTCTCCGTATATATGTACCAAAATTATATGCATAAATCGTTATCAGAATTTGTATTCGTGTTCTCGGTTTGAGGAAATGTAGCTTGATGCTGAATCTGTATAAATGTAGTTTCGTAGAAAGAAGATTCACATATAAGATTGAGTGAGTTAATATTTTTCGGTTAGCTTAATTTGTTCGTAATTGATATATTCAATACTCAAGTGTGGTTGGCAAAATCAATTGGTCATATATTTTCTACAACGATCGACTGTTAGTCAAGTTGTTAATTAGTGTATGAGTTAAGTTTGCCTAGTATGGATGTTGCTGCAGTAATTAGAATTTTTTGTTGTTTCGTATTATTGGGACTCAAGATCTATATATCATTGTTATGTCATTCTGATGAAGGTTGATATGGCATTGTCAAACAGGTTAGCGAAGAAGCCAGTGACAAGGTGTTGGAAGTTGAGCAGAAGTATAGTGTACGTTCATGCTTTTCCAAATTTATCTTTCTGAAAAGTTTAATGATTAATTTGATATATATTTTTTTCTTTTTTCATATATATATATATGACTTGTACATTGTTGGTCTATGCAGTTCCTTAGCCATCCTGCACTATGCGATCTATTGAGCGATGAAGACCAGAAGGTATGACTATTAATATTGATATTGAGCCAAAAAGAGACTACAGATTTAGGAATTTTCAGTTTTGTTTTCATTCTAAATCATTGTCTTCTCAATATTGTTAGCCGACTGGAAACAATTTAGTCAGGTTAAATTCATTGATGTTAAGTCAGGTTAATTATGCTATCAGATTTGTGAGCTTCTTCTTCTGGGATATTGATTTCGATAATATTATGTCCTTTTACTATCCTAGAATCTGAATTACTCTTTGCTAATACTTCTTTCCAATTCCTCAATTTCAGAACTGTAAGGAGAATCCTTATTTTGAAGATACAAAGCTAACTAAGGAAAATTATAGGGTGAGTTGATACATGCTATGCATCAACTCACCCTAGCCTTCCCCGCTAAGGAAAATTATAGGGTGAGTTGATACATGCTATGCATCAAGTTTTTTGAATATTCTTAACCGTTAGATATAATAAAACTTTGAATATATCTAACGGCTTAGATTATTCAATATTGGTAACTTGTTTACCAGGTAACATGTAATTTTATAATTTATACATAAAATATAATTAAAAACATAAATTTAAAAAACCTAACTTATTAGAAACAGATGGATTTGATAAAATCTAAAGTGAAGAGAAGGGGAGAGCATCTTCTATTCGCTGGGATAAATCTTTTCCTCTACTGGGGAATTATGCAGTAAACCCTCCACGGGCGTAGTTTCAAAATGTTTCAACAAGTAGTTTCAAAATTTTCTAGGGAACAGACTGCATCAATAACGGAACTGGGCTTCGGCACGTTGCTGCAATTTTCATGCACCCGAGTTCGTCGTGATCTATGTGGTTTTCTAATTGGGAAGTTGGACACAGAGAATTGTCAGATTGAGTTGCATGGTAAGGCTATGGAAGTCAATTCTTCAGACTTCAATTTGATTATGAGTGTGCCCGAAGGAGGATCTGATGTAGACTTGAACGGCTCAATTGATGATCTTGACATGAAACCTCTAGTTGATTATTATGGAGGAACTTCTGGAAATATTCGGATTTCAGACCTCATTAAGAAGATAGATGGAACTAACCCGGTAGACGATCATTTCAGAGTTAACTTTATGTTGTTGGTTCTGGGCACCTTGCTTTGCCCCAATACATCAACACATATACCAATGAAGTTCCTTCTTCCATTGAAGAATATAAAACATATCAGGAAGTCTAAATTGGGCAAGCTTTTCGTTTAACTTTATGTTAGAAAGTGTACGGTCGTACAAGCAGAAGAAGTCTCCCAAATACATTTCTGGATGTGTGTTGTTCCTACAGCTTTATTATTACAATGTCATTGGCTATGGAAAATCAATTGTCGATTGTTCAAAGCCCAATGTTGCTTCATGGGGGGAGGAAAATTCTAGCAGATTAATCAAATTTGTTCGGGACAAAGGAGGTTATGATAGTCCAAGAGTTATTGTTGCCAAGCTTTACTCTTTCAGAGGTCAGGAAACAAAGAGTGAAGATGTTATTGCCATCCGAAATGAAGTTCAATCAATCCGGGATGTTATTGCTCGTTTGGAGATTAAAATTGATGGTTTCCCACAAATTTTACAAGAAGCATTGGTCAATGTATTGGGAGGAGATAGATATCAGTGTGTCAAAATGAAGGATGCTAATCCAGCAAACAAAGTTGCTGAACCGTCGACAAATGATATTGTTGAGCAAAACCATCAAGAGCCACATGCTAGAACCAGTAATGATCAATTTGATGTTAATGATGAGTCATCATGTCAAATTTATAGTGAATTTCGCTATAATGAAACAGCACCTCCTACGGCAGGTTTTCATCCTCATCTTGTTTCAATTACATATAACCATATATGCTTGTATCGATTGTCATCTTTGTCGTTGTATATTTGGTTGTTGTCATTCTACTTTTTTTGAATCTAGGATGCCAAAGGTGCATTCTACTTTTATGGTAATAAAATTGGGAACATTTTTCATTGCACGTTAAGAAACAACATGTCAAGAGTAAAAAAATTGTGAATGAGACTAAGACAAGCCGGATCAGCCCGATCAATACAAGTCGCACCGATAAAAGGTTTCCAAGTCAAGCAATGTCATCTCCGTATGTCAATATATAGGGAGGAAATTAAATATGTCCAGCAACAAGACACTCAATTTGTAGTGGCTTGGTAACTTCAGTGTGTCAAAATTAAACATGATTTCTGAGTAATTTATAGGATCTCTGGCACCTTATCTATCCTCCCTGTTCTCGGTCGTTTTTGAAAATCAATGAACTTTTCTACATCAAGTACTGATACCAGCTGCATAAAATTGTCTGACGGAAGTAATGATATCCACAAATCGGAGCGACACTTACGACTCTGCGGTTGCAGGCTTTGATCCTATCGGATCGAGTAGCCTCTGAGATCGGAAGGGTCGTGGGGAGGGCTTCCGACTGGGAAATCCGGACGACATCGTTCCAGGTGATGGAGACATCGGAGGCCGTGAGAGATCAGAGACTTGGATTCTACTTGTTTGGTCAATTATGGTCATTGCTCATCGGGGAAGATGAGTTACAGAGAGAAGGAATCGGGGATAAAGAAGAAATAAGAAAAAAGAAAAAAAAAATACAAAGTCTTCAAATTTTCATGTTACAAGTTTAGAGAACATACACCAATAAAACAATAAATGTATTGTAATACAAGTAAAATATTATTAATATGAGTAAATCGTCGTTGAGACCCTTATGATGTAATAAGGATGTTTATATTGTAAATCATGTCCTTTAAGAAGTTTTAACTTATGTGACGACATTTTTATATCGTTTATCAACAATTAAGGTGAAAGTAGTAATTAATGTCGATTTCATGGTAAATCTTTGTATGAGAACCATTTGATTCATAAGTCGACGAATTGTTGAAAAAGTAGTAATCAAGCTTGTATTTGTAGTAATTTTTTCCATTACAAGTTCGAGAACTATTTTACCAATCTGACAACAAATTGTCGTAATAGTGGCAAAATTGATGTACATATGGTAAATAAATTGTTCGTGTAATAAAGTCCTTTATCTAGTAATTAATACCTTACTTTATGTAAATTTTGTTGTGATTGAGATAATTACTTATAATACAACGTGTTTTACTATAAATTACAACAACTAAGGTATAACTGGTAAATATAGTCGTATTTTTGATATTACTTGGAATACGATCATTTTTACGAAAATAACAATAATTTTATCTCTACTGACAACGAATATTGTATATATTAATAATCATGCCTAAATTATCTGAAGTCGTTAATATTGTAAAATAGTTATTTTTTATGTAATTATGGTCCTTTTTTAAGTTAATTACACCATTCATGATATCTTTACTACAAATACCACATTTAACGTATTTAGTGGTAATACAGTGGTAAATTAAGTAATTACAACATTTACGACCCTTATTACAAGGTTTTGAACAATTCACGTATAACATAATAAAAAGGTCCTTAAAATTGTAATTTTTTTACACATGTCACAATATTACTTGATGACTTGTTTACCTGTACAATAGGTTATTCATTTTTATATATTATTTTAAAATAGTTGATGCATAGTATGCATCAACTCACCCTAGCCTTCCCCGCTAACTAAAACCTTCACATTCTTTGATGATGGGACAACTAAAATTGTCAGCACTGCCATCAAATGGAATGAGGGCATGGTATTAGCACAACCCTCAGACCTTTGGCCCTTACCTTCATCTCTTTATTTCCCTCTTTCAGAAAATTTACAAAAATTGTAAACTGTGAAGGGTGTTGCAAATGGAGTCAAACACGAGAAAAAGGCAAACAAACGACCATCTTCTGAGGAGAGGTTATATTCTTTTCAATCCTATGTACATTTGTGGCCTATTTTGGTGATGAAGATGACAATGATCGCAAAGAAGATACTGAGGGGGATAGCTAAACTATATGGATTGCTTTCAAGTTTTGGTATTCACGAAATTGGGTCAGTAAAAGCAATATGCCACTGATATGAACTTTTTCTTGCTACATTGGATGACAAGTTCAATTTCTACCTTGATGATGTTATCTGCCTTCTAGCAGACTATAAATTATTGGTCTATGCTTACAATGTGAAACTAATCTGCAATAACCACGACTTAATTACACAAATACATTCAGGTATACTTGCTTTGCTAATTTTTTGCTCGGGATCTTCCAATTTTGTGAACCTTCTTTCCAGTTTTGTAAGAATATCTCAAATAGAAACAGGTGAAGAAACCATGTGCTAGAAACCAAGCTTTTCTGTAGACTGCTGGAAAAATGAAATACAATCATAATTTTGTGAACTTAGCTTTGTGGCATGTACTAGGACAGTAGGGTGCTACCTACCAAGGATTCGGAGTGAACCAGAGAGTTTGAGTTCATAGTTTGGCATGAGAAGGGTCCTCGGGGAAACTGAAATGCCCAATGAATCATCAAAGGGAAGTGATGCAGTTTCTCCCAAGTGACTTGGAGGGGTTATGAAAATTTTGGACCATCATCAGTTTCTCCCAAGTGACGATGATGGTCCTCCTATAGTATTGAAAAATTTCTCAGGAAGTGAGGGAGGACACAGAGAGTGAGGGAGTATGATGCAGCGGAAATATAAACGTTGGAATCCACCAACGGCGACTTGAATCCACAAGTTTGGTTTTCTCGAATCCACGAGAGAATCTGGAATCCATCATAGAATTGTGATAAATTCAAGGGTTTTAATATTTAAGCTGACGACTACAACTGATTAAGGGTCCTTATATAGGAGAGACTAAACCCTAGGGCAACTAACAACCAAGTCTAAAAGCCCATATATAGGTTAAAACAAAACAAAAATCTAAAATAAACTAAAAACCTAAAATAATACTAAATGTCAAATTTGATATATAAAACGACATCTTTTGGCCTAAATCTGGCATGGATCACTAAAGTGAGTCTTGTAGATTTCGTCGTTCCCATTCTGAAAAGTCGTTATGCATCCTAAACGGAAGTTCTGGACAAAAGTTACTCTAAATCAGATTTAACAGATTTTGCGCGACAAACCCGAAAAGTCTGAAACAACATCTTCTTGAATATTCCAACGGCTAGCAACCTCATGATACGAGAATTACCGATGTTCAAATCATTCTTTTTTATTATTCGCCGCTTCTTGACTTTTATTTTTTTATGTCTAAATTTGGCTCATTCTTGTTCTACATCAGTCTCCTCCACTACGAAAGAACTCGACCTCGAGTTCATCTTGAATGCAAAACAAGAACTTGTAGAAGAAATTTAATAATAAATTAAACAATTGAACCTGTGGTTTGTAAGCCTGCTCTTTTGCGAACTCGAATATCACAACCATGAACCCAACGCCATAGATGAGTTTGTCATATGCAACTTGAACAGATTCTTCTCGGCTCTCAAGAATATTGCAACATTGAATCACAATTGTTTCTGATTGATATATCAGAGGCTGCAAGGTTTCTTCAACAAGAGTAATTTCTTCTTTAATCTCCAAAGTGACTTTTTCATTATTCTTTTCACACACCTCAAGATGGTCAATCTTAATGTTCTTTCTTGCAGGCTTGATTTTGATTTTGCACAACTCCTTCTTGAGTAAATTTGTACCATCTTTGCAATAGCCGCCATTGACCTTTTCATGCCATGGTTTTCCAAAAAGCACATCAGTGTCGTCCATGTCAATCATATGACAAGTAACATCATCATTATAAAATTCTCCTATATAGATGAGAACTTTACAAACCTTTGTTACCTGTGCATGACCGTTAATGCAATATGGATCGCTCGGCTTCACTGTCGGTAATTAAAGGTAATCAACAACCTTACTTGCTACAAAATTCTTTTGCAGACTGCTGTCAATTATTGCTGACCATACCTTGTCTTTGATGAAACATGTTGTTTGATAGTCGTCGTAATTAATCTGGAGATGTGAATACCCAACGTTCCATGTTATCTTTCGTCTTCTTCTTTTTATTATTTTTTATAATTGAATTGATGAGGCTAACCTAGGGCAAATCCCTTGATATGTTCCTCTTCAATTTTGGATAGATACTCTATGACCAGCGTCGTTGTGGTTGGCAGGTAACAGGAACTTGATTACCCATGAATACAGATTGATAACCACATGAATAGAACTGCTATGATTACCAATTGATGCAGCAAAAATATAAATGTTGGAATCCACTAACAGCGACTTGAATCCACAAGTCTAGTTTTCTTGAATCCACGAGAGAATATGGAATCCACTAGAGAATTGTGATAAACTCAAGGGTTTTATTAATATCAAAGTTGACGACAACAACTGATTAAGGGTCCATATATAGGAGAAACTAAACCATAGGGAAACTAACAACTAAGCCTAAAAGCCCATAGGTTAAAACAAAACAAAAATCTAAAATAAACTAAAAACCTAAAATAATACTAAATGCCGAATCAGATATATAAAACGATATTTTTTTAGCTTAAATCTGACAGGGCTCATTAAAGTGAGTCTTGTAGATCTCGTCGTTTCCATTCCGGAAAGGTGTCATGCGTCCAAAACGGAAGTTCTGGCCAAAAGTTACTCTAAATCAGATTTAATAGATTTTGCGCGACAAACTCGAAAAGTTAAAAACAACATCTTCTTGAATATTCCAACGGCTAACAACTTCATGATACGAGAATAATTACCGATCTTCAAATTATTCTTTTCAATTATTTGCCTCTTCTTGATTTTTATTTTTTTTCTGTCTAAATTTAGCACATTCTAGTTCTATATCAGAGTCGAGCCAGCCAAGGCAGCTTTGTTTGGCAAAGTCAACCCCACAATTTACACCTAATTATTGTAATTAGTAGGGTTAACGATTTTGGCTTTATATAATTGGAAAATGCCCATTTAATAGGGTTGCTACTTGCTAATTAGGATTGAGTTAGTCTACGTCTGAACGCTAATGGCTTCGTGCTTAGTAGCCACTCTTTTTGGCCGGTGGTTAGTAGCCTTTAACCACCTTAAAATTGATTTTCAACTCCTAATACTTCTTTACATTGTAAGATGAATAACCAATTCAAAAACTGTCAAACGTAGTTAACAATACAAATACATAAGCATTACAAATTTAAAATGAAGGTTTAAGAATCTTAGAAGGTTATAAAACTAGTAAACGTCATCTTGATAACGCTAGAAAAATCATTTAAATTCATTATATAACGTTTGACGAAACCATCTTATTTAGAACATTCTGAGATAATTGTAACATATCCCGAGTCATATTGTTTTAAATCTTCTGCGAGCAAAATTAATATACATATATCTTCCTATATATGTATGTTTTTATTCTTCTTTTAATTAACCAGAATTTCTCGTGACATTGAGTTTCATTCAATTTTTTTTTTTTCATGTATTGCTATTAGCTCAGGTGACTTTTTCATCAAACTGGCTTCGCCCCTGATCAAAGACGACTAAAATCGGACACAAATTGACAAGTTAGGCTCTGGCGAGTCTGGTCTCCACCGAGTTTGATGCACCCTTCTGGTGCGCTCTTCTCTCTTGGTTTTTCCAGTCCAGGACCTATTTTCTCTAACTAATTACAAGAATAAAAAAGAAAATAATTACAACGGGAAATAATCAAATCCAATTTATTAAACGTCTGACGTCCGCGCGTCTATATATAAATGCTCACGGCTCACCCCCCACTAGTACAAACCTTCCCTCCCATTTCGTGTGTCCGTTTTCTGTCAGAGTGAAGACAAAATAGCGAGAGAGGAGAGAGAGAGAGAGAGAGAGAGAGAGAGAGAGAGAGAGGCGACGAAGAAGCTCTGAAAGTTAGGGTTTCTTAGTTCATCAAAGCGACGCCGTTTCATCACTCCGCAAATGCGTTCTGCATTCTCCGCCGCCGAATCCTGAGCTCCGGTTAGCGATCTCAGATGGTTCTGGTTCGTCTGAGCTCTTCTCTCTTCGAATTTTTGTTCAATTTTTTGTTTTTCGCGGAGTGGATTTCAAAATCGTGATGATTTTGCAGGAACTACGAAGTTTCGGAGCGCCGGAGCTCTTCAACTCGGCTCCGAAATGCACCTATTTCGCTTACAACGTCGAAGACGCCGCTTCGTGTTCCGTCGGGAACGCGGCGAGTTCAGCGAACCGATTCGACTCGGTCGAGGCCGAGACGAGTCTGATCAGAGCGTGTTATCTGGACAGCAAGGCGGAGCTCGCGGCTCAGACTAAGCGGCTCGCCGGCCAGCTGGACCGAGCCACGGCAACGAAGCTCCTCCACTTATGCTGCAACTTCGACTCGGCGGACTGCGCCTCCGTGATTCTTGGCGGCGTTCTCGGGGCGGTTCCGGTAGTGAACGAGTGTGACGATTCCGGGAAATCGCCGCTGCACACGGCGGCGTCGGCGCACGCGTCGCGGTGCGTGGAGGTTTTGCTTAAGAAGCACGCGCGTACTGACCTGAGGACCAAGGACGGTCAGGCACAGCTAGCTCTGGAACTGTCGCTTGCTGACACAAGGTAAGCCAATTACGACGTCGTTTTCATTTGATACGAAAATAGCTAAAGGCGTTGCTCCTTCCCCATAAGCTCTCTGCAAATATGACCTAAAATGGAAAATCTGCTTTTGCCTTTTCAGCTCCGCTTTTGATTTTTTTCATCTCTAGTATTAATTGAAGCTCCTGTTCTTTTCCTACCTGCATTTCTTTATTTATTTTATTAATTCCGATTTTATTTTAATTTTCCAGGACGGATCCGAATTGGAATCCGAACGATCTCTCCATTGAAGACCTGGTCATTCACATGAGTGGAAAGGTCTGTGCTTGCCAACTTTTATTTTCACCTAGCTACAAAACGACGTGTCGTTATTGATACAGGATTTTGTTGATGATTTGATTATGTGATCAATCTCAGGATTTGAGCACTGTGAAGCTTCTGAGTGAAAAAACCAAGGAGATTGCTGACGTGGCGTACGCCTACGCCGTTAAAGGCCGTATAGCTTCACTGACGGCGCTGCTCATTGCCGCCGCGGAGAAGGTTAACGATTGTGTCTTGGAGTTGCGTGATTCCGAGTCGGGATGCAAGGAGAAGGTGACTCTATACGAATGCCTGATAAGGGAGGCTCTGGCCCTCGGCGGCCGTGCAGCGCCGCCGTTGAGGGCGGCGAAACGGGCCTCCACGGCGACGGAGGGCGAAAACTCGGAGAGGAGGAAGCTATTGCTGAGAGAGATAGAGCTGCTTCAGATGTTTGGAGCTGTTGCTCAGAGCGGTGGTGGGGAGAAGAAAGTGACTTCGCCACTCATCCGTGCTGCTCAGGTGAGCGTCCGTCGTTCTGATCAGTTCTCAGTAATTTTCAGAGGGGAATTTTTTTTCTTACTGTTTGAAAAAGACGCAAAATTTCTGTATCTTTTGTGTTAAAAATCTCATCTTTGCACTGTTTGCTGATTTGGATGATCCAATTGAATTTTTAGGCATTGCAAGTTTGCAACTGGCCACTAGAGTATTGTTCTCCTTCTCTTTTGTGTTTGGGATAATGTGGTGGGTGGGCCTTGGGTGTTTTCTTCATTCCCTTTGTTGTTTTCTTTCTTTCGTTTGGTTTGGAATAATTGGTTCATTTGGTTGTATGCACTTCCCCATTCAATACTGTCTCCGAAATGGAAACAATCTACTACTGTGTTAGAGAACTTAGGATTCCATTACATTGCAAAGTGATGGTATACTCAGAATATTTAGCAGAAGCAAATCAAAATATATATTGAATCACATTGCCTCTATAAATCATAATGATCACTGACAAAAAGCTCTTCATCTTCAAAGTATTGTGCCTCAGCATGCATTGTAGGTAATCCATACTGGTAGCTTCTGAATGCAATCTAGCTGGAAGAAAATATGCATGGTAGTTGCATGGGAACAAATTTGCAATTGTAGAGCTCTGCTTTTTAAATTTAGAGTGATCGGTTATCATATACAGTACTTTCATATCATGATATGTGACTATAATTTGATAAATTTTTGATAGGGAGGAGATGAAGCTGTTATCCAGCTACTTCTTAAGACAAATTTAGATGTCAATGACGCTGATGCAGAAGGAAATACTGCTCTTCATTGGATCCTTAAACAGCCCAGATTGTTGTGTCCTCAACAGATCAAGTCTCTCTCTCTCTCTCTCTCTCTCTCTCTCTCTCTCTCTCCCAAACACACACACACACAGATGCATAGGGTTTAATTACCTTACTAACTTTTTATTCTTTCATTCCCAGGATTTTATTGCTTCTTCTTGATCATGGTGCTCAAGTAAGCCAAAAGAATAGATTGGGGTTAACAGCATTTCATATTGCTGCTGGTAATGGCAATTCAGAGGCACTTGAGGTATCATATTTTTCCTATTCTACATATCCAATTTTCTTAAAAAATCATCTTGCTTGGCAACCAGAAAAACATTTGTTAACATCACCCTTTAAGTGTTTATGAAACTCAGTAGCAGTGACTTTGAGCCATTGACAGGTCCTCCTGTTGGAAGATCCAGTTGGCGTCCAATATAAGACGGAAATGAAAGAAACTCCCTTGTTTTTCGCTGTGAAGAATGAGAGTAAGGAGTGTGCTGAGCTTCTTTTGACATGGGGAGCAAACAGTGAAGTCCTTAATCTGCGGTAAGGAATAATGGAAAAAATTCTTCTCTAGTTCAATTGTGTTTGTATCTTTCCAGTAGTGGTTTCTAGAGCTTTTTTAGTTAAAAATTTGAATGCTAACATTTGTCCATATGAATTTCTGCAAAATGTTAAAATACCAGTAGGCAAAGAGCTATAGATCTGGCAACCTCTCAAGATATGCGTTACACATTGCTGAACCCAACCACAGTTAGCCTCAGTAAGTTCATTATTGAAACATGTGGAAGTATTTTATCAAGCAACTGTACCCATCTTCTCTATATGTGATTTAACTTCTGTAATTTCTCGTGTGCAGTAAATCATGCGTTCCCAAATCAACATAAATGTACGGCTTTGGTGTTGACAGATGAAGACACCACTACCACTACCGAAAGGTAACCACTGTTATATGCATCAAAGTTGCTTGTTATGTCAAAGATAGAGAAAATGTTCTGTCTTATATGCTTGTGTGTCAGCAGGCATTTACTCATGCATGTTTATATCTTTACTCTGATCAGAATTCTCAATTTTCTACTTCCTGTGAATGCTAGAAATGTTAAATCGAGCGCCAAGGCAGACATTTGTAAGTACTTTGACTCTCATCGAGGATGTGTCAGAGGAGCTAAGTGCTTTTATGCACATTGTGAGGAGTCTCGGAAAGTGAAAGAGGGAGTAGACCAGAGTTATTCTTTTGCTACTAAACTACTCAAACACAAAGTATTTGTTGGAGGACTTCCTCCTTCAGTGGACTCTGGTAATGCACCTATGAACTTTTATCAAAATAATATAAGTTGTATTAACTATGATTGTCTAGCATGATCAATTATCTAATAACAGACATACAAGTTTTTTCTCTGACTAACATAATTCTATTTACTTTGTGAGGCAGATGATTTAAGAAAGTTCTGTGAAGAAGAGTTTGGATCAGTAGAAGATGCTATAGTCATTGTAACTCAGATAGAAAACAAGATACAGTCTAGAGGCTTTGGCTTTGTCACATTTAGACAGGAGAAATCTGCTTCAAAAGCTATGCGAGCACACTACATCACCATGAGAGGGAAGACAGTTGAAATAAAAAGTTTGATTCCAAAATTGGTTTTAGGAGCTGAGTTTGAGAAAATGTCACCTCAACGAGAACAAGAGGAGAATTTTCAACTTCTACAACAGAAGTCGAATGAGAATATTATGGAAGGTGATAACCCTGAACAAGGTTCTTGGGCTGACAGATTAGTCCATGGACAATCAACAGTGTCTTCCACTGAACCTCAAGTTACCAAGAGTTCTGAGGACCCAACCACTCCTACATGGCTAAAGGTTTTCAAGAAGTGGTTTCCTGTGTTCTTAAAAGGTCTGTCAAATCATCCAAACTATGCCCTCTCTTCTCTAAAAGCTGATTTTCGGGCTAAATTTGCGTTAGAATTGGATCATTCATCTGTGGGCTACTCTAAGCTCAGTGACTTCCTGAAATGTTTCTCCAATTTATGCACTGTTGAGATGCTCCCTATAAGCAAACGTCGAACTCCCACTCACATGATCCTCCGACCAAAATTATCAAGGCCCAAATGCAGACTCCTTCCTACGCTGGGAACACCTCACAATCTGTCTTTGTCTGCATTGGTTGTGAATTGTGGTGATTCAATGTGTCTTTCAGACCTCTCAACTTCTGATGGTGGTGATTCAAAGTGTCTTGAGAACCTTACAATTGACACTTGTAGTGATACAAAGTGTCTCCAAGACCTAACAGCTGATAACGCTGTTGATTCAAAGTGCCTTGAGGACCTTTCACTTGACTTTGGTGGTAATTCAAAGTGTATTGAGGACCTTTCCATTTGCAGTGCTGGTGAAAAGTTTGGCTCAAGTATCACTAGCCATGGGGAAGAGAACCCCTCCCCTGAGTTTGCTGAAATCAACTCTGCAGAGGATGAAGCACACTGGGTGCACCCAAGGTTCCTCCAATTCTTGAAGCCAGATCCTCTGCTGTATTGGCAGAAAGAAACTGATGTGCTTTCTGGAGGGACTGACAGTGGAAAAGGACAGGGCAGTTCAGGGGATAAAGGAAGTATTAATGTTAGGCATCCAAGACGGCATCTGGTTTTGGAGTCCCTCTCCAAGAAATGGAGCAAGTCCTACTTCCTACGCGAATTTGATTTCTACAAGGTGAGCAACATGCCTGCAAACTAGATATATTTTGTTTTTCTTACTATTACAGTGTGTGTTATGTGAATCATCTGCATATTATCTATATCTAACTCTATGGTATAATCATTCAGAACTACAAGGAAAGATTATCGGCGAGAAGTTGTTTTGCATGCAAGCAGCAGAAGATGCTATGGGCCAATTTCCCTTGCAAACACTTGCTATGGTGTAATGACTGCAAGTTGCGGGCAATAGGGGCTTCGGGTCTTTTCCCTCACAAATGCGTGCTGTGTGACACAGAAGTACAGAAAATGGATTTAGTACTTCCATTAACTAGTAACTGAGGAATCCAATAGCAATCTGTGCTTTCCATGCACAGGAGAATTGCAGGTGAACCATATGTCTATATAGATATGTCGTATGTTAGATAGGATACATAGTATGTGGGTGTGGATGAACTATAAGTAGAACACCCAGAAAACCAGAAAAAGTAAAGAGGAACTGCGGGTTGGGCATGAGTCTCCCTCCCGGCCACACTAGACCACACTTTTGAACTGGCGGATTCCATCCTAGCTATCACAATAGTGTAAGTTGGTCCTCCTAGCTATAGTTTCTAGTACTATTCTACTGATATCATGTTTTGTCTCAGCTTTTGACAATGGAATATGATGAATATGGAATGAACAAAAGCTTCTTTGTCCATCTATTAGCATTTTCTGAAACCCAAAAGATGGTTACATGTTTGTTTATTCTCTTTATCTAGTGCATCATGTGAGTTATCAAGTTCATGTTTATGCATTCTGCTGATTTAGGAATTAGGATTGCAGTACTTGTATAGTTGTATTGATCTAAATTTTTCCTAGTTAACAGAGGATAGGTCTCCGGCTGACCTTATCCTACAAGGAAACAGAAATGTTCAATTAACGCATTCACAAGACTGGTCTATATAAGGCATCAAATTCTCTTTATCTGTTTCATTGATCATATTGTTTAGTACCGGAAGAGCTATATTTATCTGATCATAGAAAGTGCTTACTTGCTGGTTCATACTCAATATGGATCCGAAGGTCCTTAGTTACAATGGTGTTGACCTGAGCATGAGCGACTTGGATCTTCTTAGAGGCCCTTATTACTTAACCGATAGCATCATTCGATTCTATTTCAGTTATCTCACTTCCCATTATGATGATGATATCCTTCTGGTTTCCCCTAATATCTCTGATCTTCTGGCAAATTCTCCGGATCCCGAGGATGAGCTTAGAGCCTTTGCGGAGTCTGACCAACTTGGTAAAAGGAAAGTTGTGATCTTCACAGTGAATGATAACAAAGATCCGAGTTGAAGCGATGGCGGAAACCATTGGAGCTTGCTGGTGTATTTCAGAAAATCAAACGCATTCGTACATTACGACAGCTTGGGGGGTAACAATAGTTTGGATGCTAGGAAAATGTATACAGCATTCAAGAAACTTGTGGCAGCTCCAGCAACACAAGCACCAACTCCAGCTGGGACTAGTAGTTTGGTTACCAACAACAGTTCTACAATGGGACACGAGTGCTCCTCTACGCAGTCGTGGCGATTTATAGACTATACCAAGATAATGCTTGGGGTTTGGGGTTTTGTTGTCAACTACATTTTGTCAAAGTACTTGCGTCTGTTTGGAAATTATCATTATCATCCTTCGGAAGTGTGTTATCCCATGCAAAAGATCACCAGTAGTAATCATAGAGATGATGAAGAGCTTAATGATGATAATGTTAATGAAACTTGGTATAGAGAAGAGACTCTTATGCCTCAGCAGACGAATTTTTACGACTACGGTTTATATGTGATGGCAGTTGCTACAGTAGTCTGTGAATGGTACTACAATGAGAAGAGGGCGGAGCAGGAGCAGGAGCAGGAGCAGTAGCAGCATAAGGGCTTGTTTGGGGACGAGCGGTTCCCGAATATCACAAAGCATGTTGACAATTATTAATTAGAAAGAACAATGCGCTCTGAGCTTTTGCAGTTGATTCTACACCAGGTCAAACTTGAGGAGTACCGCAGTAGACAGCCAAACAAAGTTAGGGAGTTTATTCCTGAACAGCCGAAGAAGGAGACATTAACAGGAACAAACGCTTGTTCTCAGACAAAAAGAATTAGAACGGGAATAGAAGCTTCTCAAAATAAGAAATTTAGATTGAGATTGTAAGGTTCTTTGATTATTACTCACAGATTTAAAGTGAGCTTGTAAGAAATTTAATTCAGTTGCTTTGGTCTTTGTTTGGCTAGCCGTTCTTATAAGCCTTGTATTAGAACTCGGTCATCACCAAAACCGACTAGGATCGGAATTGCTTATGTTATTATTGTTTTTCTCTCTTTTTATGGTTCACCTTCCTCGTCTTCATCACCTTTTCTTGATTCATTGGCTTTGCTCCATCTCTTACTCATAGAAGTGTTTAATTGACAAGAAAACAAAAACTGCAAGCAAAACGCCTGAAGATGGTGAAAACCAGATTATTAGCACCGCCCTAGTTGTGAATAGATCTCTATCAGAGTTACATGAAATTGCTAAAGAGAAAATCCTTTCCAAGACTTAGTTGAAGTTTGTGAAGTATGTATGAAGGTCGTGGACTACTGGTCATTTCAGTGTCCCTACTTGGACGCAGGGGCAGAGCCAAGTGCAAACTTGGTAGGGCTCAAGCCCCGTTGAGAATTTAGAATGATAAAAAAAAAAACTTATAAGTTGTTTTTGTTCTTGCAAGTATATATGTTGGACTTTGTTAAATCCACCCGAGCTTTAGAGGACTGAAGTTTTAAAGTGTTTGGCTCTCCTTTTCTAACAATTTCATTGCACAACAGCACAAGTTTGATGATAATTTACTATGTTCGTTTCAATGATATTTATTCGGCTCATCTCATTCTACATTTTTACATAGTTATACCCCCAAAAAAATTTGGTTTTCGCCCAACATACAAATACACGGAAACGGCCTAATACATAGCCCACCCCATCTTCGGATCCTGGATCAGCCACTATTTGGACGAGATTCCAAATATTGAGACCACAACGGTTGGCGAGGGCTATCAAATACGTTGCCGTCACTGCAATTAGTCGGATCATGGCCACCCCGATGGAATCTGGCCAGGATATGCATGGAAAAAGAGTAGCAGATTCAGAATCAGATGAAGAAGAGCCTCAGATTCAGAATCAAATGTAGAGGCTCAACTTATCATTAAGAACCTTTAGAGAAAAAATTAGAGAGCAGGATTGAAGTAGCACAAAAGACAGGTAAAACCCTCAATCCCTAAATTAAGAGGCAGAGTGAGACCCGAACGGCGCCGTTTCGTTTCTTACTGAAGGCGGGAAAGATGGATTGCTGATCCGGATTTCAAAACCTGGGCCAAATTGGGCAGGCCTCTTTATCATTCGTGCGGCCCAAATGTTTCTACTTCACCCTTTCTTCAACATAATTTTTTCCTTCATTTTTTAGCAACTCATGCTTTCATGATCAAACTGCAGCTTATGTCTTTCGTTACAAACAGGAAAAAGGAAAAAAAAATGAAAAAACATTTGCAATAGTGAGAGACCGCTTATTCGAGCTCGAGACCTTATATTTTTAGGAACATATTAATGCTTTTAAATCTTTTATTAGTTCACCATAAATTTGTGTTGGTTGTTGCTAGTTAGTAGTTTAAAGTAGAACTCAACAACCCAAAGAAGAAACACTATAGTGCCTAAAATGGTATGATTGGAATTTAGGGAACTGTACAATGACTCGTAGCTAAATAACAAACATTACATGGTAGTTTAATTAATACTCTAATTGCTAGAGCTAGAAGAATGGATTCCTTGTCCTGTAAACTATCAATTCTATCAAGTATAGCATTTGTTTGTAGAATAGCTAGTAGACATGTTACTAGGATCATCTGAGCCCAAACTAAAAGGAAACCCGATTGATCTGATAGTCCCCCAATGACTATTAGTATTGTTAGCCAGGCTTGTGTTGGTGTTTTCTTGATTCTGATCTTGAGCCAAACTGGTTGAGAAGCCACTAAACTGTTGTTGTTGTGAGCCATCAAAGTCTATGCTCCCTGAGGTGTTGTTGTTACTCAAGTCACCAACTAAGGCATGGTTGAAATTGGGTGGTGATGACATTTCAATCGGAGTGAACATGAAGCCATTGGGAATGTTTTCTCCAACTAATGCAGGATTGAAGTTGGGTTTATAAGAGAGAGCGTCGAAGGCTGAGTAAGTTGAAGCTTGTTGATGTTGTAAGTCATTGTTGTTGCTCCAAAATTGGATGGCTGATCCTAAGTCAGTGGTGCAGGATATGTTGTTTTCGGAACTGAGCTGAGGGCATTGAGTTAGAAAACCGGATGATGTAGGTTCGGGCAAGGGAGACAGCCAAGATTGAGAAAGAGCCCTCTGTGCCATTGAGTTTGTTTTCTTGAAAATCCTGCAAATGGCCCATGCATCCTGTACAACATGACATATCAAATTAGAGACCAAACATTCAACTGAAAACAACAAATAGGAATCGAAAACATGAGAAACAGAACCAACTAGTACTACTTACATTTGGAGGGAGGCTTTTATCTAACAGCTTCTTGGGTGGTGATGAGTCTGCGATAGAAGGGAGGCGAAACTCGTGCATCATCCAATCAGTTTTGATTCCTTTAGCAGCTCTGCCTCTGTAGAACACAAGGGACTTCTTAAGGCCTATGCACTTGGACCCTTCAGATGAATAAATAGGCCTGTCTGTTCCTGTTGCTTTCCAAAACCCGGCTCCTGTGACTCGGTTAGGCCTAGCACTGTTGCGGTATTTTCGATCCCTTGGGCAGTAAAAGTACCACTCTTTCTCCCCAGTACTAGCCAGTTCTGCATCCAGATAGAAGATATAACTTTATTCATAAAAAACAATTGCTAAGCTCACTTAAAACATGTTCTTTCAAACCAAACATGAAAAAGGGACGTATGTATGAAAACTGGTTAAGAAACACAAGAACTAGAATCATTTCTTACTTGGAAGATCCCAGGGATCATATTTATAAATGTCGACTTGCTTAATCAGTTCAATGGGGAGAAGCCTTCGCTGAATCTTTCTCTTGAGGTAAAACCCAACAAGCTCCTCATCAGTTGGATGGAAGCGAAAACCCGGCAACATCACATCATCAACTTTATCCATCTGATCATTCTTCTCTCCCATACTTCTCTACTTGAAGTTTATAAAAACTCCAAAAGTTGAAAGATAAGAATTCAAAAGTTCAAACCAGACCCTTGAGAAAAGTCTAAGAAATACCACTAGGCAGCTTGGAAGGAGTACTTCTGGTTCTTTAACATATGCTTAAAAGAGAACCAAGCTGCAGTTCTAGTGAGTCTCACAAGTAAGAGTTTGCTTCATCCAAAGCTATCATGTGCCACCTGAAAAGGGGTCTGGCTCCGAAGCTTCGGCCGCCCTTTCAGGATTGAGTAATGAAGAGTACGATTTGCACGAAAATCACGATGACTTGGTAAAGAAGAAGCTTAGACTCTCACCCTTCTTAAGAACAGCTACCAAGGAACACAAGTCAAGTGAATTGGATTATTGAATTGAGAGGCTTTTTAAGTTGGTGATTCTTGAAGTACTGCATAAGGGTCTTATTTAAACCCAAATTAAGGATCTCAAAGTGTCTCAAAATTCAGCAAACATTGGAAGTTTTTAATTACCAAGTTGCTTTCACAGTTGCTCATTTTCAGTTTTCAGAGAAACCGCCCTCATTTATCTTCAAAGAAATAAATACAATATGACAAATACAGGTTCCTTATCAAGCTATTATAATCCAACCCTTTAAAAACACAATTTTCGTTTTGGCTGTATAACAAATTATAAGTAAGCATCATTATAAGGAACAAACTTCCAAAACTAAAAAAGCTTAAGATTACAGTCAAACCAAGAGATATGTATGCAAAAATTAGAAATTCCTCTGAGACTCCTTTTCAGTTTTTAGTCTAAGGAAATAATGAAATAATAACATTTGAATCCCTGGATCCAAAAATGCCATTTCTGTTCTAAATATTCTGAGAGCTTCTATAATTCCTTCATCTGTCACATATGAAAAACTGACGTGTCAGTGGATTTTTTTTTTATGACAGTGGATATTTTAATATTTAAGAGTTAAGATGGGGCCAAACTAGTGATTAAGTATTAGTATAAGCATCTCTTCTATTGTTCAACCAGAAGAAAAATCCATCATACAAAATAAACTAGGGGACTAATTGATCTTTAAAAAAATTCTGGTATACATACGTGCACTTTTTTAAAATTTTGGTCTACATGTCAAAATTAGTAAAAGTTAATATATATCTTTTACCATATACCCAGAAACGAAATGTATATACTAACTGCACTGCTGCAGTGAGGACAAGGTTAGGCAAATAGTACTAATGTGAACTATAATTAGCATGGGAGTACAGTATTTAAGGTAAATCTAGTTCACCAAACTGTAACATACATGCAAAGGGGAGTTCAACTACTAACTAGCTAGAAATTAACTATGTCATCTGACATCAAGAGCAATCGTCTCACACCTGTATGTTCAAAGTTGATCTTTAAAAGCAGAAACTTAGTCATATATATTCTCGCTTTTTAAGCAATCATTAAGCTCATTTCATCTATTTATAAAAGTTTGGCTTTGAACCCTTTTCAGTTTGGTTTGATATATAAATCATATTGAAACAAGGAATAAGGATCCACCTAAATTTTCTCAAGAGCTGCCATTATAGCAGAGGCAAAGGTCAATCCCCCTTGATTTCAAGAACATTGGAATCCGAAATCCCTAATTTCCAAACTTTTTGGTATTTCCAGACACTAATTTTGAGCTGCTGTGTTTCTTCCAATGAGTAGAGACTAGGGCTTCTTCTATTCATTTTATTCTTGAACTATGGGGTTCATATATTAGAGCATTCTAGTTTCGAAATTTAAGGGTCATCACTTTGAGCTGAATACAATATATCGTGTTTTAACAAGCAATTAAGGTAAACTAAATTAGGATGAGGATATGCTACTGTGTTTGATGTAAGCTAACTAATGGTCGGTTGCTCGAATTTTGCTAATCATGTCTGGTACATAACTAGTTAAACATGATGAAGCATTAGTTATTTAATGGATTATGGCCGGCCAGGGTCATGAAGCTCATTAGGTCAAAGTCATATATGGCCAAATGGGGACTCAAATTTACTGAAGTTCCCCAGATATATATATATATATATATATATATAGAGACCGCCCTCGTTTGCAACCCTGTTTGCCTGTTTTCTTCTAGGGTTTTGGTACCCATGCGTGCAACTTAAGTTTTAAAATTGGATCAAAACTCTTCCAGCAAACACAAACTTTCTGACCTCTTTCTCAGTAAAGATCATATGATATTTATATACTGTTTGGCTTTGTATATAGCTTTAGCTGAAGTCCCGCACTGATTTTTATTTTTCTGTAATTTAAGAGTATATTTGTGTTTGAAAAGCTTGTACTCCATATATAGTAAATAATTTGAGTGAGCAAGTTATATATACTCCCTGGTTGCATGTTTTCATCTGCTTCACTACTATAATTTTGAGCAATGACCACATATCTAGTGCGACAATTTCTTTTCATACCCCACCAATACCTACTAAGATCCTCATTTGTCACACTTACGGGAAATTGTAACATCTCTGATGGCTATACTAGATATGTGGCATTGCTCAAAATTGTAGTAGTGCTTGTTCTTATCATTAACTAGATCTTAAACCAATTAATATCCCGAGTTCCTTGTTTATTTACTGATGCGAGGAAAAATGAAGGTTCATGTTTTCTAAGATAGGAGTCAATAATAGCAACTTCAATTCATAGTTTCATACTAATAAAACGGAGTTGCAATATCAACTTGCAATAATTAAGCCAGGTAATACTATAATTAAAGGGAATTTCCTTTACAGGTTTATGCATATCGTTGTCAATGTTCTCAATCACATATGTAAGAAAGAGGTCAAAAATTTTGTGTTTGGAAGTAAGAAAGATCTCATTGAAAGCAACATCCTTCAATATCATATATGTATAATTTAGATAATCCAACCTTTTCTGTCTCGTTGCTTACTAGCTTCCTAAGTTACTATTCAAACCTTATCATGAATTTGATCGAGAGCCTTAACCATAATAGACAACACATAGCTCCATGCATGAAGTCACCTTCATCAAAATAATACGACTTAAACTACATATAATGGATATATAGAAGTCGATCACAGTTAGTAGTTATTATGCTTTCTTATATACAGAAGCACGATATCCATCTATAATTTGTTCATGATATATATGCTGCAAATGGAAGTAAGAAACGATCATATCTCCATCCTTCTATGTATAATTTTCATCCCAAAAAGATACTCGATCATCTCAACCTTGATTTCATGATGGAAAGTTCAGGAGCCAGATCGAGAGGAACTTGTATCAAACTCCCAGGTTACTGGAAACTAATTGGTGATCGATGCCAATTTGATTCGGAGGGTGTTAAAAGCCTTTGAAGCAAAATGGACAAAGACAACACAAGGACAAAGTCTTGAACTCTTATATAATACTAAATTTGATGTATATATCTCATAATAACGTATTTCACATCAGTTACGTTAATTAAATTAACTTTCACGATAATACACAAGCTGGTGGTGACTTGTAAAACTAATCAACAAAGGCCAATACATAGTATGGATGGGAATTTGGAGACATGTGACATGATCTACATCAACATATTAAATTTCTGTTTGCTAAAAAATCTTTTCACACGTATTCATACGCTTATGTAAATACTAGCTATGCGGCCGGGTTGGGTTTTTTGGGTTTCTACCTTCTCATTCTATACCAAAATAAGAATGGGTTTTGGTACTGTTTTTAAAAATATCCTTAAAGAAATGATTTGTAAGAAGATAAAATTTTAATCCAAGCTAAGGTGATAATATTGTAAAGTGATAGGTAAACAATGTGCACACTCACTTTTAGATTTTAAAGTTTTCTTCTACCATTTTCTATGTCAAATTCATTAACCCATATCTTTTGATGTGAAAAAAAATAAAAATATAAATCCAAATGAAAAATTCAGTAGGAGTAGGAAACCTATATTGAGTAGGGAAAGGAAAGCATTTCCAAGTTTTATACGGAAAGCGGGAAAGGACAAGCCCACCGCCTTATTTGCTTTTCTCATTCCTAAGCGGAATTGGTCTCCACCTCACTCAGCTACTCAGATTGGATTTGGGAAACCCACTATATATCTTTCCCAAACAGACCACACCCTCCATCAGTTTTCCTCTATCATTCTTTCGTTCACTAGCCAGTACCTTGCTGCTCTCTCCTACCCTACCCATCTGTCACGGATGACTACATCGTTTCCGGGAGAAACTTGTTCGATTTCGATCTGCAACCCGTTCGCCTACTTAGAAATCCCCACGATTAGTCAACCCCGACTGTACATTACCAGTTGTGTTCCAGTTCTACCCCAAAGTCCATCGTTATGCCTTCAATAATCATTATCATTCTTCAGTTACTGTTGCTTCCCTTACCGACCTCGATCGATATCCAGTTCGTACCGAAATCATGAAACCAACAGTATATTGCGGATGTTATGATTTGCGCGAGTTGTCTTCGTCGACGTAGATTCTTTCTAAGTCGATGGCTGTAGCAAACCCTAACATCACACTGGGAACTGTTGTACACGATGTGATTGTGAATGAAATTGTCAGCCTTGTGAACAAATACTCTAACCCCGAGTCCATTAAACGGTACTAGTTTTTGACTGTGAAGATTTACATAGATGAACACGTATTGGATCGCTGCGAGTGCGAGGAGTGTAGAGCTATAAGCAGTGACGGATCCAGTACAAAAATCTTATATGAGCTAAATGCAACGCACAAAAAATTTTAATCAACAGTGCGAGAAATTTTGCTTCATTAAAAAAGTACACACATACATAAGGATTAGCTATAACTTTAATTTAATTTTTTCTCATTGGTTTAGAGAAGGATCAAAGAAGAAGAATATTACATCTGAAATGGAATCGAAAGTGGAGGGAAGAAGATACATTATGATTGCTACAAGAGTTCAAGGGCTTAAGATTATGATTGATATTAATGTAATTAAGAAATATGGTTATGGTTGCTAACATGCGTTCTTTACATAGCTAGAGAGTTTGACACAAAAGAAAATGACAGTAAGTTTACCACACAAGGACAATGATTCAATCCAACTTCATTCGATCATCTAAAGGCATACCAGAATAGAGTACTACGAGTTTATGTCAATTTTCACATTCAGTGGATAGAATACTGAAAACCACCTCATCTATAGTTCTACCTTTCACAATATAATGCTTCCTCAAAACACCTTCCCTTTGAAATCCAGCCTTCTCCAGAACCCTCTGTGATCCCACATTGTCCACATCAACAAGACCTTCCAGTCTCTCCAAATGTGTCCACTCCTTAAAAACAGTATTAACCACCATCTTCACTGCCCTTGTAACAATTCCTTTGCCCCTGTACTTGGACCCCAAGGCATAGCCAATTTCAGCTCGACACCGATCATTACCTGAAGTCGGGTTTACTAGAATAACACCAATAGGCATGCCATCAAGACAAATTGCCCTAAACCATGGATGTGGGAGGATCTTTTCCTTGATGTGGTTGAGCCCCTCTTCTTTGCTACCATAAGGCTCCCAAGTGCAGAAACGAGCCACTTTCTTATCTGTACCCCAGACCATGAAATCATCAATGTCAGAAAGACCCATCTTCCTGAGGGTGATGGTAAAGACCTCATCACCGCCTTCTCTTCCGTTTGATATGCCAGAATTTCCCTCCATTACTACTCCAACGATTGCTTAGAGCTCAAGTGTTTCTGGCAGGAAAGAATGAGGAAGTTGCAAGATATTTTGGGTGCCTTGGAAGATAAAAGGAAAGAATTTTTTTTCTTTTATATATATACACAAGGGAGATTTAGAGTGATGACCAAGAAATGACTGAGAATCAATGTGTTAGTTGCTGCCATAGAGGACCTTGGCACAGTGGCAGATCCAAGATAAAAATCTCATATGGGTTAAATGCAACACACACAAAATTTACAGTGTGAGAAATTTTGGTTCATTAAAAAAGAACACACATACATAAAGGATGTAGCAAGTCTTACCCTCAAACGCATTTACATGAACAAAAATTAGACACAATACAAGAAACATAATTAAAAACTAACTAAATTGTACTATACTCCAATTAAAATTTCCAACAATTCAGTAATTCATTACTTAACAAGACAACGATTCAACTGAATAAGCATACTAGCAGACTAGTTTATTCAATTGACTTCAAATTCTATACCCAGAACAGTGAGAACACAAATACAAAATTACACAAAGTGACAAAACTAACTGGGTAAGAATTAAGAAACTAAGAAATAATAATACACACCTGGTCTCAGACTCTCAGTGGTCTGGTCGTCTGGGGAAGTGAACGGGGACTCGGGGAGACGGGGAGACAGCGACGGCGAGCAGACTGCAGACGAGTGATAGAGGTTTGAGGTGAGGTCAGGTGAGATGATTCGACTTTGGATCTGAGGACTGACCTAGGCTCGTATCAGTCGTCTGGCTGGAGGCTGGACTGATGGAGCGACGTCGTATACTCTTATGTAATTTTTTTTTAAATTTTTATATTGGGTCTGGTAAAATTTGGGCCCAAGGATCTCACTAGACTCCAGCCCAGGCAAGCCTTGATGGCAGCAGAGAAGTTAATAATACCAGCGAGTGAGTCATCAATCCAGAAGCTACTGAAGAGGGTTAGAGTAGCGGCCGCAGCCATGGAGGAGGATCATGAGGATCGTCAAAGAAAGAGAAGCAAGAGTGGTAACAAGTGATAGCGATGACTGTACTATCTGTTGTGATGAGTTTACTGCCGGAAAATATGCTTCTCAAATGCCATGTTTGCATTCGTTTCATAATCAGTGCATTCAGAGATGGCTGAGACGGAGTCACTACTGCCCTGTTTGCCGATATGAGATGTGGGTTGCTGATGATGATCGAGAAGATGGATACACATTGTTTAGCATTTACTTATAGCTGCTGCTGCTCCAATTCCCTTGTTCAAAAGGGTTTCTTCCTTTCATTAGTTTTTAGCTTCGATGTAGCATGCATGTTAATGTACTCAATATTTGTTATTGCTTATCTTCCAAATCATTTTCTCTGAGTTGTATCAGTGATTTTGTGGTTCATAGAAATTTGTACGTTCCAATTAACCATACGGAAAAGCATACACCATTTCCAAATTCAATACGGAAAGGACATGCCACTCCACCTCACCGCCTTGTTTGCTTTTCCCATTCCTAAGCGGAATTGGACTCCACCTCACCGCCTTGTTTGCTTTTACCCATTATATATCTTCCCCTAACAGACCACCACCCTCCGTCATATTTCCTCTTTCATTCTCTCTTTCACTAGTACCTACACCTTGCTGCTCTCTCCCACCCTTACCTTTTGTCATGGACGATGAGATCAACGTTTCCAGGGAAAACAGGTTCGATTTCCATCTGATTTCAAAATTACTTGAACGTGACGACCCAGAATTACTTGACCCCGACGTTAGAGTATTATCAGTTGATGTGGAGTTCTACTCTGCTGTCTTTCACTTGGTATTCGATCATTCTCCATCAGCTGATAGTGTACCCAGAAGCTGGTTTCTTACTGATGAGAAGAAAACAATATGCGGATGTGATTTGCGCAGCTTGTCTTCGTCGATATCTGCAGCAAATCCTAACATCACACCGGGACATGTTCTGCACAATATGTTTGTGAATAAAATTGTCAGCTTTGTGAACAAATACTCAGACCCCGAGTACATTAGTCGGTACAAGAAATTGACCGTGGAGGTTTACATAACTGAATACGTATACGATCGCTGCGAGTGCGAGGAGTGTAGAGCTATAAGGGAATCGGCCTTGATGGCAGAAGAAAAGTTGATAGTACCTGCGAGTGAGTCATCGATCAAGAAGTTACTGAAGAAGATTAGAGTAGCGGCCGCAGCCGACTTGGAGGAGGATCGTCAAAGAAAGAGAAGCAAGAGTGGTAACAAAGTCGGTTTTAAGGCCAAGTGATAGTGATGGCTGTACTATCTGTTGTGATGAGTTTACTGCCGGAAAGTATGCTGCTCAAATGCCATGTTTGCATTCGTTTCATAAACCGTGCATTCAGAAATGGCTGAGAAGGAGTCACTATTGCCCTATGTGCCGATATGAGATGCCGGTTGCTGGTGATGGTCAAGAAGATGGATAGACATTGTTAAGCATCTAGCTAGCTGATGATGATCAAGAAGATGGATTGACATTGTTTAGCATTTAGCTAGTTGCTGCAGCTCCAATTCCATTGTTCAAAGTATCCGTTTTCATTAGTGCATAGTATCAACTAGGCAGTATGCCCGCGCGTTGGGGCGGGGAAAAAAATGTTGGAATGCTGCTGCTCAAATTGGAAATGAAAGAAATCACACTGCTGCTCAACTATTTTTGAGCAAATTCTAAAATGAATAATGTTGCTGTTTTACAAAAGAGATCAACTTTATGAAAGCTAAATAACAAATGTTTATGATTCATTGATCACTATACAAAGTGAATGTAAATCACAGCTGGTAGCCAATACAAATGCAAAGCATCATGGTTAACTCAATAATGCAAAGCATGTTTACTATATTGAGGAAATTTTTTCTTGACCAAGATGCTTAAAAGTAGAAAATGAATTGAAGTTATGCCGTTAATAGAGGTAAGAAGTAACCTTTATGGATTTTTTTAGGCTCCGATTTGAACAGCTGCTCGCATAACATATTAACTGACTGTGTTCTTTTATATCCAATAGGCGTAATGGGAACCATTTCTAGAATCCTTATGTGATTGTAAATCGAGAAAGATAATCATGGTTTTCTGAGCTTCTTGAATACAGGATTGAAGGCCAGACTGCACTTTTCAAAAGTGAATGAGAACTATCAGAAGAAAAAAAGAAAGGGCCTTGGTATTGTATTTGAGATGACATGTTCTAAAAAGTTACCCATCAATAACAAAGAGATCAATAACTCACAACCGAACAACAATTACTGTAAGTACGTCATTCAGTAATTTTGACACAAACAGAAGCTATAAAGGGCAAGTCTGCAATTTAATAACCACCTAAAAATCACTAACAATAAAAATTAAAAAAATCAACCAAAGCGCAAAAAATACAAATCGCCAGCAAGAAGGACCAATACCCACAATTTTCGATTCACGGACTTTGGATAAGCTAACAATTCGCATCCTTAGTTTGCTGATCGATCTCAGTGGTCCATGTCGATCTGAAATCCCATGTACAGTGAGACCCATGTCGATATGAAATCTCAACCAAGTCTGAATCTAGAACCACATAAAACAACTTATCAAAACAAAATTACTGAGTAATTTAGGCTAATTGATGAGAATAACAAAAAGTTAAGGACACGCCAAAATTTTAATTAGTGATAGCATGGAATTTAGAAAGAAATTAAATCACACTTAATATGTTCCCTTGGCTCTGCACAAATACATATCTAAATGAATATTTGCAAAAATTAAGATGAATTACTAAAATTTTAATTATTTAATTATCAGCTGAGTTAAGCTAACTCTCATAGATGCTAGAATCAAAGTTAACAACGGATTATTTCCCATTATACTTGACTGCAGCTTTTTCATAGGCCCTACAAAAATATGTAAATCATTCTTACTCCAATCTTCAACTAATTGTTCTCATCCAAAAAAAAAAATCTTCAACTAATTGTTTTTTTTCTGCCCAGAAACGTATAAATATGATATTACAAACATGTACCTTGCTGCATCGATCTCAGTATCAAATAATCCCAAATAGACATACCTGTAAAATCAATCATTAACTGTAAGAGATTACAAATGGGGCACATAAACTTCCTCATTGGCAATTCATGTCATCCAACTGTCAATCTAGACCGTCAAAGAAATGCGTTCTAAATAGGGTTGACAACAAAACATACCGGATAACAAAATGAGCCATAATTATTTACTTACTTTTTGCCTAAAAAATATTGGCTCATTTGAGCCTGCCATTTCCCACACTTATGCAAAGGCACTCATCTATATTTTGAGCTACCTCTAGGAGTCTAGGGAACTCAGTACTCTGTCAGTGAAATACATGCACACATTCCTCCTTTGTTAAATTGCTCATCTGTTCAGCAAGACAGCAACATATTACAAAAGATTCAATATGCTCGTGCTTTAATACAAAACTTGGCAGAATAATGTCTGGCAACTGATGTTACGCATATGGCAGCCAATGTAGGCAACTGATGCTTACATAGAGTATATATACCCAACTATCAAGTCCTAAATTGCAGTAGACGTTTGAAGTTTTAGCACTCTAGAAAAATGAGCAACTTGAAGATGTTTCAAGTTTTACCTGCGGAATGAAAACTAACTATGTAGAAAAATTTAACACTACCATAGCTGTACAGAGTATAACCTATATATATTGCATTCCTAAACATGTGTTAGCATATATAGTCCATTAATTAAACATCTACTTAATTTTATGTTCAGGGTATGATATAGATGTTGCACAAAGGAATTAATTAAATCTCGAAAGCCTAGGATCAGTGGAAGCATACATATGTCATTACTAATCATTATTTGATCTCCAATGCAGTAGTTCTGAATCAGTGTGTGTCAAGGTGATCACAAACTGCACTGGTTCTTTGTCCAAGATGATAAAATATGCCATCGCATAGATTAACTTTTTCTATATGAAAATTCTATTTTTTCAAAAGACATTGCAGTATAACTAAAGATGGATAAAAGCAGTATGGTTCCATCAGTGAGGTCCCAGATCAAAATTTCGAAGAAGACATGTTCATACCTTCATGGGCTGGCCAACTCACTTCTGATGCACAAATCTTATAACATAGATTTGGATGATAGAGTCGGCCAAGATAATAAACATCTGTCTGAAATTGGTGACTATTAGTAAATAAGCAAATAAACGTACACACCAAAAGATATTTCTTGTAGTTGAAACTTATTACCAACCACCTTGTGACTTCAGAAACCTTCAGGTTTGAGCTTCTTGCCCAACTACAACGATTCCCTGGCTTTGCTGCTGTAGACATGGTTTCAATTCCTAACGTAATATGACAGTAAATTTAACATTGAAAGCCAATTACCGAGAGCAAAAAGAAGCAAGATAACATTTGCTGATCCCTAACAGTACAATACATAGAAGAGCAATGTAAATGTACGAAAACTAAAACATTCATAATATATATATAAATTAATATCCGAACATTATCAGTTTAATTGAACAATTGAAAACAATACCTCACCTCAAATCCAAAACAAAACAACCAATCAAGACATGAACCTAAAGCTAGAGCACCTAATACAGCAACCTAATGAGAGTTCATGACCAAACAAATAAGTCATTCCAGCTCAAATTTTTCATGTCTGTTCAACATCCATTCTCTCCTAATCAAGACCCTCAAAACACACTTAAAAAAAATAAACTACCCATGGAAATAAATCTCAAATGCAGACACACACCAAGGCAGTGAAAAGGTGTATCCCCGAATCACAAATGAAAGCAGCAACTGAGCTTTAGCTCAGAAAAAAAGTTCTCTAAACTGATATTTGAAGATCCAAGAGTTAAAATACTATTTTTTACTAATAAGTTGTGCCTCCCTGAGTTTTACGATTACATTAATCAATCAAAACATAGATTTATATATCTAAAGCTAAAATCAAATGGTTGTTCAAAAGCTAATGAACTCACTGAGCTGCAGGGGCCCATTCACGGTACACAACTCCACCGTCTTCTCTATTAAATCCAAATTTCACAAAACCTACATGAGCAGCAAAACACAGTATGATATTATGAACTTATGATCCTCACATTTATATATACAAATGATCTCGACCATTAAAGACAAAAAAGGAAACACAAATCACCTCGAGTGAATTCCTCTAGACCTCCTTCAAATTTCTCAATGAGACTTTTCTGCTCCAAATATCTCTTTATTCTATACTTGAAGTGATCTTTGTACGGCTCCAAGTTTGAGTCTGTTCTCAAAACAACAATATCTTCCATCTCTCCTTCACTCATTGTCATTCTCGAGCTGTCGCCTGTCAAAACTGCTCTAACTTTGCAATCACGCTCCCACTAACAAACCAAGAATTGAAGACGATAAAAATCCAGAAGAAGGAGAAGAATAAGTGAGATGAAGAAGACCCAAAGAGCCCAGCATCTTGTTCAGCGATCACTGAGCCTCACTGTGAGTCTTACAATCAAAACCGAGACAAAAGATACCGATCTGAAACAAAACAAAAAACCCAGAATCATAATCAAAAGAACGAAACCATTGTGGCAACTCATGAAATTCATCAGAAAAATTTTGGGTTGCTGGAAAAATATGTCTGGCTATGAGCATGATAATACAATTCTACACATAAGAATGCAACACCAATCAGATACACAGTTTCAAAGCATCATCGGAACACTTCACATGACTATATACCACATCCCATAAATACACAGTTTTAGGGCCGTAAATCTCACCTCTAACTTCCTCCTAAGTAACTCCACTTCCTCAATCTTCTCATGTATCATACTTTCACAGTTCGATATAGCCTTTTCATAGGCAGCATTTTCCTCCTGCAAAGTCACCTCTCTCAACTGGGCCTGTCCACAATTCCAGGATCAATGAAACTCAATCAATACCAAAAACAACCCAAAATCCCAAACCTTTAACTACACCCACATCCCCAAACTAACAAAAATCCCATCTTTCAATAACACACACAACAATTCCAACCAGAACCAAAGACCCAGATAAGAAAGATCCAAACTTTAACCAATAAAAGCAACAATTGTTACAATTCACAACCAATTTCAAGAACCCAGATAGAAAATTAAGGGCAATAAATTTAGGGCAGACCTGTTCGCGAGTGGAGGGGTGGATCAGCAGCTGTAGAAATCCCCAAAATCAAGAAAGTAGAGAGATGAAGAAAGAAAGGAAGCAGCAGCCCAACCTGCTCCTCTCTCTCACTTTTTCTCACTTTTTCTAGCACCTTCGATGGGAAGAAGACCTAGGAGAGAAGAAAAAGCCCAAGTCCCACACTGTTCTGAAGAACAGTACCGGGGGCGAGGGCGTATAGTATATAGTTAAATTCAAACTTAAAATCAGAATCTAGCATGCAAATCGAAAGTCAAAAACAGTAACGAACCAAACCCAAATCAAATCAAAACCAAACCCACAAAAGCTCAAACGCACAGAAAAGTAAAAGAGGAGACCTACCAAATGAGTAAAGGCAGATGAGAACGGTCAGGATTGGAACGATTATAATCCAGAAACGATAGATCAACAACCATAACAAAATCAAGAGTCTTTCGCCTTCCTTCCGCTGCTCTCTTTTCTCTCTCACTCTCTGTCGCACTCTTCTGGGTTTTTCCGCTCTCTTTCTTCCATCGAAACCCAGAAGCCGCATGTGGAAGACGCGGAAACCCAGAACAACCAAAGAGCCTGAAGACGAAGAGAGAGAAGGAAAAGAAAAAGAGGGGAAGATGTCGTGGAGGAGGAGAGAGCAGCAGCTGATTTGGATTCGAGAAAGAGTCTGGATTCTTCTAGGGGTATAGAGAACCGATCGATGAAGAAGAAGACAAAAGAAATCCAGGTCCAACGGCGAGATGCAGGCCCAAGATGCAGCCCAAGCCCGGCCCGATACTGCACTGTTCTCAAGAACAGTAACCAGCGCAAGGCCGTATAGTATATAGTTAAATGTGGAATGTTAATGTACTCGGTATTTGTTATTGTTCCATCTGTCGTCCAAATCGTTCTTCTCAGTTGCGCCAGTGGTTCATTTAGTGGTTCATAGAAATTTTGTTTTAAGATTCCAAACGAGGGATTTGCCTAATTTCCTTCCTGAAATTGATGTATACGAAAGTACCGAAGACTAGTTGATACAAATTTCACAGAACCATAAATTTATATACAGTAATTCCTCATTATACATCACAGACTGAGAACAATAATACACTAACAAATGAGGAAATGCTAGGCCGATTAACAAGTAAAAATCATCAGCATACCCAATTATGAACTCTTTTCCTCTAATATTATGGGAACCTCTAAATTTTCACCGCTCCTCTGAATATTTAAGATTACTTCCTCTCCCACGCTAAATTCATCTAGTACGCTGTTCAACTCAGCTTGGTTTTTAACCTGGTATAAGATACAGAATCAAGCTAAAGTAACTATTTCCATACGAAGGGTCAAGGATTATATCCAGATTTACTCCAAGTAATTTTGTACTTATGAAGAGAGGAAAAGATTTTGAGCAAGCGATAGCTTACAGGTTTGTTGTTAACTCCGACAATGACATCCCCGAGAACTATGTTACCCGCAAATCCCCTTGTGGTGGGAAGTAGGCCAGCCTTGGCTGCAACACTATTTTTAGGGACCTGAAGCATTGCAAAGTTCATTAAAAACATTGAAGTAACCTAGCTATCAATGAATGGATATGAACACGACACATGGAGCATATAATGAATGACTACTTGACTTGCAACTCGAGATCCGCATGATACCTGTACGATAAGAGCTCCATATCGAACATTGAGTTGATTTGCAATCAGGTCTGGAGCTATATCTACATTCAAACCAGCTCGTACAACCTGACATGGAGGAACCAGAAGGAAAAGAATAAACATGCACTATCCACACAAAGGCACATGTCATCCAGAAAACAAAAGTATAGCGAACAAGGAGCAAAGAAGATACTTTGTCAATAAGCAACCCATTAGGAGGGCGATAATAAGTCTATTAGTGGAGGTATTGACTTGTGAAATGAAATAAGAAAAAAGTTAAGAATCGTGGAAACTATAAAAACTGGGCTAGTACACATACCTTGCCAAACTGGATCAACTGAGGAATAATTTTTAGCACAGTTGATGATTGGATAGCGAATCCTACACCTGCTGATGTCCCTGCGAAACCAATCAATTTTGAGGAAATCATTAGAACTGCCATATCCCTCTAATTCCAGTTTTAATATGCATCAGATTTTTATAATGGATTTTACTTTCAAATTACTTACCTGACTGAGTAAATATTGCAGTATTTATCCCAATCAAATTTCCTTTTGAATCTAGCAGGGGTCCTCCACTGACAGAGTAGGAACCAAAAAAGAGCAGGTGAGGACCAATACTTTAATACTAGCTAATATCTTAACTGATAGAAACTGTATATGTCTCTCTGTGTGTCTATCAAGTCCAGAACTTCAAAAATTACAGAGCAGGTGAAGTTGCAGTTGCTGTGAGTTCCTTCATGTCAAAAAAGAAAGTGGGATGGGAGCTTCTCCACTAACACCTTCACAATAAATGAAGAGAACTAACCTGTTCCCAGGATTGATAGCTGCATCGGTTTGAATTCCACCATTAATGGTGACTCCAGCTTGACTGAATATGTCTCGATTCAGTCCGCTAATAACTCCAACAGTGAGGGTATGATCAAAACCAAATGGATTTCCAATTGCTAAACACTGCTGCCCAACTCTTAGAGAAGATGACTCCCCCACAACAATTGGCCTCAACAGATCTTCAGAGGCTTCTACCTAGTAATTTAGAGATATCAGTCCCTAGCTACTAATAAACTTCTACGACACAGCAATTAGAAAGGGCAACCACAGAATGCTAGTGACGAATTAAACTTTAAACTTCAGGTCGACAGTTCAAGAACTAACAGAGGCAGAGGTTAATTGAGTTGACATGTTAAATTAAGCTGATAATTAGTACATGAGAGCAAAAGTGGACAAAAATCAAGAACAGTTTCATACTTTCATTGAACAAAAAATTATCCATGGAACAAATAGAAAAAGAATACCTTCAGGACAGCAAGATCCTTCGCACGATCAGCACCAACTAAGGTACCCTCAAAATTCTTCTGTACCCTATTTAAACAATCAAGAATATAAGATAGTAGATAGTTGAATTTCTGGAGTAAGACACTGCTTAAAAGTCTCTCCATAAATGCTCTTAAATCTTACCCTTCCAAAGCTAGAATGTTAACTCGTGCAACAACATCCCCAGGACCTGGATTTCTTGAGAGTGCATTACCAATTACTGGAAGTAAAAGAAACAACTATTAGCTTCAAATCTCAGTCAAATACCACAATCACAAGTTAAACTCAAAACCATCTCAAAAGAGCATTCACAGTGCAGGACATAGAATGTTATATTAAAGATAAGCTAAAATTTTCATGCAAAAATACATCTCAAGTTTTATTCTTGAAATGATAAAGATGCTGAACGATGTATCAGAGAGCAAGTGAGAACTTGGTTGCGGTTCATCAAACATGTAGAAGAAGGAAACAAGTATGATGTACCACACAGGGGTATCAAATTGCAGATGGTCAGTATCAGTGAATGTGAAGGCGGCAAAATCTTTCTAGCAATACCATAAATAACATTTCTAGTGGAGAGAATAATGCAAGATATATTCATTTCATGATATGAGGCCTGCCGCACCAGCTTATACATAATAATTCAAGTTGCATCACCAGCAGCTCTTACCATGATAGTTTGTTACAATGTGTCCTTGTTTATCCCAAACTACTCCTGAACCGTTTCCTTCAGGAACCTGCTGATACATTTATAAGATATTATTTGCAATGAAAATATATTTCAAACTTAAGCATTGAAGAGTTTATTACTTCAAAGGCGGTACCGATACATCTCATAAGAAACAATGAATTAAAAGAAAAGTGAAACAAAGTTGATAAGTCCTACATCCAGAAACGAAGATACAAGGAAAAAGAGAAGGAAAAAAAAAAAAAGAACAGCCACACACCTCAACCACACCGGTTACATTAAGTTGAGGGCGCAATGTTACATCAAAAATGTTCACAACAGAATATGTGTTCTTCTCAAAGAGTTCGACAATTCTCTCCTGTCCGTCAGACAGATATCATAACAATCAAGCCACTAAATCAGAAGAAAGGATGATAAAAAAAAAAAACTCAATCCTGACACAAAAATGTGGAGAAATACAAACCTCAGTGGGGAAGAGTGCCCCGGAAGCAAAAACTGGGGGAGTTACTTCTTCAATTGTAACAGATGGATCCCCTAAAGCTAGAGCTGTAAATCCATAGAAAATTTCATATAAGAAGCTAATTGGAAAATTGCTATAAGTACAAAAACTACATTAAGTGTCATAGCTCAGAAGTGGATCGTAGAAACGAAACAAAGTGTGAAGCTTCTGACTTTACACAAATACAACTATCTACATTGCAAATGAGAACCTCAACATACAAAAAGTCCAAACATCCCAGTTTGGATACGACATTCTTGACAGCCGCAATAGATCATCATCCAATTAGAAATGAACACAAAGCCGAAAAATGTGCGAACCTGACAAGTACCTTGAAGGATCATACAACGAGTACATGAATATACTCGCAAACAAAGCCCTCCTTGTTGTGAAGGGAGTACTCTCACGCACTAATGGCTCCATATCCTTGCTCAGATCTCGAACACTCCTAAAGGGGTCAAATCATACAACACAACACAATGAGGAAAACCCATAAATATGATGCAACATAAATAAGAGCTCACTATTACATGAACATACATACATATATACCAAAAACTTGTTCAATTCAAGAAAGTGTCATGCAAGGTGGAAAAGGACCTCTGAGTGGAAATGGGGAAAAGAGAAACGGCGCCGTATGGAGAATGAATACAGTTTGATTGAGATTCAGAGAAAGCAGAGGACATGCCATTAAAGAAAAGCTGTCTTCTTCCGATGAAGCGGCATTCTGGGGCGCCCAATCCTAAGCATTGAGATTGCAGAGGACTAGAATTGCATGCCGACACTTGCATTTTTCAGTGGTGGCTCTGCAACCCAATGTTTCCTGTTCAGTAAAGAATAAAGACAAAACTGAGAATCTGAGAGAGGTGCCGGGACTTGAGAAGCTTGGAAGTGATTGTAGTGACCAACAGAGATAAGGGTTCGTTGGGCTTGGACCTCTCGTGTACTCTCTTCGCACTTGTCACTGATGATTAGTGATTTTACTATTCTACCCTGGTTCGATCATTACATTACTGATTGTTCTTTTCTTTTTTTTGGGTAATCACATTACTGATTGTAGCGAAACCATCCAGCGCTTTTATTCTAGAAGTCTCATACCACAATGGCATGCTCTATGTCGAAGGCTACGTACAATAGATCGCCTATGCCTTTGAGGTGACAAGATTATGTACATTCAATGTCAAGAGTAGTCGAATTGCTGTATTCACCCGTGGAAAACGCAGCCAGGCAGGGAGAAGATCAGAAAAGTTTCAGTTCACAAATTTTCTCCACAATAAGAAGCATCTTGCAGCCTCAAGGTTTCAGGTATGATATCAAACACTCGTATAAGTTGGTCAATGGTGCTTATAGCGTTGCAAGCAAAATCCAACAATTTAAGGGATGCTTCTATGACTTGGCAAGATTAAAAGATCATTTAGGTGGTAATTTATCACGAGAAAGAAACACAATTGATTTGTCATTGAAATGAAATACCCAAAGTAATCAAGTAGCAAATAACAATAAAAGCATTCCAATTTAGCTCCAAATTGTTCATCAACACAACCTAAGTCAAAATCTTTGCTCAAGCATATCTTATCATTCAAATTGCCGTATCATTTAGCTCTTGGCTGCCTGCCTTTCCTTGGCCTTCTGGATCTTCAAAACCTTCTTCACAATCTTTTGCTCTTCTACCAAGAAGGCTCGAATAATCCTATATAAAATTGAAAATGTCATGCCTCAATTACTAAACGGGAGAAGAGGAAAAACACAAGGAATGGAATCAGGAACAGTTAGAATGATCCAATATACCTCTCTCTGACAGCGCCTCCAGACAAGACACCACCATAAGCACGGTTCACAGTCCTGCGGTTCCTGGACAATCTGGACCTCTTGTACTCAGCAGGCCTCAAGTGAGGAATCTACAGCAAGGAATTTAAGGTAAACAGTGAGACACCATCTCCAAGAAAAGATCAAAACTATACACTTGCAAACAAAGTTTGATATGAATGAACCCGCCTAGAAACAAGAAACAAAGATCCACAAACTACCTTCTACACGACATACTTCTAAATATCTTATAATTCACTTGCAATGACACAGAACAACCACCCTAAATAAAGCTCTCATCAGAATGAACCATACAAACTAGATTTTGATCTATCATTGCGCAGTCGAGCACATACTCACACACATTCCTAAATCGCAAAACTTGTGGTCACTAACTAAACTAATTCCGACAAATGCCATATCTCATCCAACACTAAACAATCGCAACAAACAAGTTCACATCCCTGCAACTTTTTAAACTTAGGAATTTCAGCCCAGTGTTAAACAATCAGTCTCAGCCTTACCGGATTTGGATTACAAAATCTGCGGCGAAAGATCGAATCAACTACTTAAAAACTCGGCACAAAAACACTTGAATTCCATCAACCAAATACAATCCACACATAATTGAACAATCAAATTCCAAACCTAACCTATACAGAAACAGAAGTTGATCAAAAAATAAAGGGAAGTAGAATCATACTCCTTGGATTCTCTTGCCAGTCACAGGGCATTTTGGTCCACTGGCTCTCTTCTTAGTAGTCTGATACACCAACTTCCCACCTACGATTCAAGCAATCCACTCAGCTCAAGCAACAACACGACGTCGTAACCGAGCAAACACAGCTATTTGAATCTAGAACAGAAATGGCCAAAATCGAAGAGAGAGGTACCGGGGGTTTTGACGACGCGGTGCTGGTTGGACTTGGTGGCGTAGCTGTGGCGGGAACGGTAGGTTAGCCGCTGCACCATTTTGGCTCTCTGTGCTTTGTGGCTCGAGGTTTGGGTGCGACGGATTTGCGACAAAAGGGTTTGAGAGAGAAGAAGAGAGAGCTTATATAGGGTCTTCGAGGCTTTTCAAACCCTAGATCTGACGGCTGTGAGGTGACCGTTTTGGTTTCGACGGTGTGATTTATATGGGAACACGCCGAAGTTTTGAGAATTGTAAATTAGCCCCTCAAGTTTACTAGATTTCTAATGGACATCATGGTTAAACTTTTTTATATCGGAATAGGACTTGAGAATTTAGCCATTTGATTGTTGGTATTGATGAACATGTTACATGCCGGTATGACCTTCTCCGACTGTTGGCTTCTTCTTCATTTGATCAAACTTGAAAGTTTAGAATATCCATATAATTGACATCTCAATCTAGTTGCTACGTACGAAGCAAAAACAATAAAAACAATGCATGCAAAAGACCACTGAAGTAATAGAGTTGTTCTTCTTATCTACTCACTAGATTTGTTTAATCTCAAATGTCCTCCACCAAATCCCTGCTGCTCTTAGTGCTAGTACTCCTATTAGCACCGTATACATTTACAGGCACATCTTCCTGCCCCGCAGTCATGACTATTGTCAACCTTTTGGCCATGTCCCTAGCAATTTCGGGCTTTCTTCTCAGTGCTAGATCCGGTGACTCAAGATCCCGTGCACATCGCTGTCTTGCTAGATTTCGTTTCTTAATATCAGCATTTCTCTTAAGGAAAACCACGCAAAACAAAACGAATCGCAAGGAAGGAATAGCGGTGACGCAAACAGCACAAGCCTGAAGTACAGGAAGCATGGCAGAGAAAAACTTAACATAACCAAACGGTGCAATTGGAGCTTCACGAAGCAAAGCATTTGCAAGCATATGAATCCCTTTCCAAAATAGTCCAACAAACCCTAAAATCACCGCCTTCTCCGAATTGCTAGTCTTGCTGAATCGCCACTTATGCTCCATGAACATCTTTTGCCTAAGTAGTAGCTGCTGAAAATCTACCATGGGCATGATTTGATAATTGAAGAACAAGAAAGCTAAACTAATCTCTAAAACAAAGAAAAGAAGAGAAAGAAAGTAGTAGTTGATATTTTCTGGTTATTACACAAGAAGAGAAATCAATTAACTTGAGGAAAGGTACTGGAAACGGTGGAGTATATATTTGCAAGCTGTGCAAAACCGACTTGTTCTCCAAACACAAGAATATGGATTGGACCGTCTCAGACGTGAACTGGGCCCATATTGGATTGGGCCTATATAAACTCTTAACATCCCCTCTCAAACTAGTGCTGGCATCCCCAAGCATTAGTTTGCAGCAAAGATATAACTGTGCAATGTCAAAAACCCTTCAGCAAAAGAGCAGCAACTGAACAATCAGTTGTCTCAACCAGGGGGAACGCGTGGTAGTGCCTGACATAGCTTCCCAGAATAAAAAGACCGCCTACAATGCAGTAGATTTTTGTCCGGAATTGAAGAAACAAACTCCTTATGACTGGAACCTGGACTGATCATTAAAGGAGACTGAGGAAGGCTGGATAACTGAGGTGCAGCTGCAACTGGTAAGGGATCAACAACTTTAGACATTGAATAACTTGATGTTTGTTGTTGATGCGTATTTCTTTGATAGCACTTCCATGCACCATGGCCTAGTTTCTCACAGATTTGACAGATGAGATTTTCATTGTACTTAGGCTTGTCGTTGTTATTCCCATAATTTTGGTTGCTGCCATTCTTGGTGTTGATGCTGTTGTTGTTACTATTCCCTTTAGCATTAGGAGAAAGAGGGTAGGTCTCTCCATCTTGAGGACTATAATTCCCAATAAAAGCTGAATTCTGCAATTGAGGCTTCTCAGAAAAACAGTTAGCATTTTGAGATTGAACAACACCATTCACAACTTGTGTGAAACCAGTATTACAGGAAGGATTCACAAACCCTACAGTAGCCTGAGTATTACTCATCATATAATCATTCTGTGTTGTGCTACGAGAGGGAGCAATTGACTGAAGTGTGTGAGAGGTGCCTGTTGTGTAATTGTTGGGCAGAGATTGACAGTTTGGTCCTTGAGAGAAATTCTGAATAATAGGTTGAGGTCCATACATATATCCAGAAATTCCATTCCCACTTTGAATACCAGATTGACTACCATAAACAGAATTTGAGAAACCATTCTGAACTCCAGGCTGAGCACCAAACATAGGACTAGACACACCATTAGAGGAAAAACTCATAGTGTTGGATGAAGGCATAAAACCAGTAGTATTAGACTGAGGTGAATAGCTCATGTGGTTCACTGAAGGATTATTCATGTTAGCATTACAACTATTTAGTGCACTAGAGAGCATTCCAGGGGTAATACAGTTGGTCATGCAATTGTGCATAAGTCCATGGTTACCAAGAGAAGGCATCAAATTAAAAGATTGATCAAAACCAGGAGGTGACAACATTGCAGAATTCATGTCATAATGACAACTATGCCTGTGTAACATGCCATTCTGAGCTACTAGTGCTGCAAGTGGAGGTAAATGTGCATATCTGTTTTCTAACTCAATTTCACACTCAGCAGACAATAACAATGATCTTACTTCTTCTAAACCAACATCACTTTTGCTTCTGATAATTTGCCTAGTATAGCCATACTCACTTGGAAGACCAGAAAGAATAATGAATTTAACATTTTCATCTGACATATGAACCCCTGCTACTGCTAACTGATCTCTAATTGATTTAAAGCGCAACAAATATTTTTCGATAGAATCAGATCCCTTTCGAATGTTTTGTAACTTGGACTTCAATTGCATAATATGAAAATCAGAAACAATAGCATACCTTTGCTTGAGAGTAGACCATACCTCCTTTGATGTTTGACATCCAATCACAAGAGTTAGTGCATCAGCAGAAAGAGTATTTGCGATCATACAAATTGCAGAGCTATCCTGCTCCAACCAACGCTCATAAAGTCCAGAATTATTTGAAGATAAACTGCCATCGTCTTCAATAAGAAACTGAGATGGGCAAGGATAAGTACCGTCAACGAATTTGAACAAACCATGGCCTTGAAGATGATGCTGCATCAGGAAAAACCAGGCAGGATAGTTAGCCTCGTCCAATCTGATCGAGATGGTATTGCAAGTTTGAGTCGAATACGCCATGTCGAAAATGTTGCTGAAGTGGTAATTATACACCTTGATTCTAAGAACTGGTATGTTGCTACGGTTTTGATCAAGAAAAATTAGGGGTTTCTGATATGCAGAAGTAACAAGTAGAAGAGGATTGCAGCGGAAGAAAGGAAATCGAACACAGGTCAGGCCGCCATGGCTCTGATACCATGCTGAAAATCTACCATGGGCATGATTTGATAATTGAAGAACAAGAAAGCTAAACTAATCTCTAAAACAAAGAAAAGAAGAGAAAGAAAGTAGTAGTTGATATTTTCTGGTTATTACACAAGAAGAGAAATCAATTAACTTGAGGAAAGGTACTGGAAACGGTGGAGTATATATTTGCAAGCTGTGCAAAACCGACTTGTTCTCCAAACACAAGAATATGGATTGGACCGTCTCAGACGTGAACTGGGCCCATATTGGATTGGGCCTATATAAACTCTTAACATCCCCTCTCAAACTAGTGCTGGCATCCCCAAGCATTAGTTTGCAGCAAAGATATAACTGTGCAATGTCAAAAACCCTTCAGCAAAAGAGCAGCAACTGAACAATCAGTTGTCTCAACCAGGGGGAACGCGTGGTAGTGCCTGACATAGCTTCCCAGAATAAAAAGACCGCCTACAATGCAGTAGATTTTTGTCCGGAATTGAAGAAACAAACTCCTTATGACTGGAACCTGGACTGATCATTAAAGGAGACTGAGGAAGGCTGGATAACTGAGGTGCAGCTGCAACTGGTAAGGCTGGATGATCGAAATAATACTTCAAATATTCATTAGAGTGTATGGTCATGTTTGTGTAATAGGGATATCAGGATATGCAATGGAATAGTTATACTCCCTGCTGTAATACAGTTTTATCTGCTACATTGATCTATCAAATATGACAAAAGTTGGAAAAGAAATAGAAATCAAAATAACTGACATCTATATATTGTCGCATCATAGCCTTTACAGGCTTACAGCAAGGTTATGTGGAGCGAAACTTTGTGGAGGTTCTTTATTACCATCTCTTGCTTCTTCAGCGTCCTTGAGAATTCCAGCCATTTTTCGAGCACCGGCGATCTTTTGTCTAAGCAGGAGATCAGGAGATTCAAGTGCTTCAGCAGCTTGTTGTCTTGCTCGGTTTCGTTTTTCAATGCCAGCATTCTTATAAAGAAAAACGAGGCCAAATAACATAAACCTGAACAAAGGAATCAATAGAAAGAAACAAATAACAGAAAGCTGGAGTCCTACGGCAGCCCATAACTTAGTACTACCGATTTTCATAAGTAACCACTCCTTGGTAAGATACGAAAGGACGTCCCGGAGAACTAAACCAAATAAGACAACCTTTGCGCCCTCAAATAAGCTGATCTTACTGAACTGCCATTTCTTCTCCATGAAGGTTTTATGCTCGACGTCACGCAGTTCCTTATCTTCGGGCTGTAGTGACATAAACTGGTAGAGAACGTTGCCGTATTCATCAATTTCAGGATGACCCTCATATCTTTTAAGAACAGGTAACATGAACTTTTCCTCATTGATTGGGATTTTCCCTGAAGTTTCGAAACCATCAAGATATGGAGCAAGCTCTTCTGCTGATACAACACCACTCTTTGAGGTTATGTATTGCTCAATCAACTTCCATCTGTTCTCTTCATGAGCTCCTTTGTTTGGATTACCGTCACCGAAAACGAATGACCAAATTGAATCAGTAAATTTCATCACGGAGTTCTTATCTCTGGACACTTCCGCCGGGGGAACTAGATCAGATTGGTTTTGCACCACTCGTCTCTTCCAAAGGTCACGTCTTCCACAATTGTTATTGTAGGGGCCAACGCTTGCTCTCATAACGGGTACCAAAACCCTAGATTCTCGAACCTTCAAGCACCTTGGGAAAGCCGGTGTTTGGTTAAGATCAAGGAAGTTCTTGGGAAATTTAGGGTTAGGGGAAACTGAACTTTTGGGAATAAGACGAGGACGAGGCGTTGGTAGAAGTATTGATGAGCAGGTCGCGACCATGGAGGCCATTTGATTCAGGTTTAGAAGTTAAGGCTATGGTATGGAGCACAAGTTCTCTCTTGGGGGGAGAAAGATATATTAGGGTTTAGGCGCTCTCGTTGGTAGAAATACTGAGAAGAACATGCTTGTAAAAAAATAAAAAAATAAAAAATAATAATAATAATATATATATATATTAGTGTTAAAAAATTACGAATCACATAAATAAAATAAGTACTAGTGCTACAACATGTTTTTCTGACCCATAAAGGACCGGGACAGATTCTTTTGATTTCTTGTTTGAATTTCGAACTTGTTAGCCGTATTTGTTTTCCATCTAGCAACTTCAAGTCTTCAAGCTGTAGTATGTAAACTAAACAATATAACTTGGAAGCGCAAATCGAGCCAGAATTGGTTCATTGTTTAAGAGAACTCAGAAAAGGCAGATTTTCGATTTCTACAGCCTCGTCATGGTTAAGATAGTAGATCAAGAGCAAGGTCATGATAATATTCTGAGATCCATTTTGCAATGATCCCAATTTCTTGCTTCCTCACATCTTTAAGCCATTCTGGATCTTCACTAGTTTTGAACCTCAAATCTACATGGTGAGCACCTATTCATTAAGAACCAGCATCACAAATGTGTTAGTGTATATGCATTCTCCTTAAAATGCTTTCATATACTTATATGTAAGTTGATTTGACTTGGAAGTGACTAGCTATGAACCTTCTTTTGCAACAATTGCTACTATGCTCTCGGAAATATTGCTCAGCACCCTGAAAAGATAAACACCAAAAGAATTAATAATTTGGGTAAGATCGAAAGACAGTTTAGGGCTTTAGGTTGTAAACCTAAAGAAAAGAGATTGATCATTACCCTCCACCACTCCAAGGGTCTCTTAAACCATTAAAGAAGATAATGTTGCTCCCATATCTTCTCAAAACCCTTTTGATATCCTGCCAATTCAGACAATTTAGACAGTACGTCCAACATTGAGCCTAGCTTGAAACCCAAGTTACTAATGGTTCCACAAAATTCTTTACTTAGTACAATAAGTATCCAAGTAAATAATATACGTAAACGTACACAATAATTGTCTCGTATAAGAATGCTTCGATCTTATTTCAATCTCAAGAACAAAGAAACTAACAAACAAAGTCTCCTAATTTAAGTTTTATGAAGATATGAAAATGACGATGAGAAGGTACTCACATGGCCGCCAAACTCGGTGGTGATCCAATTAGGCCTAGGTTCGACGCCATAAGCCCCTTCGCAATAAGAGACTCGACCTTGGTATTGCCACTCAGAAGGTGGGAATATGCTCTCTTCGTTGTTACCACTTGTTGGCATTATCATCTCTGTACACGCCTTCAGCTCGTACCCAATAATTCATAAGTCTAAAATGATCGATGATCGAGCATTATGTACAAGTCGTCGTCATCCCCTCGGTCTAGTTTCTAAAGAACATGCATGTCAATCCAATGTAAATCACAACTACCAAATCGACGATCATTTTAAAGCTCGTCATGAGAATGAGAATATGTTTTCCAGAATTAAGAAAAATGAGGAATTCCCTACCTGCCATTGCCATCCTCCAAGGTCGTGAGGATCTGAGTTATCATTAGGATCGAAACATGTAGCGGTTCCAGTGTAATTATAGTATACAGTAGCTGCACCAAATAACTTAGCAAATGTATCATTTCCTGTCGCTGGATCACCTATTGCCTTACACATCTGCACCATGAATACAATCACATTTTATTTCATCTTCTATACTAAAACAATAGAATTTTATGGATCTCAATGGAAAAAACGAAAAAAACAATTTTTTTTTGTCTGTCTGTTTATTTTAACCTGTTTCACTGGATATGCTGGCATGGGACTTAAGAAGTTTGAGGGAGTAGGATAATCTGTCATTGCTGTGTAAATGTAAGCGGTTCCAAGCCAACCTTCAAGATCATACCCTGTAAAATGATTCCTGTAATAATATTGAAATGAATATATTCATAGTAAATATTTTGAAAAATTATTATAATTTTAGATATAAGCACAACATGATGAACTGTGATCATACTTGCATATTCTGAACGATTTCCGGAGTAACTCAATCCCTCCAGGTTGGTTTGCGGTGTCTTCGATCTGTTGCCACGAGCCTTTGATCACTTTGTAACAACTCTCACTCTCACTCTAGTTGAGCCATCACGTTCAACAATCAATTAAAACATAAATATTTACTTCTCAACCATAAGCACTCAATAACATCGTTTTCTATGAGTATTTGCATGTGCATGCATTATCACATTATTGGACCAGACCATAATGTAGTATATGGTATATAGTATATGGTATGATTTTAATGTCGTTTAGCTAGCGTGGATAAGCATTGAGAGAGAGAGAGAGTACCCGAAAGTCTTTGGTCACTATATTGTTGAAGCTATACGGAGATGTAATATTCTCAAAATTGAGGATTGGAGAAGATGATGCCAAAGCTCCGATTGCTACATGGGGATACTTCAACCTAAACCATGCTGCTAGCACTGCATAAAATGTAGAAATTATTATAAGACCAACTCCCAAACCAGCTGTTCAGGTCAAATGATCAAGACTAATATTCATAATTAATAATAACATATATCATACTTCCTCCATAGGAACCTCCAAAGACCACTACAGGTGAGTCCGTTGCTGTCAAGTTCTTTTTCAAATCAATAATTAAGGAAGCATAATCTGCCAAGGCTTGTGTGGAGCTTAGATATCCAAGAGTGGTTGCATTGCTATAAGCCACATCTTTCTTGCCGCCAAAAGGTAGAGACTTTCCATAGAACCTATGCTGCAATTTAATTGGTGTTCTACATGAATAATATTATCAGATAGTCCATTTTCTTGTTAGATGATATTGAATTTACAATCCAATAGCACATTTAGCAGATTCTCTATTTTAACTTTTAGTTATTTTAGAGTCTTTATTTTAACTTTTAGTTATTTTATAGTGTACGTGTTTAGTTTTTTTTTTTTTCAGAGCTCCAGCAGACTAGTCAAAGTGTAGATATTATGAATTTTAGTTATCTCGCTAGCTAAATATAGAGAGCGAGATGAATAAATAAGGCTAGCTATAATTTAATACATTTATTGTAAGATATTTTACGTGACATATAAGTATATTTAAACTATTTAATATTTATTTAAAGAATAATATTGATGTAATGCTAACTAAAATAGAGATCATTGATGCAGTCACATTTTTAAAGTGGCTAATTAAAATGACATTTTAGTTAATTTGACTAAAATTTAACTCAAAAATAACTAGCATTGCTAAAGATGTTCTAATAACGTAATATATATTACTATATACCGGAATGTTGTTTAAGTATTTATTCATCCCTTAATTCGCATAATCAAGGAAAACAGTATTCATACGAAACTATAGCTACCAAATCTGAAACTGAACTTACCTCGATGAAAATGATGAGGGCTTTAAAATGGGGAGCTGTCTCATACAGAAAACCAGTGTTCTGCGCAAACCATTCTATGTTCCCTTCATTACCAGTGTAGACAAAGATCGGAGCATTGCTGATCTTGGCGCCTCCCCAGAACGTATCATTTATCAAATACCTCTGCTGGAAAGTGTCATAGCTTTTGGGATAGTAATTGAAATGATCAAGGATTTGGGTGAAGTATTTGGTTCTGTAAAGTTGGTTTTGACGAGCAGCAAGTGATACCTTTTCTTCTGGGGGTATCAGTGAAGATGGGAATCTAGGAGGTGGAGATATGGAATAGTAGACCGGAAGAGAATGAAGCAAACAAAAGAAAGAGAACCAGAAAAGAAATGGGGAACCAGACTCTGCCATCTTCTTGTTCACGTTTTTGGGGTTTCTCTGGTTTTGCAGAGAGACTTTGAAGTGTGGAGAATGGAGAAGCCTTGGTAAATCCGAGAGGAAGAAAGAGAGAATCTGGGATATTTCCAAAGTCTATGATCGAGTTGCAGAATAGGCCAAAGGAGCGTGGCTGTCATGGATAAAAAGTCGATTATCATGGTTGGACAAATTTGACTATTCTTGACTTCTTGTGCCGGAAACCAGAGTCCAAAAGATTAGAAGGAAATTTATTAGCCCAATGAAGGTGATGTCTGAAATACACCGGCTACGATTTACACCCGAGCAAGATATGTATGCACGTATAAATTAGTGAGATGAGTTTACCTGCTGTGGTTATAGTCATTGGTAATAAGTTTTTTAATTTCTGGGATTTGGGTTGTTGTGGAGGGGTTGGGGCTGTTGGATACCTAAATGAGGTGATACTGGTGCAAGTTCTCTGATTCTTGATATTTCATAATGTAGTTAGATAACTACCATGCCTAATAGTTAGATGAATACTGTCAGGAAATTAGACGTTCAAGTTGTGACTGTGAGACTCGTTTATGATGGTAGTGTCCCTTAACAATTTGGGTATTCAAAGTAATTGGGAGGTAGCCAAACTGAATTGGGTGTCCAATTTGGATCTGAGCTCAACACTATAGACTAATCTGGCGGGCTCAATTTTAGGCTAGAAACTCCATACACTAACATGAAGCCACACTAACATGGGATCACGGATCACCCCAATAAGAGTTTGGATCGAGTATAACAGAGAATCAGAGATACACATAAATAGTAATTAGCACTTGACAATATTAGTCTTAAAATACAGAGATGGCATCGCTAGCTCCATAAGAGATTAAACTTAACGAAAAGCAAACCCATGATTAATCTTCAAACATCACATGAAACATTACACTACCATAAGTTTTCTTAGCAAGCAGAAATATAAGTAACCCGATATGTTTCTTCAAAATGAGAGACCCATAATCATCGGTCTTACCTCTACAGCAATTTTCTCAAATAAGAACGGAAGGCGTGAACACGCATGCACCAAATTAGGGTTTCTATGATCCCAGTTAGGTAATCACGATCACGAGTAATGATATATCGTGAGGCCCGTAATTTCTCAAGCAAACTTACTAGAGCTGTAAGAATACCTAGACCAAAGCAAAATTCGGGTTCCGACGACACTGGTCTTGTAGCACAACGAAATATCACAAACATTCTCGAACCTCAACAGAAAAGCTTCTAGAGAAAACCACTGTTTGGAAGGGACGAAATGTTTTGGGAGGAGAGATAGGGAGATTAAGTGATGAGCCTTTAAAAGTAAGACGAGGTCAAAGTGTTGGTGGAAGACTCAAGCAGGTCGTGACCGCGGACGTCATAGATTCACTACCAGAATAGGCACTTTAGCCGACGAAAAATTTTCGTCGGCCTGTTAAAAAAATTCGTCGGCTAAGACCTTAGCCGACGAGCCTTCGTCGGCTATAGTGTCGTCGGGAAAAGGTCGTCTGTAATGACTTTAGCCGACGAAATTTTTTTTTTCGTCGGCTATAGTCCCATTTTAGCCGACGAAATATTCGTCGGCTAAAGTGCGTAATAAATAATTAAAAATAACTATAGCCGACGAAATATAAAATATTTCGTCGGCTAAACCTTATAAAAAAAAATTAAAAAATAACTATAGCCGACGAAATATTAGGTTATTCGTCGGCTAAACCTTATTAAAAAATTCAAAAATAACTATAGCCGACGAAATATTAGGTTATTCGTCGGCTAAACCTTATAAAAAAATTTAAAAATAACTATAGCCGACGAAATATTAGGTTATTTCGTCGGTTAAACCTTATTAAAAAAATTTAAAAATACTATAGCCGACGAATATTGTGTTTGAATATCGTCGGCTAAAGTTTCTGGGTTTTGAAAAAAAAAACTGCAGAAACATTTTTTGGCGGAGGTTGGTCATGTGAGCCACCCAAATGCAAATGGCGGATGTTGGTCATGTGAGCCACCGAAACCGGCAACACGCCGGTGAGGTTGTTGTTGTAGAGGTCGAGAATACGGAGGTTAGTGAGGTTGGAGAGCTCCGGCGGGAACGTGCGGTTGAAGACGTTGTTGGAGAGGTTGAGGAGGCGGAGAGGAGGGCGCGGTAGGTGGCCATTGGGCGCGTGGGGGTGGAGAGTAGACGGTGTGGTGAGGAGAGAGAGTGGTGGAGGTGGAGGAGGAGAAGGAGGAGGAAGAGGAGGAAGAGGAGGAGGGGACACAATATGTCTAGTGTTGGGTTTATTTGTGGTGGTTGTGTGGAGGAGGAGGAGGAGGAGGAGGAGGAGGAGGAAGAGGAAGAGGAGGAGGGGCTGCAATATGTCTAGTGTTGGGTTTATTTGCGGCTATATAAAGAACTTTAGCCGACGAAATTCTTTATTTTCGTCGGCTAAACTCTTTGGTTGACCGCCAAAAAATTTTGGTTGAAAATTTTGAAAATTTTTCGACTTTAGCCGACGAATTTTCATAATTTCGTCGGCTAAAGTCCTTTGAAAATTTTGGTTGCCCGCCAAAAAAATTTGCTTGAAAATTTCGAAAAATTTTCGACTTTAGCCGACGAATACGTTAGGGTATTCGTCGGCTATAGTGTGTAATTAAAAAATTAAAAAATAACTATAGCCGACGAAATATTAGGTTATTCGTCGGCAAAAACAATCTTAGCCGACGACTTTTCATATATTTTCATCGGCTAAAGTCTATAAATTCACGAAAACACTCATATCTCCCCCTATATTACGTAGTTTGGTCAAATCTTCCACACGAAAAACTCTCACGTAGATGAGACGCAACCACCTATATAAAAATTTTGAAACATTTACCTTCCGACGATAGGGCTCCCCATAAGAAATAATAACGGTAAATAGGGTTGACCGCTACTATCGGCTCCGAGACTTTACTCGATTTACGTGATTTTTGAACTATAGCCGTATTTCACCATTCTGAACACATCTTATTTCACGATATTTTTAATAATTTTGCTTCCTATGTAGAGTTGGTTCACAAAGTTGTATAACCGACTAAACAAGTTATACAACATTAGTAGACACGTTGTGATTCCGATGACTAAAATTCACAAACCAAAATTCGACCATCAGATATGATCATTATGAAGAAATACGTCTATGGTAAAAAATTCAACTGGATCTGACAACGTTAAGGGCTCAATCGAAACGGTCAACCATAATCCATCGTCACTTATCACACGAAAACGCTCAGGTCAGTCCGCTATATTACGTAGTTCGGTCAAACCTTCCACATAAAAAACTCTTACGTAGATGAGACGCAACTGCCCATATAAAAATTTTGAGACATTTACCTTCCGACGATAGGGCTCCCCATAAACCCGAATAACGGTAAATAGTAGACACGTTGTGATTCCGATGACTAAAATTCACAAACCAAAATTCAACCGTCAGATATGATCATTATGACGAAATATGTCTATGGTAAAAAATTCAACTGGATCCGACAACGTTAAGGGCTCGATCGAAACGGTCAACTATAATCAAAAATAAGAAAACTGCATTTTGAAGCCCTAAACAGACTCGGATAGTCAAAAAAGCCTATAGGCCATGGCATAGCAATGAGTTTGACTCGTAGGGCCGTTACGCTTCCGGAAAGGTATCACAATAGTCAATCGGACACCAAAAACCAAATCTGCAGCATAGTGAATAATAAGGGTAAGTCAACTATCGGCACCGAGACTTTACCGGAATACCGTCATTTTTCAATTGTAGACGTATTTCACCATTCTGGTCATATTTTATTTCACGACTTTTTTGCATTTAAAGGTTCTACATATAATTTTTTTTTCCAGATGAGTTGTTGTCCAAATCTGTAAATATAAAACACTTTAGCCGACGAAATTATATTTTTCGTTGGCTAAACTTTTAAAAATTTCGTCGGCTAAACTCTTAAAATTTCGTCGGCTAAACTTTTGAAAATTTCGTCGGCTAAACTTTTGAAAATTTCGTCGGCTAAAGTTCACAGACTATAGCCGACGAAAAAAATTATTCAGTCGACGAAATATTAATTTCGTCGGCTAAAGTCCACTTTAGCCGACGAAAATTTTTAATTAGCCGACGAAGGACAATTTCGTCGGCTAAATCCCACTTTAGCCGACGAAAAAAAAATTCGTCGGCCTGGTTTTTTTTTCTTCGTCGGCTAAAGCCTTTCTTCTGGTAGTGATTGATTTGTATTCAGAACCGGCGTTTTTAACATTGGCTTTAGGGTTAGGATTGATATACACACATATAAATACATAGCAATCTGGGGTAAATTAAAGTTAAATTTTTACTTTTTTTTGGTTTTTTTCAATAAATGCCTAAAGGGCCTAAGTGAGAGGCTCAACCCCACGTCGGGTTCTATTTATTTTATTTATAGATAATGTTCATTCACTCCATTACTCATTCTATATATTATATTAAAATTTGATTTTCTTTGATAAACCTTTAGGTTATTTCCGTTAATTAACCAAAAGAAAATTCGCTTAATTTTTATAATAATTCTGATTTTGAGTTTTAGACTTCTTTTTTTTAACTTGAAGACAATTTTGTCATTAGAATCAAGTACAGAGTACAAAACAAATCAATTTGTTGCCATGCGTACATAGGACAAATAAGATCATCTGATTTCGTATAAGAGTTGTATCCTCATTACAAATTGAGGCTAGGAGCCTCTAATATAATATCAAATAGGTCATAGGCGTAAGTTTTATTTGTCTTTTTTTTTTTTCTGAAAAGTGATCTCTTTTGTTGAAGCACCTAAACCATAATATACTTTCTGTTCAAGAAGAATAGGGACACGTACACCTATGTACCTCTTTAGAGGGTTGATAAAACTACTCAAGTGTACCAGAATAGCAGATGATTTTTCATTAAAAATCCCCTAGCCGCTTCCTTCTAAGACACCTAAAATTCCCTAATCCAATTTTGAGCAGAATAAGCGAGCTACAATGTTACAACCAGTGGTACTGACTCTTCTACTTGCTCCATATTATATAAACTTGATTGAATGATATAAACATTTTACTCAAAATGAACAAAAGAAAATATTATAACAAAGATCTTGAGCAGATTAGAAAACACCTTAATTTATTAAATATAAGGCACAAAGAAGTTTGAGTTTGCTTAAAAACGATGGAAAAACAATACTAAAAACGAATGAAAACAAACTTTCAAGTTCCGTCTTTGATATTGTGGCACAACGATAGATGACAAAGGCAGAAAATAGCAGACAGTAGAAAAGACTCAGGACCAAAAAAGCAGCTACCCATTTGAAGCACGGCCACAAAAAAGACTCGGGACCAAAAAAGCAGTCATACAACGCGCTGAGGACCTCTCCTCTGAACCCTTGAAGTTCAAGCTCTCGAATACGTTGCTGTGTGGCTAGAATGTCACTGTACTTATTGAGAAGCCTTGCAAGATGAGGAGCATACTCTTCAGGAAGATGATCATTAGCACCATCACTATAGGGCATATACTGCAAAATCGACTTGCATCTTTCTTCTGAAATTCCTTTATTCGGATCACCATCCACAGATAAGAATGATAAAACAGAGACTAGGATTTTCATGACCTTGTACAACTTCTCATCAGAAATATTTTCATGACCCTGATTTTCATTCTCGCTTTGTATTGCTTGTTGCCTCCAATACTTATACAACGATCTTCTTCCTCCACCAAGGTAACTCATTGTTCTTCAAAGCGCAGCCGCCGAGGCTTCTCGCGACGGGAACTAAAACCCTAGGTTCTCGAACCTTAGCAGAAAAGCTTCTAGGGAAAACCGGTGTTTGGAAATGACGATATATTTTGGGAGGAGCGATAGGGAGATTAAGTGATGAGCCTTTGAAAGTGAGAGGACTCGAGGAGCTGGTCGAGGTGTTGGTGGAAGAGTCAAGCATGTCATAACCACGGACGCCATAGATTGATTTGTATTCCAAACTTTTATATCGGCTAGGGTTAGGATCGATACACAGATAAATATATAGCAATCTTATATAAAGTTATTTCAGTTAATTAAGCATAAAAAAGGTTTCCACCCCCCCCCCCCCCCCCCCTATTTCTTGAAATTTAGCTGATTTTGAGTTTTGGTCTTTTGGACTTCTGAATTTAATCAACTTTTGGCCCAATTTGGTATTGATTATTGATGCACCCGCATTTCTAAAGTGGCTATAGCTAAAATGACATTTTAGTTAATTTGACTAAAATTTAATTTAAAAATGACTAGCATTGTTAAAGATGCTCTTAGCGCATCTCTCACCGTAAGCCAAATTTTAAGCCAAATTTAGCTTACAAAACAAGAATATTCTATAGAATATGTTTTTAGTTTACCAAATTCTTTCACCATAAGCTAAATCCTTAGCCAAATTAATAGTATTTTAGCCTAAAGAAGCACTCCCACCGCAAGCTAAATCTTTAGGTAAAACCATTTTTTTTTTGTCGTTTATTTATTTAATTCAATCATTAATCATGAAAAAAATTTATATAAAATTATATATATTCGATATGGGCTCATATGAAAGATCTTGTTGAGATCGTCGCGGTATAAAATTTTGTTAGTAACGAATTTTCAATTTAGATGCTAGTGAAATTAGTAGAACAAAATATAAAGTTTGAATAAAATAATACTTAGTTTTAGCCTAAGCTGCATGGAATCGGGTGCGGGTACGCGGAAGCGAAGCGTTAGGAAGCGCGGAAGCGTTTTTTTTCAAAAAAAATTGGAAGCGGATGCGTTTTAGAAGCGTCGGAATAAAATAATAATATATATATTATAATTATATATTAAAAATAAATAAATATGACAACACTTTTCCTGAAAAAAAAAATACCATAGCAAAACCAGAAGATCCCCAATTTTGGGCGCAGAGAAACTAGATGGATATGGCCACTTGGAATGTGACTATACCACCAAGCTTTCAGGACAGTGGAGGAGTCACCAGGAAGTTTCCACTTTCCAGCTCTTCTCTTGCGCAATATCTCCTCCCTTATGTCTACAATTTTCTCCCTGTAACCCTGTGAATTAAATTTGTTTAGAATGGTAATGGACAAACTGTGCCAAGCAATACAATGATCAAAAACTGTGCCACGAATGTAAATAGACACACAAATGTTCACAAATGTAAATAAACACAATGAGAATATCAATGTTCACAAATCCAGTTCTGTTTCAAACAATTAAAAGCATGTGTAGAGGATCAACTCTCTCATAAGCAAACTGATCAAACTCTCATAAGCAAATCGAATTAATTCAGAGCAAGACTAAACAGTATACTTGAACCACAATATTCAGTTCTATACTAATATTAAGCTACTAGAAATTATTCAAATAACAAAACCCATCAGAACTTGCATATTGAAGGAAAGTACTTGAATTCAAACTGGTCAATACTTACAAAACTCAGAGCCGCACATACGAAATGGATTTGGCTTCCACAAACTTATTTTTTTTAGGGCAAAAATCTTTAACCACACACATTTGCATCATCTAAAACACAGAGCCCAACTCTAACCCAAGCCTCCCACCCCAAATTCTTCACCCATATTCAAAAATTTCAAAGCTTTAATCGAATTTGGGGAAACCTAAAAGTCTAAAACATCCCAATTGCAGAGAGAGAGAGAGAGGAAGAGAGAGAGAGAGAGAGAGAGAGAGAGAGAGTAGGGATTAGGGAAACACGAACCTGGGGTCTCTTATGACGGGAAGTCGAGTTTGAGTTGTGAACTTGTGATGCGAAGTTGTGAAGTTGCGAAGTGGGAGTGACAGAGCAGCCGATGAGTGAGTGGGAATTTTGTGCAATTCATTGGAATAGACAAATTTGCCCACGCTTCCGATAGTCATCGTGGCGCTTCCGATATAGGAAGCTCCGCTTCCGTCGCGCTTCCAAAATCTCCTTTTCCCGGAATCGCGCTTCCCCCACGCTTCCGCTTCGCTTCCGCTTCGGAAGCGCGAATCGTGAGGAAAATGGCGCTTCCGTGCTTCCTAGGTTTTAGCCTATCAATTCCATAAGCTAAATTTGGCTTACAAAATAGCTCAAGCTAAATTTTCTAGTTTGAGAATTGTAATTTGGCTTATGATGGGAGTAACTATATGCTAAATTTGGTTTTTTAGCCTATGGTGGGAGATGGTCTTAAAGAACACATTTTATTGAATATATAATAGCCCAAAATACCATTTGCAATTAAACATAGATTGAGAATATAATGTTCCACACTCCCACGTACATCTGCAAACAAAGTCAGCAGTATTGCCTTCTCTACATTTGTGATGGAGAAAAGTTTGGAATTGGTAATTTCCCAAATTTACTTAGAAAAGATGTATCAATACCAAAACGGCCAACAAAGTAACGAAAATTGGCAAAATTGCTTTATTACCTATCCCATTAGGAGCCGCAGAGGTTCTTCATTTTGTGCGCTTAGCGATGTTGATACCTGTTCCTACTTCACCGCAGCTACCATGATCATCATTGGAATAAAAATCTTTAGTTGGGTCGCTAGCATCACTAATCTGACGCTATTTAACGGCAACAAATCTTTCAGTACAATGGGATCGATCGGCAGCCAATTTTTCACTATATCGAAATTGATGAACGGAAACAAATCTTTCACTACAGTACTGGGATAGATCGGCAGCCATTTTTTCACTATATCGGGACTGATGAACGGCAACAATTTTTTCACCACACTGGGATTGAAGGGCGGTGGAGATGGGGGTGGGTCTGGTCTTCTAAACAAACATTTCCAAATAAGATAGAACGGGAAGAATAAAATACCGAGAACTGAGAGAACCACACCGACGACACAAAGTAGCAATATAATCTCAAACCACGGCATCTGCCAAGTCCAATTGCAGCTGAAAATGTTTCCAACAAAGTCGGAGATGCTACGGATGCAGCTACGAAACCAGCTGAGGATCTTTTTCATTACAGAGATAATTCTAAAGAGCCTCCGGAAACCAATCTCCATTGAACGTTCCTCTTGTTCTTGAACATCAGTATGCCACTCCTTAAGAACCCTAGCAAGATAACGATAATACTCTTTTTCCGGAAGAGTTGCACCATTGTTATACGACATGTACTGCAAAACCAATTCACGTCTCCTTTCTTCAACTGCTTTGTTTTGATCACCATCAGCGGATCCAAATAACATAATCGAGGCGAGTGGTTTCAGGATCGTAGGTAACTTGTTGTAAGATACCAGAATCTCACCGTCATTCTTGCCATGCACTCCTTTTCTTTCACGTTGCTTCAATTCTGAAGGGGACTCATTGTCTTTCCCGGAGCCGCCGCTGCGGGGGATTGGTCTCACGCCGGTCACGAAAACCCTAGATCGTCGAAACTTCCGAGGGAATAGAGGGAAGGTTTGAGGAGAAGGATTAGAGAAGTTGAAACGAGGAAGAGGCGTTGGTGGAAGAGTGAAGGAGATGGCCGTCGTTGACGCCATTGATGGGATTCTATTCAAAAGTGGCGTTTATGCGTTTGGTTCAGGGTTAGGGTTGACAGGGTATATGGAACACTATATCTGCCGTAAAGAAAGACTATGTTACGGGGTTTTGGTATTTTATTTCATTAAATTTAGATTTGGAAAAAAATGCAAGGAGGCCCAAATTCAATAATATTATGATCCGAAGATATTGATACAGAAAAACGGTATCAAAGCCCAAGTCGGCAAGTTCCATATTATGATTCTGTTGTTCTTTTTACCTATGCAATTACACCCAAAAGCTTTCTATACACATTCTTTAGATATCACTTACATGAATATGCATATGTTAATCAATCACACAATTGCTTCAAGTTAAGAAATGTCCTCATGGCAATGATAGCATATTAAAGAGGAACCATATATGCAATTGCTTTAAATTAATAATCGTTAACCAAGTTGAATGTTGCAGTGATAGCAAAAACTACATATGTGAATTTTAACTATCGACTAATTCCTAAACAAGATGATGATCGAAGATATGAAGATAACCTTACTGGTTTTCAGAACTCCTTCCACACTAAAGTGTGGCGTTGCAGCTTTATTCTTAGTTGCTCACTGGGGGATTGAAGCGCCAGAGCAGCATGCTGTCTTGCTCGGTTTCTTCGATAAACACCAAAATTTTTCATGACCGGATAAAACAAGCAAACCATGAAATAGAAGCTACCCCCTTCCAAAAGAAGAAGCAACAGAACGGCAGCAATCGGAAGCAATGGTATCACGGTAGTAAAAAACTTGACAAAACCAGCAGGCGACTCGCTTTCAACAGCAATATATGCCCATCCCCCAACTAGTCCAAAACCTACAATATGCACCAATATCCAGCAAAGATCTCTTAAACTCGTCAATTCCCCCTTCTTCTCCTCCAAAAACTTACCATCAGGAACTCTTCTTCCATTCGACAAAAAAAATAAACTTTTTCCTCCACCAATAGCCCCTTTTAGGGATTCAAAGTGGTAGAGAACATGACCAGATTGATCATCCATCACAGGACGGCCTTGGAATTTTACAAGAACAGGAAACATGTATGCTTCCTCATGGATCCCCTTTCCTTGTAGAGGATCAAGAAACGGGGCAAGATGTTCGGCTACAACTACACCACCTTTGGAGATGATACGATCCTTGATCAGCTTCCATCTCTCTTCTTCGATCTCGCTATTTGGATCTTTGAAAAAACCCGCAAGGCTCCGATCTCTATGAATATTCTCTTCACCTCTGTTTTGTGAACTCGTCATATCGATCGTACTTGTTTTCTGCTATAGCGTCAATGGAATCTTGATATATATATGGTTGTTAGGGTTTAGGGTTGTAGAAAACTCTGTATGGGTAACACCTTTTATATATAGAGCATCATGAATGGGAGGTAAATTGCTTCCTAAGTGGGTGTAGGTAAATTGATTCCCTTCCTAACGGATGCAGGTAAATACATGTGCTTTTAGTTCTGTTTCTTATACATATAGACTGAATATTATCTAATTACTTATTCTGCAAGTAAAGTAGCGAAGAAACATTGACAAGTGCACAAATGGGACTTATGGAAAAATTTGAGACAAGGAGGAGTTCATGCAGCTTTGAATGGGACTAATGTAAAAAATTGAGACAAGAATAGGGATAGACAACTGGTGAGAGGAACTTGGGTACGGTTCAAGTTGTGATTGTTGCTGAAGTATAATTAACAAAGACGTGAAGACCTCCTCTTAACCTTCAGATTAGAGGAAACTGGGCTTTTGCGGGCTAGGTGGTTCCTAGTTGTACACTTGCATTGGGCTTAGACAGGTTGATTGGTCCACCTTTAACAAAAGGTATGGAGAATTGGGTTTATGCGGGCTAAGTGGAGCGTTCGGCCGACTAGGCGGAATCCAGTTTGACTGGGCCTAGGCAGGTTGGTTGGTCCACTTTTAAATAAAGAAATAAACCTAAATGGCTCCTGGCGCGGGTAGCCAGAATCTTAAGAGAATCGAGATCTTCGACAGTAACTAGGTCACCTTTCGAGGTTATGTTAGGATCAGAATCCATAACTCTAAAAGGAAACATATAAATTAGAGGAAATCTAAAGATAATCTAAACATAGAGACTACAGACTTATAAAGATGAGTTTTATACTATAATCAAGAAGAATAATTATTTACTTACATGGACCGAATAAGCTCTTACGGTTCTTACTATAACATGAGCTAAACTCATTACATAATACAAGGAAGAAACATACACATTAGACATAAAGCAGAGATTATGCGATCATTCATCATTAAAGCGACGAACCATAAAAGCTTTGATATGATTGAATTACAAGAAAGGAACCATATATGCAATTGCTTTACATTAAGAAACGTTAACCAAGTTGAATAATGTACTCTCATTGCAATGATGGAAAACACTATGTGTGAAGTTGTGAACTTTAACTATCGATTAATTCCTAAAAAAGATGATGATCGAAGATATGAAGATAGCAATACTGGTTTTCAGAACTCCATCCACACTAAGCGTGGCGTTGCAGCTTTGTTCGTAGTTGTTCATTCGGGGACTGAAGCTTCAGAGCAGCCTGCCGTCTTGCTTGGTTTCTTTTACTGACACCAACATTTTTCATAATCGGATAAAAGAAGCAAAACATGAACTGGAAAATTCCCACTGCCACCCAAAAAGTCAAGACAAAGTGAAGAATCGAAATTACTGGAACATCGGCGATCAAATACTTGACAAAACCAGAAGGTGACTCACTGTGAAGAGCCTTATATACCCATCTCTCAGATAGTCCAAAAACTACAATTTGCACCAATGTCAAGCAAAGATCTTTCAAATCCTACAAGTCCCACTTCTTCTCCTCCAAAAACTTACCATCAGGAACTCTTCCTCCATTCGACCAAGTAAAGAAAGCTCTTCCTTCACCACTAGCCCCATTCAGGGATTCAAAGTGGTAGAGAACATGACCAGATTGATCATCCATCACAGGACGGCCTTGGAATTTGATAAGAACAGGAAACATGTATGCTTCCTCATGCAACACCTTTTTTTGTAGAGGATCAAGAAACGGAGCAAGATGTTCGGCTACAACTACACCATTCTTTGAGATTATGCGATCCTTGATCAGCTTCCATCTCTCTTCTTCGATCTCGCTATTTGGATCTTTCAATCCGTATCCCCTTGCCAAATTCTCCACATGGTTCTGACCTTTGCCTGCACCATCTCTAGGAATATTATTCTCTACATCTCTGTCTTGTGAATTCGCCATCGATCGTGCTTCTTCTCTGAGATAACGTTATTGTAATCTTGAATTTGGGGGTAGAAAACTCTGTATGTGTAACACCTTTTATAGGCATCATGAAAACTTCTAATCCTGATGGTCTTGTTATTCAAGTTCCTTATACAATACTAGTTGTGTTTTTAGTTTATGTAGGTGATCATGCGATTCATGTTCCTTATACAATACTAATTGTGGTTTTAGTTCTGTTCCTTATACAATACATATATAATTACTAAATATTATCTAATTACTTATTCTGCAAGTAAAGTAGCCAAGAAACATCGACAAGTCACAAGTGCACAACTCTTTGAAAGTGAGACAAGGAGTTCATGCAGCTTCGAATAGGACTAATGGAGAAAACGGAGCACAAGAATAGACTACTGGTGACAGTAGTGAGAGCAAGTTCAGAGTACACCATTACCAATTTTTGGAAGTTACTTCGTTTGTAGGGATATAGCTTATGATTACTTGATCCTATAGTCTTCTTTTATATGATCCTTAATGATGCCAGGTGACTCAATATAGGATGATGATTATGTGCTTTTCAAAATGCTAAAGTGACTTTCTGCGAGGACAAAAAACTCATTTTACTAACATGGAAATAGTAAGAAAGAAGGATCTACACGAATTTTTCGGTTCACAACATGTATCCTGCTTAGCTTATTGTGGCACCAGACTAGTTGATCAGATGTTATGCTTGACATGTTTAAAACCCTCGACACTAATCTGATGTCAACTTGACAAAAGAAGTAGAGGTGTTCTGGACTCTCTTCTTCCTCTTCTTCTTCGTGTTGCTTTTTGAATCTCTTTAGTATGCAGTTCTCACTCCTCAACAGTTCTTTGAGCTTCCTCTCTTTCTGCATTTCAAAATAAAGTAAGTTATTTTCATGGTTAAAGAAGTTAACAGTGATCAAAGTATAAATAATGGTAGTATAACTAACCTTTTGAAGATCTGCTTGAACTTCGGCTAATAGCTTTGGATCCAAGGAGTCTTCAAGTTCCAACTTTGATCTTTTTCGACAAGCATCCGTTGTGTTAGCCGATTTATCAGCTCGTATGAATCGCCATATGGTCCTGATTGATTCCTGCAATATCTCTACTAGAAGATCACTTCCAATTGCATCATCCATGTCTTTCTCTCTTCTCTTTGCTTTCTTTTTTATCTTCAAACTGTCCTCTGCATTGCAACATACAGAGGTTGTGTTAGTATGTCCAAGTCAGTCAGTAATATGCCTAAAGAAACACACAATTGAATTTTGATTTCTCACCCCTAATCACTGGAATTTGCATAAGATTCCGCATAACACATCGATTTTTGACATAATTTTCAACCCTTGGCCCTTGAAAGCGTTCATTCTCCACAAATCGTTGCATGAGCACTTGAAACTGTTGGAATTCCTCGGCAACTTCATTATACGAACGTAATCCATATTCATCGTATTCCCAAATCTCCAATGCCTTCTCGTATTGCCATTGAAGGAATTCCCAAGAAAGGCACAATTGTCCAACATAAACCACTTCCAATTCACTATGCAATTCTCTAATGAACTTAACCATTGGGTCAGAATCAGAATTTTTCTTCGGTTTGCATAGCCCAAAGTTCTGCAAAAGAAATGATTTGATTGCTGGAGTTGAGGATTTGCAGCTTGAAAAGGTTTCTAATGTGTCCTTGGACTGCAAAAATCCTAAACATGAGAATCAAAAAGATCAATAAGACCACAAATGCAGACCAGAAGTATATGATCAGGTGACAGTAACTTCAGTTGAGTGATTGGACAGTAACTTTTCATGCAAATGAATTTCTGCAATTTGTCTTTATAATAGAAACCAACAACATGCTAAGCTCATAAAACTGGTGGAGCACTAAAGCAATTCCATGATTTGGTGGAGCTAAGATCAGCATGCTGAAACAGTTTTATACATTATGAGCACTGCTAATGGATATAAAGCTTTAACTTTTAAGAGCCTACCATATATTAAGGGTAATGGTGAGGCTCTAGGTACTGTGTGCATATCCCACTAGAATGTAAGTGGTACTTTTGACAATATTTTAACGGTGACAAATGCAAAGGAGCCTTTTTTCTTTTTTTTTTCCCAAGTGCTGACAATTGAGAACCATGAAAGGTATGTCCTAATTAGTTCATGTATAGGTACTTTAAAAGTTTAAATGTAATAATCACTCTTAATGCTTGGGACCTAACCAGGATCATGCTTATTCTGTGATCAACCAAACAGATTTGGTGGGTCATAACTTGATAAAATCACCTAAGGTAGGTTGAGTTAGTCATGTTAATGAAATGAATGGATTAGAACAGCTAGAACATGAACTATTTTGGGTTCTGGCAACAAACCTGAAATCGAAAAACTGGGGAAGAAAGCACAAGGGCAATGTTTTGAGTTTTCGAATAAACCTCAAAGAAATGACAGGCAGTTGAAGGAAATTAAGAAGACTGATAAGAAGTGATAACTGACCTATTGCATATAACTTCTGATAGCTCAATATGTCGAATTTTCGCATTCGTTCTCTGTAGCTCTTGTAGAACTTGTGAAGCACACTCATTCTGTCTCCATGGTGGTATTTTTCATCAATTTTCCATGGCTTCAAATCCTCCATATTTGGAGACTCGGATTCTTCAAGGATAGTAGGCAGACCAGAACCTCTGACTTTCTTGAGCTCCATTTTCAACTGTTCTATCAATTCTTGATGTTCCCACAATGTTTCTAATGTGTTTGGATCCCCAGAATCATTAGCTGCCAACTCTTGACCACTGACCTTTTCAGAATTTTCTAAACCCTCATTTGGTTTTTCATCTTTCGCAGTAAAGCCTTCAGGGATGGACTCTTTTGGGTTATGTTGTGCATCATTCCTAGTTGACTGTTCGAGCTCTTCAAGTTGTTCCATTACATCTTCATCTTCTTCATCAAATTCATCAGGCTCATATCCAACATCCAAATTCTGCAAATCAATGTCTTCCAAGGCACCAAATTCAACCCTTTCCCCAAACACTGTTTCTAACAAGAACCCATCACCACTAAATTGACCCATGAATGAAACCTCAGGGCTAGAACAAAGCGAACTAGAATCAGAATCAGAATCGGGAGCAGATTCTACTACAACAGATTCCTTTTCTTGTAAAAACTTATCTTCATGAGAAGCAACATTTTTCTCATCATGTTCTTGAGACTTCAATTGCTCATCTTTATCTGTATGAGAATCTTCCCCAACTTGTGTCTTCTCTGAATCCTGAGGAATATGAATTTCTTTACGAACACATTCTTCTGCAACCAATTGCTCGGCAACATCATCTTCAGTCACAATGGAACCAAAATTTGAGTTTTCAGCAGATTCTTCTTTGAGAACAAAGCTTGCAACTTTTGCTTCTTCTTTTTTACCACATTCTTCTGTAACCAATTCCTTAACACCATCATTTTCAATCACCATGGAACCACAATTCGAGTCATCAGCAGATGCTTCTCTGACAACAAAGCTTGCAACTTTCGCTTCTTCCCCATCGAAACTAACATGCTTCTCGGCTTGAAACTCATACCTTCTGCTGCTAAATTTCTCAGGCAGGAGCTCATTCTCTTTCTCGACAACAGAAGAATGACCATAAGCATTCACTTTCTCCATTGCTTCTAATACAGCTTTAGTCTGATACTCAAATTTGAAAACAAAACTTGGCTCCGGCGTCTCTTTTTCTTCTTCAACATCATAATATTCTGACTCATCATCGCTTTTTGAAGCCACAGACTCAGCTTTTTGGGGCATAGCTGCTGGCTCGATAAAAGAACATGACTCATTCACCAGAGAACTCTGTTCTTTATCAAACCTGAAAGACAAACGAAAACAAAACAAAAAAACATTATTCAGTGTCAAGTTTAGTAATCATGAAACTTCAAAACCGGAATTTACAAACCTGACAAAGATTGAGCTGAAAAATCGGAACAGAGTATGCAAAAGGGAGGAGACAAAAACCGAGAAAGACCCAGAAAAGGAGACATCTTTCTTCTGAAAACCAAATCAGAAGAACCAACCATGTTCACCAAACCAGAGTGGGTATTAATCTAGCGCAGACTTGTCTTAAATCCATTAATCACTTTATTTCAGTTTGAAGCAAAAAAAAAAACAGAGCAAGTTCATGCACACTGTGATTCCCACGTTGAAAATTTCATCCAAGAGATGGACTTACCACCAGTAGGAAATCCTAAACGAAGCTAAAATCCCAAAAGGGTTGCATGGAATGCGATCGAAAGAAGTTGAAATCCAACCTAATCCGGGAAATAGAGGCAGAGAAATTGGGGAAGAAAATAACGTGGGAGCGACTTGGGTGGGATTGAACTAATCTTATGGGTTGCTTAGAGGCGTGGAATTCTGATGATCGTTTTGGAGTGTATGCGAGTGATTGAGAATTTGGCAATGGAGGAAGGATTACATTTTAGTTGAGGGGTCTGATTTTGGCTTCTGTTTCTTTGTGGCACTACTAGAGAGAATTGGTGAAATTGAAAGCTTACGCGTTTTATTGGTTTTCTGTTCTGGTCGGTCTTGCCCCTTGGCCTCGAGCTCAAGAGTCATGGAAGAAACCTGATGTTGATGATGACCGAGATTTTGACAACCGTGTTGTGTTTTACCAGACCAGAATATTAAAGAACACAACTGGTTTCTTGCTTTGAACCCCTAGATCCTCTAGAGCAACTATATATGAACTTGCAACGACCCTATTTGCAGTAGGCATTCGTCATATTTAATTACCTTAGGGTTTGGATCAAAGTTTACCGTGCTTTTTCCTAAAAAAGAATTGAATTCATATGTACTTCTTTAGTGAATTGTCATTCTCAAAAAACATTTGTCATTTTCAAACTTCTATCTATAATGATCAAGTAAGAAAATTAGTATAAATAATCATATTTCTCTTTTTTCTTTTTCATAATTATCAAAATAAAAATAAATTAAACACTTTTTCTTCCAACAGTTCAATGAATTGTCATTTTCGGTTTTTATCTAAACATGCATGAAAAGTTGAAAACCAATAAATAATATTTCTTTCTCTTCTCACATTCACATTCGTGAAGTAAAAGAGGAATTGAATCATTGATATCAAAATAGAAAGAAATTAAACACTTTGGACACTTCTTCGAGAAAAATCAAACCCGTGTTGATGCAATCAAGTTAAAGGTCCAAGCCGACTTGACTGAGGATTTCTACCTCAATTGCTAGCTAATTAAGCTTGCTCGATCGTCACCCTATTAATCTTGTTGTGTTGGTAGTCCATTCACATCAAACCAAAACAGACCAAAAACAATAGAGAAAGCCAAAACTATGCGTGCTCAAAACTTGCGATGCTTTGGCCCTATTAGGTGGCGGTTATCACAAATCTTTTCTCAGTGACGTTTAATTAATCAAGTCATTAGTTAGATTTAGACACCCAATTGAGTATTATATATCGTTCTTGTTTTATGCAGAAATAGAATTTGGTCTCCCAGATATGGTATCGGTAACAAATTAACAAAAGTATAAGGTGACCTATTCATGTATCCAAGCCTTGACCCCTCTCATCGATCAGTCATATATATGATTACATTAACAAACAGACAGGCTAAATTACTTACGGAAAACGCTTCAAAACTTATTTTCAATAATACAAAGGAGCTGTAGATGTACATGTACTACCATATTTGACTGTATCTAAATGATGCATGTAAAAAATCAATGGTTTATAATCATCTGTATGTTCTTTAGCTAAAACGAATAATTAGATGCTTAATTTCGTCTATTATTAAGTTAGTATGTTTGACAAAATGAAAAATCCAAAATATATATGAATTCGAATACGTAGTCTAGCTAGGATCATCGATCTTAATTCTTGTTAATTATTTGCATGTTATCCACGTGGCTAGCTCCATATAATGGACGATGAGAAAGAATTCAAATCTCAGATTTTTGTACGTGTTCTGGAAGAGAAAGAGGCTTTGTGTGGATGCTAGTTGGCTTTGTGTGGAAGAGAAGAGAAAGAATTATATTTCTGCATACCTAGAAATGTCAAATGTATATTAATTTGCTTGGATTCTTGAGTAATTCTCTTTGGTAATGAAAGAAAATCGTCGTTTACACAATTCTCAAGTTAATCACCTTATATCTTAGTTAATTATGAGCCTCGAATACATTTGTATATCGGCAAGTTTCATAATTAGTGAAGACAATAGTTATACCGGCCGGATAACTTAGAAAAAATTTACTTGAGACTTGACCATAGAGCAAACATTACAATCGAGAGAGTAAGAAGACATCACGTTTGCTGGAGTTGTCGCGATAAAAGAATCTAAGAAGACATCGCGTTTGCTGGAGTTGTCGCGATAAAAGAATCTATGTGTTACTTAGACAAACAAAGTGGGATTAGACATATTTACGAAGGATATATGAGAAACCCTAATCCGCACCTTTTTGGTGTACCAGAAAGTAGTACAATATTCTGCAACTCCTCAAGAAATCAAAAGCAAAACCCAAAATGGAGCAGACTTGGGTTACAAGCTTAGTTGAATGGAACCGTATCAAATATATATGAAACATATGAATATTGCAAAATGTGTATAGCCGCACTCACACACTCAATTTTGAAATAAAGTGTGGGCTATGCGCGCGGCATATATACCTAAGGTGTCACACTCATGCCTCGTGTATTACAGCCTCTATTAACTTGATCAGAGAAGGCATGCATGCATGATGACATACACGAGTCAAGGATTGAACTTGAAGCTAGAATATATCAATATCATTGGACCTAGTTTTCTTAAGGCCGGGGTCGTATTTTCTTACTTTCCCATGCATGCATGGCAGAAAATTCCTTTTATGTCTTCGAATACTTCAATGTCAGCTTGACATGCAGAGTTGGAGACGACGCAGGATAATATTAAGCTAGAAGCTAAGACAGAAGAGGACCCCGACAGTACTGCCCGGCCAATACTTTAACCTTCAATTTCTAGAAGAGAGAAGAAAAACAAAACCAAGAAGGTAGAAGCCACCCCAAACCAAGTCAAAATAATAATGCTCTTCCTTCTAGATCGGTCACTTATCTATCATTAATTATCAACAGGGAGGGAGCCATTATTAGCCCAACCCCTTTTTTAAATTTAGAAAGTTTGAAATTTAGCGTGTAATTTAATTAATTATTATTAAAAATTAGTTAAGTTTAATCATTAAACCCCCAAAAATTTCTCATAATCAATTAATTTAAATGACAAATCAATTATATTAAGAAATGTATCTATAGATTGATTGGTTTTTATGTCTTGACAATCGAAATAGGTAAGAAAATTAATAGGAAATTAAATTACTACTAACAAAATTTACCAAAACAAAATTGTGAAGTAATAAATGAATAAATTACTATTTTCTTCCCTTGTATATTTTTAATTTTTTTACAAGTTAAGAGATGTATATAACAAAATTTTGCTTCATTTGAAAATTTTATACAAAAGTTTGTTTTATTTGAAGACAGAAATTTTGATCATCTTATATAAGAAAAAAAATACAAAACTATGAGTTAGGTAATTTTTCACTAAATTTAACACACACCGGTATATATATTTAAACCCCCTCCAGACTTTAAATTCTAGCTCCTTCACTGATTATCAGCCTCTAAATTTTTAATCTATCAATATCACTACGCTATTGGGATCGTTAATCTTGTAGTCCTAGTCGTGAGTGGTAAGCCTAGAGCTAATACCAGTGCATGGAAGATCGATCTTCGTAATACTTCGGTTCAGAGTCTCAAATTAACCTCTTGATTTCACTCATCATATTCCTCTCTCACTTGCTTCATGCTTCCAATCGAGTGAAGGGTCAGTTGATTTTGTTCTTTCTTCCTTTATACATGGAGAAAAAATGGGTTCAGATTTGAAATTTCGAGGACTGGACTTGGGCATAGCTGTTCCCGTAATGGAGTATGGTTTTCTTGGGCAAGTTTGGATATAGGCCCATGTCGTTTTCAACCTCCACCCTCTTAATTGCTCGAAGTACCATGCCTTATTTGTTGGAAGGCTTATCCATCTCATGCGTCGTCGTATGAGAAGAAGGTCAGTAAGTCTTATATAAGACTTTAATCACAAATTCACAATGCATGTAAGCCTACGTCAATAAAATGATAGCCCTTGTAGTTAGCATTGAAGGGGGATTGTATGTTAAAGGATAGTCTTGTTCCTGCTACAGTTAGAAAGAAAGGCCTTGATTGAAGTTGATCGAAAACGATTCAAAATTGGTGATTGATGCAGTTAATGACTTGATAAGTCCTCTTGGAGAATTTTAAGTTCAATCGAAGATGTTCCTAGAATCTCAAGTTCAATTGAAGATGTTCCTAGAAAGAAAGGCCTTGATTGAAGTTGATCGAAGACGATTCAAAATTTGTGATTGATATAGTTAATGACTTGATAAGTCCTCTTGGAGAATTCTAAGTTCAATTGAAGATGTTCCTAGAATCTCAAGGGACTTTGATTTTGTAACTTTTAAACATGTTTGTACATAGACTAATTTTGGGCTTGATGCTCTAGCTAGCTAATCTTTACCACTCCTCTACTTCTTTGGTTTGGTTGGAGAGAGTGAAACTTCAAGGCTTACTGTTTGACATTGTAAACTTTAGTTATCCTCAAGGCTTCAGATCATAAATTTCCTTCTTCGACCAGAAAATAATTCTCTGACTATGATAGAGCGTAGGTTAGAGAACCCCTCATACTATCTTTTTTTTTTCTCTTTCATATTATTAATTGGACGAAAGAAAAAAGAAAATAGACTAATATGGATTGAACTTATGCAGCCCAAAGTGAACTAGTTTTCCTGCATACACCAAGATGACCCGTATGATATACTCTCTGTTTTTTTTTTTTTCATTGCTTTCATATTGGGCTCGATCACAAAACGGGCTGCTGCCTGGAAACAACAAAAAAAAGGAAACATAGTCAAACACTTCATCTTCTTCCATCAATCTTCTTTCTCGAACCCTCCACAAGATTAGATTACAGTGCTCCCATACCTATAAAGCTATAGCTCTTAACTTGTTTCTTTGATTGAAGATCGATCGAGTTCAGTCGGTTCAATCATCAATCCGCTTTTATACACCAAATGATAGAGGACCAAGAACACATAATATCAACTATCAAGTTCAATGTACTGGTTCTAATTCGTTCAAAGTCCATCCCCAGCTTCACAAACCCTAAGCCACCTCCACCCTTCAATTTATTGGTTCCCGTATACGTGTGAGGTTACAACTGGTTTTCATATTTTGGTACAATCATACTGGTCTCTTCTCTACTTATGATCGGTATGGACATTTATACTTCACACTCTACCCGGTCCACGCGATACAAAAGACGAACACTCCTAGATATGGGTTTTGGACTTGGGAATGAAAAGAGAAATTCAAAAACAAAATAAGGTCGGTCGGTCGTCGACTCGTCGACTCTCTTGAAATGAAAGAAATGAAAGTATTATTATATGATTACAAGTTACACATAAAAAAAGAAAGAAGTTAGCCTGCGAAATTTACTAATTGTGATTAGCTCACAACTTACAAGTATATGTTGATCAGTCGTCGATCATCAACTGAATACGAAGCAGGTATGAATTATGATATGTGGGATAGTATACTCTCTTGTATACTGTCATACAATCTGATCAGATATATTGTGAATTGTGCAAAAGGCTGCTGCTGGCTTAAAAAAAAACATGCAATGCATGTAGAATATCTGTACTGATCGATATAATCTCCTTAATTAATACAATATATATGTGAAAACCATATGCTATACTAATTTAATCTACCACCCGCAGAATCACAAAGAAATAGCACATAGAGTGCATGTTTGATCAGAAAAATAGGAAGAAGAAGGAATTGATGATTCATCTGTGTATTAAAAAAGCACATGGAAATTTGCAGTACTCTGCAGAATGATATATAGTGACAACAGTGTCTTAGTTTACACCAAATAAACATTCATAAACAATGGAGAGGTAGATTGATCTGCCATTCTTGCATCTGCGCCTAGCTACAACACAGCAGCCACCCAGGTCCGAACTAGATTAGAATGATGAGCGTAGTATGAAACATAAACAGATTTCAGTAAGTGGAACAATGTTCATAAGCTATGCTCTTCAGTAAAAACAGGTTGGTGAAAAAAGCAAGTTTCACAGAATTTCACAGTTTATATGTACAAAAATCTGATAACTTGCTAGCAAAGCTACACCGTCATTACCCAGATTTTTTTAGATCAATCCTACTCTTTGGCAAGGATAAAACCAGTGAATTAACATCTAAAATTACTTATTAGTTATTACATGTTCATTGTAATAGATGGAAATTAAAATTTGAATTGGGAGTGATGACATTTCTTGATTCAGAAGAAGCATAACTTGGAAACAGATAATTTGCATGCTTATACATTTCTTCATAAGCCGACCAGCTTAATGTGACACCGTCTAGAAAATCGGTATTGAATTCAAGGTATGGGAACCAATAGGGGGATATTGATTAGCCGGTTTGAAATAGTGCCAACCCTGAAAATTAAAAGATTAATATCATCAGTTATACTCTCGGAGTATACTATCACTTTCGTTTGTTTTGATGTCTTACAAATAGATGATGGTCCAAACCCTTGAATCACTGAAGACAGACCACCCCTTATACTTAACTTTCAATACTGTTGTTTTCTTCTTCTTTTTCCTTTCTAGAATCTCTCTAATTTAAAGACGGCAATCACGCATGCAATTCATTTTGTATTATAATATCGTTAACAAAGTTGAAACATAAAAAAATAATGCTAAGTGTTTCAAACATAGAATGTGAGGACATGAGGCTAGGTCGAATTAAAATGTACTCTTATTATAAGAGTTTAATTTGATCGGATCAAAAATAAAAACAAAATGAAAGAATTGAGGGTCTCTAGTCTATATTAGATCTTCGCATACGACAATTTAAGGACTCGTACATTAATAATGCAAGTGCACATTAATCCATACAATTCGCTCATAGAAATATTATATCAATCCCTAGGGATTGACTTGACCCGACCCGCATTGGTGATCTCTTTTTTCCTATTCAAAGTCGGTTGAGCCTTCTTCTTTTAATTTTTAAGGTTGGTTAGTTCACCGAAGAAAAATGTAGCAATTCAATTAGTAATCTGAGTTATTCCACGTCCTCTTTAAGGTTGGAATAATGATCAAGGATTGATAATTACATCTAAAAGTGGAACTCATCTATAAGAAGAGATAATAATATATAGCTGTCATGCATGAAATGTACGTGTATAAAAATATATTTAGTAATACTAGTCATTTTAAAGTTAAATTTTAGTTAAATTAGCTAAAATGTCATTTTGGCTAGCAACTTTAGAAATGTGGTTGCATCAATGATTTATATTTTAGCTAGAATTACGTCAAATATATTTATATATCAAAAAATATCTTATAATGAATGTAATAAATTAGCTAACGAGATAGCTAAAAGTTATAATAGATTAAATTTGGCTAGTCTATTAGAGCTCTTAAAACATCTAAAAAAATTTAAACATACTCTTTAAAATAGTTAAAAATCAGAATAAAGAGTTTGTTTAAGTCTCTCACTATAGCCAGCTTAACTTGTATAGGACTAATCAGTACGTCAATTGGTCAATGGTCGATCAATGAGATAAGGATATAACACGATAAGCATACAGTACGTGTAGGAGCTGCCAAGTGTTTCCATGATGGTGATGAATGTGGTTGACTTTCTCATCATCACTATCGCCATCTCCATCCATGCACTGCACCACAACGACATGCATGATGCACGAGAAAACGAACCCTCTTCAATGTTTTGTGTACCAATTTTTTTTAATAATAAACATGGCTATCAAGCGATATTAGTTTATCGGAAATAATCAATCTGTGTGTATTATCGAGTATGAAACTGTTTGCAATGTTTATTTTTCTATTACATTTCAACACCCAATCTGATTGTTTAATTAGTTTCTAAATCCTTGTAGATTGATTGTGTGTGTTTGTATGTCTGTTGTATACATGTACCTACGTAGAACATGGTTATCTTCTTAGATACTAATCCCTCGACTAGCTAACAAGTTAAGTTCAACAACTTTTAAATTGGAAAATAATAAAGGTCCAATTTGATATTAAGTTTTAGGAATTAAAATCACTTATAATTATTATTTTAGATAGATCATTTGGTTGGTAAAAATTTAAAACGTATTTATTTAAATTTGTTTAGTTTAAATAATAACGATTTTAGAACTGAGTTTTTAAACCATAATACTAAACTAAGCCTGAATCATCGATGGATCGTATTTTATCATCCCTTGATGAACTCAAAAACAAATATATTGAATCCAGGGGACAAATCCAACATCCCCGTATCAGAGATTTTTCTCTGGATTAAAAATTTAAAACAATAGCACATTTGGTAGATGTATAAATACTAATTAGCATATGATATAATAAAGATCCATGATTATGTTTTTCAAATTTATACAGTATATCCACGTGCTTATTCCCTAAACTCTATTATGTGTTTCTACTTCAGACATTTCATTTAATTAACTGTAGTATTAGACTTCGTTTATTTCACAAATTTTTGATTTTGGAAACAAATCAATCATTTTTTATATATTGTAAAGACCAGTATAAACAACCGTTTAAATGGATGGATTTTTTTACATACTGCCAATAATAGAACTAATCTATTTGCTAGATTGTCGGTATCTTTTGTGAGTTCTAATTTTGAAGACGCTCACCTCAAACACGAAAACAACTATTTCTACGTGTTGGGTCACTAGTTCGCATATATAGAATTTTCAATTTTACCACCGGTTTAACAAAATTAAATATCAAATTCTAACCCGAGTTGCCCAAATTGATCGAACACTGTATTAAGAAAGTACTTGAAAGAAAAAACCACAAGTCAAATCAACTCAGACCTCAATACCTCATTTATCTAAAACCCTAGCCTAGACCGGTTCCAAATAATTCATTATATTATATCCAGTCAACGCGTTTTGACAGAGATTTAGAGTGAGCGGCTTTGGGAAAAGTTACCGGGGGGGGGGGGGGGGGGGGGGGGGCATAGGATAGCAGTGCTTGTTTTTTAACTAGTTACTAGGAGGAGTATAGAGTCAGCTGAGAGCACAATGAAGTCAGTGATGACATGCAGAGGCTTATTAGGTTAAAACATTAAAGACCGAAACCTCAAAAGGGTAAGTCTTCTGCTGCCCAGTTAAACCCAGCCACATTGAATGCCACGCGTTTTTGCGAGGCAGCTGCGAGAGAGAGAGAGAGAGAAAGAAAGAAGAGGGGCAGGATTAAGAAGAACAAGAAGAAGAAGAGGAGGATCGAGGAGGAAGAAGAAGCAAGCCTGTGCAGCTAGCTGTGCTGTGCTGCTGACTTTGGCTTGCCCTTGGAGTAAATGCCCCTTCTGTCACGTTTTGACTCTTTCCCTACCCCTTCCCCCCTTCTCTCTCTCTCTCTCTCTCTCTCTCTTCCTTTGTTTTCCTATTTATTCAGACCCGGAGTCCCAAGCCATAAGACGCTTGTCTCTAACGCTTGCCAAGGAAGAAGAAGAAGAAAAAGAAAGAAATATTGTCTCAGTTTTCAACACTCTCAATCTCTCTTCTAGCTAGGAATTAAGACCCCCCTCTCTTCTCTTCGTTTTGAGCCAGAAGAAAACCAGGCGAAATGGGCAGACCTCCTTGCTGTGACAAAGAAGGTGTCAAGAAAGGACCTTGGACTCCTGAAGAGGATATCATTTTAGTTTCTTACATTCAAGAACATGGACCTGGAAATTGGAGGGCTGTTCCTACCAATACTGGTAAGCTCAGATTTCCCTTCTGTTAGTCTTTTTCCATATATGTTTTCATGAGTAACATTTTGGTTTTTGGCTTCATTTACTGTATTTGATTGAACATGTTTGTGATTGAAGTTCAAGACTGTGTTCTTTTGGTTTTCAATTCCTTTTAGGCAAATCTTAAAGTCCCATGTCATCTGGGTTTTTTATTCTTACTTGGGTGTGATCTACTATTTGGGTATCCAAACTCATAATTCTTTGCTTGAATAATTTTGTATTCCAGGTTTGCTTAGATGTAGCAAGAGTTGCAGGCTTAGATGGACTAATTACCTTAGGCCTGGGATCAAACGTGGGAACTTCACTGACCATGAGGAGAAGATGATCATCCATCTTCAAGCTCTTTTGGGCAATAGGTAATTGGACTGAAATACCCTTCTTGATAATTGAGTTTATAATGGTGATTTATATCCATATTTAATTTGGGAGGCAAGGGTAGGTTGATTTGTCTAAATCTAATTTAAGTCTCTTCAATTATTTAATTGTGTGATACAGATGGGCTGCAATAGCTTCATACCTCCCTCAGAGAACTGACAATGACATCAAGAATTACTGGAACACCCACTTAAAGAAGAAGCTGAACAAGTTTACCCAAATTGGTGGTAACTCAAGAGATGAGGGATTCACTAGTACTTGTTCTCAGCAGGCAACAATAGCAAGAGGTCAGTGGGAGAGAAGGCTTCAAACTGATATCCACACGGCTCGACAGGCTCTTCGTGAAGCGCTTTCCCCTTCTGAGAATTACAAGCCTGATGGATTTGCAAGCACTATGAGTTTGAGCAGTACTAGCACTAGTACTAGTACTGACTCGAAACCCTTAATGAATATTGTACCTGCAGGCCAATCACCATCAAATACTTTGAGTACTACTTATGCTTCAAGCACTGAGAACATTTCAAGGTTGCTCAAAGGTTGGATGAAAAATCCGCCAAAGTCAGCCAAGGCTAGTACCACTGCAGCTGCTGGTGTTCTTGATTCTACGTCAAGTAATGAGGAGGCCACACAATCTGCAGCAAACACTATTACCACTACTAGTACTACTGGCCATGGAAATGTTGAATTGTCTAATGCACTTGAGTCTCTGTTCGGTTTGGAGGGCTCACTTGAATCTTCAAATTCGGATCTTTCCCCGACTATGTCGCCTGATCAGGGCAGCCTATTCCAAGCCGAAAGCAAGCCGGATGTCGACCAAGATCAATTGCCACTGGCATTGCTGGAGAAGTGGCTTTTTGATGAAGCTGCTGTTATTCATGGGAAAGAAGTACACTTTAGTGATTTTATGGCTTTAGATGGTGAAAATGCAGACTTCTTCTGAAGAGTAATACTGCTTGCTTGTTTCATTTTGGGCACATCGGATGGTCTTCATCTTTAGTTCGCTTACTTTTGGTTGTAGGTCTGTCGAAGAACTACTGATTAATTTCAAAGGGCCTTATGTAGCAGAGGGAAATTCATAGAAACCTTCTTTGCTAGCACAGGGAAATGTAAAAATCTAAGTTATTATGTCAATTCTACTTCTTAGCGGTGATCAGTAATTCAATTCTCATTTTGGTCTCTATATTTTGTTCTGTAAAATCTTTCAGGATATGCTGTTGTGATGAATTGAATTTCTTGATCACTTTGCTTATTGGCGAGGATTCTATTATGTTCTTATTTTCTTGTAAAAGTATTAGAATCATTAGAGACAATGCTTTCACTCTTTTATCCAGAACTTAAACCAACATTTTGTCAAGTTAACGGAGGTTTCAAAGCAATCGTTCCACCACAGATAGCCATATTTGGTTCTAGGGATGGAAACGATTCAATTCTCGATCGAAGAAACTGAAATGAGTGTATCACATGCATGGAGTATCGTATAATTTCCCTGTGATGGGGGGTTTTTCTTATTATCGGAAGTCTCTGATCCACGAACCAAGCAAGACGAAGTTGAGCTTCACTTATTGGGCGTGATGAAAACGAAATGAGGGATTCCAATTGGCAAATGGAAACCATGTCAACTACGCAGATAACATGATTAAATGTTAATACACTGCTAAGTCAACTGGCCATGCAGGATGCAGCTAGCCCTGCATAACTCAAAGTGAATTCAAGTAGGTGCAGAAGCATTCATTAGAGTTTAAGTATCAATCTACACCATCTGAATTTTTTTCTTAAAGCTTTCACATTTACATATGGTTTTGCTTGTAAAACTAGTCTTTAGAATCCAGTCGGATTAAGTTCCATTTAAGATCAAGCACCTTTTGGGGAAATTTTCCAGCTCTCCAAGTTATGTAACAATAATAACAAACTGATTAAATGGGAAGAAAAATCTTGCATATTGACCTTAAAAACGAACATGTGAAGCGTTTGATGGCCGGCCAAAAAAAAATGAAGTAGAACATGTGAAGCGTTTTGATGTTCATGACTTGTGCTTAACAAGTTGTTGCAGCACTTTAAACTTGTCCAAGCAAGTAATCCAGTCTGTAAAGGCAAATGCTTAGAACCTCACAAGAAAGGGAAGGCATGGGAAATAGGATGTTAGATCGATCAAATTGCTAAAATGGAAAGAAGCATATGCTTCCCAATCAATGTGTTAATACCATTGCTCATACATCGTTGTGTTTCCAAGTTGGACACTGATACGAAATTTGCTAGCTGCACGAAATTTCCAAGCTCGGAAATGTGTAGTACATACCCATATCATACACACATTTACAGATATGACAACAAATGTGTATTTTGAGTCGTATCTGTATTTTGAGTCATATTTGCTAGTTTGAGATTTCAAAAACTATTTGTATATCTTTGATGCTCGTGATCTATGTGCTAGCCAGTGTGCATGAATTCCAAGCTACAGAGCTAACCAAATTAAAATTAAAGAGATGAATGTCAAGCTGAAAACGTCAGATTAGATATGAAATTAATTTAGAGTAATAAACACAGCCAACACTATAATGACAGCATAATTATAAGTGATATGGATGTGATGTGAAGATAGTTATTACTCTTGTATCTTAACTTGCGAAGACACCAATTGATCGATCTATTCTAGTCCTATCTATCGTATGAGAACATTGAAACTTCAACAAAGCACAGCAAGTCTAATTCTAGATGCAATATTGACGTTTATATCTCAAACATTCTAACCCTACAGTATAGTTTTCTATGCTCACATTCAATTCGACCCCCGCGCGTAAGTTAGTTTTTAAGGGTTTACATGTGGATTCTGGGTCGATTGTTTAGCAAGTACTTCCAGCCACATATGCATAGGCGAAATTAACCCAGCTAGCTGTTATGAAACAGTTTCATGTGCATTTCCTAAGCCTCATTTATGCAATATTGAATATCTTGTTCCATGTGTGATATGTTATGTGCTTCGTGGTCCAAACAGCTCAATTTTCGGATGTTAATAAAGAGATTATTATAAAAGGAGCGGTTCTAATGACGACCACTGACATGTATATGTATATCAAGTAACATTGAGAAATTATGCCACGATCATTAATATTATGCTAGGTTAGACGAGCATAATTTTTCTTAGCTCCTAAGTGATCGATGAGCTAAAATTTCTGTGATTTTCACTGTTTCTTAGACGAGCTGTCAATCATGCAGTGTACTACTCAAAGCAAGTCCAACAGATTTCCTAAATTCTTTGATTTTCTCTATTTTGGGGAATATGAGGTCATTTTTCACTCCAACAGCTTCTCTATCTCGTTCCCTAAAATAGGGAAAGACATGAAAGAAGAATTGAATGTTGCACATTTTTCAAGGCTCAAAGATTTCCTAAATTCATTACTTCGATCTCCCTATATTTACATATTCCTTAAAAATATTTAGAGAAAGAAGAATTGAATGTTGCACATTTTTCAAGGCTCAAAGATTTCATAAATTCATTATTTCCCTATATTTACAGATTCCTTAGAAATATTTAGAGAAAAAAGAATTAAATGTTACGTATTTTTCAAGGCTAGCTCAAAGATAAGAAAGAAAACATAATTTATTTAAAAAAAAATAAAATCTTAAATTTTTATACTTATTATTATATTATAATAAATAAGGATTGTTGTTTTAATAAATATTTGAATCTTTAAAATAGTTAAACTGTTGGATTTTATATACAAAATGTTTAAAGATTTTAATTTTTGTTTTTCTATTATGTAAAAAATATAAGAAAACTGTTTGACTTGCTCACTATGCAATAGAATTGAATGGTTCGTGGCAGCCTTAGTTTCCAGACTCGATTCACTGCATTGTAATTCGCCTTGGAAAAACATGCCGAGAAGTAATGAATTTGCATTGCTTTCTAGAAAGGTGATTGAACAACAAGCCTACTGGGACTAGGAATTAAGATGTTGCAGAGAAAGCAAGCTATACGCCTCTACAGAGAGTCAGATCACAACTGGGAAATTTTTTTGCTGTCTCTATAAATGCTACCACATGACTGTGTCATAAATTTTAATGTGACATTCACATGCTCAAGAATAATTTGCACCTCATGATCACGTTAAGGAAAACATAAATCAATCCTGCCAGAAATTAAATTGTCAAAACTCAAAACGGGCTGGAAAGCTTGCCTGTCAAGAACAACAAGAAATGAAAAAAAAAAAAAAAAAGGAAACAAAAACATACCGTGATAAAGGAGCTAGGGACGACGACGATATTGGATTTGGTTACAAAGAAATGAAAACGGATCAGCATATGGGATAATTTAGGGTTGGACTGGATTTGTAATCTGTTACAGTTGTGGGCTGTGGTTGCCATAGCAAGAAATTGATACTAATAATATAACCTCAACGCTGTAAGTGCTTATGGGACGTTTGTTATGCGGGTCTAGCCAGGTTTGGACTAACTTACATAACGAAATAGTCCGTGTCCAACATTTGGATGAAACCGAGATTCTTTTAAATGAGGTTATGTAACCCGCGTGTCCTCCCCACATCTGCTTACACAAGCAAGACGCTGAAAATTAAAGTCGTCTCCGCCGCAACACTCAGCCTCTTCAATCTCTCTCAATCTCGTGCATTCTTTCTCTTCGGCTCCTTCATGTGCTGTTCCTTGTGTTTAATTTCATGTTTTCTCTTCTTGAACGTTGCTTTTCACTCATGCCTTCTACCTTCTTATTTTCTTTCTTTCTTTCTCTTCTGTGATTTGTAATTTGTTTATGGGTTGCAATTATTTGGAAGATTTGATGTCTGGGTAGATTTATTTCCCAACAATTTGACCAATTTCATGTTTGGGTAGCGTGAAACTAGTAAGAATTGATCAATTCCATGCTTGTGCCAATTTTTCTTTTCTTTTTTGGGTTCAAGGGGTGATTTTATTTTGAAGGTCGAGATTTCTCTTTCAATCTTTTGCATAGTTCGCTAGGTTTGGTTAATCGTTAATCAGGTCATCAGGTTGTTTTCCTTTGCTCTTGTAGTTGAACTGCACCCATCAATGGGCATCTTTGTAGTTTTCTACTTGGACAATTGGTTGGGAAAAAATGCAGCAACTACTGATTGGCTTTGATGGCTATGTTGCATGCAAGATGAGGTTAGGATATTTTTGGTGTTGGATGCTTGTCCTTCTTTTTCTTTGTTATTGTTCTTTCTGATGAATATATATATTTTTATGTTCTAGTCTTTAGTCCTATAAATCACTAAATATGGGCATGTGTTAGTTTAAGCTAATCGGAGCTAAAGTAATGCAGGACTATCATAGAAATTAAGATGAGCATAGAGAGTCATGTGTAACAATAGTATTAGCATTTAGAACTCATCTTAATTCAAATTGGGATGATACATGAACTATGTCGAGTTTTCATTCAACAAATACTTTAGGTGCTGATGCTAATTTTTACACTAATTCATCAACACTGTGATTAACAAATTAAAACATAAGTACGTCAAATTTCACATGTAAAGATTCAAAGCCGAAAAAATATTTGTATACCTATCACCATTTAAAAAAAAAAAACTACAGAACAAATAATTAAACCCAACAAATAAAAATACGCCAAATCACAAAAATTCACTCTTGCTCTTTCTCAGTAATTTAAACTTCCAATCCGAAAAGAAGATTTAGATCAGAAATATCAGTTAAACTTTTCATCATGATACAAAGTTAGCTTGAACAAAAAAAAGGAATAAAGTTTGATCGTTTAATCATTAGATAGGTTTTCTACATTTGTATGCTGAGCTAGCTAGTAATTTCTATTCTAATTAACTAAAGTGACCAAAGAAGTAGTGATAGAACACATTGTTTACATCAAATAAAGACACTCACTCTCTATGTACATATCGATCTTGTGGTCCAAGAATGATCACGAGGTATCATCTTTTGCTCATTCTACAAACACAAAATTTTGCTTTGGCAATTGACAAGTCGGCCTTTCTACTATAGCACCTGTGAAGTACGTCAATTGACTTAAATTGCAAGGATCAGATGATCTAGGTCAAGTAGCATCAATCAAACCCAAGTTTCCATTTCCAATTGATCAACTTGATTACATGAGTTGTAATCAAACTTCCCGTTTTAGATTGTAATAATTAACTTCGCGATGTGAGTGTAACATTAATTTCCATTTCACTATGTGTTATTGATCAGAATGATTAGCAGTGCGCAGTAGTCAAACGACTCAAACTATAGCCTACGTCATGGTTTAGCATTACTAGTTGGTTTAAATTATAAAACTAAGTGGAAGTACGTGGTTAATTAGAAGCCTAAGCTCAGTAAAGCAGCTTTGATCCCCCAAATTCCTAAAAGGCGCAAAACAAATCGATCGCTATGCTTCTGATATCACAAAATTGGGTTGGCTTGTTGAGAGGCAAAATGCTCCTTTCTTTCTCCCTCTTCTCAAAACATAATCATTCTAATTAAAAGCCTACCATTAATTCCTTAAATATGTCTTTAATTTTGGGATTTCATTCCACTAAAATGTATAATCGTCTCTGATCGAAATCACACCCTAGACTTGATATGTTTTCGAGTTTTATCGAAATGTAATTTACTTCCATTGATAATGAATCGCCAACTTATTGTATATCGGGGTAAAAATAATAGATTAGGCCGTCAAATTACACATACAAGTGATACAACATATATTACCACAACTAGGGTACGTTCAATTCGAGGGTTATATGCACGTACTCCTTCATTCAACGACAATCGATCTGATCCTTGGCGTACGTTCTAATCATGTCCGGATCATGATCATTGTGGATATGGAGATTTTTAGATGAATGGCTTTGGTAGAAAAGCATATTATCTGCAGGTGCATGCAATTGTGGATCAAAAACTCAAGCACCGAATAATGTATATATAAGAATGGAAAAAAGTTAAATGGATATAGTCTTCCATTGAGATTGATTAGATCGATGTTATATACCACAAAATGTTACCTGATCACATGTGCATCACTAGCTTGTTGACATGCTAGTCGTTTCTCGTTCTAACTTTCGAACCAATATTTCGACTCTCATATATACTTGTTCATCTGCAAATTATAGCCCGCATCGAAACACATGAATATTCATTTTGTCAGATATATGCAAAGTTGGCGCAAAATAAAAGAAATCTGTGGCCAGAAATCACATTGGTATATAAAAAGCAGATGAAGTGATCGAGCAGAATCAAATCGATCGAAATATGAAATCATGATATGTTTTCTGGCGTTTGACTAGAGTCGTCGTGCACTTCGGGTGTGTGTCTGTATGTGATTGGATGTTATGCAAGTTTTATTTCCCTACCCCTTTATCCAATATCTGTATTAAGTATTAACAAAGTTGAACTAATTAATTTTCTGACAGTGAAAGCATTAACATGTTGGTGACTAGTTATGACATGCTGAATAGTTGAAACTGTGAAGATTATGGATTTGATTATGTTTTACTAGCTAGCTAACATCATGAAGAAATGTATATTGAAAATAAGAAGAAGAAAAAAGAAAACCATTTACAACCTATTTATTCAATCACACAGGTGCTTAATCATGTCAATTACAACACCACTACAAGTCTACAACTAAATGGGCAATGACATATATTATATATATAGCGGAAATTCGATGACAAGTACACAAGTGGTATGAATATTGTCTTGATCTTAAAATTAAAGGAGAGATCCATATATAAATCTGAAAAAAAAAAAAAAAACTACAATCTTATATAGAGTCATGAATCACACAATTAGTTGTACTAATTAGATCTTCAAAAATATAAATTTGATATATAGCTACTCTTCTCAAAAAATACTCAAACACAGTACTCTTTACTAGGGCTCCAACACGCTCGAGTACGTGATGATGCTCTTTCTCCCTCAGAAATGTTGTAGGTGTGCGGCCCTCAAGTGGTATATAGTGGTCATGCTTACATCGATCTTAAAACATAACAATTTTTTTGACATCTTTTCCGATATTCGATTGATGTATTTTTCACATGCCGCGGCACACGTTATATAAAAATATAAAAATTTGAAAAGATTCAAATAGTTATAAGATTTCAATTTTAACAAAAAATGATCTATGAGTTGTTCTTAACACTTTGCGGTTTACGTTAATTACGTACTATCTAAGATTTGACCCGAGAAAATACTCGACACCAATCTTTTCACCTCTAAATTAAAAGGTGCCATCACCATTAGGTACAATCAAGTATTATCGCAATCGAGTCATAATCACGAGTCACGACTACTACAATTTGGGTTAATCAGAACCCGTAGACATGACATATAAGTGGAAAGAATAAATACTGTCCTCATGGGTATTCAAGGGACACTGTGTGTTATATCTTGCAATATATCACGAGCAACCCCCATTTTACCAATATAAGTGTCTTTGGCTAATCTAAGCAAGCAAACAAAGAAGATGAAATGGTGGGATTCCCGTACAGGGTTTGGCAACCTTATCTTTCATTTTCGAGTTTTTAGGTGATGAAGGTAGACAATTGTGGTTGCCATCTTTCATTGCACCCCACAAAACCGCTCCCCCCTTTTAGGTTTTCCAACACTTTTAAGGGCCACAACTAGAACTCACTTCACCATTTTCATTAGCTAGGTACACACAGATGAAAGATCAAATTAACACCATCTCGGAATCAACTAGTTTCCTTCTTGGCTGGTCATTCTATATTAATCGAATCCCAGTTATGGTCGAAACGAAAAGCTTTATCGACTTATCATCATATTTAGCAACTAGGGTTTCCCAGCCATCTTATTTACCACACAGATTCGATTTGTATTGTCTTTTGGTGATCGAGTTGTAGTGAAGGTTGTTGGACCATCAATTCATAACCACAGATATTAGGGTTTTCTTACCACAAATAAAAATTGGTCATTGGACTCGTACCCCACCTCCTGTCTATACACAAATAAGAACAGGAAAAGAAAAAAGGAAAATAATAATTAGGAGCGTGCCTACCTGTAAGACTAAGACTAACGCAAGAATTAAGAGAAAGGTTTACATGCTAATATGCTATAAATATATATCTAGGGTTAGGGCTTTACCACAACCCACAAAGCATAGCAAACTATCCCATATGAACGTCCTCTCTCTATTCCTGTCACTCACTCTCACCCACTTTCAATTTAATTACCTTCCTTTGATGAAACCCAGTTCCTGATTAGGGATTTGGGGATCTGATTGGTTCCGGTTGAAATCATGAGGAAGCGTCAGGTTGTTGTGAGGAGAGAAGAACCTTCATCTTATACCATTAGGAACGTGAGATATGTAGAGTGCCAGAAGAATCATGCCGCCGGAGTCCGAGGGTATGCTGTTGATGGGTGCAGGGAGTTCATGGCGAGTGGAGAGGAGGGCACAGCTGCACTGACCTGCGCCGCCTGTGGATGCCACCGGAACTTCCACCGGAGAGAAGTCGAGACTGTGTGCGAGTGCTCTTCACCCACTTCGACTCATGAGGCTGCTTGATCTTCAAGAATAAGTAATACCACTTGATCTATTTGTTTCATTTAAGTGGTGGAGTTAATTCATGCATGATGTAATGTATTATTGGTGTTCATGACTGCTTGCTCTGTTTTTCTTCTGCTTTTCTGTGGGTTTGAGAGTGTTGAGTGTTTAGTTTTCTGGTTTGATATGAAAATGAGTAGACCGTCTATTATATGTATGTATGTTTGGATGGAGATTTAGAGAAATTTAAAATTATGGGATATAATTTCTGTGTTGATTTGAAGTGTGCAGCACCAAAAAACAAGAGTATTGGTCCTACCGAAAACATAAAACAGCATCTATGCTGTATTATCATACCTAATTCTAAATCTCTTTGTCGAAACCATCTTTAATTTGCGGCTGGTGTACCGTAATATAGTGTGTCTACAAACAACCCTAAACTTGCAGAAGGCAGCAGCTTCATGTACATGTTGATTATTCTGCCCTAGCTTGGATCAATGAAGTAACCTAGCTAGATTTCTGAAACTGTATCATATAGGCTAAGCAATCTACATATTTGATTGTTTAGTTTATTTAATACATAATTTTTCGAGCAAGTAGATTGAAGCCTCTTTACTTCTGGGCATGATTGGCATAAAGCATAGCTATTCATGAATGTTGCTGACTGATCTAAACGTACAGCAGTTCTGGGATTATACCTCCTACACACTTATCGGTAGAATTAATATTGAGATTACTTTGTAGTTAAGACTTAAGGTCCACATATATCTAATCGTGTTGGTTGTTATAATGGAGGGTTTTCGATCTTTAGCAACTACTGGAAAAGGTGATTAAAGCGCGCTTAATCTAATCAAAACCCACACTTATTTTGGTTGCTCAAACTAGCTCTCTCTTTTTTGGTTGGTCAAGGTACTGATTATCCTCAAGAATCTTCAATAAACGAGAGCTTAAACACATTTACAGAACATGAAGTTATGATTATTAGAACCATACATGTGCGTTTGTATGGTGATATCTGAAAATGGCTAGTGCAGAACAAGAGGAATCTTTCTTTCTTTTTGATGGTTCATAGCAGCAAGGGTTAATTTAGATATATGTATTCTTCATGTGAGTTGTTATAATCAAGTTAGGCGATGAGTATGGAGGGAACAATAAGCGTTCAGGTAAACATATACATTCGTCGGGAATATTTCAATTCTGTAGAATATCAAAGCAGTATGTGCACACAGCACCAAGAGGAAAACAACAGTGTGTTCATCATTACCTATATATATGCATGTTCTTGCTTATAGTAAGGTAAGAGGCTACCGACCCTGGCCTCTATCAACAAAAAACGAAACTCAGTGTAGTCTGCTTTCTACATTGGTGCTATGTATAAAATGGTATGACAACTCATGGCCATCTGGTGCCATTGTCTTCCCCAACAAAAGATTACTACACTCTTTGGAACGCAACTGTTCATATTTTAACCTCATATATACGGGTAATTACTAATTAGTATTAATTGGATGTTAGACGATGACATAACATGAACCGAATTTAATATGAACCGTGCATGTTGCTCTATATGAACCAGAAAATCATGACAATTTTCGTCTTTACGTTCTGTCTGTCGTATGTTGATGTTAGAGTTGTGTTGCACAATATCACTCTTAATTTGAAGTGAACATATATGCCACTCGACCCGGTCACAAACAGTAATGCCACATTTACTATATAGTCATAATGCAGCATTAGTTTCATTAGCAATGATCTCTTTGAGTACTGAAATTAGAAAATATATTCCCAGCAATTAATCTTTTCTTTCTTTGCATGTGTACAACAGCATTAGAGATATATACTTGTGTACTTGAAAGTTCAAAAGAATAAGGCAGCATTCATGCTCTAAATTTTAAGCAAATTAATCTTGGGATATATATGTTTATATGTGGTTAATTGGCACTATTACATCCGAGGCCAGTTATCTAAATTCTCCAATTCAACATCACTAGTTATCCTAGCTATATACAAGCTAGATTGAAAGCAAAAATTACTAGTTGTACGTACAACCAAATGGTAGTGATTGGTAAAACATTTCCTGAAAATTTAGTGTTAATATGTTCCACACTGAAACAGCGAGATCTTGGAAATGTAGTTTGAGATATCGTTGATTAACTTTGGTTATGACGCTCATATTACTGTATCATTTTCATTCTTACCTTGCAAATGAATTAATCTGTGCTTCTATCGTCGGACCTGGCTGAAAGGTTCTTGCTTTCATAAACTAACTATCGTTCGTTTACAGTACATTTGCAATGCCCTAGGGTTCTTTCTTTTGGGATTTTGGGCCTTGAGAGGGGTGGCTGAACTTTCTTTCGGGCCACGGAGAGGTAAGTGAACTTGACTATTCAAAATCAAGTTTTCACTGAACAATCATAGAAATAGGAGCAACAGCCACAGGTTCTGACCAAGTGATTGAACTTTATACGAGTTGCGCCACACATATAAAAAATCCTATTAAATGTTAAAAATCTTATAGTTGCTGAGAAGAATACATGTACAGTGTCAATTCTGGAAAACTATGTATGCGTGCAGTCCAGAGGATCGACACGCCGTGAACTTCTTCTTCAAAGCTTTTTTCTTTTCCAAGTACTCAGATCATCTCTTAAAACCTGATAAACTAATAATGTCTAATATATCTTCCAATCTATCAAAGCAATACGTAGCTATCGCTTAATATATGGTTCAACTTCTGAGGGAGAGTTCATTTCGCTAGCTACAGAAACTGATTCTCATAGTACTGTTAATAATGACCGCGTGCAGTAGAAGTCCTGTTTACTGGTTGCCGTTAAGACCATGTACAGATTTCAAACTATGTCAGTCTTTCAAACAAATGAATATTTCTCAATCTTAAGTTTGAAACCCAACTAAATCTATGACATAGTTAAGAAACACACACTAAAAACCCTACAAGTGCTTGACCAGAGAGTAGAAAAACAAAGTTGTCAGTTACTGGAATGGGATGCAAGCACGAGAGTTGTACACTTTATACTTACCAAATGGGCCACGATACATTTTCCTATTTGGGTTAGACAGAGGTCGTCTTCCTTCTCATCATTTTCACATGGACGATTCGAAGTCCATTCCATTACACGAGGTAACTAGTGGCCTCAAACCAGCACTTTTGGATTTGGGCTCTTATCAATTTCTATTATTAATTGCTCGGCGAGGGAGGAGTTGGTGATCTACAAAAACGAAAAATATATTATGAAATTCAATGATCTAATGATTCATTATATATTTAACCATCTATATATACCTATGTTACACGGACACGGACACGGATATGGACACAGCGACACAACACGGCTAGACAGTAAAACTTAAAAACTAAGTTTCCAACACGACTTGGATACGGCAAATAAATATTTATGTATTTTTAATACATAAAAAATATATTAAAATATTAAATAAGTTTATTACATTGCCAAAATCATGTTCTAAATTTAATCATTTTTTTAATCTAAATTCAATCTATTGCATAAACATATTAAAATAACATGAAAGAGAATCGATCAAATACAAATTATTAAAGAGAATCAAATAGACAGTTCTGATGTAGGTTGGAAAAAAAAACTAGGCATTAAGTTAGTAACAACAACCCTCTAACACCTAATAGATAAGAAAATTTCAATCATTTTATAATCCATCTAAACCTTTGTTTTTTTTTTTCAATATATATATATATATTAAAAATTGATGATGTGACATGTCAGAGGCTAAGGTGGCGTGTCGGTCAACGTGTCAGAAAAATCAACATTTTTCGACACATGTTGGAAGCATGTCAGACACTCTGACACTCCATGGGTGTGAAGTATCCATGCAACATAGATATATACAAATAGATGCATTACATGGTGAACAAACGAAAGTCGCCCAAATAGCTAAGAAAATAGGCATTACCTCTTAGAACAGAGCAGGTTTCTGACCAAATAGAAAAACCCAAGCAGCTTGTGTATATATGATCACATTTCACGTATTGATTATCCAGCAACTGTAGACACAGTTGTTACGATCATTGTCTTTGTAATACCAGCAAGCTAGCTTACATCCATCAAGTAGGCAAAAAACACTCATGATGACAATCGATCCATATATGCCATGGTTTTGAGCTCATATTATGTATGTCTGTCCAACTTTAAAAAGGAGTTGAGATCAGCAAAGTTAGGTAATTGTGAATGTATATGTAGTACGCGTAATGATCTTGATCTGTGTTCATTTCCGAGTTCTGCAAAACCAAACAAAAAGTTTTGCCGCAGCGACAATTCCCCGCAACCCTAAGCAAAAGCTTGCAGTGTGGCTCTTTTCAGTTTCTGAGATGAGGTTTCACAGTAGTAGAAAAGAATACATATCTAACCCAATTAGGGTTTATGCAATTAGTCATCAGATTAGTATTACCACTACTAATAAAGCGATAAATGACTAAACAAGAAAGGAATATGAAAGATAGAGATTGTTATATAGAGATAGCCTCATACAAGGACCACCAAGACACTATGCATAAATCTTTATGCTGCAATTGCAAATTATTGCGTGGTCCTATTCATTGGCCTGCAATAAGTGATTGAAATCTTTTTCAGATTACATCTGTTTCCCATTGCTTCCTTCTTCTTCCCTCTTAAGCTTTATCTCCTTAATTATAACTTAATTATATAGATGTTAAATGAAGTGTGATCTATGTGATAAGCAGGAATAACTAAAACGTTGAAAAGTTAATGGAAACAAAACCAAAAATCATCACATCATGATGGAGCTAGCGCATATATTTGCAAGCTAGTCTAATTTGTTTTGATTTCAAGCTAGCAAGCCAGTGGAGTAAGTGAAGGCTGCCTCTTGGATTATATAAGATCAAATTCTGTTATACCCCTTTTATTCTTTATTTTCCATGATCTTTGATATCTTCGATCTCTAAGGATAAAATAGCCTCCAATCACCATGAATATTCCAATGGAAATACAACATCACAAGCTTGCTAACCACTCTGTGCAACCACCAAAACTTTCTAAATATTCCTCAAGCTAAGACTAGGATCCCATACGTGCGTCTTTTTATCTGCTCGATCACAAATTACTTCTCCTCTCAATTATCATGTACTCTTTATGTTTAGAAGACAACAAACTTGTACAGTTGTATGTCCTTAAGTTTGATTCGATTTACATGAGCAATTAATTAGTTTTAGTCTATTTAGGTGTTTTTTATATACATAGTAAAACTAACTACATGTAAATTATGAATCATTCAAAGGGTCTGAGTCATCACAATGGTTTATATGACGCTTGTAAAAAGAATCGGCGTTTAGAAAATATGGGTCATCACCAGATCCGACTGTCGGATGCATTATGCGGCCTTTTTAAATTAGTTGCGGGGCTTTCTTCAAAAGTGGCTCTTAGCTAATAAACCTCCTTTTTCGATTAGTTTCAATTCAAGATGGTGTCCACTGGTCTAGAGACTCTATGGACAGAAGGCTCTATAGTGACACAAGAAAAACCCAATAACAATGAAAGGAACTCTACCAGAATCCAAGGGAAAAAATAGACTAGGCAGTATGACTAAACCAATTAGGAAGCCAAGATTGTACGTGGCTCTTTGAATTGGCATGCCTAATTTCTCCATAGACAGCAAGTTGAGATTAACACCATGAAAATCCACCATGTGAATATCAGTCTGTGGTTCTATGTGTTCCCCAGTTCCCTGTACTGTTGTCTTTCTTCACATGCTGCACATATTATGCACATTGAAAATGTGCTTAAGCATCCAAATGCTTTCATCTTTCAATTCCAACACATGGGAGCTGGAATGATGTAGTTTCATACTAATTTGGGCAAAACCAATTGACCTGTGTCTTAGTCACACCTTGGTTGGTTTTGCAATTGAGGGAAAGAAGTACTTTAAAGGAGATGAGACGCTGCATTATGACTATGAAAGTAAAATGGCCCTTCTTGATTGTATGAATCCTTTCCCAACCCCCACCATGCCGTCTTTTGCAATGACAATAACATTTTGCTACCGTTTAGCGATTTTGAAATTTTGTCATTTAAATTTGCAACAATGTTTAAATTAACTTTAAGAGTTAGAGAAATCAAAACCAAATGTGCATGTAAAATGTTGTGTAAATCGATATCGTCTCGAAAAACTAAGAATTAGATAACTGGACAGTTAAAAACAAGCTTTGTTTCGCTTATTAAGAATTATATATTACTAGCTACCACATCGTTAAATAATTGTACTCATTGCCTATAGATAGGATGAAAATTGTTTCTCTTAACATGAACTATGAAATTCCTATGAAAGATATTGGGTTTGTAGAGGTTTTGATTATCACACTAAATCCAGCACATGGTCCCCGACTTCAATATTTCTTGTTGTATATGGGACAAATTTCATCTTAATTTTTGCCTTTTTCAACGTTGGATTTTCTATACCCTGTTGAAATCTTGATTTTTGAGGGGGGGTTTTTTTTTCAGCTATTTTATATTGCACGTCATTTGGTGAGATATGCTCTCTCTTTAAAAAAAGAAAAGGTTTTGATTTAAGTGATTGAAGAGCCTTTTTTCTGGATCATACCTAACTGTGCCATCTTGTCCAAGAATATCACCTTTCGAGTAATTTGTCTCTTAATATAAATGTCGTTGCATGTTGCTCACCATTTGGCAAGAGATGATTTTCTTGTTCATGTAATAATTTTGACTAAATGACTCGATGACATTTTTTTTAGCAAAATTGTAATTCACAAATGTTCCATTTCTGAGGTATTTCTTTGTCTAAATTTAAATGTTGCATACCATCTAGCAGTGTTTGGTTTCTCTAATTTGGAAAAGAGATTTAGATAAAATGGGTTGGATACATTTTCTTTTCTAAATCATATTGGGTTATCATTTTCTAGGTTTTTGTTTTTGTTTTTGTCTTTGGTTAAAAGGAGCTAGGAGTGCTCTCCCACACCAAATTTATTAATAAAAAAGAAGGCTTATAATCAAGTAGGATGACACGAAAAACAAACAAGATAATACAAAACAAAATATATTAAACTGCTTTGTAATCAACTAGGATGACACTTTTCTAGGTCTCTACAGCTGGAGATTCAAATGTCATTGTATGATGTCTACCATTTGGCAAAAGATGTTTCTCTTTTTTTAAAATAATCTTAATCCACGAATCAAAGACGTTTTTTCTAAGGTCAGAATGACATACTCGCATTATATATCTCAATATATATCAGATAATCATACTGAAAAATCAATCTAAAATATTTCCTCAAAACGGTTGAAAATCAATATTTTCACATTAACAATTAGGGACATTTCAATGAAACGATACACCGTCCATAACTAGAGATCGATCTAGGATGCATTTTAGTTCCAGAGTCAAGACTAACAAATTTTGTCAAAAAGCCAACATCCCCCATTCCCCAAAAGGGTGTATAGGGTAATTGACCTAGTGAAAGACCCATGCTTGGCAGTTGGATCCTGAAAGGCATGCAGTATTGCAGCAAGGCCTAAGGACACTCCCCCCCCCCCCCCCCCCCCCACCCCCAAAAACAAGAGTACTGACTTCATCCCATGACACTCCCACCCCAAAAACAAACCCACAGAAAACCACACACCATTTCTGGTGGAAAACACCCTCCTGCTTCGTCATCCATCTTATTAAACTGATTAAACACACCAATTAGCTTAATTAGCCACCAACCTGATCTGCTTTCCTTAAAAGGTAAGCCTCAAACCTAATTTCCCTGTTTAGGTTAAGCTAATCATGGCATATTTAATATTAATCAAAGATTGAGTACTCCCTAATTATAGCCTCACCATCCAATCCAACCCAAAAAGGGTAACACATTCCCCATACCTTATTCAATATAAAAACCTAAAAGCCGTGATGGGATTTCACTTAGGACCGACCATACCCATGATTAATTCTTCAAAATCTAAGCTAACCCTAAACTCCCATATATTATATTTTTACTCTTAGATCAATATTCTTCATAATTAAAAGTGAACAAAGAATTGCGTAAAGCTAATGGGATAAGCTAGAATAATTAACAACCGCCACCAAAATTCCCCGTTGTGTTTTTGCTAAACCAGCTCGCTTTCTGCTTCTTTGTATCAGACACATGCATGATAAGAAAATCTCTAGCAATCTGTGATGAGACGTTAGATTCAGAAACAACAATCTTCTCTGCAAAAAGAAAAAGACCACCCTGCAGGCTTCTGCTAGCTTCTGATTCCCATAGGAACAATAAAAATGGATTACTTTTTCTTAATTTGCATGAATTAACTAATTAATCAAGAAGAAGAAGAGTATGCAAATTAATTGACTAATTTCCCTTTGTGGATCATAAACCAAAGCTCTAGCTAGCTGCTCCCCGGCCAGGTTATAATTAACATCCTCAGCATGAACAAAGTGATTTATCTCATTGATTAAACTAAACAGAATGAGAAAAAAGAGAAAAGAAACGAAAAAGGAATTAAACTGGGGTAGCTAGTCTTGATTAATACGTACTGGCTTCTCTTACTCTATGATGATGATCTCTAATTAAGTCCTCTCTTCCTTATTAATTATTCTTCCAAAAGGATCAAGAAGAAGATGACGAACCACCGTTAGTGACACCGTGCGGGTGATCGCGGCCAACCTGGTAGTGATGGTGATTCGGGTTCGGGATGTTGCTCAGGCTCCCACCGCCGTTGTGGTGGTGGTTATTCGGATGATCGTCTTCCTCCTCCTCGTCGTTACTGGTGTTGTTATTGTTGTTGTTACCGTTCATGTTATTGTGGAGGTGATCATCAAGAGAGGTGTTGTTGGGGATTCTAGCGGTAACGGTGGAGCTAATGCCGTTAAGAGCGCCACCGCCACTGCTGACGACACCGTCGCGCTTAGCGAAAGTGTTCTTGTTGTTGTGCATCCACACTTTGAGAACACCTTTGTCAACTCCGATTTCGTTGCAGAACTCATGGACGATGTCCTCGTCGCGCTTCTGCATCTTCCACCCAACTCGTTCCGCGAATTGGAACATCTTGTCCTTCTGTTCTTGGCTGAACTTGGTCCGGAACCGCTTCCTCGCATTAGGGCCGCCGGGGGAGACAATCTGACCGCCGTGGTGGTTGTTCGGATTGTCGGAGATTCCGGTGGAGAGAGCTAGCAGCATGTGGGGAGCTGATGGGTAGTAGGAGGAGGAGATCGGCGGCGGGGAAGCTGAATTGGGGCTTCGGTTGCCGATTAGTGGCGGCGGCGGGTGGTGGCGGTGGTGGGGCTGGTACTCGATGACATGAGTCGCCGGAGCTACAGCCGGGATATTGTCCTCCGGGTCACGGCGGTGGAAATTGCGGTGGCATCCGCAGGCGGCGCATTTTAGCGAGGTGGGGTCGGACGGGGTGGCGGTGGGGGAAGGCATGAACTCGCCGCAACCGTCGAGGGCGTGGCCGCCCAAGCTGGCTGCGTGGTTCTTGAGGCATTCTTTGTAGCTGACGACTACGGGTGTCACCGGGATGTTACTGTTGTGGTGGTGGTGGGTTGGGTTGTGACGTTTGAGGACGCCGTTGCTGAAGGAGATGGGCTTGGGTGGCTGGATCCGGGTCGGAGTGTCACTGTCGGCTTCCGGGGACTTTGTGCTGGCGGTGGTGGTGGTGATGGAAGGCGCTATATCCATCACTCAAACATCTAACAGTTTCAGAAACCGAGACAAAGATTAAACAAGAAGAATTAGAAAAGTGTGGTGGCCAGTTTAAGGGGTTAGGGTTAGGAAGAAGAAGTAGTCGTAAAGATTAGTGTAAACTCGACCCTGCTCCATGGAAGCTAAAGCTAAAGTTGGGTTTGGGGTTGGGTTTTTTGAAATGAAAAACAGATAGGAGAGAAATGGTTGGGTTTAGAAGGAGAGAAAAAGAGTGAGAGAGAGAGAAGTTTGATGATGGCGATGATGATGAGCAGTGATGACTGTCGATAATAAAAATCTGGGTTTTGTGGTTGTCCCTTCTTAACCACTTGTTTCTCTTTTTTTTTTAACCCTGGTTTTTTTTCTAATCATCCCCATGGTTTAGTTGGTGGGCCCCCTCTCCCGGGGTTAACATTGTTGTGTTGTAATAAATACACCTTGTATGACAGTTTTTCTCCATTACAAATTTATTTCCCTAGACTGGTCTCCTCAAACTATTCTGGCTCAAGGTGAATCTTTCATGTCGGACTACCGTGTGACAAAAAAATCGATGTATTTTTCCCGGACAGTGTTAGAGTAACCCAAGGGTATTTCTGACCTAAGACGTAAATATTCAGAGAGTGTGTGGAACACTCTGATCGTGCATTACAACATAATACATGAAAACTTTAACAGCTACGTACATGAATCGAACTTGATTTAGTCAGGGAGGAACCGAAATCAATGTATTATACATATACAAAATTTTCTAGCCTATTTAATTGTTATCGACAATGTGAATCGAACTTTCAACCCGATGAAGTTTATTCTACAAGTGAACCGGATCAATATTACGGTCGGACAGCCAAACCCAAGAGCTTGCCCTACTAAAAGAGTGACTGAGGCTATCCTTGGAAGTGTAATGATGACTCGGTTGTAGGCCGGGTTGACGCGGGTAGACAGTTAATGAGAAAATATAAATTAGAGGCCCTGCAAATCTCAGACAATGACTGTAACCCATCTTAATATTTTTGTCAAGTTGCACCGTGAGGGGTCTGGACCGCTCCCACTGTAACCTTTTTCTTCTTTGTTTTATCATCACTCTCTACTTTGTGCTTAGCCACTCACAAAGACTATTCCACCCCTTAATCACAGCCACATTAACCACGCCACCGCGTTTCACATGGGCAGGGTTGGAATTTGGACTAATAAGAACGAATCTGTGAAAATCCAGGGTGTTTAGGACACCACGTCCTCCATATATCTTTATCGCGGCTTTAGAGAATTTTTCGGTCGCGGAAAGGGGTCCTTCCCCAAACGACAACGTTTTTAGGTGCTCTCTCGCCAGTGAAGTAAACCGTACCGTTAAAACTGGGTCGTATAGGGCGCAGAATTATTAGACTGCTGCATGGGAACGTAATCTTACTTAATACGTAATAAACCAGCTTGATTACGCGACACGTGTTAATCTCTTCGTATACGACGACACGTGGGCGCCTAAGGACTGCCACGTTGCTTCGTAATCCGGTTCGTATGCGCAATATTAAGGTCATGGTCAGCCATACTAATCTAATTTTAGGAAGGCGTGGTTGTGTACGTGCGGGAGCACTGTAGGCTTTAAATGTGGTGGCGGGTAAATTTTGAGGGTCTGAGCGCACTGACTTTGGTGTAAATTCTGGGGTGCGCCATTAGCGTACTTTTGACTGATCGGGGGTAATTAATTGGGGGGTTAACGGTGAAAAAGAGGGGGGTGGGGTAACGTCAGCGGGCCAATGATGTAGTAGCTAAGGTTTAAGCATCGAATTGTGTGTTAACCCACGTTGCCGTTACATCCACTTGCATCGAAACTCGCAACCCGTGAGTTTTATTTATAATATTGTTTAGATTTTATTAAAAGAGAAATTAACTTGGTTATTTCTTATCGGGAAGTTTTTAACCTTCCGAAAGAAGTGGTAAAATTCTTGTCCTATGGGCAACGTACTTGAAGTCAATTTTACTGAATAAACAACAAAAGTAAGAATATACTGTTGTTCCATAAAGAAGGTAGAAGAAAAATATACTGTTGTTCCATATGAGAAAGGCACGTCAAGTATGAGAAAACTTAAAGTTTTGTATGCCTAGCTTGGGAGTAACTACAAATCCTCCCTCTTATAGGAAAACTACATCAAAATATAGCTAGCTAGTAATAAAACAAGATACATAAGTACGTTGCACGAAGTTAAAAAAATTTCTCATGTTTTATTTTTACTATCGTAATTAAACAATGTGTTTTTAGTTGAACATGCAATTGTGTTGCTAATGTGTTACGTTTGGATATGTGTTAACCCAGGTTTAACAATGTCTGTTCAAACAACAACAACAAAATTAAGTGTCCAACTCCATTCTATGCGAATTCAACTATATATGCTTTGGTTCATGGTTGAGGGTGCAGAAGTCACATGGGAGTTCATTAGGTTTAAGTTGATCCTATTTACGAATATAAATGGTTTATATCCGCAACTACTCGACCAATAGGAAGCTAGCTAATGAACAGAAACAAACAGATTGAGCTGTATGATGTATGAGCGCTCTGCGACTTTTGTCCCAAATATCCTGACTTAACTTGTTCCCGGATTCAATGGTGGAACCCGGTACGATCTCCGACCACTACATATGCATGGGACCCGAAAACAAATTGCAACTTGTGAGAGCCAAAAAGCTCCCCGATCAAGTAGTCGTCTTTACCATGACCAGAGGCTTCAAAAGGGACATACCACCCGCACACCCACAAGTTCCCCATTCTTAGGGACACTCCATCAAATTTTATCATCATCAATCCTCGATAATCACTTCTTCTCTTCTTTCTCGACTTCGATCATTAAATCATATCACTGAATCATATTGCGTAATAAGCGAAACTAATTAAATTTCAAATCACGTACGTGTTTACATACTGTTTCATTCTCAGATTCAAGCTAATATTGAGATTAATGATGGAAATGTAGACCATGAAATTATAGCAGATCGAGTAGACAATTTAATGATAATCTGGTTGTTGATGGTACTGAAGCCAGTTTCCTACATGAGCAATAATAGTGCTTCTTGTTACCCAGCTTGCACAACCTGAAGATAATGTGGCACAAATGTTGAAAGCTCAACAACCCAAAATATAAACTAATTATAGATCTTTGAAGGGAAACAACACTCCTTCAATCATTAAATTAACAATCAATCTAGCTAGATAGCCAGCCCAGAGATGCATTTCGACCCTCAGACAATTCCCTACCATACCATCTATTAATAATGGTCATTTCACATATAAATACGCACCACAATCATTGAATACAAGTGTGATCGATGTTGATGTTACAAAGGTTATTAGTCTTGATCAAAATTTCAACTCAATTAAAATCTAATTTGGCCGAATGTTTTATTTTTCAAAAGTTGTTACGACGAATATATGAAATGACTGATTAAGAGTCGTAATACAAATGCACTATAATTATCTCTAAAGTTAGGAAAAGAGTATACAACACACCTTCTCTTCACGTCGACATACTAATTAAATATATGGATTAGGGTGTTAAGCAATGAATGGATAAGAGGAGATTAATTAACCAAGTAATCCTAGGAATTATTGTCTCGTTCTCATTTGGGTTTGGGCGTATTACTCAGTGTATCTAATCACAAATTCTTAGCTAACTAATTGAAACCATACAAGACACAGCTGCATATTGCTTTTCATTTTCTCTGGTGCATGAGTCATATGCAGCTAAATGATTTGTACTAAAACCATGTTGCTCAATTACCTAACCAACCCAACAAAATAATTGCATCAATTTGACCCTTTTTAACGATAAATACCGAGATGAACGTACAATAACGGAATTAAGCATAAGGTGCTAGAAATGAATGTGAGCTCGAGTTTTCCGAGATGTTTTTCTTAGTAATAGTCTTCTACGTCCGGTGCTAGAAATGAAGAGATGGAATGCTAGCTCCAAGTCCAACACTAGGGCAAGTAATTATATATACATAAAAAAAAAAAAAACAATAATGAGAAACCTAGGTATAGAAAATGAGACTGATATGAAGAAGAAGGTTTTCTGTATATAATCTTCAGGAAACGATTACAAGCCTACCTCTATTTATATAAAGAGAGAAAACAAGCTAAGAACCAACTATACAGAGTAAGAACCATCAGTCCCTAATAACCTTCCATGAATTGTGGATCTGAACAACTCTAAACTGTAGAGATTGAACCAAAACTGTTTCACAGTTTTGACCAGAAGACATGGAAGAGAGAAGTAAGGGAAGAGACGTGTGACACACAAGTAAGCTATCTCAATACTCCCCCTCAAGCTGGATCGAGGGAATTCCTTGAGCCAAGCTTGGACAGCAGACGCTCAAACTGAGCGGAAGCAAGAATCTTAGTGAACACGTCTGCAAGTTGATCACAAGATCTTGTGTACATAGTCTCAATGAGCTTTGACTGCACTTGATTTCGAATGAAGTGGCAGTCAACTTCGATATGTTTTGTGCGCTCATGGAACACTGGATTTGCTGCAATGTGCATGGCAGCTTGGTTGTCACAATGCAGAGGAATTGGAGATGAATGCTTGATGCCTAAATCTTGGAGAAGAGCTTTAAGCCAAATAAGTTCACAAGCAATGGATGCCATTGCTCGATATTCTGCCTCAGCACTGCTTCTAGCCACCACTGACTGCTTCTTGCTCTTCCAAGTGACGAGATTGCCTCCTACAAATGTGCAGTAGCCTGTTATGGATTTCCTATCAAGGGCATTGCCTGCCCAATCGGAATCAGAGTAGCCTTCAATCTTGAAGTGATCATTTTTGCACATCAAAATTCCACGACTTATGGTTCCTTTCAAGTAGCGCAATATTCTCTTGACAATGCTCAGATGATAAACAGTTGGAGAGTGCATAAACTGACTAATCAAGCTGACTGAGTATGTAAGGTCTGGTCTGGTGATGGTAAGATAAATCAACTTACCAACCAGTTTCTGATAAGTGCTAGGATCAGTGAGAGTTGTACTTGGTGAGTCCAGCTTCAACTTGCTGTGCAATGGAGTTCGAGCAGGTTTACATGCAGTCATGTTTGATTCATCAAGAAGATCAAGGATGTATTTGCGTTGATTTAGAAACAGACCTTGAGTTGAGAGGTCCATCTCTATCCCCAAGAAATACTTTAGAGAACCAAGATCCTTGATGGCAAAAGCTTTATGTAGAGAAGCTTTTAGATTCTGAATTTCTTCTGTGTTGCTGCCAGCAATGATAAGATCATCTACATATACTAATACCACCAATTTTCCAACTTGACTGTTTCTAACAAACAATGAAGAGTCTGAATGGCTTCTTGTAAAACCTGATGCTACAAGAACTGAACTCAATTTAGAGTACCAAGCACGAGGAGATTGCTTCAATCCATATAAGGCCTTGTGAAGCTTACAAACCATGCCAGCTTCATGTTCACGAGGATGTCCTGGAGGCAGTTTCATGTACACATCCTCCTCTAAATCACCATGCAAAAACGCATTCTTTACATCCATTTGACACAAAGTCCAACCATGATTCATTGCAACTGAGAGTAGGACTCTAACTGTATTCATTTTAGCTACAGGGGCAAACGTTTCTTTATAATCAACACCAAACGTTTGAGTAAAGCCACGAGCAACTAACCTTGCTTTGTGTCGTTCGAGAGTGCCATCTGAATGATATTTGAGTTTATAAATCCATCTAGCTCCAACCAGTTTCTGTCCTTTAGGAAGAGGGACAATACTCCACGTCTTGTTCTCATCAAGAGCATTCAATTCATCTTTCATTGCTTGTTGCCATGCTACTGATCTGTTGGCTTCTGCATAGGTACGAGGCTCATATTCTGTGAGAATCTTGCTTACAAAGGCACTGTAAGCATGCTGAGTGTCACTCAATCCGAGCTCAATGGGATACCGTGAAGAGTAAGTAACATAATCTTGCAGCTTTGGAGGAGGATTCCGATCTCGTGGAGGATTCCTTCGAGGTAAAGATGGAACTTGTTGAACTGTCTCAGGATCTACTTCCTGGTCACTTGTTTCTGCACATGGCTGCTCAGTGTCACTACTGTGAATGACTTCATCATGAGTTGGAGTTGATGTGGTTGAAGTGGGGGTTGGAAGAACCTCAGTCATAGGAAACACTTCAGTTAAACACTCCCCCTGAAGATCACCAGCTGTGCACTGATAAAAGGACTCATTCTCATGAAACACAACATCTCTAGACACAAAAAATTTTCGTGTCAAGGGATTGTAACATTTATATCCCTTTTGTGTAGAGGAATAACCAAGGAACATGCACTTAATTGATCTGGGATCCAGCTTGTCTCGTTTATCAGATTGAACATGCACAAAACATGTGCATCCAAATGTTCGAAGATGAGAAATGTCAATTTTCCTACCCTTGAGCAGCTCAAATGGTGACTTAAAATCCAGAACACTACTTGGCAGCCTGTTGATCAGGTATGCTGCTGATTGAACACTTTGGGACCAAAATCTCTTTGGAACATGGGATTGCAGCATAAGAGCTCTTGCTTTTTCCAGTAAATCTCTATTTTTGCGCTCAGCTATCCCATTTTGTTGTGGAGTTCCCACACAGCTTGTTTGGTGTATGATGCCATGATCACTAAGATACTGTTTCATGATTTTAGAAGTGTACTCGGTCCCATTGTCAGACCTTAGAGTTCCCAATTTTGAAGAAAATTGATTCATGATCAAATTATGGAAGTCTTGAAAACATTTAAACACTTCACTTTTGAGTTTGAGCAGATAAACAAAAGTAGATCGAGAGAAATCATCAATGAAAGTAACATAAAATCGATAACCATCAAAAGAGTCAATAGAGGCTGGACCCCATACATCAGAATGCACTAGTTCAAAAGGCTTAGTTGATCTTGAGTGTGAGAGTTTAAAAGGAAGCCTAGTCTGCTTAGATAAATGGCAGATCTCACACTCATGAGCAACTTTACAAAAATTTGGAAATAGCCTAGACAAAACAGGAAAAGAAGGGTGTGCAAGTCGTCTGTGCCACAGCTTTTGTTGAGAAGCATTGGAGTTGAGCAGAAAACACTTTGAAAGACTTGAGTTGGTGGAAATGAAGTAAAGTCCATTTAGGAAGAAGCCTTCACCAATCTTCATCTTTGTGACTCGATCCTGAAAAATGATATTGTCAGCAGAGAAAATAGCAAGACAATGCAGGATTCGAGTCAATTTTCCAACAGACAACAATTTAAAAGGGAAAGAAGGCACAAACAATGCAGAAGACTCAATGACGTCTGAGAAAATTTTAATTTTGCCTTTTCCAGAGATGGGAACATTACTGCCATTAGCAATAGAGACATGAGAAGGTGTTTTTGATTTTTCAAAAAAAGAAAGATCTTTGAAATCATTTGTGATATGCTCGGAAGCACCAGAGTCTACAATCCAAAACTCTCCATTTTTACTCAAATCAATAGCTGTTGAGAGAGCGCAAATGATACCTGGGATGTCATCAGTAGAAGCAAAGCTTGTTTCTTCAAGGAAGCCTGCAAACTTCCCAAGTAGAGCAGTTGAGTTTCCTCCATTCCTTTCCAGACTTCCCTTTTTGCTTTGAAGAAAGTTTGCAAACTCATTTATGAGTGTGATAGGATTGGAGGTGAAATTGCTCATTTCTTCTGATGTGGTGCTCAACTTTGCTCTAGGATTGGATGGGTAAGAGTTTCTGCTAGTTCTTGGGTCATCATTCCACTTTGGCTTCAGATCAGGGTGAAGTATCCAGCAAGTTTCTTTCTTGTGTCCTACGCCAGTTCTTCCAATGCTCTCACAATGAGTGCATTTTAAGTCTGGCCTCTTCCCTCGATAAGGTCTGTTGCTGGAGAATGCTCTAGGCTCAAAGTTAGTTGCATCAGTCTCTCCAACTGCAACATTAGCATTCATGACCTTTCTTCTTACTTCTTCTCTATGAATAGTGCTACACACCATTTCAAGGCTGGGAAGCTCTGGTGTCATCAACAGGTAACCTTTGAGATCTTCATATTCAGATCCAAGACCAGCTAGGAGCTGAAAGACTTTATCCTCCTCAGCACGTTTGAGAAGAGTTACAGAATCAGTTGTATGAGGCCTGTACAGATTTAACTCGTTCCACTTTGTTTTCAAAGTTCCCAAATATTGAACAAAGTTCGAGTTACCTTGCTGAAGTTCTCCCAACTCCTTTTTTAGCTGAAAGATTCTAGCAGCATTGTTCAGATCTCCATACATATCTTTAACAGCTTTCCACAAGTGTAGAGAAGATTCGGAGAAGTTGAAAATTTCTGCAATCTTTGGCTCCATGGAATTAAGCAGCCAAGACATCACCAGCTGATCTTGAGATTGCCATGCTTCAAAGTCAGGTGATGAAGATGCAGGAACTTTACTCTTTTCACTAATAAAGCTAAGTTTGGATCTTCCTCCAAGTGCCAGAGTAATGGCTCTTGCCCAGGAGATGTAGTTGAACTCATTCAGAAGGGTTGAGCTGAGACGTTGATTTGGGTTAGTATCAACCATCTCAGGCCTGGAAGAGGATGAAGACGAAACTTTCTCACCGCCTTCAGACATGATGCAGGCCTTTTATGAACGAAGAGTCTATGAAATGAAACAGAAGCAGGTCCTATGAGGATCACTGCTCTGATACCATATAGAAAATGAGACTGATATGAAGAAGAAGGTTTTCTGTATATAATCTTCAGGAAACGATTACAAGCCTACCTCTATTTATATAAAGAGAGAAAACAAGCTAAGAACCAACTATACAGAGTAAGAACCATCAGTCCCTAATAACCTTCCATGAATTGTGGATCTGAACAACTCTAAACTGTAGAGATTGAACCAAAACTGTTTCACAGTTTTGACCAGAAGACATGGAAGAGAGAAGTAAGGGAAGAGACGTGTGACACACAAGTAAGCTATCTCAATACTAGGGCAAGCATGGATGTGTTTAATTATTTTAGGGTTCGTACATTACTATCTTCTTCTTCTTCTTCTTGTCCTTTCAACCTGGGATCTCAACGGGGAAGTTAGATATCACATTAACTCGAGCTCGATGGGGTCATACGTGGTGAAAGCTCCCTACCTACGTTGTCTCAGCTTAATTGTATTTGCTTTTTAACAACCCCCATGTCTTTGGGTAGGGAAATAAATGAGAGATTGATTGGTAGAACTTTAGAACTACAAAATCTGATGACCTGACATTAGTTAATAGTAGAACTATAAAAATAAAATAAGTAGAATTATATATATCTGGATTTATCATCCAAGCTTACTCGAAAGTTTATAATTTCTACTCTTCTAAAAAAAATAAAAAATAAAAAAAAATAATAATAATAATTTATACACATAGAGTAACCAAAATAGAAGTACTCGTCTACTCGATCAGTAGAGATGGGACTGTTTGCACTTTTATGCTTCCCATGTAATGGGTTAAGGCAACAACCGGCAGCATCACTTTTATAGAGCACTTGCACTTGCGTGTTTCTTCTCCAAGGTAGTATGACCTACACTGATCGACATCCATCCCAATTAGGCCAGCCAATTAGGACTCCAACTCTAATTGGATCGAAAAGCTAGCTGTTATATATGGATGAGATTATCTCACAACCTATATACAGATCGATCTTCTTTACTTTATAATCTTGAACATGTAAATCTAGCTTGACCGTAAAGTGTTAATCCTTGGCAGCAAAGACACGCCTAGCTAAGAACATGCAACACCAGAAGAAAGTGACTAAGTGAGTACTACTGCAATGGTTATTATTGCAGAGCAGAAATATACTCTCAAAGACTGATACTGCATGATGACCTTTCCCTTTTTAAGCACACACTTCCTAGCTTGTTGATAGAGCTACCTTTGAGTTAAGGTAAATTATGAAGAAAAAAAAAAAACACACTGAACTTGATTGCTCCTGGTTTTTACAGTATCATCAGCCTGATGCAGCAGCAGGGTTTTTACAGAATTAACAGATGGCCGGATAATTTCACATTCGTTTTCGATTAGAGTAAGATTCAATTACGAATGACCTAAGTCTCTGAGCATAACCTATTACCTACCCGATATATATTAGAAGGACGACGATGACGGAGACCATGCATAAAGAAGATGCCTGAGATGAGAGACAGCTTAAATTTCCCATTAATGGCGTCTGACAAGTCTACCTAAATTTTGTTAAGTTGGTACGCAGTACGCAGTTTGTGACTTGTTCTCTGGAAGTGATCGAATCCAATAATCATGATGAGGTTTGTGTGGGAGTGGCATACCCCTTCGAACCATATTGCCACTGCTTCGTCTTCTTCTGGCCGGGCTCACTACTCTATCTAGATCATTGCACTGACCCTCAACTTAACTATCTACCTACCTTGTGGCCAATTCAATTGTAGTAGTCTGATGACTGATCTATGCTAATCTTGTGTCAAAGAACAGAGAATGCATCACTGAACTGAGCGAGTCAAAGTCTAGCTGATCGAGTAACGAAATGTTCAAATCTGGCATGGCATTCATTGATATAGATTCAGACCCGGAGTAGTCGAATATAACCTGTAACAAGAAATTGAGCATACAAAACTCATAGTTGTATTTGAGCTCGATCAAATTGATGAACTATACAAGTTCTCTGCCAGATTTTGGGTCGGAGCATGCAGAAACTCAGATTTGCAAGTTGAGCTCAAACAAACCAGAACCAATCAAAACCGAAACCAATACAAAAGCTATACCGAGTTATATTTATATTTATATTTCCTGAGAGGCTGAGATTTTCCCACAGATTGTTTGGGTTTGTTGCTTTGCAGGCATGTTGTAATTTGGGTCATTTTGCATCGGTTGCAGCTAGACAGGCTAAACAGGGGCCCAATAACCCTCGGATAAAAAACAAAAGGTAAAAGGGTGGACCCCTCAGCCCGCTTCGGCCCACTAAGATCGTCTCCTCCTAGCCCGCAAAAAGCCCAGCCCGAACAATTTTATTTTTAATTTTTTAATTTGGTTCACCACGTTTTGGTTCAGTGTTGAAGCAAAAGCATCTCCAGTTCTGCTCTTGCGGAGTTTGCATTATGGGTAAGTCTTGCTATTTTCCTTGGTTCTGTGTTAGATTTGGTTATGGGTTTTGAGATTAGGGATCTTCTCTTAGTCGCTTTGGTTGAAAACGATATCCAGATTACGTTAACTATATATGTTTGGGAGTGGTAGAAGTTTTTATGTATAGTGAACTCCTGGAAATTTGGTTGTCTTGTGGTATTCCTACTTTGGTTTCGTGTTTGGGAGTGATGGATGAGTTGTTGAATCTGTGCTGGTATGGGTATTCAACTCAGAAAGACGTCGAGGCCTTAGAGTATGAATACTCAATTTCATTTGATAGTTGATTGCTTTATGCCTATATAGTTCTTTGCTATTAGAGTCATGTGTGATGAAAATGTTGTACTTGGACTATTAGGAGATATAAAATTCCAGAGGATACACATGTTGTTCTTCAGTCTTCGCAAAATATCTGCAGGTTTGTATTTGTGATTTTCTGTTGGTAAATATTAGGGAGTTTTTCTTGCTTATCTTTATTCTGCTCGTTTCTTTATTTAGGTTTGAATAGAAAGGTTAAACGTAGCAAAGCTGGATTTGGAGGTCACTGTACTGACCAACCATTTGGAACGGAAGATGTTGACAATGCTTGCTATGAAATTGAACTCGAGTTGGACATAACTGAATCAAGGCAGGATCAAAGTTCATGAGAAAAGGATTTTTCCATTGAAGCTTGTGCTCTGAGTGCTACCATGCCGCCAGTGGAAGACTTTTGAAAGATGTTTCCTGATCCACCCCAAGTTAAAAATGTTTTGTCCAGACAATTTAAAGTAAGCACTCAGTTCTCAGTGACAACTGAAAGTCATTATATCAATGAAGCATACAAAAGTCATTATATCAATGTCTCAAATGGCATGGAAAAATAAAAAATACGGTGGATTAGTAAGGCATCCGCTATTCAGCGTGAAGGACAAGCTGGAAGAATAGGGCCTGGCCACTGTTTCCACCAACGTTGGGCAATGAGTTTTTTTACTGTTCTGAAGCTGAAATCTCCAAAGTCCCTGTTGACGGTGTTCTGCTTCTTTTGAAGTCCATGAAAATACGGGTGAGTAAAAAGAAGTAATTTTGTTCTTGATCTTGCCCAATTTTAATAACCGAAATGTTTGTATATTGAATTTATGTTAACTGAAAATTTTATTCAAATTGAACATTATCAAGTTTTCTTTTGGCAAACTTAATTCCTAGTACGAGGATATGGATTAACTCTGTGCGTTCCCCTTGTTATTTCTAATTTGTTTTGGTGACATTATCACCAAATGGAGTGAGATATGATTCAACAAAGCCTGCGTATTTGCTTTAGATGTGTCACTGTCATGATTGTTGTTCATTCTTTCGGGTTGTCCTTGCTAGGTTCTAAGGCAATCATTTGTTGCCTTAGAACCTAGCTTTCTCTCTGAAGCTGTTCTTTTGGATTGTTCTTGCCTTGAATTCTTTTGCTACATACCATAAGATTTTTCAATGCATTCTATTCGCTCAATTAGAATACAATGCCGGTTTCTTTCTATTTTTACGTACGGACTGATCTTGTAATTTTTGTTTTCTATTTCTCTGTGTCTTAGGTATCCAAATTTCATTTTCGTACTCCTCCAAATGGTGATACTACTAATGAAGCAGAGGATTTCTTAAAGCTCCTGGAAGCACTTGATAGAAAAGGAGACATAACAACTTTAGGGAAGGCCATGGCTTGTTACCAATATTTCCTCACCAATCAAGATGCTCCTTACGGTTATTGAAATCCTAAATAAGAAGAAAAGTTATTCCCGGCCTAATTTTGTGCTAGCATATGCAGTTGCAGCACCTGCAACTTTGAGTGTGTCTAATCCTTTTCATGGCCAATTTAGAGATGTTCAAAGAAAAAACTATGACTTAGGTCTGGTGGAAGTTATAGTGCTCCAGTTAACAGTGAGAATATGAAGCAGCAAGAGATACTGATTAATAAGTGAAAACTGCAAGTGCTTTGTGAAAACTTTGATAGTAGTAGCAGTGATGCTCTGTCAAGAGCTTATGCTAGTGCGTGGCTATGAACTTTCCAAGAGCGGAATGGGGTGCTGCAAGAAAAATGCTCTTCACCTGGAAACCATGGAGGAAATATCCAAGCTGAGAAAGCAGCTCCTCAAACTTGTCTTTAATCCATTTGGCGTTTATGGAGGTGTGAAGGAATTTTCATGGATCTATGGTAGTCAGAAAGGTGTTGAAACTTGAAAGTGTTTGGAGGGATGATGAGAAGCCTCTCAGTGTCGATAAGGAAGCTCTCTTACACCAAGCTATCTATGCTGGTTGGATAGATAGGGTTGCCAAACGCATTAAAGGAAATGCATATATCAGGCCTGCATGGTCAAATAGACTGTGTTCCTCCATTTGCAGTCACCTGTTTTTAATATTGCTCCCCAGTTTTTGGTGTACAGTGAGTTGATCTAGACAAAGAAACCTTTCGGGTACGGGGTTACTTGTCAGTCTATGTTGGCTTGTCAAGTATGGTCATCTTGCCAAGTATGATAGGCAGTGTGACTCCAACCTTTGTGGGAGCTTCCACATCATTCTTTGCCAATTAGTAATTTTGATCATACAGTTGCAGTTCAAGTTTTTGCTTATGCTTTGTTTTGGATAGGCTAAGACCTCTGCGTGAGTCCATCACAGAACGTCCTCGTACTGTTTTAAAGCCACAGGCAGCAGGTCGAGAACGGGTTCATGGTTTCTTGGCGAAGCTGGAGGAGAAAGAGATGTCAACTATGCTAGGTTGAGAGAGGTGTACGTGGGATGAAAATCCATACGAGTTGTATCTGGAAAACCGAAACAGGATTAACAAGAGTTTTTACATGAAGTTTAAGGATATTTGGTTGTTTTCTAGTAAAGATGGATCAGACAATGGCTGGTTTGGAAACTGTAACTTGCATCCTCTCATTAATTTATAGTCTGCTTCTTTTGTAGCCAAAGAAACATACCCCTTCTGTCTTCAATGACGACTGTAGAATACAATTTTGAGTGTGTCGCATTAGAAGTTACAGTTTATCAGGAGATGAGCATATAAATCGCAAAGGGATTTCTATATAAGTTCCTTACTGCATAATTACACATTTTTGTTTGTTTTTCGATCAAGGATCAGTAGATTCATAGAGGATCACAACCAAATCAAAGAATATAACCAAGTTCTAAATTGTAAACAGTTTTGAAACAGTCATCCTACATCGTCGTCTGGTAGTAATGGTGGAACTGAATTTAACTCTCTCAAGTCTCAAGCACCGTTACCATCCAATCACGCATGTCGTGGTGATATGGTGAAATATGACACCGTTTAATCACGCATACTGTGATATGCCGGGCAAGAAATATTGTCGCGTGTTTTTTTGGTGGCAAGATAATTTATGTCATCTAAATAAAACCTCTTATAAATACCCAAAGTTATGTTTATGCAGTTATGCCAAAGAATCTTCGCATCAGTGATTAGGATACCAACACTATCACGAGAGATATCAACATGTATTGAAGACCAACAAGAAGATTCATCAAGTGTAAGAGAGGATCAAGCAAAGATTGAGGATGTGTTTATTGTACTTTTGACACAAGAGTCGAGTGGCTGGGCCAAACTGAATATGCAGATGATATCTTCCATGTGGAAGTTGGATCATGCTCACATGAAAGAACATGAGTAGTGCAATAAGGTATTACCTTTCTTCCTTCTTTCTCTAATGCTCCGTTCAATCCACGACTCTGTTTTCAATATTGCAAATTGCGTAAGCTTCATCCTTTCCCATTTATGTAATGATTATCATCGAACTTGTTTTTAAAGTGGACCATGAAACAACTTTAATTTGCAATTTGCATTCCTCAAGTTGGTGCCAAAATAGCCAACTTTCCACTGCCAAACTTGGCTAGTATGAACGGCTGATGTAGAAATATAAAGAATATCTTTCCTGTTGGAGAGAGGAGTATGACTACAAATTCCCCATAGAGCAATCCCTTGCTCAACATACAATATTTGCATACACTAGACTAGAAGCAATTGCTTGTATTGATTTGGTTAGCTTCACATGTATTCTAGCCTACCTTCTTTCTAGGTCGGTTATTGAATAAATCAAAATTTACCAACATAATATATATTGAACATGATACACATAAACTTCACTTTTTCGATTTTGAGCCCTCAACCTCTCGTTTTTTCTCATTTATGTGACGTTACAAACCCACAGTAACAATGCATATTGCCTTGCTAAACAACTCGGTGATTTAAACACTCGATAATGTTGGATGAAATGCCTCCGAGATCTCGGTGGTTCATGACTTCACATCTTGACGGTTAACTTGGGAAGAGAAATGTCGGTGACGCAGTTGAAAAAATTGGACTAGTGTGCATCGGGAGGGAGCAGAGAGCATTAACATAGGTAACATGCAAGCAGTGCCATTTGAGAGTGATCGAGTGTGTATGGGAGATATGGACCATAAAACGAAAGGGATGTCACTTTTGTCATATCGCCCCGCAGCAACCGCAGCAGCAAGAGGAGGGCTAGGACCCCCCAAGTAGCTTTGGGTCATGTGCTCTCTGCTCACTGCTATGAGTGCGAGGCACATGGAAGAGACACAAAAAACACTGCCTTTTTCAACCCAATGATTCTCCGTATCTCATTTTGATACTCTCTTCTCTCCTCATCCTCACTTAACCACCTCTACCATCCTTCTTCAATGTACCACAGAGTAACAGAAAATAAGGATACAGTTAGTTCACACTTCACCCTAGTCCAACTAGTGCCCTTATCTCCGGGTTGGGTTCCTTTTTGTATGGCTGGCTGCCCTTGATACTTAATGACTTCATTTGTATCAACCAAACCAGTTCACCTACAAAGTTTTCTTCCCATTATGGCTCACCATTTTTGTACCAAATACAATAACTACTGCATTCTTGCTGTTCTGGGTTTGAAGACAAATGCATTCACTTCTGGCTCAAATAATTGAGGGTTGTTTTCACATTTCTGAGCAGTAGTTTGGTAGTCATTTTCAATCTTAGTCGTGTCGAAAATTTTACAGCGGGTTGAATTATTGGTACATTGAAGATTTTACAATGTATTGGCTTTGAGTTCTTACAAGAAGCAAGTAAAACTTAAAAAACTTGCGTAATCATATCCCAGACTGTTCTTTTCTTAACAATTTTCATCTGTGATTCTGCCGAATGAGAAAATTTTCAAATTTTAAATCCAATCCAACACAGTGCTGCAGGAGCCATGAGCATATAATAATGCCTCTCCTATATGCTTTTGATATTTTAATCTCACATCCCAAGTAAACTGATGAAGAAATTTTCCAAAGTAATCATGACTAATTCTGACCAAAGTTGGATAATGTTACCCTCTATCTCCATTTCAGCTACATTCTAGTCGCATGATCAATGTGCTTAGAAACGTGTCCTTCGATCCTGAGCTTTCCACAACTAGCACCCCATGTGAGTATCTCTACCCAACAAGTTTCCAACCCCATTGAATCATTGTGTATTCCACTATTTATACCCCCCAAGAACCACCAAGTACCACCCCACTCTAAATCTAACCCCTTCTACTGTTAGCTCCGTCTTCCTCTACCTTTGAGAGTTTGAGGGTTTGGTTTCTCCATTTCAGGAGGGGTTAGGTTTGTCTGTAGCAATGGCCATGGTCAAGTTTGTTTCTGCTTTGCTCTTGTCACTTCTTGCAATCTCCATGCTCCAAACCATGGTATGAATCTGTACATTCACTCTCTCTTCATTTCACACAGAAAAAGAACCAAACTTTGATGCAATGAAATGAGATTTGACCCACATTCATAAGTTCTAACATGTTCTGGTTCATTAATCTGTGCAGGTTATGGCAAATCATGGGCATGGAGGTCACCACAAAGGCAATGTAAGATCTCTTTTTGTTTAAAGCTTGTGTCTTTACCTTGTTTATGATCCTAATGGCAGCATTTTGCTTAAATTTTGGTACTTTTCTGTGATTTCAGAACCAATATGGACCAGGGAGTCTCAAGAGCTACCGTAAGTTCTAAACCTTCAGTGTTCATTTCAATTTAATTATTTGTACTCGACTCAGATCTAGAACAAAAGCTTTAGTCTTTTTTGGTTTTACAGTGTGATTCCTAGTCAAAGTTTTGACCATATTCTTGGGGATGTGTCTGACTGTATTGAAAAAGCAGAATGACTCAATGACTGATGTTAGTTTTGTTTCATTTGGAATGACCAGAATGCCCATCACAGTGCACAAGGAGGTGCAGCAAGACCCAATACCACAAGCCTTGCATGTTCTTCTGCCAGAAATGCTGCAGCAAGTGCCTGTGTGTGCCCCCAGGTTTCTATGGGAACAAGGCTGTGTGCCCTTGCTACAACAACTGGAAGACAAAGGAAGGAGGACCCAAATGCCCTTGAAGCCTTTGAGCCCTCTTTCTACTTATCTAGTTTACTCTAACTAATATATGATATGTATTCTCTTTGAAAACTGGGTTTGTGTTTGTGGGGTTAGAAGGGACTAGATCCGAAATCTCTATGATCTAGTCACTGAGAAAGAATTTACCTAAAATGTGGCCATGGCTATTATTAATCTATATAGTCACCGATGCAATTTCTGGTTTTTTACTTGCATGATTTGTGGAGACTGTTATATTTTGTTTGTATCCATGGACATGAAATGAGGTTTTGGAATTGGGATCCAGCAACCAATGACATGATAGCAAATAGTGAAAGGGATACCCTACTTGTACTCATCATGGGCAACTGCAGCCATGTTACCAGCTTCTGTTTAACTCAGATCCATCATGAATCTCTTTATCTTTTACCTTTAGAAATTAGAGGATAGAAAGGGCCAAAGGGGAAATAATATCAAGAACAAAAAGCTGAGTTTGAATTGACCTCTCTTTTTCTCATCATTAATAGGATGCACATCCTAACATGGTTTCATGATGGTAGTTTCATGTTGTGCTTGTAAATGCCAGTTTTCCTATGCACAAAGACGCTGAAGAGCTCTTTTCTTTTGAGAAGTCGTATCGTGTTCGTCTGCTCCAGCTTTAGGATTTAGATGCATTCTGTTTTGCTTTTTCCAGTGTTAGGATTTAGTCTCTATGGGCCTTTCTTTTGTTGGGTTGGGTCCTCGGTTTGCTGTTTGTTGTTCTTGGATATGGAGCATCTTTGTAGTTCTTATCCTTTCTCTTTTTATGGAAGAGCGTTGTCCAAAAAAAAAAAGACGCTGAAGAGCTCTCTTTGGGTCAAAAAATGTGTGCACAAATGCTAAGAACTTGAAACCCAACCCACAAAAAAACATGGGCCAAAAAAGGCCCAATTAGCATCTGTGGACTGAGAAATAACTGTACATGGGTCCCTACTTTACATTATTCAAACTAGCCCAATTGAATACCAGAGTCGAATGGAGAATCCTGCATGGCATATAAGGATCTCTTTCACCAATTAATTCGTTACCTATACTCCTATAGATTAGCTAATTCCCTGAGAATATGATCTAAGATTGAATTTGATACTTCCCCAAATCAATGTCGAGTTTCTCAAGTTCTCACACTAGTGATGAATTGAGAGTCTATCCGTGACAGTATGTGAGCTCTTGTATAATATAATGACCCAATTGCTCCGACCCACAATATATAGGACTAAACTTGTGAAGATCTCATTGATGATATGATGACCTAATTGATGCATCCATGAAAAGAGAAATGGAGCTTGAATACTTTCAGATGTACTACTGAGATCATCCATTATTCAGTTTAAAGGATTACAGCTAGCTGTGTTGGAACTTGGAAGTGTAAGCATGATTATGTACTTTGGAAGCATGGCTGGGGTTATGTCTATTGTCCTTGGGATTTCTATTCCTTACCTATTACTGTACACTTTACGTGTATAGGTTAGTAGCTTACCTTGGTGTTCTCTTTGTCAAATAATGGATGCTCTTTCCCAAATCTATGTCCAGTTTCTTTATCAACCTTTATGCAAATTTTATGGTCAGTTAGTCATAATGAAAGTTGGTTAGTTCATTACTTCCTTGTAATGGTGTGAACAACTAGTTCATCACCTGCCTTCACCTGCTTAAACTCAGTAAATACACCACCTACCACTACTAGTACTGCTACTCAATTCATCGAAGTCCAGTATTCCTGTTCTTCTAACTTCATCATCATCACCCTGCAGGCTGCAGCCATATATGCATATATATATGCATGATATGAATTAGTCAGTGGCGACATCCAACCTAAACATGATTCATCTAAGTGAAGGATATTCAAATGATGTAATATAATATGATCATGTGAAGCAATCTCAAGTACCACTGATTTAATTGAAGTCTGGAGTTCTTTCAAGAAATATTATTGAACAAAAGTATTCCACTGAGATAATCACCTACAGCTGAAAAATATCATTTCACTGATTACAACTAAGATGACTGAATCCCTCTAAAAGTTAAGTTGTTGCATGAATATTGTAGCATTTGTTAGATTAGGAGTAACACGAGAGATAGTTGAGATGTCTGCAGGATCCTCTCAGTTTTCAAAGTAATAGTGCCAATATTTGCAGACGAAGTTATAGATTTGCAGAAAGATGTGAAATAATTGGTTAACTGGTTTAAGTGCTAGCGAACTTCAAGAATCAAAGAAAATGACTAGAGAAATAGGTGGGCGATTGGAGTCCATCGCTTATTCCATTTGTTTGCTGCTGTAAATCAATGGAGTAAACAAACAAAACAAGCGATGGACTCAAACGCCGACCTGTTCAGTCATGAAAAATCTGATCATCCCACAAGGTAAGAGGGAGAAGAAACTAGTGAGGAAACTCTATTAGCTAGCTATAGAGTTTTGGACATGTAAAAGAGAAGAAACCCTTTTCTTCCGGCCAAGTGAAACAGATCTACAACCGTTAAAGAGCACACTACTAATTTTGTATTCTGAAATTCCTAGCCAAAGTAGGTTCTTTCTTCATTTTTTTTTTCATGACCTGCTTAACCATAGTACATAGAGCACACTAGTAAACCAATTACATAGAGCACACTACTAATACACATCCCTAACATTGTGCATTTGATTCTTAGACATAACGTGGATACCGATCTAATGCATAAATTCAAGCTGAATCGAGAGGGTCTGTGCAGGTAACAACCTGCCTATCATTGTCGCTTTTCATTCTCCTTAGCTTGAATGAAAACGAGCGCGGTGATATGGCCTGGATCGGCTTGTCAGTGACGCGAATGAAGTTGTAACTCCATGCCCCTAGTAGGGTTCCTATAACAGGTCCAACCACATAGACCCAAATTCCCTTGTAGTATGAACTAGCAAGTGCAGGTCCTAGTGTTCTGGCTGGGTTCATGGAGCCACCTGATATTGGTCTGGTTATATTCACTAGGTTAGTTTCCTCGCGAGTTTTAACAACAAAATTATAATTAACTTAAGAGCCGGATCTGCTTACCCTGCAAAAATTGATGTTATGCATACTGCAGAGCCAACTGCTATACCTGCTAGCTCCCCAATCTGTTGTCAACATAGAAATGTTAGAGAACAAGTGAAAGTCCATGGCAAAAGAAATTAGCTAGGGAGAAAAATGCTGTACAGCTTTAGTATCTGTGGCGACGGCAGAAGTGATGAACATCATGGAAAATGTCATGACTATCTCTACGATTAGAGCTTGAATATCTGATCCAGAAGGTGATGTAGTTCCCACATGCTTAATGGGATGCAATAGTATAGACAGAGTAAAAGAGGCTGATATTGATCCTGTTAGTTGTGCTACTGCATAAATTGGGACCTGAAAGAAAATAAGGCTTTGTATAGAGAATCCAAATAATGTAGTGTTCTGCTAAGCCAAAAGTTAACCTCTGATAAATCGATACCAATATGAAAGATAAATTTCAGTACAATAATATTAGTGTTTTCTTATGTCCTTTTGTTTGTGTGGAGGGAAATTAATGATCCCATATGATGCCCCTGGACTGGCCCCATAAGCACCTTTCATGTGGGTGTCATGGTCTCCAGATGTGTGTATTGCATGTAGATGGCCATCAATTGGATCGTCTATTTGTTTTGTCCACAATGCACACAAATTCAATCCAAAAAAATAAAATATTGTACCAACCATTCGTTTGAAGCATAGGAATCTCAGAATGAAAGAAAGCTAGCTGTCTACCTGTTTCCATGGAAAATGCCTCACCGCAGCAAAAGCTAGCGTGACAGCTGGGTTCATGTGTGCGCCGGAGATGTGGCCAACGGCATAGATCATGGCCGTTACTATGAGCCCTCCGACTATGGAAGCTCCAAGCTTTGAGACCTTGTGTTCATCGCTAGCTGAAAGAGCAGCTGAACCGCATGTCACAAACACCAACAGAAACGTTGCTATAATCTCTGCCACCACCTGTGTTGCATACAAAAAGAAGAAGAAAAATTTGTACGTGTTACTTCTACACGCATAGACTAAAGAATGTACAAATTAACTACAAGCTCAAGATAAAATGCAGCTTACCTTTCTCAAAAAGCCAGGAGGGTAATGCTGTTCAAATACTGATGATTTCTGGAAGTCGAACTCGTTTGTCTCGTTTCTGAGTTCTGTAGGTTCTTTTGTGGCCATTGCTATTACAATTGGTTAGAGAGAACCTGCAATATTCTGAATGGTGCTGGTGGAAAGGAATGAAGGATGTTAGTATATATATACGGGAAACGTCGGAAGTTGCAGCTGCCTAGCGGAAGTTGTCTTTGCTCTCCAACATGGTAGTTCAGATTTCAATTTCAATCATCAAAGATGTTGGAGGGTTCTCAAAGCTAGGATGGTGTTTGATGACAGTGGCGCTAACAGTTCACATAAAAGAGAGGGTTCCAACCTTTTTGGTGGCAAAGTGGGGATCGGAGGAGTGGTCTTGGTTAGATACTTTATAAAATATGAGTGGAAATTAAAAGCGATAGAACAGAATCTACTTAATTAGTTTTAAAATGGTTCATTAGGTATACATTAATATTACTTGTTTTAATTGCTTAGAAAAAAGATCTCGGGGAAGTCTTGCTTTGTTTACTTTGAAAATAGCTAGGTAATATCGTTTGCCAATGGTAGTTAGCCAGGAAATGATTACATTCCGGTGATGTTAACTAAAATGTAGTAAACAATGGCACCGGAAAAACCTAACTTAGCTAGGAGGTATATAAACTAGTATACTCTTCAGTCGTGCAAAGAGACTAGGATCTTTTCTGTCAAGCTTACCTGCCCATTAGGTCAAGTTTTGAGCAAGAGTTTAAATGAATTGGGCAATGGCCTCAATCATGGACAGGTCAAGAATATCATCTTAAATATTATCTCCAAAAGAGCCCTCATAATCGCTCCGGCAGAAGGCTCTGCACCTCCCGCGTCTCCGCCGGACTTATATGAAATAAATTAGATAGGTAAGATTGCATAGAAATCTCAGACTTTCAACCTACCAATTAGTGTTCATTGTTTTTTTCTTTCTTTCTTGTTTACATGAAAACACCTTAGACAACTTATAAGACTCTTAAGTCTCAGACTATGAAGTAGCTAGGCAGAGCCGCAGAGGTTATCAAATCGAATAGAAAGTAATCATCAACTCCTTTTCAAAGGTTATGTACAAGGATTCATTCGACGCGCATATAGTTCTCATACTATAACTTAATAGTTGTATAGAAAAGATTTAATGATTGTCCAACACCTTTAGAGGTGATACTCGTAACAATCAATCACAAAATCCAACTAAGCTGGGCCTCAACGAGGCTGGGTTCCAAACCTTTTTCAGAAAAAAAAAAATCAATCACAAAATCCATACAGAAGATTATAATTCAATAAGATAGGGAATAGATTAGTGAGTGATAATACGTACGTGTGGATCTTTGTTTGGCGGAGCAAGAGGAATTAGAACATGAAAAGTATCATCAAAACATAACTAGATAATGTTGACAGAAGTTTGGACATTGCTGGGTGTTGTTACGTGCAACACAGGATACCGATTCCATTTCAACCAAGCAAATTAAGCTGCAACTCAATTGCTTAATTATCCCACATTTATATATCATCATCAACTTTGTAACGAGACAGAGACTTTTTTATTTCTTTCTTTTCTTTTTGGAAATCAAGATCTCTTATTGGACTCTCGGTCTCTGTATCAGAATTAAATTTTGGCTCATGTGATTAGAGCTTTATATGTGGCCGAGCGAAAGAGTTAGCTCTGATCGTGATGGGTTAATTTTCTTCTTAGCACGCCTATCATGCACGCGAGAATTCTAAGCAAGACGACGACGAATTAGTTGGTAGAGGCTCGACCACGGAATTAACTATTGTCTAGCTAAGAGAAAATAAGATACGTACCATGAACTATAAACATGCATAAATGAAAGTCAAATCGAGTCTATATTGACTGATCTACGATCATTGCGTTTGATTGATATTCTGCATATGGCAGTGTTAGAGGGCTTTAAAAAATCTAAAATTTATGGCCTTAATCCTATGTGTCATGTCATGTAAGTAAATAAAAATATTTGTTTTTGATTCCACATAATATATCTTGCCAAATCAAGACATCGCATTACTAATTTTACCATTTTTATTTCTTTTTACATTTTAATGGGTGAATTAATAATATTAATGTACTTTATTAATTAGGTAATGAAAACAAATATTACATATTAATAGCAATCACTAATTATGTATAATATAAGGAATGTTTCTTACATCAATATATATGAAGATTAACTACTTTTTAAATAATAATTAGTTTTTTCAAATAAACTCTAAACCCTAACCCTAATTTGTAGACAAAGCAATTATAATTCATCAAAAATAAAACACTAATATAAGATAATTCAAATATAATTCGTCAAAATTATCTATAATTCGTCTAACAAATAATTTATATACAAATAATTTCTCTAAATGATTTACGTACATATTATTTATAGAGTAAATGACCATTTACTACTAATTTAACATCCTTTTAGCCCATTCCATTGAAAATCTATTCAGTAACTCAATTTCAATGAATTCTAACAAAAAGACGTCAATACCTCACCCTAATTTAACTCTCTTTCTCCTCCTTTTTCCTGATCATTAACTCTTTCTCACTCTCTCTCAGAAAACTCTCCCACTCTCTTTCTTTCCTCTCTCAAATGTGAATCTGATTCCTCTCTCCGGCGAAGCACCGACGACATGATGAAGCACTGGCGAAGCACCGCACCGGTGACGAAGATTTGGTGCCTCCACTACACCACACCAGATCTCCTCCGCCTGCGACGCCATCTAATCCTTCCTCCACTGCACCAAATCTCCTCCGTATGCGACGCCGCACCAGATTAGATATCCTTCCCTGGAGATCAAGTCTGCCTCGTTCTACCACGTACAAGACATGCGTCAAATGGCACGAGCTTCGGACGTTCGACCTCGCTTCGTCGTGCTTCGAGAGAGCCATCAATCTGCTCTCGAAGATCGGAATCGACACAATCTCCGACGCCGATGAGAAGAAGCTGTTTCTGGATTTGAGCATTGGGAGATCAAAAACCGCCTAAGAGGTATCGGACCAGAATCTCGCGGTGGCGCTACTAAACCGGGCCAAGAGCAGAGATGGCCGGGAGGGCTGGAGCAGAGACGGCGAAGGTAGTGTTCTTAGGGCAATAGTGCTACGTCAGCGCAAGCGCAGCGGTAAGGGTTTCTCATAGGGTTCTTGGGGAGAGTTGCAGTGAGGGATCAAAAGTGAGGGCTAAGGTGGTTTCAGAGCTTGTATCTGATGACAGAGTGGTGGCGGTGAAAATATTGTTTTGCAAGTTTACTACCCTCAGTAAACTACCCCAGTAAAAGTTTACTGGGGTAGTAAACTTTAGTTTTTCGAATCTAAATTGTTCTTCCTCTGTTTAGTATGTATTATGGCTTTGAAAATACTGTTTTGCAAGTTTACTACCCCCAGTAAAAGTTTACTAGGGGTAGTAAATTTTATTTTTTTCATTTAAGTTGATTTTTCTCCGTTTTAATGTGTACTTATAACCTTGGAGATATTGTTTTGCAACTGGGAGCAGTAAACTTTAGTTTATCGAATCTAAATTGTTTTTTCTCAGTTTTAGTATGTATTATGACCTTGAAAATACTGTTTTGCAAGTTTACTATCCCCAGTAAACTTTTACTAGGGGTAGTAAACTTTAGTTTTTCGAATCTAAATTGTTCTTCCTCTGTTTTAGTGTGTATTATGTATGGCCTTGAAAATACTATTCTGCAAGTTTACTACCCCCAGTAAAAGTTTACTAAGGGTAGTAAATTTTATTTTTTGCATCTAAGTTGATTTTTCTCCGTTTTAATGTGTACTTATAGCCTTGAAGATATTATTTTGCAAGATTACTACCCCCAGTAAGATGTTTACTAGGGGTGGTAAACTTTATTTTTTTGCATATATGTTGATTTTTTCTCTCCTTTAAGATATATAATGGTCATAGGAAAACTGTATTGCAAGTTTACTACCCCCAGCAGAAGTTTACTAGGGGTAGTAAACTTTATTTTTCTATATCTAAGTTGATTTTTCACTGTTTTAAGGTGTATAATAGTCATGGAGAAACTTTATTTTGAGTTTACTACCCCGAGTAAAAGTTTACTAGGGGTAGTAAACTTTATTTTTCATACTTAGGTTAAGATTACGTAAATTCCGATGGCATTTAAAAAAATCCAGTGAGATTTCGGGAAAATTCCGGCCACCGGATGCCGACAATTTTCCGGCCGTTTTCCGGCAATTTTTAATTACAAATTTACAGGTCACTAGCAGCTTTTAGAAGCAACCTGAATATTACACTACTAGAAAAAGGTTCTAAGGTGACGAAATATTTTTAATTCGTCACCTAAGAGAACACTTTAGTGACGAAACCTGTTTCGTCACCTCAGTGACAATTTTCGTCATCTAAGTAAGGTAAGGTGACGAAATATTATTTCGTCACTATTTTCGTCACCTTAGAGCAACCTTAGGTGACGAAAATACATTTCATCATGTAAGTGATATGTTGGGTGACGAAATTTATTTTCGTCACCTAAGTTTTGAGCACTTAGGTGACGAAAATAAATTTCGTCATGTAAGTGATAGGTTGGGTGACGAAACATATTTTCGTCACCTAAGTTTTGAGCACTTAGGTGACGAAAATATATTTCGTCATGTAAGTGATAGGTGGGGTGACGAAATATATTTTCGTCACCTAAGTTTTGATCACTTAGGTGACGAAAATACATTTCGTCATGTAAGTGATAGGTTAGGTGACGAAATATGTTTTCGTCACTAATGTGTCTCTCTAAGGTGACGAAATAATTTTCGTCATGTAACAGGTTACTATGGTGACGAAATATTTTATTTCGTCACCTTACTGAACTTGCTTTTTAAACGCCGATTAACCGGACGGATCGAGCCCTTATCGTTGTCCGATGGAGCTGAATTTTTGCCCACCCATGTAATTCGTTATGCTGGTCATATCTGACGGTCGGTTTTCAGTTCCTCTTCTCCGATCACCAAACTCACGATATATGTACTAATGTTGTATAACTTTTTTATACAAATGTTGAGTTTAAGTTTCGTTTTGAAGACAACGTATACGTAGAGGCCTCAAACGCAAAAAAGTCGTGAAATAAGATATGACCGGAACGGTGAAATAAGTCAACCCGTGAAAAATGAAGATATTCCGGTAAAATTTCGGTGCCGGTTTTTCCGGTCAACGAATTTTTCTCTTATTTCTACCTAGTGGCAGCCCTATCCCGGGTATTTATTTTTTACCAAATTTTTATAGCCCCGTAAGAGTCTCGTCGATTGGAAACTATTCTCAGATGAAGGTCCGGCCAGATTACGTGATTTGGAGGGTCGAATAGCTGTTTCCGTCCGTTTAGGGGTTTGACTGCACTGATTGACCGGATGGATCGAGCCCTTATCGTTGTCCGATGGAGCTGAATTTTTGCCCACCCATGTAATTCGTTATGCTGGTCATATCTGACGGTCGGTTTTCAGTTCCTCGTCTCCGATCACCAAACTCACGATATATGTACTAATGTTGTATAACTTTTTTATACAAGTGTTGAGTTTAAGTTTCGTTTTGAAGACAACGTATACGTAGAGGCCTCAAACGCAAAAAAGTCGTGAAATAAGATATGACCATAATGGTGAAATAAGTCAACCCGTGAAAAATGAAGATATTCTGATAAAATTTCGGTGCCGGTTGTTCCGGTCAACGAATTTTTCTCTTATTTCTACCTAGTGCTAGCCCTATCCCGGATATTTTTTTATCAAATTTTTATAGCCCCGTAAGGGTCTCGTCGATTGGAAACTATTCTCAGTTGAAGGTCCGGCCAGATTACATGATTTGGAGGGTCGAATAGCCGTTTCCGTCCGTTTAGGTGTTTGACCACGCCGATTGACCGGACGGATCGAGCCCTTATCGTTGTCCGATGGAGCTTAATTTTTGCCCACCCACGTAATTCGTTATGCTGGTCATATCTGACGGTCGGTTTTCCGTTCCTCTTCTCCGATCACCAAAATCATGATATATGTACTAATGTTGTATAACTTTTTTATACAAGTGTTGAGTTTAAGTTTCGTTTTGAAGACAACGTATACGTAGAGGACTCAAACGCAAAAAAATCGTTAAATAAGATATGACCAGAACGGTGAAATATGTCAACCCGTAAAAATTTGGGTATGTTCACCTCTCGACGATAGAGCTCCACATAGAGAAACAAAAGCGTATATAGGGTTGACCACTTGTATCAGGGACCAAACGTTACCGGAAATATGTGATTTTTCAACCATAGTCGTATTTCACCATAACGATGACATCCTATTTCACAAGATTTTTGAAAATATTGCTTCTTCCCTATTTAATAAGATCACATTCTATCAAAACCTTTTCTTTTTAGGAAAAAAATAAATAAATATTTTTGGTTCACTGAGATGACGAAAGTTCATGTTTTCGTCACCTAAGTACTACTTAATATTTGGCGGGTCGAACTTCCGCCCATTTTTTTGCCAAATTTTGTATTTCCCTTGAGTGACGAAATAGCCACGTTCGTGGGCTTAGTATCAAGTCCCATACTTGATCAATCTTGCTCTTCCTCCCTAAATCGATCAAGAGTTGTCTCCTCCACATCGCCGTCTCCTCCCTTGCTCCATTGACCCCAATTGGCCTCTCCTGTGCCCACATCGCCGTCTCCTCCTCCACATCGCCTTCTCCTCCCGTATCGCCGTCTCCCCGCGTCCCCTTCTGCACCGTCTTAAGGAGCGGCCCCAAAATTGGGCAGACTTCGTATGCTCGTGTTGCAGAACGATTGAAACGCGCACCATATTCCTCGTCTCTCTCAACTGTTCAATTGAAGACTCGCCAAACTGCTCTAGGTTTGATCTCCTCTCTCTCTCTCTCTCTCTCATCTTCAACCCATATCTGCCTTCTTTTTTTCTCGATCTGAAATTGAGTAAAGATTGATTGCTTAGAGAATAGTTTATGGGTTGTATGGCTTGTATGTATTTGATTGATTGATTGATTATGGATTCAGCGTCTGGGTAGCTTGATTTACTATGAATTGCTGCTTCAGGATATTCTTCGTCTTCTCTTACTCTCTTCTTCTGCTCGGCCATCAAAACCTTCCAAATTTGTTCCTCTAGGTGCTCACATAGTCTAAGGTTTGAGGGGTTGTTGGTGTGGTCGTGTCTCTGAGCTTGAATTTGTGTGGCTGTGAGCTTGCATTCGTGTCTCTGACTTGAATATGTTAAAGGGGTTGTTGCCTCTGCTGATTGATACGCTTCATCTTACATTTTTACAGTTATTGTTCTAGAAATCTCTAGCTGTGTAAGTCCTTTCTGTAGTACTTTTGAAGCTGCTAGGTGCATTTTCCCTGTATAAGGGATCAATTGAACTAGAACTTAGGAGACTGGAGCTCATCAAATTTGGCATGTATACATACGACATCTCACTTCTAGCCATGAGAATCCTACACTACTTGCATGTCCGTAAGAGTCTGTTTTTCTGTATGTATTTCACGATGGTCTTGAGGCATTTAAGGTGAATAACCACTAACATGTACTTTATAGTGCACCTTGTACATCCACAATAGCTGTGCATTGTCTTTTTATTTTTTGAATTCATTTTAAACAGGCATCTGAAAAATTGCCTTAATTACTGCTCTGTTTGTACGCAGGTTCTTGGCGGTCATGGCCTAAAAATGGAGGTTGAGGTTCCAATTGACTGAGTTTACCTGGTATTTTCGTACATATTTTTAGTTTTTTTTTTTCTATTTTTAGCTTGGTTTCCCTGTATCTGGTGAATATGAAACTCTGAAGTGGAAGCTCCAAATATCTACATCCCTGTAGAACCAATTAGATGAGATACGTTCTCCACCTATCTCTCAGTATCATTTAGCAGAAGTGCTGCTACATTTTGATACACTAGAGTTCATCAGTTGTCATAATTTTTCATCAGTTGTCATAACATTAGAGTTCATCTTCGTTCTATTATTATGTTTCATTCAAGCACAGTGTCTTAATTTGATGCATTTTTGTTTAGATTGTGACCTCTTGATAACCTTTCAATATGCCCTTTACTATAACTTTAATTTGTTAGGTCATGATCGACTTTTGCCTGAGTTTAATAATGTTCCAGAACCCAACAAATTAATAACTCTTTATTTACCTTCAAATCATACATACATATCGATAATATCTTCCCTGATATATCTACTTCATGTAGCAGAAACTGCATCAAATTTAACTCACAATTCATGAAGCATCAAAGTACTGATTTCATGAAGCTGATAGAACAAATCCAACTGGGGCTCCATGCAGGCGAACCATTCTAATGAACCTGTGGCCGTATTTCTATATCAGTTCATCTCCCTATTGCTATGTTTCGCAAATCATAATTTTTCAACGAAGGTGCTTCTCTAAATTGCATTTGTGTTGCAGTAACTAAGGACTTATGATCAATGTGTGTTATGTTGCAGCGATGGTAGTTCAACAGAAGAAAATATGGGAAAGGGGTCTTGATTACAGGTACATTGTTAGATCTGTTATTGCCTTTCTTTTGAAATTTTCATGTTGTTGCTTTTGCTTCTATATATCTATGGATATTGTGGTTAATCTTAGTGTTATTATGATGACATGTGTTTGCTTATAAATCATTTGGTTTTTGAACCGAGAAACGATCTCTATTGGAAGTCTTTGGAAATGTTTGCTAAGGTGCTTTTCTACTTGATCTTGTGAGAATGCTGTTGAAATCATATGTTGCCATCCTTAACTGTGGTAGTGTTGGATACTTGCATAACATCAAGTCATTTGAATTGTCAAGCAACATGACCTTTAAAAGATAGTTTTTCTAGAGTTAATGATACATGGTGTAGCATATTTGTTAACTTTGGAGATCGCACAAAATCTATTATGAAAGACTTGTTCTTCCTTAACATAGATATTGTGGTAGATCAAGCCTAACATGTCTGCTGGTATGCCGGACTTGAAATGTAATAATGTGCCCTGTGGTTTTTGCAAAAATGCTTATGTTGTCTTCATTCTGGCTGCATATGATTGGTCTTTAAAGTATTCATCTTAGTGGCTTGTAACAAATCTTAATATTAGGTTTGTCCTGTTAGGAAATGGGCAGTTATCATTCGGTACGTCTTCAACAATGTGAACAATTTCTCTTCACCGAATTCGGCGTATGTCAGCCGACAGTCCCACCGCAGGAGCAGCCCAATGATGTTGGAGGCATTGATTCAATTGACACTTCATAGTCACTGCTAGCTAGTTCATTTTCTAGTATATATTTTGTATGAACAAGTCTATATTGATCAAGTACTACTCTTGATGAGTTTGTATATATGAACTTGTTTATATATATAAATTTTCGTTATTGTCCAGATGCTTTATCCAGTTTTTTTTAATTTTTAATATTAAATGTGATTTTAATAATTTTTAATGATTAAATTTAATAAAAATAAATAGCACTAAGGTGACGAAAGTTGAACTTTCGTGGCCTTAGACCGATGAAGAATTGTCAGCAAACTGAATAATTTACGTCAGCTGAGTAACTGAGTAAATTTCGTCAGCTGAGTAGATGGGTGACAAAATAATTTTCGTCAGCAAAGTAGAAGGGTTCGTCAGCTAAGTAACTGGGTGATGAAATAATTTTCGTCAGCTAAGTAGGTGGGTGACGAATATGTTTCGTCAGCTAAGTAAATTGGTGACGAAAACGTTTTCGTCATCTTAGTAATGACTAAGATGACGAAATCAATATTTTCGTCACCCAAGTGCTCTAACCACCGGCCTTAGATGACGACTCTGAGGTGACGAAATTTTCGTCAGCTAAGTGGTCACATGACGATAGAAGCTCTAAGGTGACGAAAAAATTTCGTCAGCTAAGAGCTTTTTTCTAGTAGTGTTACTTTTAAAAGCAGTTATCACTAAAAACACTATAAATTAATAAATTTTATTTTGGCAGCACTTTTAAAACTAATATTTACCAAACACAAACTGTTTTTATTCATAGCTGATTATTTTCGTAATACAACAACAACAGTTTTTTTTAAGTCATAGCAATACCAATCCAGCCCTTAATAAGGCCTACCTAGAATCATTTTCTTTCTATATATATATATATATAGTTGCACATTAATTTCAAGAAAAATCTAGAGGATCTTTGCAGATGGAAACAGCCTGCACATTAACATCGCTCTTTATTCGACGAAGCTGGAGTGAAAGTGAACGTGGTGAACTGGCCTGAACAGGCTTGTCATTCACCCGAATGAAGTTGTAAGACCATGCCCCTAGTAGTGCTCCGATCACCGGTCCGACCATGTAGATCCATACCCCGTTGTAGTATGCACTAGCAAGCGCTCACTGGCGGAGGTACATCGAGACCAAGGGGTGCCATGGCACCCCCCAGATTTATGATTTTATCTGAATTTGGTGTTTGGAGTCTAGCTAGGTTAGAAGTTTTAACTATGCTGGCACCCCCCAGTCCTCTAGATTGGTTTGATTTACTAATAAAAATAATAAAAACTCTCTTTCTAGGAAAATTAGCTGTTTAGTCCAATAAAGAATAATAAAAGTTTTATATTAACCTATTCCTAATACAATTATACTTCTACCTCACCCCACCAATTAACATTGTCTTCTATAAATAATCAAACTCATAGCAGCATATTCGCACAAATATGTTCAAAATCAGTTGAGAGACTACAAATACATCATTCTGATATGTAACGAATAAGATTCAATGCAACTAAAACAATAAAGTTTGATTATTGATTATTGATGACTCGATTATATGAATATGCTGCTATGAAATTGATTATTAATGACTCGATTATTGATGACTTTCGCGATATGGAGGAGCGACGAGTCCATTTTTAATGTATAACCCTATTTAAAAACTTTATTATATTATAAATTATGTTTTTTTTTAATAACCTCTTTTATATCGGCCCCCCTCACTTGTATTTTCTGGTTCCGCCTCCGCAAGCGCTGGTCCGATTGTCCTGGCTGGATTCATAGATCCACCTGATATTGGTCTGAACATATCACTCCAAACCTCGTTCATTAGTTTATGACGTAATAACGAACAGATTAAGTGCTGTCAAGAACGGTTGCTTACCCAGCAAAGATGGATGTTATGCATACTGCAGACCCAACTGCTATGCCTGCTAGCTCTCCTATCTGCATGTCAACGTTGAATTGTAACTATCAGAATTGGAATAATCAGTTCATGCATGGCAGACAAATTGAAGGTTAAAAATGAAGTATGTGATCGAGTTAGGGCACTATTTACAGCTTTAGTATCGGTGGCAACTGCTGAAGTGATGAACATCATAGAAAATGTCACGATTATCTCTGTGACCAGAGCTTGAAGCTCTGATCCAGAAGGTGATGTAGTTCCCACATGCTTAATGGGGTGCAGTAATACAGACACAGTAAATGAGGCTGATATTGATCCAATTAGTTGTGCTAATGCATAAACTGGCACCTGAAATGACAAGAAATAAGCTTTGATATATGAATGAATCAGTCTTTGATGAATGAATCTTAAGACACATTCTGATGGTAAGAGTAGGTGTGTGATCGACTTAAAATGTAGCCCAGACTCCAGATCGAGTGTCAATGCATTAATACAGAACTGCAGCATGGGGGGCGGGTTCTGAGATAGCTAGGGTTGACCTGTTTCCATGGAAAATGTCTAAAAGTAGCGAAAGCAATAGTGACGGCCGGGTTCATGTGTGCCCCAGAGATGTGCCCGACTGCGTAGATCATCACCGTCACTATAAGCCCTCCGGTCATTGAAGCTCCAAGCTTTGAGACTTTGCGTTCATCACTGGCAGAAAGAGCAGACGAACCACATGTCACAAACACCAGCAGAAACGTAGCTATTATCTCTGCCACCACCTATATATACATATTTGCCCACATAGTTATTGTCTCAGATACCTTGCTACACATGTACATCGATATGTATTTGATAGTACTACACGTATATATTTGTTGCTATATCTATACTACTGAATGTAAAATACATATGAACATACAGCTTACCTTTTTCAAAATCCCAGGGGGGTAAAATGGATGTTCTACTATTGGGTTCTCTACTGAAACTAGCTCTGTTCTTTCCATTTCTCGTTTCTCTAGCAACCCTAGATACTTGGAATAATATTGTTTGTATGTTTGGTGTAGATAATTAACGGGAACAAATGAAGGATATATATAGTAAATTAGTAGTGTTTACATACTCATCTAGTGACCAAATAAATCATGGTAAATCACCGTTAGATATAAATCCAATAATGAAAAACAAAACAATTTAACTTTAAAATAATCTAACGGTTATTGACTATTATCTATTTGGTCACTAAGTGATCATGTGAACACCATTATATAGTAAATAGAATTAGTGAAGTGCCAAGTTGCAGGTGAACCCTAGTTGGCTAGTAGTTGGTGTAGACTGGGACGTTTTATACATAAAATATTGGATTATAAATAGGAAGAGGATTAATTTACTTGCTACTTGAAGATTAAAACAATAATTAGATGATTTTGAGTGAATGAAAATTCTAAGAGGTTTTTGGTTTTTAGTTTGTGATAATGCATCTTAATATTCTTTATTTATAGAAAGGTCGGTATAGTATGCCAACTGTAGCTAGCAACAAGGAATTGTGACTACGATTACTTAATTACAAAGAACATGGTAACGGTCATTCTGATCAATATATTGCTGTCATTCTGGACTAGCTTTTGTTTATTTTTCTTGAAAATGAGAAATTTGAACTTCGAATTTCATCAATGCAGTAACTAATTAAGACATGTAAATACTTATTTGTGAAAAGATTTGATAAAGTGGTGACTAGCTACTACCATCCAGTTTAATTAATTAGCTAGGATGCAACATACAACTTATCTGATCAATATATTGCTGTCATTCTGGACTAGCTTTTGTTTATTTTTCTTGAAAATGAGAAATTTGAACTTCGAATTTCATCAATGCAGTAACTAATTAAGACATGTAAATACTTATTTGTGAAAAGATTTGATAAAGTGGTGACTAGCTACTGTCTTCATATTGGCTAATAGCTAGTCATTTATACGAGGCAAAATAGGTATTAGCACTTTAGCAGCACAAAAGACTGAAAAATGAAAAAAAATCTGTAATCGAGTTATCAATTTGAGAGAACGTCTTTAATACACGACGTATATTTTTACATACATATATAGATGATCAGAATTAAAAAATAATAATATAAAAACATATATTAATCAATTTGGTCAATTTGGTCAAATCTCGCAGTTGGAAACCATTTTTGAAATATGCATTAATCCAAACCACTTCGATACTTTAATGGGCCTCTAATTTGTGTTAATTTTGGGGATTGTCTCTATTAAGGACTCCTTAATCGACATGATGTAGAGCTTCCATTCACATAGTAACGGTCATTAGATCAGCTTAATTTGTAAGAGCTCATCTTTCCTCCTTCGGTCTGCAGCTCAACTTTCCTGCTTGCAGATATTCAAGTCACGAATGGTTGCAAGTTTGGATATATGATTAGCAGAAAGAGAGCGTGCAGATGGAAGGAGGAAACTTGTGCTGTCGAGTGTCATTTATTCATAACATACAATCACACTCCAGGATGTTTAACGTACGTAACACCTTTCACGTACGTATTGATCGAGTACTAGCCACAAGCCACACAAGTTTACAATTTGTTTGGCTCGAAACCATTAGTTTGGGTACGCAAACCGTCTCTTACACAAATCGTTATTGAAACCAGCTCTGCAATAATTCTTGGTTCTGTTTGTTCCTTCTGGGAGGATAGGATCGTTCTCTCATCGTACACGTCGCTCGTCGTCTCGCACCAACTACAGACTAAACCCATCACTACTGATGTGATTGATATATATGATGAATCACGTTAAGCTTTAGGAAGAAGATAGAGGCCGAAACATGCACTCTCGTATACGGTTTTAATTTACATATTTAGTTACATCACAGTCTACATCCTTGTCATGTTTAAACTTTAAACTTGCATTCAATCGAGCTAGCCTGATTCAACATCATCAACCTAGAAAATGTAGCAACAGCAAGTTTTAGCTTTTGGATATACTTCACAGGTAGTCTAGCTTCAAACTAACCACGCAACACATCAGCGATCTCCCAGCGATTTCTTTCTGTTTTTACATTCCCTTTTCCAGTTGAGCCATCACAGTACGTACTGTTTCTCCAATTCTTCCTCTCTTGTCTCTGTCAAATACGTCATTTGCATGTGGATTTAGTTGTCCGGGTCTACAGAACAATATATGGAGGCTTAAGAATCGTACGTGATGGGCTTTCCTCGCTCCTAGCTATCATGCAAAAGAATTCCTCTTCGAATTCGAAACATGACGACGACAACTTAGATGATGTAGCTAGCTAGCAAGAGGAGGCGACAACATGACCGCCGCAGCTGCGGTTGCAAAACCAGCACCGCCTCCTTTGTCCATGACATGCATGTTTCGGTGGACTACTCAATGCCTAACCGTTTAGTTGCTCCATCATTTTGATTATCATTATATTACTGCTATAATTGACCATGCTTTCCTTCTTTGCCTTATTATATGACTGGGGATCTTTGTCTAGTGGGTATTACTCTTTCATTATGGTGGATGAGAAACCCTGATTTTAACTTTTGCTAATCAATGGATTGGTGTTATCTAGTCACACCCTTTTGACAAGCTTTAAGGAGCGCACCTCACTTGAGACTTCCGTGACAAAGTTTCATATGGAAATTTCGATAAGATGCTTAGTACTTAGACTTTCAGATATTTTGGGAAATTTCAAATGTCTCATGATTGAGGCTATTTAGGTTTTTGATTTTTACCTATTCGATTAGAATTCAGTGATTTCCATCATTCCATGGTTAAGTTACTACAATGTGGTGAAGTTTAAATGTCGCTCCACACCACAGTTAAATTTTATTCTTAGGGTTTTAATTCTTTTTCAAAACTTATGAATATAAACTCCGACTTTCCTTGACGTTAGTCTAATACAAGAGTACCTAGAACACCACGTGACACTGTCAGGTGATGTTCCTAGCCAATCATATAACTCCATTTCTTGTAGGGACTAACATGGGGTGGAAAAAAAAAGTAAAGATAAATAAATAGACCAATCAGAAATAAGATAAAAACATTTAGACCAATAGTATTAGAGGGGACCAAATACAACGTGGTGTTCTGGGTACAATTTATAATTTCCCTTAATACAATTTTTATTTGCAATTTGAGGCTAAGACTTCGGATTCTCCCTGCCCAAATTACGGAAAAATAATTGTGTATTAAAAAATAACCACACGTCTTATGTTTGATTGAAGCTACCTTTCAAGTTTTTGAGGATAACTCTGCTTATTTGTGTGTAATAGCCTAATAATAACGGCGCCCAAACATCTTTATAAAATATAGACTATATAGAGGCCTCTTTACTTCCTTTTAGGTCTGAAATCTAAATGACTGAATGCACCTTCAACGTCTATATAACTCTGCTTATTTGTTTCTAATGCAGCATATGCTTCTTTATATGATTATGGAGGTACTCACTCTTTTAGGTCCGAATACACCTTACAAATTTGTGTATAATAATAAAGGGGGCCAAAACATGTAGACCATGCATCACATGCTCCTTTTTAAATCTGTGGGGGTCTTCTCTCTTTGCTTCACTATCTGTTTTGTTGTTTTGGTAATTATCACTACTTAACTCAGTCTGGCCCTTCATTCTTAAATAACATATTGTTCTCTGTCACTGTTACACAGGCAACAGTTTTCAAAATGTCTTTGGCCTGTCCGTTGTCGTGAACATGAGAAATTAATTCACCGTCGGTGTTAGTGAGCCATGAAGTTGTTGGTTAAATAACTTAATCGATAATTTTGAGGTTAGCTCACTGATATATATATAAAATGTGCGAGTTGTTTAATAATTTTATTTTAGAAAAAATCTAATAAATCTCCGTATGTTAACTTAAAACCAAAACAGTATTTGACCCTTGAACACCTTTTCTTTGGCTATAAAAATGCCAGTCATATATATATAGTAGCCTAGAAACATATCTATAAGCCTTGGAAATATTTGGATCGTTTCGTTTCTGCATCAAGTGCTCTCTCTCTCTCTCTCTCTCTGTGCAATGGAAGCTGAACCGCTCGATAAATCGTCACTGAGCACTCCTCTTATCGTGGATGAGCGGCAATACCATGAGCCAGGCAGCAAGATTAAGGTAGTTGAAGAAGATTTAGAGTCCAACAACTCCCATCCTCAAAGGAAAGCCACAACATCTATTCTCAAAACCTGTTTCAACGGACTCAATGCTCTCTCAGGTTATCTACAGTTCTTATGTATATGTCAGTTTCTTGTCATTCAGTTTCATTTTCGACACGCTAGGCTACTAATTAAGCGTAAAACTCCCCAACAATTCACTTGTTGGAGCATCTCGTGTCTTGGTATTTTGATATGGAGAGATTAGAATGGTTTTGGGGCATTTATCTGAAGTTCTGAACCATTGCTGATGTGTACAAGTAATCAATGTTGCATTTTTGAATTATGTAACTGTTCACGAGTCTCAAGCAATGATTTGCAATAGCATGAATTCTAATGCCAGATTAATTTGTTCTCTTCTTCGGTTTTCAGGAGTTGGGATACTATCAGTTCCTTATGCACTGGCAACCGGAGGGTGGTCAAGTTTAGCACTTCTGTTTTTGATCGCTGCTTCGGCCTTTTACACAGGCTTGTTAATCAAGAGATGTATGGATATGGATTCTAGCATAAGAACTTATCCTGACATAGGCGAACGCGCATTTGGGCAAAAGGGAAAACTTTTGATGTCAGTTTTCATGAACATAGAACTCTACTTGGTTGCTACAGGTTTCCTGATTTTGGAAGGCGATAACTTACATAACATGTTTCCCATGGGATTTGAAGTGGAGGGTCTTAAAATTGGTGGTAAAGAATGCTTCATAGTGATTGTTGGCCTCATTGTTCTGCCAACTGTTTGGTTAGACAACTTGAGCCTTCTTTCTTATGTATCTGCTAGTGGGGTTTTTGCTTCTGCTGTCATTCTGGGATCAATTTTGTGGACCGGTGCTTTTGATGGAGTTGGATTTCATCAAAAGGGGTCACCGATTAAGTGGAGTGGTATCCCGACTGCTATCAGCTTATACGCCTTCTGTTACTGTGCTCATCCTGTGTTCCCTGCCCTGTACACTTCAATGAAAAACAAAAAACAGTTCTCCAATGTAAGTAATGCTCGAATGCTCAAATTTTGTTGCTGCTACATGTATTGCATATCAGGTTCGAAATGCTTTGGTTCTAACCGAATTTCAACCTGTTGTTTCTTTGTTGCAGGTTCTCCTCATCTGCTTCATGTTATGCACCATCTGTTATGCATCAATGGCAGTTTTCGGGTACTTAATGTTCGGGTCAACGGTTCAATCACAGATAACCCTAAACCTCCCAACAAACAAGGTTAGCTCACAAGTCGCAATATACACCACCCTGGTCAATCCGATATCCAAATTTGCTTTGATGGTTACTCCAATAATGGTTGCTACAAAAAGAAGGTTTCCTCATTACCAGAATAAAAGATTCTTTAACATATTAGTCAGTACCACCCTGGTAATCAGCTGTGTTATAGTAGCTTTGGCTGTACCCTTTTTCGCATATCTCATGGCACTTGTTGGAGCGTTTTTGAGTGTCACAGCTTCAATAATAATGCCATGCTTGTGCTACCTGAAGATTTCTGGCACTTACCAAAAAATTGGATGTGAGATGTTGATCATATGGGTTATAATACTACTAGGTGCTGCAGTTGTCATACTTGGTACTTACACATCTCTGGAAGAAATAATAGGGCATTTGTAGGATGCTACTTTGTTACTATAGTAGTTTTCTCGCTAATTCTTGTTTCTTCTTAGACTAGTCTATTGTAACTGCCTAGCTGGTGAGTTATAAATCCAGGAGAGTTTTGCTTGTTACTAGCTGCAGAGTTCACATTAATTTGCATAATATAAATTTCAAATTTTAAAAGTCTTTCCTCAACCTGTGAAGAAAGTTCTTTTAGTTATTGTCACCTTATGAAGCATATGCATTTCAAAATCAAGCTAATGAATGAGATTGAAAAACCGAAAAGAAAAATTCTCTGTGAAAATCTTATATATATAAACAAGAAATTACAGTGCTGACCCAATTTACTGAAGCAAGTTGAAGTCGGTAAAATATGCTCTGATCCAGCATTGGATGTAAATTAATGACATTTCTACTAGAGTAGCAGATATTGAAATTTGACAGTGAAGGAAAAAAGAAGAAAAAATATTTTATATTGCATCATCAGATTTTGAAATGAAGGAGGTCACCTCATATATGATTTTGGACTACATGTCAACGAACTTCATGTGCAAGCTCAATACATCTAGCATCTGGAAGATATCCTCATAGTCAGATTGAGAATCATAGCCAGAAAAGAACTTATGGATGGATCCACCCAACTCAATGCTACTCTCCCCTGCCCTCTTCTTCATCCGTTTTTCTTTCATAACCTTCCTCAAATTGGCTGCTTTGTCCCACATCCCAGTTTCAGCTAAAAAATTTGCCACCATCACAAAATTCCCACTCCTACTCGGCTCCAATTCAAGCAATTTCTCTCTAACTTTATTTCCAACCCCTAGTTCGTCACTAACATCATGAGTACTGCATGCACTGAGCAATGTTCTGCATACAATGGGATCAGGTTCAAAGGGCATGCTCTTCATGAAGCTATAAGCCTCCTTCAGACGGCCAGAACGCCCTAAGATATCCACCATGGCACCGTAATGTACCATCATGGGTGTAATTCCATAAACGTGTTCCATATCATGAAAGTACCGGTATCCATCATCCACCAGTCCAGCATGGCTACAAGCACATAGGACCCCGAGAAAGGTTACATAATTAGGGCATATCGAAGACTTCAGCATCTTTTGGAAAAGCTCAAGCGATTCCTTGGCAAACCCATGCTGAGCTAGGCCTAGAATCATCGCAGTCCACGTCCACACATTCCTCCCCTCCATTCTCTCAAAAACCAACCTGGCATATCCCAAAGCCCCCGATTTTGCATACATGTCCACAAGCGCAGTACCCAACTGACAATTCAAAACCAGCCCTCTTGCAATTACATAGGAATGAACCCCTCTTCCAAACCCCAAGTTCCCAATCTCGGAGCACGCATTCAACACCACCACCATACTTGTCTCATCCGGCTCAAACCCATACTCCCTCATCCTCACAAAATACCCAATCCCATCATCCATCCGCAAATTATCAACACAGGCGGTCACCACCGCATTCCACGACACAACACTTCTCTCAGACATTTCATCAAACACCTTGAATGCATCTTTGACTTTCTTGCACACCCCATAGAAATGAACCAAATTGTTCCCAACATACACATCAGACTCCAAACCCAACTTCCAAACACAACCATGAGCCTGCCTCCCTTCCCTCAGCGCCGGGGCCATCGCGCAGCACTTGAGAAGAAAAGGGAATGTGAGCTTGTTGGGTCTAATTTCGCGGCGGAGCATTGAGCGAAAGGCCAAGAATGCCTCTGTGGGGGAGTCACTGGAAGCGTAGCCTCGGATGAGGAAGTTCCAGGACGACGGTGGCGAGGTGGAGGAGTGGCGGAGGAGGGTTTGAGCGTAGTTGAAGTTTTTGGCGGGAGAGAGAGCGCAGTATTTGATGAGTTGGGTGAGGAGGTAGGGGTCTCTGTGGAGGCCGGAGAGGTGGATTTGGGCGTGTATTTGAGAGAAGGGTTTGAAGGAGAGGCAGAGGTTGAGGAGGGAGAGACATTGTTGCTTCTTGGAGACGAAGTTTGAATTACAGTTTTGGCGGTTGGGATTGGAAGCCGAACCATTCATTAGCAAAGTGGTCACACTCGCTCAAATCCAGTCAGAACCCACAAAACAAAACACATTGGGCAAGTTTCAGGTGGAATGTAGAAGAAAGCCCAAAGGAGGGTCCTAAAATTGGATTTGATTTGGCTATAACCAAGCCCACTATTTAAAAATATCCATTAGAGAAACATTAAACGAAAATTATTCTATATACCGCCAGTGCAAGTGACGCAACACATTTGTAATTCATTGTTCTGAATCAGACTCGGAGTCAGAATTAATCTATCCGAACCTAAGCTAGTACTAGAGGTGAACACGTCGGTGACACGACTATACAGATTTACAACACAATTATAAATCAATAAATTCGCTCTCTCCCTCTTTATTCTTTCTAACATTTCTCTCCCGCCTTGTTCCTCTTTTATTTAATGAAATCTACACTTAGAAATAGCTGCCGAACTGGTACTCCACCTATGTTGTGTTGCTCGATGATTTCTACCATCGTCACGATCGATGACCGTTCATATGTCCTTTTATTGGCACCTGTGTCCTTCTCACGCAGACGGTTTTGGTATGAAGAATGAAGGTGGATGAATCTTTGGCTCTGGAAGTGAAGTTTTGGTCGATGACTTTATGATTTAGCTTGTTGGTCAGCTGTCGTACACATTCACAACGTGCACTTGCACCATTAATGTGCAAGTCCTTAAATTATCGTATGTGAAGATTCAATGAAGATTAAAAACCTTAAATTCCTTTTTTTTCATTTTTATTTTTGATCCGATCAAATTAAGTGTCCATAATAAGAGATAACCTCAGATCCTCACTTCATATGTTGGAAACGCTTATGATTATTCTTTTAGATTTTAATTTTGTTAATGGTATTAGAATACATGCATGATAATGCGACGTGAATGACCGAATCAAAATATTACATATTAGTTGTTCGGTTTACTTACACTTTCGTACGTAGAAGAATTTTCGTTTAGTGAATGTGAGAGTACGAGACACTTGACTTATAAAGGAAGAAATTGAAAGGAAAAAAAAAGAAAAAACTACTGAAGTAGCTAGAAGGAGTTTCTGCAAGAGCAAAGGGGCATAAGAGTAAAGTTTGCCAGCATAATTCCAAGCTAGTGTAACTGAAACCCAGAAAGGAACGAGATAGAAGCACAACCCACGCACTTCTTCATGAAAGTGATTACGCGTCGGTGTTCTACCCTGCTCTCAGCCAAATGTACTCAGATCTTTAACCCTTACGTAGTTCACGAAGCTGCATCAGGCTCCGACTTACCTCTGGGACATCCGAGCCTCCACCCACCACCGGCACAAACAGCATTATAAATGTGACCATCTTCCTCAACACTATCACGCAAAACACACTAGCTCTGAGCTCGAGACCGAAAAAGAGATCTTATTCTGCTTCCAGTCTGTCTATACCTTTCCCTTTGCTTGGTTAGTTTCTACTCTTTTGCATTTTTATATCTTTCTCTAGGCTAGGTCTGTGTCTTCTCAATCGATCTTAATTGTTCTTCATCTCACTGTGATTTTTCTGATGCAGGTGTTACTATAATGAAGCGATCAATTGCAAGCAATGAAAACTTGGACGTATCGGAATCAGTCGGAGAGGAAACTGAGCCAACGTCAAAGGATGAAGGAACCTCCTCCGCCTGCGCCTCCTTGACGACTGATATGAGCTTCGAATGCCGAATTTGTCAGACGGAAGACTCCATCGACCACATGGAGGCTCCTTGCCGGTGCAATGGCACCTTAAAGGTATATCATATGATCTACACCATATGATACGTACATATGCATGCATGTAGTAGAGTATACGTATAAGAAATAGTGAAATACAATATGATTTACGTTTCTTCATTTTGCTATGCAGTTTGCGCACAGAGCTTGTATCCAGCAATGGATCAACTCTCGTTTCAAGACCTCTTGCGAGATCTGTAATCAGGTAAATACATAACCTATGCACCAAAAAATACTTAACCTATGTACCAATATTTAATTGGTTTTTTGTCTGAAATGCAGCCATATAAGGGTGGTTATAGAGTAACTGTGCCACCCCCTGCATCGCCGACGCAGCCCACGAATAGACAGATTGAGGAGATTAGGAGGGTATTGGAGGAGGCTGAAAGGTTGCATGCTGCGGCAGCAACAGCAGAGGTATACCTCGCTCGACTTAACGCGGCAAACAACGCCGTTTTAAGTCGAAGTGTTTTTTGCCGCATTGCTGTTCACGTTGTAAGCCCCTAAATTGATTGCTTAATTAAATCCACATATATGGCAAAACGAAATGTTATATATCTATACATATAATAGCTCTTGGTTTTTCTGTGTATTGTTATAGGTTTTCGGTTTATACATTCTGATCATAGCGAGTAATTTAAGCGGCCTTCAGATTGGGATTGGACGGCCTTCACCTTTGGCTTCAGCGTCGCCGTCACCTCAGCCTCAGTCATCTACTCAATTCACCAACAATAATCAGGGGTAATTAGTGATGGAGTTACATTTGCATCTACTTCTCTAAACCAATTATCTTTTTATGAACTTAATTATATTTCCATCTTTCATCTGTTTAATTGCGCAGTGACTGGCGTTTGTAGGGGAGAGAATAAGCGCATACTTATTTTCGGTGTTGGTAAGTCGACTATAACACTGAGTCAATTTTCAGAAAATCGGTCAGATGGGTTCAGATTAACCAAAACAACCATTCTGTCGTTCATCTTCGATTTACTAAATCAATCGAACAGGAGGGGGTATAGAGTAGGGGGCTGATCCGCAAACATGTTATGGCCTACACTATCATATTCATTCACCACCGCACTACCAAAAGCAAGGTGTTTTGTGGTGTTCACATCTTCATCTAGTGACTAAGGAAATCATGGTTAATCGTCGTTGGATATAAATCTAACGGTGAAAAGTATTATTTTAAAGTCATATTGTTTTGTTTTTCACATTTGGATTTACATTCCATGTGAACACTACTGGTTTCGATAAAACCATGAAACCACCCTGCAAAACACGATCACAATCTGAAGCCTTATATATCAAACTGAACAAATTAAGTATCTTTCCCATACGTCAAGAACTTATAAACCTTTTTCCACACGCCAAATTACATAAATCGTACCTTTGAAACCCAGATAATTCGATTTTTTTTATTTTTGAAACCTCAGATGGTTCGACTTAGATCGAAGTAGCCGAGAGGAATTAGTTACTAGTTATAGGTGAGAAGTGTCTGGTACCTTTCCTCTTCTTCAATAATGAGGGACTGATATTCCTGATACTAGTAGGTTTTGGCTTCTGATCAGTGTCTCCAGCAGCGCGCATGAGAGCGCGTGTTGTCGCCATTCGATTAGCGGTTTGCGGGATGTAGAAGCTGTTATTGTTGTCTTGTCGTTGGTGGGTCTAGTTTGAGGAAGCTGTTATGTACAATTTTTTTTTCTTCTTTAACCTTCATATTTTTTTTCTTCTCTATCAAATTCAAATTCCTCTTTCTGTCAAAAAATAAAAAGAATTCAGAGAGAGAAGAAGAAGAAGAAAAATAAAGAAAAGAAAAGAACTTGAAGATAAAATTTTAAAAAATGGATAAATAGAAAAATAGTAACAAATGGTAGTTTGGGTTTTTTTACAAAAATGAGGACCAAAAATTGAAATATGAGACCTCTTGTTAGTTCCAAAGACGTCATAATCAGATGAAAATATGAAATTTGGAGTTGACTGATGTGATTTGGAAATTTAAGGATAAGTCTGATTAAAAAAGGAAGATAAGGACTGAACAAATTTTAGCCTTAAAGTTTGAGAGGGTAAACTAAATTTAATCATTTCTAAAACCCAGCAAAAGCTCTTTACAGAAATTATCAAATGAAAATCCACAACTTCACACCCCCAAAATCCTTAAAAACTAGCCGTCAAAATGGTTTGAACTTTGAACAACACAAAAGTAAACACGTACCAATATTGAGAAGAGCCGATTGAAGATATCAACAGCCAAATCTTTAAGAACCTAGTTACAGATGCACCTGTTGCTACAGCAATTCTGCAAAAACAACCACAACAACAACAAAATTGCAAGAACGGATAAATACTATACAGGAGAAGCTGATGGATTATTACATAATAAAACAGATCGGCTCACCGGACAACAGATTGGATTCTATAAGCTTTGCGATCCGCAAGAATACAGGAGATTTCCTAGTTTTGAGCTCTTGGTTGAAAGCTTGACCGCAGAAGCAGCTTCCCAGGGATAGGGGATGCATCGGGTACACCTTTTTTTTTTTTTTTTTTTTTGGGGGTTCTTTTAGAAAAAGCCAGTGATTATATACATTCAATCTTTTTATTAAAGGATATACATTAAAACCTAGATCATCTAGGAAATTATACAACAAAAATATCAAAAAATAACAACAGATGTAGTCGGTAGTCGGTAAACTACCTCCTATGCCCATAGACCAGTCATGAAACTTGTAGACCGACGTCCAGGCTGCCTTGCCATGGTGAAAGATCATCGGTACCACATCGAAAAAGTGTTTCTCCAAGCTCCACAAGAATGCACCATGAAAGTATAAATGTGCAGTCTGTCCCACATCGGAAATGTAATGTAAGAGAGAACTTTATATATATATATATATATATATATATATATATATATATATATGAAAGATAGTAATCCACCCCGCGGGATAGGAGATGGAAGATAGTATTCCACCCCGCAGATCTGGAAAAAGCAGTATTCCACCCCGCGGGACAGGATCCAGTGAAGACACATACCGAGACTTAATATTTATGTTAGCTAAATTTTCTTACATTATCGCCTACACAGTTAAATTGAACACTAATAAAACAACCTAAGAATCAACCATAATATTTGAGGAGTTTACGTGATAAAACAAAAAAAATCAAAAACAAAACAAAACCGACCCAAACGTGTTAAAGCCCAGGAACACATTCAGCTATTCAAGTAGCAGATCGGATACTTGGAAATCAAGAAAGAGTATCAAAAAATATGTAGTTTTCTCTTTTCGGTTTAAAGTCTATCCAAAATTTCCCAAATCTTTTCCCCAAAAAGTTTGTTTCTTTTTTAGTCCAAAAGCCTATCTCCAAATCCCTAAATCTTTCCCCAAATTTTCTACCGAGTCTCTCTCGATTAAACGCCGCGTTGCTCTCTCTTCTCAATCTCACCGGGGACCATTAATGCAACTGATTTTCCGACAAGCGAAGTAACAGGTAATGCTCTGCTCGATAAACCCATAATGAAATGACCAATAGGAAGTGATTTACCGGGTTCGAATTTGAATTTAGTCTGGTTCAAATGCGCTCAATTTAAACCTAATTAGATTGCAAGTTCAAAATTTTTATGCTTCTGAAGAGTTTATATGAGTACTCTTTGCAATTTGAGATTGATGGGTTTGTAATTGTATCAGCTTTTTTGCTATTTGAAATGGCCAAATGGGTTAGGTAAAAGTTTTGAGCTTTAATGAAATTTTGTTGTAAAATAAGTTCTGGGATTTGGGTATTGTGTGGGTAGTTGGGAGGTTTAATAATGAATATGACTCATGAATGATGTTATGTAGGAAAGTTGCTAGTTTGAAGTACAAGTTTGCAAAGGGTTGTGTTATATAGTATGTGGGTACCGGAAGAAGAACCACAGTGCTCTATGCGTGGGAGATATTATACTAGGCAGGAGATAGAGCTTCGTTCTCCATCTCGGAGGGATGGCATTAGCCGAAAGAAAGAGACAGAATTGCGCGGGTTATATTGCTCGTATCTTAAAGAGCTCGGCATGAGGATTGAATTGTAAGTTGAGAACATACTTGTATTGACAGCGTCTCAGGTTAGGTAATGGAAATTTTGTGTTGTTTGACCATATGGCTTGTTTTGGCTCTATTGACTCCGATAGAATGGTAAAATTGATATTATGTTCTACAAACCTAGGCCATTGATATCTTTATTGCTTGAACGAACAAGAAAGGAACTTTCGTCATTGCTCAGTGCCTATGCTTTCTATATCAGTAAATGAAGTTGTGCATGGATTTGTCTATTGACATAATGATCTGGCTGGTGATTGTGTTATTTATAAGATTCTCTATTTGCTTCTGTGATTAAGATGATATCTTTTATGGAGTTTCATTTGGTATGACTGAAAGCTTCTTGTGTGCTATCAATATCAGCATCAGCATCAGCATCAGCATCTGTAGTTCTGTAGCTCTTGATGTTATTTAAATGCCGGATGAAGCTTCAACCTTTACGGTCAAATTCTTTTTTGCCCAAACCTTTGTCTTCCATTTGGTTTTCACAAGACCCTTCAATTGAGTTGCCTGCAATTTTAAATTAGCGAACCCAAATAAATTGTCTGCCCGTTCTCCATATTATAATAGTTCCCTTTTAGTCGAATTAGTGTTATTTTCTAGAGCCTTCGATGAGTTGCCTGCAATTTCAAATTAAATAACCCAAATAAATTGTTTGCTTATTCTCCATATTTAAGAGAATTCTGTTTTAGTCAAATTAGAGTGTTATTTTATGGATCATATATCCTTCTATTTTAAGTTGCCTTGGGGAATTCAATCTTCTTTTAGTGTATCCCCTTTCCAATCGTATTATGCAACTTCGATTTAATTACTCGTACGAATTTCAGGAATATAATAATTTCTGGTAAAGGTAATCGATATTATATATCTGTTGTTTCCCTTTTAGTTACACTAGAGTGTTCTTTCCTAGATTGTACTTCTAACTTAAGTATCTGTGGTAAAATATCTCCTTTAAGTTGTTTCCATTTTCCAATCAAATTATGCAACTTCTCTTTAATTGCACATACAAATTTCAGGGCGTTTAGTAATCCCTGGTAAAGGTGATCGATACTATATATCTTTCAGGCCTCAGGTGACAATAGCATGTGCAATGATGTTGTGCCACCATTTTTACATGCGTCAATCTCATGCCAAGAATGATTGGAAGGTACAGATTTTGTATCAGAATTTTCTGAACAATATTAACTAGCTTGCATATCTAACTGTAGCAGGATATACCATTTTCATTTAAAAACATGTTGTCAACATTTTGCAGACAATTGCAACTGTAAGTATCTTTCTTGCTTGCAAAATACAAGATACCCGGCGCCCTTTGAATGATGTTCTTCGTCAAGCATCTGATATACTCCAGAAATTGGATGCTTCTGCATTACCATCTTTAAGACGGAAAGTATGCAGACATGCCCATTTGTGTAGACTATATACTTCCTAGTTACCATGGTTGCTCATTTACCCCCTTCTGCATGTAGGAAGTCTTCAAGGAATTGCTTTTAGGTGCAGAGATAATTCTGTTGTCCACAGTTGGTTTTGATTTTGAGATGCAGCTTCCTTACATCTCACTTGTTGAAGCTTTAAGGAGGTTAAATCTTCTCCCTGTCCTTGCTGAGAGGGCATGGAATTACGTTAATGATTGGTGAGGATCGTATTCTTACATTCAGAGCTTTCTGTATGCATCTTAGGGAGATTTAAGGATTTTATAATTGCCATTTTGGTGACTGATTGTTCTTATGAATGAATGTCCAGCCTTTGCACATCATTGTGCTTGCAGTACGAGCCCCACTACATTGCAGCTGGTTCACTGTTTCTTGCTGCAGAAATACAAAAAGTCAAACTTCCCAAAGAGGATGGAAGAGTTTGGTGGGCGCAGTTTGATGTTTCAGCGAAACAGTTAGATGGTTGGTTGCAAGTCCTTTCAGTTTCTCATTATTTCTATCGTGGTTTCTATTGAAGTCATATGCTGTTTAATACTTCTTAAACCAAGGGTGGCCATATAGAGCATGTCTTAATACAGAAGCCTTGGCATGTTTTCTCATATTGGATAGTGTTGGTCAGAAAGAGTGTCAATTTTGAATTGATTCTTTTTAAAGCCTCGTGTCTCTTATCTTTTGGGTGCTGTAAAAGGACTATAACTTATTTTTCAACTTTTTTCAGATGTCATTCAAGAGATGGTACGAAGTTTGCAGAAGGCAAGCAGAAAACAAGCTCTATCACCCAAAAAGGGGAAGGGAAATCAGTCTGAAACTTTAATTAGAAGGCCAAGTGACCCTAGTAGCTCTCAATCATGTGTTTCAAGTGAAACAGCGATTGATGGTCATTGTAGGCACAGCACCTTGGCGGAAGAGGACAGAGGACTAGGAGAGTCTATTATGTCTTACAACCAAAATGCCATAGAAGGTGAAAACTGTACCACCACGAAGGAAGCTTTATCATGTCACACATGTGATAGTGGTAGTCCAAGTGCCAATGTTGAGGATGGTGGTACTGAGATCAAAGGGGAACCATATGATCCGAACGATAATGCAATTGACATTGACCGGATTAGAGATAAATTGAAGAGGCGGAGATCAGGCGGTAAAGTTTCCAATAAGAAGGTGGATACCCCAGATGTAGAGATAGATGCTGAAGCATGGATAGAAAGTGAGCTTGAAGGTGGTATAGTGCTAGAAGATGCCTCTCGAGAGAAGAAACAAAAGGAGGTATTGTAAGGTTTTGAATATTTTGAATTGGCTTCAATGCCATTACTTGTATGACTTCCTCTGTACATCACTTTTTTGTTGGGGATGTGATTGTACTAGTTGTAGCATCTGCTCTTTTATATACAGGTGGTACTTGTTAAACTTGCTTTCACATTTTTATCAGTAAAGAAACTTCACTTTATACTCATCTCATGATCCCGACTTTTTCCCACCAAGGTTCAAACTTTTGGGGGTTTCTCTGTTCTCCATTGTAAGACATCATCTTGATACTCATCATTCTATACTGAAAAAATAGAATCTTTATCCAGGAAAGTTGTGGAGCTGTAAATGTACACATGTATAATAAGCTTCACATTATCCTAATCTCTGAAGCGAATTGACAAATTAAACCACGTTTTCCATTCCGTTGAAAAAGCAACAACCTTTTGATTCAGTGAAAGGCTAGTAGGCATGAGTCAGCAGATTGAAAACAGGGAGCAGAAGAAAAAGTCAAAACGGTAACTTTCAAACCCAGAAAAGCTAGCACAGCATGGATGTCGTTTCTTTTCAAAAATAAAAAACAAAAAACATGGATGTCGTTTCTAATCTAATCACTACTACACACGTTTTAAATCCCTGGAAATTTCTAACCTATAGTTTCCATTTCCAGAGAGAATCATTCGTTGAATTTAACGTTGGTGATTTATGGTAAAAGATTAGTGGCAGGCCTTGCAAAGAAGCCCAGGCCACATTACCCCAAAATGTCTAAAAGAGTGGCAGAGCTTGTGGTCACAGTTGACAGTAGCATCCAAAACCCCTCTTGTTTTTCTTTTTGGGTTTCTTTTTTCCAGCTTCTCACAATTATTAGCCTCATAAAATAAAACCCCTCCATGTCCATGATTTACACTCCTTCATCTTATGTGGGACCCATCTCAGCGACCCTTCACAGAGATTGTGCTTCTTCTTCTTCTTCTTCTTCTTCTTCTTCTTCTTCCAAGTCCATGGTTTTAGCTCAGATTCTCAGGCATAGTTCAATTGGGTATCACTCAGCTTCCATTTCCTGAATTGGGTTTGCTTCTTTTTTCAATTTTCTCAACTGGGTCTGCTTTATTTCCCACCCAATCATCTCACACACTCATGGCTTCCATAAAGTCTCTGCCTTTTGTGATAGAGACCAAGGCTGAGAGCTCTGTCCTTCTCCACAGCGACAACACTCGCCGGCTCCGGTTCCCATTCTTCACTCACCGCCGGAGAAGGGTCGGTGAAGTGGGTTTGATCAGTGGTTCATTAAGTGGGTATTCACAGGCTGTGGGGTTGTGTAGTGGGCAGATTAGTTCTTGCACAAAAGGACAGGCTTGGAGAGTGAAGCCTGTTAGAGCAACAAGGAAGGTCTCTGTGGATGGTGAGGAGGACGATGGTGAATCAGAGGATGCGCTTCAAGCCACCATTGAGAAGAGCAAGAAGGTTCTTGCTATGCAAAGAGACCTACTTCAACAGGTAATTTCAGCCTTTGCTTTTTTATGGTGTGGTAGAAATGATTCAATGTACAATGTTAGCTTCCCTTTTAGTAGTTTAGAATCTGTGAATGTTTAAAGGAAGAAATTTTATGTCTTTAGGAGATAGCTGAAAGAGATAGATAATGTAATATAGAGTGAAGTCTGCTTTGTATATAGAATTGTTTGTCTGTGGAGGTGTCTTAAGTGGCCAAAGAGAGTTAAAGGAAGTAACTATGTGTTTTGTAGATTGCTGAAAGAAGGAAATTGGTATCATCTATAACTAGTGATATAGATGAAGAAGAAGAAGAAGAGGACGGTTCTTTTGAACAAGGGGACTTTTTTTCGGATGTGGGAAGTTCTTCAAGTGATGGTAATGACACTATTGAAGAACAAAACTCCAGCATTGCTTCAAGCAGCTATGCTCATTCAAATGGAGAAAAGGAGTTAGAAACGGTGCCTTCCGCTGTTAGTAGAGGCTTTAGTGAAATTGAGAAGGAGCATGAAGAAACTATGCCTCTTAATAAGGCTCCCTATGAGGTAGAGTCCATAAAGCATGGGAATAAGACTAGTGCCAAGTCAGAGTGGTCTGATTCTCTGCCATCTTTTATTTCAACTACCGTGGAGCCATCTTCTCTGAAAGATGAAGAAGAGCATGTAGATTTGAAAGAACCAAGTCCACAGGAGGTCAATGTTGGGGCGGCTGATCCTACAATAGATGACGTAAAGCCCCCTCCTTTGGCTGGGCCCAATGTCATGAATATCATATTGGTGGCAGCAGAATGTGCTCCATGGTCGAAAACAGGTAAACTTGAATACACACAAAATCTGAAGTTATTCATGATTTAAAGGGTAAAAGATATCCTTGTATGCATGTAGCGGACTTTTTTGATTACGAAATTTATCTTATCACTCTGACATCCACATGTACGTAGAGGTACAAACAAGATGGTGATATACATACATTTTATCTATTTACACTAATAAATTTGATATGATAGTAAGAGATTTGTTACCAAATGGATTGGCATAGATGGGAAATATGAGATGAAATGCATCCATAATGTCAATCTGTACCATCTTAGTCAATTTGGTTGATTCTTCATTCTAACATGAGGAGATTGAAAATATAAAACTACAAAGAAGTGTTGATAGACATTTGAATTTAAAAATAACAAGGTTTAAATATGCATACATCCATTTTCCATAGATTGTGTTCCTAATATGTAAACCGGTTGCGTAGGTAATTTAGCTTCTAGAAGGTCTGTAGTCTCTAGTTACATTTATTCCAGATACTTAAAGTAAAAGAAAAGGGGAACTGAGGTAAATTGTTGTCAGCCATCACTAGATAGGTACTTTTGAAAGTTGATAGCATAGACAATCACAATTGTTTTTTTTTTTTTTGGTTACATAGACCATCACAATTTTGCTAAAAGAGGTTTTCTTTTCTTAAGACAAGCAAAAGAAACAATGGTGCTGATAAGAATAGTCTGGTCGAGTGTTGAACCTCTAAGTTAAATTTTGCCACTGTGACCTGACTCTTCTGTGTGTTTTTGTGTTTTTATGTATGCGCACACACTTATGCATGTTGATGATTTAATAGTTAATAACGAAGAGCTTTGTAGGTGGGCTTGGAGATGTTGCTGGAGCTTTACCAAAGGCTTTGGCTCGGCGTGGCCATAGGGTTATGGTATTGCTTTTCTCTTAAATACTATTTAAAGAAGTGTTACTACAGAATAACATGACACTTATTTACACAATCTCCATGGTAGCAGTTTCAGGGAAAAGAGCTCCAATTTGTTGGAATTCTATGCCTGGAAAACTTACATTTAGAACATCCAGCACTTGAGTCTAATATTACACCCTATCTTATTTATTCTATGGCTTTTCAGTATTTATTCTCAATACTTTATGTTATAATTTTATTAATTTTGTTAAATATTCTCATTCTCTCACAGGTTGTGGCACCTCGGTATGGCAATTATGCTGAACCTCAAGATTTAGGGGTCCGGAAAGGATATAAAGTAGATGGCCAGGTATGCAGCAGCTACAATACTTTTTATTTTATTCTAGTAACAAATATTCTGTCAAGTTCTGAATTACATAGCTTGTAACTGCTCATTTTGTAACGAATGACATTGCAGCATATGGAAGTAGCATTCTTTCACTCTTATATTGATGGTGTAGATTTTGTCTTCATTGATTCTCCTATGTTCCGTCACATGGAGAATAATATATACGGAGGAAAGCGTGAGGTGAGATATTTCTTGTCATTTTAGCTTCAAATGGTTCTCAGGAGGGATAAACAATGGTTTGCCGACCTTTTGGACCTGATTGGTTTTCATTTGAACAAATTATGGAGCAGGATATCTTAAAGCGGATGGTCTTATTTTGCAAGGCTGCTGTTGAGGTACATTAGTTGAATGCTCATTTGTATAGAGTCAAATAAGCAAATGCTGTTTTACATTTCTCAAGCATCTAATTTCTGTAATGGATATAAGCATCTCATAGTGATAGAAGCAGATACAAACTTCAGGATCCAGATATGTAGACAAAAGAAAAACTCTGTGCATATAGCCATAAACCTTCTGTTAGCGATGACCTGTTTCATGTCAAGTATGTTGGTACAATTAGTTTAATAGGCCGCATGCAGGTGCTCTTATCATTTTTCCATAATTGATCGACATCTTTTTATAATTCCAAGGAAAGAAGTACAATATGCAGCACCCGCCCACCAATTTTTATTTTTATTTTGTTGGTCTTGCATCAATGTCGAACATGAATTAACAACAAATATTGGGTCATTTCTCTTTAATGTTAAAGTCGATTAAGCCACCCCCACCAAGAAATTTTGTTTTTGTTGGTCTTGCACCAATGTCGAACATGAATTAACAGCAAATATGGGGTCATTTCCCTTTAATGTTAAAGTTGATTAAGTGAAGTTTCTGTCCTTTTTATCTGCTTACATTCCAAAGAGTAAATATATTTGTTGCAGGCCCCTTGGAATGTTCCGTGTGGTGGTATTTGCTATGGTGATGGAAACTTGGCTTTCATTGCAAATGACTGGCATACTGCACTGTTGCCAGTGTATCTAAAGGCGTATTATAGAGACAATGGCTTGATGATATATGCAAGGTCCATCCTTGTAATCCACAACATAGCTCACCAGGTTTGTTCCTCGCATAAAACTCATTTTACTAAATCTTGATGTTAGATAATATTGTTGTGTTGGAAACTTGAGCATCTGCATAGTTAGAAAGTAAGCTCAAGTGGTTTCATTATCAGTTGGTTGAACTATTTTACATGTTTATATAGGGAGACTGCAGAGTTCTTAGCATGAATGTGTTAAAATGTGCTCACGAGATTGGACTTAAACTGACCAACTTGTCTAGACGTAGAGGCCGATTTAAGTTTAGGAACTTAAGTTTCCAGTGAAGTCCAGAACACAATAAACTGTTTAGAAATTTTGAATGATATCCTGGTAAAAATAATTCTTGCATTAATCATAATGATGAAGATATATGAACTACATTATTGTATTTGACCCAGGGTCGTGGGCCGGTAAGTGATTTCTCCTTCGTTGATCTTCCACAACACTACTTGGATCTTTTCAAATTGTATGACCCTATTGGAGGGGAGCACTTCAATATATTTGCAGCTGGTTTGAAGACAGCCGACCGTGTGATTACTGTAAGTCATGGATATTCCTGGGAGGTTAGAACAGTTGAAGGTGGTTGGGGATTGCATGGGATCATAAATGAAAATGACTGGAAACTCAGGGGCATTGTTAATGGAATTGATAATACAGACTGGAACCCAGAGTTTGACATTTTCTTGAGATCAGATGGTTATACAAACTACTCCCTAGAGACACTTAAGACTGGCAAGCCCCAGTGTAAGGCTGCCTTACAGAAGGAGTTGGGTTTGCCAATCCGTGAGGATGTCCCTTTAATTGGTTTCATTGGGAGACTTGATCACCAGAAAGGTGTTGATCTTATAGCAGAGGCGATTCCATGGATGATGGATCAAGATGTGCAACTAGTCATGTTAGGCACCGGAAGACCTGACCTGGAACAGATGCTGAGAGAGTTTGAACATCAACACCGAGACAAGGTCAGGGGATGGGTTGGTTTTTCTGTACAAACAGCTCATAGGATAACTGCTGGTGTAGACATTTTGCTCATGCCTTCAAGATTTGAGCCTTGTGGACTGAACCAACTATATGCTATGAACTACGGGACAGTTCCAGTCGTTCATGCTGTTGGTGGACTGAGAGATACCGTACATCCTTTCAATCCATACGAGGAGTCGGGACTTGGGTGGACGTTTGACAGCGCTGATACAGGTAAGCTCATCCATGCATTAGGAAATTGTATATATACTTATCGAGACTTCAAGCAGAGTTGGGAAGGAATCCAGAGACGAGGAATGATGCAGGATCTAAGTTGGGACAAAGCTGCTCAGAATTATGAGGAGGTTCTAGTTGCTGCAAAGTACCAATGGTGAGAGCTGTTGCTCTGCTTCATGTCCACAATAACTCTTTGCGAGCTTTACCAGGATATATTTGATATCCCGAGTTTTGATAAGCAAAGTCACTACTTTAGTATTTACAATGTAAATATTGTTAGCAGATTCTTTTTCTTTCCTTCATGTTATATGATTCACACGATTACACTATATACTGTGAGTCGAGAATGCAGAAGTCTTAGCCAAGGGAGATGCCACTATGTTACTTTATTTCTTTCGGTAAGCTCCAAATTTATTCCACTTTTCTTGATGATAATATTGGTCGGCAATAATGTTGAATGCTGGATCGGAGGGCGGACGGTGGTCGTTTCAGGATCCTTTGGTCCTTATCGACTTTGGGTGGTGTGTCGACGATGAGTAGAACATTGATCGAGATGTCAGTACCTTGCTATGGGTGAGACCAGCGGTGGTGTGTGGTTGTCTGAGTCACTTCAGGAGCCTCCTGTGGGTGGTGTTTGGAAACCCGGGGATTCCTCTCTCCTTCGTTATGACGTCGGCATTATGACCAATGGGTGTATGCTTGGAGTGCAAAATCGCGTGCTTGGGTTGGTTGCTGGTGTCGGGTTTCACAGTGTGAGCACGGCAGCGTCAGCTTGGGCATGGATTGTCGGTGGCAAAGCTTGGTCATGCCTTGTTGGGCTTGGGTAGTTATTGTTCTGCTTTTTCTTTTTCTTTTTGTTGTGGGCTCACATATTTTCTTGCCAAGAGATTAGAAGCTTTTTATCATCTCATTTTAAGCGAAGACATGATGCATACCATCGTATTGTGAGCAAAGACATCATAATTAGTACTAGGTGATAAACCATTTATCAATCGTGTATAGAGGTAGACATGCAGCAGATTGTTTCTTGAGAATTCTGGTATTGAAACAAAAGGAAGAAGAAAAAGACTTCCAATTGTTTTTTTTTTATGAGAAAAGGGGAATTTACAAACTAAAGACTTTGATCTAATTGTCACAGAATCAACTTGTTGTTAGGAACGTTCTAAGCTAATAAGATCATTAGAAGGATTCATGTTAAAGAAAACTAAATGACAAAATATTCTGCACTTCATATATAATTTTGTTGTTCGTCATTTTTTCTTTGAACAATGAATCCTTCTACTGATCTTGTTAGCGAACAGAAACGTTCCTAACAACAAGTTCACTGAGTAACAATTAGAAGTCATGATTCACATCGATCAAACATAAAATCCAACCGAGGTCTAAATTCTACAACAGATATTAAACTAAATGAATGCCTAGTTAACTGCCCTAGTTCATTCTACTCCAGTCTTCTCAATAGGTATTGAACTTGAACTTCCTTGGTGAGAGGCATGATCCAATCCCCATATACAGCTGCAGCAAGATTTGTCTTGATCTTCTATACATGCAGGATTGCAGGAATACTCATCAGCTTATATGATGATGGCATCCTCCTGTCGGATCAAGGATTGCCTGATGCTGTCAAGAGTCAAGCCTTCACTCTCATCTACCCTCTTGTTCTGTATCTGTTGGATTAGGATGGAGCTGAAGAAGGGGCACAGCAAGCTTGATACATGATGCACCTTTTTTTTCCATTTGGTGAATGAAGTCCTCAATTCAATTTCTCCATAACAACCTGAAACAGGAACAGCATATATTAGTAAAGACCAAGCTGAAGAAGATCAAACTGAAAGTAATGTGCTCAAGTATAGAGAATGAAATGAAAAACACACCGTCGGAGAAATCGATTCTTGTATCTCTTTACGCTTATCGGGTGGCTCTCTCAAACTCACCCTCCTCATAGCCATAGCTAACTAAGGTTGTGTTCTGCATTGAAGGGTTTAACAGATGCTCCTATTTATAGCACGGTGAGTGCTTAGCCTCGGAAGCACCGAAGCTATGTCAACCGAAGATCGAGCTGGAATGCGCGCTCTAGGAAGCTGTACTCGGTGCATTTAACGAGGCCAGATCTAGAAACGGCCGATGCTAAAATTGGTGTCTTCTTCTGGTAACGTAAGCGTTACTAACATTACATAAATTATATGAGTCGGTGCATTGTTGAATTTGAATTGCTCAGAATTTGCTTGCTTCCTGAGCTCCTTTAATTGACGGTTATGTTCTTCTTCTTCTTCTTTTTAAGAAGGTAATGGTTATGGCGAAGTTAAGGAAATGAAAGATGAGGAACATGGTGAAATTGATGGTGAACAGTAAAATGTAGGAGAAAGCTATAAAACTCTGGGAAGAGGAAGGGGAACTATTGATTTCTCTAGGTAATTTCACGAAGAAAGCTAGGCTTACTCACATACGTACAAAGTTGGATGAGTATGTAATCATTAATAAAGGCTAACTCATACACCCTCATTATTCGTGTGTCCCTTCGGGGACATCCGATCCTCATTCATGTCGATTATAATTTTATGAAGAAAGGTGAACTCATATGAGAAATTCTACGGTACCCCCTCTATCTATATGATATACTTGCATATTCGAAAACAAATTTGTCGTCATTGTGGTAAACAAAACCATTATTTAGATAATTTAAGTTTTATTAGAGATAATTACTTCACAATTCACATACAACATCTTTAGAAAATTTTGAACAAATGCTTGCCGATGTGGCAACTACTGTCCATGAGATAAATTTACTGTCATTAAAAAAATACAACGCATGTTAGTATGTCAACTAGCAAGATTTCGACAAAATCAATGTCGTACTTTTAGATTTGAGTCATTTGATCATTGTGATGGATACAGTTATGCAACCGTGAACATATGATCTATACGTTATGATGTCATATACATATTATGTACGGATAATGATAACAGATAACTCTATAACGCATTTTCATTATAACGAACAATTTTGTTATTACTTACATCATAAATATACACGGGAGAAATTTGTCGTTATGTATCAAAAAATCGACTAAATTTAGTACTTGCGACGTTAATATGTCATCTAGAATTTTCTCGAACAATATCAAAACTCATTCATTTAGACCTTGTTCAGTTCAAAAAAAAAAACATGAACCATACTTTTATATCTGATCATTGTGGATGTACGTACATTTTTGTAAGTTTGTAACTAAAAATTCGGACACATGATCAAAAAATTTGGGGGCTAAAAGTCTTATATTGAAACGAAAGGAAAAGCTAAACGAAGAAGCTAGAAGATAAGGAAGAAGAAAAGGACTTTAATTTAATTGTTCTTCTTCGTTTTTATGAGAAAAGGGAATTTACAAACTAAGACTTCGATCTAATTGTCACAGAATCAACTTGTTGTTAGGAACGTTCTAAGCTAATAAGATCAGTATAAGGATTCACGTTAAAGAAAAATGACAAAATATTCTGCACTTGTAATTTTGTTGTTTGTCATTTTTTCTTTGAACAATGAATCCTTCTACTGATCTTATTAGCACACAAAAACGTTCCTAACAACAAGTTTACCATATACAATTAGAAGTCATTCACATTCATCAACCATAAAATCCAACCTTTGGACTATATTCTACAACAGAAAATGACAGCTGCCTAGCTAACTGCGAAACTGCCATAGTTCAATCTACTCCAGTCTTCTGAATAGGTATTCAATCTGAACTTCCTTCGTGAGAGGCATGATCCTATCCGGCCTTTTACACAGCTGCAACAAGATTTGGCTTGATCTTATATACAGGAGTAGCATCATCTTCATATGTGCTGGGATTGTGAGCATACTGTGCCCTCTCCCAAAGGCAAATTATGATGATGTCATCCTCCTGTCGAATCAAGGATTGCCATATGCTGTCAAGAGTCAAGCTTTCACTCTCATCTACCCTCTTCTTGTCTATCTGTTGGAGTAGGATGGAGATGAAGAAGCTTGCAGGGGCACAGCAAGCTTGATCCATGATTTACCTTCTTTTTCCATTTGGTGAATGAAGTCCTCAGTTCAACTTCTCCATAACAACCTGAAACAGGAACAGCATGTAATAATAAAGACCAATTAGCTGATGAATCTAGATCAAACTGAAAGTAATGTGCCATCAAGAATAATGGTGAAGTGAATGGAAAGCTAGAGAATGAAGTGAAAAACACACCGTCGGAGAAATCGATTCTTTGATGGTCTCTCTAAGAGGGTGGCTCTCTCAAACTCACACTCATGGCCATAGCTAGCTAAGGTTGTGTGTTCTGCATTGAAGGGTTTAGCAGATGTTCGTATTAATAGCAGTTTGAGTGCTGGAGGTGGGTTAGGCTCGGGTCGCTCGGCAGCACCGAAGCTATGTCGAGCCTGACTGTTCTAGAAAACTGTAGTACGTACTGAGTGCATACCACGAGGCCAGATCCAGAAACCGATGGCTGAAATTGTTGGTTTGTCTTTCTAGTCTTTCTATGGCACGTTACTAACATTTCATGAAATTCATGCGAGTGAGTGCGTTGTTTTTCTGAGTTTTGTTGCTTCCTGAGCTCGTAATTTGACGGTTATGGACTTCTCTTAAGAAATGAAAGATGAGGAATCTGCTCAAATTCATGGTGAAACAGAAAAATGTAGAAGACGAACTGATGATATTGATTCCTCTAGATAGGTAAATTTTACGAAGAAAGGCTAACTCGATCACATATAGAGTTACGTTGCTGTTGAGCCTGAATCTTCTAGGGGACGGCTAAAATATTGAAGAGATGAATTAAAATTTACAGAGTCGAAGAGATCTTGAAACATACGATCAAATTGGGTGGGGGGGCTGTTTTTTCTAGTGCAATTACTAGCTAACTAGTTTACTACCATTTACGTATATATGACTTAGATTTGTTAAGTGTGAAGCAATCTGAATCTGTGTTGATTTACGGGCCACGTTTGTTGTTGTTTAACATACACCACATCAGTGTCTTCTGAGTATAAAGAACATGATTCTTGAAATCGTACGAAAGAGGAAGAGAATCTAATATAATTTATTTTCTTTTTATTTTTCATCGAATAATTTATTTTGTTTTTGTTTTTGTTTTTCTTTTTTTCATTTCGCAACTGAATTGTCTATACTTTTATTTTGTAGTGTCATAGACCAGCTGTTTAAAACTCGCACAACCGGAGCTGAAACTGGACAGCATCAGAACGCATGGCCCAAGTCTAATAGGCCTGGCCCGTTTGCTACCTCTAGCTGCGCTGGTTTGTAGAAGAGATAGAATTGAGGGTTTGATGTGTGAAAAATGAGAAGCATAGGCAGAGCAAAGTGGCTGTGCACGGTTGTCCATGGTGGAATGATGGGAGTGAGGCTCAAAGCTCAAACGCATTCCTTTACTTCAATTGGCCCATACTCTAACCCAAAGGAAGATCCAATCAAACTCATTGTGGATCTGCGCTCTTCCAGCAGCGGCTCTGTGGAGTTGAAGAAGAAGCTGGAGCAGTCCGGCGTGGCAGCCTCACCGGAGCTGATGGTTGAGATCCTTTCGCGTTTTCGAAACGACTGGGAATCAGCCTTCACCTTCTTCCTCTGGGCAGGAAAGCAGCAGCCGCATTCGGCGCGTGAGTACCACTCGATGATCTCCATTCTCGGCAAGATGAGAAAGTTCGACACTGCCTGGGCACTGATCGACGAAATGCGTACCTGTGCTTCAGGTTCGGATTCGGATTGTTCTTCTTCTCTTGTTACCCCGCAAACTCTACTACTCATGATTCGAAAATACTCGTGTGCTCATGATGTTGGGAAGGCCATTCACACTTTTTACGCTTATAAGCGGTTTGCTTTCGAGGCTGGCATGGACGACTTCCACGGGCTTCTCTCTGCTCTCTGCCGCTACAAGAATGCCCCTGAAGCCGAGCACTTGCTTTTCTGCAACGCACATGTCTTCCCATTCAACACCAAGAGCTTTAACATTATCCTCAACGGTTGGGCTAACATCATCGGTAGTCCTCGCAATGCCGAAAGAATTTGGGCTGAGATGACCAACCGAGGCGTCCAGCACGATGCCATCTCCTATTCATGCCTCATTTGTTGCCATTCCAAATCCTCCAATCTCACCAAGGTGCTCACCATCTTCCGCCGCATGAAGAAATTGAATGTTGAGCCTGACACTAAGGTTTACAATGCCCTCATTTATGCTCTTGGAAAAGCCGGCCACCTCAATGAAGCTACCAATCTCATGAAAACCATGCAGGAAAAGGGTCTTGCGCCTACCATTGTCACTTACAACTCCCTCATCAAGACTCTCTGCAAGGCAGGGGAAATTGATCAGGCTAGACACATCCTACATCAAATGATGGAGCAAAGAGGCCTTGTTCCAACAGTTCAGACTTACCGTCCCTTCTTCCGCGTTGTAACAACCGGAGACCAAGTGTTTGAGCTTTTGGAAAAGATGAGAAGCACCGGTTGCTCTCCAAATACTGATACATATATAATGCTGATTAGGAAATTCTGTCGATGGCGCCAACTTGATAATGTCTTCAAGTTGTGGAGTGAGATGAGTGAGAATGGAGCCGGTCCTGATCGTAGCTCATATATTGTGCTCATACATGATAGATAAACACTATTTGCCAGAACCGAGGACAGAAGAGATGCTTCAGGCTTGGTTCTCTGGTAAGCAGCATACTTCCAAGTTCCAAACAACAGATGGAGAAGTTGATCCAGTGGATTGTACGCAGCCAGCTAGGAATACTAAACTAGTAATCTACAAGAAATCTCCTCAGGAAAAAGATTTTCGTCAGCAACCTGAAAGTAGGAAAGTTGTAAGAGCAAGGGGTTTTTCGTTTTGGGATCAGTAGATTTCATTGAAATGAGATATCTCAGCAGGGCATGGTTGGTCAGCAACCTTGAGCATCAGATTTCCATAAGCTTATGGTACACAACTGTTTCTGTTACATTCTGTTTAACTATTCAATGTTGTTGTCACAAACAAAAAACTTGTTTTAGGATGCACAAAAAAGAACTGAAACATTTTTATATGTTAGAAAATATAAACATTTCTTTGATCATATATTAGATGCTGTAAGTTGAATTTGGGTTTTGATGTCTTCAAGTTGAATCTAAGCAAATGCCACCCTTTATTGAATCAATGCATCATCTCATGTTTTGTTAATCCTCATATTATTGTTATTATTATTACTATTATTTTGCTTAAACTTTAGACAGAACATCTTTCTGATGAGAAATCTCACAAGTTTAGATGTATGAGTTGTGTTGCATCAAGCTGTGAATCTGTGATGTAACACCAGGAGATAAGAAAATCATGTATAGAGATAAGAACACAGAGCACGTATATATTGTGGTTAAAAAATTGCCTATATCCACTGTTCTATATATTGAAGTTTCATAATCTGATATATTGTTGGTTTGTGAGTAATTCTGAGCCTTATCTAGAGAACTTTAAGCCAAAGCCTTTTCTGCATGTGAAACCTAATTGTTTCAATGAAAGGGCCAGTGGAATTGCTGGCAATATGCATACTCTGTCAAATGGAACAATAGTTTCTTAGTAGTACAAACAGAAATCAATTTTGGAACAATCAATTGAACAAGTATGAAGCGAAAATAGAGCAGTATTATCTTTCTGATTTTGAGGGACTCTGTTTTATGCAGTTTGTACCATTCAGTTGATTTTGTTGTCAATATAAGTAAGTCATTTGTGCCATTTGGATTGGTTATTGATTACCTTTAGCTGCTTTTTAAAACCTTTTTTGAGAGTTACAGATGCTATTGACATATGTGATACCTTCTGATAATAAGTTCATTGTATTTCAATTGTTTTAATGTATTCTTGAATCCCGTAACATTGTGCTTTTGTGCTGTCTAGGTGATAGCCGGGGACTGATATTCTATATCAGAGTTTTGTATCATCTCATCAGAGGTCACTGAATTTTGTAGCAGAGAGAGAATAGCAGTCGTTCAGCAACACCAACCATCGCAGCAGCGCGCGGGGGCAATCTTTCTAGTAGGATAGTATAAGAGTAGTATTGATCCTAACCTAATCTTGATTAATGGGGTTAGTACGTGTACGTCGGGACATTATATATATATATATATCATATTAGCATAGAACTCCTGCAAACATAATGTATGTAATTTCACTATAACGTATAACCTTGTCATCGCATTAATGTAGCCTTATCTGGGTTATGGTCAGCCATGTATAGCATTATCATTCCAGAAAACGATGTATAGCATTCCAAAGAAAGGAACGCGTACGGTAGCATTTATTTGGGTTATGTTCAGCCATGCTTTGATCCGGTGGAATCTTTCATCGACATTGTTGAATAAGGTCCAGCGTATAAAACAACCATCCAGAGCTCCAAGCCTTCATTTACAAGTTCTGGAAAATGAAAGACCATGCAGAGATCTCACCTTCTTGTATTATCACTAATCCCTGGGCGTTGATCAATCTAAATAAACCATGACAAAGCTATGGAAAAGAAACACAATTCATCACTAATTCAATTTCAATTGGCCTCTCCAAACATCATAAATGCTTAAAATTCAAATAATTACCCTATTATATCAGGAAAAACAAATTCATTTATTCATTTTGTCAATTGCAATACAAGGACTATAAACACCAGCCAACAAAATCAATGAAAGACATCCCCAAGAGACGAATCCTAATTGGTCTCCAAAGCATTGAAATAGGTCAATGAAAGAATGTTGGATACTTCTATGTAAATGAAACTCCCCTCTCCCGTAAGAGTTCCGCAAAGCCCTTTGACAAGCAACCTTCAACTGCACAAGGAGATTTGGAAGAATTTAACGGACTGCTATGTCTAATAACATCCATGCATTCGTCTACATGATTTCCTGGTTTATCATTTGCTGGCACGTAAGACATCACCCGAGTCCTCTTAAAGCTTAATGTAGGATTCAAGTCTGTACTATGTGGGAAGGGGGTAGGTGAAGACTCCATTTCATCAAGACCAACATCCCCCGGTATTTTCCTCTTCAAACCGGGATAACTCTTCAAGCCTGCCACAGAAAACAACACAATAAATGGTTACATTCAATCACATATAAGTCTGGAAGCTGCCAAGGTAGACGACAATGGAGCTGGTCACAAGTATAGTGATTGACGTACCAGGTAGAGGTACATCATTTGTGCATGACCAGGATTCTGAGTCGCCACAGTTACAGAAGTTAGAATTAACATTAGATCCCGAAAACCTGTAAGACAGAGGACAGTAAGAAATTAGATGAATACAAATAATAAATTTATAACTACAACTTCAGCTTATTCATTTAGGTGTTATCCAGCTAAAATATGGGGTGAGAAGATGCCATTTGACCCAAATACTGTAAAGGAGCAAAGAGTACGGGAGTCTAGTAATCAAACCTGTACATATGCTCAACGAAGTCATCTATTAAGACAGGCCAAGCTCCTGCAGAACAGTAAAAGTTAGTTTTTCTCATACAAGATGACATAAATATCTAAAGGAAGTCATCTTAAAGAAGTCAAATACCAAAACCCTACAAATAAGAGTCAATTGTATGTATAATTTCCATTCACACAATCCTAGCCAATAATCCACAGAGGCAACGCTAGAAATGATGAGGCAAGTATTACCATATGTTGGCAAAGAGAGAAGACAAATTTGGAGACACTAGTAAATCGTTCAGCAGTTTTGATCTTACATATATCCTTCACTCTGCTAAATAACCTAAATGTTATCAACTATGCATTAAATGAAGGACCAGAAACCGCTCCAGTGATCTCCAATGTAGTAATTTATAAGAGAGGATCAGTACTCGAAACCACCCGACAATAATTCAAAAGGTATAACCAGATAGAGAGGAATTAAAGTTAATAGGTCCAAAAAAAAATATGGTTGGGGTCCTATTTGACAGCCTCACAGGACTGACTGATTCAGTGAAACAAATTCAGATACACAAACTTCAAAATATGTCATCTCGATCATCAGATAGAATTTAGTTGACAGATACCTTCAGGATCATACCCTTCCAAATTTTCATGCACACACCGGCTGAAAGCTAAAACTTGCCTCCAAGTATCTTCAGAGATGTTATGCCGCTGATTTTTCTGTAAGGAATACCAAATGAGTTGCCTTGGAACATGCACATGAATCCAAAAGAAAGAAAGAACAATGGTAATATTATTAATAAATAAATAAATTTCCTGTTCCTACATACCAAATAAAACTAAATCCATTGATTTGGTGGTTGGAGATGATAATTGGGATGTACCATGAAATAATCAAAAGGTAGAAAAATTCCCCCAAAACAGTACATATAACAGTCATCAAACTTCACAGAAAAACTTCAATCCTTTTTTAATGGGTATAATGGTGGTGCCGGCACAACCGCATAACTATCTTGATTACGAAGCCACTTTAGTGATGAAACTTAGCGCAATTATCATTCTTCCAAACTACGTGGCATCAGAACAATAATTCTTGATCTTAATGTGGCATCATTAGTAAAAGATTTGCCCTGCATAACTAAGATTATCAAGTATAGTCACACCAATTTAGCATGTTTATACCTCAACAAATTCACACCATTGATTCAGCAGGCGAAACCTTCCAGCTAAGACTATTCTCCATGCTGAAATGGCCTTAGGAACAGCTGCAAATGATTCCAGAAAAAAGAAAGAAAGAAAGGAATATGAAAGCCATATGGCTATCTTTGGGAATTACAAATGTGATGGAGAATTAAAATACTGCCAAGAACAAAAAAAAGAAGAAGAAGACACTTACTGATACTCTTCTGACCACTTTCACGACATAAGAAAAAAACAAACTCATAGAAGCGCGAGAATTCTGAGAAGTCTACCTGCAGAGAGAGAGAAAAAGAAAACTTATTCTGTTTATAATGGAATCTCAAAAGTGAAAAATACACACTATTCTCATAACATACTTAGATAATTCATTTAAGAAAACAATAGCAGATACAGCACTAGATTAGTCATTAAGATTGGGCAGCATGCATTTTGGAGAATTCGATATCTTTATTAATAAACAGGAATCTGTTTCAAAAACTTCTGGCACAGAAATCTCACCACCAAGTCAAACTGTGACATTAGCTTGCCAATTTCATCAAAGATTGATACCCTGTCAAAGTTAACACTCCAGGTTATTCAAATATCCAATAACCAATAGGAAAATAAAAATGCCTCCAGTGCCAAAACCAAGTGTCAGAATCCCAGAATGTTACTTGACCAAGAACACAGAATGATGACAGAAATTCCTATACAGAATGATGCAAAATACTATGACAAGTTCCTATGGGCACTCCATGTAATGGACATAACTCAGGTTTGAACATACAAATTTCATACCTAGCAGAAAGTTTTGAGTCCACCAGATTTAAGAGCTGAGTTAATGCCTCCTTTGTATATCTGACAACCTGTGATTCATCGATTTGTCCATAACCTTCTCCATACCCATTTCCGTTTCTAATATCTGCAATAAAACAGTACGATAGACTTAAAATACAGAACCAACGATTTAAACAACTTATATCCCATCAACTTTGAACTTGTACTGGAATTTCAGAAAAATCGCCTACAGAAGAAACAAACAAAAAATGGTACTTGTCGGGATTATGAGCATATATGGCCAAAGACCATTCAAATTGAATCCCATTCTTCCCCAAGATAGTTAAAGACACTCCAGAACTCATTAACTAATCCACTAACAAATGCAACTAGCTAGTATTAAAGCTTAAAACTTTATGCAATGAACAAATGCAATTAGCTCAATACAGGTCCTCACTTGTCCCAAAACACTTAAAAACCCAAAGAACTCTATCTTCAACACAATTCACTTCCACCAATCAAACACACAAAAATTACCAAACCCAAAAACCCAACTTCAAAAAGCAGCAGAATACCCTTTGTGCCGTTTCTGGGTAATCAAACAGAGATATTTAAACAAATCCACCAACAAAATTCTGTTCAATTGTAACCCAAAGCAATCAAAGATTCAAAATTCATAAACAGCGTGAAAACCAAAAAAAAAAACAGAAACTGAATAATGAATTTAGATAAGACAATCAAAACGAACAAGGGCATATAGACTAGAATCAAAGAATAAAGAATTCAAAGTTTACCACAATATCGGCAATAAATCTCGTATATGTCGAAAGAAGCGGTGCCGGACGGATCCATGCAGGTCCGGCGAGGTTGGGTTTCTCACGGCGGAGGAGATGCGTGGTGGTCTGTAGTGTCTACAATACCCACCAAATTTTCAGGTGCCGACGCTTTTCTATCTCTCCCGGTTTGTTTTTCAATTGTTGTTTGTGTTAAAATGTGTTTGTTTCACTGCAGGACAGAGAGAGAGGTTGCCAAATAAAACAAGAGCTTTTTGGTGAACCGGACCCGGAATCGGGTCTCGGGTCTGAGGTTTCACCTCAGCCCAAAGTATATATTGGATGAGTTGAGAATACATTAGTTATGGATTAGGAAGTGAAATTCACTTTTCGCATTAAAATTTACCTTTTTATTTTCTATTTTTTGTAACTTAAATTTATTTTAAGTGACTCGAATTTTATATTTTTATAAGAATAATGAATAAAAATGAAAAATAAGAGTGTAGATTTCAATTTAGAAAATATGAATTTCATTTCTCCTAGATTAATATAGTTAGGTCGTCGATAACGCTTTATGTTTGGAGAGAGAGAGTAGGTACGTGCATGGAAGAGAAGAGTTTTTTAGGCCGTTGTCTGTCTAGGGCACAACAGAGTCTCAATATACAAGCTTTCTGTAAAAAAAAGCTTTCTTGAGAACTATAACAAGAGAGCATCGTGTATATTCACATACATACATGGATAATCAGAATTAGAGAAAATAATATAGAAATATGGTGGTCAAACATATGAATTATTATAAACGGTTAAAATTGCGTCATGTAAATATACATCATGCATACAAGAATTTCCACCATAACAAGAGGGTACATATATATTGTGTTGCATTGTCTTCATTATTTATCACTCAGGTGTTTGAAATCGAAAGTCTTTTCGTATCATGTTATCAGTCCACTCTAATTCGATTTTAGTTTAGTTAATTGTGTTAAATGAGTCGAGGTTATGGATTTTTCATTATATCAAAAAGTTTTGCTGTCAATCTGAAACTCTTGAATCATCAATTAGATAACTCGCTCTGAAGACAGTGATTAAGAAGAAAGCAAAAGCAGGAGATATACATGTACCTAGTAACGAAGCAAACAGCAGTGATGACTTGACCCTACAGTCAGTACAGGAATCTCACTCCGGCCAAGCCTGGCCAGCATTGTACAGTTTTTTTTTGGAGGGCTACCTGCAGGCGGCATCAATCAGACTCCTGTGTAGCGGCGGAGGGCATCCAAGGCGGCCATAGAGGCCATGCCAAAGGTGACAGTGGCATACCATCGAGGATGGAAACGAATGCAGTATCTGCTTGAATGGCTTCAAGGTCGGTGACGAAGTCAAGGAGATGCCTTGCAAGCATAGCTTCCACGGTGGCTGTATTGAAAAGTGGATGGGAATGAGCACTCTTTGCCCGCTTTGCAGGTTCTCTTTGCCTGCAGAGTCAGAAGATGAACAAAACAGTGATATATAGTAACAATTATCATATTGAATATAATATTACCTATGTTAACACCGTTTGGTCTATTTATAATATTGAATTTGTCTCGGAGGATGAAGAAGATACCGGAGGTGAATGGGATACAAGCTCTGTCGATGATGATATATAGTAATGATCGACGCTGATGAATTAATACTCGAGGATGCATGATTTACTGATCGATTTTTTATTTATTTTTGTCAAAGATTTACTGATCGATTGAATACTGTATAAGTTTTTTTTTTTTTTTTCATACGAGAATACTGTCCAAGTTGGTGGCTTAATTATATAACTAGTATTCTACCCGTGCATATTTGCATGGAATAACGATCACGATCACATAAACGTGAGCGATTAAATAAGTTTACTGTATTATACAGTTATTAATCTTATCAACCGTGATTTTTATGATTATTTATTTATTTAATTTGTTTTGATTTTTCTTTTACTATAATAGTCTTTGTTCTTATTTATGTTAGTTAATTCATTAAATATGATTATGGAAGTTCATAATTTGGTAATCTTTAGATTTGTTTAAAAAAAACAAATCTTTTTTGGGCCAATTACATATAAGTCCACTTTGAGATATTTTTTCCCACATAAGTCCACCCCAACATTTTTACCCACATAAGTCCACCCAAGTCTAAATAAGGTTTTGGTTTAAGTATTGAAGTTCAACATAATTACAGACTGCCATCCAACAAAAAAAATTAGATTTTCTCTTTTATATTTAGAAAAATGCCACTAATGTAAAAAGTCAACAACCACTCTCATTTCGGAACAGTCTCCGGCGGACCTCCGGCGAGATTTCCAGCGGACCTCCGGCAAGGTTTCCGGCCGACCTCCGGCGAGGTTTCCGACTAAGTTTTCGGCCGACCTCCGGCGAGATTTCCGACTGACCTCCGGCGAGGTTTCCGGCCGACCTCCGACGATGACAAAAATTACTACTACCAGCTAAAAAAGCTACTACCACCAGCTATAAAAGCTACTACCACCGCCTACAAAAGCTACTACAAAAGTTTCCGGCCGACCTCCGGCGAGATTTCCGACCGACCTCCGGCGAGGTTTCCGGCCGACCTCCGACGATGACAAAAATTACTACTACAAGCTAAAAAAGCTACTACCACCAGCTATAAAAGCTACTACCACCGCCTACAAAAGCTACTACTGTGAGGTTTCTGATGAAAACAAAAGCTACTACCACCAGCCACAAAAACTACTACCACAAGCTACAAAAGCTACTACCACCGCCTACAAAAGCTACTACTGTGAGGTTTCCGACGAACACAAAAACTACTACCACCAGCGACAAAAGCTACTACCACCAGCTACAAAAGCTACTACCACAAGCTACAAAAGCTACTACCACCGCCTACAAAAGCTACTACTGTGAGGTTTCCGACGAACACAAAAACTACTACCACCAGCTACAAAAACTACTACCACTGCCTACAAAAGCTACTACTGTGAGGTTTCCGACGAACACAAAAACTACTACCACCAGCCACAAAAGCTACTACCACCGCCTACAAAAGCTACTACCACAGCCTACAAAAGCTACTACTGTGAGGTTTTCGACGAACACAAAAAATACTACCACCAGCCACTGCCCATCATCATCATCCACATTCTCCTCTGCTTCTTCTTCTTCTTCTTCTTCTTCCTCTTCTTCAACAGCATCGAGCCGCAAACACCTCACCTCCTCTGTAGATGAATAATCACACACCGCAACCGAATCCGAATCACATTTCCTCTCATCATCAGAAACCCTAGCTCTCCCAACCCCCAAATCCGCCCGATTATTCTTCCTCCCAGCGCCGCCGCTACTGTTCCTGCTCCTCCTCCACCTCGCAAGCGACTCCGAAACCCAGCAATCGCCGCAGACGGAGACCTCCTCGGCGGCGGCCACCGACGACGAGCCGGACCACACCGTGGAGCTCCGGTACTCGGAATCGCAATCCCGATGGACGCGGCGCTTGCACTGGCGGCAGGAGAAGCAGTCGCCGGAGGAGGAGTGGCGGAAGCAGTAGGAGCAGAGCTCGGCCTTGATGCTGTTTTTGGAGCCGATGAGGTACTCGCCGGAGCCGGAGATGGACAACCTCATCGTCGGAATCGGAGGCGGAGGCGGAGAAGAGAGAGAGAGAGAGAGAGAGAGAGAGAGAGAGAGAGAGAGAGAGAGAGAGAGAGAGAGTTTTGATGAAAGAGAGACCGTGAAAAAATGATGGTTTTGGTTGAGATAGAAATGAGGGTATTTTAGGTATAACCTAAAGCTGACTTAATGAATTTGGGCCACAAAGTGGACTTATGTGGGTAAAAAAATTATGGTGGACTTGTGTGGGAGAAAATGTTGAGAATGTGACTTAGATGAAATTTTCTAATCTTTTTTTAAAGCAACACAAACTGATCGACTAACATGCATATAAATGGACTAAAGTTCCATAATATCTCTTACAAAAGTTCATGATTAATAAACCTATATATGTATCACTTTTCTAACATGCATGATCATCCAAGTCGATCAGGAAATTACATATTCCTCATCCGGCATGTATGTTATTAGGGTTTAGGACTTTAGATCATAAAACTACAAACAGTATATTCCGAGCATAAAAAAGATGATTATGTACGTATAACCATCATGTCTTCTTCCAAGTCGTTAAGGATTGGGAATCCAGCATGGCCGGACCGACTTAACCCTATATATATATATATATATATATATATATATATATATATATATATATATATATATATACACACCATGCATATTCATCAAAACTCGATAATGATCGATCTCTTTCTCTCGTCTCTCCTCTCCTAGTAAGATTGAGCAAGCTATAACAATATGTCGCACCAAATGAATCAAATTCCGTCTGGCCAGCCCATCACAGTCTTACCTGCAGTACGCATCAATTTTCAATTTGAACTAGAACATACTAACATGGGCTGGAACAACAACCGAGGGCCGCTAGTGGTACAGGCATCCATAGACGCCATGGCGAAAGTGGAAGTGACGTCAGAGGCAGGGCCATCGGAGTGCAGTATCTGTTTGGAAGGCTTGAAGGTGGGCTGTGAGGCCAAAGAGATGCCTATTTGTAAGCACAGGTTTCATTCAGTTTGCATCGAAACTTGGCTTCTCCGGCATGCTTCATGCCCGCTTTGCAGGTCCACTATGCCAATACTAGAGGAAGATCAGGACAACGACCGGAATAGCGTTTACCAAGCTGATAATCGTAATAGCATACTTAACATTGATGTATCGGAGACAATGTTTTAAAAAGTTAAGACATAACCGAGGCACCATGATAACCTTAACAAGGCGTAAGAATCACGGGTTTTTTTTTGGCTATTTATTAACTTATTATCTACGAGTACTTCAAATGTGGGAGAAGAACACTTGTTCCTAAATTCTAACAGATCTTCACACACATAATTAATCACTATTGTAAGTCTATATATAACAGCCCACAAAGACGAATCCGACTTCGGTGACAAAGGCTTGTCACCTTAGGGTGACCACAGCCGATGAACACGTGTCTATTTTAAAATGTTTGACCATAATTTAAGGACATAATAAAGAGGTTTTAAGTATTTGACATATTTGTTTATAATTATTGTTGTTAATTATCCTCTCTCATTGATGTTTATCATCCATAAATGATCATAGCTGATCACCTAGTTATTCCCCACAAAGACACAAACTCTATTAGCTTTCTTTATTTATAAAAAAAAAACCCCAGTATTTCTCTTCTTCTTTTTCATTAATTCACCATCGATTCATCAGCCTCCAGAAGAAAACTTTTCCAAATCTAAATGTCAATGCCATTAGCACATGGTGATTTGCGAGATCAAGGAGTAGATTGGGATTATTCTCTTCCTATATTATCTCTATAAGTTTCTGCATATTCAGTTCTTTGCTCTCAGTTTGATTGAACCATGGGGCTCACTCCTCTTCCTCGCCAGATTTGAATCTATCTTTCCTCTCTTTCTCCCTGTATCTACTATCTGGTATGCCTTTTGGATTTCCCGTTGTTCAGATTTTTTTTTTAATGAGATTTTTGCGCCTTTGGCGCCTCTATGCCTAACCAGAAAAGCAAACTTAGTAATTCATGCACCTTGTGCCTTTTAAGCCTCAAGGCGCGCCTGAGGTGTGTTTTTTAAAACATTGATTAATTTGAGGTTTAACCTGTTGAGTGGGTGGTCTGTTAAGAAATATGTAATGTAACATTCAGCAAAAGTAATTAAGTGTAGAAATTTGAATCATTAGCACATAGTAACAAGCATTCATATATTAATAGAACATATATGTACCACATTTAAATAGAACAACGCTTGTTGGTTCACTCGGTTGGTTTTTGAGTTCGTCGTCCTTAGTGGTCTTGGAGAGCGAGGATTCCTTTTCCTTCACAGATTAGGACTCAAAAAGGATTCAAATTCCTATATACTGTTCGCAACCTCGATTCATTGACCGTAACACTTCGCAGTTAGTCGACACCGCAAGATGATAAAAAAGGCAATAATGTCTGAGGACGACGTCGTTTGCAGTTACACATTTAGTAATCCAAGAACATACGAAATTCCCGTGTACACCAGAAATCCATATTCCAGGCAACAATTACTTGATCTCAGGCACGCTGATCGGCCACCCGTGGCGGTGGGGGCATCAAGGGCGTCCATAGAAGCCATGTCAACGGTGATAGTCACTGAAGAAGGAACGGAGTGCAGTTTATGCTTGGAACGCTTCAAAGTCTCTGGTGAAGCCAAGGAGATGGCTTGTACGCACAGGCTCCACTCCCACTGTATTTAAAACTGGCTGCGAATGCGTGCTTCTTGCCCGCTTTGCAGGTTCACCATGCCCGTGAAGTCAATAGCATGAGTGCATATAGGATTGCAATGAGAGCTTTTTGGACTGAATATGATATTCTGAACGAACGATGAACAATATTAGGTTCATGTAAAAGTACAATATTGATATATAGTAGTGGTATGTATCTTGTTCTTTTAATTTGCAAAGTTAATTTACATTTCGTTCCATGAATTTATATAAGATTGTACTCGACGCAACCAAGCTCCTGAGGCATTTCCTCATCATGGAATGAATTACATGAATTAAACATTAATTGTTATAATTATATGCATCATCAGTAAGTGTACATCCCGTGTGTGTATACATATATAGGACTCCTATATATAATAGGAGTGTGTACTAGGACCGTAATTAGAACGCCAATTTTGAACTCTATAAATCCATATAGTTGTTCCTCAGTCATCAACATCGATCTTATTCTCTCTCCTACTGCTCTGTCTCTCTTTCTTTCTCTGTTAATCGTGCAAGATGTCGTCCTTCAATACTAGGCATATGTCTAATTTTACTACTAATAATCTTAATATGGTCATCATTTCTCAATCAATCTCTTCCGCCACAGAGGAATGGAAGACGGAATATGATGATCACTGCACTATTTGTTTGGAAGACTTAACTTCCAGAGCGAGGGAGATGCCTGGTAAGCACAGGTTCCACTCGCCTTGTATCGAGTCCTGGCTGCTCAGAAGCGAATCCTGCCCTCTTTGCAGAAGGCCGTTTCTGAGCCGCATTAATCTTGCTCGTCGAATTTTACGATTAGTATATGCATACTTTGCTAATATGTTCATTTTTTGTTGTTGGATTAAGGTTGGTTGTGCGCATGGTTGTTATATCTGAATCTAGCTATATGCCCAATAGTCTCCTCTATTTGCCCGCTTTACCCGTTTGAAAAATCGACTTGGATCATCTCATCCTTGTTTTTAGGTTTCATCGTTTTCCTTGTGACCATTCACCCATGTCGTGATGATCGCCGTGCCGATCAAGTAACCCATGAACTTGAAGGAAACGTAAGAACCTAGTGATGACCGGAACAAGAGAGATGCAATTCCGGTGATAATAGAAGAGCAAACCCCTCAGCTTAGATTTTACGCAGGCCAAAAACCCCTAAGCTTAGCTTTGATTCTACCCTAGGTTTTCACTTTTCAGTTTTAGGATATGTTGGAACAAAGGCCCATACGCTACAAACAGGCCCAAATAAACCGCCTCTTTCTATATTTTCCTTCAAAAAAATCCGGCAATATATATCCTAGGTTTTCGGAAGGTCTACTTGATCCCCGGTGAGATCCCAGGTACTGTAACCTCTCCCTCTTAAGCTTCCTCTGTTTTACTGTTACTTCCATTGTAATAGACTCAGATTTCGTTTTTTTAATTATTGTGGGATTTTGTGTTTTCTGTTTGTGAGAAGCTCAGAATCTAAAGCGAAGGCCATGGATGATCCACCTCAAGCTGGAATATTAGCTCCGGTAAGAATCTCTCTATCGAGCCTCATGATTAATGGGTAGTTCGACCCAACTGTTATATATACTGCATTTCATCATGTTGATATGAATTTCATGCCAATTTAGTCAATGTTGAATACCATGTAGTTTTAAGCCTTATGTTTGTTTTACATTCTTTGTCAAATCATTTCATATAACATGTTATTACTCTTAACTATTATGATGCATGGATAGGGCATGGATCTTGGTATGTTGTACCGTATCCGGCTTTGATATGCTCTTGGGTGGGTAGTAGAAACCAAAATCACATATTGGTTGACCATGCTGTGAGGTTGTCTATGTGGATACATCTGGGATACTCATAAAACTCCTTTCGGATGCGTTTTTAGACTATCTATGACAATTTAGATTCAAATGAAACCTAAAATCCAGCATCAGTCACATCTTCTATCAATCTCCTTCTGTTAGTTTGGTTAGTGTTTTACAGTTCTTAACTTATCCATATGTGGTTAGAGAGTTAGTCTCTTCCTACATAATTTTTTCCCATCTGTTAGTTTCAATTTCTTATTGAATGTAATTTAATCATTTATGTGCAATATTCATCAAACTAATTGACGTATTCTCAACGATTTGTTTGTTTGTTTGTTTGTGTTTTTGTTTTTGTTTTTTAACTTTTAAAGGGGAAAAATGTATCCCTTACACCTTACCAGATATTAGAGTTTATTGGTCTGTGCATCGTTGCTCTTAAGTCTTCACTGTTGCTATAATAAGTAATTACCTTGATGTGATTTGTTTCCGTATGTTTTCAGGTTGCGAAAGATAGTAAGGATTGTACAAATAAATGTCCGGACTCCATTCTGTCACACATAGTTTCTTTGTTAAGAATAAAACATGCTGTGGAGACTAGCGTGTTGTCACGTCAGTGGAGGTACCTCTGGAAGACAAGGCCAAATCTTGAGTTTGACATTCCAAACATTTTTGGAGACAATTATACTAGGCTTGTTGAGAAGTATGGAGATGAGACTTCGGCCCCTGTAATAGTTGATCGATTCGACAAATGCTTTGTGAGACGTGTGAGTAATCTTTTGGAGCTCTACTCCGGAAACAGGATACAGTCTCTCAGAGTGGCATTTTTCTTTGATGTTGAATCTACGGAAATCTTTGATAAGTGTGTTCATTTTGCAATTGCAAATGGAGCTCAAGTTCTCGACCTTCAATTATTTTCAACCTTATGTTTCAACGACGAAGCAGAATTTTACGTTTTTCCCCACCGGGTCCTTTTAGAGTTGGATAATGCATCAAATTTAAAGCATTTGTCATTGGAAAGATGTGTTTTAAAACTGCCTACTGATTTCAACAGATTGGCTCAGTTAAAAACTCTTCGGCTAAACAATGTTGTGGTCGATTCAGGGTTTTTGGAACATTTGTCCTCTGTTTGTGTGCTCCTTGAAGGCTTGATGTTGAGAAAGTGCAGAGTGCACTCAAATTTGATTATTATAGGTCCATCGCTCCACCTCAAGGATCTGAAAGTGCTCGATTGCAACACATTAGACAAAATAGAAATTGATGCAGTAAATCTTTCCTCCTTTGAATTTCAGGGAATTATTCTGAAAATTTCTTGCATGACAACTCCACTGCTAGTAAGATTCGTTTTTAGGGGATGTTGTGATCTTTATGGACTACCATATGCATTCACCCTACTCGCATTGTGTCCTGGCCTCGAGACTCTTCAGCTGCAGTTGTTAAATAGACTGGTGTGTGAAGCTTTATTTCTATCACTTTACAGTTTATTTTCCATAAATTTTGACTTTTCTAAGTCAATGCTTGTGTGCAGGAAAATATTCCCCAAACAGTTCCGACATTTGGCAACCTCAAGCATTTGAACTTGAATCTCTTCACACCAAACTTTGACCTATGGAGTGTTCTGAATATTTTGAAGGCTGCACCTAACTTGGAAGAACCTATAATTACGGTTAGTAAATATTCAAAAATTGGACATGTTATTGCTTCTAATAATTGAATTGATTTCTTAAAATGCACGAGGTTCATACATGTCAATTTGTTTTATATAATTTTTTTCTGCTGAAATATGTATCTTCTTGCCATGGTGCGGTTTGGGATGTGATGATTCCGTCCCGATGCCCGAATTGCTACCCGTTCCTTTTCTGTAGTTAGCTTTCGCCTTAAACTTTGATGAAATGTTCAGAACTGTTCCTTATTGTCAACCAAGATGATAAGTTATTTTATTTTACAACATTTCACCTACCGATGATGGTTTTCCATTGCCTATTAGTTGAGGTTTTAGTCATTCTTTTTTCTTGTAATATTATATTAGTTTCGAAATGATTTTATTTTAGGAAAGGGTTGGAACACTCCCTAACTTCTGTATGCCTTAATTGGGTATTATGTTTCCTTAGCTCATTATATTTCCTCGATTCATAAGGATTCTAGTATCAAGGTCTATAAATATGGCCACAGGGCCTTAATTGGGTATCAAACAACAGCACATATAAGGAGGTCATAACACCAAACATTCCTACTTTGAACAAGCTAGACTTGTTCAAAGTGGCATTCTTTATGGCTTGTTCAAAGTGGCATTCTTTTTGGACTGAAAATATACATGTCTTCTTGACAAATGGGTTTGCTTTGCAATTACAAAGGGAGCTCAAAAGCTGGATTTTCGATTATTTGGAGATCTTGGATGTGATGATTTATATGTTTTTCCTCACTGGTTCCTTGCAGATTTGAACGTATCAACCCTAAACCATTTGTCATTGTGTGGATGTGCTCTAAAACCTCCTACTGGTTTTGACAGATTCGTTCAGCTTACAACTCTTTGTCTGCGTAATGTTCAAGTCGATCCAGATTTTATGGCACATCTGTTTTCTGCTTGTCCGCTTCTTGAAAGCCTCACCTTGAACAGATGTGGCGTTGGCTCAAATCTGATTATCGGTCCATCGCTTCACCTACATGATCTGAAAGTGCTTGGGTGCTACCTATTTGGAAGAATAGAGATCGATGCAGTAAATCTCTCCTCCTTGGAATATTCTGGATATAAGAATGAGATTCTCATGAGAACTACCAAGGTAGAAATTTTTCATAAGATAAAGTTATGGGATCGAGCAACTTTCCCACACTGCGATTCAAAACCCAGCAATAATTCAAGCACATCTTCGGGTTTGGGCTCCGAAACCCGCCTAAGCCTACGAGTCAGTTGAGGCACTAAACATGAAATCTCCAAAAGAAGGTCTTTTAGAGAAGCATTGGCAAAGTCCTGGACTTTACTCTTGTCAAAATATTGGGGACATCTCAAAATGACAGATTGGGCTATACCTTTGAAACAATTAGGAGATGAATCTACTTGGGTTGTTGAAGATGATGATGATGAGAACAGAGAGTAGAGAGAACCAACCTGTTTGATGTGAGGCTTGTGGAGTGAAGAGGTAGACAAAACTTGAAGCAGCTCATTGTATAGAGCAATAGTTGTAATGCTTCCTCTCATCGATGCAAGCAAGGTAGTAATGGTAGCTCATTGTGTGTGTGTGGGTGTGGAGTGAAGAGGTAGACAAAACTTGAAGCAGCTCATTGTATAGAGCAATAGATGAAGACAAAACTTCTGTGTGTGTGTTAAGCTGTTTACAGTGAAAAAGAGAGAGAGATGAACACGGCCGAACCTACTTGACTAGGGTAGCAGCCTACCGCATGAGATATCCACAGTGGCAGACTGGCACTCCGAAGGATGAAATGGCTGCTGAGGAGTCCTTCAATGACTCTCTCACGGACATGCAAGATATGTCTCTTAGGCTCTCAGGCTCTCAGTTGATGGGGACAAATCCTCACTGAATGAATCTCTAGATGTGACTACAACTTCTGGCGACCGTGAGGTGCAAGATCAAGTGAAGCGTGTCCTAAGCAAGTTGAAGAAGTCAGATTTTGGTCCAAAAGACCATGAAGTCGGAAATAAGCTGTCGGATAATGAATCCAGCAAGTATCCTTTGTTAATACGTAGAAGAAAATTGATTGTCATAGCACTTGATTGCTATGACCAATCTGGAGCGCCAGATAAGAAATTTATTCAAGTTGTGCAAGAAATATTTAAGGCCGTAAGACTAGATTCTTAAAGCGCAAGATTTACAGGGTTTGCTCTGCTGACGGCTATGCCGGCTTCGGAGACAGTAGAGTTTTTGGCATCGGGGAAGATTCAGGCAAATGAGTTTGATGCTTTGGTTTGTAGCAGTGGAAGCGAGGTTTACTAGCTGGTACTTATACAGAGAAGATGGAAGGCTTTTTCCATATCCAGATTATTCGTCACACATTGGCTACTGATGGGGCTGTGAAGGATTAAAGAAAACCATTTGGAAGCTCTTAAATGCCCCTGATGGTGAACGAAATTCAGGATCTTCCAACCAAATTGAAGAAGATTTGAAATCAAGCAATTCCCATTTCATACTTAATCAAGGATCCTAGTAATAAAGAAAACTTGTTAGTTTGAGTGAGGGCAATTTAGAGAGGGCTTGGTTTTACTTTTGGGGCAAGTTTCTAAATGGTTTGTTTTTGCAGGCAAGGAAAGTTGATGATTTAAGGCAGAAACTCAGGATGCGCGGACTACGCTGCCATCCAATGTACTGCAGGAGCTCAACACGAATGCAAATTGTTCCACTCCTTGCTTCTTGAGCACAGGTTCTCAGGTACTGTTTCTGTTTTCAACTTGGGGATAGTGTTCCATTTTTCTTTACATATAGCAATGCCATTTGATTGTGTACTATGTTTTGCCTGATTGTTAATAGGTATCTTTTTGTACGCCGGAGATTGAATGTCGCAAACATATTCATGTTCCTTGGAAAGAGGGGACACCGATTATGAAGAAACGATTGCAGGGACTCACAAGACCATAATCATGAAAGGGGTGGTGGGAAAGGGTCCTGAAGAGCTGCCAAGAGCATCAGGAAGCTATGTGAGAGACGACATTGTTCCTCCTCAGAGCCCATTGGTCGCCATTGTAAATGGGCAAGCTCCAACAGCCGATGAGATTGCGACTGCTTTGAAGCAAGTCAGCAAATCTGCTGCTGGAATGTACGAATGCAGCTAGCCAACTGAGAAGAAACAAAATAAAGGCGGAGAATGAATGAAACCCATCTAAACACGGCCTAGTACTAACTACTAAGAATGCAGCTAGCCAACTGGTCCTCACAAGTCACAAGTAACCTGGTTGGTGAGATAATATATAGGAGGAGCATGCAAAAGATATTTATAATTATCTGAAGGTATTGCCCCTATTTGATTAAACAGAAAACTGCTAAATGATAAGCAGATGATGAATGTACAAGCTTGATGATTAGCTTTTTCGATTACAAGTGGACAATATCTTTTTTACGTGTTAAGAATTTCTCCAATTCATTATCGCATTCTTACTTCTTAGCAGAGAATTGAATGTAAATGCTTTTCACACAGCTTTTCCAAATCTAACAAATGCATGTTTTTCTCGAAACATGAAAGCAATGTCCGTCAACACGTGGGTACTTCACTGAGGCATTGCATGGCTTCAAATCTTCAATCAAACTGAATATAAGAAAAAGCTCAATTGTCAGTTCCGAGTATAAGAAAGAAAAAAAGAGAGGTAACCAGACCATTTCAGTTATATATTTTAGACACGCACACGCACACGCACGCTTGAGAAGACTTTTTACAGAAAAAAAACAAGACAATTAAGTAGTGATCACAATAGTAGTGGAGCCATAAATAAGCCTATACAAACTAACTAGAAAACCTTTCACACCAAACAACGAAAAACAAAAGTCAGAGAGAAGCTTGCTTACTTTTGAGATCTCGAATGTGAGAAATCTTGGGCCATTCTTCGCCGCTGTCCTCGGTGCATCTTTCCTTTAGAAGTGGACAACCAACAACATGTAGCAGATGTAATTTGGTGAGGCGTTGCATTGCTTCGAGAGAAGGTAGATACTTGAGATTATCACAGTCCCAAATATTCAGCTCCACGAGAGATGCAAGGTTGCCCAGCCACTCTGGTAAAGTCTCCACTCCTTTGAAAAACCATATATTCAACCTCGTAAGCGAAGTCAAGTGTTGAACTTGTTGAGGAAGAGACTTGACCTTAGGCCACCCTTTCAACTCTAATGAGACAAGTTGTTGGGATGGAACTTGAAAATCAGGGAAAGAGTCGAGGTCCTCCCAGAAAGGACCTAACTGTAAGTCACGGAGGGATGTGAAACTGCGGAAATCTGGAAGAGATTGTAGACCGGGGCAGTGGCGTACACTCAACTCCTGAAGCGAGGGACAGTATTCGGGGACAGCCAAGCAAGATAGATTATCGCACCACACAACTTCCAATTTACGAAGGGATGGGAGGACACGTGTAAACGAAATGGCCGCTAGATTATCGCACCAGCCTACCTGTGAGGATGTTAGGCCAATACTAGATAATGCATCACAGTTGTCAATCTGCACTTCGCGGAGGGATGGAAGGCCACGTGTAAACGAAATGGTGGCTAGATTTCCGCAACTTGATACCTCTAACAGCTCAAGAGAGGTGCAGTTTTCAATCCCGCTCGGTAGGGCTGATAATCTATAACAGCATCCAATACTCAATATCCGGAGAGATGGAAGGCCCTGTGAGGATGTTAGGCCAATACTAGATAATGCATCACAGCTGTCAATCCGCAGTTCGCGGAGGGATGGAAGGCCCTGTGAGGATGGAAGGCCAATACTACATAATGCATCACAGCGGTCTATTGTCAACTCCTCCAAGCAAGGGAACACCTCTACTTTTGTCGTCGTCGTCGTTGTGGGTGCTTCCATCCATTCAATTAGCTCAGGGCACTCCTCAATGCTTAATGTTTTTAGTGCTGGAAACAAGACTGTCGTCTTCTTCTCTGGTGTAGCCTCGTAAACAAGGTCATAACCATAAATTTCACTTCCAATGCGTTTTAGGTTATCCATACCATTTATCTTCACATCTCTAAGGAACGGTAGATGGCCTAGTATCGGGAGTTCTCCACATTTGCGGCAGCCAGTTAGGACGAGATTCCTCAAGTTGATCAACTTTTGCATCTCCCTTGGAAGCTCGTTCAGATGCCAATTATTCTGCATTCGCAATGTTTGAAGGTTATAGAGCTTGCCAATTGACTTGGGAAGTGCTTTGATTCTTGTATTTGAGAGGTCTAGATATCTCAAGTGCTTCAGCTTACCAAATGAATTTGGCAACTCTTCTATACCTGCTGTATCTAAACTTAAGACCCGCATTGCTTTGAACTTGGAGAAAACGATCTCTGGGACCGGGTCATTTGAAAATAGTGAGCGCAATCTCCCAACAGTTACTTCTGACATGTTTTCTAGTGTTGAAGGAGGACTACGTGCAACATGTCGAACATCACCATTTGACTCCTGTGTCAAGCGCTCACTTTCAGACACTTTTTCTGCAAGATCATGCACGAGATCGTGCATTGTGTACTTCGTAACAGTGCCTCCTTCAATTACCTCTTGAAATAAGGAATTGTTTAGTAGAATGTTAAAATATGCTTCGCCAGTACGCTCCATCTCATGATGATTTTTGACAGTTGAAGTCTGGAGTAATCCTTGAGCCATCCAAAGCTGGATCAAATTATCTCTTTCAATTGCAAAATCTTTCCTCAACATTGAGCAATATGCAAAACATTGTTTCAAAGGCGATGGCTCCAGATTATCAAAACTCAACTTCAATACCTTCATGATCTTGTCCTCCCCTTCAGGTAGTTCCCATAATTTCTTTTGAATTAACAACCATTCATCTTTACTAGCACTTGAGCACAGTTGGCTTCCCAAAACCTGTAGTATATGATACAAGAGTTAAGATTGAAGATTAAGACACAAAGTAAGTCAAACGTTAAAATGGTTATGAGATTAAAATCATATTCTTATATTTCTAACTTTTTCTGGTTGGCTTCTGTTTTTTTTTTTTTTTTCCTGTGTCCACATCCGTTGCCTTGTATGTTATTTCAGAAACAGAAATATTCTCTACTGAACGCTAAGGCCTCTTGATCAAATGTTGGAACTGCTTTCAATATGAGTTAGAGCTATCTTGTATTATAATTTCAAGTGAGACGCATCCAAATAAACCTACAAAGCAAATATATATGTATATCGTGTTTTCAATGAAAAGAAACAAGTGGAATTTTCGTTAATAACTTGATATCATATGAAATTTAGTACCTTTGCAACCAAGGGTACCCCTCCACACTTCTTAGCAATCGCCCTCCCAATTCTTTCTAGTTCTGCATCAATCACACCATTTTCGTCCATTTGCTTTATAATGGACCAACAATCCTCCTTTGATAGATTTCTCAACTCAGGTCTGGGGAGTGTTTCAGCAATAATTGACACATTGGTGCTACGGGTGGTGACGATAATGCAGCTTCCGGGATTAGAATTCAGCTTTGACAAACAACCCATCAAGCTATCCCACTTTTTCCTCTCCTCATTCCAAACATCATCGAGCACCAGAACATATCTCTTCCCTGTTATCTCGTTTCCCAGAACTTTAAGCATTGCATCTCGGCTTTTCATTCCAGCCTTTTCTGGTACTAGAGAGTCTACCATCTGACTTAAAATGGTATCCACTTCAAAAGTGTTAGACACACACACCCATATTCTTTTAGGGAAGTGTTTATCTATGGCAGGTTCATTGTACACTGATTTAGCCAGAGTCGTCTTCCCCAGTCCACCCATTCCCACAATGGCCATAACTGAAAGATTCTTCTGCTGATTGTCGGAGCTGATCAACGTCGTAACTATCTTTGTCACAGCGTCTTCCCTTCCAACAACTTTTTCTTTTTCTTTTTCATCATTCTTAAAAAATGAATCAGTTTGCTCTCGATCTGGTCGTTGCATTGAATCTCCTTTTTTTGCAACCAAGTTGATGAAAGATGCCTCATTCTTAAGCTCCACCAGGGAATCATTGATCTTCTTAATCTTATGCGCCATTTTGACACGAAACAAAAGAGGATTGGAGGCAGAAAGGAAGTTGAGTACCTTTCTCTTCATGTGGTTATGCAGCTCCACTTTGCGCCGGAGAAGTTCATAGTTGAAATCATCCAAAATATCATCTGCATCTTCAGCTACCTGTTAAGTTTCTTGACCCATTTCTCTACTGCCTTGCCCCGATCATCTAGTCTCTGATCCCCAGCGCTGCCTAAGAAATCTTGAATGGTGGATACGGACTCTCCGAGCTTCTCCAGTTCGGCCTTGAACCCCCATGCAAGAGAGAGTTCTTGAGCGGCAAGCGAAGACACCTTGGTCAGAATCCCCTCAGCAGCGAAAGTGAGCACAAATTCAGCTGCCATCTTCCACCTCACGAACTCGGATCAAAGAGAGTTTATCCACTGGTGATCGAGTTCTGCAATTATTTGAGAGGGCTGAGGCTGTGTGGCTGTTATCTTACTTTGCTGTTGAGGAAAGTTTGTTGGAGTTGAAAGTTTGTTGGCTGTCATCTTACCTTGACGAAGACTTTACTTCCAAAAATTATTGACTTCTCAGTCTACCTGTAATAATACTCTCTGCTCTAGTTTTCACTTGCAGTAAATGGCATTTTTTCACTCTTCTGTATAAATGGAAAATTTTGCATTGCATCTTAAGATCCAGGAATTTAAAAAAGAGTACAATCCACCTAATTCTGGTGGGGTGTTCTTTATGAACACTCAAGAGGCGTATTCTCATGTGATGCAAGGCCTAGTAAAGAGTTGACCTTAGATCAGCTTAACCTCTCCAAACGCAGATAAGAAGCTCAACCTCTTTCTTTTACTCATCAATCAAAACGTAACCCCTCATCTGTAAGCTTCAAGTTCCCATCTCAGTCGTTTCTGAGGATCGAAAATGAATCAGAACGTGAGTGCTCTTATGATCGGATTGGCGGGTGCAACGATCACCTTGTCTGCTTATTCTCAGACTGTGGTGTCTTCAACTCAGTGCATCACAGTCGGCCTCCTCGTTCTCATGTTTGGCTTGGTTGTCAAGGAAGGTTTCATATCCTTTTAGCTCCATCTCTTCGATCTTCCCCGAGTTGGTTTCACTTTCAGCCGGTTTTTCTTAGTTAGAATTGTATCCTTGCTTTCCCTTATACATGAATGAACAATTTATGAGATGGAATGGTGTTTGTGTTTAACTTCATTGATGTATTGATGTAGATGCCCTATTTTGTTCGAGATCAGTGATATTGTAAATGTATTTCCTCTCACTACCTGAAAAAGTATTTTAGCCGACGAAAAATTTTCGTCGGCCTGTTAAAAAAATTCGTCGGCTAAGACCTTAGCCGACGATCTTTCGTCGGCTATAGTGTCGTCGGGAAAAGGCCGTATGTGATGACTTTAGCCAACGAAATTTTTTTTTCGTCGGTTATAGTCCCACTTTAGCCGACGAAAAATATGTCGTCGGCTATAGTACGTCCCAGACTTTAGCCGACGAAATATTCGTCGGCTAAAGTGCGTAATAAATAATAAAAAAATAACTATAGCCGACGAAATATAAAATATTTCGTCGGCTAAACGTTGTAAAAAAAATTAAAAAATAACTATAGCCGACGAAATATTAGGTTATTCGTCGGCTAAACCTTATTAAAAAAATTAAAAAATACTATAGCCGACGAAATATTAGGTTATTCGTCGGCTAAACCTTATAAAAAAAATTAAAAAATAACTATAGCCGACGAAATATTAGGTTATTCGTCGGCTAAACCTTATTTTTTAAAAATTAAAAAATACTATAGCCGACGAATATAATGTTTGAATATCGTCGGCTAAAGTTGCTAGGTTTTGAAAAAAAAAACTGCAAAAACTTTCGGCTAAACTCATGGTACATGTAATTATAAGCCATGATTGATTATTAGGAAGCAATCCAAAGTATTATGATCGCGCAAAACACTGTAAAAGAAAAAAAAATCTGACAGTTTGCACATTTTAAAAGAACCTTTTTTTTTATTTTTTTTGTGTGTGTGGATCGAGAATCTTGACAAAGAAACTGTGATATACAGTGAAAAATTGCCACCCAAATGCAAATGGCGGAGGTTGGTCATGTGAGCCACCGAAACCGGCAACACGCCGGTGAGGTTGTTGTTGTAGATGTCGAGAACACGGAGGTTAGTGAGGTTGGAGAGCTCCGGCGGGAACGTGCGGTTGAAGACGATGTTGGAGAGGTTGAGGAGGCGGAGAGCGGAGAGAGCGGAGATCTCAGGCGGGATGGGACCGGAGAGGTTGTTCTCAGCGAGGGTGAGATTGGAGAGGTAGACAAGGAAGGTTAGTGAGACTGGAGAGGTTTACCATCTTCGGCTATATAAAGAACTTTAGCCGACGAAATTCTTTATTTTCATCGGCTAAACTCTTTGATTGACAGCCAAAAAATTTTGGTTCAAAATTTTGAAAATTTTTCGACTTTAGCCGACGACTTTTCATATATTTTCGTCGGCTAAAGTCCTTTGAAAATTTCGGTTGACCGCCAAAAAATTTTGGTTGAAAATTTCGAAAATTTTTCGACTTTAGCAGACGACTTTTCATATATTTTCGTCGGCTAAAGTCCTTTGAAAATTTCGTCGGCTAAAGGTACCAATTTTGTCAGCTAAAACTTGGAAATTTGTCGGCTAAACCTTTGAAATTCGTCGGCTAAAAGTATTTTTATACATTTGGCATGTTGTGATTGTGATGATCAAACTTGAGAAACAGAAATCCAACCGTCAGATCTGACAATCATGATAAAATACATGTATGGGAAAAAATTCAAATTGATCCGAAAAGAATAAGGGCTCGATCCGGACGGTCAATCTCGTAAGTCAAACCCCTAAACGCACGGAAAAGATCGTTCGACCGTCTAAATTACGTATTTTGGCCGGACCTCCAACTGAAACTAGTTTTAAACCGATGACACGCAACAAGTCATATAAAAATTTTACGCAAAATAACCACTGAATATAGGGCTACTCATAGGGGGAAAAAATGAAAAATTGCATTGACCGCAACTATCGGCACCGAATATTTACCGAAATAGTGTGATTTTTCAACCGTGGATGTATTTCAACATTCTCGTCATATCTTATTTCATGACTTTTTAGCGTTTGAAGGTTTTACATATAGTTTGTTTTTGAAACGGAACATTTACATAACACTTGGTAAACAAGTTATACAACATTAGTATGCATGTTGTGATTGTGATGATCAAACTTGAGAAACAGAATTCCGATCGTCAGATATGACCATCATGATAAAATACATGTATGGGAAAAAATTCAACTTGATCCGAAAAGAATAAGGGCTCGATCCGGACGGTCAATCTCGTAAGTCAAACCCCTAAACGCACGGAAAAAGTCGTTCGACCGTCTAAATTACGTATTTTGGCCGGACCTCCAACTGAAAATAGTTTTAAACCGATGACACGCAACAAGTCGTATAAAAATTTTACGCAAAATAACCACCGAATATAGGGCTATAGTAGGTAATAGAGAGATTTTAGAGTTTAGCCGACGAAGACCCTAACGTATTCGTCGGCTATAGTATGTAATTAAAAAAATTAAAAAATAACTATAGCCGACGAAATATTAGGTTATTCGTCGGCAAAAACCATCTTAGCCGACGACTTTTCATATATTTTCGTCGGCTAAAGTCCTTTGAAAATTTTACTCCAACTTTGGTTTACCGCCTAAAAAATTTTGAAATTTTTTTACCTTAGCCGACGACTTTTCATATATTTTCGTCGGCTAAAGTCTATAAATTCACGAAAACACTCATATCTCCCCCTATATTACGTAGTTTGGTCAAATCTTCCACACGAAAAACTCTCACGTAGATGAGACGCAACCACCTATGTAAAAATTTTGGAACATTTACCTTTCGAAGATAGGGCTCCCCTTAAGAAATAATAACGGTAAATAGGGTTGACCGCTACTATCGGCTCTGAGACTTTACCCGATTTACGTGATTTTTGAACCATAGCCGTATTTCACCATTCTGAACACATCTTATTTCACGAGATTTTTAATAATTTTGCTTCTTATGTAGAGTTGGTTCCCAAAGTTGTATAACCTACAAAACAAGTTATACAACATTAGTAGACACGTTGTGATTCTGATGACTAAAATTCACAAACCAAAATTCGACCGTCAGATATGATCATTATGACAAAATACGTCTATGGTAAAAAATTTAACTGGATCCGACAACGTTAAGGGCTCGATCGAAACGGTCAACCATAATCCATCGTCACTTATCACACGAAAACGCTCATATCTCCCTCTATATTACGTAGTCTGGTCAAACCTTCCACACAAAAAACTCTCACGTAGATGAGACGCAACTGCCCATATAAAAATTTTGAGACATTTACCTTCCGACGATAGGGCTCCCTATAAACCTGAATAACGGAAAATAGTAGACACGTTGTGATTCCGATGACTAAAATTCACAAACCAAAATTCGACGGTCAGATTTGATCATTATGATGAAAGATGTGTATGATAAAAAATTCAACTGGATTCGACAAAGTTAAGGGCTCGATCGAAATGGTCAACTCTAATCAAAAATAAGAAAACTGCATTTTGAAGCCCTAAACGGACTCGGATGGCCAAAAAAGCCTATAGGTCATGGCAAAGCAATGAGTTTGACTCGTAGGGCCGTTACGCTTCTGGAAAGGTATCACAACAGTCAATCGGACACCAAAAACCAAATCTGCAGCATAGTGAATAATAAGGGTAAGTCAACTATCGGCACCAAGACTTTACCGGAATACCGTCATTTTTCAACTGTAGACGTATTTCACCATTCTGGTCATATCTTATTTCACGACTTTTTTGCATTTGAAGGTTCTACGTATATTTTTTTTTCCAGATGAGTTGTTGTCCAAATCTGTAAATATAAGACACTTTAGCCGACGAAATTATATTTTTCATCGGCTAAACTTTTAAAAATTTCGTCGGCTAAACTCTTAAAAATTTAATCGGTTAAACTTTTGAAAATTTCGTCGGCTAAACTTTTGAAAATTTCGTCGGTTAAAGTTCACAGACTATAGCCGACGAAAAAAATTATTCAGACGACGAAATTTTAATTTCGTCGGCTAAAGTTGACCATAGCCGACGAAAATTTTTAATTAGCCGACGAAAAAGAAAATCGTCGGCCTGGTTTTTTTTTTCGTCGGCTAAAGCCTTTCTTCTGGTAGTGTCTTAAATAAAGAGCAAAGATCCAGAACGTTTTCATGCCAATTCAACAAGCTGCTTAAATAGTTGTATGCTTTGAGTTTCCACCTGCAAGATTAGCGCCTTAGGCAGAATCTAAACTTTGGTATGCGTAATTAGCAATTATATACTGTACATGTGTTGCAGTACATGCGTATTTGGTATTCAATCCCCACATAGATTCCAAAACCAACTATAGAGATGACATGAAGCAGTCCATACAAAATGATATGCATTACATGGTTAATTTGTCACTCAATGAGCCTCTTGATATTTTTTTCTTCCCTAATTTAGTCCTCTATTTGTAATTCCCTTGCATATCGGTGGTGCCATGATATTTGCTGTGTTGTTAAATTTTAAGGACGAGTCAATTCATTTGCATATAGGTGGTAATCTGGCACCCCAAACTCTTACGACATTTAGAAACCTCAAGAAACTGAACTTGGATCTCGTCAGGCCAGCAAAGTTCGACCTCGATCAGGAGTGTTGTGAGTATTCTCAAGGCTGCACCTCTTTTGGAAGAACATAGTTTTGGTGGAGCCATATTTTATTTTCCTTGTGATAATTATAGAAATGCTACATTTTCATGTATGATTCAATTTTCTCTATGATCCGGAGTGAGATAAGGTTATGTAGCTTGAGCTGAGATTCTCATTGCCAAAACTCGATTAAGATTTAAGAGGTTGGGGAGAAGTTGAGACTTCAAGATCCCGTATCAAATCATAGGAAACATTCATAAGGCTAACTAAAACACGAATGCGTACATAACAAACATAAAATGAAAATTGTAATAACCTGGTTATGATTTCCATCTTCAAACTTCAAAGTTTACAAGACATGATTCCCTCATTTACAGAAATGAAAGAAATACCCACAAGTGAAATTGCAGATGAAAAAAGAAGAAGATATTGATCCAACAAGCTGGTGGCATGTTATTTTCCCATTTACACATGATCAAAGAGTATAAACTCAACTCATACATAGAAAGAAAAAGAAATACTCACAAAATGAAATCACATATAGACAGATCAAAAAAACTCATATCAAATGATATGAAACACTCATGAGCTGAAGTGTATTTAGTATGCCGCTATATCGGCGCATACCACCCGAACCGTCACCGGCACCGCTAAATCAGCCCGTTCAAGGTTTATTCTTCTTTTGTAAGAGTGATTTCATATTACGTTATTTTTGTATTCTGCAAGACTGCAACTCTCATTAACACCCCAACTACTGTAGTACCCAAAAAAAAACCAATAACTGAATGACTGTAACCTCCGTGAAGGAGAAATTCCGAATGATATTTGTTCCCTGTCCACCTTAAAGTTCTTGGGCTAAACAGTGAAAACCGACCACATCCAATAAGCTGCTTGTATGCTTTGAGTTTTCCATTTACAAAATTAAGTAATGCTAGGTGAACCACCTAGAGCTTATCTTATGTGACAAGTTGACGTAACATACACGAAACCTTGATTAGAACCTGCGTCAATATTCCAATGCAACATCACAATCTACAAGAATAAAAAAGAAACCCAATTTTGTATTAGGAATTCTGGTTTCGTTTCCTTTCTTGTCAAGGAACAAATCCTTAGCTCATTATATTTCCTCGATTCATGAGGATTCTAGTATCAAGGCTTATAAATATGGCCACAAGGGCCTTTGGGTATCAAACAACAACACAGCATATATAGGGAGGTCATAAACACTCGAACATTCTACGCTGTTATATGTTTTTGTTTAACTTCATATGTGGACAACAGTGATGTAGATACAGTTGAGGGGGAGAGAAAAGATTGGATAAATGAGTTGCCGGATTGCATTATGTCATACATACTTTCATTTTTAACAATTAAAGATGCAGCGGAGACTAGCATTGTATGCCGTTGGTGGACGAATCTTTGGAAGACAAGGTCCTCCGATCTTAAATTAGACACTGCAAATATTTTTGGATCCAAGTATGCTGCACTCGACGAAACATATGAGAAATACTCCACTTCTCCATGTTTTTGGAAAAAGCATATATGCTGCACTTGGTCTCGAGAGACGGTGCTATATAGAACGTGTGGAAAAAGTTTTGGAGCTCTTGTCTTGCAACAAGCTAGACTCGTTCAAAGAGGCATTCTTTTTGGATCAAGAAGATACTCAAGTTCTTGACAAATGGGTTCATTTCGCAATTACAAAGGAAGCTCAAAAGCTCGATCTTCAAATTTATAGAGGCCCTAGAGATGATAATTTATATGTTTTTCCTCACTGGGTCCTTGCAGATTTGAACGTATCAACCCTAAAGCATTTGGCGTTGTCTCTGTGTGCTCTAAAACCTCCTGCTGGTTTTGACAGATTCGTTCAGCTAACAACTCTTTGTCTGCGTGGTGTTGAAGTCGATCCAGATTTTATGGCACATCTGTTCTCCGCTTGTTCGCTTCTCGAAAACCTCACCTTGTACAGTTGTGATGTGAGCTTAAATCTGATTATTGGTCCATCGCTTCACCTGCATGATCTGAAAGTTCTTGGGTGTTACCTATTTGGAAAAATAGAGATCGATGCAGTAAATCTCTCCTCCTTGGAATATGTTGGGTATAGGAATGAGATTCTCATGAGAACTCCAAAGCTAGTAACATTTTTTTATATGATATTGGATCAAGATCTATTACCTAATGTGCTTACCCAAATCACTTCTTGTCCTGAGCTCAGCACTCTTCATCTGCTGATCACTGATGATGTCCATCATATAACCCAAACTTTTCCAACTTTGAGGAACTTAAAGCAACTGAAGCTGGAGATCCTTTATTTTGAGCAGGATGACGATCCTCTTAAATTTGAACTTGGGAGTGTTCTGAATATTCTCAGGGATGCACTGCTTTTGGAAGATTTTGTAATGACAGTACGAGCAAAAGACTATCAAGGAGATATGAGGAATCTTTCTACATTCTCTCATAATCATTTGAGAAGAATAAAGATGCAGGGGTTCCAAGGTAAGTGGTTTGAAATAGAGTTTGCCATCTCCATTCTGAATATTGCAACAAAGCTTGAGGTAATGGTGATTGATCCACATGGATCATATTACAAAGGTGATGGATCCTGGTGCGAACTGACCTGTTGTTATCAGGATGGGAATGAGGATGAGAACCCCACAAAGGTAAGACGCCACATAAGAGAAGATGAGAATGTGGACAAGGTGTCTTATGAACTTTGGCAAGAAAGAGGCAGGGCACCGGTTCTAGAAAGGCTGAAAGATGTCAAGACTGATGCTAAAGTCATCATCCTCTGATGGTTGTAATTTGTAGATCGTTTCGAGTAGCTACTAGGAAAGAACTAGGAAATAGTACAATCTCATGATCTTGATGATGAATTTTTATGTGATCCGGAATGAAATAAGGTATGCAGGTTGAGCTCAGGCTATTAATCTGCTGCCTGTGTAGTAATTTCTAACTCATGCATGGCAGTTAATGTTGTAGTACAAGGCAATATGGGTGCCAACCTCTTCAGCCGAATTTCTTGTCAACTTTTATATATAGTTATGTTTTGTTATTCAGAAATATTTGAATTTGATTTTAGCTCTTTCATCATCCTCAATCAGCAACTCACTGTCACAGCTCACGTATATGCGCCTTTCTTTACTGTTGTACTTAACCTGCCCAAAGTTGTAGCGAAGTTGACTCTCTCAAGATTCTGAACACCATTCACGAGTCTAAACACAGAAGACCAGCCATCTCCAACAAGCTGCTTGTATAGTTGTATGGTTTGAGTTTCCACCTGCAAGATTAGCGCCTAAACGTTGGTATTCGTAATTGGCAATTATATACATACATACATGTTGTGCAGTAATATGCGTACTTGGTATCAATCCTGTGGAAAAACCAAACACAGATCTTGCGGAAGCTATTCTGATATTTCTTCTTGGTAAGTAACAAGGTTACAAACCTAAACTATATATAAAAGAAGTTACATCTCTTACACATACAAGACTAACCTAAAGTAACAAGACAACACAGCTGTGACACACAGACCAAAAACACCATGTTGTTTTAGGAGACGAGCAGTAGCCACCATACTGCTACAGAAGAGGAGACCAGCTACTGTATACAACTCATACATAGTTGTCATACACTTACACAATCTCACACCTCTAAAGTCAACTTAACTAGATTAGTTCAAACTAAACTAATCTTTTATACAACAACTTTGATATATAAGCAATGTAAAATGTACAAGTAACATATAAACAGTAATAGGTAAGTCTGGAAGAAGACCACAGCAGTCATGTATCCTCTGGATCTGGGAGACTACAACACCCATGTATCCTATTTGGATACAACCATACTTGCATACCACAGCCATACCTTCAATATTCCTCCAATAAATCCCCCTATAGATTCCAAAACCAACTATATAGATGATACAAGGTACTCGATACAAAATGAGATGCGTGCATTGCATGGTTAATTTGTCAGTCAATGAGCTTCTTGTTTTTTCCTTCCCTCACTTAGTCCTCTTCCTTTGCATATTGGTGGTGCCATATTATCTAAACCAAGTGATATTTAGTTTGTAAATAAAACAAAATATTTTCCACTGTTATGTAAACGTAGTTGCATGAAGTACGTGATAGATGCCTGCAGAAACAGTATTTTCATGTCTCATAATTACTTGTCGTATGATTGTGTATTCTTTATGCTTATGCTTCTTATGAAAGAATGACTTTATCTGGTTCCAGCAGTTAGACTATTGTTTAAATAAGGTTAGAAGGACTTGCAAGAGGGTTAAGCAAGAAAGGGAGCAGAATTTCTAAACAAGGTTAGAAGCGCCAGATAGTCTAAAGCATTTGAGTTGAATGAACTTTTCATAATAACAGCGATTCTAACAACATATAAGCAGATAGTAATGATTCACATTTGCTGTAAATCGGCGTGCAATAACGATTGTAGCAAGCATATTCATTTGGAACAGGCATATGAAAACAAAGGTGGATTGATCAGTTCTGTTCTTGCACTATCAATAGTATGCATATCTATTTTTGTTGGTTGTTATTAAGAGGTGTCAGTACTCATTTGGAACTTGGAACTTGGAACTATGATCTAACAAAAACACATTCAGGTCAGAGCACTATTCTCTTTCCAGTAAAATGACTTGTTATTAACTGACCTTATTGGTATGTTTATAATAAATAGTATAACACTACAAGTAACTAAGCCATTACCAGTAATTCCCACAAGAACAACCCCCATTCTTGAAGTGGTGGAATCTGCTGGCGTCCCTCACGACAATTTCTCGTTCAGTCACCTTAGCTATTAACTTAATTGCAGAATGGCAGTCCGCGCAGATGCGATGTCCTTGCACAATTTGCAGTGGCGTCCCATCTGATGTACTGATCAATCCATAAGCTATAGCCAGTTTCTCACTGTGGTAAGCTGAGATGTGCTCGTGTTCATCCACATCAGGAAGAAGATGCTTCTCATCACCGATGTAACCACGTCTTCTAATCTTGACCATCAAGTCGTCCACTTTCTCGTAAATCTCTCTTGTTTGGGCATGCCTTTCATCTCCGGAATGAAAAATATGTACCTGTTTCTTAATTTCAATCCAACTGCATGCCGGAAGCATTCTCAAACCCTTCCTTCTTAGAGTCTGAACAACAGCAGCAGCTTCCTTCAACTTTCCACAACTGTTGTATATATTTAGGAGCACAACATAATTACTTAGCTTCTGAGGCTCCATTCCATAGAGCTCTTCGGCGGCAATTTTGCCAAGCTCTAAATTTTCATTGATTCGACAAGCTGTCAGCAGAGCAGCCCACATGTTTGCTGTAGGCTTAAAGGGAACAGCTCTTATTAGTGCAAAGGCTTCATCTAAGTTCCCCTCCTGTCCAAGCAGTTCAATCATACAGGCATAATGCATAGCACGGGGTTTAACCTTGTAATCTCTGCTCATTGATTCAAAAATTTCCCATCCACGTTCTGATAAACCTGAACGGCTGCAAGCAGACAATACAGCAAGAAATGTAACGTGGTTGGGTACCATTCTTTCCTCAAGCATCTTCTCAAACATCTCAACAGCCTCAACACCCTGACCATGATTACCATATCCAGCAATCAAGGCATTCCAAGATATAACATTCTTGTTAGGCATCTGGTCAAAGACATGACGTGCATCTTCTATCCTTCCCCACTTGCTATAGAAGTCCACCAGCGATGTGTTTGCCACGATGTCCAACACAAAACCATGACGAACTAGACCTGCATGAGCTTGCTTAGCATGTTCTAATGAAGCCAACCTTGCACAGATTCTTATAATCATGGAAAACGTAAAATGATCCATCGGCACACCAGAATCACGCATATCATAGTACATACTCAAAGCCTCATCACTATAACCATGAAGCGCATACCCCGCTATGATGGTGTTCCATCCCACAGTTGTCTTCTTCGGCATCTCATCAAAAACACAGTCACTTGCTATACATATCAATCAACGCACAAGACACAAAAATATCAGCAGCCACACCCATCTTCACGCAACATGAATGCAACTCCCTCCCTGCAGAAATGTCCCCCAAACCAGCCGCAGCCCTTATCATTGTGGCAAACACCCTCGACTCCCCATCACAAATCTCCTCCCACATATCCAAAAACAACCCAAAAGCCTCCACAAACTCCCCACAATCCACCAGACCCCCGATTATCGTGTTCCACGAAACCGGATTCCTCTCAGGCATTTCCCCAAACAGCTGGCGCGCATCAATCATCATCCCACATTTCACATGCATAAGCAAAACCCTGTTCCTCATATACTGATCCAACTCAAACCCATTACTAATCATATAACCAAACACCCTCTTCACTCCTCTAATCGATCTCAAGCTAATGCAAGCACTCACCAAAGCATCATAAGTACTACCACCAACTTCATACCCACCTTTAGATTCCAAAAACTCAAACATTTCAAGCGCTTCCCTATACCTCTTGTACAAAACCAACTTCTCAATCTGACTACAAATCCCAGAACTGGGTATAGCAATCTGAGCCTCTTCTTGCGCCAAAGGCGGCGCCTTTATCTCCTCAACTTCGATTATGGCGGGAATGGGCCTGGGCCTGGGCTTCAGCTGTTGCTCTACATATGAACAACATCTGATTCTGGAAAATGGGTTCTTCCATTTTGGTCTATTTAGGGAAAAAGAGTACCCAGAAAACAAAGATCTGTGCTTTGCGAACTTGGAATCTGAGAAAGACAGAGGGAAGCTAATGCTACGTTGGATCTGGTCCAACGACAACGTTTGGTACCTTAAAAGAGGAATCTCCATGTTTGTGGGATCAAACAATCGAGCTGAGAATGAAGATTGTACCTTGGTCTGTGTCTGTGTCTGTTTCGGAGTTTACGAGGAGGGGACGAAACGACGTCGTTGAGATGGTCATGGTGTAAAGGGAAGTGTGGGATTGGGAGAGGTTGGTGGGTGATGGGTGAGAATCAGCATTGGGATTTCCGCCGGGGGAGAAGTCGATGTGGGTCAGTTGTAACTGGAAGAGCTTCAGTTTAGGAAGTTGGGAGTTTGTGAAATATCTGGGTAGGCTAATCAGATAGGTGGCGGCGGTACCTACTAATTTTGGCAATTTTGTATTAGGTTAGATGTTTTTGACTTTTGACCAAGAGAACAAGGACCAGGAGAGTAGGAGATCCAACCAAAATTATGAGATAGTTTCGTAAAGAATACATTTTTTTAATTTGATAGATTACAAATATATTAGTCAAACTCATGATTTTTTATTTATTAAATGAAAAACTATGTCATTAGATCAATTGATACTAAACCGATAGTTTCATTTTATTTGAAAACTATGCTCAATCAAAAAATTTGATTCGAAAAAATTGATCGTTCCTATAATCAACAACAACAAAAAATATTACATAAACAACAACTTCATTTGCTTAAACGAAGAAACATCATTACATCTAATACAATTTTCTCATTATATTGCTGCGGAAATAAATCCGGCAGCATTATGGACAATGTAGACTTCGACTAGAATAAAACGCTATTAAGCTTGATGTTGCTGAAGCATATAAGCTTGATAGCCAACATGCCACCGTCTCTTTATTCCGAATGACTATAACCTACTCTTTGGTAGTCTCAACCAAGAAAAAAAAATATTGAAGATAGGAAATCATAATTTCGTGTATTATTGACTATTGAATTCAATCCCAAATTGTGCTCAGACTTTATGTTCATATTAACAGCTGATAACCTTCTTGAGAGGGACCAATAATTATAGTCATTATGATATATATATATATATATATATATATATATATTATTGACTATTGAATTCAATCCCAAATTGTGCTCAGACTTTATGTTCATATTAACAGCTGATAACCTTCTTGAGAGGGACCAATAATTATAGTCATTATGATATATATATATATATATATATATATATATATATATATATATATATATATCATCTCAATTCTTAAGGCATCGACTTAGAGTGAGTTGGAATCCCTGGTTTCTTCTCCCGTACCCTATTTCACGCTTTCTGCTAATGATATTATTGCCATTTCTTGGATCACGGCCATCCATGCTTACCTCGCTTTTGTTCCTTTTAAGCTTTGTCCCCTTTTATAATCATAAGCTTTGTCCCCTTTTATAATCATACAACATTCATGTACTTCAATATTTCTTTGCTCGTGGGAAAAGAGATTCTTATTGCAATTTCCGGCCACCGTGAATCTAAACTGAATGAGTGGGACTTGGAACTTTTTCATCAACCTTTTTCTCTTTGGAGATAACAAATTGAAGCGGAAACTAAAGCAGAAATGATGGCTTGGACCTTCACTGATTCGATCAATTCCAGATACACTGTACAACTATTTGTAATCAAAGCACAGATAGTTCTCTGTATGTCAACATGAACCATCTGGTTCTTCTATGTAAAGGGCCACAAGTAGCACAAAACCACAGAGCAAATTCAAAAGTTACTACTGTCCCCGAAGATGAATAATGCCATCCATATCAATGCCGGATCTCAGCTTGTGAGCAGCATAGAGGCTCTATATAGGTGTATTCTAATCCTACCGACCATGCCATTCATAAGTTAATTTCAAGGGAGATGCATCAGCCTCAACACAAAGCAAGGTTCAAGAATATTCTGCAGCTGTTCTGATTTCAAACTCATTAGTTAGAAAAAGTACATCTACAGTCCAGAGCAGATATTGTCAACCTTTACATTCCAAACATGTGATCTTCTAAATGCATACATACAGTTTGAAAATGTGCTGAAGAAATTTTTCTCCCATAAACAGGTCAACCAATCAACCATATGTGCAGGTTGACGTAAACCAGGAGAGCAAGGAAATCTTCCTCTGAAAATAACCAAATGATTACACAGGATGGTTTTCAAAGATGAAACTCCTTGTAGTACTACAAGGAGATGAATAATGGCAAGAGTGAAAAATGAGAAGGCTCAATCTTGCTTTTGAAAACCAAGGAGATTAAAAAGAATCTAGTCCCTTACTAGCAGAATGAATCTTAGAAACATGTTCATGCAAGAGCTCAGAAAATAGTCATAATGTCGATCACTGGAATTCTAGTATGCATCTAGTAACTGCCCCAGAAATTAGAGGATAGATACTTGTGTCACTACTTGGAGACATTAACACTACATAGCGCCATCTAAAACTCTTCCAAAGGATCTGGATAAAACTACAGGGGAAACACTCACTAAATCCTTAAACATGCCAATTACTTTGTAACTTGAGTTGATTATTCTATACATGATAAATTGATACTACATTGAAGATTGCTTGCTTTATATAAAGTTAATCTTACTAGAAACATTTGAGCATTAGTAACTTCTGGTGTGATCTAAGAACTCTGTATTATCAAATCAATTGGCTAATCTGAAGCAAAATAAATTACTTGAATAAAGCAAGATGACTATAGCAATGCAGAGTGGTGCAAATATGAGTAGACAAAGCATATCATACCAGTCCCGATATCCCATATTTGTTCCTTTTGGGCTGTACCTCATCAGTTTCCACTTATCAAACTGGGAAAGCTTCTTTATGTAAAAGCCAGGTGCCCAGATTACTGTCCTCAGAAAAAATTGAAAACGCTTCCTGCTTTTATATACATAGCCAAGCAAGATGTAAGCTTCAATAATAACATATATGGGGAATCATTGGCATTCTAACCATTATCCCAGATCACTGACTCCACAACTGAACCCCTAAAAGAAATGCTCTAATCAAATAAACAGATATTCAAGTATCAATCTTTCTCTTTCAAGTTCAGGACAGAACAAGTAGCTGTCTGTGCACAGAATATGTAGATATCATTCAAGAAATAATCTCTTCATAGAATAATCATAACCTATAAAATAGAAAAGGAAGCGAATAACAGCAGCAGTGGAGAGACAAATGAACAATCCAGATTCAACAAAAGAAAAACTTATATAATCATAAAGGAAAAGGAAATCAAAATAAGGGATTGTGATATATTCCCCACTATAAACCAAGGGTATATAATCCTTACAACTTATTCCATGAGCTAGCTTATTTAAAGACAACATTGCGCAGATAGACTTGTCGATAGCAAGACACTCTTCTTCTCTGCAATTATGGCTACTCCTGTGTTCATAACTTAGCTCCCTATGGCTCGTATCCAACCACTTATTCCTACTTCTTGATCTTCTTTATCTTCCGAGGCCCCGGAACTTCCAATCTCCCAACAGAACACCCACACCTAGCTCGAAACACCAGCACCGCTCTCCCATTCGGCGGTGCCATCTTCTTAAGCTCAGCCTCCAACTCCCTATGGTGATCCCTCGGCAATTCAAACAGCCCCTTCTTCACTCCATCCTTACCTACCGAAGCTGAATTCTTCACACACTCCTCTGTCTCCAGCTGAATGTCAAACTCGGCGGCTTTTCTCAACCCTTTGCAACTCGGATTCCCACATTTCCTACTGGTGCAGGCCAACAGCGCCCAAGCAGCCAATGCGGCACACAAAATGCTGAGCCCCATCGACCCATACACCAAAGGAGCATGAGAAACCTCCTCCCTCAGCACATACATAACAATCCCCGCGATTTCGATTGTCTTGACGAAGATGACTTTCGCATACGGAAACAAAAGAAACCCGCAGGCGCCGATCACGGCAATGAACAACACTACATCAATCACTGCCGATCGAGATCGATCGCAGACGGGGAGTTTGGAGCAATTAGGAGACGAATTGGACATCTTCCTGCTCCTCTGCACATGACTGGACTGTTTAGATTTAGTGCCCGAGTCGATTAGGGTCATGGAATCGGACATGGGAGCGTGTTGGTCAACGGAGTTGCAGACCGAGATTGAGCTGTGCAAATATACCATTTCAGTTTAACCAATAGATGAGGAGTTTGTGTTCCACCGAATCCAGTCACCAACGAAACAAATCCCGGATCGACCCACCTGGCCGAAACTCGAAAAGACAACAAATTTCAATCGCAGCTGAGGATTGAACCTCTGTCGGTGCCGAAACGAATCCAAAATCAATACCAGAGCAGCTCAATCAAAAAAAATTGAAAACTAGTCAAATTGGATTACGAAGAATTGGATTGTGAAGAAATGGCCGGCGGGAGAGAAAAGCAGAGGAGGAAGGAGAAGCAGAGAAGACAAGGAAGAAGGAGTCGTGAGTTTTGGTTATGGGATTTGTCCATCAAGTAAAATAGAAGATTTGAGAGATGCACGCCATGCGGAACTCCAAGCGACACGTTTAGTGTGATTGGATTACGTGGGCTGTTTTCTGTCACTGGGCCTTCATGATGTGTGCATGATTTTGTGGGGTACTTTTATGGGCTTGGCCCACTTTCTTTATTTGACTTGTGTTATTTACTATAATGTTACCCTCTTGGGTAACAGTACTGTGGTCAAAGTTGTGACCCATACATGACATGATAGAAAAAACTGTCCATTATGCCAGAAAAGGTTACTTCAGATTTCCGGCATTCATGGAGGATGACGGTGAAAATTTATAAGGCGTACATATAATATCATATATATAAGATAAATTTGATAAAGCTAAACACGTTTTTTAAAATAGTTAAAATTTTAAATAAAAATTCTGTTAAAATTACTCTTATACGTAACGTGGAATAAAAAATAAGATCAAAATAATGTGGTTTGATCAATGTGATCAAACAAATGAAGAAGACCAAGCTAGTAGGTGGTGCCATATTTTTCAATGGAAGTCTCTCATGTCAAACAAGCAATCAAGAAGAAACAACAATGGAGATGAGAACATTTGACTTGATAGCATTTTACGCGTTAGGCCATCTTTATCTTTGGTGAAACCGAAATGACCACACAACGTCTAAGGTATCCATGAAGCACAGTACAAGCAAATTGATCCATACGCCGTGTTGGCCTCAACAACTGCCCTAGTGCTCAAGTCATTGGCACCAATCAAGTCAAACATAATGGATGCATAACGATAGGTGACATGATAGGTAACAAATAAAAGTGTGGTATGACATGACAACTATAAACATAAAAGTTTCATGTCTAATATGAGAATAATATATGTTTACGAAAAGATCGTGTAAGCGTTTCTTATATTTTAAGAATAAATAAAATCAACTACCACATGATCTCGAGTTTATAAGAATCCAGGTGTGGAACCCTTAAACTTAGGTTTGAATTTCAACCGACACTAATTACAGTTAAATCTCAATTTATTGTTGGTGGACAGGAGGGATGAAACATTCTGACATGATATTTTGGCGTTGGTTAGTCTCTGGGTCTGTAAAGTCTTTGAGAATATCGTCGTTGATACTTTAAAAAATTAAAGAATAAATAAAGTTTTGTAAGAATTATACATACAATAACATCAAATTTTGATCCTATATAATTGCACAAACTAATATTTAACGGTTTAGACTTTAGAGTACGCTAGTATATGTACGAGTTATGACAATGGGCTTTTTGTATGATTTATGAGTTTGGGAGGATCCTCATTTAATTGGGCTTGACGAGCTTAATCTTTCTATCATGGGGCTCCATTAGTGTTTTGGGCTAACCCTTTTCGTTTTGCTGAATCAGGATCAGGTAACCTTTCTGTCCAAAAAAGAAATCAGGGGTGTACTTTATCTTAAATTATTTATATATAATCAGACGGCTACGGGCAGCACGAGAGAAAAGGAAAAAGATATAACTCCTCCTTTTTGTTGGACACGTGTTACCCGCTTAGCGACTGCCCAAAACAAAAACACGGCCAGTGATGAGTATTCGACATCACGCCCGGCACGTGTACCCCATCATTCATCTCCTGGCGTATGTCCACTTTTTCACTTTACTTTTCAGGTGGGACCCTCTCTGCTGTCTGATTTTTTAAAATTTCTTTTTTCTTATTAGAACCTGGTTTTCCACGCTTAACATATTTGGTTTTTATAAAAAGGCTGTTAAGTCTGTAAATGATAAAAAAAAATATTATTAGAGATCTCGAGGTTAACCATGCTACTACCATTAGGCATAGGCAAAAATGGAGAAATATGGAATTGAGTAACTAGAGGACGATAGTGATTCTGATTTATCAACAAACTATGATGTAACATCTATTCTATAAAATGAAAATCTTTTTAACTTAAAAAAAAATTACGTACATTATTTTATGTGTTTTTGTACGATATGTACTTGTACGTCAAAATAACATTTTGCACGTGTGAAGCTTGAATAGTTACAAATGCTATTGGGCCTGTTCAGTAATTTGAAAACGATTTTGAAAAATGATTTTAGAAAATACAAATAAAAAAATGAGATTGTTATTTTCTATTTTGGAATTGAATTCGTTAATTTACTGTGAAAAATATTTTCCATATTTTTTAAACTAGAAAAATAAAAAAATAAAACGTCAAATTGATGTTTTCAGCTTTTTTTTATAAAAATTGAACACATTTTCATGTTATTTTCATTTTCATTTTTAAAAATTAAAATACAAACATAAAAATGTTACCCAACGCTACCTAATTTTTCATAGTTCACCTATTCACTTAGTAGCAAACTAAATTTACTATAACTCGTCGTTACTAGATTTGAGCTTTCCTCTGTTAACATATGTAGATATTTTTGAAGCTTATGAAATTTGGCCACAAAAATCAGTAGAAAAATAAAATTAAGTGAGGCGAGTAAGATATAGCAGCCGACTAGCCGACGAGGAAGTGGCGATAAGTCGGGCGACCTTAGAACGTAACTTAATTCGTAAATCCGATCAAAACCCCGTTTGTAAGATGACCAAAATACCCCTCATGAGGTGGGGGGCAGAAAGGAAACACAGAATCAATAAATCTTTCCAAGGCCACAAACCCAGCTCGTGGCTCAGAATCGCCCTCTCCCTAATGACGTGTCACATCACCAAAAAAGAGAGGAAAAAGGAAACAAAAAGGAACAATTTCAATTCAATCAATCAGAGATTGGAAAAAAAGCAACGTGTCAGATCTCTTTGTGTGAGAAGAGAAGAAATAAAGGAAAGACGAAAGAGAGAGGGAGGAGGAGTAGAAATTTAAGCCGAAAATGTCGGAGGCGAGGGACCCGGCGATCAAGCTTTTCGGGAAGACGATTCCGCTGCCGGAGGTCCCGCCGTCGCTGAGTGATTCGGCGGCGGTGGGTGAGAAAGTCGCGGCTCCGGATCTTGGGGACCGTGTGGCGTCTTCGTCGAACTCGTCGTCGCCTGGTGGAGAAGAAGTCAATGGTGGTAGAGACGGCGGAGAAGAGAAGGAGGAGGTCGACAACGGCGGCCACGATGAGGTACGAGTCGCCGGAGTTTTTGAAATGGGGGTTGGGATTGGTTTTGGTTCTGGGTTGTGTTTGTTTCTCAAAATTGCATCTTGGATGTGTTTTTGGAGGATTTGATTTGGTTTTTTTGGGTGTTTGATTAGGGTTCTTGTTGTTTTGAGCATAAAGTTTTAATTTTTGCGAGGAAATTTCAGGGGTTATGATTCAAATTTCAAAGCATGTAGCTTTCTACTTGTTTTTGGAACTTTTGCTTTTTCATTTCCAGGAAAGTTAGTTGGATTTTTTTTTTATTGTTTGGGGTTTGGTTATGGTTTGAAACTTTGCTTGTTTAAACTAATGTGTTGGGGGTTAGGTTACTTATCATGAAGATTAGCTCTTTAAACAAGTTGATCAGTGTTCTAATCCAATACCCTGTTACCATTGTGCTTTTGAACTGATTGTTGACGTGTGGAAATATTATCTCTAGTTCTAGGCCTGCATTTTCTGGAAATTTATCCTAATACTCGGATGAAGATGAATATCTACTGCTATTGCATTATCTGTCTCTGCATAGCGGCTGGCTTCAATTTTTGAACTGGCTGCACAGATTGCTACATTATTTACTTGTTGAGTCCTCCCTGGATTTCATGGCATTCTTTTGTGCTATTTTTTCCCCCACTCATCAAGAAGTCGTAGGTTAAAGTACATAGTTTTTAGAGATGACTGGTTACAAGATATTGGTTTTAGTTCCTTCACATTATTGTTAAGTATCGGTAGAACTAGGAAGATCAATTATTTTCTACAGATGTTATGGACTCCGCATCTGAAAATTGACTGAATATGGAATGAGATGAAAATTTTCAAAATGAAGAATGCTGAACTTGCCATTTGTGAAGGCAGATTCTAGGGTATCTGTGTGTTATTATGTGACCATTGGAATTTGATTTTACCATAACCAGAAATCTAGACTCTAGTCGATCATTCGATTTAGTATTTGAGTAGATATTAGTTAGTTTCAACTATGTCATTGTGTTTTCATGATAAGAAAGGGTGAATGGTATTGTGGGAAGTTGATATGTTACTTATCTTAAACTCATTGGTCGATTGAACTTCTCATCAGGAGACATTGGGTGAAAAAGCAATTCAGAATAAAGAGGAAGATGAAGTCCTACCTTCATGTTCCGAAGAGTTGACAAATCCAGATGAAGCATCAAGAATAGGTGAAAGTCCTAAAGCACCTGTTGACAAGGAGACTGATGTGCTCAAATCTTTGAAGGCTGAAGAAGAACAGAGCGAGACAAGTAATTCACAAGAAAAGACCCTGAAGAAGCCGGACAAAATTATTCCATGCCCCCGCTGTAATAGCATGGACACCAAGTTCTGTTACTACAACAACTACAATGTTAACCAACCGCGACACTTCTGCAAGAACTGCCAGAGATATTGGACAGCTGGTGGGACTATGAGGAATGTCCCCGTTGGTGCTGGTCGTCGTAAGAATAAGAATACCCCTTCTCAGTATCGTCACATAACTGTCTCTGAAGCACTGCCGAATGGTCGACCTGATGTTCTAAATGGAGTCCACCATCCTTCACTACAATCTAATGGCACTGTCCTGACATTTTGCGCAGACACACCCCTCTGTGAGTCAATGACTTCTGTTCTTCAGCTTGCTGATAAGAATGTACAGAACTGTACTCCAAATGGTTTTCATAAACCCGAGGGATTAATTATTCCAGCTTATGGGGGTGGAAATGGAGATGATCATTCGAATAGGTCTACTGTCACAGATTCAAATTCAAAGGAGGAGACATCCAAACCTGGGCCACAAGAGCCGGTTATGCAGAATTATCCTGGCTACCCACCTCAAATACCATGCTTTCCTGGTGCTCCTTGGCCTTACCCGTGGAACCCGGCTCAATGGAGCTCTCCTGTAAGTCCACCTGCTTTCTGCCCTCCAGGGTATCCTATGCCCTTTTACCCTGCAGCTGCTTATTGGGGTTGTGCTGTACAAGGCACTTGGAACATGCCTTGGGTTCCTCAACCATCTTCTCCAAACCAAACTGCTCCAAGTTCTGGTTCTAATTCTCCGACTTTGGGGAAACATTCGAGGGATGAGAACCCTGTAAAACAAACCAGCTCTGAGGAAGAGGAGACACCAAAAGAAAAGAATGCTGAGAGGTGCCTTTGGATTCCAAAAACATTGAGGATTGATGACCCAGGAGAAGCAGCAAGAAGCTCTATATGGGCAACATTGGGGATTAAGAACGATAAAGCTGATTCGATTAGCAGTGGGGGACTCTTTAAGGCCTTCTGGTCAAAGGGTGATGAAAAGAATAACATAGCAGAAGCCTCTCCGGTCTTGCAAGCCAATCCAGCAGCATTATCTAGGTCGCTCAAGTTCCAAGAGAGCTCATAATTCGGTAAGTTTAGAATTTAGGAGCTCAAGATTAGCAGTTGTCTTTGTTTCAAGTGGCGCAGACAATTCAGTGATGTTCATCTGCTCTCCACAATATGACACCGCCTCTCTACGCTTGGGAAATCCATCCAGATGCTGAAGCTCTCAATGGTGGAAGAGGGTAGGGGAAGTCGCTTGTCTCCGGAGCTGTGAGCCATCTTACTTTAGCTGAAATAGCCACTGATTTTTCCCCTCTTGAGTGCTATAATGAACATTTGCAGTTTGTTTTCAGTTAGATGGGTTGCTGAGTTCCTGTACATATATTTACTTGTATAAGTAATAGTGAGAACTAGATCATAGAACAGATCGGGTTTGTGTAGCATAATCCCAATTGTACTTAAATAATTTGGGGATTTTAAATGAGACATCCTGTTCATTTATGCTTTTAGTTAGAGCTAAATCCACTATTTGATAGCAGAAAGGTGGAATTTCCAGAAATTTTCAGTGAGTTCAGAAAAGGAAAACTAAAAGCTTATAGAGTTGCATGTATTCACGCAAGTGTGGAAGAGGCTGCTAGGGATGATCAAGTTGTGAGCTAAATTGAGGTTGAAAAAAGATAAAGGGCCACCAAGTAGATTGCTATGACTAGGCAAGTACATTTCCCTTTCTCCTCTAGACAGACATTCAATCCAAAACAAAGCACTAAAAGCTGGAAAGCTGATCATAAAGGTTCCCCCTTTCCTTCTTCCATTTACTATTGCTTATTTTTAGAAGGTTGAAGCATGCAGCCAACTCCAAAGAAGTTGATCTTTTTTGGTGCAAAAGAAAGTTTCATCTGTTTTAGTTTTAAACACCAGAACTTACGCATGCTCAGAAAGGAAATCTGAGTTCAGAAATAACCTGCAAACCATTTTTGTTAAGGAATTGACATTTATCTACATTGAAAGAGTGGAATTGACATATATGGCATTGTCAAAACCAAACTAACATGTATGTGACTGTAAGGAGGTTTTAGGCCAATAATGAAAGAGACCTAACAGAGTTGGATACTTTTTGGTTAGTTTGGTGAAAGGTTGACCACAAATGCTTGGATGGCTTGTGATGGTTCTGGATTGGGGACCCAAATCACCCAATTGCATGTGGTGCTACTCATCCTCTTTGCTTCCTCTCTTTTCCGTTTTGGATTTGCATTGTCATTTTACAAGTCTGTGGCGTGGTTTGTTGATTGCTTAAAGATTTTCTAGGTTGGAGTTGAGGGTATATTTAAGGCAAAATAATCTACATAAAGCGGTGGAGTTTACTGAAGACATGCATTGTCAAATTCTGGCCTCTCAACACTTATCTACCTAGCTATATATATCTGAATTGCGTGACTTTGATTCAAAATTAAGTCTATTAAACCTGGCAATATCTAAATTGCATGACTGGTCTGCAAAACTCTCAAAGCTAAAATACGAAAAAAAAAAAGAGAGACATGTTTCTTGTGAAAAAATTATCAACAAAAGTGAAAGATTAAGATAAAAAAAGGCACACATTCAACGACAAGAGCCTCCAAAAAAAATATAAAACACGTATTGTTTTGGCACAAATGCATTCTTCCTCTCTTCTCATTTTTCTCTAAAATGGGTTAGCCAATTGCTACAAAAGCTTCTAGGATTCCATCTTTCTTGGTTCTTAAGAAAACGCATCCATTAGATGAGCCATCAAGCAGGAGACCTGAAACTCTGAATAACTCTAGATCTATAAAAATTCTTCTACGCATCAAGATGCAAGTGAACCGAGCAACTAATATGCAATATTTTGATTCGGTCATCCACGTCATATATACAAATACCGTTAACAAAATTAAAACCCAGAAAAACAGTCTTAAGTGTTTCTAACACAGGAAGTGAGGACCTGAGGTCGAATAAGATGTACTCTTATTATGAGAGTTTAAGTTGATCGGATCAAAAATAAAAATGAAAGGAAATAATTTATGGTATTTAGTCTTCATTTAATCTTCGCATACAGTGATTTGAGAACTTACACATTAATGATTCAAGTGCATGTTGACACGTAGAATCCACTCTGATCCGCTCAATTTATATATATATAAACCAGTCTCTCGTTTGGCACACTTACACATTGTTTTGAGATTAGAACTCGCAAAGTCAACTTCTGCCTGGTTCTTTCCAAGTCATGCATTGAGGTGTAATAAATAGTAAGTTAATCCTTAACTAATTACTGTTAATTGATTCAAAAGGACTTCTAGCTCTTACTTTGCTTGTCCCCGAGCCGGCCTTCCTTGAATATTGTATGACCTTCTCTTAATAAGTAAACCAGTAAGACATCCTTATATTGTGAGCAAGAAGATTAAGGGTTTCAATCTTGATGAGCATGCTAGTAGAAAATAAAGGGTTTCATTCTGCATTTTCTGTATTTACGTACTAAATGGCCATCAGGTGCTGCATCATATGCAATTTCAGATTGAAACTTATAAAATATGAACTAGGAATATATAAACAAATAACATGAGGCAGATTCATGGGAGATTGGGAGGGGAATGGGAAGCTTCACTTTGCCTGAAAAGCAAGAAACACAAAGCTGGGTTCTTGATGGGAAAAGCCAATGCTGAAACTTTGTATATGGTGTGCACAAAGTTTGATTAGTATAGTTAATTAGCATTAGCATTATATAATCAATGTTAAAACCTTGTTTAAACAAAGAGAGATAGGCAGACATGAAGAACATTAAGGTACTTGGGGGATTAATTAATCGAACGTGCGTGCACGAAGTGAAGAGATTGATGATCTTAATCCACATGCAATCACTATATATAAGTGGTGCAATTAGTGATTTTCATTCTCACATAGATTATTTGATAGATTGTTCGATGAAAAATGATTCTACGTCTTATTAAGACCTAAAATTTTAGGCCTAAAATCTACGTGGCATACCAAATCATTTAGACACACACATGTTAAAAATCTTATGTCATGTGATACTTAAGTATAAAGACCCTCTTACCCATTTCAAACAATGACTCTAATAAATTTCAGTTTTTCATTGAAAAATAAAACTATTTTAGCTTTCCTTCTTCTAAATATATAATTAAATATAAAAAATATAACATCAAAATAACATTATATTATATATTTATAATACATGTATATTATATAAATAATATGTATGTAAATCATTTAGAGAAATTATTTGTATATAAATTATTTTTTGGATGAATTATAGAAAATTTTGATGACTTATATCCGAATTATCTTATATTAGTGTTTTCTTTTTGATGAATTATAATTGCTTTTTGGACGAATTAGGGTTAGAGTTTATTTGACAAAACTAATTATTATTTAAAAAATAGTTAATCTTCATATTGATGTAAGAAACATTCCTTATATTATACATAATTAGTAGTTGCTATTAATATGTAATATTTTTTCCATTACCTAATAAAGTACATTAATATCATTGATTCACCCCTTAAAATGTACAAGGAAATAGAAATGGTAAAATTGGTAATGCAATGTTCTGATTTGGTAAGATATATTATGTGGAATCGAAAATAAATATTTTTATTTACTTAAATGATATGACACATAGGATTAAAGTCACAAATTTTAGGCTTTATTAATTCCCTCTAACACTACCTTTGGAGCTATTGCATAATCAGCTTTCTAATAAGATCAATCCCTTTTCTGCTTCCTTATTTACTTAATTTATGTACTTAATTTAGGTTCCGATTCCATTTCATCTAACTTGATTGCTATGTTTCCCCCACCGACATCAAATTAAAAATCTCTAAAAAAATTAAGTCAACTTTTATGGAAAAAAGAAGTCAACTCTCATAGTTTATGGGATTCATCAAATTTTAATTAGTCAATTGATATGAGATAATACCTATCACAAAACGACGGGTTTGGGACTGACAAATTTTAGTATCAATCCCAATATATATTTCAGGTAGAGCTAGGAACCCATTCCATATGTTTCCTACAACAGTGTGTCAATGAATTAACTAAGAAAAAAAAATCATAATAACTTTATCATAAATTGGTATTACGATTCAAAAGTTTCCACAGTTTGTATTCCTCTTTGATTGTGTGGGTTGCAAAAAAAAAAAAATGCAAATTTCACTCCCCTAAATGTTCGTCGTCCGTTGTATTACAAATTATGAAACATTTTAAATCGTTCGTCCATTTAAATTTCTCACTTGTTTTTCTAGTATCAAACGCTAATATACTTCAAAATTAACTAGTGTCCATTAATTTACTTCATCAATGATAAAAATGAGTAACTTTAATGTTATTTCCTTTATAAAAAAATTTGTGGGTAGCAGATACGTAACATTAAATACTCTCTTATCAAAACCATCGAAACTAGGAGTTGCCCCCTAATATATAATCTCATCTCTCTTCTTTTATATTTCTGAAAGCTGAAAGCTGAAACCCTATAATTGATCTGTAATAGTGGGAAAGACAGATTGAGTATAAATGGAATCCTTGAAAAAATCAAACATCTTTACCCTTTTATCTCTTTACAGCAAGATTCTGTTACACTTTTGAACTCGGGGAGTACTTAAGTTCTAGGACTCTTTGTCAGATCTGAACATTTTAAGGCGGTTACTCTGAAAGTCAAGAACCTTTTCTCTCTACCTCTCTCAGTTCTCGAATTCCATCCAAACCCAGCAGATATTCACAATTTTGAGAGCTACCCATTTCTCATAACGGTGCCAGAATTATGGGTCCGCCTTGGTTTCTTAGAATTCTCACGGTTTCTTGCTTTCTGGCTCTGTTTTTCTCTCAAGGTAAAACTACACCTATACCAGTTTCAAGTTTTTCCAATTTAAAGAACCAATTTGACTGGAGTTGTTGTTTTGTTCAGGTTTTGGGAGAAACTTGATGGAGAGAGGTGATCAGCACGGGGACTCTTCATTCCCAATAAAGGTTTGATCATCTTGTTTCCTTTATTTTTATTTTCCTTGTAGTTAAAAGTTTGGTTCTTTTATTTTTTGGGCATATGATCATATGAATCAGTTTTGTGTTTGTTTTCCAGGAAATTGATCAAAGTGTTAGGAAGATGTATGAAGTGATGGACTATTCAGATCCGGAGCCGAATGTGAACCCAAGAACAGGGTACATCTTCACCCCTCCTCCTCAGCCCAATAACTAAGATCATCATGATCAACAATTTGTTTCTAGAAATAAAGTCATGTGATGATCACCGTGAAGGTTTTTTTGTTCTCTACTTTCTTTTTTTCTTTCAGTGTAGTTCATGATCACTATGAAATCTCCGTCCATTTCCTAGTTCCCCCAATCTGTCAAGTGTAATATGTTTTGGTTTCCTGACTTTCCTCAGCTCTGAATGTTCATGTTCTTTTTGTCGAACTTGTGATTATGACACTGCTATTTCAGAATTTACAGAAGGCTTATATCATTCATGGACTCTATTTGTTTTGGATAACATTTGACAATCGACACTAATCTAGTCTGATATATATATTGGCAAGTGTGACAATATACAAATATTTGACTTTACTCCATGAGGTACCATTTGACTGTACTTTGAGGTTTTGATCCCAGAATTGATCACAGTACTGTAATATGGAAGACTTGGGAGTGAAAAATATGGATAGAAAAACCAATCTTGTGGTTGGATTCGATGTTACTGTCGCATAAATAGAATTTGGAATGCACTCGGTGTTCATAGTTGTTTGTACTTTGTATCGGTAGGTTTGTGGATATGATTTTTCTAAGCAAACGTCATCTGAGATTCTGAGCAGTACAAAGAAAACACATACAGGATTTGGTTCACTTGTGAAGTTTCTTGCACAATGATCTTCTAAATATGATTAGTAGCAGTGGCAAGCTAAGGCCCAGTTTCTGTCCATATTAGTGATATTACACAACGACGTTAATGGTCCATTTTCTTACACAGCCCAACCACCAACCTTCATACTCTGTTTCTAGACTGCCCATATCATATTAACCAGCCAGAAAAAACACGAAGGTGAAAATCCAAACTTTCATTTCAAATAAAAGGACGAAGACGTTCATACGAATTGAAGACCTACCAAAACTGAGAAGTAAAAGATACAATATTAACAGAAACGTTGCAATATCCACGGTGAAGAGAGAGAAGAGCGAAGAGAGAAAGAGAGAAAATAACGGCTACTGTTCATAAGGCAAGACAAAACAAGATGACAAATTAGTGAATAAATAGAAATAAGGATGAAAAGGTAAAATCACAGGGTGCCTTATGAATAGTATATTGTAAATTTTACTACATGTATCTTTAATTATGTGCAAAATCTCAGGATTAGGCAATAGCATAAGTTTAAAAAAGTTTAGAATTTCGATTCATGTTAATGACGGTGTACTTTAAGAACAATTATACGGCCACATGAATAACATTGTAAACCATCTTTTGACTACGACAATGGTTAACATATGAAGATATTATGTGGTATTGTTAATGGTCGGAAATTGATCTTAAAGTTAGCAACTACTACTGCTGAGAGTCATAATTTGCACACCAGGCTCATTCTAACACAGGTACTTGGAGGATGAAACATAAAACCAAATTGAAACTTGCTCATGAAATCTGCTCATTCAATATCACATTGCAGAAACTACACCACTCTGTTTTCAAATTATGGTGTACATACGAAAGAAGCATCAAACAAATGAATGATTTCTTTTGGCGACACTAGCAAGTCAGCCTCAAAAAACAAAGCTAGCTAGGTCCAAAGACTGCTTGAAGTCAAAAGCATATGCTGCATAAATCTAGCTAGACTTATATGCAAGGACGAGGGTTTTGTGTGCCATAAGATACACCAACGGCATTTTCACAGTAAGAACTCGCAAAACTTCCGGTACCGTTGAGGGATAACTTGATATTGTTCATCACTATGTTCTTGCAAGGGCTGGTTCTGCTGCATTTCAGAATCACTGCTTCTTTGGATGAAGAAGATCCCCGTATGTTATTATATGTCACACCACTAATCTGCACATTCGAAGTAACCTACACCAGAAGAAATAACACTTACTTTGTTGGATAAAATCAATGTTCACGTACTCAGGTAGTTAGATTGATAGTTTCTGTCAACATAAGAGAATTGAAATGTGTTCGACTAAGAACCCTAGCTAGCATGTTGGTGTTGTCAAAAACTTTCAATCACCACATTATACAGTACTGATAAAACAAAGAGAGTGATATACAAACCTGTTGATTGCAGGGAGGGTTAGGGCAATAATTCTGATCGATAATAATTGGATTCATGACATCAGTCATCACAATGTTATCATATATAATCTTTGAAACCTTCAAGGGATGAGATTTAGCCCATGTTTTGATTCTTAGACCATTGGTAGTCCCCTTTAAACCACTGTCTTTCATATATACTCCTTCCACATCATTTTCATTACCATACCCTCCTAGACTTCCAATGCTGATTCCATGTCCCGGACCGCAGAAAATCTTAGAAATGTGGATCTCCCTACTTCCTGCCAATATGGCAATGCAGTCATCGCCGGTGCTAATAACCGAACGTGAGATTCTGATGCGGTAGGAGTTTCCGATTTTTATGCCATCGGTGTTGGGGCTATCACCAGGAGCTGACAATCTAAGTTTGGTGAAGTCCATTTTGTTGCATCCATAAACCTTAATATGAGCCATTTTGCTGTTGTATGATCTCAAGTGAGCGACGGTTGCATTTGTGACGAAGTAAAAACTCAAAGACTGGTCCATAGATATTTCAGAGACAAAACAAAGATGTTAAATTACGAGGAGCAGTATGTTAAAGTACTTGCTTTCTTGTAGCTTAACAAAATGTCATTACGGTTAAAAAAAAAACAAGAGGAGCAATATGTTAAGTACTCACGATGGGGAGTGCCCTGCATGGACCATTGTTGCAGTTGTTATGAGGCCAAACTAAGGATCCTTGGCCGTCCAAGGTACCGCCTCCGGCTACTGTTAACTGCTCCAAGTATCGGAAGTTTATCCAGTTTTCAGAGTTGAATGTTGATGGATCAGTCGAGGCTCTTAAAGTCCCCATAATCAAAAAGGCAATCGGACCATTACAGGGGCCTGAGAATACAACTGGGAACAACTTGAATAATCCTCTGGGAATCAAAACCTTTGCCCTTCCTTTCCATTGACACGCATCCTTCCATGCTTTCAAGAATGCCTAAATGCATCGAAAAAGAGTAAATACTCTTATCAGTTATATGTGTATTCACGAAAAACTTACCTGCTGGCTTATTGATCAGTTAACACAGATTAACCTACCTGACTGTTATCAGTTACTCCACCTTCAACAGCTCCATAATCCATCACATTGAAGAACTTGCGCCGACCTAGTTGTTCGGTTTGACGAAAGAGGTTAACATTCTGGCCTTTTGTTACCCATACCAACAAGAACATGAACAAGAAAACCCTAAACCCTAGAAATGAAGATATCAAACTCATAATGGCTTTTCTTCAACTTGTTTTTCTTGCAATCTTGCTAGGTTATTCTTGTCCCAGAACATTGGGGCCTCTTTTACCTTCTTATATAGCAGATAACACATGGTTTGATTTGTTCATGATGAAGTGATTAGAGATTAATTTGTTTCCCCTTTAGTGTGATGGTCAATCATGGAATGGATTATCATTTTTCGTCTGTGTCTTGATTTCATTTTTCCCTATTCATATTCTAACGAAAGATATGAATCGTAAACGTTTATTTACGGTTGATCCAACCCTATTATTTAGGCAAAATCCGCAAAATATAATTTTATAAGGCAAATATATAATTTTATATGGTAACTAGCTTGAATTTTGTGACACTGCATCAAGTCATTGTGGGTTTATGGTAACTTTCACTTAAATTCGTACGTTTTCATTATATCAATGTTAATAGATTGGGATATCGATGTATTCAATTGATTTGTATCTCTTTCTTCCTCAAAACTGGTTATTTGTATAAATAAATTATTGATATAACGGAAATTGGGAATAAAATCAAGACAGAGACGAAAAATGATAATCATTCCTTAAGGAAACAAATTTGCCGACCACCCTAACTTACCCTCTAAAATGCCCACCCATATATCCTATTGACATGTGTCCTTTTTTTTAAATCATGGTTTCTCAATGGTGTTTTCATAACCATGGTTGATAAATTCATGTTAATAAAGAGAACATATTAAGTACACGGTATGTATTTTTACATACATACATGGATGGTTAAGTTTAGAGAAAATAATATAAAAATATGGTAGTTAAACATATAAATTGTTATAAACGGTTAAGATTACGTCGTGCATACAAAAATTTCTAATTAATAAATTGTAAAATTAAATAAAACAAATAAATAAAAAATGAGTAATTAAAGAAAGAAGCCATAATAGTGCTGCGCGCGCTGTTAATTGAAGGCTTGTGGGTTTGTTAGGCTTTTCTGCTGATCAATGGTGCTCGTAATATTGACCAATAGTTTGCAGTTTTGCTAATGGTGCTGGTAATGTTTTTAGGCTTTTTTTAACATGGTTTTCTTAAAAATGAGCATATAAAGCTATGATTATATTGAGACCAACAAGTAACCCCGAAAGAAGCCTTTGTATAACAATTCCAGAAAAAAAAAAAAAAAAAAACCTTTGTCTGCCCAGAAAATCCATATAGCATGAAAGAAAACGAAGGAAAATTAATAGGAAACCAAGCCGGTGGTGAATCTTAAATTAAATTCATACCTAGAGATATCAATTTTCAGGTAACTTGTTTTACTTTCTGGGTTTTCAAATGCCCAGTGCACTACATTGTTGAACGGTGAACTTTTCATTTAAAGATAGAATCAAAGTGGTTGGGGTGATAAGAGAGAAAAATCAGAAGATTAGTTTGATTAGTTATTCATTCATATATGTATATATTAGACATAGAAGATTTGATTTGAGAAGTCAATTCTCTATTAGCCATAATACTTTCTTATTTACAAAAATTATTTATTGTAAATGCTTAACCATGATAGATGGATGGACATTTTGGTGAGTAAGTTTAGGTGATCGATAAATTTACTTCTTTACACTAGAGGGGAAACAAATTAATCTCTAATCACCTCATCATGAGCAAATGTACCTAAACCAAATGTGCCTAAAGTCCTAAACCATGTGTCATCTGCTATATAACATAAGAAGGTAAAAGAGACCCCATTGTTCTGGAGCAAGAAAAACAACTTGAAGAAAAGAACAGTTTTGAGTTTGAATGTACGTTTAACATCTTCATTTATACGGTCTAGAGTATTCTACTACTATAAAAGATAGGTCCTCAAAAGAATCATTTAATTATGAATTGCCTAATACATATTCTAGTGAAACTTTCCGACACCTAGATTTATAGTAGTAAAGATAAAACTAGGATTTTGGACTAAAATTAACTGACGGTACCGGTGCCCCGAAGTACCATTTAGGGGAAGCTTGCCACCGTTTGTACGCAGAGGCCTGCTGAAGACACCAAGACCATGGCTTCCCTTCTCGCACGTCTGAATCAATGACTTGTGTAGAAAGGCTACACACTCGACGTTCCAGGAGACTCGATGACAATTTCCTTAGCAGCTGTCTACAATTGACTTTGTTTACGTGGCTTCGCAAACTTTACACACACAAAGACACTAACCCAAAAGTAAAAACTAAAAACCATATAATAACTAGAAAATCGCACACCCCACAATAAACAATATACCACAAGCATGAGCAGCCCAGAAAATCAAATCTAACTTCCCAGAAACTTTTACCCAATTTTCCATTCCCTTAACTTGGTCAATCAGCCAGAAAATGCCTAGCACAATCCTACATAGGACAAAGAGGCAGAGCCAAAACCAAAAGCAGGCTAGGCCTGCATGACTCACCCTCCAAACAAAAACACTGAAACTTCCTGTCAACATTCTCAACACAAGTGCTAATTAGGTGACCATTCCTTCTTATACTTTTCCACCAAAGACCTGCGATGGCACACAGCATCTTCCCCGACCCCATATTTTGGGGCTTGACCAGGTTGCTGTCTTCAAATGCAAGACTCAATCTTTGGTTCTATATAAGATTGTCATGCACCTTGTCTCTACACTCATATTGTTGATGTAAAACTTAAACCATTCTCTCATATTCCCTGCTCTTGCTCTTTGTTTCCATAGATTCAGAATATCTAACTTGATTCCTCACGGATACTGTAAGCACGACACCGCGTACATGATTTTCAGCTTATACTCAATTACAATGGAGAAGACATCATCGTCGACTACTGATAACGCATCATCTTTACTTTTCATTGTTCTGATTGATGCAATTATTACTATATTGGTGCACATAGTATCTAACTGGTTAGATAGCACCCAGAATTGCTTGTCAAAGTTCCAGTCTTTTGTCCAATGCCAACATAAGTGTTGCAACTCAAAGGTTCGGGATGAGAAGAGCTTGGATTCGGAGTTGAGCCAGCTGCCAAAGATATGTGAAAAGAAGGATGATGGTAGCATGAGCAGAGATGATGTGAAGATGGTGATGGGAAACTTGGGGATTTTTTGCAGCTCAGAAGGGGAGGAACTATCTGAATCATTCTGTTCCGATGAGCTTTCAGGGCTGTTTGATGAGAACGAGCCGAGCGTGGAGGAAGTGAAACAAGCTTTTGATGTGTTTGATGAGAACAAAGATGGGTTTATCGATGCAAGGGAGTTGCAGAGAGTTCTCTGTATTTTGGGCTTGAAGGAAGGTTCAAAGCTAGAAGACTGCCAGAAAATGATCGAGACATTTGATGAAAACAGAGATGGAAGGATAGAATTCTTTGAATTTGTAAAGTTCATGGAGGCTAGCTTTTGCTAAACTAATTAACTTTTTCTTCCTTCAAATCTAATAGCACAGTTATCATTCCCGCATTCGTTTTTCTCCGTTTTTCTTCTAACATGTACCTTAATACTGTATATGTCGTAATTCCTATCTGTATTAAACATTATCATTATGGTTAGTTTGGTCGATGACAAACTCGTAAGCACAAAAGAGCAAGAGCAAAATAATATGCATTATTCATCACATGTCAATATATACAAGCAAACAGAGCTATCTATGTGAATCCGTACAGAATAATTCATCGATGTACCTTGATAGGACTGGAGTCTACAGAAATCATACAATCTGTAGAAGTTTGGAGCCAGCTTAGATAACATCCAATTTTGAATGGTAGTTGTAGAAAAACCAAAGACAAAGTTGCGGAAGCTTTTCTGATATTTCTTCTTGGTGAGTAAAATGTTTACAGAGCTATATCATATATAAGAGAAGTTTGAGTGTTTTAGTGATGGAACAGACTTCATCATCACCTTTACAAAGCTAATCCTACCTAAGACTGAAAATAATATGGACAAAGTCATTTACACCATGCTGCTACGCCATGCTCTAGTGAATGATAAAGTAAGAAACCCTATCAGAAGCCATGCTAGCTAATTAGGCCATGCTACTGCAACAGTAACACTTGCTTTATCAAACACCATGCTGGTTCAACAGTAACTTCATGCTCTACATGTCTTGTCAGTATAACACCCAACTGCTCACTGCACAAGGCTTGCTGTGCAGTGACTTAGATATCTGCACTATAACTCAATACTTCCAATAGTAGTCGGTTTAGTGAAATAACTTAGCCCTCACTCAGTCACTCTATTCTGAAACTTCCTTCACTTTGCCTTGGATTCTTCAGGTGACTAACCCTGCTAAAAGTCGTAATCTGGAAATTACAAACTCATTCAAAATCTTTTGCTATCAATTAAATAGAAATGGAAGTATTATGCTCGTAAGTCATTTACTCTAGAGAACATGTAACTCACTTGCATCTCGTGAACCTCTGCATAGCAAGTCGCAAGTTCAGTAGGCTAGGAGCAGCCACACACCCCACACTCATAGAGGCTAACATGGGGTAACCTCTATGACAAGAAAAGATGCAATTTCCTTCTCTGGTAATTAAGATGTTGTTGATACTCAAAAACTTAATATTCATGCTCAATAGATATTCCAAGCTCAATAAAGAAATACACATCCAAATCACATTCGAAATACAAAAATTATTTATTTATTTAAATATTCATGTCACGCATGTGGACCCAAGCCACATGCCGCATTTGAAAAGAAGTGGCAAGTGAGAGTTTCGTAAAAGCTTCACAGTGGCCATTCCCTTGCTTAACCTCCTCGTGGGGGAGGCAAGTGTTACTTAGCTTTAGCTTTAGTTTTTAATTTTTCATTTTTCATTTGGGTAAGAGAAGGTAACTGGATTGGAGAGAGGCGGCCACCAACCAACCCATGAATTTTATGAACGTTGATGACCCACATGAATCCAACTAACATCTGGCCTAAGCCGATCGGTAAGACTTGGTTGGTCTAAAGCATTCTACATTGTAAGCCCATAAATACATGACAGTCAGGCCTCGTCTCGATTGGTAGCTCAAGTGCTCGCCGTCTCAATCGAGTATAGGCTCCCTGGAAAGCCATAAATCTCTCTCTCAGCACGTCAAGGCCGGAGGTGGAGTCAATTTCATGGGTTGGAGAACGGCTCGTCAACGAAGATGATGATTGGCTCCAAACGCGGCAGAGAAACTCGATCGACGTCGATTCAAATCAAGACGTGCGTGGAGAGGCACTTGGAGCCATTACTTCCGACGAAGCTACGAGCTCCTTGTTCTCGTCGCAGAGTGAGAGGTTCAGAACCTCGGGCAGTAGTACTGTTGGAGTTGGAGATCGGAGGAAGGAAGAGCTGAAAGAGTTTGAAAGGTTCACGTCTTCATCTTACACAGAAAACTGTGTTATGATTAGAGTGCCTAGTAGCTAGATTGACATGAGGCATAGGACGTGGAAGGCTGGAAGCCCACCACTAGGGTTACACTACCCCATATGTGAATAATTAATCATCATATCATCACCTGATCAATTTGATGAGAAGTGATTATAATAGTCCTATTGAATATGAAGTTACACGGTTGTCTTTTAGTAGATTGGATAAAAACTGATTTTTACTATGTCAAAAGCACGTACATTTTTACTAGGCGTGCGCTACCTGGGCGTTTTGTAGCTTTTGCCGAAAATAAATGCATTTGAACATGCTCAATCTAGTACCAAAATAACAACAAATGTATTACAAAATAAAAAAATTACGACGATAGTACACACTACACTACTAACAAAATTACACTTCACACAGTTTTTTTTGCCATGTCCAGCAGTGTGATTGTCAAATACCCCAACCAATATTCAGTCAAGTTATCTTCATCGTCCTGTATTTAGCTTATCAAACAAGTAATTAGACTAATCAAATTCTTAAAGTTACAGACATTAATATTTAGCATCATCTAACAAGCAATTAGACTTCCATTGAGGAGCTGAAGGATACTCGTCACCCTCCATATTCACATACTAAAAGAAAGAGGGTACGGTATAACTTTGTTGTTGTTGTTGTTGTTGATATGGTATGACCATACAAAGAGAGACTCTGGAAATGAAGGTAGGAGTATGAATGAGAGAAAGAGACTAATCAAATTCTGAAATCTCGTCTTGTTGCGAGATTGAGATGACGAGCTTTTGACTTTTGTTAGATAGCTCTCAAATGAGGAACGCACGCTTTGCTTTGACTTTTGGGTATCCAGGTGCTTCTTTGGGAAGGTTGTTACCAAGTGCAAGCTGCGAACCCATTACTGCCAACAAGAACAAGTGCAAACTGAAACGGAATTGGAAAAAAAAAAAAGTGCAAACTGAAACGACCGCCTTACAGATCACAATATTTGGTTGCAGACGAAGTTCTTTTATAAACCAAGACCGGCTTTGTAAGGCGTATGCTTCATCAGCAAAACTACTTACCAGCAATTCAATGTCCTTCCCCGTTACCAGCAACACTGCTGGATTTGCTTAACCAACCCGAAACCCCATAACTCCAGCAGACATGATGAGAACAAAAGGGACATGTTACTTCCCATGAATAGCTAGCACAATGCCAGATACTAGTAGTTGAAGCTCCATATCTAAACAGAACAAGATTAGAGAATACAGAGATGGGGAAACTACAGGCAACCTGTGGGAAATATAGTTGCCTCGATTCATTAACAAAGGCAGAGGTTGCTACTGTAAGTGAATGCCAAACAACTTGATAACATAAACTGGAAAACCACAGATGCTCATCACCTAATTAATGATTGTCAAGTATCATTTATAAGACAGCAGGTGGTGATATGTTTGGAATGGAAAACACCATTTGCAGTCGCACAGGCCTTAAACATCCGAGAGTCACGTCAGATCGATGCCAATCCCACACTAGAGACAAAGAAAGCTCAACATGAACCAAAAATGAATATAGTTCAAGTTTTAAACTAATGTAACAGTGTTACCGGAGCAGAGAAATTTAGGTAGCAGGCAAGTACATTTTGTCACCAAATAGGCAATACTAATTGAATACAAAGATGTTAAGTGTTTTAATAATTACAAGACATTGAGAAAGAGAAAAAACAAAAACAATTAAAGAAATTTAAGTGAGGAAGAAAATCAATGTCATTCTACAAAGGCCAACGCTTGGTCAATTTAACACATCCTCCGACACACCTGAGCAGAGTAATTGACAAAACGTTTGGCTGTAGATCATATTTCACAACATCTCTTGTGATTTTCTCACGCAACGACCAACCTTCCTCTTGAAATCATCTCTCCGATCTCTCCATTCCTTCTGTGACACACAAACCAACATGACGTTAGGATCAAATATTTATAAATGAAATGTAACATAACCAGAACTCCATAAGTTAACTAAACAGTTACCACAACAAGAATCAGTACATAACCAGGAAAACTAAAAGGTTTCGAATTGTCAAGTACGACAAATTTGAACATAGCCCATAATGGATCCGCACAAACTCCAAAATATTAACACAAACAAATGCTTCACTCATAACACAGCATTGCTAAACAATCATGAAGCAACTAAAGCTTCTTCCATCATCCAAATGGCAAGAATCAAGTATGGAGCCTTCCTACATTTTACCAGCATGGAGCCTTGGAATATGACTCAGATACGTCCTCTTTGTTAAAATATTAATAGCAACAACATGATGTTGCTCATAAAAATAACCATAAAATAATGTAGGAGCCTTGAAATGTAGGATGGCAAGAATCTTCAGCCATCCTACATTTTACCAGCATGGAGCCTTGGAATATGACTCAGATACGTCCTCTTTGTTAAAATATTAATAGCAACAACATGATGTTGCTCATAAAAATAACCATAGAATAATGTGAAACATAAAAGAATGGACAATACATTCTTGACATAACTCAAACCATGATTATTGTTAAACGAACAAAGTAGAATAAATCTTCTTACAAGGCCAATGTTGTATAAACCCTAACCGTTAATTATTTTATGGTGAAACATAAAAGAATGGACAATACATTCTTGACATAACTCAAACCATGATTATTGTTAAACGAACAAAGTAGAATAAATCTTCTTACAAGGCCAATGTTGTATAAACCCTAACCGTTAATGTCAATGTCAATGTAAATTAACATTAACATTAGAAGAAGAAGAAGAAGAAGAAGAAGAAGAAGAAGAAGAAGAAGAAGAAGAAGAAGAAGAAGAAGAAGAAGAAGAACCACTTACAGCAGCTTCGACATTTGCAGAAGAAGAAGAAGAAGAACCACTTACAGCAGCTTCGACATTTGCAGGAGATTCGTCATTTGGACTGGACAGCATTGATTTTATACACGACACTGTGCTTTCAACCTGAAATAAGTCAAATAACCCCATTTTTACATCAGTTAGAGCAGCACACTTTTTCTTTTTCTATTGGGTCAAAAAGCAAGAAGGGTCACTGGTTAAATTCTATACAGTGTTCATTGTTTATCAGCTACATAAGAAAGTAAAATCAGAAAAGGGGAAAAGCAATGAAATCAGTTCCACTGAAAAGATTTGACTAATACTAGAAGGGGAAACGTGCTCGAAATGGCTAACTACAGAAACAGGCAATGTTGGGACACCAATCCCTTTTCTCGAACATTAGGGTACACCTCAAAATGTTACAGCTGATACATCTGATGAGCTTCAATGACTTATATCTATGTGGTGCACTTATATGATCTTATAAAGCTCTGTAAAAGCTATTGCCATTAGATCATGAAGAGGCAAGTAATGTATGTGATGCCAATTTTGGAAATTCATCCTCTATCTCCATTAGTCTAGCACTAGGACTTCCACTCTCATTAACTTGTAATATGTTTGGAAATCAAAATACACCAACAATGTCCTCTGACAATATGTTATCCAGTCAAGCAAAACTTGATGGTTTGATACATGTAATCTGAATAGGTCCATAATAATAGTGCTATGACTTCCACTCTCATAAACTTGCAAGAACACCATTAATGAGCACTGACATTATGCTACCTGTTTTAAGTGAAACTCTGTTCACATGTATCAGCTATATAAGCTAGAAACTATTGCTTAAGACATTTCATCATTTATTTTGTATGATGAGTTATCTGATGACTTTGGTTTATGGGTACCATTGACTATCTAATAAATATGGATCTGAACCATCCTTTTCTTATCCATTTTCTTATTATACTAGTGTATGGACAATACAAATTCAATGAATCAGACTGAAGGTAATGCAGAATAGCCCATAGTGGCAGCAGGTCTGGCAAAATGGACAATACAAATTCAATGAATGGCAGCAGGACTGGCAAAGCTCAGAAATTCACAAGAAAGTATTGTTAGTAAATCCTTACCGTATGCACAGGTGCCCAACGCTCACTTGCAAGCTCAAAACCATTTGGGTCATCACCAGGAGGATGACGAATGGAAATGCAAACGCGCCCATCATGATAAACTTCAAATGAACAAGAAACAAGATCAATACTCAAACAAATGATATAAACAAGAGACAAGTGATAGAAAGAAGAGAAACCAACCATTGGGATGCCATAACTCTCTGAAGTAAACTTCATTGTTGGAGGGTTGTGTGGGTCATTAGAAGGAAAGCTCATGATGGCGTTGAAAAATCCTCCCTCACTGCAATTAGATATAGGCAAGGACGAATATGATAAGTAAAGAACTTGATGAACACCACAATAAACCTCATTTTGTGAAGAAAAAAAGAGAATAAAAGAAACAAGATCACCTAAACACTCAAAACAGTTGTTGTTCCGAACCATATAAATTCATCTGGTTGCATGCAGTTTCCAGCTCCAACTCATTCAAGCTCGTGAGCCTCTTTCGTATCACCTTCAACCCGTTCTTCAGTAAATCGATTTCAAATCTCCGCCTAATTGTGCAGGACGCTTTACTTGCCGCTGATTCGCCCTGTCGGTCTCCGCCACAGATCATATTTACCCCACCCCCTCCTCCTCTCTCACCTCACCGGTGCGATGATGACCAGGGGAAGGATCGTCATCTCAGAAATCACATCTATGCCCTCTCACATTTCCCCTCAGCCGATGGATAGTCGACACGTGTTTCAGCCCACTCATGGCGTACGGAACTACGACACAATATTGTTAAGATTCTATTGCAAGCATTATGGGTAACATCTTCTCAGTCAACTTATCATGTGATGCCACTGCTTCTCGCTTCTTGGTTTCAATATTCCGACGAGCAGCATATGTTGGTAAGCTCGAAATAAACCTTCGACATCTGAATACTTCATTGGAAGAATTCAAGTGCTTACAGAATGACGTGAAGAGAAGGGTTGCGGTTGCTGAGCAGCAGCCACACATGAAGCAGTTAGACCAAGTACAGAATTGTATTTCAAGGGTGGACTCTCTTGAAGCTCGAGTAAGGGAAGCTGTCGACAGTAGCAGTCAACAAACGGAGAGTTTGTGTTGTGGAGGGTATTGTTCAAAGAACTACATGTCAAGCTACAAGCATGGAGGGAAGGTGGCTAAACTGTTGGTGGAAGTCGCTGACTTAAAGAAGGGACTTTTTCCAGAGGTGGCTAAAAATCTGCCTGAACCTTCAATCAGTGAAAGACCTCTTGAGCCAACTGTGGGCTTGGATTCAATGCTGGACAAGGTTTGGAGCCACGTTGAAGATGTGGAGGTGGGAGTAATTGGCTTATATGGGATGGGAGGGGTCGGCAAGACCACCCTCCTTACCCAAATCCATAACAAATTCCAACACACTGATTTTGATCTTGCAATCTGGATAGTAGTGTCCAAGGACATCCGAGCCGAAGCAATTCAAAATACAATTGGAGAACACGTTGGTTTGAGAGACCGCATATGCGAGCTTAAATATCCAGATGAAAAAGCTGACGCAATCTCACGTGTCTTGAGCAGAAAAAAGTTTGTGTTGTTCTTGGATGATCTATGGGAGAGAGTTGATCTAACCAAAATCGGAGTGCCGTTTCCTGATCAACACAACAAGTCCAAGGTTATCTTCACAACTCGTTCTGAGGATGTGTGTGGTGTTATGAGTGCTCAACAAAAGATTCTTGTGGAGTGTTTGCCATGGGACTAAGCATGGAGCTTGTTTCAGGAGAAGACTGGCAAAGATGCACTTCAAATTCATGCCGATATTCCTAAACTTGCTGAAGCTGTTGCAGCAGAGTGTGGCGGTTTTCCTCTTGCACTAACCACAGTTGGTCGAGTGATGTCCAGCAAGAAGACTCCGCAAGAATGGAATCATGCGATCAGAGTGTTGAAGAAAGCTAGCTTTGAGTTTTCAGGTATGGGAGACCAGGTGTTCCCTCTATTGAAATTCAGTTACGATAATTTCCCTAGTGACAAAGTCAGAGCATGCTTCCTGTATTGTGCTTTATTTCCTGAAGACTACGATATACCTAAAGATGATTTAGTATGGTATTGGATGTGTGAAAATATGTTAGATGAACATAGTCATCCGGAGGAAGCACGAGATGAGAGCTACCATATCATAGGTACTCTTCTCAATGCGTGTATGCTAGAAGAGGGTAAAGAAGGTTGTGTAAAAATGCATGATGTTATTCGTGACATGGCATTGTGGTTGGCTTGTGATCCAAAGAAAGCAGATGATAGTTTTCTTGTGCATACAGGGGCCGATTTGATTGAAGCACCAATTGCCAGAAAATGGAAGAAATCGAAAAGGGTATCATTGATGGCTAACCACATCAAAGAATTGGTTGAAACACCAAACTCTCCATATCTGATGACTTTATTTCTCAGGAGAAATCATCTGCAGAAGATTGCTACAGGCTTCTTTAACTCTATGTCTAATCTGCTAGTTTTAGATCTGTCTTCAAATATGGATCTCACTCAACTGCCCGTTGGAGTTTCAAGCTTGGTTTCACTACACCATCTCAATTTGTCGAACACTGGTATAAAAGAGTTGCCGACAGAGTTAAAGTGCTTAGAGAGGCTGGAATATTTGAATTTTGAGTATACACCGAATCTTTAAATTGGCAATTGCCTCTCATTTATCAATGCACCAATTGAAGGCAATTTACATGCTAATTCATTATTACATTTTAATTTTGAATAACTTATTAATTGAAAATGTTAAACTTATAATTTGATTAATTAATAATATGATTAATCGTACAACAGTCATTATTATTGTTAAACATATTCTTAATTAATGTTTTAATAAATTATCAAATATCTTATGATTTCTTATAAGATATTCGTCCAATCTTTACTTGACTCGTGTCAACTTCAGATATCGTTATATTCTAGAAATATATCTCGGATATTTGATAAGATTTTCAACCTATATTTACGTGACACGTGTACTTATCCGAAACTTTTTATCTCTAAAATTGTTGATAAATAACCTTCAGACTTCACTCTCTACTCACACATTTCCTCTCATTCTACCTTCATCTCTTTTGAAATATCATCACTCATCCCATTCTCTTCTTTTCAATGGATGAATTAAATAGGTGGTTGCTAGAAAGGGATCGTGAAAATATGGAGGAGCTTGAGCGAATTCAAGCTACAAACTCTCAAGCGGTTGCATTGGTGGCGCAATATCAACTGGAACAGACACCTAGAGGGCGTGGTTCACGACCTGGTCGTGCGCCAAATGTGGAGAGACACAGAGAAGTCCGAGGTCAATTCCTCCTGCAGGATTATTTTGTTGAACGTCCAGTGTACGACGAAGCAAGCTTTTGGACGCCGTACCGAATGCATAAACATGTCTTTCAACGCATAATGGAGGATCTTTGCAACCACGACAGTTTTTGGAGGCAAAAACCAGATGCCACTGGAAAAATGGGATTGCTTCCTGAACAAAAGATGACAGGTGCCCTGAGAATGCTCGCGTACGGTGCAGCTGCTGATCAATGTGATGAAATCACTCGGATGGAAACTTCTACAGCACTGAAATGTCTGAAGAAATTTTGTAGACAGATCGAGTTTCTGTACGGTGAGTGGTTCCTTCGTCCTCCCAATTATGCTGACTTATATAGGCTTCTCAATAGAGGACAGCGTCGCGGGTTTCCAGGTATGATTGGGAGCATCAATTGCATGCATTGGGAGTGGAAGAACTGCCCAACCGGCTGGGCTGGAGCTTACTCGGGTCGTAAAGGAAGACCAACTATAATTCTGGAAGCAGTGGCGTCTTACGACACACATATATGGCACGTTTTCTTCAGAACTCCTGGAGCACAAAATGACCTCAACGTACTTGGTGCGTCTAATGTGTTCGAGCGTGTCAAAGGTGGAACTGCTCCTCAGGTTCAATTTGAGGTTAACAACAAAAGGTACACCAATGGTTACTACCTTGCTGATGGAATTTACCCTAGGTGGTCTACTTTTGTTAAAACAATATCTAACCCCAGAACAGAACATGAGAAGCACTTTTGCAAAAAAACAAGAGGCTTACCGCAAAGACGTGGAGCGGTGCTTTGGTATCATCCAATCACGATGGGCGATATTGCGTCACGGTGCTAGGTTGTTTAAACTAGAAGATCTTCGAGCCATCATGATAAGTTGTATCATTCTTCATAACATGATTGTGGAGGATGAATTTGTCGAAGAAGAATTTGTGGAGCCTGAAGAAGATGATTTAATGAATCCATCCATGGCAACTGTCTACGATCGACCTGTGCATCCAGATACTGGAGAACCTATTCAGTTCGAACCAGTGGGGAGAGATGGACAACATCTTCCTGCATTTAGGGATCGCGAATTTCAAGTAGAGTCTGCCTACCTCCACAAATGTCTACAAGATGATTTGGTGATGCATAATTGGAACATGGATGGCAACTGAGTATGAACCACCACAATCGAGTAATCATATTTAAATAAATTGTGGTTTGTAATTTTAATTAATGTACTCTCTATTTGTGTGCTTTATTAATAAGTTTGGTTTTATTTGTAATCTTTTTTTACGTTTAACAATAAACTTTGGTTTGGTTTGACATACTTGTTATTATTAATGTTGTTGATCGAGTTTATTTATTACTTTATTAATGCATAGACTTTTATTTCATGAAATTAAAATTACATAAGCGAAATATAAATTACATAATTTCCTAAACAACATTTTATTATCGGAAAATATAACTAATCAAACCCAGGTGTGTAGCAATCACTGCTACCATCATCAAACAAAGTTTTTGCCATAACACTTCTCTTCCTTTGTTTCCACCAACGCTTTTCATCTGGAGACATATTACTAGTATCCTTGCCCATAATTCTTGCATCCTCTTTCGCCTCTTCTAATTCCATAACCCTCTTTGAGTGAGCGGCAATTTCTTCATTTCTTTGCCTCACTAGCTCAACAGAAGCTTGCGTTGACTCGGCCATGGATTGAATAGAAAGAGCCAAACTTGAAGCAACATCTTGCACTTTCTTTTCTTTCCTCATTGCTTCTTTGGCTCTCTTTTGTCCCATTGGTCTCGGCAAAGAGCTAGGTGGTGTCTCCATAACTTCATCATCATCCAAGTCAATTGGAGACTCGTTTTCGGAGGCAATATGTGTCGGAAATGATTCCGGTGCTCTTTCTTTGCTTGGTGGATCAACAAAATAAGGGTGGTGCTTTACTTTCTCCCAACAAGCCCACTTATCAAATTCCTTGGGATGATGTTTCATGTAGATAGATTGTGCTTGATTCATCTAAATAAGGAGAATAAATTAATTAAAATCTACCGATATAATTTAAATATTTGTTAGGAATAAATTTGACATATATAACAATAATGTTACAATTAATAATATAGAGAAGAAAAAAAACCTAGTCCATCATGTTATAGCCGCTCGCTATATTATTGCGGGATTGAAGTTGTGCATTGTGCCAATATTTGAGCATCTTTTTCAAATGCCAAAATTGAGATTGAAGAGCACTAGGGCTTCGACTTGTTGGAGGACCACGCCAATTTTCCACATAATCGGCAAAAACTTTTTCCCATAACTTTGAAAGACTTATCAATTTGCCGGTGATCAGGCACACGGTTACACGTGCCCAAGAATCGCACAATTGAATTTTCTCATCTTCTTGCCAATTGCAATTAGAATCTCCCATAGTTGGATGAGATAAGAAGAAATAGAAGCTAAAATTGATGAAGGGAGAAGATGGAGAGGTAAACTTTGAAAAGTTTGGTGTGAGAAATTATAGAAAGAGGATGAGTATTTATAGGAGAGTTTTTTGATTTTTTTTCTTAACCCAGGTGTATAAATTTTTAAGTGAAAACAGAAAAAAAAAAAAAATACAGCCGTTGCTACTTAATTATAGCCACAGGATTCAAATCTAATGGCTGTAATCAAAGAGCCGTTAAAATTTTTTTTACCGTTGAACATATATCCGTTTGACTGACATGTGTGGAACAGATTTTTCAGTGGAGCCCACCAATTGACCGAGCAAACCGGTTGCTGAGAATCGCCTATCAAATTGCCTTGGCAATTTTTTTGGCGCAGGGTCCATCAATTGTCCGGGCTAAATATAACCGGTGCATTGAGTTTTTTTGCAAAACGTGTGGGTCCCAGCTTTTGCCTTGGCAAATTGCACTACCGCTGCAATTGCTCTTAGAAGTGATGAGATGGGCATGAATTGCTTTGCCAATTCTCTAGCTGTTTTACAAGAGCTTGATTGCGTCTTCAAAAGAGGCGGGTATTTGCTTTTGGTTTAAAAAGAAATGGCTATATGAAGTTTCAGGGTTTGGGCCTAAGATCTTCGTGAGTTTTCTGAATACTACATGTGAGAATAGGCCCATAATTTGAGCCTGATATCAAGGTCCAACATGACAATTCTCTCACGTAACCATCTATTTGACGGATAATTGAGGTTCATATACGTGTTTAATTTATAAACTAGTCGAAGGTTGTGAGTTTGACTCACGTACTCACGTAGTTGTAATTTACCTGATAAAAAAAAATGAAAACGTGAAAGTTTACAAATAGACAGAAAATTCTATTAAACTAGTTAGATAACTCAGCATGTTGAATGCAACGAGCCGTTAAACAAAAGACTGATTTATTAAATCGGTGGCACGAAATGCAGCATTAAGAAGACAAAGAATGTGTTCGACTTGGTAGAAAAAGTCCAATTTGAGTATTGACATGATTATATACTTGTGTTCATAAGTTATCGGTGCATCAAATCAGATAAATATTGTGTCACGGTTTGATAGAGATTACGGGACAAAACTTTATGAAAACTTCCCCACATCCCTCTCATTTCTTCCCATCTTGTAACAAGAGATCTTAGGTAGTGTCATGAATCAATATAGAGCGACTTGTTAGAGGGGACTTCATTAAACAAGGGCCATAAGAAGTTGCATATTGCTGGCACACTCAACAGCACACCCTAGCTGGCTCACACCGTTGGGTGCACTATTAGGTGCCCTTTAACTCTCGCTCACCATCAACTAGTCCTAGAGGACCAACTCATAAATCTTTCAACTGAATCACCTAAGCTAAATGTAATGGCGGATTCAGAAAGTCTGTTATGTGATGAACATTTAGGATGTGACGCTTTTTCATGATTTCGAATAGGATTTTGAAATCTTCGCGAGATTTGACTCTTTTAAACTTTGAAAAATTTGAAACTTCGAACGTCGTTTTGATGAAACAATTGTTGAGATATAAATCTCACATCGGGAATATAAAATTTTGCATGTGGTTTATAAGCGTTTGCGTCACTCCACCTATTGCTAATTGGTGTTAGATGTGAGCCCGTACTACTTTATCAACAAGTAGTTAAATCATCACTATTTCACAGCACTCACTCCACCAATGATTCTAGCTACTGTCGGTGTCTCTTTGTTTTCTGCATTTGCTATATATATAAACCAAGTTTTACATTTCTCACTTGGCATATCTTCCTCCAAATCTATCTCCTTCTACATTTTACTTGTTGAATTTTCCAATATGGGGGAGACACCACGTTGTGTCCGATGTGTACTTTGTTGTTTGTAACTAGTTGAATGTAGGGCAACTACTTCACTCTGATAACTACAAGTGCAAAGCTAAACAGCAGTACAGCACCCTAAGACTTCACCATCTCCATTAAAATCCATGAAACTAGTATATCACTGTCTTTAGGGTGTTCTTCATTTTGCAGTGGTGGGTCTGGAGAAGTAGATGAATCATAAGCTTTCATAATAACCATATATCCATCCATTACCAACTTCATTGACAGCTTTAGCTTTCTCAAACAAGGACAAGATTTTTTTTCCACAGAAAACTAAAGGTCCTAGAGGGGGGGGGGGGGGTGAATAGGCCTTTTTGAAATTTTCGTTGCCTTCTGTATCCGAGGATAGTAATGACTTGTGATATCCCAGAATCACAGGATACGAGTTTGCAGAAAGTAAATTGCAGCAAATAAAGAAACAACACAAGGATGTTTTTTACTCGCAGAAACCCTGAATACAAGAAGAAAAACTGCGTGTCTCTAACTCTTGAGAGACAAAAACTTCCACTAAGTTGAAGTAACTTCTTACAAGAATAATAGTTCTAGTGATACACTACCACAGTGCTATCCTTCCTAGTCCCGAACTAGTCTAGACCTATTCCCTCTCTTGTTTCTAAGTTCTTACAACATGAGACACTTTTCGAAGTCTTGTTCGTGAATTCAGCTAACCACTAGCAGATTCAACCTTGAACGCTTCTTGGGTTGGTTGCACTACACATCCCTCATGGTATGCAACATGATATGAGTTGATGAAAGAAGTTTTGAGTTCAAGCTCTAAGGTTTACAGTCACGAAAAAGACTCAGAGCAGCATGAACAATGCAAGCTAAAAACTAGACTCAACAAAGAAAACGCAATAAGGCAGTTTTCCACAACCACTGAGCAAAGCCAAAGCTATAGATATGTATAGGCAGACAAGACATCAAAGATGATGCAGGCTGACCTCAACATGTTTCAGAAAGGTTTGGACAGAAGTGTTTGGTTCCCCATACTGAAAGTGATGTAACCAAATGGAGAGTTGACACAAGCAACCTCAATAAGACAAAGACACATTTCCTAAAACAAGAACGATTCAAAACAAGGAGCAAAGAGGTTTGAAACCCTCTTACTCAGTCCATTAGTGGACCTTGACACAGCTGATAGCAACTGGTCTTTGAACCATACAGGGACCAGCTATACATAGGATAACGTATCATGAAATTTCAGCTGGAGCCTTGAGCATCAAACCATTTGGTCACGGGTTGGCATAACAAAAGATCTCAACCTTTTGACTGGTTTGAGCACTAAAGTACTTCCCACAAACTCAGTTGTCCATTTGAATTTGAAAAACTTATTATACTAATATAACAGACTTTGAAACTCAGGACAGCAGAAGACTCAGTACTAGGATAGCAAGCGAAGCTGCTAATCTCTGTGAAAAACAGTGATATGCAGATGCATGTTTTACCTGAAACCATAAAGGATATTAGTGTCACTTGTTCTTGATCAGACGACAGCATCTTAAGGTGTTTTGCAGGATAAAAAGGATTGCCAACTATCCTTATACCTTCAAAAACTCACAAATTCACAATGACTACTAGACAAAGTAGCTAAAGGCTCAACCTTTACATTCTCAGTGAAAAGTGCATGCAAATTATATAAGCAGCAGCACAAGTTTATTACAGTAGAGCATTACACAAAGCAATTAGCAAATTTGCCTAATTATGGCTTTTGCTATGCATTACTAAGAACTAAACAACTCCTCTATTCATACTTTCATAGTGACTTTTTGAATTAGCAGCAGGTAGTGAAATTCCAATACCAAACTGCCCTGATAGCATTATCACAATCTCTCTCTCTCTCTGTCTTCAACAGCCTTAAACTGTAAAAACCAGAATCAACTGGAGAAGGGCCTTTAAAACAAGCCCTTCTCATATTGACCATATAGCTTCAGCTTCAGCAAACTTACTCCATATAACTTAACAAAGTGGAAAATCAGCTTCAAATACTAAGCACATAGCTAGCTAGAGATTCTTCAAGTACTTAATAACGGTACTGTCTTCCTGTGTATGTCTGACCAAATGACCAGTTAGGAGGGGCAACATTGTATGAAACCAATTTGCGGCCATCGCTGGTTGTGACAAGAAAAGAAAGGCTTTGTCCATTGAGGTACGAATTGCTTTGCCAGTTTTGTCCCCAGTTTCTTGACATCATTTGCCACCGGGTTCTTGAACCTTTGATGGCCACAGATTGGACATCTCCGGCACCGCCGACGTTGGTCACCAGCACTAGGTTGAAGTATGAATGTCCATTTATAGTGAACCTTATGCCTCCTGCTCTCCTGCATCTCACCCTGCAAAAATATGCATATAAACAATAAGCCTTAAAATATGTGACACTCGTTACAACTGAACTGTGTGACAAGAGAATTGAAACATTAGAGAAAATCTATTCACCTTCTGTATGATACAGGGACAACTCCAGCTCTGTACTGAGCAATCTTAAGGAAGAAAGGCTGAGAGAGATCAAAGTGTTGCTGTGGAGGGTCGCACCAACCCCCCGGCGGGCAGAAGTTAGTGGCAGTGACAACAATGGTGCCAGGGAGGCACCATTGTGGGTCATTCACACACCTGAGCTCATAACATGCTCCACAGCTCAAGCCATTGTTGAACAAAGCAGTGCTTAGAGCTGCTGTGTTAGTCCCATAGCCTTGGCTGTATAGATTGCCATAGCCACAAGCTCCACCTATAAAAATCAATGCCCAAAAACACTAAGTACAGTAATACAACCAAAATTCAATTCTTTACAGAAAATAAACCATACAACTCATGCATGTTAGACAACTATGGAACATAGTTAGAAAATGAGAGAACAGAAGTAGATTAAGCTCATACAACCAAATCAGAAGTTTAAAAAGCAAGATTATAAGCATTGTGTGAAAGACATACCCATAGTACCAGAAGCATCACCACCTCCATAGAAGGTTGCATGAGCATTGGACCAACCAGAATAATAATAGCCATTAACAGAAGAGAACATAGACATAAACCCAACTAGAAGAATCCCCAAAAAAGCAGCCATTTTGTCCTGCATACAAAGATATGTGAACTCTTTTAGCATCACTATTATAAGTGCTACATAATCAGATTTATTCTTCTGCAATATCGTAAGGGGAGAGAAAGAACTATTTACAGGGATATGAGCTAAGCAGAAGTGGAAGAAATGGAGAGGGAGTTGGGTTTGATCATTTTTTTGAAGAAGAATAAATAGAGGTCGGTCAACATCACACCAGAATTGACAACCTGACAAAGTTTGAGCTGTTGGGACCAAGCAACTCTCTGCTAAGTGGTTTTGGGACTCTCATTTCTCTGTAGAAATAGGAATCAATGCATGCATAATTTGTAGTTTTGGGACTGAGAGCGGTTTTTATGGTTTAAACCGCGTGGTTTTCAAGTTTCCATTTAGCAATTTCCATGAAACCACAAGTGTCTGTGAAGATGGCAGAGTAAGTTTGGCTCAACCAGCTAAACTAAGTAGAAGTGAAAGGTTTGAGATGAAATGTATAATTTTAAGCCAAGAAACGAACAATGTACATCAAGTTAACACTCTCAACTAAATATAAACAAGATAAAAAATTTGAACTCAAAACCTCTTGCGGTTTGATCCTAAGTCAAATAATAACTGTGTTCTAACGACTTCAATCGTGAGGGAATCCGCCGACAAGTGATATCAAGCTAACACCAATGGTGATGGTAGACTTTAGAAAATTCTCAACTGTATTGTTTATTCCATGTTGGGATTTCTCTTAATTAATGGAAAACAGTTCTTGTAGTTGTAAACCAAGTAACTTCAATCTTCCATTTGTTGTGCCTGCAAGTAGGTCATCAAAGTTTTCATCTATTTGGTACCCAGTATCACAAAACAAGATTTCTAATAAATGTCGCTCATGTCCAAACATTGATGGGATGGGAGCACATGCATGATGTTCCATGCTACACACCACTAGATTGGGGAAAGATACACTCATTTATTACATGCCAAACTTAGAGACAGAGAGTGGGTGCACTCAAATCTACATTTTATCTTGCTGATCATCAACTCGATCTTGTATTGCCAGCTTTATAAACCAGTACAAGGGAAGGATTTGAAGAAAGTATCGATTAAGTTCAGATGTTCGATAAATTATCTTAAAAAAGTCTTAAGACATGAAAATAACCGTATGTCAAGTAAAATACACAAATGGAGATACCGTTTAGTCTATAAGTTATTGTCACTAATTTGTTTGGCTTTTACCAGATCTCCAACTATGCTTTTTGAAAGAGTAAATATCTCGGGGCTCTAGTATTGTCAGTTTCCGTTCTAGGGTAACGTTAGCCTTGTCCAATACATAACAATAGGGACAACCATTTGCTATGTAGTCATGTACGTGGTTGTCTTCTACCTTCATGTCACCAGAACTTTAGTCTGCATCTCTGCTTACATTTGAAGCTCCAAAGTTCATAAATAATGGAAAACTACTTGTCCAGTAGTTAGCCAGAGAGGTGAAAATTTGGCGGGTCTAAATGTGATGCCTTCACCACCCTTTATCTGATGAGATTCCTGCAAAAGCTAGCAAACATTTAGGTCAAGAGCTATGAGTTTTGGAATCTCTATCTGCAATCTAAAGTAGTATACATTTTCAAAAGGCACTGAAATGTAATCAGAAATGTAAAAGAAATTTCAAAAGCAAAGATTTGAAAGTAGGGAGGAAAGTTTAGATATACCTAGATATAAAGAAGAGGTTCTCTAAACATTCTGCAAAGTGAATATCATTACCATATCTATGAGAAGTTGAGAAAAAAAACAAAATCAGACTCAAACTATCTCTATTACATAAAGAATGAGCAATTCAAATGTTATCAAACCAATTCAGCCGAGGAAGATGTGGGATATTCTTCCATTAACCGAAAGTACTGCTGCTGAGAAAACAATTGACAGTGCCAGCTCTCAAACAAAGATGCCAGAGTTAGGTTGTTTTCTTCACATTACGGATAAGTCATTTCGGCCGGAACATGATCAACTTTCATTTGAATCAACTAGATCAAAAGGTTACGGCGGAAAACACTACCCATTAGAGTTGCTCTTACGTTTTGCACGTCTTCGCGTTTTCTCTAGCTTTCGGGTAAGTAGGCACTTGGTTTTTCAGCCCTTTGCTAAGCATCTTGGGATTCTTGGCATTTTAAGCAACTAAAAGTGACCCTAACTTACTGATACTGACCTAATTAACGGCAACATATATAAGAACGAAGCGTGATCATCAATCAAATACATAGTTGTAGTTTGATGCAGCTGATAGTGCATATATATATGTGTGATGTGTCCGTACTCCGAAGTATACCTTGCTGTGCACATTACACATGCATCTGCGTTTTTGAAAGGGGCAAGTGAATGTGATAGCCATTAAACTTCTGCTCCTTTCGAATGTGACGTAAAGCCTAATTCATATCCCATGTGTCCACAGAATGCGACTGTACGTGCTGTGTGTGTTATCCAGAAAAGCTTGTAAACTAAGAGCTACTTGTAAGTTGTAACTAATTAACTAAAAACACATGCAACTGTTTGCTGCATTATTGCTAAGATTGCACGTCTAGCTAGAAGCTCCATTTCGAACAGACAGGAACCCTAAATAGCTCTAAGTGCATTTCTAGACTATGCAAGTTTTGGCATAGCATTCAGGATCCTGGCATCGATAATGAAATGATGAATCTGTGGACTGCAGCTAAAAGCCTAAAAAAGCTGAATGTGTCTTTGAGATTCCTTTCCGCAATTAGTATTGTTCGCCCTGTTAGATATGTGCTTGTAGAAAAATGTTAAACAAACTTGTTTGCTAAATTCTCTCCAACTCTTAGAACTGATTGATCGAGTTTTCGATAATGTTATACAGTTTACAGTGTTGTATGTTGGATCTCTCTCTCTCTCTCTCTCTCTCTCTCTCTAGCATTCGTTTGATCGTTTTCATGAGCAGAAAGAAAACTACGCACAATATTGCATGAACATTACGGGTGTTCGAATTACTTCTATTGCTGCACAGTGAGTAAAGTAAACTAGCTAGCTATGTTTATATATATTGAACAATTTGCAAGATTAATGGGTTGTTAACGTGCAGTACAGTGTTAGTAGGGATCGATTTGCCATATTAATCGAGGAACAGAAAATCCACTACGTACCGACACAGAAAATCAAAACACGTTTTCGATCTTCGATTCCCACTTCTCCTCAAGTACGCAATAATAGAAATTGACGTTTATGGTATGATTGGTAGTTTGGTACCACACTTGATGTACAAAGGTGATGAACACAGAAGCTTCAATATATCACAAAGACTGACACAAGATCCATTAAACAAAATTTAAAGAGAAAACAACAATATTAGACAGATTAAGCTAACTGTAATTTATGAACCGAAGGATCAGTGAGATCTTCGATCTTCTTGTTAATTTACTGACATTTCTCAGTGAGCTTTGCAGGAAACAGATTCACTGAGGCATGCATATACTATAATGCTAACATCAGACCCCAATCAATGCTACCTGGGTTTGATTAATCTTGGCATATCTCGAGGTGTAAACCCTCACATGAGATCAGTACATATGGGAATTCTACTACCTATTGTGCTGAAATATTCAAGTCTCTTATTATAAGAATCAAATACATCAAGAGGGATTGAACTAAGCCGAACATTAAAGTGATTGGTTGTGTAATAGAGTTCAAGCCGAGTGGGTGAGACTATATTAGTCTCTTGATTCTCTTCATATTAACGGGGGATGATGAAGTCGAACCAAGCACGCTCCCTTGGATGGTTGCAATGAGGCCTCGTGGATGAGAACCACGATACCACATACTTGGTGCACAACTAGCATTTGGTGGAGTCGTCTGAATCTGGTTGCTAGCTTGAGACAGGTTAACATCGGGATGTCGAAATCCTAGATCGGAGCTTGGTCAGCTTTGGCTATACACAGTACATATGGCACTACATTTGAGTACCCACAACAACTGTTTCACATGGTTATGCCCACTGTAGGAAGTTGAAGGTTGAACCCAGCGACAACACAACGCTGCTCTTGGTTTTAAATGAAGTAGGACAACACGGAATTGACCTTTCATCTCAGGCTTTTGCAGTTTTGGAGAACCAAATAAACGATCGTCATTCAGGTCCTTCATTGTAGAAGTCCCTCATTTGGGTCCATTCATTGCAGAAGTTCTAGAATACGGAGAAAACAAGGCTTCTCGTACCTTAAACTTGAAGAGTATTCGCTGAACAATCGGAAATTCAGTACGGTATGGACCATTTTGTAAGATGGTAACATGGTGAGGGGAAGCTTCCGATAGAAATTAGGATATCTTTGTAAAATACTGAATCATATGTCATAATCAAGACTTAAATCACAAGAGATTCTAGTCGAAGCAAGGCACTGCAAATTGAATTGAAGTGTAAATTCTTTCCAATTCCCGACAAATTACCACCAAAAACTCAAAAGATAGGGCCAGCAATAACCAGCATATAGGTTTAAGAGGTGGAGAAAAATACATCCCATTATTCAGGATTGGCCGTAATAAGAAGGTGAAGCACCAGGAGGTCGAACACCTGGGGGTGACGCACCACCTGGTCGCATATGCGGTGGAGCACCTGGCTGATGCATTGGTGATGAGCCCGAAGGCATTGGTGATGAGCCATATACCAGGCCACCTGATGATGTGGGATATATCTGACCAGGAAAGGTGCTGGGAACAGAAACAAACGATGGTCGGCCAGCTTGCATGTTTGGATCCCATGATGGCACTTGTCCGGGAGGACCTCCAGGAGGACCTTCAGCCGGTCCAGCTGCTGCAGCACTATATTCATTTCCATGGTACACTGGCGCAGCCTGAGCATTCTGCCAAGCTGCAGGAGCTGCAGGGTAGCCAGATTGCACCGCAAGCAAACTGGCATCTGGGATTGTATAATCTCTACTTTTGTCACTATAAGCCTGCAAATAAGTATAAACAAAACTAGATCAAAATCAAAGGCAAGACTCTTAAACATATTCACATGAACAAATTTACGTGTCAAGAAGCATACATTAAAGGACCAAATCGTTTATCGACCAACAGATCCACATGATGTCTTTCAGTTTTCCTCTCATTTTTATTCTGAACATTTTACTTAAAGCATATATTTTATACCTTTACATTGAGATCAGTATGACGAGAGTATGATAGATGAAGCTTACAATAGCCACCATCATATATGCAGTGCCCCTCTAGAGCTTCTCTGGCAACGGCTGCGGTAGCAATATCTGCAAATAAGGACTCACACATGAATGACAACTGAATCTCTCATATAAATGATAAATGAAAAGCGCTTTTAGTTATGTGAAAATTAAAAGGTCACATGTCAAAGGGACATACCAGGGTATTGAACTAATGCCTGTGTTTGACCATTCTTCTCGAATATAGCAATTTTTTGTACAGTGCCAAATGCTGAAAATACCTATAACATAAAAAGCAACAATGTGACATCTGTAACATCATCTTTGTAACTTCAGCACTTGAAATACACAAAAGGAATAAGCCCTAACCGTGTGAATAACATCCACAGTGACAGCATACTGCATATTTTCAATGGAAGCCAGAAGCACATTACTCTCCATCTCTTTCTTCTTTCCATCAGGACCTACTGCAGGCTGGAGATAACAGCTAATTAGCGGAAGTTTTGGCTTAGAGCCTTAGATGATAGTGCTCAATAATATAAATAAAATTAAATACTCTTTAAACAATAACATACCTGTACAACTCCCTCAATTGCAGTGGGATTTACAGGTAGGTATGGATTCGTGTAATCCCTGAAGTATCAGCAAAAACAAAACTAATACACGTTATGCCAAATTATACGATCAAACTGCCTCATAGAGTAGAAACGCATCATAAAAGAGAATTATAAGGTAATGATGGCTTATATTTGAATTTTGAAGATTTTAAAAATTATTCGCGTGAATTTAACAACAAAAGCAATACAATTGGATAATTGCTGAAGGCAAGTCTCTTATGATACTTTAAATAACTCAAAGTACCAGAGACAATGAGCTTTTAAAGATGCTATAACCATCAAAAAGAAGAGAGGATTTTATAGGTTAAAACTATGTCACCAGTCAAGTCTGAAAACTCAATCCAGCATGTTTTAGAACATACACATGACAGATATTCTTTCCAACTTTCACTGAGCACACTGGCAGCAGAGATGCATATACATATTACCCAGCTTACATAATAGATGCCATGTTAAAGTTTACAGCCTCTTAAAGCAAGTAAGAAACATACATCCAATACAAACTGATATACATAAGTGAAGCAAAGAGGGTTTTTTTTTGTCTTCGTTATCCCAGGAAAAAGACTAACAAAATCAATTAGGCATTTTATGTCCAGGCTAATACCTTGAAGAAGCTTTTGCCAACATTAATATGAAAACTGTCCATATTCTGACAAGAATACATCTCAAACACACACAGGGATAACAAAAACATGTATGGCAAGAAAATTTATCTAAATGACTGAAGCGATAGCAGAAGCAATTGATACAAGCAGCATGACAACAAAAAACAAGTAACTCTACAATGAAATAACAAATGCATTAAACTAATGCATAAGATCAAGGAATTACTAAATGTCCATGACAAGACATCTGTGTTCTGGTTACCAGGCGCACTAACCCCTAGATGACAAAAAACACACACACCAATTAGCAGTTCATATAGCATGCAATAACAGTAGCAAAAGAGTCGAGAGATAACCACAACCAAGAAAGGAAACACGAAGACAAAAAAGTACATCAAAACAGATTACAGATGTCTTCGCTCTTCTATTACCTGCTTCTGTGTGACTGGAACTTGATGTTCAGATCAGTGTGCGCAGAATACGAGATACGCAAGTGGCATGAACCGACATGCTCTGGAAGCAAGTACCTAAAGGTAAATGATCACATCACAAAGTTAACAGCTCTGCAAACTATTCCAAAGATACAGAAATTAATGAGGGGAAGTATGATTGGAGGATAAAGAAATGGACAGTGCATACCTGGGTATACTTCTTCCATCCAAGGCGTTCCTCGCCGCAGATGCAGTGTCAGCATCACTGAACTGAATCAATGCCTGCATTATCATACAAATGTATATGAATGAAAGACCAAGAATGCAAGATGTTTGCGGTACTAAGAAAGTTCAAGTGCAGACCTGGAAGCCGGCAGCCTTTTCAAAAGTAGCAATCTTGTGCACAAACCCAAAAGCAGAAAACACCTGAAAAACAAAAGAAGTCTCATGGCTCATCACAAACACATCATATGGACACTAAAGTGAAATAACACATCATCAGAAACCCCCAGATGAAAATACCATGGGACAACAAAGTAATTCAAACAGACGAGTTATAAGTGCAGAATGACACCTGTGCATATATGCGTGACCATAGAAAGGAGTATGACGTACAAGATAATAATTCCAAACTGCCTCCAAGAAAAGAATTTAAATAAGAGACATCACCATATGTGATTCAACCAATTTAATAAAAAAGACATATGAACAATTGTAATGTGACAGATTATCAAGAATACCCATGATTCAGATTCAGCATTTTGTGCTTATCTATACTAGATACAAGATTTGCAAAATCTTACAAGAGACAGCCAAAACAAGATGACACATTACCAAAACGCACTTACCAAGTGAATGACATCAATGCTGACATCACCAGCTTCAACACCCTCGATGGTAACCAGCAACACATTCCCAGGAACATCTCCGGGGCTTTTATTGTTCACAATTTCATGTCTATTGGAATACTGGATGTAAACTGTTTTTCCCCGAACTTGAGCGGGCTCTGACGACGACGCATAATACGATACCATATTTATGGCCTGGTTTAGGTCTGCCTGCAAAAGTAATCATCGCCTTCAGCAACATATCTACCCAACAATGTTTAAATAAAATTATCCACATTTATAAAATTACTCAACTATAATGTACTATAACAAAAATGCGATTCTTAAAATTGACATGAACTTCTGTTTTCGGAAAACTAAGCCATAGAGTTCAGGCAAATTCAAACAACGCATTCCTAATCTTCTTACAACCAACTATAGCTCCATAGAAGCTCTCATACCTATGAAACAAACACAGATAACCAGCAATACAAAAATCCCCAATTACTGCAATTCAAGACCTTATAACCCTAATGTAGATTAGCCCTAACAAATTGAGCTGCTGAAATTGGTTGAGGGACGTACGAATTCGACGAAGGCCTGGTTGCGATTGGCGCCGACGTTGCATTTGGTGTTGACGATCTTCCCAAAATGCTTGCAGAGCTCGACGAGCTCCTCCTCGGCGCATTCCCAAGGGAGATTGCGGAGATGGAGCACCTTCGACGGCGTCTGCGTGTACCTGAACTGCGGCGTCCCCGAGGTCGACATAGAAGAATCGGCGTTGGCCGGAGATTGATTTGATCGAATTGGGGTTAGGGTTTGGGTGAGAGAGAAAGAAAGAGATGGGGTTTGTTTTCGATTGGATTGGGTTTGGATATTGGGCTCGTTATAAAAAAAATATCACTAGTTGAAAAAAGTAGATGAAATTTTGTTTTAAACGACTTTATCGACTATTAATTCAGCCGAGTTACATAGCACGAGGATTTAGTTTAAATTTTTAATTATAAATATAAATGATTTAAATTTACGGATATGCACTTTGCAACGAAACAATATATAGCCAACTTATATCAAAAATATGAATTTTTTTTTTTTAAAAAGTGAACATTTATTCATGTTAGATACATATTAGTACAAAAGTATAAGAGAGTTAACAATGACAATCCAGAACCTAATAAGAAAATTCAGAAAATAAAAACGCGTGTATCATGTATGCAGTCTTCACTAAGGTGCATAATAACTCAAAATCGAAAGAAGTTGAAAAATGTCATCACTTTATCTTAAACCTAAACTAGAGGTGACCTCTAATTGTCGCAGCCATCTTATGCGGGGTGAAACTGGGGCATAATGGAAAAATGAATTATTTTATGGCTCTATAACTTTTTGTTATGTAGCCATGTTTTATTCAAAGTAAAAATGAAGTAGTCACTGATGTGCTATTTGCTAAATGGCTATTGTTAGAATATTTAGGCGATGTAGGGTCTCCTGATATTGATTTAAAGTGTTTTTACATTATTGGGTTTAGGCTTAATGTCTCTCTCTCTTTTGTATTATATAGTTTCATTAATGGTAATGACGTGAAAGCTGTCTTTTGAAACCTTGCTCGAATAAAACTCAATAAAACAAAACTTTGAATCGAGAAAAGAATACCATCAAATAGAATGTTGTGACATAGACCAACTCTGCAACAATTGTGAACAAAGACCATATCTGACTAAGATAGGCACACTGCTTATGTCCCACTACTGTTTGTAACCGCATATGTTACAATGTCCGCATATTAGGGTAGTAACTGTTTGTGGTTAACCATCTAAAAGTCAAAACTTTATGTAACCGTTCACAAATCACGTTGGCGAAACATACCACCATAAGCATCATATTTTAAAGGGAAAAGACTGCAAGGTGTCTAGGAAAACATTTTGCAAGATAGATACAAAGATTTTGGGGAGATTGAGTCAATGAAGATCGATATAGGCATGACACAATTTGCTCAATTTAGGATTCAGAAATCCTTCCCTGTCTGTGTCTTTGTCAACTAATGCAAAACGAGAATATCTAGATAAAAATTAATTTAGTATTTATAAATGGTTAATATCAACTCACTATTCAAAAACAGAACTCTATCCCCCTGCAAGGGAAGAAGAATAGCCTTGCATACATGATCCAAGTTGCAAAACAAAACTTTTCATTCAGTTATGGATTTTGAAATTCTTTGACTTCATAGATGAAATGTATGGGCTTGCGAAGCTCTGCAACGTCTTTAAAAGGCTATACATGATATGGAGTGATAATATGTAAACTTGTCACTTGAAACCCAGAGTATGATCCAATAGAAACTGTTACATTAGTGTTTGATTCTACATTCCCTAAATACGAAAATCAATGATCACATAACTAGTGTTGGGTCACTTACACTAATGATCGCATAACAAGTTTTGGTTCACTTATACCTTATATCTAACAACGATTATCAAACACCTATGCTTCAATGTATTATTATGGTAACCAGAACAGCTAATTTGTCTCACTTCTTTATAAATTTAATTTTCTCCAGTACCCTATTTGTTATAATCCATAATTCACTTAGGTAACTAATGTAATTAAATTCTGAAAAATAATGAGTAGGCATCGTATCAGTTTGATTAGTTGCTCGATCATATTTATAAATTGTTATCACTCTTAGTTTGCAGAGACAAATTTCTGTATGAGTATGAAATCATGCTAAATTCATGTTCACAAATCAAATTCACAAATTGAACATGCGGCACCTGAATTAGGATTCCTGCATTCTTCTCGATCTGCAGTTTAAAATTCCGAATAGCCAAACATACTGAATGAGTCACTGGTTCTGCCCTTCATGTACTCGATCTTGCATGCCTCTATGTACTCGACTTTCTGGATCTTATATGTTTCAACGTGTGTCCTTCGTATTCTTCCTTTTTTTTTTTCTTTTTTTTTTTGTGATACGACATAATATATTCTTTCTCGGAGTCTTGTTACCCCTATTCTCGTTGGGCCTCACAATGATCAGGCCCGGATCTTAAAATACGTCATTTTATTATAATCTCTTTAGGACAGTTAAATATGTCACACCATGAGATAAGAAATAAAAAGGCGGTCAAAACCCTAGAACTCTAAATCTAAATCGGAGAGAGATATATAGACCTCAATCTCCAAATCCCCCGAAATCCACAGTCGCAGTCTTCACCGTCGTCGATTTCAGTTTCCGATCATCGATGGCCGGCCAGAGAAACAGTTACGGCAAGCGCTCCCATTCGCAGTCGGATTACTCCGACAACGGCGGAGGCGGAGGAGGAAAGAGACGAAACAACGGCGAGGAGAGAGAGCAGTTCATCATCGACGCCGAGGACACAGTGTACCGCTACCTCTGCCCGGTGAAGAAAATCGGTAGCATAATCGGAAGAGGCGGCGAGATTGTGAAGCAGCTCAGGGTGGATACAAAGTCCAAAATTCGGATCGGCGAGACTGTGCCGGGCTCCGACGAGAGAGTCGTGACTATCTACAGCGCCAGCGACGAGACGAACGGCTTTGAGGACAGTGGAGAGTTTGTAGCTCCGGCTCAGGATGCTCTGTTTCGTGTTCATGATAGGGTTATTGCTGAGGATACTCATGCGGAGGAGGAGATGGATGCGACTCATCATGTCACGGCGAGGCTGCTGGTGCCGTCGGACCAGATTGGCTGCATTATTGGGAAAGGAGGACAGATTGTTCAGACTATTCGGAGCGAAACTGGTGCGCAGATTCGGATACTTAAGGATGATCACTTGCCTGCTTGCGCATTGAACTCCGATGAGCTTGTGCAGGTATAAGAGTGCTGAATTCTACTGTTATTTGGTTTAAGATACTGCCGGATTGTATTTCGAGTTGATTGCTTGGACTGTAAGGTTATGTAAATATGCACATTGCGATAGTTTGATCCTTTTCGCTATCATAAAGTATCTGTGAACTACTATTTTTTATTTTATTTTTATCTGTATAGTCATTCGATTAGGTTGTTTGCTAGCTTTGGTACTTGGATACAGGATACGCCTTTCCTTACATATTTGTATGTGTTATTTGTGAACTTCAGGTATCAGGTGAAGCCCCACTTGTGAAGAAGGCTCTTTTCCAAATTGCATCTCGCCTTCACGATAATCCATCTCGGTCTCAGCATTTGCTTACGTCTTCGGTGCCTATGTATGCTTCTGGTGGTTCCCTCATGGGTCCAACTGGTGGAGGGCCTATAGTTGGACTAGCTCCAATGATGGGTCCTTACGGAGGAGGTTATAAAGGTGATGCTGGAGACTGGTCACGGTCGTTGTACTCGGCTCCTAGAGATGAAGGTTCTTCGAAAGAATTCTCTCTTCGCATGATTTGTCCGACTGCCAATATTGGAAGTGTGATTGGGAAGGGTGGTGTCATCATTAATCAAATCAGACAGGAATCTGGGGCTGCTATAAAAGTTGATAGTTCACAGTCTGAAGGAGATGATACCTTAATAACTGTTACTGCAAAGGAGGTGAATTACTAAGTCCCGCTGTTTCATGCTTTAAGCCGTATTGTGGAGGAATATTTCATTACAGATGTGAGTCATGTCACTAATCTAACACTTGCTATTTCAGTTCTTCGAAGATCAATACTCGTCGGTTGTAGAAGCAGCAGTACGTTTGCAACCCAGATGCAGCGACAGAGTTGAAAGGGATTCAGGAATCCTCTCATTTACAACCCGCATACTTGTCCCAACCTCACGAATTGGCTGCCTGATTGGTAAAGGAGGAGCTATTGTAACTGAGATGAGGAGAATAACTAAAGCTAATATCCGCATACTTTCAAAAGAAAATCTTCCCAAAATTGCATCTGAAGATGATGAAATGGTGCAGGTAATGTCTTTCTCATGGTGCTTAAATTTTTCAGATTTCTATATTTAGTTGTCCAAGTTTGTATCTCTTAATTAAGCTGATAAAAACTTCCTTATTTATAGATTTCCGGGGATCTTGATATTGCCAAGGAAGCTCTTATACATGTTGTGACGCGATTGAGGGCAAACCTTTTCGACAGGGAAGGTGCAGTATCATCTTTCCTTCCAACAGTTCTGCCTTATCTTCCTGTGGGTGGAGATGCGGCCGATGGTCCAAATTATGACAGTAGAGATGGTAAACGACATGGACGTTATGGTGGTTATGGTGGCTCAAGTGATTTTGCAGCTAGTGACAGTTATGGAAGTTATGGGGGTTCTCAGGTATGCTTATTTTATATTTATAGATAGTCCATTGTATATTGGTGAACTAATACTTGCTTGAGTTTCCCTTCTTTACTTAGATTCGTCGCATAAAATCATCTGTTATTGAATTGTAAACCAATGTTTCTTAATTAATTTGGTAGAAGATATTTGTGATATACACTTTGTGCATCAATCAAGGTCTTCTGTTAAATCTCTTTTGTTATATGATATCATAGGTGGGCGGTAGCGGCAGCCCCTATGGAGCTTATGGAGCTTATTCTTCTGGACGTACTGGTAGTTCTGGGTAAAACTTCAATGATTCTCTATCTACTTGGCTTGCCCTTTCTTACTTTTGGCTTTGCTGCTCCCTTGTTAGTTTTTACTTTTTCTTATAAATGTGCGTGCATAGTCGTGGATCTCTAGTCGAATATTCATATTAATGAAATCTTGTAATAACGTTCTATGATTCTTTCACGGTTGTCTTCAATTGCATTGATCCTGATTCGAAGCTTATGATATCAGGTTATCTAGCCAGAACCCTGGTTCTCGGCGGAGAAACTATGGTTACTAGAATTGATGGTACCAGCAGGTAGACTATGGTTGTCTTTTAGATATTCTTGTCTATTATTATAACTGGCAGTCCCCCTTGTCCAGTCATTTGATAACATAACCTATCCAATCTCCCTAATATAAAATTCTGATGCTCTTGTTTTACCTTTTTTGCCTTTCCCATCCCATTAAAACAGCTGAGTTCTATGAAGCCTGAAGCTAGCCTACTGCCTGCCTAAACCGGAAGATGAACCAGCATATGATATAGTCCTGGCCCACCTTGACGCATCTACTTAAAAGGCCAAGAAACCAAATATACCAAGCTTTACTATCTGTGTTCCCTAGAACCTAGTTAGCCAGCATGCCTATACGGCTGTTTTTCCCTGTACACTGCTATGATTATGAAGCCATATTACTTCCGACTTTCCCTTGTGCTACAGTTTATTCTTTTATGCATTCCAGCTATGTGGTTTATTACTATGGTTTTAATTCCTGTTTTGCTTATGGAACTTAACCATTTCCTTTGTGATGTAGCAGATTATCGTATCTGATTGCAGCCATTTATGATTTTATTTTAGCAAATTGTGGAATCAACCTTATTGATTTGCATTTCTCATTAGTAAAATACATCTGCATTGTGTTTTTTTTTTAAGACTAACAATTTGGAATCTCATTTAATTGTGGTAAGACACACACACACATCTATGCATATCCAAGAGTATTGATTTGCCGTCCCCGCTTTCTGCTTTGCAGCCATTTTTCTGAAATGCTCGGTTGTGCTTATAACTTGTTTTCCTGAATCTGTTTTGCTGCATGCATTTTTAAACTGATTATTAAGTGTTGAAGTTTTGATCTTTTGAAATAAGATTCATTCAAAAGAATTATATGGGTGGCAGTGTTCAAAAATCAATTCTGGTCACTGATCATAGATCACTTTTGAAGACAGCATTTCTAGAATGCATGCATTATGCTACTGGGTAGAGCAGGTGTCTGTTTGAAGCTCAATTCACTACATGGCCTGTGGATTGTGTAATTGTAGATGTGGATCTGCCACAATCTCGTAAGCTATCTTCATCTCTCAGCTTTAAATGGGCACCTGGCTTATCATGTAATCCAAATATGTTTTAATCGAGTTTTGCTAGTCTTGTGCATTTTGTTGTTGTTGATATCGAGTTCAAAGTCCTTAAAAGGTTGGTGCACCAGTTAGTTGATGTACAGGCAAGTATCGGATTTTCTGAATGGATGCATGAAACTTTGGTTCAGGAGTTCAGTTTGGGAACTTTGTGGGGTTTGTTTTAACTTGGATCCAACTGGTAGGATGATTTATCTACTGACAGGTTCTATCAACGTTGTTGGACATCTTTTGTTTGACGGTCGATTTGAAGCAAAGTTATCCCCATTTGGCTGAGTGCATTGCTAATGCTTTACGGGTTGTATTTATCGGGGTATTAGCTCTACTTTAGTTTGATGGAAGTTGATGATGGATCTGGTTGTATTTGTTGATGGAAGTTGATGATGGATATGACCAAAAAAGAAGAAGTTGATGATGGATGGAGATACGGTTATGTTATTTTGCAATTTTAAGAAACTATTTAAATTTGAATCGTTGTTGTGGTACACCGTACATGTGTGTTTGTTTTCTCTTTTTGAGCCTTTGAGAATATGGTGGATGATTAGTGAAGTCGGATCTAGATTTCAAATTTTATTATGAACTGCAGATTTAATCGACTAATGAATATGAGAGTACAATGATCGTGATTTGAAAATCATAAAACGTTCATCTTATCTGCATTTCAAATAGCTTGTGTATCTTATCTGCATCTCATTTTGAACACATCTCGATTTGAAGTTTGGAAAAATACAACCCAAGAGTTATCTCCACTATTTCACTCTTGAGAGAGGAGATCGTTATGCAAAGATAATAGCAATTTCCAAATCTGTAAGATGCTCTATTTATTGTCCGGTACACCGACTTCTTAGATCCTGAAAGTTTATCGGTATATGTGACACCAAATTTAGTAAATCACCTCACCTAACTGGCACTGCTACTCGATAGAAAAGAGTACAGCAAGTTTCAGAGGAGCCATACCATTGAAGCTAAGCAATCAAATCGGAAGTAATGCCTCTGACTAGTGTGGCTGAATTAACGCAAGCTCTTCTGAAAAAGGAAATACGAAAGTGCACTTGATGTTGATGCATCTTGAGGCTTAGACCGCTCAGTCATATCTCTTGGTTTAAGCACCCATGCTTGGTCACATCGACTCATGTATGAACACTCTGATTTACTTCATCTCTGGTCAGACCCTATTGGATAGTGGGATTCAGATCGGACAGTTCTTGAGCTGCTCTAATGCTACAGAGGTCTGAGACCATTTAATATTTATAATTGTTGGGAGCAACTTCAGAGTTTAGTTGCTTATAAAGAGTGACCCTTATCTATTGCTGCCTCCAATCCTCATTCGTCCAAACACTGCCATTAGGGCTTTGCACCCAATAGGGTTTCTTCTTCTCTCCCAGTTTCCTGTGCTTTGTTTTCTTGTAGAGACAGAGAGAGGGTGCTTGGTTCTCTTTTCATGCCATAGAATGTTGTCTCTCTTCTTTGGGAAATATGGCAACTTTTTTTGTTCTTTTGTTTTTGAGTTCTCTGGCAGAGTTTGGCTCTGATTGATGGGTTTCGATCTCTTCTAAAAATGGGTCATCGAAAGTCTTGCATGTGGGAATGAGGTGTGTGTTGCAGCCAAGGATGACTTGCCGGCATGGTTCAGTTACATGTATAATGCTTTCATGCATATTTATACATATGCTAGAACGTAGCATATATGATATATGAACTTGGGTGACATGTGTTTATACATGTTACTGTGAGTTCCGATCGGCAAGTCGTCTCTGGCTACACTATTGCCTCCTTTTCTCATGCTAGATTTGAGATGATGATGATGATGATGATGATGATGATGATGGGTTCAGCTTCTACAACATGTTAACGTACTAGTGAAGGGTTAGCTTGACTCAGGAACACTTGAAAATCTTTATACTCTATTGATCTGTCTATTTTGTGAGTATTTCTTTTTCTTTCTATGGTATGAGTTGAGTTTGATTCTTTGATCAGTTGTTAATTTTGCAGATGGAAACATACCATTACCACCAGCTTGTGGGATCGATAACTAATTTTTTTTTGGTCTTTAATGGATCGAAATCCCTTAAGAACTGCAATGAGGAGGAGATTGTGGATATTTCTTTCGTTTCTGTATATGAGAAAATCATGTCTTGTAAACTTTGAACATGGAAATCATAATAAGGTTATTGCAATTTTCATTTTATGTACCTTATGTACGCGTTGGTGTTTTAGTTAGCCTCATGAATGTTTCCTATGATTTGATACGGGATCTTGAAGTCTCAACTTCTCCCCAACCTCTTAATCGAGTTCTGGCATTATTGAGAATCTCAGCTCAAGCTACATTACCTTATCTCACTCCGGATCACAGAGAAGATTAAATAGTACATGAAGATGTAGTATTTATATAAATCACAAGAAAAATAAAATATGCCTCTTAGTTAAATCCGTACTTAAACCACCCTATGCTACAAGTTACAACCATTAGAGGATGATTACTCCTGCAGCATGAGTCTTCACTTCTTTCAGACTCTCAGTTGCCCTCCCTCTCTTTTCCCAGCCTGAGAGTTCATCACGCACATCGTCGATTTTCTCATCCTCTTCCAGGTTCTCATCCTCGTTCCCATCCACATCACAACAGACCATCTTGATCCACCTTCCATCACCGTCGTCGTATTCCCCACATGGATCAATCACCATTGGCTCAAGCTTTTCTGCAATTTCAAGAATGCAAATGGCCAACTCATACCACATACCTACGATAGGCAAAGAGTTGTGTAAGGTGAGAAAATAGGTCAAAATCAGCAGGAGTGTTGATGCGTGACAAATGCTTTAGGGTTGATGCGTTCAACTCTGAAAGGATCCAGTGTGGAAAAACATAACGATTTTCAGTGGGAGAAGATAATGCTTTAGTCTTGATTTTCAAAATTGCCTCTACATAGCTGAAGATCGAGCAATCCGACGCCCTTCGTGAAGATCTTCAGTACATTCTCCATCCAAAAAGAAGCCACTTTGAAAGAATCGACCTTGTTGCCATATTAGAGCTCCAAAAATCCATTCACACGTCTAACAAAGCATTGTCTCTCAAGTCCCTAGTCGACGGACCAAAAGTGCAAAACACTATTTTCCTTCATTTTCCCCAACAAGTTGATCGTATTTGGCCCCTAAAATGTTTGGAATGTCAGAGACAAGATTGGGGCATGTTAGTGTTAGCTGCTTCCAAAGGTGCCTCCACCGGCATGACACCATGCTGGTCTCAACTCTCAACTGCATCTTTTAGTCTTAACAATGAAAGTATGAACAACAAAACCAAATACGGCAGCTCAGTAATCCGATCCTCACCCTCAGCCTTAAAGTACACAGTAAAGAGCACTCTTGGTTACTTGGTTTAGATTAAATGGCACCACCAATATGCAAGGAAATCACTACTGGTTAAGAATCTGCTGATAAGGCGCTAATCTTGCAGGGTGGAAACTCAAAGCGTACTTGTGAATGGTTCTCAGACTATTTGGACAGGTTCAGTACAACAGTGTTGGAAGAAAGGCGTGCATAACTGCATCTACGTGAGCTGTGACAGTGAGTTGCTAATTGAGGATAATGAAAGAGCTGAAATCAAATTCAAATATTTCTGAATAACAAAACATAACTATATATAAAAGTTGACAAGAAATTCGGCTGAAGAGGTTGGCACCCATATTGCCTTGTACTACAACATTGACTGCCATGCATGAGTTCGAAATTACTACACAGGCAGCAGATTAATAGTCTGAGCTCAACCTGCATACCTTATTTCATTCCGGATCACATAAAAATTCATCATCAAGATCATGAGATTGTACTATTTCCTAGTTCTTTCCTAGTAGCTACTCGACACGATCTACAAATTACAACCATCAGAGGATGATGACTTGAGCATCAGTCTTGACATCTTCAATGATATGTCCATGTCAAGTTTACAGAGGTTTCTAACTGTCGTAAGAGTTTGGGTGCCAGATTACCACCTATATGCAAATGAATTGACTCGTCCTTAAAATTTAACAACAAAGTAAATATCACGGCACCACCAATATGTAAGGGAATTACAAATAGAGGACTAAATTAGGGAAGAAAAAATTATCAAGAGGCTCATTGACTGACAAATTAACCATGTAATGCATATCATTTTGTATGGAGTGCTTCATGTCATCTCTATAGTTGGTTTTGGAATCTATGGGGGGATTGAATACCAAATACGCATATACTGCAACACATGTACAGTAAATAATTGCTAATTACGCATACCAAAGTTTAGATTCTGCCTAAGGCGCTAATCTTGCAGGTGGAAACTCAAAGCATACAACTATTTAAGCAGCTTGTTGAATTGGCACGAAAACGTCCTGGATCTTTGCTCTTTATTTAAGAGGAAATACATTTATAATATCACTGATCTCGAACAAAATTGTGCGTCTACATCAATACATCAATAAAGTTAAACACAAACACCATTCCATCTCATAAATTGTTCATTCATTAGAAGGGAAAGCAAGGATACAATTGTAACTAAGAAAAACCGGCTGAAAGTGAAACCAACTCGGGGGAGATCGAAGAGATGGAGCTAAAAGGATATGAAACCTTCCTTGACAACCAAGCCAAACATGAGAACGAGGAGGCCGACTGTGATGCACTGAGTTGAAGACACCACAGTCTGAGAATAAGCAGACAAGGTGATCGTTGCACCCGCCAAGCCGATCATAAGAGCACTCACGTTCTGATTCATTTTCGATCCTCAGAAACGACTGAGATGGGAACTTGAAGCTTACAGATGAGGGGTTACGTTTTGATTGATGAGGAAAAGAAAGAGAGGTTGAGCTTCTTGTCTGCGTTTGGAGAGGTTAAGCTAATCTAAGGTCAACTCTTTACTAGGCCTTGCATCACATGTGAATATGCCTCTTGAGTGTTCATAAAGAACACCCCACCACAATTAGTCAAACCCTTTAGGTGGATTGTACTCTTTTTTAGATTCTTGAATCTTAAGATGCAGTGCAAAATCGTCCATTTATACAGAAGAGTGAAAAAATGCCATTTACTGCAAGTGAAAACTAGAGTAGAGAGTATTATTACAGGTAGACTGAGAAGTCAATAATTATGGAAGTAAAGTCTTCGTCAAGGTCCTCCTCCAACTCCAACAAACTTTCCTCTCAAATAATTGCAGAACTCGATCACCAGTGGATAAACTCTCTTTGATCCGAGTTCGTGAGGAGGAAGATGGCAGCTGAATTAGTGCTCACTTTCGCTGCTGAGGGGATTCTGACCCAGGTGTCTTCACTTGCCGCTCAAGAACACGCTCTTGCATGGGGGTTCAAGGCCGAACTGGAGAAGCTCGGAGAGTCCGTATCCAGCATTCAAGATTTCTTACGCGGCGCTGCGGAGAGACCAGATGTCTACAATTGGGAGTGTGTGATGTTATTACACTTTCCCCAGTCTAGTACTGAAGCTTTGAACTTTGACAATCACCTATACCTTAGCTATCCGCTTCATATCTTAGTTGGACCAGCATGTATCTAAATGAGCTAGTACATATATATGGTTCCTCTCTATTGCGCAGATTTTCTCCTTCCATTTTCTATCATTTCGATCCCTACTTGTCCATGCATATATGGATTTTTTCCTTTGATTTCATAATCATCGTAATCCATCAGAACTTCAAGCGGTGAGATATGTAACTTCATTGCAATATAATGGTCCAACTAGTTTGATGAGATCCACAATATGTTTATATTCTTCAATTAATCTTCAGTACATGTATATATGATCGTTGAAAAGTAGGTATGAAACAGTAATGCATGAGAAACTTAGAGAAGACAAGCTGGATGAGACTAGCATGCGTTAGGCTTGAGGTGTGGAAGATATTGTTAACATTAGAAAGTCTTCTAAAGAAGAATCAAGTAACACGGTAGAGTTGCAGGACCTAGAGGCTTTGTAAACTCTTCACAATTTTGGAGGCATACAGTTGTCTTTCATACTCTGCATTATTGTTTGATGTATTATTCCGATTACTGTGTGATACACTACTGATATGTAGTGTGTTTTCACTTTAATAAAAAAAATCAACTCATTTGTATATTGTTAGTAAAAACAAATCTAGCAGCAAAGTGCGAGCACCATTCTAGTCAATATATACTGTTGATCGGCCAGAACAATGTGAATGGCTTGGCTGGTGTTATGAGCTCCTCAAACACTAATGCTTGACATGAAAGCTATCTAATGCTTCTTTTTGGTAAGCAGTTTCTTGAACCAGTAGGCAGACATCTTTGGATATCTCTTTAGGTTGGTGATTGGTGAAGTGAACATAGACTATGCCAAACCTTGAAGTGTAACCCAATCTCCATTCGAAGTTGTCCAGCAATGACCAGGCAAAATAGTGGCGCCTTCATCAACTGCCTTCTTCAGTTGCTCCAGATAGCTTCTGTAGAAGTCGATCCTGTTGGTGTCGTGCAATGCCTCTTGGAGCGTCTGGTTTCCCGGGTTGTCCAAGCCTTAAAATCAAACAACATGCATGAATTGATGTACTGCTGGCAAGGAAAAACAGAATGAAGAGAAAAGGAAGAGGTTTTTGTATAGTACCGTTTTCAGATATAAACACAGTTGGGCTTTTTTATGTACGTTACATACTTGTACAAACCCCATGGTACTTGGTAGAGCCAAGAAGAATATGCCTGCAAAATGCTCAATATATGGATCATACATCAAAACGAAAGGAGTGAACTGAAGGCCTAATTTCAAGTGACGAAAGCAATTTATGTGTGTTTAGATTGAAATTTAGCAGAGGACCGACAAGCACTCCATTCTTCTCATCTGCAAAACTCATGACATTCTCCCTAAACCCAAAGACGCGCTTGAGGTATCCATGAGATGCATGGTGGAATTCATCTAGAGAGAATAGTTTATCAAAACCCAAATCAAGCTTGGCCTCCTGAATACAATTTCTCTTTGTAAAAGCTTCTCAACGATGAGTAAAAAAAATCACACGCGCACACACATGCACATACAAAAAGAAGTATCAATAAGATCAGGGTGCGCAGTTTAAAAACAAGAAAAACAAAAATCCTTACAATTGCACAATCTAGATATATTGATCAGCTTTCGTGGTGCACTAATCAATTGCATGTTTTTCAAGTTTTTGTAGACCCAAACCAATTTTCAGATTGATATGTTGTTAATTAGATTTTCACATGCAAGTTCAGCGCATGAGTGATTTGGTGATACTGCTACATGATAAATGAATGAATATGCATCTGTGAATTTCAACTGATAAGAAAACAACATGAAAAAAAAAAATGCTATGAACACTGAAAATCGCATCACTTGAAGATATAACATGAATGTTACAGTGAAAGTATATTGGGAAAAGAAATAGAAGAACGGAAGAGAGGAATTTTGGGTAATTACATATTTCCACGGGAAACACAACCCCAGTTAAGAATCCAAGTGCTGCTGCATCTGCCAAGCTGAAACACACAAGTTTTTGTAGACCCAAACCAATGTCCCAGTGAGGCTTTGTTCTTGCCGATTAACAAGACCAAGACAGACATTGACATGAAAAAGAAACAACACATGGTGCCCTTAGAATACGGCTGAATCTTGTTTGGATCGACACTAGCCCTCTTAGTCTTTATAGAACTGTTGTGTTCCTCCGAGTCGCTTGCTCTTTCAGTAATTCCATGAATAGTCAAATTAGTCTCAACTACGCAAGTATCAAAACACACAATCCGACTTGCAAAATCCAACGTAGTGAAATTCCAACCATAACCTAGCCCGCCAATAGTGTAACACCACTTGACTGCGAAAGCACAAAAGGGACATGTAATTAGAGGATTAAAATAAAGACGAAAAAATCGAATATAGGTACTTAACATGCAATTATGTTCAGTTTGTAACGAGAGCAATTAATAACTATTATAGGTGGAACGAATTATTTTTAAACTTGATATATTTTCTTTCAATCGTCGATTACAATTGACCGTGATATAAAACATACACCGGTAATTTCATATATAGAAAACGGACCAATTGCTCATGCACACAATTCAGTTTTGTTAATAGTTACAAAACTAGCTAGCTAATATATATATACCTGGATCTGTTCGGCTCCAGTAGAGGTCACTACACAATGGATGTACAATGCGTATGGAAAGCTCTGCAAATACTTTGGTGGCAGGAGGAGTTGCATTTTGATCAACCAATTGCAAGTAAATACCAATATATCTGTTTTGCTGGTCAACTCCCTTGGGATAGAGTTGTATAATCCTGCATGCATGCAACAATACCAAGATGAACAATGTATCCTACATTCCTACTCAAAAGTTTAGCAAATATAATGATAACAGACTTAACTATGTATATGTAGCTAACGAGGCTTAATTAGCATACCATTTTTGATCTTCAACAGTGAATGGTTCTGAGGTGTAGTAAGGATCAGTTAAACTTGAAAAATTCCAAAGCCTCCAAATATGCTTGTACGTTTTGGGACTTTTTACCCTCGATATACATTCTCCCATTCCTCTTCTTGTCTCTTTACAAACAAAGACCTCGGCTCCAAAGACGCACTTGTCATCAACGAGGTATCCATGAGATGCATCATGGAATTCATCTAGAGGCACTAGTTTATCAAAACCCACATCAAGCTTGGCTCCGTGAATACAGTTTCTCCTTGTAAAAGGATCTGATCGATGAGTAATGAAAACACACACACACACAAAGAGTAGTATCAGAAAATCAAACAGCAATATATGAACCTTATTAGCATAATGAGCAGTATGTAGTTATCGTACTGATGATCATGAAGTACTATATGAAACGTACCTTCAAACACCATGTAGACATTCTTATTCTGATCGAGCAAAAACAATCGGAAGTCAACATACACTTCCCAACCCATCTCAAGTGAATTTGCTCCAGCTATCTGCAAGTAAACAGAGATGTGGTCTTCCACCTTCTTCTTCTTGTTTCCCTTTGGATAGATGACCAGTTTCCTGTGCGCATGCAAACATGTTTGTATTATTTTTTTTAAATTAATATTGGAGGAGCGTAAATACTTATAAGAAGTGCACTAGTTATTAATTCATCGCATCTACGTAGTCTAAAAAGTGTGTGTGTGTATATATCATATGATTGAGAATATATAGTACCATTTGTATCCACTAGCTTTGAACTCCTCTGATTCATATGCATCTTCTGGATCACTGCTATAACCATCCAGAAATTCACTTAACAACGAAAAGGATTCTATATTTAGACTGCAATGAGTTGGTGGTGAATCTGAAGGTGATTTAAAAACACCTGAAGCTGAAACAATATTTGCAACAAAACAACATCAAAGCAGGTAGGTAAATACAGTTTAGTCGTGTAAAAAGTCTAACAGTTTCAAGTGATCGAGTGATTATTATGCCGAGTAATAAGAATATGAGTTGCTTACTGGGAGTAGATGATAGCGATGAATCCATATCGACGATCACGTATACGTACTCTCTACGGCACAAGAATCTAAAGTATATAGCTAGATCTTTGTAGTTGATGGACTAGAGTTGTGTATATATATATAGACATCGATCAAGGAGCTTTTTCCTATGTTTTATAAGAATATATAGTTATTCCTTAACAAGAAAAGAATCCCTCCATGATTCCAATTAATGTGTCCTCCTACGTACTTACTTGAAGCACAAGTACTACCTTAATACCATGCATATATATATATTCCCCCGATTACTACTTGTTCCACAAGAATTAAGTATGGCAATTGTTAATAGCAAAAAAAAAAAAAAAACAATTATCTTGCAGAATTAGGAATAAATCTATAATGGATCAATTTAGATTCTCTCCCAAATTTGGAACCACGATGTGGGATTATATCCTCGGTTGAAGCTTTTGACCCTTTTTTTTTTTTTTGGGTGTGAGTGGTATCAAAAACCAACCACAATGATGCTCAGTAGTCGACTTTCGACATTTGATTTTGTAGGTATTTCGTGGCAAGGCACTGTGGCATGAAATTGATCATTTTGGTTTTGAGAATAATCATACGAGGTTTCGTTGGAGATTTATCATAGACTAGATATAAATAGAAGTGTATGAATTGGAGGCAATCCATCATCTACGGAGAAACTCCCATTCTTAACTCCTGGCTTTGCCCTAATTTTGAAGCAGGGTAATGTACATGTTTTCCCAAAACAAAGTTTTTCTCGTTTCTTGCTTTCCACAAATCTCAGAAGTTCCTCCCATTTTTTTTGTCCGACTGACTCAACAATCCCAAACTTTGCTTGAAAAACTAAGATGATATATTGAGCAAACATTTAGCCAATCAATCTTAAAGCCTTGATGTCTATCACTATATTTACCTCATCAGGAGAAAATTAAACCTATACATGCAAATGTGGGCAACTGTTTTAAAAAAGCTTGTTCACCAATTAGGCAGGAAAAAGAAAATACCTAACGTACTGTTTTTTAAATTGACAAGCACTTGCACGCTCCAGATTTTCAGCTTCTCACAAACCACTGCTTAGTAAATCAAGTGGCTTCTGATCCTTGGGGATGAGAAATTTGGAAATTGATCATTACTTATTTACTTTCATCCAATCACTGAGCTTAGAATATTATCTCTCAAGTAAGAACTTGAGAATTTCTTGGTTGGCTTCCTGACTTCGATCCTGGTCATTTGGTTATCAGAAGTTCATGCACTCTTCTTTTCAACTGCAGTGCAAAAAACTCCAAGGGAAATTTCATTTAAAAAAAATGATGCTGCAGAAGCATTTATCCATGTACTTCATAGGCAGGCATAGAACACAAAACTTCATGTCAGATTGATTTTCATATACAAAGGGGTTTCTCCAGTTTTAAAAAAGCCTCACAACTCATTGCATTCAAGTAACTCTATCTGAACTATACTAAGCATCAACGCTAAATACTGTCATTTGTCTTTGCTGCCCTTTTAGTCTGCACATATCAGAATTTGCTTTTGCCCATTGACAAACCTCAGTAACCCTCAATTATCTCAATAAGTGACTAAACCACGCAAGACCAAAATACTAATAAACTGGCAGCTTTCAATATAAACCAAACCATTGACATGCAAGTAAAATATAGATAAGTAAATACCTAACCCAGTTTTTGGTCGGCACCCTTTGACTCCTTTTCACTGATTCCTTAAACAGTAATTTGATTCTTCTCCTTCAATTATTTTTAATATTGTAGTATGAAATATATGTATACAGAGGAGCTCAATTAGGAAGGCTAAACTTAGCTTTTTGGAGATCCAAGCTTTTATGGGAAATCTTTCAAGTATGGTGGCTGATCAAGCTTTATATATAGTTATCATTGCAATGAGTAATGAGTTGTGACTCTATGAGTTGTGAGAGAGAGTTACTTGAATGTAAGTAATGATGATCACAACTTCATGTCAGTCTCTATCTGATCATCATTACTTGCAATGAGTTATCATACCCAAGTGACTCTATCTAATCATCATTGCATTCAAGTAACTCTATCTGAGCTATTATACAGGGGAATAGAGAGAGAAGCTTACTTTAAATGATATTCCGCTTTGAGATTCATGATCATCCATGGACCACGGCTTCATCTGGATATAGACGAAGACAAAAACAACAAACGAAAATCATATCACAAAATAAGAGCATAGAGAGTTAAACATTTAAATTGAGGAAGAAGCACAAGAGAGGAAAGCTCAAAGCTCACCTTCGTAGATTGCGGCGATCTGTGTGTCTCTGTATGGCTGAGGGTTGTTGTAACTTGTAAGGTTCTTTGGGCCTGGGTCGGGTTCGCTTATTAGGCGGGTTAAGGCCCAGCTTGTAGCTGGGCATATATATATATATATAGTCCCTATCCAGAGCGAAACTTCGCTCTGAAATTAAAGTGTGAAGTTTCTTAGTTGACTCACTTTTTCGTCATATTTTCACATCTTCATCGTTCAGATTATTAATACTAATGTATAGATCATTCCTACAAAATTTCATCAAGATTGATGATAGTTTGGGTACCGAATTAGATCAAATTAATGAACGGACCATAAATTTGTCTCACCAGAACTGTTTGTGTAAATCACGATTATGAACACCTAAATGATCATCAAATTAGATGAAACTTTGCATAAGTGATCTATGCATTAGGTTCTACAAATTGAACGATGAAGATGTGAAAATATGACGAAAAAATGAGTCAAATAAGGAATTTCACACTTTAATTTCAAAGCGAAACTTCGCTCTGGATAGGGACTGTATATATATATATATACACACACACACACGGTCCAGACGGGTTTTCCGTCCGGATTTCCGCCGTTTCTCCACCATTCCAGCGCCGGCGACTCCGTTTCTTCTCCCCGGCGTGATCGCAGACCTCCCCCGACGGTGTTGGAATGAAGAAGAAGGCCGGAGAGATCGCGATCGGAGGTCCATGCAGCAACCTCACTCAAAACTTCACGACCGATCATGGTGGACCTCCGATCGCGATCTCTCCGGCCTTCTTCTTCATTCCAACACCGTCAAGGGAGGTATGCAGTTGAAGAGTGCTCAGCTCAGGAAAAGAGGTGAGTAGGGTTAGCACATTAGGTAATGGACCTTGAAGCCATCCCTTGAAATAAAAGCTTACTAGCTTTGGAGTTTTCATGAAAGAAATATCCGTATAATATCCATCAAATTCCAAGGAGGAGAGATTCACTGCATTGATCACTATTCTTCCTAATCGGTAAGACTTGAGCACTTTTAGATAATGCAGGTGATGCGATGGACCAATAATTAGATCTGAGCACACGTTACACTTTGTCAAGGTGAGGCTTTCAAGAAGTGAACAAGAAGAGAACAGATGTGCCAAGAAATTTGGATCGACTTCAACATCATTCAGATAAAGAGTTGTTAGGTGAATGAATCTGTCAAAATCAGTAGGAGGATTTAGAACACATCGATACAATGACAAATGCTTTAGGTTTGATACGTTCAAATCTGCAAGGATCCAGTGAGGAAAAACATATATATCTTCACCAGCCCGTAAGTAATGTCTAAATAATCGAATATCCAGCTTTTGAGTTCCCCTTGTGATTGCAAAGCGTACCCATTTGTCAAGAGCTTGAGTATCTTCTCGATCCAAAAAGAATGCCACTTTGAACGAGTCTAGCTTGTTGCAAGACAAGAGCTCCAAAACTTTATTCACACGTTGTATATAGCACTGCCTCTCAAATCGAGGAGTCATGGATGCAAAAGTAAATGAACATCACTCTCGAAGTCTCGATTCGAAAATGGCATCACCAATATAGATACATACACACTAAACCCTGAAACTGTACATCTAAATGTATATGTATATTACTGTGCAAAAATGGGTATAGCAATATTATCAGAAATATAGAGAACTTTCAAGACACAACCAATATTTCCATTAAAGACAAGCGTTTGTGTGTTAAGCTATTCAAAGAGAGAGAAGCTTACTGTATATGATTCCCCTGTTCGACATTGATGATCATCCATGGACTTCTCTTGGAGATTGATTCCGAGGTTCTACTAAACTGGATAGTGACCAAAACAAAAACAACAGACGAAATTCAGATCACAGAACAAGAGCATAGAGAGTTAAACAACGGCGTTTAGATTGAGGAAGAAGGAGAAGAGAGGAAAGCTCACCTTTTGTAGATTGCGGCGAAGTGTGTGTGCGCAACGGCGGAGCCAGGATGAAAGTATCACCTGGGCTAATAATAACACCCAGAAATTTTTAGCAAAACCAATATCTAGAGAAATCATTCAAATAGAGGCCAGTTAGAAGAGTTCTTCCACAGGCCAGTTAGCGATTCAAAATCCAAGTTTGTAAAGAATCAAACTTTAAGCACAGAGTTGAGATATTCTGAGAAGAACGAGCAGCCCAGAAAATTGAAGGACCCCGCGGTTTGGATAGAAAGGAACCCCTGATTGGGGAAATTGGGTATAGTGGAGAAGAGGGCTAACGGCGATTGGGTTTGTACGTGTGTAAGGTTCTTTGGGCCTGGGTCGGGTTTTCTTATTGGGCGGGTAAGGCCCAATCTGAGTATCATCGATATATATGCAATGAAGCTAAAGTCTGTCTTGCATAGATGAGAGGAAGCACCACCACCATAGCTCTATACAATGAGCTGCTTCAAGTTTTGTCTACCTCTTCGCTCCACAAGCCTCACATCAAACAGGTTGGTTCTCTTCACTCTCTGTTCTCATCACAATCATATTCAACAACACAAAACACCAACACCCAAGTAGATTCATCTCCTAATTGTTTCAAAGTTATAGCCCAATCTGTCATTTTTAGATGTCCCCAATATTTTGACAAGAGTAAAGTCCAAGACTTTGCCAATGCTTCTCTAAAAGAGCTTCTTTTGGAGATTTCAGGTTTAGTGCCTCAACTGACTCGTAGGCTTAGGCGGGTTTCGGAGCCCAAACCCGAAGATGTGCTTGAATTATTGCTGGGTTTTGAATTGCATTGTGGGAAAGTTGGATTTGATGCTAGAAAGGTTGAGTCTTTGTGGGGAGTTTTCAAGTGGGTTAGTGAGAAAGTTGATGGTTTTAAGCATAAACCTCAGTCATGTGAGGTCATGGCCTCAATGCTTGTCGGAGTAGGATTGCTTAGGGAAGTTGAAGTCTTGCTTTCCACAATGGAAAGTCAAGGAGTTTTGTTGGATAGTGGAGAAATTTACAGTGATTTGATTGAAGGGTATGTTGGTGATGGTGAGTTAGATAGGGCCATTGCGGTGTATGATCGAATTAGGGGGCGTTTAGTGCCATCATTGCAGTGTTGTGGTGTGTTACTTGATCAATTGGTGGGAATGAGGAAGACCCAATTGGCGTTTCGAGTTTGTAGTGATATGGTGGAGATGGGTTTTGATTTGAGAGATGTGAAGAAGGCCACATTTGAGGGTGTCATTAGGCTGCTTTGCAGGGATGGGAAGATTCAGGAGGCAAGAGATTTTGTCAAGGAGGCTATGGCTTTCGAAATCAATCCTAGCAACTTGGTTTTAAATGAAGTTGCTTATGGATATTGTGAGAAGAAGGACTTTGATGATTTGATGAGCTTTTATGCTGAGATAAAGTGTGCCCCAGAAGTTGTGGCTGGGAATAGGGTTATGCATTCTCTTTGTAGCCATTTTGGGACAAGAAAAGCAGAACCATATTTGCAAGAGTTGGAACTTTTAGGCTTCAATCCTGATGAGGTAACCTTTGGGATCATGATTGGATGGAGCTGTCGTGAACAGAAACTAAAAAGTGCTTTTCTTTACCTATCAGAGATGTTGAGAAGACACCTAAACCCCCATGTATGCACCTATAATGCTCTTATCAGTGGGGTCTTTATGGAGGGTATGTGGAAGCATGCTGGGGAAGTTTTTGCTGAGATGGTAGATAGGGGGACTACACCTGAATTGTCGACTTTCAGGTTTCTTTTAGCAGGCTATTGTAAAGCTAGACAATTTGATGAAGCGAAAAGGATAGTTTTTGATATGGCAAGCCATGGACTGATTCAACTCTCTTCAGATGAGGATCCACTAACCAAAGCATTTATGGTTCTGGGTTTCAAGCCATTAGCTGTGACACTGAAGAGAGATAATGATGTGGGATTTGCTAAAACGGAGTTTTATGATAATCTTGGGAATGGACTTTATTTAGATACAGACCTGGATGAGTACGAGAAAAGAATGACTGGGATCCTAGAAGATTGCATGGTACCCGATTATTACTCTCTTATGAAGAAAGAATGCACTTGGGGAAATTTGAAGGGTGCATTGGTTTTGGCAGATGAAATGATCTGGTGGGGTCAAGATTTGTCATTGTCTATGATCTCCGACTTACTGAAAGGGATTTCTGCGTCCCATTTACATACCAAGGAAATCACCAGCATTGCAGATAAAAAGCTTCACTTGGTAAATCAGCTAGACCAAGAAACTCTGAACTTTCTTGCCCAAGTATACAGCAAGAAAGGATTGACATATAATACAAGGATAGTAGTGAATGGAATGATAGAAAGGCATCTGAAAATCAACAACGAGACTTACACTGCTTTAGTAAAAGGTTTTTGTAAGAAAGGAAACTTGAAGGAGCTGAATGTTTGCTGGAATCTTGCTCAAATCGACAGATGGTTACCAAGGCCGGAAGATTGTAAGGCCTTGGATTGAATGTCTTTTCCGTCATAAAATGCTAAGAGAAGCAGTGCAGCTTCTTGAAAGCATTCTGATATCCTTCCCAGACTTAATGTCAGATATGTGTCATATGATCCTAGACAAGCTGTTTGTTACAGGTTACAGGAATTGCAAGCATATTGTTAGAAGAACTTGAACAGTGTGGCAACATCTTGGATCAGATGGCTTATAACAGTCTTGTTAGAGGATTGTGCAAGGAGAAGAATTTTCATGTAGCCTTTACAGTACTGGACAGTATACTGGCTAAAATTAATTAGCCTTTGCTCCATGTTTGGATGTTACTGTGCAATTAATTCCTAGGTTGTGCAAGGCTGATAGATTTGGAAAAGCGGTGCACTTGAAAGAGATTGGTCTAAGAGAGAAATCATCATTTGCACTTTCTCTAGATCATGCATTAATAGAAGGCTGTTGTATTTCAGGGAAAGTTGCAGAAGCAACCACTCTACTACAGAATATGCTGTTAAAGGGGATACATCCTGATGCTGAAATTTATAATTTTCTGGTTCAGGGTCATTGCAAGGTTAATGACTTCAAGAAAGTTTGGGAGTTACTCTGTGTTATGACAAGAAAAAGTTCCAACATTTCACTCTCAACTTACCGCAATATGGTGGGTTTGATGTGTCTGGAAGGTAGGGTTTTTCATGCATGGAACTTGACTGAACTTATGATTGGACAAAATGATCCTCATGAGCTCAGCATCTACAATATTCTGATATTCTATATTTTCCCAACAGGGAATACTTTGCTTGTCAAGAAAGTTGTAGAGCGGTTGCAAGATAAGAAATTGCTACTTGATGAAGTAACTTACAACTTTCTTGTACATGGGTTTTGTCGATGTAAAGATGTGTGGAGTGCCGTGGACCATCTGTACACTATGATCTCTAAGGATTTCAGACCATGCAACCGCAACTTGAGAAAAGTTATAATCGGCCTATGTGATATGGGGGAGATTGAGAAAGCCTCAGAATTGAGTCGACAGATGGAATTGAGAGGCTGGATTCATGATTCAATTATTCAAAATGCAATAGTTGTTCTTTCTCACAGTAGGGTTCAAGAAGCTGAAAATTTTCTGGACAGGATGGTAGAAAAATGTTTAATTCCAGAAAATGTCAACTATGATAATCTAATCAAACTGTTTTGCTCGTATGGAGGACCGGTTAAGGCAGTGAGCCTTCTGGATATAATGCTGAAGAAAGGGAATGTTCCAGATTCTACCAGTTATGATTCCCTCATTAGTTCTTTCTGTGCACTTTATAATCTGGAGCAAGCTATGGATTTTCATGCCGAGATGCTGGATAGAAATCTTAAGCCAAGCATAGGCACTTGGGACATTCTGGTCCATAACCTTTGCCAATATGGAAAAACAGCAGAGGCAGAAAGGCTTTTGAAGTCAATGGTTTGTGCAGGTGAAACAGTGACCAGGAAGATATACTTGTCTGTAATTAATACGTATCGCTCAGAGAACAATCTTGGAAAGGTCTCGGAGCTCATGCAAGCAATGCAGCAGAGTGGTTATGAGCCAGACTTTGAGTCACATTGGTCTCTCATAAGGAATTTAAGACTTTCTAGTGACAAGGACAATGCAAACAGCAGCAAGGGTTTCCTGTCAAAGCTTCTGTCTGCAAGTGGATTTTCTAGGCAAAAGTATTCCAAGGCCAAACAAGAGTAACACGGATTTGTGGTTCAATCATTCTTTTATATGGTCCAACAAACTTCTGTAAAGGGTGTTGATGCCAAAAAGACTGGGCCACCCATCGGGATGCCCAGATGGATCAAATGGTGGAAGGATCTGAGTGTCTTCGGGTAAAGAAAGAGCGAGCATTTTACTGTGTTAATGTTTGGGGTAAAATCTCTTACAAGAACTGGAATCCAGTGGTACATAAACTAATACTCTGCTTGGTTGCATTGTTAAACAACTCGAGGTAATGGTCATGGATCCATATGGAAAGCTCTATTACTGTGGTGGCGCAGGCAGACCAATATTGGATGAAGTTATTATGTGAAGGGGATCAGGGGAACGAGAAAAATTTCCTGCATGGGATAGAGGACGTTGTGGATTTGGAGTTTTGCAGTGGAAACAAAGAGCCAATGTAGTTGTCCGAGAAAGGCTGAAGGAACAACTAAGTTGCCCAGGTGATAATCCTAGTATCCTACAATGGTTCTACTGTTGTACTTGTAGAGCATATGCCTAGATACATAACTACGTATGGGCATGTACCTACGTGCCTATAGGTTATTGTAGCATGTATGTATGTCCTTTGTAGTATGTATGTATCGGATGATATATCTATATATGTTCCAGATACAACATTGGTACATTTTTTTGGTACGTGTTGACTGTTGTACAATAAACTAGCCGTAGCCTGTAATGGTTGTTTCTAGCATATGCAATTTTCAGGTAAGGTGCGCAATCATCTGCATCGATGTGTATGACATACTATGTAATTCAATCAGAGTTTTGGCTTAATTCATTCTAATTTTTCATGGTGACGATGTAACTTATAATTTTTTTTTCCTCCTGTTCTTTTGGTTTTTGCAGTAGCTGTGTTCACGAATTGTATGCAGTATATAAAGAGTTTAAACATTGTAAGCCGTAATTTGAAAGATCTTGCTATTTTTAACTCATAGATATGTGATCATATCTATACGAGCATAGTGCAAGCTGCGAAGGTGGAGTAGAGAGATAATCAATTCTGAATCTGGTTTAGTTTCCAGCATTAGGCATAGCTTTTGCTACAAAAAGGATAACATAAACCCGAAAGGCACACCAACTCTAACAAAATCCACACTGTTATTAACAGAGAACCAACATTCAAGATCCAAGCACCATTTGTCCAACTGCCCCAATTATTTTCCACATTTCACAAGCTCCCTCCAACATGATAAGGTCCCTCTTTTGATCTGCTTCATCAGAGATAAGCATATGTATTTGTTTCCAATTTAGTCGTTTATTCACTATCCCAAATTTGGGTCCTAGAGTTTGGTGGAGTTGGAACTTAGAAGAGGTGGTGATCTCATTATTGGACTAAAAATATATGAACACCAAAGCAAGTACGATTAGGTAGTCTTTTTAACTCTCTGAATCATGTGATAGGTCCTCGCTGGAAGAAACTTTCCTATTTTCTAAGGGTTTTTAACAGTAAGGTCCTGAATCATGATGCAAAAGCAGGCTTTGTGGGTTTTTTAAGTCAATGAAGCTATTACAACACCCTATTGGTTCATTAAGACAATGCATGTATAAATACCACTAGGACTATGCTCTTCCATGCACAGCTCAAACGTTCAAAAACACAGAAAATACAAGAGTGTGTTTAAAAACCAACTCCAGAGAGAAAATGAAGGGAGCAGCAGCTATGGAGATTGGTGAGTCCAAAATCGGTTCAGCCCCAAGAAGCGGGGTGAACAGAGGCGCAGCGATACTCGACTTCATTCTAAGGATAATAGCGTTTCTTGGTACCTTAGTGAGTGCTATAGCTATGGGAACAACCAGGGAAAGACTTCCATTCTTCACACAGTTCCTTCAGTTCAGGGCTGAGTATGACGATCTTCCAACATTTACGTATGTCTTACCAACCTTGGAGTTTGAATTATGCTTTTCATATTGATATGTTTGGTTAACATTGCTTAACTCTGCTTCTTATGATGACAGGTTCTTTGTGGTTGCCAATTCCATCGTATGTGTCTATCTGATGTTTTCCCTAGCTCTTTCCATCTTTCACATCCTAAGAAGCCATGCAAAGAACAGTAGAATTATCTTGATCTTCTTCGACACGGTAATCATAAATATGATCTTGTGTAGTTCAATCGATATAACTTGATCCGGATTCATCATATATGTGTGAAACAAATTTGGGAAGACAGTTCATGCCATATTACTCTTAAAATGCATCTCACTCTACCCAATTTTGGACAAATATATTAAAGTTACAAACGAAAGATGAAACATTTTTCAAGGTGTCCTAACTGCTTATCAAGCTGCCCTATTGTATTTTAGCATACAACTTTGATATCATACTTTAAAACATTCTAGCTTTCTACTTTCAGCATCGATTATTATTCTTCTTAGATACCAAAAACAGCAAGAACTGTGCCTTGCTCTTAAAGTTATCTAACCGAAATGGATTTGAACATACCGTTATGCAGGGAATGCTGGCTCTTCTGACATCAGGTGCCTCGGCCGCCACAGCTATTGTGTACTTAGCACACAAGGGGAATGCCAAAGCCAACTGGTTCGCAATCTGTCAACAATTCAATTCCTTCTGCGAACGAATCTCTGGCTCTTTGATTGGATCTTTCGTGGCAATTGTTATTTTCATTCTCTTGATCTTGATGTCAGCTGCAGCCCTTTCTCGGCGTTGAGTGTATGCACACATGTGTGCGTACCAATGTGCTCAGTTTGTCAATGAGTGTGTATTTCCAAGTGACAGTTTGAATGACTGTGACTCGTGTGCCATTTAAAATGTTTGTTTCTCAATTTCATATGAAATGTTTAATGTAATCCGATTTTTCTCCTTGATCAATTATTGTATCTCAATCTGATTCTCAACTTGAGTTCATTCTGGTGAAATGCAAACACAGTAGATGTTATTAGTGCGCGTTTATATGCTTCATGATACTGAACTCAATGATTGTACATTGTACAACAACTTATAGGGAGAAAAGTCTACAATTACACTGCTATATACGTTGAAATTCTCTAATAATTTTCGATGTACAACACTCAGAAGACTCATAGTTATGAGATTAAAGAATAGACACCAATCTGAGACTTAACATCATCTGTTTAACTTAGATTTGGAATCCAACAAAAAATGCTTGAGAGCATGACCATCTGCTTCAACCATGCTAAAGCCAGCCTCTTTCTTGACCCCACTGTCGTCCATTAGCTTTCTCACCTCCTCAGCCCCATGCCACTCACCTCGTGAAGCATATATATTTGATAGTAGTACAAAATCTCCACTTTCATCTCCTCTTATTTCAAGTAGCCGCTCGTTTGCACGCCTGCCCAACTCAACATTTCCATGAACCTTACAAGCCCCAAGAAGAGTCCTCCAAACAATGGCATTGGGTTGCATCTCCATGTTTTCAATGCAGTCAAATGCTTCATCGAGTAGCCCTGCACGCCCTAAGAGATCCACCATACACCCATAATGTTTTATGTTTGGCTCAATTTTGTACTTATTCCCCATGAGACTAAAATATCCACGCCCATCTTCAACCTTCCCAGCATGACTGCAAGCTACCAAGACTCCGACAAATGTGATCCCATCAGGCCTGACTTTCAACCTCCGCATCTCTTCAAACAGATTGACTGACTCTTCAGCATGGCCATGGAATGCCAACCCTCCGATCACTGAATTCCATGAAGACACATCCTTCTCCCTCATTCCCCAAAACACTTCAAGTGCCCTTTCAATGCTGCCACACTTGGAATACATATCTATAAGTGCATTTCCATGTATGATGCTTATCTCTCCCGAACCCATCTCTAGCAGAGAAGAATGTAGTCTTTTCCCAATTTCTAACTCTCCAACATCTGCGCAAGCAGACAACAAACTCAACATTGTCACTTCATCAGGCTTCTCTCCCAAACTTGTCATCTCCTCAAACATCTGCAATGCCTGCTCAACACACCCACAGCGCACATACCCCGCGATCATTGCATTCCAAGTCACCACATCTCTTCTTGGAACCTCATCAAACAAATTCCTCGCACTCTCCATCTCCCCTTGCTTCGTGTACCCAGTAATCATCACATTCCAGGAAACCAAATCCTTAACAGGCATTTCATCAAAAAGCCGCCTCGCGGCATCCAGCTTCCCTCTTCTAGCATATCCCGCTGTCAATGCCGACCACGCCACAACATCCCTCCTAGCCGAGCCATCAAAAAGCGCGGTCGCAACCCTCAAATCCCCGCATTTAGCATGAAAATCAATAAGGGTATTCCTCACAGAGGCATTTGACTCAAACCCAAACCTCACAACCTTGCCATGAATCCCCATTCCCATTCTAACCCAACAAAGCTTATTGCAGGCCTTGATAACAAATGGGAAAGTGAAATCATCGGGCCTTGAACCCCGTTTCTCCATCCGGGTATATAACACCACCGCATTGAGTGGTCTCAAGCTCTGAGCTGAGCCTCTGATCATAGTGTTCCACATGAACGTGTTTGGTTCAGTAATTTGATCAAACACCTTGTGGGCATAACCAATGGTGCCTGAAATCAACATTGCGCTTGCGAAAATGAGTTCTCCGAGAGCGGAAGGGTTTGAATTGAAGCCATGGATGACCATGGAAGCATGGACTTGCTTGAGAGCTTTCAGGTTGGTGCATTTTTGAAAAAGGGTTGACCGTTGTTGACGATTGGCGCTCCTGTCGTTTGGTCTCTTTCTGATCATAACAGGTTGTCTCTTTCACTCCACTTGGACTATTTGTACATAACTACACAATACATTGGGCTTTAGCCCAAGTTTTCTTTTGTTTTAGGCACCATGTTTGTGGAGAAATTGAAATTATCGTCACAAAATTATGACTCTTCTAACGGAACAACATTTACTTTACAATTGTATCATCAATGCGTCACAATAGAGAAAGAGATTTTGGAAACGATAGTGTGGTTGGAAAAAACTCAATGACTTGGATCAAGCTGCTTATAGGTGTTATTACTTAACGAAACATAAACGTGTACGTTGTATCACAGTGATGAAATATATGTAATCTATTGTGATTATGACAATAAGTTGTATTATACATCAAATGTGTTAATGTTATGACTTATGAGGTTCTTATATTAAAGCTTCAAACAAACTGAATGAGATTAAGAAGGAATTGGAGACCAAAAGAATGGGAAAGAGAAAGAATGAGAGATGAGAATGAGTCATTAATATTGCATGTTTACTTGTTGAATGAATAATGAGGAATCAAAATATAAATGAATTTGATTACGAAATTACCCTTCTAATACAAATGTATATGGTTTTTGTAGTTGGTAGTTTTGTGTTTTTATGAAATTATGAGGTCAATTTTAGAAAGGGTTGATTCAACCATGAATGATATCTAATACACAATTCCTTGTTTTAATTGTGAGACCCACATATTCTGATTCCCTTTAATGCTAGTAAACACATTTTTAGAGAAGAATGGAAATGACTCCCCGTTATTTCATTTCTTTGTTTTTTTGTTAGTAAAAGCACCCTCAGCGAGAGTTGGGTTCTAGATCCCAAACCGAAAGTTGCTGGGCAACAATTAAGGATAACTCAATTGAATTTCTGTTGCTTGGACGGACGGCTCAAACTACAAACTTTGTTGGACGCATGCAAACCTTAGATTTCAATTCAGAAGAGGAATCACAATTTAGAGGAAGTCATCGTGCAACACGCGTGCTGAACAGTAGAGAGTAACAAAATCTCAAACGTATCAATACTTAACCTCTGCAGTCACGAATACGGGACGGAACCGTATTGGATACGTATGAAACAGCCCGGGTAGACTCACCCCCGGGTAGACTCACGAGAACTCTCCTATTAACAATTATAAACTGATCCCGATCCCTCCATCTTCTACCTCTCGACCAGTCTCTCACCACCATACAATTAAGACTTATAAAATACTTCTGTATATTAAATCCACAATACTCTAGCTACCAAGTCTCACATCACGTCAATATACCTCACTTATTTCGAGCATTTCTTAACCTGCTGTACGTAATATGCACTTTGTTCTTAAGAAATCAAACTGATGTAGTTGCAGATCAATGATTCAATGCAATATTTATATATATATATAGTAGTAAGCAGTACAACTACCCACATCAGAAAAAAATTTCAACACCATGCCCACTATTATCTAACATGACAATCTGTCAAACAGTCTTAATCTTTTGGATTCTCAATAAGAAAAATAGGAATTGCTAGAACCCATGGCTGTCATTAAATCAAGATCCAGTGCTGCCTTGAAACCCAGATCCTATCGTATCAACCATATAACAACTTCTATGTCATTAAAATAAACAAATTTTGAGAATCAAATACATATACTGGTCATATATGATCAGTTCATTTTAAAAGTATATAACTCAAACTCTTAGACTAAGTTAGGTCATCGTATCTCACAAAATAAAAAGATTGTATTTAATTAGTTAAATAGAAGTCACACACGACGAGTCACTTGGATATACTTGTATATGTTATACTTCAAATTATACCTCTCTAAATCCATATGTTCCCAATATATCAATCATATTAGGCGATATTAGCTCATCAGAGACAGACAATAACATCTGTATGTTTATAATAAATGCCACAGTAATTTTCTTCCTCTGAAAATAAGTTGGTATGGTTTCTTCTCCTAGTTCTACCTACTTCTGCCATTATATTCGTCCATGATAAAAGTTCATCAAGCTACGTCCTTAATGGAAGTGACAAATGAAAAGATAAACAACAAAATCAAAGATGCATTATGTGGTGTGGGTTTTGTTCGCGTTTTTATTTTCATGGTTCTTATGTGCTAATCAGTTTGTTAATCGACTCGGAAGATATTATTTTCTTTTTAATCTTTCCTTTTGATCCGCACCACTCAAAAGAAACTTTAGAATTTCATATGCCAACTTTGTTTCCAGTTTTGATTAACCAGAGCAAAAGCATTCTATGGACTTTCCCCGATTTGTTAGTGTATTGTTTGAACTTGGTCTCTAATTGAACAGATATTTTGAAACCATGTTCCCAGAACGCTTCCAACAGTGAATAGTTTATCTCAAATCGTCTGAATTTAAGTACAACAGCAGAGCTTAAGCATTGCTACAGCTACCTAATATTGGACCGACTTTCTAATCAAGATAAGATTAGTCATGAATCATGATCAACAACTAATTAATCTAAAGGATGTAACATTGAATCTCATTATATATTATATACTTGCTTGGTACTTTTGATCTCATACGACCCAATGTTTCGAGTTTGAAATATTCTAGCTCAACCTCTAATATAAAAACCGGTACCACACTTTTGATTGCTCAAATTAAACATATTCATTTCATGTCACAATAGTCAAATACATTAACTCTGACTTCCATTTTTTCTTTGGATAGTAACAGTAACTACATAAATGAATCAATTTTGACTTGCTTTCTCAAGATCATATCAAACAATTTCAAGTTGATGATTTGCCATTTTCTATAGTATAGCCATGAATGGTACTAATGTATTGTTGCACTATTACCACATCTTATCATCACTCGTAAGCTATATACTTGTAGTACGTATAGCTACGCGAGAGGCCATTAAAAAAAAAGTCTCGTTCGCGTGTATACTGCTATAATTAAATTTACGTACGAGACTTGGTAAGTACTTAAAACAAGTAATATCACACGAAACATAACATTATATTATATTTAATATACATTTTAATAATACCGCGTAATGCATATTCGTACGGAAACCTTTTCTTATACAAAATCATTTACCCATATAATTGTCAATTAAGAAACAAACAACTTGATGAACATAAGCCTATAGTATATAGGCTTAGGCTTGTGGGTAGCCTAGCTACTCTCTAATTTTCTTGTTCTACTAATTAATCTAATGAAAAAGTATCAAATCAAAAATTCATTTTTGTCAAAATTTTGTGCGAGCCCTATTCCTCCAAGTGTGTTGTCTCAAACGTGGTCTATTGTCGGAACACAAGAAGCAAAACCCAAGCTGCCAACTCAGCCCTTGATTTCGCGGTCAACGTAAATTTTAAACTAAGTTCGGCACAAAGCTTGTCCTCTCAGCCAATCAGAACTCGCCACCGTGATTTCCCCGTCGGCAATGGCGGCACTGGCCATTCCCTTTTCTCGGACTCCACCGGAGGATAATGTTATTATATTAAGGAATTGACCGCATCAGCAAATAGGAGCCGTTGGATCATGAAGAGGTTGCCAAGATGGCTGGAAACCCTAAAAATGGATTAAGTTTGCAGAAGCACGCATGCAACTGCATTATTCTAATATTTCCTGAAAAGGAAAGGGTTAGATATTATCGACCTTGATTAACAAATAAAGAGGTTAATCATAAACAAAGCGAAATTCTTACTGATTTATTTTGTTTAAGACGGTTTTACATGGTCGAAAAAACTTGAAATTCACATATAGTAAAATCTGTTGCATAGTTCTAATATGAGAAACATAAATTGATACTGTGGCATATATAGTCCATCAAGTCAGATAAGAAAAAAAAAACATATTATAACTTTATAAATTAATCTCTTCTCTTGTAGGTTTATCATTATTTCCAACTTAAAAATAATACAAACCTTGGCCTTTAACCTAACGAACAAAAGAAATTAATAAGTATGTTAAATGGCCGGGTGACTTGTTGGTGAGCCGTGGTTTGGTTAGTTAAGGTGTTTAACTAACAAATTTAAAATCACGGGTTCAAACCTCATAGACATATGTAAGGTGTGTGAGTTATTAATAAAACGTTTTTTTATTTAAAAAAAAATGTTAAATGGGTGATTTGCATATATATTAATTAGTATGGCAATCAAACTTTTGCTAGGGAAAAAAAAGGCATCCCTAGCTAGCTCGTGGATCATTACTAGTAATGTATGCGTATAGGTTTCTAATCTCTCTTTTTCTTAGAATGTAGGTACTCTATGCATTAATTTAGCTGAATTTAGAGTACATTCTCACCATTTAAACCAACAAGTACTACCACAATATGAAACAAATGTCACACATCTTGTGTGGGCAATAGAGGTATTGCAATTTCCTATAAGTGTGGCAAATGAGGGTATTAGTGAAGAATGAAAAAAAATTGCCACATATATGAGATTCTATGGGATTGCAACACCCTTATTACCCACATAAGATGTGTGGCCTTTGCTCCATATTGTGGTAGTGAAGATAGCTCTAAGTTATGAATTGTAGCACGTATGTTGAATGGGAGATATAGTTATAACTACGTGCCCACATCCCACAAAGCAAGAGTACGTACACACTAAATGCATAGACAAAATTGACAAGGACTAAATGCATTATCTAATACCTTGGGGCACACTAATGCATTATTAGTAGTAATGTAGCTCTTCACTCTCTAATGCTTGTTATATATTTGCCAATGAATTAGTTTTGTTCTAGTTCAACTCAATAATAATTTGCATGACCTTAGCTAGGATTTGTATCACTACCAATGATAAAACGAGGAAATATTCCTACTCATTGGTGAGAACGCGTATATACATGAAACCCCATTCATGTTCAATAGGTGAACCCATGCTCATTAAGTAATACTAATCATGAACTACAGTTACACGTACGTTAGGCGGGGTCATTAGGGTCCATTTTCTTAAATAGAATTAATCGCTTTAGGACCAATCGATCACTCGTGTTGTAGGCAAAAGCTAAATCTTCGATGGGTGCCAATGAGGGAAAAAAAATCACAATTACTAAAACTAGCTTGGAAAGTTCAGCGGGAGATTTTGATGCATCACTGACTTATCCAAAACGACTACGCTGAATGCATGTATATATAGAACTTTGGTGTGCTGCTATTGCGTTTTGGTTCGCATGAGCTAACCATAGCTACGAGTCTGTTTGGCTAATTCCAGTTGCTGCGCAGCAAAGCTAGTTGTTCATGAATCACACATGTATTTAGACCATGATCGACTACCGGAAACAAAACCCGAAAGAGTGTAATACTTTGGGACACATGCATCATCACCCTGTAGTTGTGATGATGATCTATACCTGTAAGATGTATATATTACCAGAAGGGAGAAAGAGCTAGGTTCACACCTCGCATGCATATGAAGAAGAAGTAGTGAACAGAAAGACAATGTCGTCACACATAGCATGGTCTGGTTTGTCAACTAGTCTAACAAACCAATCGGTCCTTCGCATAATAATAAGATGGAAGCTAAAGCCTTTTCTTTTCTTTGAAATGGAAGTTGCTACGATTTGTGTTAGAAATGATATATGAAAGTATGATACAGCTAACAGCTAATCTATTAGGTGGACGACGTGTTGGGACTGAGGGCGTTTGGGTCAGTTCAACGAGTATAAAAGAAGCTCGATCTATCTTTTGGTTGATGTTAAACTGGGTCATTTCCTACTATTTCTAATGTGCCTATATAAGTGAGAATCAAAACCATAATTTTTTTGTTTGAAATAATCAAACCATAATATTTGCAATTGAACGCATGTCTATAAAACTTATTTTTTTAATTAGAAATAAAAGTGTTTTTTACTTATAATTTCTGCTATATTATTTATAGCTAATATTGTCATTGTTTTGTATCATTTGGTCTAATGAGATATATGTCATATTCATAAGTAATTAAGAGGTCGTGAGTAGTATATACTAGATCGCTCTTGTAATTTTTAGTTCTTAATCTAAAAGAAAAACACATGTCGCCTTCACGTTCATACAAAATGTTACGAGCTAATGTCTGTATTCTAACCTGCAGACACATACCACCATTATAAATATTTAGATTGTGTTCATGAGATTTTATAGATATGTAAGCTAGGTAAATTAAGCTGCCTTGACTAGGTTGAGGTCATGATGCCAATACTTGGGCCTGTACGTCCAACCTTATTAACTTTTACCGCTATATTTCTAGTACGATTAGTCATTTATTTGGCGTGTTTGCATGCAAAGATATTGATATTCGATACGGTACTTTACCTCGTTTTTTATTTAAAGTTTCAAACTCATTAGTCACGATTTAATGTAACACGTAATAAAGAAACGCTAGTAAATTAGCAACCATTTCTAAAATTCTAGATCATCAAAATTCTTCATTTAGTAACCGATTCTTTACATTTCGACGGAGAAATTCCGGTTTTCTCAACAAAAGTAACTAGTTTTTCTAATGACCCAGATAGCAAAATCTCTCTTTACATATGCATGAAAATAGTTAACATTATACTAACTAATCTGGATTAGAGAAAGAGTTTCTTTTTTCCTTTGCTTAATCTGTTCTTAATCTGGATTCAGAAAGAAGAGTTCATAAATTTCACATTTACAGTTGCAGGTCACACGTGTCAATTGCTAGCTCATCCTGGTCAATAAAAATGTAATTTATTACAATAAAAGTTAAAAAGGGAGAGCTGGAAGTTTGAAACTATCCACCAAGTTGCCTTACACCCCACGCTTCTTTTTTCTCACAAAACCACTATATCTTATGTTCTCTACCTCTCCACCCAATTTTTTTTTTCTTCAACAAAACCCCTCTTAATATCTCAGTTCATAGTTTTTTCTTCTCTCATGTTTTTATAATAGCATAGCTCTATATATAGCTAGCTTACCTTATCTGACAAATTCCCAGAGCTTGTAGCCTTGTATCGTTTGCTAGGTCTCTTTGCATATATTAGTACTCTTCGGTAGAATCAAAACCCTTTGCAGTTTCTCCGTAGTTTCTTCTTGGTTTTCTGTGTTGATTTCGGAGTTTAGAGATTTCAGATTAGGCAAAATTTTCTTAGGATAACAGTTTTTTTGAGTGTCAAGCAGAAGAAATGGAAAACGTTTCTGCGTTTATCAACGAAGATGAGCAGATGGAGTTGCCTCCTGGATTCCGATTTCACCCGACGGATGAAGAACTCATAAGCCACTACCTCTCCCCGAAGGTGCTTGACAGTGCCTTCACCGCTAGAGCTATTGGGGAGGTGGATTTGAACAAGTGTGAGCCTTGGGATTTGCCTTGTAAGTCTTTGAAAACCAAAACTACTTGCCTCTGTATTCCTCTGTTTTCAATTTTGTTTTATTGTGATGTTTTCTCTGATTTTGTGTTCTGTGATTGTTCTATGAAGGGAGGGCTAAAATGGGTGAAAAGGAATGGTACTTTTTCTGTGTGAGGGACAGAAAATACCCAACTGGTTTAAGAACTAACCGGGCGACTGAAGCTGGGTACTGGAAAGCCACAGGCAAAGACAAGGAGATTTACAAGGCCAAAGCCCTTGTTGGAATGAAGAAGACTCTGGTTTTCTACAAAGGAAGGGCTCCCAAGGGTGAAAAGACCAACTGGGTCATGCATGAGTACAGATTGGAAGGCAAATACTCAGCCTATAATCTCCCGAAAACAGCCAAGGTATGAAATTTCATCTTGGTTTTTGTTTATCTTTGCTTCCCCTGTTTTCCTCTGTTTCTACAATTTTCTGATTTCTGCTGGTTGTTTTGGTTTGCAGAATGAGTGGGTGATTTGCAGGATTTTCCAAAAGTGCAGCGGTGGGAAGAAAACTCATATTTCGGGGTTGGTGAGGGAGAGCCCTTACGGAAATGATCAATTCCGCCCTTCTTTACTGCCACCATTAATGGATTCACCACCCCACAACAACAGTGACACAAGAACCACCACCGTGGGCGGCGAAACGTCGCATGTGTCCTGCTTCTCCGATCCAATGGAGGATCAGAAAACCCAGGATGACATTATCGACAGCTTCAACAACAACATGAGCAGCAGCAGCAACAGTCATCTGTTAGCTTTTTCATCTTCATTTCCGTTCAAGTCCTCGGTTCAGAACTCTTACTTCTCCAACCAAATCCCACCGAACACCGGAAATATGCAGTACCCGGATTCTGGTTTTATCCAGGATCAGTCTATTATGAGGTTGCTGACTGAGCCTCAAGCTCCAAGCTTAAAGCGCAATTCATCAAATTATATGGGGGGTCAAGATGTTCTGTCATACTCAGCTGCTCCTATGGACTTCGATTCCATCTGGAATTACTGAACTCAAAGATGTGAAGGCCGAAGATTTTCTGGGAAAATCTAAGATCATTTACAGTAACTAAATTATTGTGTTCTTTGTATAGATTAGATCCTCGTCATTGAAGCACCAAGAAAGTCAGTCATGTATGTGAAGGCAAAAACAAGTTGTTTTACTTGAACAAATGTTAATCGAATGTAGTCTTGAGTGTTGATAACTTGATATAGTGTAAACTCAATTCGTTATTGGTTTGATAATTCTTGTGATTTGGTAGATTAGTTATACAGTAGCAAAGGTGACATATATGATTTGTGTTCTTTCTCTTCAAGTTCAGTCGTTAGGTCACCAACCGAGAGTTCCTGTCAATAATTAGTGGCAAACCACATGACGTCCATGCCATAGAAAGCCATAATTCATCGGCCAAAAGAAGAAAGAATGAAAAATGTGATCTTTAAACAAAGCAAATATGCTGATCGATAAGCATATTTCCCCTCATTTTCACTTTGGATACACTAATCCAATACTGGCTCATTTACTTCTCAACATTTAATTAAAAATCAAAGAGCATTTATACGAGTTTTGAGTTCCATACATTACAATTGGAAAGCAAAAATTGATACCAATGGATTTAAACAATAATTGAAACGTGTATCTATTACACTACTTTCTTTAAATGTCCTCGTGTACTAAGTTAAACGATAAATTTGGTTTCTAAGAGCATGTCCACCGGTGAGCAAAAAATCCAACCCAGGTTGGATCCACATGGGCAAAGCAACACAGCCCAACAAATTTTGCTTCCACCCATAAAATGAGATAACTCATTTTCTAGCCCGGGTGAGTTTGCTGGGGAGATATCCAACCCAGTGAGAGGAGAAGACTGACCCAGGCGAGATTGATCCACGTCAGCCCAGCGACGCGCCTGGAAGCTGCGTTTCGCGCACGGACGAACTGCAGCGAAGGAAGACGCGCGTGTGATGACGACAAGGAGACTGTGACGACGATGTGCGGAGCGGCAGCGTGCGGAGGAGGCTGGAGTTGCGCTGCTTGCTGCTGTGCGGAGCGGTAGCGTGCGAAGGTGGGTGGGTGGTCGCCGTCTTCTCCCTCTGTGGGTGCCCAGAGAAGAAATACGGCAGCCCAGAGAAGAAGAAAGTTTCAGGTGCACTCGCTGCCGGGATGGGTGCTCGCCGCCGGCCTGGTGCACTCGCTGCCGGGTGGGTGCCCAAAGAAAAAATACAGCAACCCAGAGAAAAAAGAGAAGAAAGAACAGAGAAAAAAGAGAAGAAAGAAAGAACAGAAAGAAAGAGAAGAAAGAGCAGAGAAGAAAGAGAAGAAAGAAAGAAAGAAAAAAGAGAAAAAAGAGAAGAAAGAGAACTACGGCGGCCATTTTTCTCTTTAGGGTTTTTTTTTCTTTTTTTGATTTATAAATTTATAACAAAAATATGTAAAAATAAATAAATTTATACTGTGTGAATTTTCATCTCTTTTGCATTTCTAAAAAAAATATTAACTGGATTGATAGCTAATTTTATATATGCTTAGTTAACTTAGATTGTGTTTTTCATTAGACAATATCAAATAAAAGTGTTTTTTAAGCTTGACTTGTTACTTAAATGTCATAAAATAAAAACATTAATTTTAATATGTCATATAATATATAAAAATTACTATTTATTTATACATAAAACGATTATTCACACTTAAAAACATTTTTTTAAATTTAATAAACAGTTACTGCCACGTGGCAGCAATCTCACATTTCATACGGGTGGAAACTGCTGCCCAGTCACAGTAACCCAGAGTGACCCAGGTCACTTAAGTGACCCAGGTCACTATATTCATTCTAACCCAACGGGTGGACTTGCTCTAATGGATCGGAGCGGATTCCATGCACCTTGGTTCAAGTGAACCACGTGTGTGCAAGTCACGTGCTTTGACGGATTTAATACCAACGTTAGTCGATCGTTGAACACACAAAAAAAAATGGAAATACAGTAAAAGCCAGACTTACCACGAGCAGTTTCTCTCTCGCCTCCTACCCACTGTTTCAATCCCGCCATTGCCCCCAATATAAAAGTTCATCGTCGACCCAGTACTTCTTCTCCATCGCCTGCCTACGCGGTGGGAGGTGGATGGCCGCCCCGATTAAGGATTTGTCGCTGAAAAATTTGATTCAAAATTTGGCGGCTGAGCAGGTCGGCGCCCATCTCTATTACCTCGACTCTCGCCGTGTCACTCTCTTTTAGAGGAGGAGAGCACCACCGTATCTGACTGTGTGTTGCACTGTTGCCCAGCCTGGGTTTGTTCCAAATTTCGAATGGTAGGGAAGAATGAGATACTGTGAGTCTGGGAGAGATGATTGATGCTGGTGCCACACGTGGACAATAAATACTTGATTAATCGGTAATTATAGAGCCACGTATTGCCCCTTTTCCACTTTTTTGATTAATTATGCTCCATTTTTTTTTTCGACAAGAATTATGCTCCATTATACCTTGTCTCAACTTTTCTTTCTTTTTCATCATCAAAAACCTTTTTTTATTTATCAAAATGTTTCATTCTTTTTTATCGTTCGGGCCTCATATGTGATGAGATGAAATCAACCTACTAGTACTTTTTTTTTTTTTGAAAACCATATTTTGTTTTTTAGTGTTCATGGATTTAGTAGAATTTAAATTTTTGCAAAACAAGGATATGATCTATATCAAATTGCTTGATCTCGTTCAGTCGGATCATATACGATGCATATATGATCAATTTTGTTTACGTGCATATTAATTTATCTCAACAATATAAATATTCTAAAATATTGATTTCTTTGATCGATGTCAAATGATGTCGTGTAAGATCGTGTCTATAACTAAGCATCATGTTCTGAAAAACGCTAGGCGTTAGTCTGGCAGACAGCCGGCGTCTAGCGTCCAGAAGATTAATCAGACGCCTAGGCGACACCTAGACAGTTTTGTATATTCCATATTTTTTATTTTTTAATAGTAAATACAATATAAAAATAAATTTATAATATGCATTATAATGTTCCAAAATAGCAAATATACTTCAAAAATAAATAAAATGGTCAATTAGTATGTTCTTAGAAATAAATAAATAAACAATTTGAAATAAACAAATTAGATTCTTACGACATTCTTTGTAGGTATTTCTCCTTTTAGAAGATTGTTGTCGATGTCATCTTTGTGTTTTTAGTTTAGGTAGGTTTTGATGTGTTTTGATTTTTATTTTTTTTAAAAGACTAATCGACCGCCCAGTTGCACCGCCTAGGCGGCCGTTTTTCGCCCTGGCGCCCAGGTTGAACGATTAGTGAGAAATCGAAACGGTGAGCTCACGCCTAGTGTCTAGGTATCACCTAGGCGTGGACGGCGTTCTTAGAAATAAATAAATAAACAATTTGAAATAAACAAATTAGATTCTTACGACATTCTTTGTAGGTATTTCTCCTTTTAGAAGATTGTTGTCGATGTCATCTTTGTGTTTTTAGTTTAGGTAGGTTTTGATGTGTTTTTATTTTTATTTTTTTTAAAAGACTAATCGACCGCCCAGCTGCACCGCCTAGGCGGCCGTTTTTCGCCCTGGCGCCCAGGTTGAACGATTAGTGAGAAATCGAAACGGTGAGCTGACGCCTAGTGTCTAGGTATCACCTAGGCGTGGACGGCGTTTTTTAGAACATTGACTAAGCACATTTCAATCAGTATTGAAAAAGTTTTTTTTTTTTTTTTTTTATCAAAATGTTGAAAAAGAAGTTGGGATCGAATAAATTTTGTGTGGGCTTAATAATATGGTCTAGCTAACTTGTTTATACGGATAGATAATTATATCGATCCACATCGTTTGTCATATCAAAACGCTCTTACCTATCTTGTTATGGTTCGGTCAACTCTTTTGTACAAACACTCCCACGTAAATGAGACGTAGCAGCCCATGTAAAATTTAGGGAAGTTTACCTCCTGAAGATATCCCTCCATAAGAGAGAATAAGTGTAAATATGGTTGACCGCATTGATCGGGGTCCAAACGTTAACAAAAATATGTGATTTTTCTACAATAGTCGTATTCCACTATACCTATCACATCTTACGGCCGATTTTTCAAAATTTTATTTGCAATATATAGTTTTTCATAAATATGAACTTTTACACAAAACTTACTAAACAAATTATACCCCATTAGTAGACACGTTGGGGTTCCAATAACTAAATTTCACCAAATTAAATTTCTACCGTCTGATGTGATCAGTATAGTTAAATACGGTTATGCAACAAAATTCACTTATTTTCAACAAAGTTTAGGTCTCGATCCACACAGTCAACCTTAAATAATCAACGTCCCTTATTACACGAAAAACGTGCTCACCTACCTTCTTGTGATTTTTTTTGGTCGATTTTTTCATGCACACACTCACGTATATGAAATATAACAACCCATATAAAAATTTGGGGAAGTTTACCTCCCAACGATAGGGCCCCCATACGAGAGAATACGAGTAAATATGGTTGACTGTCTTGACCGGGGCCTAAACGTTATTGAAAATATGTGATTTTTCTACCGTAGCCGTATTTCCCTATACATATGACATCTTACGGCCGATTTTTCTAAATTCTATTTGCAAGATATAGTTGCTTCATAAATATGTACATTTACATAATACCTACTAAACAAGTTACACCACATTAGTAGGCACGTTGGGATCCTAATAATTAAATTTTATAAAATCAAAGTATGACCGTTTGATGTAATCAGTGTAGTTAGATATGGCTATGAAAAAAAATTCACCTATTTTTTATAACATATGTGTCTCGATCCACACGGTCAACCCTAAATCGACGTCTCATATCACACGAAAACATTCTCACCCAACCCATTATTACGTACTTATTCTGGTCAATTCATCTACACACACACTCTCATGCAAAAGAGATGTAACAGCCTATGTAAACATTTGATAAAGTTTACCTCATGATGATAGGACTCTCCATAAAAAAGAATAAGTGTAAATAGAGTTGACCGCCTTATCGAGACTAAAATGTTATCGAAAATATTTAATTTTTCTACCATGACCGTATTTCACTATAACTATCACATCATACGGCTGATTTTTTAAAATTTTAAATGTGGTCTAATTTTCTTAAGCAATTATTTTATGAGTAAGAATTTCTTCCGTTTTATCGATTTTGTCCATATCCTTTATTTATTCCGAGAAAAGAGCAAAGCGTTTACAAAATTCATTTGCTATGCGGTAAATGTTCAATTCTTTATCAAATTCATCAATTTTTAGTTTCAGTATTATTAATTTTGCAGATAATCTTTATATACATTTGAATTAAAATGCTATATGCTATATATATCACTTTTAATTTATCAAATATATATATATTTCTTTTTTTGAATAATTTTTTAAGTAATCTCTATTATATTTAATTATGAAAAATCTAGAAGAACCGGAGGCCATAAGGTTCAGGCCCAAGACACCTCATCATTCCCAGTTTCCCACACGTCCACCCGCACCATTCCTATCTCCCAGATCGAACCCCTATCTCACCCACCTGCACTACTACGTCCGTCGCCGCCCATCCCGACACCAACCAGTGGGATCCGCTCGGCTCCGGCTGCGTGACGTTGTCGATGACCTTGTCTGACCCTCAAAATTACTGTGGGGGAGCCGTGCTATCGTGCGCCGGAGGAGCCGTACTACGGCCGCCTTATTGGTCGCACCCGCAGGCTCATCATGCTCCACCGCCACCGGGTCGCCGCTGATGAGAGAGAGAGAGGATACTCAACAGACTTATAAATTCTACAAAGAGACAATTTTTGAATGGAAAATTATCTTGGTTTAATTTGATTAGCTAAATATTTAACTGTTTTGTGCTTTTATCACGTTTTTACCACGTTTGACTCTTTTTTTTTAACAGTGTTAGCATCGTTGTTAGTGTCATTTAACAGTGTTAATATCAAAGTTAGTGAATTTATAAAACCAGATCAAATCAACGGTGCAAATTAAATTATAACTATTGGTTCACTTGTGCAAGAACTTTCGCTAATGGATTTCGTCAATTATTATTTGAAAACATGTTTACGTTTATCTAATACCTATTTTACTCAAGATTATTCTCGTGTGTATTGAGCGAAACGTGGCGATGAAGATTTGTCTTGCACGTTAAGATAAATAAAAGCATCATTAAACGTGGCATCAAAAATTTATCATTTATGTTTAGAAAAACATAAAACATCTCGTTAAAGATTATCCTTGTGTATTGAGCCAAACGTGACGATGAAGATTTGTCTTGCACGTTAAGATAAATAAAAGCATCATTAAACGTGGCAACAAAAATTTGTCATTTATGTTTAGAAAAACATAAAACATCTCGCTAAAGAAAAAGAAACAATGTATCACATTAAAAGTGTCTTGAATTAGATCCACACATTAAAAATCTCATCAAGATTTTGAAATATTAATGTTTACTGATAATATAAGCTGGTGACAGAGGTTTCACAGATACGAGATTAAGTGTATAAAACCTATCTACATAAGAGTCTTCAGTACATCTTTAAGAGAGACAACTGATAAACCCCAATTGGATCATATTCGTGAAGCTTAAATAAGTTGTGGTTCTTAACCATTAATTTGTAGGGATGTTTAAATAAGCTTAAATAAGTTGAGCATATTATTGACATATGTTTAGGTTATTTTTATCGCTACTTCATTGAGTCTTAAAATGTCTTTTAAAGAGATGTGACTTATACACCTCGTCAAAAGTTTATTAGATCGATCATATTCATGCATGTTAAATAACTTGTTGTCATATTGATGCTTATTGTAGACAATAGGTGCTTAACATATATACGAGACTAGACATATAAAACTCATCTACTTGTAAAGTCTCATAAGTAAAGGATTATAGCAGAAGTTTATAGGATTGTTCATCCGAATTAATTTGGAACTAGTAAGCTATAAGCTACGAATAAAAATCATGTTTTTATAAGTCTTGGGTTTAGGCTCTCCAATATTTAAACAACATACCGTGTATGACCTGTAACACAAGTATAGTTGATCAAATTGCTGAAACAATTTTCCAGAAAACTTAACGGTCCCATTATGGAGGAAATGACATAAGACATAACGGTTTCTTTGTACCATGACATTATGTTCTACTGTTGTCATCTGTCACCCGTAAGAATCCACACACAAAGAATAATGTTATGTCATGCGCGCATAGTTTACATTTCAAATCAAATGCTCTGTAATCTATGTTAACTAAGTAATTAGCTACCATTTGTGTTAAACCTCACACAAACCTTCTCCCAAAACCAGAATAAATTTCCTAATAGTTCGTATAGATCGAGTTGTACGAGTTCCGGATCAAGGGACACCTTATTTTACACAATTTCTTACACTATTTTTCAGCCATTAGATCTACTTAAGTTTAATAATGGTCATGATTAGTTTCCCAAATGATGTGGCAAATGACATAGAATTTGTTTTCTTTCTCAACAAAAACTAAATGAATTTACAATACCCTCATTTTAATTGTAAACATAAATAATTAAAAATTCCAAAAAAAAACACTGAGAAGAATAGAGGACGTATTGTTCTTCAGAAACAAGATCGAAGAACAAGAGGATCCCAGTGCGTTGCAGGTACACCAACTCACTAAGCTAGCAACGTTGGTTTAGATATGAAAATAGGGGTTTTAGAGTGAATTGATGAAATGGGTGTTGTGGTACATAAAGAACTAGGGCTTATATTTGATGGTTCAAAAATTGCAATTTTGGGAAAATTAATTAGGGTTCATCGTGGGATAATGGTTCTAAACCAGAAGGTATGTTGTCCTTGATATTTAATTAGTTGCTAGGTGGTCATGATATCTATAAAATTAGGTCTTAATCAAAATCAGTGTTGTTATGAGGTTATGATCGATTTAGATGTGTTATGATAACAAATAACAAATATTATCAGGGGAGGATAAAAAATTGATTTGACATGAAAATCGATTTCCAATAGCATTGTTCTATCGAGAATCTTTCCAGAATTTCATGTTCTCATGCAATAATAATGTGAGTACAAAAAGATAGAGAAATTATACATGCACCAGCTTATCAAAAAAAATATATATATACATGCACCAGCTTTACTCCTATGGGCTATGGAGGTTGTGCGATTTCAGCTAATTAAATGAAGATTCTTTTTTGTTAGTTTCATTTGCCCAAGAGATGATCATGCAATGGGATCCTTTTAGTTTTAGTTTTTTTTTTGTTTTTTTTGTTTTTTTATCAATTTTTAGCTTTTGTCTTGATTTTTAAATAGTTTGATTTAAGTTTAATTATGTTTTGGTTAAATAATTTCATGTCATTTGTCACATCATGTGAGAAATTAATCAAGACCGTTAAACTTAAGTAGATCTAATGACTAAAAAATAGTGTAAGAAGTTGTGTAAAATAAGGTGTCCCTTGATCCGGACCCTTCATATATATACTGTATGTTGTAATTAGTTCTATACGAACCCTATTCGTAATTGCAAGCCTCGCACGAAATAATCCATGTCGATCATTTCTCGAATATATATAGAAGTTGAATTAGTTTCTGGATTTTCTCTATTCCGTTTAAGCTTGTCTGGTACCGCAGAAAGATACAAAAGTATATAGTTTATATTTTGGAAGTATACATGTATGTATATACGTACCTAATTACATCCTTGGTATGAAGAATTCGGTATCTGATAAAACAGTGCCAGTTCGTCCCTTACTGTTTCATCACATATCGTTAGTTGTTGAGTTACGTCAAACAACATATCCTCCAATATACTTTTCACCCACTTGGCCTCATTTTATGCGACTATGAACACCAGAGCATGCTCATTCCAAACTCTCGCCGAAATCCATTGCATGTATCGCATAATTTCACCTTCTTACTACTAAATCAAGAACAAGAATCCAACGTACATAATACATGGAAAAATCGTGACAAAATGTGGTTTAATACGGAGGTATTATGAGTTTAAAATTTGAATCATCCGATTGTATTCCTTTTATAGATTACCGATTCACAAATCTTATCTTATCGTATTTATTTTAGATGGTTATCTTTTTAAATTTAAGCTTTTATTATCAGTATCGATTTATTTATGTAAAAGAATAAATTATAATTAATTCCAGGTTAGCAGATTGCTCTTGAAATGGAAATGAGGGATTTAGAGTCTATGAGCACTCCTAATTAGCTAGAAAACGATGAAACTCACTCTCCTTTTCTCTCAAATTAAATCAGTGTGGACGCTATCGAGAGAGGAGGAATTTAGTGTTAGGCTGCCCATGCAAGAGTGACGCGGCAGATAAAAACGTGTAGGTCCCATATCCAAGCAGCAAGCGTCATCTCCACCCTTAACGTGGCAGGTGCAGAGGCTCACCACGTCATTCTGGTACAGGTTTGTCTTGTGTGCTAGCCAAACAGGTTTCACCAATTGGCACGTTGGCGCGAAAGAGTTGGGAGTTTTGCAGAGAGAACTGAGCTCACGACGTTTCATCATCATCTTACTGTGAATGAAAGAATGAATGTGAATCTGGGTTGTCTGTTTGTTTGAGATAGAAATATATTGGAGGTTTGATGGCCACAAGAAACACAGAGATAGATAGCACAAATCCAAATCCTTATCGACCACAGCTATATATATATATATATATATATAATTACGTATAATGGTATACACTCGGGAATCAGTTTACTGTGATTATACGATTAATTCTACGAATTTTTCTTCATACGCCGTATACAAAGGTATTTAACACGTTTCTTTGTTTTAAAAGAGGGTATAATCGCTTTGATGAAAGGACCGCAGAGAAGGAACTAAATGTTTAGAACATGTACTTCGATCGATCGCAGATATCTGTAATTCTGCATCTTTAACTTGCTTGGGTTTAATTTCTCTCTTCTGCTAGGGTTATAAGACATGAAGGCAGCGAAGCTGGTTTGGTTTTTTGCTTCAATGAGGTCGAATAACAGTGATCTGTGATCATGAAGTTCGTATATGACATCCTAAATCCTACATCGATGAATGGAAATTAAGATGATATGATACATAAGATCTAGATGTGTATAGAAATTCTCATTCATTAGTTGTTGATAAGATTATAACATTTAAGAACCCAGCTGGTGGATCCATAACAAACAAATCAAGGTGATGATATGATTGAGAGTTATAAATTTTGTTAAATGTGTATCCAGTGTAATGAATTAATGATGACCTATATCTAGTCGATGAAAGTAGGATGAAACATTATTGTGTACATTTACTTGTTTTCAGGATAAGGTAGAAGAGGATCGGAGTGAAGCTTATCTCTTGTTGGTTTCCTTTGTTCTTTTTATGTATCAACAAGGACTGAAAGTTTGCCTCGTTTGGTAAAAGTTAATGAGAACTCTTTTCAGTCTATATATTCGTCGCAGCAGGCAGACGTACGTAAAAGTTGATGAGTTGTGTAGAAGCTGATCATTCAGACCCTTGGTTCTTTTGCACAGTGCAAATGCATTGAACTAGTACGTCTCATTTTCATTCTTTCAATCACATTCATTTGTATCTGGAAATTGAACAAGCTCTGACGTACCTGAAGGACGATAAGGAGTAACAGATATATTATACACATCATAATTGGATACTTGTTGATAATTGATAATTGCCTTTCAACACGTACGGTTCAAATATAGCTATGAGAAGTTATTCAGACCATCAGATGTGAACTTAGATGAGATGTGTGTTGAAATTTTAGGGTCTGCACAAGTGATGAAGATGCTCATTGAGTTAAGATTACTCCAGATCATAGTCAATTCCCAAGAACAAAAGTGATATTGGGCTCATGGGATTGGCTGCAGCCAACTTAGCCCTGTAATTAGAGGAGAATGCCACGTACTATAACGCTGTTGTAGAAGTGTAGATGAAGGAATTATACCTGGTAAATTTTCTTGTAGGTGAATGTACATTTGGTTTTTGTACTTCAAATGGGAGTAAGAGCTGCATCTTCCCCGGTCCTGTGAAGGTGATGGTGCAGCACTTTCTGTATGCCTCTAAAGAGCTGGACAAGCCACAAACTACTACAAATTAACAAGAGTTTGCATTCTTGTTTTCATTACTTTCTCAATGCTAGTAGCTCTCATGATGTATTGATATGTAGTGTAACAATCCATGGTTGAATACTTTTGAAATTCAAGATGTTGAGTTGTAACCAAATTTGTATTTTGTTGTCTCGCTGGAATCAACATTAATGGTGTTGAATAAATAATAAATTGAACCCACGTTATCATTATTTTTTCTTTCTAGAAGAGGGAGAATTAGAACTTGAATCCCGATCCATTATTATGAATAAAACTGATTAGGACTGAACCAACCCTTGAGTAATATGTTGTATTGAGAAAAAAAAAAAAAAAAAACAACAAACAACAACAAAAAATATTTCCAGCAAAAGAGAAAATCTAATAATGTGGGCTTAGAAAAGGCCCAGAAGACACACACCGCCCAAATAATATAGAGAAGGAGTCGAAACAATGCCTTGCAAAGCCCACATACATATTGATATTCCCATTCACAGAGAATGAAAAATCTGCATGTTGGTGTGCGACGACTAACCCACCAGGTTACATCAAATTAATGATTGACATTTTTGGCTAATCAAAATATTGATTATTACATTGACAAATCTCTTCATATATAAATGATCATCCACCGCTGAATCGATTGCTCTATCTCAACAACCTTGTGCTAATGATCATTGATTATCAGATTATGCAATATATATTGTGCTAGCTTTTATTGTTTTATGGTATTTTAATTTCCAACAACAAAAGAACATGATAATTCAGGTGATCTTCACAAGTTGCTCCCCTTTTCCATTTTTTCCTTCTATTAATGCAAACCCAAATCAATATTATGTTTTATGGGTCTTCATTAATGTCTCCGTTATGCAAATTTGTAGCTTAATTAAAATAATATTATTCTTTATCTGAAAAAAAAAACAAACTAAAGTAATAGTCTCTTATTGTAAGATAGATGTACCGACACTTACTAGTACTCGTAAGTCGTACCAATGGTATACGAAAATCAACACTCTATTTATACTTGAAAATGACCATCTTCATTTGTGCATAAATTGGTCGGATTACTTATACCAATGCATAGATGGCGATATAAAACTTTTACGGAAATCATAAATATGTGTGTTATATTTTCACTAAATTAGTGTAACTTAATCGCATATTACATTTAACCTTGCAGGAATCCATTCGGTAGTTGCGATGGACCAAACAAATTAACACACTAACATGAACAAAGATAGCATATGAGTGAGAGGTAATTGGAGTCATATGTATGTACCCTATAGCTTGGTGGAATGGATCATGCATTACTTCCCTTTCAATTTTACATACAAATATAGCAACCACGTTGCGTTTCACTACTTTGACAAGTGTAATGCTACTCAATTTAAGAGGGACTTTAAGAACTTGTTGGACCATAGACGATACAAGTAGAGCTGGCAGTGATCGAGTAGAATTTAAGAAGGTGTCCCCATTAACAATGGCCAATATCTTGATCATCTTCTTCCTTCTTGGTTTAGTTAATTTGCAGTAGTAGTCACTCCACACACGCCAATGTTTTTCAGAGAGTTTTCAATAGGGGACCCTTGTTTTGTCTCCCTTCAAGATTGAGCTTCAAATTATCCAAGTTCATCCCCACAGAAACCGTAGAGCCCATCTCCATAACTACGTTCTTCAGATGCTTCAAAAGATTACCAAACTAACCTTCCCTCTGAGTTTGAGTGACACTGCGATGGTTTATGCAAGCTGTAGCAGCAGCGGCTAGGTCACGATCACCCTCATTATGTGCCTAAGTAACTCTTTCGCCAGGGAACCCTTTTGGACCTGGTTCAGTAATGGCTACGCAGACCCACCACAAAGATTAATAAGCTTACACTTACCTACGCAACCAAGCAATGCCATCTTTTTTTCTGGTCATGATATGATCTGTACGAAGAAATAATTTATGTACTGCTGTGTATTATGATAGTATTTTACAAAGAATTGATACTGGACTAGTCATGAGTTTTAGTAAATGGTGTGTTTCTGATTTTGAGCTATATATGATAACCAATATATGTATCTATTACTAATTACTTAAGCTGCTATAGTCTGCTAGAAGAATTATGCAGCATGCATGAACAGTGTCAAATTTATAGGTCATTTTTTTCTGTCTGCGCAGTATACGGGCTGCCTAGCTATTCATTATTTAACTGGATAACTTTATATATAGTAGGCTGCCTTGTGTAAGAATAAGGCAAATACATCGAGTTATGGTTCAAGCAGTTACTTATTATGTGGTTAAATGATTCAACTTAAATCAGACTTGTAAAACTTGGAAGCCATGCATCCAACCCTAACTCTAGTCGATTTGTTTTCCGTATGTAATTCTATTCTAAAGTCTCGTACACTATGTTGAACTGAGTTAAAGAATTACATTAAGAATGGATAGAGCTATGGATTTGAAGTATTAGATTATGCTTTACATACAGGGTGAGGAATTTTGAATATAGGAAATTACATCAATTTTCTGCATAGAGTTTTCTCCACACAGCAAATCAGTTAACAGATCGAAACTTTGCACGGGTTAGTAACGGTGTTGCTGAAGCCAAAACGTGTTGTTATTCCAAGGGCAATCGCCTATATAATCTCACCCAACTTTGCAAACTTTTATGCTACAGAGACTTCTGCAACTTAAATGCGTTTGACGGGTTTGACAGAATTGAATATGATCGATCGACAGTAACTGAGACTTCTTTGTTTCTTGCAGTCAATTATTTCTGCAGCAGCCAATAACTTCGAGGAGAAGAGATATAGAAATCACAGAACAGTAAATTTGATATATATGTCTCCGGACATGGTTGAAGAAAGATCAGAGAAGATGAAAAAAGAGAGAAGCTAGCAGGGTCATTGATTCTTTGCTTGCTAGTATGAAAATCTTGCAGAGATGGACGACGACCATCTATTAATTAATGAGATCGATGATGCATCACACTATGTAGATAGGTCACTAAACCAGATCGATGAGGACCACTGGGGTCTCTGGTTGTGCTTACATTAAATCTTTACCTCTTTTGGTGTTTGAAACCCTAAAGCAGATATTGGGGGAGATCCTTTTGAACCAGTAAATGCTAGTGTTAAATTTGGCGTAGGAATAATTACAAGCTAGAGGCGGCCAATGATCTTGTTCTAGGAGTTATTATGAATCTATATATATGCAGCTGCTCCTAGCTAGCTAGCAAAAGTTACTCAGATCGATCTTCTCGATTTGAATTTGACTTTTATTAATGAACTATTGCAGCCTTGCAGGCTAGGGATAGTTTCTTTGGTTTCTTGTAGAATCTGGGTTTGGTCCAATGGGCATTTCATTTTCCTAGTTTTTCTTGAAAGTTATAATAAAAGTTGCTCATCTTCTCGTTTGAAAAATAAAACAAGTAGAAAAAAGATGAGCATATTCAGTAGAAATATACAATTTTGATCATCAGTTTGATATATGCATGGTCCACAACTCCACATAGAATTAATTCATACTAAGTCTGGTTATTGCAATAATGTGCAGTGCTGATAATTTTTTTGGACATATTATTAGGGACAAATTCTTTCCTCAGTCTTCATTTATTTCTCATCTTGTCTACCTCTCTTTATACGAGAAAAATATTTTATACGTAACAACAAGATTAAGATAAAATCCATGAGATCGGAGGCCCTCATCCGGCGGCTTGACTTCTAGCCTTGCCGGTAAACGGTGAATGCGGCCGGACGGGAAAGATTGAAGGGTCTTTTTTCATATGATCGAGCGGGTGTAACATGTTAAGATAAAAATAAAAGGAGTAAATGCTTGTGACACCTTGTAGTTTACACCTAAAATCAATTTTGTCCCTCACTTTTTTTTTTAAACTGGTATACCCCTATACTTTGAATTCTCGACTGATTTACCCTTTTTTTAAACTGGTATAACCCTATTCACAGTTATAATCAGCTGGAAAAAGGGCAAATCAGTCGAGAATTCAAAGTATAGGGGTATACCAGTTTAAAAAAAAAAGTGAGGGACAAAACTGATTTTAGGTGTAAACTACATGGTGTCACAAGTATTTACTCCAAAATAAAATACAACAATATTATCTAGATTTTGATTTTGAACTAAGCATGAAAAATACAGCAATACAACGAGTAGAATGACATTATAAAAGTAATTGCATGTGTGTCGGATATACCACCATGCCAATTCATTACCATTTATCATGATCCGTCGATAAATATGAGAAACACCAAGAGAAATAAATAAGTGAAGAGAATGAATATTTAAGTTTGAATTGAAGAGGGGGTTCAATAATGTAGAGGGGGTGGAGTACTGCTATTCCCTTCTTAAATGATGAGTCTACAGCACACTGAAACTGCAGGAAATAAGAGTTTTCATTACAGAAATTTCAAAGATAATAATAAAAATGAGAAGAAAGAAAAAGCAAAAAAATAAAAAAAATCTTGGAAACGAGGAGGGAGGTGATCCTATATATGCAATTATTCTTGGTAATGTCTGCCAAGAAATCCAGTCCTCTGTCCTGTACCTTTACGGGAAAAGACAATGAAAACCACAGAGTCTACACAGAGTAAGAAATAAAAAGGTAAAACTAGGGCAAGAACTAAGGGTAGTTCTGTCATTAGGAGTTACACATATAGGACCTCTCTCTCTGCCAGAAATTAAATTTGTTTATCCCATTCATGTCGCTGACCTTTCTTTCTCATCCCTCTCTGCCCATTTCCTTGGTTTAATTTTGCAAAACCAAAGACTCATCATGATGCCTTCTCTTTCGACCTTCGTATAAAGATCCACAAGCACTACCTACTTCTTCCTTCACTTACTACTCATCACTCTGCTCAGTGTTGATTCCAGTACTACTTGAATCTATCTGAACTACTCTGAAGTAGCCGAAATGGGTCGGTCACCGTGCTGTGACAAAGTCGGGTTAAAGAAAGGTCCTTGGACTCCAGAAGAAGACCAGAAGCTCTTGGCATATATTGAAGAACATGGCCATGGAAGCTGGAGAGCCCTCCCAATCAAAGCTGGTGATTTTCATACCACTCTACCAGTACTTCTTAGTTTTCAGTTTGGTTCTGAGTAAAACTTTGTTAAATTCATCGTGTAGGGCTTCAGAGATGTGGAAAGAGCTGTAGACTGAGATGGACTAACTATCTGAGACCAGATATCAAGAGGGGAAAATTCAGTTTGCAAGAAGAACAGACTATTATTCAACTCCATGCCCTCTTAGGCAACAGGTATAACAAAAACTAAGAAATCTCATATTAAATTGTTGTTTTATAATGTAGATCAAGTTTCTTTTCATCTTACTGATCAGTCTCACTTTCCTCTGCATGATCAAAAATTCAAAATAGAGAACCATGATTCTTTGTAATTTGCTTCACATGCAGAAGTTGTGTATTTTGACAAGTACTTCAGCAGGTAGCTAATTACCTATTTTCTTCATTTTCAAAACCATTTCATTGTTTTGATCTGCAGGAGTACTGCAAATTCAGTACCATTATATGATTTTCCTGTAGCTACTATAGAACTGGAAGAGCTTTGAATGTTGCAATGACTTCTTGCATTTACTTTTCAACTACTCACTACTATAAATCTAACCTATCATCACCTGTATACATTCGCAAATTTTCATTTTTTGATCTATGAATTGACTTGTCATTATTTACTGTTTTTCCTGACACGTACATCTCCAAGTTCATTTATTCTTCATCTTCAAATCATGAAAAAGAAGCCCTGGATCTTCAAAATGCATCTCTTGAAAGTTCAAACTTTCAAACATTATGATATTTTTCACTGATCTCACTCGTAAAATTTCACTTGACACTTACATTTCCGGATTGCCAATAACTGGTCTTTACTTAACATATTCTTGTAGAGATCGATGATATATGCGGCTAGGTGTTTTCATATATAGTTTTGCAGTCTCCAATTACTAAGACGTTGCTTTTTTTATATAATTTAGGTGGTCGGCGATAGCAACTCACTTGCCGAAGAGAACAGACAATGAGATAAAGAACTACTGGAACACACATCTCAAGAAGCGCTTAGCCAAAATGGGAATCGATCCGGTCACCCACAAGCCGAAAAACGACGCCCTCCTCTCCGCTCACGACGGTCAGTCCAAGAATGCCGCCAACCTCAGCCACATGGCTCAGTGGGAAAGCGCCAGGCTCGAAGCCGAAGCCCGTCTTGTTAGGGAATCCAAACTCCGTTCACACAACTCCCTCATCAATCAGCTCGCGGCCGCAGCTGCTGCTTCAACTTCTTCCTCATCAGCTCACCAGTTGCTTCTCATGAAGGGTCAGAGTCTTGATTCTCCAACATCTACACTCACTAACAACTCTGAGAATGTGGCACAAGGGATTATGCCATCGTCGTCTATGATTGAGTTTGTGGGTTGTTCCGGTGCTTCTTCCGGCGATCATCACGATCAGACAGCTGCAATTAACGCCAAAGAAGAAGGGGACGTACAAGTACAAGACTGGAAACTCGGGTTTGGGAACATGCCGTCATCATCAACCCATTTTGGCCTTCATGACAATGTCGCATGGACTAGTTCTAATGAACAAGTTCATCATGATCGGGGAATTGGCGGCGTTGATGAGGTAGCGGATCAAGAAGGGTTTACCAACCTATTGCTCAATAACTCCGTTGATCGTGATCAGAGTATGTCGGACGGCGGCGGCGGTTGTGATTCAGAAAACGGTGGTAGTGCCGGGAGTGACTATTATGAAGATAACAAGAATTACTGGAATAGTATTCTCAATTTGGTGAATTCTTCTCCCTCTCATGATGACTCTCCAATCTTCTAAGTGAAGTGTGTTTGTCTTGATTAGTAGAAGTTTGAGTTTTCTTGGTATAGGATTAATGCGCGGTATTGCCAGAGCAGATTTTGGTTGCTTATGCAATGATTTTAATTCATAGCTAGAACGAGAACTACTAGACCAAAATTGTAATAAGATGCTTGACATGCATATCTGCATATGCTTTGGCTGCATTAAGCTCTCACTTGCATGAAATGTTAATACTACTACTTAATTCACCTTTCGACTTTTATATAAATACATATCTGTAATGCCTTTGGATCTTTCTCTCAAATTAAACCATTATTAGCTTAATTAATTGTATTGGAAATTAGTACAAACCTAATTCATAGAATCAAATGAAAGCAGACTCGTTGATCTGATACTGTCACTAGATCAAGATCACATTTTGAGGATGTTGATCTGAACTTAGGAAACGTAACAATTCAAAAACGTACACATATATCTTGATGTAACATTTTTGTCAATTAATTTGTCCTTTCTATTCTTTCTATTCCATCTAACATTGCGGCTTTCCTCAAAAACATCTAACAATGCGGCAATAGTACTGTGAAATTTAATGAATACTAGGTTAATGGCTATTAAAATTATTTTGAAAAAGGCCAGGATTAACCAGTATCAATTTCATCTATCATTTAATTAGATACATATGGGGTTCACTGGCAAACTATAAACTTAAAGCATCTTTAGCAATGTTAGCCATATTTGAGTTAAATTTTTCGTCAAATTAGTTAAAATGTTATTTTGACTAGCCCCTTTAAAAATGTATCTACATTAATGCTCTCTGTTTTAACTAGCATTACATTAATATTAGTATTCAAAACTCAGGCTAAAATAAAAGAAATATTAAATAGTTTAAATATATTTATATATCACCTAAATTATCTTAAAATAAATATAATAAATTATAGCTAGCCTCATTTAAGTTATCTCGCTAGCTAAATATAGCTGGCGAGATAGCTAAAAGTTATAATTGTTTAAGTTCGGCTAGTCTGCTAGAGCTCCTGAAATATTTAGAAAAGCTAAACACACTCTCTAAAATAGCTAAAAAATTAAAAATAGAGAATCTGCTAAACATTGTAGTTACATTGTTTGGAATTTGTGACATTTATACGACTCGATCATGAACCAATATCTCTCTCTAACTATAGAGATATCATTCCATGACAAGTTGATAACTATAGTGTCCATGACATACAAATTAAGCAATGGAAAGCAATATAGTCCAAATGTATTGAGTTGACTACTCATCTACCTAATTAACAGAGCAATTAAGCCTTTGTATATATTGTAGATGATATACACACATATTTGCACACAATGTTGTTAAGTAGAGTCAGAGCAAGATTGTAGTTGAGATATTGCGTGCAGGCACTAAAAGGTCAACACTAATCCCTCTAACAAGTGTGCTGACGATCATTAATCGAAACAACGTTCAACTCCGATCCTTAAAATCTTTTTCTCTATAATCGATCATTTCCCTTTCATGGTTGTCCTTTTCTCAAAGCTATGTTAGGTTTCATTGAGACCCCAAAATCAGATGGCATCATGCTTATAATTAAGCTAGCTTTGTAGAAATAATATCATCATCATTTACTAAAGAGCACCAGATATTGCAGAATGAAATGCATGACTGTTCTTCTACCACCACCAAATTTGGTGACGCATACAAATATATGGCATCTTTTGTAGCTTAATTTAGCCTTCTATTGCAAATCCAATGCTGAATAATTGATAAATATCGGACAATTCTTCGATTCGTAAAGTGGAGAAAATGTTGATGTGTAGAAAACCAAATAGTTTTCCTCCAAACCATGGCCATCCTCAATTCCTCATGCCCATATTTAGCTTCTGTTGCCAAACAGTGCACCGTAGATCGATAATCCTAGCTTTGTCCTTGAAAATAAATGTCTGTTGTCGGTAGTCGATAAATACCTCCCTCGGCCCATGATGCTACGAAGCCCAGCATGAGGCAGCTCGAACAGGCCTCAACCTGGACTGGGCCGAGAGGGGAAGCCTCCACAGAAACTGAACATATGCAGAATACTTGTCCCACATTGAAGAACATGCAAGGTAAAAGTCAACGCAGGGCTATAAATACAGTTGAAGTCAACCAAAAAGGTAAGAAAAAACATGCCCTACACTTAATACTCACCTACCAATACTGACTTTACCATCGGAGAGAGAAAGACCGGAAAGCCCCGGTCGGTCTCCTTTTTGCAGACAAAGAAGAAGCTCCTGAAGATCGGATCACTTGCAATAGTTTCTACAGAGCCTGCGGGATCTTGCAGAAACAATTGGCGCCGTCTGTGGGAACCCTTACAAAAAGCCGGTCTCGATGACGGAGTCGAATGAAGCTGGAATCGGGAGCAGGATAACATCAGGAGAGCGCAGTGGCCTCACTAAAGATCAGACGCCGGGAAGCAATAACCGGCCGGCGCGAACGGACGAAAGTGAAGAGTGCCCACCTGCTACAAACGATCCGCAAGCGACCCCGGATGGAACAATGCGCGGCCTCACGCAAGAAGAAATGGAGGACATAGTCGAGAGGTTGAGAGCGAACGTGGCACGCATGGAGAGAGAAAGCACAAGGGACCGTTTAGACGCAGCTGCTCGGGAGAAAAAGTTGGAGGCAAATAACGCAGCAATAATTAGTGCGTTAGCAAGAAGACTGGAGAGTGACGAGGCGATCGAACGGGCGGCCAACGCTATCCGAGAGGCGCAGGACGAAGGCGGAGGTTCCCCGGTAACACCACCCGCGGACGCCCGTAGGACGGTCGTTGTCGGGACGAACCTGTTCCCTGAAGTTATGGAAACAGAGGGCCTACCGCCGCTCCCAACGCCCGTAGAGGAGCGAAGGTTGGAGGCAACGGGAGTTGAGGCGGCCCTGATGGCCATGCGGGACAGTGTGATGTGCCTGACCACGAGGGTAGACGAAGCAGAAAGAAGGGCGGCACACAACCCGCCTAGCATGGGATTTGAAGAAAGAGGGGGGCCATTCACCATGAGTCCATGACCATCACGCAGACCTTGCGTTCTCGTGCGGCGAAACCTCTTAAATTGAACTACGGGGGGGGGGGGGAAGGGGACCCGCATCTTTTCCTTGATAGCTTCAAGTCCCATACGAACGCGAAGGGTTATTCGGATGCCGCGTGCTGCAACATGTTCCAGGAGACGCTGTCAGGAGAAGCACTTAGCTGGTTTTACGAGCTCCCAGCCGGATCGATAGATTGCTTTAGGAAGCTAGCGGACAGATTCGTGAACCGGTTTATACTGCGAACGGATGAGCAGAATACAGCCCAGCTGTTCAAGATAAAACAAGGTCACGCCGAGGGACTGAAGGCCTTTGTAAATCGTTGGCAGGGGGCCACGGCCAGGGTCAGGAGTTTCGACAAGAAGGTGGCGGAAGAGGCCTTCGTCCAGGCCCTGTTGCCCGGGAAGTTCTTGTACACGGTACGAATTGAAAATCCCCAGGGCTATGATGAGCTCATGGAAATGGCGATCAGACACGCGCAGGCAGACCATGACACCTACGGGGACCAGCACGAGGGTAAGAGAAAGGAAAGAGGGAAGTCCGAACCCCGAGGACAGATGATCCAAGAAGTAAGAACCTAGAAAGGGGACCAAGAGGGACAAGCCTTCACCCCTAGCAAGAGGTTTAAGGATGGAGGCAGGAACCAAGCCAAGCAAATGGGGGGGTCCTCAGGGGAAGAACAGAGGTAGCTATCAGAGTAGCGGATTTAAGGCAACAGTTCCCGCAGCCAGGGGGAACTACACCACATTAACGGCAACCCCGGAGGTGGTGTGGAACGAGAATAAAGGAGCTATTCCGGGACCAGCAACCAGGAAGTTTCCACTGTCCCGATTGACCCGAGAGGATACCGGTAAGTACTGCGGATACCACGGGGAGGCAACACAAGTGATAAACAACTGTGTTGAGCTAAGAAAAACGATCGAGATCCAACTTAAAGCGAGGAAGCTCCAGCAATATGTGTCAGGTCCGCCTCAAGCTGCAGGGGAACCCGTTTACGGGACGATCAACATGATCCGTGGGGGAGCACGTACAGACCAGAGGAGTAACAAGGCCAAAAAGCAATGCCCCGGGATCAGAGATGGGCGAGAGATATACGCTTTCGGAAGTCGTAGCGCTCAGAATGTCAACGTGAGGTGGGAATCAGTGACGTTCGAAGAAGAAGAGGAGCAAGGAACCAGACTGCCTCACGAGGATCCATTCCTGATAACTGCGCAGTTGGATCATTATTTTTGCAAGAAAATTCTGATCGACACAGGGGCGTCAATGAATGTTTTGTTCAGAAATGCTTGGCAGGCGCTAAAGAGGGGGAGCAGCAAGCTCACGCAGGACAATGAACCATTGATAAGCTTCTCCGGGGACGTGGTGCAGCCTCTTGGATCTGACTACATACCCATGATCCTCGGGGGTTTGGAGGGGAACACGCTGAGAACGTTAGTCGATTTCATAATTGTCGACTGCGACTCGTCGTACAATGGGATACTCGGGAGACCGGCCCTGTGGAAAGCCAAGGTGTTCATCGCGGGACACATGCTTATGATGAAAGTGCCATCCCCAACGGGTATCGTTACAGTCCGGGGTGATCAGTTGGCTGCAAGGGGATGCTACGCCATAGACGAAGATAATGGAAGAAAGAGAGCGGAAGTATTAGCCTCCGTGAGCTCGAGTAAGCTGATTTCGGACGCGTACGAAGATCCCAGGATTAATGGTGCGGCAGAAGGGGCGGAGTCCGAGAGACCTGGTTCAGTAGTGGAAACCGAGCTCGTTTGCATCTCGGACGAGTTCCCAACAAGAACCGCAAGGATCGGGTCGAGATTGCCAATCATCGTACGGGAGGAGCTCATACGTTTACTGAAGGCCAACAACAAAGCATTCGCGTGGTCGTATGCCGATGTGCCCGGTATCCAGGGTGATGTAGTCAGGCACAAGTTAGGGATCCGTAAAGGCGTGCCCCCGGGGTGACAAAAGAGGAGATCGTTCGATCTGGCTAAGTATGACGTCATCAAGAGAGAGGTGCAGAGGCTGCTGGATATCCAGTTTATCAAAGAGGCGAAATACCCTCAATGGTTGGCCAACGTGGTCATGGTCCCAAAGAAAGCAGTGGGCCAATGGAGGATGTGCGTGGACTACACCAGTCTGAATAGGGCCTGCCCCAAGGATAGTTTCCCTCTGCCCCGGATTGACCAACTCGTAGATTCCACCTCCGGGTTTGAAATGCTGAGTTTCATAGACGCCTACGCGGGCTACAATCAGATAATGATGGATCGCGCGGATGAGGAGCATACGGCCTTCACGACCGACAAAGGAGTATACTATTACAAGAGGATGCCGTTCGGACTGAAGAACGCTGGAGCAACCTACCAGCTCCTGATGAACAAGATGTTCGCCAAGCAGCTGGGGATCACAATGGAAGTGTATGTGGATGACATGTTGGTGAAGAGTCCACTGCGGCCGGGCATGTGAGCGACCTGCGAGAAATCTTCGACATCATACTCGCGTACGGTATGAGGTTGAACCCGGAAAAATGTTTGTTTGGGGTTGTCAAGGGGAAGTTCTTGGGCCATGTCATTAGCCGGCAGGGTATCGAAGCAAACCCGGAGAAGGTCCAAGCAATAATGGATATGGTGGTCCCAAAATTCCGGAGTGATGTGCAGTCCCTGACGGGCAAAATGGCAGCCCTCGCTAGATTTATTTCCAGACTCATGGACAAGTGCGCACCGTTCTTCAAACTGCTCAAAGGCCAGCATTGCAAGCTGGTCAATTGGGGGCCCGAGCAAGATGAGGCTTTCAGGAACATCAAGGAATATTTGGCTTCCGTGCCAAAGCTCTCAAAGCCAATTCCCGGGGAGATGTTGTATCTCTATTTGGCAGCATCCAGTACGGCAGTTAGCTCGGCTTTGATCAGGAAAGATGACGCCATCGAGCTCCCGGTGTATTATGTGGGCAAGGGCTATACGCTGGCTGAAAGCAGGTACCCGGATCTAGAGAAGTTGGCCCTAGCACTCATCGTGACCACCCGGAAGCTGCGACATTACTTCCAAGCTCATTCTATCACCCTGTTCACGAACTGCCCTCTCAGGCAAGTCCTTTTAAAGCCAGAAACGAGCGGGAGACTGGCCAAATGAGCGATAAAACTGGGCGAGTTCGACATACACTACATGCCGAGAGTAGCCATCAAGGGGCAAGCTGCTGCAGACTTCATCTCAGAACTGACTCCTATGGAAAGGGTCGTAGAGCGTTCGGAGGTCGAGCGAGTGGCTCCCCAAGAAGTCCAACCGAGTTGGGGGTTGTTTGTAGACGGCTCCGTCACCAAAGACAAGAGTGGGGCTGGAATCATATTGGTTAGCCCAGACGGGTTCAAGTACAGGTACGCCTTGGAGTTCAATTTCTCCACGTCCAATAACGCAGCCGAGTATGAGGCATTGATCGGGGGGCTACAGTTGGCACTAGAGATTGGAGTGAAAAGAGTCGAAGTGTTCAGTGAGTCGCAGCTTGTGGTGAACCAAGTAGGCTGGACATTTGAAGTTAAAGAACCCCACCTGAACTCTTACAGGGCGCTCGCGAAGGCCCTCTTATGCGGATTCGAGTCAGCAACTGTGGCACAAATCCCTAGGAAAGAAAACAGCCATGCCGATGCTCTGGCACGTCTTGCCACCGGTACCCGCCAAAAAGGGCGTGAGAAGGTTAAGGTCGAAATCCTGGATCGGCCGAGTATCGACAAGACGATCTCAGAAATATTCGCCATCACTACCGGTCCCAAGGAACCAACATGGATGGACCCAATCATCGAGTTCATCAAAGAAGGAATTCGCCTGGAGAACAGGCGGCAGGCAAGGAAGCTGCAATCAAGATGCGCCAGATACACGCTGATCGACGATAAACTGTACCGCAGGGGCTACAGCTTGCCCAGCTTGAAATGTGTGTCGGTGCATGAGGGTGAGATGATCCTACGGGACATCCATGAGGGCGTTTGCGGTAACCACTCCGGATCGAGATCCATGTCCTTCAAGGCTCTAAGAACGGGGTATTTTTGGCCCAATATGGGGAGAATGGCAGATCAAGTGTCAGCGAGATGCCATAAATGCCACCAACACGCTAACAAGGTCCATTCCCCATCCATTGCTCTGTCGATCCTGTTGTCTCCGTGGCCCTTCGCTCAGTGGGGTCTTGATTTGATCGGGAAACTTCCAACTGCTCCCGGACAATACAAGTTTATCATAGTAGCGGTGGATTACTACACCAAATGGGTCGAAGCAGAGCCGCTTAGACGAATAACCACCGAGTGTGTAATGAGTTTTCTCATGAAAAGTATCTACTGCAGGTTCGGTGTCCCGGAGACTATCATAACCGACAATGGAACGCAGTTCAACAACCCGAAGCTCATCGAATTCACCAAGGATATGGGAACCAGAATGGTGTTTGCATCGGTGGCTCACCCAAAGACCAACGGGCAAGTGGAGGCAGTCAACAAGATTATAAAGAAATTGCTAAAGAAGAAGGTGGACGACGCCAAAGGATTGTGGGCGAAAATGCTCCCGGAAGCCCTATGGGCCATCCGAACCACTGCAACGGAGTCAACGGGAGAGACGCCTTTCAGCCTTGCTTTCGGCACGGAGGCTGTCATTCCAATCGAGGTGACGGTACCAACCGGAAGAGTCGAGGGATACGATGAACAAACCAACGCAGAGGGGTTACAGTTGAACATGGATCTCATCGAGGAGAGAAGAGACAGGGCTGACCTACACAACCAAGTTTATAAGCAGCGTGTCGCCCGACACTATGACTGCAAGGTCAGGCCGCGAGCCTTGGGTCTCGAAGATTGGGTGATGAAGAGGGTGATGACCCAACCAACGACCTTTGATCCAACATGGGAAGACCCTTACGAGATAGTGGAGGAAGTCGGCCCCGTCACGTTCTACCTAAGGGACAAGGACGGCATAGTCACCGGGCACCCGTGGAACACCGAGCACCTTAGGTTCTACCTTGTTTAATAGAATCGGAAAATTGTAAATTATGCCCACCGGGTTTGACTGGGTAAACCCGGGAGGATGCCTTCATTTATTTTGGTAACAACTATTACAGAAATGAAGAAGCTAAATTCGTAACACCGGAGTGAAATTATGCCCACCGGGTTTGACTGGGTCAACCCGGGAGGATGCCTTCATTTATTTTGGTAACAACTATTACAGAAATGAAGAAGCTAAATTCGTAACACCGGAGTGAAATTATGCCCACCGGGTTTGACTGGGTCAACCCGGGAGGATGCCTTTGGTAACAACTATTACAGAAATGAAGAAGCAAAATTCGTAACACCGGAGTGAAATTATGCCCACCGGGTTTGACTGGGTCAACCCGGGAGGATGCCTTTGGTAACAACTATTACAGAAATGAATAAGCTAAATTCGTAACACGAGTGAAACTGTCAATTATACACATCAAGTTCAAAGAGGAAAAACACAAGACTAAAGGCGCGCACGAAAATGGGAAATTCAACATGGGCACTTGAATAAATTATGACAACCGGATCACCGGGTTGAAGTCAATGCTCCCCCGTGAAGGCACAAAGCCATAAAAAAAAAGGATTCAAAAATTACAATCCGGTTATACTCGGTTCAGAGCCCTAATCCAGGTCATCCCTGACCGAGACAACAGTATCTTCTTCGTCCTCACTCTCGGACGCATTAGTGTCAGCACCGGTACTCTCGGGATTGATCTCGGGATCACCCTCCGGGAGGATTGCCTGGGGGTCCACAACTTTGGCCTTCTCCTGGGCAGCAAGGAGATCTGCTAGCATCCGGGGTTTGTCAAGGTACCCATGCACGCTCCACTCCGTGAACTTCTCGGTGATGGCCTCATCCCGGGCAGACTGGAGAAGACCCTTGAACTCTTCGGATTCCTTGAAAGCTACAACGGCCTGATCACAGCGCGTTGAAACAAGGCTCACTAGCTCCGCGATCTCGGCTTCCTTCTCACGAAGCTTACCCTCAAGCGGACGATATTTTTCAAGCTCCACCCCCAAGGACTCCACCTCGGCTTCGAGAAAGGGGACCCTATCAGCTTTGCTCTCCACCTCCTGAACGCGATGCTGAAGCATGGCCAGCTTCTCGGCCAAGGCATTTTTCTCCCTTTCCAGAGACCCCTTCTCGGTCTGGAGGAAGCTCACATGACCGTTGAGCTTGGCCACCCGCTCTTTCAGTTCGGCAGTGTTCTCGCTGGCATCTATGGAGTACACCGCGAAGAGAGACTACAAAAAACAGTTGAAGTAAGTCACCGACCCAAAAAAAAAAAAAACACGAGCCACGCGCACTAACCTTCATCAGATGCTCACGGGCAATCTTGCGGGACTCGAAAGGGGTACCTTCTTTGAATTTCATCCGGTCGAGCTCGATCCCCTTCAGGTCGCTGATCATTGCCCGGACGAACTTCTCATCCGCACAACCGTACTTGACAAGACCCACCCCGAAAACACCCAGTAAAATAGGTAAGTCTTACGGGGTCCACTCTTAAAAGAGATTATACCGAAATTTCGCCATAACCTCCCTTAAAAATGGACAACCCATCCTGTAATGAAACTGAACACTTCAACTATAATCATCAACCACCACTCCAGGAGTCCTTCACTCCCCATAACAATAACCAAAGTCATAGCAGTACTTAACAACCACACCAAATACTCAACATTAATTAACATGAACATCAACCAAGATTAAGCTCTCTACTTGAGTCATAGTCTTAAAGAAAAACACTTCAACTTAATTTACATCATCCCATGGTTCTCAGAGCACTAAGGGAGGAAAATAAAACAACTACACATAGGTTAACAAGTAACCTACGATCAGCGAGGAGCAGCGGGAAAACTATGCCTCAACTCCTAGGGAAACCGAACAGGAGCTCTGCAATCTGGGCATTTGAAAACAAAGGGTCCAGGGAAAAGCATTTAAAAACATTAGCGTGAATGGACGGAAAATAAACTAATTAATATGCATCCAAGAATAAAATAATACAAAATCACTTTTTATATGCTTTTCCATTTATACGTAATTAAGAATTTCTATGCATGTAAATATTATAATCTAAATAAAATTCACCCTAGCCCCGCTAGACATAAAGCAATAAGAAAAATAAACGAATTCCACATATAAGAAACTTCCAAGATGACAGACTAGCCCCGCCAGTCAAATTAACAACTCAAGAAGTAGATATTGATACGTCTTCAACGTGTATGCTACTATTTTGGGGAGGAGGGGAGGGATAGGGGACAATCATGAGCAAGATGATCCTTTGATTGAATGGATATGTCCCTCTATCTAATCAGAGATCTATTCCAACATCTTATTTTTTGCTCTCAATTAAAGAAAATAAAGCTTCATGAATGTGACAATACCGTATTTCTTAGGCTTGAGTGCTTCACTAAACAAAGTACTATAGTCACATCTAGGTTGCAGGGTTTTGAAAGAATATTTGAGCAGGTTCTGATGGCTACTTCGTTCCTAATTTTGAGAAAACTTGTCGCGAAGAAGCGTAATCGGAGTCCTGGTTTCACCAAAACATGATCCATTAGAAATTATGCAAACAGAAACAAATTTAGACGAGAGTTTAGTTCAAGATCGAGTAAGCAGTGCAAAAGAGTTGGCAAACTTTAATTGCCATGCATTGCACTTGTATTTTTCAAAGCAATTTCACCAACATAGGAGGACTCAAACTACATGCATTCGTCGGTGAGCCGTGGCTTGGTTGGTTAAGGTGTTTAACTGACAACTTTGAGGTCATGAGTTCAAATCTCACTGACATATGTAGGGTGTGTGAGTTATAATAAAAAGTTTTTTTAAAAAAAAAAAAAAAACTACATGCATTTAAGATTTAACATTTTACAAATTTCCATGGTCTTCTCTTGCTCTTTTGTCAGTGGATTTTACATTTGTAAAAGCACCCATGTAAAAGCACCACATATGTGGAGCAAATTTTTTGTTCATCTTCCACAGTATGTGTGTGTGTATATATAAGCTCATTTAGAGACGGACGTCAGCACAACCCTTAAAGTGCAAACGTCTTTCTATCCTCCACCGCCAGGCGCCTGACGACGCCTTTTCTTCTTGATGGACCATAGCAGAGGCACCCGGGACAGCATAACCATGGAGAAGAAGGTCAAGGAAATCAGGATTGAAGCTCTGGGCAACAACCTCACTTGAAGCTTCAAGACCGATCAAGCTCGGCTGGAAACTTGTAGTCGGCGAGCCCACCAAAAAGAGGAAGCTCATTATCAAGGTTTGTTGTCCTCCAACAAGAAGAAAATGCATCGTCTGCTAAGGGATTCTTTTTTTTGACATATACGAGGGATGAAAGATTACACAAACTATTATTTTATATAAATTTTCACTGTTCAGTTTGTTGATCTTTATATATAAATCAATTATGCAAATTTTCATCCAATTTGGTGATCATTAAGGTATCAAATAAGATTAAATCAATGAATGAACCAAATCTGCCAAACATGAACTGTTCATACTTATAATTATAAATCGTAATTTTCAATGCCGTAACAATCACCAAAATTTCTGAAAATTTACATAAGTTATCTACCCATATAAAACTACATATTGAATAATGGAGATGTGATTTTATGATCGAAAAGTTAGTGTAATCCCTTATCTCTCATATAGGTAAAAAAAAAAGAATCTATTAGTGGAAGGGTCGTTCGAGAGCAGATGTCCGCAACTTTGTTAAAGTACGGACGTCCGCTCAAATCAACTCCGGCGGCACCGATTGACAGCTCTTCTTCCATCCTCAGACGTCATTGGAATCCTGGACGCCATTACCATCAAGTCAATGCTAAGGTGATCAAAGAAGAAGGTTTGGCGCTGGAAAAACTACAAAAACTTGAAGAAGCTCAATCCTGGCTTTGAAACTCATCACCGTCGAGTTTGCTGGAGAGAATAAGCTTAAGATGGAGCTCTTGTTTGGAACCAGCAAGAACAACAAAGCAAACGGTGCAGCTGGAGTTGATTTGAGTCGGCGTCCGCACTTTAATATATTTGAGGACGTCCGCTTTAAAACGTTCATGTGTGCATACACACACACACACTGAGCCATTTAGAAGCGGACATCTGCATGGCCCTTAAAGTACGGACGTCAGCTTTGGAACGTTTCTGTATACACACACACACATGACCCTTCCACTAAGGGATCCCTTATTATGACTTACATGAAGAATTGAACATTAAACTAACTTTTTTTTTATTATCACATATCAACATATCCACCATTCAACCTCTAGATATATATGAGTAGATCATTTTTAGAAATTTTCAGCCAAATTAGTGATCTTTAAGGCTTTGAACTAACTTAAATCAATGGGACTGTTCAAATCTGCTAAATCTGAACCGTTCTTGAAAATTGTAGTTTTGAGCACCTTAATGATTACCAATTTGGATGAAATTTTGTAGACATGATCTACATATTAGGACCTAAAAGCTGAATAGTTAAAATTGAAAAATGTGATCGAAAAGTTGGACTAATGCTTAATCTTTTATATAAATTATAATAAGAGATCTTTTAGTGAAAAGACTTTATATATATATATACACACAGACGGGTTTGTATGTATATCTCACATATGTTACAGGAAAAACGTCTATCGATCCCATATAACATTAGGGTAATGCGTCAACTTTTTACTATGTAATCGGGTCATTTCAAAGATGGTGTGCAGTGTGTACGCACATGAAGAAAATAAGAAACTAAGAGTCACTCTCTCTGGTCTCTCATTGACTGAGATCGGAGTATCGTAAAGATCAAAGCCAGTCTGATGTCTGCAACTTGAAATTAAGCTAGCTGTGGGAGTTGTGGACAGGGCCGGTTGTGAAAGATTTAAGGCCCAGTGTGAAAGTTAAAAATGTGCCCCTTATATAATTTTTTTTTTTTACTCAAAGCACGTTAAGTTTTTTGGGGTTTCATATATCAATTTCATACATCAATTGTATGCATCTCATATACATAATTTCAGAAAGAAAGAAAAAACAGTGGAAATTTAAATTAACATTTTTCAACATCTAAAATGACAGGATCAAAAAATAATAATTTAAAAATGTGAAGTTCAGAGAAACCTTCCATTCAATCTTGAGAAATTAGATTATATACGAGAGAGGAGATGGAAAATTGAGAGTCCAAAATTAAGAGAGGATGAAGAACTTCGCATTATTGTGAGAATGTGAGCAATTTATAGAGAGAGTCGTACAATTTCATCGACAAATAAAGTAAAGACTGTTTATGAGATTAGGTTGTGGTCTTGCGGAAAATATTAATTGTTAATCAATAATGAATTTTCTCCATAATCGATGCAATGAATATATGAAATTATGAATTTAGAAGAAGATGAAAAAATTAAAAGAAAAGAAGAGAGTGAACGGAAGACATTGTCTAGAAGATTGAACGACAAAAGAAAAAAGTTTGGACTTTAATTATGTTTTGTTTTGTTTTTCTTTTATATTAATATAATTATACATTAAATATATTTAACATATGGAAAAAAAAAAAAAAAAAAGGTCCCCTATATTCCTAGGCCTGGTGCAAGCGCACTGCTTGCACTGCGCCAAAACCGGTGCAATGGTGTGATCGAATATCCTCCACAACTTAGATGTCAGAGACAGATCTTCTACATCATAACTTAACTATTACAGTCTTCGTTTTTCTGTTTCTCTCTGTTTTCTTCTTCATGCTTGGTGCATATAAAAACTGCACATGAACTCATTTATTTCAGTGGTATAATGGCACTAGCTACTTCACCTTCACATGGGTCTTTAATCGCCTCGACTGCAACTACACACCAGAACATAATAAATATGAACGACGACGAGAGCACCTGTCGCCATTGTTGTCCAGGGTGGGATCGATTCGTGGTTCAGCAACAACTGTATAAACTGATGCTGCAACTCTATCATCACTTTGTACCAATACCCTTTCTTTGCCTTCCAAGTTCGACGTAGTAAGTAGGGTTTTCCATGACAATGAAATATCTGGACCTTGTTAAATGATGATGATGCCATAGAAGCCTCAAAGCCTCACTGCAGTACTTGAATAACTGATTTACAGGACGAAATAAATGGTACAAGAATTGAGTGAAACCAATAATTGTTATACTAGTCATAGTGCTGAGCTGATGCATCCTCATGGTAGAATAATACAGGGTAACGAATTTTAGGTAAGAAGGGAGAAGGGTCCAGCATTGACCTGCCTCATAAATAGAGTTCCAAATGAAGCAGGCAGCGACTGCATTCTGGAAAGTGTTCATAACTAACTAGTATCATTAGCCAAGACAGTGTTCTTTTTGTGAAGGTAAGATTGGAGCAGGGGAAAGCTAACACATCCTCTTTCAAGTTGAAAGTTGGATGCACACTGCAATGTTGAAGAGCCCAAATTTGAAAATATACCCAAGCGCCAAGCTTGCTGCATTTTTGGACTCTACTACACAACAGATTCAAAGTAGCAAGTACAGCATCTTACAGTTAGTACGTAGTCAAACAGTAAGAGTTTATATAACTAGTGCTTTGATCCTTATTCCAGACTTTCTACAGAACTCCATCCACACTCAAGAGCCTTGATCAAGCTTCCAAATGCAACAGATCATTACATATCTTGTCGTTCGATATGATTTCTTCACAGGGAGAATGCTCTTTTTTCCTAAATGCAATAGAGCTCCTTGTAAGACACAATTCTCTAGTTGATTGAATGATTTCTTCATAGTGTGAAGAGGTATTAACCTGTCGAATGCAATTGCTTCGTCATTTTAGCATGAAAGTTGCTCGGCCAAAACAATAACGATGAGCTTTCCTTAACAGCTAACTGCCTGGATGTTTTTCTCCCGTTCCAGTTAGGAACTCATACATTCCAGTGAGGGAAGTTCCTGTGATCCAATTATAAACACATTTAATACAGACTATGTGACCTGTTTTTATATTGATAAATTCTAACATAAAAAGTCATCAATTCAGCATAATCATTGCAACCATGATAAAGGTATGTAGTCCGCCAATTCATGGACAATCCTCAAACTAGCCTGAACCTGAACCCCAACCATAATATGGAACATGCAAACCCAATTAAATCCAGTACTTTTTCTCTTCAAAAATACAAAACCCAGCATACAACCAGGTCTATGAGTATCAATTCAATATTTAAGGTCAAAATGACTAGCAAAATGGAGTTTTCAAAATGATCAAACAAAGACTATTGGACCATGTAAGGGCATTACTGGCAGCAATATCACTAGACGTTTAAGCTGCAAAGCGGATCCCAACATTTATTTCTGCTCATTGAAATAAGGCAACCAATCATTTTATTGTCATAGAGCCTAGGTAAAAGAGCATTAACAAGACCTAATTCTAGCCACAGCAGTGATGACCTTTCACACTATATTGAGTTAGATTGCAAATGACAGCTAATCTACAAAGTAATACAGTCCCAGGCCTCTCTAAATTGATAAACAAAGGCAAATTATGTATCTTGTTCTAGTGAGATTAATGTGACTTCATAAGTAATTACTGAAACATGTGTGGGGATATATGGCAGCAGATACATTAGAAGTTTAAGCTGCAAGGTGAAACCCAATATCCGTTTCTGCAATTCAGACCAGGCAACCAATAGTTTGATGGTCATGGAGCCTTGGTCTAATGCAATACAATATCAAACATGATGCATTTCACAAAATCAGTGAGCTCTTTCACATCTGAGCCAGAGCTCTGGAACTAGATCTATCAATGATAAAAATAAACCGAACTAATTTCCCTTTTCTCTTCAAGTATAGTAATGAATGGAATTACAATGTGAGGGTCTTACTGGCAGCATAACACTGGAAATTTAAGCTGCAAAGCGGCTCCCAACATCTATTTTTGCACATTGATAAGAGGCAACCAATAAGTCCACAAGTCATGGAGCCTAGGTAATAGCGCAATAGTCCAACCTTATTTTTGTTTGTTCACAGATTAACTAGACTAGAGTAAACAATCATAACCACACAGACCTCCAAAATTTGCAGTGACAGAGAAATGATATTCCTGCAGCAGCGAGGGTTCTTCCTCCTCTTTCTGCCCAGGAGTGTCTAAAAGTGTATATTCCAGTGTTCTGACTGACTTGCAGACACCCCATTTGTAAATTCTTCATGCGTAAGCCTAAACAGAGGTGTAACAATTAGATCAAACAAAAAGCAATGGGGCAAGTTAAACAATCCGAATCGGCTAACTGAAACGATACGACTGAATGAGCTAGAAACGAGAACCCATTTCCATACCTTGAAATCTCCATGAGCCAAATTCATTGATGAGGAAGTTTGAGATTTCTAACGCCCTTGAGGTTTCGGCTGCTGTAGAGAGCGCTTGGGACTCGGAGAGAGTCTAGAGCTGTATATATACAGAGGTTTCTAAATTAGGGCATTTCATATAGAGGTGGGCTCTTGGTTCTTCTGGCCCATAAAAACATGGGTGGACTGACGATGAGAGCCCAATTTTTTCTTTTTCTTTAGTGAGTCAGCCCATATCACTTCCAAAGTCAAATTTGTGTTCAATCTTCGGTTTTAAGTTTTAACCCACCGTGTATTTGTTATATCCTCTAATATATATATACAGAGCCTTTCTAACGAGGGATCCATTTTTTTGTTTATTTTTAGGGATAGATCATTTGACAAACTTTACGATCACAAAATCAAATCTCCACCGTTCAGTTTGTTGGGCTATGTGAGTATGATCATTTCTACAAATTTTCAATTAATTTGGTGATCGTTAAGTCATCCAAATGTTTGATTTATTTTTAATGATCTTGAACGGTGTAGGTTTGACATAAGTGTTAAGTTTTTTGTTTTAATCTCAGCCATTCAAGCCCATTAAAAAACAAATCTAATGGTATGAGCATATCCCTAAAAGTGACAAAAAATAGGGATCCCTCATTAGAGGGGCCCTGTATATATATATATATATATATATATATATATGTGTGTGTGTGTGTGTGTGTAAACACACAGCGTGTGCTGAATATACTCTGTTTTTTCAGTGATTTAAGTACATTTTTTCTAGCGAAACTATTTTGGTCATCTCGTAAATGTTCACAACTCAACCAATATGTAATGGTGGCCTCAATATTTTGTGTAAGGTAATGAACTAGATAGAATATAAGGGAATCACTCCCTAAGATTAAAAGGAAAAAAATGTGCAAAGAAGGGGGACACAAAACCAAAACATTACACTTCAAAGGTCAAGCATAATAAAATTCTAGCTAGTTATGAAAATGAAACCGTGGGAGACCCAAACTCAATCATGTAGCACAAAATCTCATCACACAATTCTATAAAAAGAATAAACATAATTTACCAAAGCACAAGCAACTCTATTTCCTTTATGAGAAAACTAAAATGCCATTATAGAAATCTAGAACAAACGATTATTCCCCAAAAGTTTTTTCAACGCCTCATTTTGATCATTGCCTTCATATATATATATATATATATATTTTTTTTTTTTTTTTTCTTCTTTCTTAAGGAAACCGTAATTTACATATGTTTGATGCTGTTGTGGAAGGACAAAGCTAGATTGCCAAATTAGAACGGGATATATTGCAGGGTAATGAAGTAATCAAGAACTTAATCAAATTGCAGGGTTTTGATTATTGAAATTGAATAGAATAAAACCGAAACACTGTTTCGCTGTCGTCATAATTCGTCACACAAAATCAATAGGAAAATCTGACGAGAAGGCATGTTCCATGTTGATTTGTCACTAAGCCGCCACTCGCATATTTCCAGCTCCGGCGCCGATAATACTCCCAATACTAATACTAAGGTTAAGCCCTTTTAATTTCTTGGTAATTTATGTTGGGTTCTTCAAGTCTTGGTAATTTCTTGGTAGTTCTCAGACTCTCGGTTACTCTCTTCTTCCTCTTTCACGTTCTTCGATTTCGTCCTCTATCAAAAGCGTCTATACGCATTTCAAGTATTCTGGGTTTCTTTCACTTTCTTTGTTTAGTGTTAAAAAACTGTTTTTGGCTACTGATTGATGTAGAAGAATTGAAACAGAGAAAGACCTGCAGTGTTTGGATGCTTCTTCATTTGTTATAGCTCCTATATATATATATATATATATATATAGTTGAATAGTTGATGTATTAGAAATGGATGAGTATAATTATTGTGGATGAGTTCGGCTGTTGGTGCTATCTGTATAGCTAAAATGGCTACATGTTGCTGAAATAGAATTATGAAATATATATTAAAGATTGTTGGGTTTGGATTTAACTTTGAATGATGTAGAATTGGCCAATTGGTTTAATTACATGTCCAAGGATGGTGGGTTTAATTACATGTCTTAAAATGATTTATCTATCTTTACTTGTCTTAAAATGATGGTGGGTTTAAGGAGATGAGGTGCGTAGTGATGTTTTAAAACTCATTCAGGGCTGTAGGTTTTGGTTTTGGTTTAAGGAGATGAGGTGCGTATGATGTTGTATATTGTATCAGCGTGCTAGCATAGTCTCACTACAGAGCAGTGAGCATTTTGTTCTCTGTCCATGTTTGTTTTACTTGAAAGCATTTATCAATACGAGTTTTACTCTGAATGTTACAAACTGAACCAGGTTTGTTTTTTTTTTATTTTCAGAGATTCATGGCCTCACCTCAGATTTCACTCAGCCTAGGCTCAAGTTCATCCAAGAGTTCTGGCTCCCATTCGTCCCACAGTTCTGGCTCTAATTCAAACTCGGTGGTTCAGAGGATTCCTCGAAAAAGGAAGCGCCGTCGTGTGAGGAGAGAACGTGTTGAAGCTATTGAAGGGGGTGAAGATGATGTCGATATAGAAATAGATGAAAACCCGGCTGGAACATCATATGTCTGGCTGCACTTTAGAAAGATAAAGAAGACATTGTATGGGATGAAGGATGGTAAGAGGGTTGTAGTTGATGAAATAGAGAGAGCTCAGTGTGTTCACTGTGAAACTGATTTTGCTTGTGCTAGTCACTCGAATGGTACTAGCACTCTCAAGAGACACATAGAAATTGTGTGCAAATTCTATCCAGGGAGGGTAGATATAGAAGGTGAGGAGCAAGTTACCAGGAGTACAAAAGAGTTGGTGATGGGGAAATGGACTCAACAAGGTTGCAGGGAAGCAGCGGTGAAGATGATAGTCATGGATGAGCTTCCTTTCAGTCACATAGAAAGGGAAGGTTTTAAATATTTTTGCAGATACGTGGTGCCTCATTGGAAAGTTCCTTCTAGGAGGGTGATTGTGAAGCAGTTTCTTTTGATGTATAAAGAAGAAAAAGCAAAGCTGAAGAAAGAGTTGAAGGGTCATTGTCTATGTTTAACCATCGATACATGGACATCAGTGCAAAATATAAACTACATGGTTGTGACTTCTCACTTTGTAGATTCGGGTTGGAAAATGCAGAAAAGAATTATGAGTTTTAAGGTGATTCCTAACCATCAAGGCACTAGCATCGGGAAGTTGTTGGAGGACTGTTTACTTGAGTGGGAAGTGGAGAGAGTCTTGACTATTTCAGTGGATAATGCGAGTGCAAACAAGGTAGCAATTGACTATATCAGGGAAAAGATGTAAGGGTGGGAGAAGGAACCGGTTTTAGGAGGCAAGTTCTTGCATGTTTGGTGCCTTGCACACATTCTGAACCTCATTGTTAGATCAGAGCTTGAAATGATGGGAGATTTTGTTGCTTCAATTAGGAATGCGTGTGGTATGTCCGGAGCAGTGGACAAAGGCATGAAGTTTTCAAAATGTGTTTGGAGAAGGAAAAGGTCGAGTCTAAGAAGGTTTGCATTCTCGATGTACCAACAAGGTGGAACTCTACTTATCTAATGTTATCCACTGCATTAGAGCTGAGGAAGGCCTTTGATAGAATGGCAGAAGATGAGGAACATAAGTGACAATAAGGATTAGGCCTTTAATGTTATCCAATTTTCTTTCATGTGACAATAAGGATTAGTGCCTCCAATCACCCAACTTCATGGAAAGCTTTTCATGATGTAGTCGACATAAAGGTTGAGATCGATGGATTGCTCAGTAAACCTGAAATGTGTATCGGTGCGCCGATTGAGAAAACCTTGTTTGATATGGCTTCGAGTATGAAAATCAAGTATGAGAAGTATTTTTCCACCGTAGATAACTGCAACCAGCTTATGCTCATTGCCTTGGTGTTAAACCCAAGAAACAAGATCAGAAACTTCGAAAGTATATGCAAGAAATATGGCTGAAGATGGGGTATGTTGAAATTAAGATGAAGTCTGCCGAGGTTAAAGAGCTTCTGGTAGAGCTATGTGATCTTTACAACAACTCAATGAATGTTCCATCATCTTCCAAATCAGGAAAATGTAGGAGTGGAGAGAGCAGTCAAAGCATAGTTAGTCAAACCAACAAATTCTCATCCAAAAAGAGTATTGTAGAGGCTACTGGAATCATAAAAGACATGGAAGAAGAATGGGAGAGAGAATTGGAAGACTCTCAAGAAGCTGTTGTTGTACATGAAGTGGACAAATACCTACTGGACCCAATTGAGAATCCTCCAAGTCCTGAGAAATTCAACATATTAGAATGGTGGAAGATGAACGGTGACAAGTAACCAGGTCTTGTTGCACTTCCGAAAGATGTGTTGGCCATCCAAGTGAGCACGGTAGCAGCCGAGTCTTCATTCAGCACTGGTAGAAGGGTGATCGATCCATTTCAGAGTTCTTTATCTCCCAAGACAGTGGAGGCCTTAATATGCTACCAAAATTGGATTAGGTTTGAGAGTATCCACAACATTCATTATGTTCTGACTATTGAGGATATGGAATTTTATGAATATGTGGAGGAATGTAAGCTTTTTATTTCTTTTCTTAATTTTTGTTTCATTCTGAGTTTTAGTTACAATTTGAACTTGGTTTCTTTTTATACACTGTATTCATAGATTCCTAGTATCTCTTCGAAACTTTGTGTCTTTGTTATGAGTAATGAGAGAGCAGGTATGCCAAAAACTATTAATGTTCAATTATTAGATTCATATTGCCTTAGATGCTAGCCATGATTTCTTATTGCTTCTTGGTATCGATGGTGCAGAACATGAAAAGGAAGAAGGTGTTAATGGTATTGTGGATCTCCCGGAAATGCCTATTACCACCAAATCTTCTCAAGCTTCTAAAGGGAAAGCTGTAGCATGTAAGGCATCTAAGTCGTCGAAGGCGTCTAAGCTAAAGACAGAAGGCAACAAAAACAAAAAATAAGGTATTTTTTAGTGTTTTGTAAAATTGTTTGTACTGAAAGCTTAGTTGTTACATAAAGTTATCTAGTGCTTCATTTTGTTTTCCCAACAGCTTTTAATTATCTAGCTTGATATTTGTGTAATCATTTGACTATGTCACTATGTTAAAGCTGCTTTTTATTCTTCATTTGGTGGAACTTTCAATTAAAAGTTGTTTTGCTGCTTCCTGGATGAGATACTGGAATCTAATGAATGCCACCTGTCTTTATATTGTGTTTTAAATCAGGGTTCCGCTCTACTATCAGATGAAGTTTGCATTTCTCGTTTGGTTACAGCTTCCAACTGCAAATGTAAGCATGCTGTATTGCTTTTACTCTGTTGTTTCTGTTGTTAACTCATGCATATATGTACTTTGTTTGTTTGTGGTATTGATGTTAATTTGAGTATACTAGTAATGTCATTGAGGAGTCGTTGAATGACTCTCTCAGGGACGTGCAAGATTTGTTTCTTAGGCTCTCAGTTGATGGGCCAAATCCTCACTGAATGAATCTCTAGATGTGACCACAACTTCTGGTGACCATGAGGTGCAAGATCAAGTGAAGCGTGTCCTAAGCAAGATGAAGAAGTCAGATTCTGGTCCAAAAGACCATGAAGACGGAAATAAGCTGCCGGATAATGTATCCAGCAGGTATCCTTTGTTAAGACGTAGAAGAAAATTGATTGTCATAGCACTTGATTGTTATGACCAATCTTGAGCGCCAGATATTCAAGTTGTGCAAGAAATATTTAAGGCTATAAAGACTAGATTCTCAAAGCGCTAGATTTACAGATTAACTAGACTAGAGTAAACAATTATAACCACACAGTCCTCCAAAATTTATAGGAGAGCATGCAAAAGATATTTATAATTATCTGAAGGTATTTCCCCTATTTGATTAAACAGAAAACTGCTAAATGATAAGCAGATGATGAATGTACAAGCTTGATGATTAGCTTTTTCGATTACAAGTGGACAATATCTTTTTTACGTGTTAAGAATTTCTCCAATTCATTATCGCATTCTTACTTCTTAGCAGAGAATTGAATGTAAATGCTTCACACAGCTTTTCCAAATCTAACAAATGCATGTTTTTCTCTTGAAACATGAAAGCCGTGTCCATCAACACGTGGGTACTTCACTGAGGCATTGCATGGCTTCAAATCTTCACCGAACTGAACAAAAGAAAAAGCTCAATTGTCACTTCCGAGTATAAGAAAGAAAAAAAGAGAGGTAACCAGACCATTTCAGTTATATATTTTAGACACGCACACGCACACGCACGCTTGAGAAGACTTTTTACAGAAAAAACAAGACAATTAAGTAGTGATCACAATAGTAGTGGAGCCATAAATAAGCCTATACAAACTAACTAGAAAACCTTTCACACCAAACAACGAAAAACAAAAGTCAGAGAGAAGCTTGCTTACTTTTGAGATCTCGAATGTGAGAAATCTTGGGCCATTCTTCGCCGCTGTCCTCGGTGCATCTTTCCTTTAGAAGTGGACAACCAACAACATGTAGCAGATGTAATTTGGTGAGGCGTTGCATTGCTTCGAGAGAAGGTAGATACTTGAGATTATCACAGTCCCAAATATTCAGCTCCACGAGAGATGCAAGGTTGCCCAGCCACTCTGGTAAAGTCTCCACTCCTTTGAAAAACCATATATTCAACCTCGTAAGCGAAGTCAAGTGTTGAACTTGTTGAGGAAGAGACTTGACCTTAGGCCACCCTTTCAACTCTAATGAGACAAGTTGTTGGGATGGAACTTGAAAATCAGGGAAAGAGTCGAGGTCCTCCCAGAAAGGACCTAACTGCAAGTCACGGAGGGATGTGAAACTGCGGAAATCTGGAAGAGATTGTAGACCGGGGCAGTGGCGTACACTCAACTCCTGAAGCGAGGGACAGTATTCGGGGACAGCCAAGCAAGATAGATTATCGCACCACACAACTTCCAATTTACGAAGGGATGGGAGGACACGTGTAAACGAAATGGCCGCTAGATTATCGCACCAGCCTACCTGTGAGGATGTTAGGCCAATACTAGATAATGCATCACAGTTGTCAATCTGCACTTCGCGGAGGGATGGAGGCCACGTGTAAACGAAATGGTGGCTAGATTTCCGCAACTTGATACCTCTAACAGCTCAAGAGAGGTGCAGTTTTCAATCCCGCTCGGTAGGGCTGATAATCTATAACAGCATCCAATACTCAATATCCGGAGAGATGGAAGGCCCTGTGAGGATGTTAGGCCAATACTAGATAATGCATCACAGCTGTCAATCCGCAGTTCGCGGAGGGATGGAAGGCCCTGTGAGGATGGAAGGCCAATACTACATAATGCATCACAGCGGTCTATCGTCAACTCCTCCAAGCAAGGGAACACCTCTACTTTTGTCGTCGTCGTCGTTGTGGGTGCTTCCATCCATTCAATTAGCTCAGGGCACTCCTCAATGCTTAATGTTTTTAGTGCTGGAAACAAGACTGTCGTCTTCTTCTCTGGTGTAGCCTCGTAAACAAGGTCATAACCATAAATTTCACTTCCAATGCGTTTTAGGTTATCCATACCATTTATCTTCACATCTCTAAGGAACGGTAGATGGCCTAGTATCGGGAGTTCTCCACATTTGCGGCAGCCAGTTAGGACGAGATTCCTCAAGTTGATCAACTTTTGCATCTCCCTTGGAAGCTCGTTCAGATGCCAATTATTCTGCATTCGCAATGTTTGAAGGTTATAGAGCTTGCCAATTGACTTGGGAAGTGCTTTGATTCCTGTATCTGAGAGGTCTAGATATCTCAAGTGCTTCAGCTTACCAAATGAATTTGGCAACTCTTCTATACCTGCTGTATCTAAACTTAAGACCCGCATTGCTTTGAACTTGGAGAAAACGATCTCTGGGACCTGGTCATTTGAAAATAGTGAGCGCAATCTCCCAACAGTTACTTCTGACATGTTTTCTAGTGTTGAAGGAGGACTACGTGCAACATGTCGAACATCACCATTTGACTCCTGTGTCAAGCGCTCACTTTCAGACACTTTTTCTGCAAGATCATGCACGAGATCGTGCATTGTGTACTTCGTAACAGTGCCTCCTTCAATTACCTCTTGAAATAAGGAATTGTTTAGTAGAATGTTAAAATATGCTTCGCCAGTACGCTCCATCTCATGAAGATTTTTGAGCTCCATCTCATGATGATTTTTGAGCTCCATCTCATGATGATTTTTGACAGTTGAAGTCTGGAGTAATCCTTGAGCCATCCAAAGCTGGATCAAATTATCTCTTTCAATTTCGAAATCTTTTCTTAACATTGAGCAATATGCAAAACATTGTTTCAAAGGCGATGGCTCCAGATTATCAAAATTCAACCTCAATACCTTCATGATCCTGTCCTCCCCTCCTTCAGGTAGTTCCCATAAACTATTGTCTCGAATTGACAACCATTCTTCTTTACTAGCTCTTGAGCGCAGTAGGCTTCCCAAAACCTGTAGTATATGATACAAGAGTTTAGATTTAAGATTAAGACACAAAGTAAGTCAAACGTTAAAATGGTTATGAGATTAAAATCATATTCTTATATTTCTAACTTTTTCTATTTGGCTTCTGTTTTTTTTCATGCATCCGTTGCCTTGTATGTTATTTCAGAAACAGAAATATTCTCTACCGAATCAAATGTTGGAACCGCTTTCAATATGAGTTAGAGGTATCTTGTATTATAATTTCGAGTGAGATGCATCCAAACAAAAACTACAAAGCAAATATATATGTATATCGTGTTCTCAATGAAAAGAAACAAGTGGAATTTTCGTTAATAACTTGATATCATATGAAATTTAGTACCTTTCCAACCAAGGGTACCCCTCCACACTTCTCAGCAATCGCCCTCCCAATACTTTCTAGTTCTGCATCAATGAAACCATTTTCGTCTAAATTTAAAGCTCTTTGCTTTATAATGGACCAACAATCCTCCTCTGATAGCTTTGTCAACTCAGGTCTGGGGAGTGTTTCAGCAATAGTTGACACATTGGTGCTACGGGTGGTGACGATAATGCAGCTTCCGGGATTAGAAGTCAGCTTTGACAACTCACTCTTCAATCTATCCCACTTTTCCCTCTCCTCATTCCAAACATCATCGAGCACCAGAACATATTTCTTCCCTGTTAGCTCCTTTATCAGAACTTCAAGAATTGCATTTTGGCATGTCAGTCCAGCGTTTTGAGGTACTAGAGTCTCTACCATCTGCCTTAAAATGGTATCCACTTCAAAAGTGTTAGACACACACACCCATATTCTTTTATCGAAGTGTTTATCTATGGCAGGTTCATGGTACACTGATTTAGCCAAAGTAGTCTTCCCCAGTCCACCCATTCCCACAATGGCCATAACTGAAAGATTCTTCTGCTGATTGTCGGAGCTGATCAACGTCGTAACTATCTTTGTCACAGCGTCTTCCCTTCCAACAACTTTTTCACCAGCCTCAAAATGTGCATTAGTTTGCACTCCAACTGGTAGTTGCCTTGGATCTCCTTTTTTTGCAACCAAGTTGATGAAAGATGCCTCACTCTTGAGCAGCGCCAAGGAGTCATTGATCTTCTTAATCTTATGCGCCATTTTGACACGAAACAAAAGAGGATTGGAGGCAGAAAGGAAGTTGAGTACCTTTCTCTTCATGTGGTTATGCAGCTCCACTTTGCGCCGGAGAAGTTCATAGTTGAAATCATCCAAAATATCATCTGCATCTTCAGCTACCTGTTTAAGTTTCTTGACCCATTTCTCTACTGCCTTGCCCCGATCATCTAGTCTCTGATCCGCAGCGCTGCCTAAGAAATCTTGAATGGTGGATACGGACTCTCCGAGCTTCTCCAGTTCGGCCTTGAACCCCCATGCAAGAGAGAGTTCTTGAGCGGCAAGTGAAGACACCTTGGTCAGAATCCCCTCAGCAGCGAAAGTGAGCACAAATTCAGCTGCCATCTTCTTCCTCACGAACTCTCTGAACAAACAACTGTGTAAGCTGTGCTCCGATCAAATATAAAGGCAGATGTGTAGAAAGAATTAGATACCTTTCTTCCCTAGATAGGAAAACTAGTGCCTAAAAAAGTCGAGGAATACGAATAGGTAGGATCTGGTAAGGTAAGAATAATGCTCATCCTTCTTAATATTCAAAAGTTGTTGTAATGCTTCCATGATAGGCTCAGGCTCTCTATAAGAATTAGATACCTTTCTTCCCTAGATAGGAAAACTAGTGCCTAAAAAAGTCGAGGAATACGAATAGGTAGGATCTGGTAAGGTAAGAATAATGCTCATCCTTCTTAATATTCAAAAGTTGTTGTAATGCTTTCAGATTCTTGACCCATTTCTCTACTGCCTTTCCCTGATCTAGTGGTTTTTGATCTGCAGCGCTGCGTAAGAAATATTGAATGATGTATAAGGACTCTCCGATCTTCTTCAGTTCGGCCTTGAACCCCCATGCAAGAGCGAGTTCTTGAGTCGCTCAAAAGTGAACACCTTGGTCAGATTTCCCTCGGCAGCAAAAGTGAGCACCAATTCAGCAGCCATCTTCCTCCTCACTGGAACGGGAACAATTCAAGCAGCTGTATTTGTGCTTAGATCTCAGTAAAAGAAAGAGATGGAACGAAACAGGATGCAAAGTTTTCTTCTAGTAGAATTCATGGCTCTCTCTTTTTGATAGAGAGACCATAACTTTTTATCTGTAAAGAATACGACTTTTGAATAATGGAAAACATATTTGATTAACTTTTCCCCACATGATGAGGGGCTTTACAGAACATACCCAACTCTGAGCATCTCCCACTTGTAAAGAGTAACTTGCATATGGACAACCTCATTTGCAGTTGAGTCAATTTTTGAACAGTATTGCTATCTCGTCTAGAGTTGAAGTCGTCCCTACAAATTCAGCCTCATCTTTCTCCAGCTTCGCTTGCCTCGTCTTCATTTCTGATAAAATGATCAAGGTGGAAGAAAGAAAATCATTAAAACAGACCATGAGAAAGTTCCTATTTAAGATAAGATATCATGACACTTAAACCCAATTAATACCTGATGATGCAGACTGCTTATCATCTCCTCCGAGTTAAATGCCAACAACTTTTTTACAGTAGAATCTAGAACACTTAATCTGGTCAGGTAACAATAATGTTCATCCTTCTTAATAGTCAAAAGTTGTTGTAATGCTTTCATGATAGGCTCAGGCTGGTGGATGAGTCTTTCGGAACGACTACATCAACTGTTCCCACCATCTTTCCACCTGGTCATGTCAACATCCATATCAATAGTAGTTCCGTTGACATCCATGTCAGCTCGATAATGATTTTTAAGAAATTTTCTGTACTTGGATTTCTAACAGTGTCTGCCAGAACACAATTACAAGCATCGTATAAGGACGCTACGTAAACAACTACAATCGGACGCACACATAGAGCACTTGCATGTAACTAAATGCATAAAACCTACTGAAGACACCAACTTCATAATGCAAGAACACCCTAGTTAATTATATGTAAGATACAATAGTCTGTGACTTGGCCCCTAGCTTCCTTGAAACTATAATTTTCTTGCCAGTGTTAATTGACCAATAAATTTATGGTAGATTACCGATGTATCTAAGATACTAAGTCATCTAAAAGGTTTTCTCACAAGACAAGATGCATTCTATGAGAGTCTTACTCAGCGTGTGAAAATGCAGCTGTTTAGATGTAAATATCAGCAAATCCACCCCGTCCACTCCATCAAAGTAAATTCTCATCACTAATTTTTGAGTATCCATGACCTCAAACAGCATAGCATAGGTCTCTCTTGATCTAGAAATCAGACTGAGAAAAATATGTTCAGCTAAGATACTTCCATGGACAACATATTTCATACATAACAAGCAAACACTTCGAAGCCAAAAGTCCAAAACAGAAGGATTAGATTAGTGTTCTGAAGTCAGAAGGACTATTTAGATACTGTTGGATACTAGGATTGGAGGCAGAAAGGAAGTTGAGTACCTTTCTCTTCATGTGGTTTCGCAGCTCCACTTGTTGTCGGAGAAGTTCATACTCGAACTCATCCAAAACATCATCTGCGACTTCAGCTACCTGTTTAAGTTTCTTGACACATTTCTCTACTGCCTTGCCCCGATCATCTAGTCTCTGATCCGCAGCGCTGCCTAATAAATCTTGAACGTTGGATACGGACTCTCCGAGCTTCTCCAGTTCGGCCTTGAACCCCCATGCAAGAGCGAGTTCTTGAGCGGCAAATGAAGACACCATACCTGTTTAAGTCCTTCTTCTCACAATATCCATAAGCAACTTCATTTAAAACCAAGTTGCTAGGCTTGATTTCGAAAGCCATAGCCTCCTTGACAAAATCTCTTGCCTCCTGAATCCTCCCATCCCTGCAAAGCAGCCTAATGACACCCTTCACATCTCTCAAATCAAAACCCATCTCCACCATATCACTACAAACTCGAAACGCCAATTGGGTCTTCCTCATTCCCACCAATTGATCAAGTAACACACCACAACACTGCAATGATGGCACTACACGCCCCCTAATTTGATCATACACCGCAATAGTCCTATCTAACTCACCAACACCAACATACGCTTCAATCAAATCACTGTAAATTTCTCCACTACCCAACAAAACTCCTTGACTCTCCATTGTGGAAAGCAAGACTTCAACTTCTCTAAGCAATCCCACTCTGACAAGCATTGAGGCCATGACCTCACATAACTGAGGTTTATGCTTAAAAGCATCAACTTTCTCACTAACCCACTTGAAAACTCCCCAGAAAGACTCAACCTTTCTAGCATCAAATCCAACTTTCCCACACTGCAATTCAAAACCCAACAATAATTCAAGCACATCTTCGGGTTTGGGCTCCGAAACCCGCCTAAGCCTACGAGTCAGTTGAGGCACTAAACCTGAAATCTCCAAAAGAAGGTCTTTTAGAGAAGCATTGGCAAAGTCTTGGACTTTACTCTTGTCAAAATATTGGGGACATCTAAAAATGACAGATTGGGCTATAACTTTGAAACAATTAGGAGATGAATCTACTTGGGTGTTGGTGTTTTGTGTTGTTGAATATGATTGTGATGAGAACAGAGAGTGAAGAGAACCAACCTGTTTGATGTGAGGCATGTTGAGTGAAGAGGTAGACAAAACTTGAAGCAGCTCATTGTATAGAGCTATGGTAGGGGACTAGTGGTGCTTCCTCTCATCTATGCAAGTAAGACTTTAGCTTCTTTTTTCGGTCGAAAGTAAGACTTTAGCTTCATTGCATATATACATATATATATAATACTCAGATTGGGCCTTACCCGCCCAATAAGAAAACCCGACCCAGACCCAAAGAACCTTACAAACTTACAAGTTACAACCCTCACTTACACAGTCACACACACTTTGCCGCAATCTACAAACGGTGAGCTTTTCTCTCTTCTCCTCCGAGTTGGCACGCTTGGTTTCACTTTCAGCTGGCTTTTCTTAGTTAGAATTTAATTATATCTTTGAAATCCATAATATATGAATCATGAATGAACAAATTCTGACTTCTTTAATGCACAAATTTGTTGGAGATCTATAGTATCGTTAGTGTATTTCGTCTTAAATAACGAGAAAAGAATTGATGAATTTCTTTGATAAAAAAAGAAAAAGAAAATTAAGAGCAAAGATATCCAGAAGGTTTTCATGCCAATTCGTTTAGGTTTTCACCATCTTTTCATGGCAATACTACTGCACAATAGCAGATGAAATAGAGGGAAGATCAGTTCTGATATCTTGCAAGAGACCGATCACTGCCAATGTGAGTGAATTGCACATTTAATTTGAAATGTCTGAGAGTCTGAGACAACTTCCAAACGGATCTCCTACTTCAGTGAACAACAATGAAATGAAACATATAGTCTAACTTTCCATTCACTACCTTAGATTATTTCAGATAAAGTTACTTGAATGCAATGAGTTGTGAGGTTTTTTTGAAACTGGAGAAACCCCTGTGTATATGAAAATCAATTTGACATGAAGTTTTGTGTTTTATGCCTGCGTATGAAGTACATGGATAAATGCTTCTGCAACATCAATTTTTTTTTTTTAATGAAATTTGCCTTGCTTATTGTGACTGCAGAACATCCATGGTCATAAGAGCAGAAATTGCTCAATGGCTTAAGTAAAAAAGGACTTACAGGTAAGCATATGTGATTGATCATGTTATGAGTCTCAGTAGATCATTGACTACTGCCATGTTGATGTGTGATTCAGAAAATATGTAATTATTGTAAACTTTCTTCTGCAATTGCTGATGGTAATTGCAGAGTGTGAAGGAAGTGAGTAGTCAGGGATATATTTACACTGTGGCACACTGATAAAGATGACAAAGTGACTATTAAGGAGTGAAAACTGATCTTCGAAAGGTTTTGTCATATTCGGAAAAAGAAAAATTGATCAATGTTGTTGTATAAAACTATTGAGCAATCGAGTGAAAACTGATCTGCAATAGGTTAATTCATAATGAGGAAAAGAAAAATTGATCAATGTTGTTGTATAAAACTATAGTACTGAGTTTTATATTTTGATTTCGTTATAATTTCAATATAAAACTTTAGTACTCAATTCAGGCACTCGATCCTCTTTTTTCGATTGATTGTGCAAAGGAAACATAGTACAGCTGTAGAGGGAAAAGGGAGAGATTCATAAGTAAGGGGATCCATGGATTATTATTCCTGATGGGTGCTTATTTTCTTTGATGCAGATCTTGCACTAATAGATTGTAGCATTGGCTGCAACATCTATTGTAACAATAATGTTTTTTTTTCTTTGATCGACAACATTTTTGAATATCTGAAAATCAATTCCCAACATACCCTGCAATATAGGAAATTTGTATATTGTGGAGAAATGGTGAGCTCAAGTTTTAATTTTTCTCGTTTCGCTTAATGGAGTAAACATTTGAAATTTAGCATTTAGGTCAATGGAAGATGGAAAAAAATTAAAAAAATAAACCAAAGAGGAACATGAAACTTTTTTTTTTCTTTGAAGAAGGGCCGGTGCGGGTGCCCTTAATAAACTTTGATTAATAAAACCATAAAATACAAAGGGGGATATTAAACTTAAATCCCAAATTACAATAAGTAATGTATTATAGCATGTACCAGTTAGCAAAAAGTGTATCATCGGCTACTCTATTAGTTTTGACAAAGCGGTGACATAACAGAAATATAATTGTACTGTGGACAAACATCGTAACAAAATGTGCAGCTTTCCAACTATATAGCCACACGGAATCATATCCAGCGACTCTTTATTTCATCGTGTCATTAGAAAGTTGAGACCATTTGTTAAATCTTATGACACAATTAGTATTAAATCTTGTGACACAATTAATATTAATATTAGTCAAAAATGAAACTTAATATCAAGATTAAAAGCATGCAAAGAGGAAAAACAAAATCACGGTCCAACACTCGTAAGACGTGTTTGTTACTCGGGACTTGATAATATCAGACATGACTCTTCAATATATCAAAAGCTAACTTGTGTCTGACACCACACCTCTGTTAAATGAGCATATGAAATCCTGAAAACCTTCTTCCAGGACAACACCAAAAACCATCGGGCATGCCAATCTCCGTTTCAGCCTCGCATCGTCGTTCTTAGAAAATTTATCATTCTAAAGGTATTTATTCCCAAATGAATTCAATAATTCAAGAACAATTTTGGTTCTTTTATGTTGCCAGAGTGGATCCACGTCGGCACGAATCCAACTGGACCAAGCTAGCATCCATCTTCTTTGTTGTTTGTTACACCTTAAAAAAGAAGAAGAATAAACACTGAAAACGATTACGAAAATAGAAAAAGGCGGGTATTAAATCCCTGGACCGTAGACCAACTCAAACCCCGTAACCAATTTCCCGAAAAATTAGAAACTCTCGCTCCAGCTAAAACCCTGCTCTCTCGATCCCTCATCATCTTCCTCACTCTCACCACCATGGGCGTGTACACGTGTCCTAGGGTTTTCACCTCCTCCTCCTCCTCCACCTACTGCTGCCGCCACCACCCCGACCTCGCCACCCGCGCCGCCGTCAATCCCCGCCCAGGCTTCGCCGCCGGCCGCGTCGACTCTACGACGCCGTTTCACGGCCTATCTTCACTCATTCTCCGCTTCCCTCCCAACTTCGTCCGCCAGCTCAGCACCAAGGCCCGCCGCAACTGCAGCAACATCGGCGTCGCGCAGATCGTCGCGGCTTCGTGGTCGAACAAAGACTCCGACCTTTCGGCGGTGCCGGCGGCTAGTGCCGTCGATGCCGCCGCCACCGCCGATCTGGTTGTCCCGGCCCAGATCGGGCCCGAGGATGACCTGGCGGCCGTGGATGCGGAGTACGCCGTGTTTGGGAACGGTGTACAGTTAGGAGGCTTGCCTGATTTGAAGGACGCCTCGTTTTTGAGCTCCGATGGGAGCATCGCAATTCATGCCGGTAATTAATTTTGTGTTAATGCGTTAATCGCTTTGATTATTTTCAATTCAATTGGTTTTTTCTTTGGCTTAATTCATTTCTGAAAAATTATGCTATGATTAGCGTGTCAACGATTGGATTTGTGTGTAGGTGAAAGATTGGGTCGCGGTATAGTGACTGATGCAATTACAACCCCGGTGGTTAATACTTCTGCTTACTTTTTCAAGAAAACTGCTGACCTCCTCGATTTCAAGGTATTTGTTGCGATTTATAATCTTATGTAGCTCCTGTGCTTGGAGTGAGGAATGCATTGTGTGTTGTTTTTGATTGATGGTTCGTGGTCAACCATCATTTGGCTCATTTATGCTGACTTTGTTGCAGGAGAAGCGTGCGATGAGTTTTGAATACGGGCGCTATGGAAACCCAACTACTGTGGTTCTTGAGGAAAAGATTAGGTTGGTATCTTGGTCATTTAGTATTCCATAGCCTGCTTGTGGTTTTAGCACGCTTGGCATCTTTGGAGAATGTTTATTGAGGCAGAGCTGTGTTTTTGTATGATACAGTGCTCTTGAAGGAGCGGAATCAACACTGATGCTAGCTTCCGGAATGTGTGCTAGCACAGTCTTGTTGATGGCTTTGGTTCCAGCTGGTGGGCATATTGTGACAACAACAGACTGCTACAGGAAGACTCGGATATTTATTGAGACCATCCTTCCCAAAATGGGGATCACGGTATGGTTTGATGATATTACTTTTGGAATGATGAGTTATCCTGATTTTCTAGTAATAGGGTACTTGCTGCTACTTGTCAAATTATTGGTAATACTTTTGTTAGTGATTATACTTGTTACCCTATATGCAGGCCACAATTATTGACCCTGCTGATGTTGAAGCACTAGAAACTGCACTGAATGAGAATAAAGTTAGTAACAAAAAGATTTTGGATCGGTTTCTAATTTCTGTACGACTCAGAAGATCTTGGGGATCCTTACATTATATTGTACCTCTGTGCAGGTTTCTCTTTTCTTCACAGAATCTCCTACAAACCCTTTCCTAAGGTGTGTGGACATTAAGTTGGTTTCAGATCTTTGCCATAGCAAAGGGGCAGTAGTCTGTATTGATGGCACTTTTGCCACACCTATGAATCAGAAGGCCCTTGCTCTTGGGGCTGATCTTGTTGTGCACTCTGCAACGAAATATCTTGCTGGCCACAATGATGTAAGGCAGTTGATATCAATGCAAGTCATTTGTGGGAGTGCAAATACTTTGGTTGTCAATCAATGCTAAATGAGGCATTAAGCAAGTGCATGTATTCTATTTCAGGTCCTTGCTGGTTGCATTAGTGGTTCAATGAAATTGGTTTCCGAAATTCGTATATTGCATCATATTTTGGGTGGTGCTCTTAACCCGGTGAGTTATGTTCAGGAAGAAGTATTGTGGGTGACATTTTGATCTACACTAATTATTCTCATACTGGTCTTAGTTTCTCATAGGTCAAGCATAGATGATTGTAGATTTTCCACTTGCTTAAGGCTTTTGAGCTCTATTTGTTATGGAATATCCTCATGAAGCTTGAGATTGCGTGATGATAACTGATGTATGTTTTTCCTGCCAACAGAATGCTGCATACCTGATCATTCGAGGCATGAAGACTTTGCATATTCGTATACAGCAACAGAATTCTACTGCATTGAGGATGGCCAAAATTTTAGAGGCACATCCTAAGGTAATTTTTTTTCCCATAAGTTTCTGATTTTGGTTACTCACATTTGTTTGGCATATAGAACTTTGGATTTGCAAACTGATGTGATGTATCATGCTATCCAGGTGGCGCACGTCTATTATCCTGGTTTGCCAAGTCATCCTGAACATGAGCTTGCCAAGAGGCAGATGACTGGTTTCGGTGGTGTTGTCAGTTTTGAGGTGATTTTAATCGGCAGAGTCATCATCTTCTGTGTGCTTGTACTATTGTCATTAGGTTAACATAGTGTCTTACTTAACTTTGCAGATTGATGGAGACTTGAAGAGAACAATTAAGTTCATTGATGCCCTGAAAATTCCATATATTGCCCCCTCCTTTGGTGGTTGTGAGAGCATCGTGGATCAGCCAGCCATAATGTCTTATTGGTATTCCCTTTTTTCTTAATCTTATGGTGGCAAATGAATTCAGTTTTCTAATGTCTTTTTGAAAGAGAGACCAAAATTTCTTATATGCCAAATTCTGTTGTGGTTAAGGTGTGTTAAAATGTCTCCATCCAAGTGTGATAAGTTAGGTAGATTACAATCTATTAGACTAAGATCAGGTTTTACCGAAAGTTCATTTCTAAAGCATGTATGGGTGCCTGGAGGTGCTTTGGCACTGCATAACCGATTCATGTTGCCTTTAAGTTGCCAAAGTTACTGCTTACAATAATTCTCTAAATGATAGTCTTATACACTGAAATGGTTGAAAAATATTTTTGCCATGTTGGTATTTGCAACAATGAGCAAAAGAAATGTCTCCTTTTCCTGACTGCTTTTTGTTACCATGCTTTTGAAACAGGGATCTCAGCCAGTCAGATAGGCTCAAGTACGGAATCAAGGATAACCTGGTCCGTTTCAGCTTCGGTATCGAAGACTTCAATGATCTTAAGGCTGACATTCTGCAGGCCCTGGAGAAAATATAGAGCGAGCCGGCCACCTAAGATGCGGATTCCTGTTTATTTTTTTTTTTGTTGTTCTTTTGTTGTTTCAATTGATGTTTGATCACCAAAAGCGGTCGTTCTCGATTCCGTTAGGACCCAAAACCTGTCGAATTTCCTTTGTGTTCTGCTCTTAACAATTCCTTATCATTATCACTATGCTGCTTTCGTTTAGTTTTAATGCTTTGAGTTGAATGAGAATTTAGGAAGAAAATCAACATCAAATAAAACGATTTGCAATTTGTCTGGAGGAACCAAATTTACGTGTCTGATATGGACATCCCATTTCTTCCATTTCAAGCTTCCATTGTGACGGATTAATCAAATGAATGCAGACTCACTCACCCATTTCATATTCTGGGTAGTGAGAATATGCGTCGGAATTTTTCAAGTACGTCATTCAAAACCAAATGTTGATTGGATTACACCAATAAACAAGATTTGGCTTAATCAGATGGTGTATTAGTAGTGTCCATAGAATATTTACACCCACAGAAACAGACATAAGAAATCAAGATATGCGCCAAACCAGTACTTATCAACAAAAAGGGAAAAGAGCCAAATTAGTACCAACAAGAAATGCACTTGCAGAGACGGTGCGCTCTGCCACACTTCCTAACAGAGTAAAAATCTTCAATGGTATTTATACTTACGCATTTACCTTACAAAGCATCGAATTTGTGTTACTTGGCGGCTAATCCTTTCCGAAATTGCTTCTACATTTATAAGTAAAGAACCTAGTTGCCTAATGGTATAAATTCTTAAACTCAAGCATTTTATTAAACTCGGACCTAGGTACAAATACTAGAGATCGTTACAAGAAGTCAGCCACGATCGAGAGTCAAGCGACTCAAGCCCTTATAAAGTAATAGCTTAGGGGTTAGAGAGTATCATTTAGATCCTTTCAGAATTACAACTTAAGTTTCAAGTAACAAAGAGTTTCGTTCATACTTGTATCTTGTATTAACATGAAATTAACCAATAAATACACCTGAAATACCAAATTCCACTTCCTAATATGCCAAATTCCACCGTACCCTTTTTGGATTCCCTCACACTTTATATCATCATCAGACAATGCGAACCATGATTACACACATAAACAACACAAAACCCAGTTGGTGAAAATTGAAGAAGGCAATGAAATTCGGGAAGGAGTTCACGAACCACTTGGAGGAGACAATCCCGGAGTGGAGGGACAAGTTCCTCTGCTACAAGCTTCTCAAGAAGCTCCTCAAACGCTTGCCCACCTCCACCGTCGATGCTCTGCCTCACCCTTTTAATCTCAATCGACGGCTCTCCGACGCCGACGCCGGTGGTGGGACCGGTCCGAGCCGGCCCTTGGGGGAGCTGCAGGATTGGTTCGTCAGGATTCTCAACGACGAGCTTGAGAAGCTCAACGATTTCTACGTTGATAAAGAGGAGGACTTCATTATTCGCTTCCAGGTTGACTTTTTTTTTATATTTTATTTTAATTTGTTAATTTGATTTTGGTGCATGTGAAAATTAAGAATTGTGAGATTGAATTGAAATGGGTGATTGACAGATTTGATTTGCGTGTTATGGATATTGATAAAGTATGAATCTTTTTTCTCTTTGTTGAAATTTGATGAGATTTGGAGTGATACATTATACATGGGGAATGAAAAATATGCAACTTTTGCTGATGTAACAAATTTTGAAGGAATGAGAATGAATGACAGCGACACGGGTACGGATTTATGTGTTAATTCTGGGCTGTTCAGTGATTGATACTAATGTTAGGAGTGGAATTAGAGGTGAGACAGATACAGTCTCACGGGAACAATATGTTTCTGTAAATGTTGTGGGTGTGGAATACTGTTGAGTGGCAATAGAGCAGAAAAGAGTTCTAGAAATAGTTGAATATTTAGTGAGAGATTTTCTCATGAGTCAGTAGTAGAGTTTTGGGAGTAATTAGTTTGTATTTGTGTCCTGTGGTCCTTTTTCTTTCCTTTTCTTGATCATCTGATTACGTTTGGTTGAAGCCCTACGATATTAAATGTGTCATCTTTTAAGGGTCTGCTTGGAGGCTATGAGCCAACTACTGGTCATTGCATGCCATTTATATTGCAATGTTATATTTACTTCTTTTTCGTCTTTTAAACTGCATTAATAACAGGAACTGAAGGGAAGAATCGAGGTAGTTAAAGAAAAGAGCAGCAAAGGTGGGGTTTTTACTTCAGAGAGTGAGTTCAGCGAGGAAGTGATGGACATTCGTAAGGACTTTGTCACCATTCATGGGGAGATGGTGCTTCTCAAGAACTACAGCTCGCTAAATTTTGCAGGTACATTTTTTCTTTCTGCTCCTGTATTTAACTTGAATATGGGAATGGTGTCAGCTAACTGTGCTCTTTTATTCCAAGTCTATTATTTGGTGAGGTTTAAGTAGTTGGCTATTGCTAAAACAGTTGTATCTACTTTAATAGGGCTAGTCAAAATTCTAAAGAAGTATGATAAACGAACTGGAGGATTGTTGCGTCTACCTTTCACACAACTTGCTGTTCGTGCGCCTTTCTTTACAACACAACCTCTCACGATGCTTGTCCTTGAATGCGAGGCAAATCTGGAGCTTCTCTTCCCATTGGAAGCAGAAGTCATTGAATCTACCCCAAATATGCAAGACAACTCCAAACCACAATTGAACAGTTTGGCAACTGTTGCATCTGACACACCTTCAAACCAGGAGGCAAATGTGGATATATACCGTGGAACAATTGCTGCAATGAGAGCCATACAAGGTCTTCAAAAGGCAAGCTCGACTTGGAATCCATGGTCATTTTCAAATCACTTACGAAATCAGGATGATGAGAGTACTGGAGGTGTCACAGCCGAGAACTCTGCTTCAAACTCTGTAGCTACCTTGCACAGTGAGGAGGAGGCCGATGACGAGGATAACCAGTCAGTTTAATAGTTTTCATCGTATTGGTTGATTTTGTACATTCTTCTTCACTTCTTGCGAGCCGTAACACATTGAGATCTGTTTTGGCAGGCTCTGGTAATAATTAGAAAGTTTTTCGTAGAAAGATTTTTTATTTGAAGGACATACTGATTTTATTGTAAATAATCCTAAATATAATAAAGAAATTAAGTAAAAACTGTTGGAGATGCTCTCAAATCTGTATATTTCATTCAAAAAGATGAACAAGCTTTAGACAACGTTCGATGTACTTTTCTAATAGAAAACCCGGGTTGCAACAGGATTCTCATTCCTAAAACAATTAGGATACTTCTACACCCTTTGCCCTAAAAAAACGTTACATGAGCCCAAAACAAAGAACAAAACTACCGGAACTTGACTGACCTTCCCGACGACATAACCGTTTCGATATTATCGCGGCTGGGAGTGTACAGACAAAGCAAACGCAAATCCCCCAATCCTTATTTTTGTTATGTGCTAGAGTTAATAGGCGGCTGGGAGTGTACAGACAAAGCAAACGCAAATCCCCCAATCCTTATTTTTGTTATGTGCTAGAGTTAATAGCAAGTTAACCGTGGTTTAGACAAAAAACAAAAATTGGTGGAAGAATGATATGTCAATTGTTACGGCCTTTGGATTAGATAGAAAGTCCAGATTTTATGAATTTAAAATAAATCCCTGGTTGAGCACTGGCAGATTAGGGGTTTTTTTGTTGTCCTAGCAAACTTTTGCAATTCATTTCAGATACTTACTATCATCAAGAAGAGCATATTTATGCAGAGAGATAAATTTTGAAATCCCAGTCACAATAGGATTCTTATTCCTTAACAATAAGGATACGTCGGCTGAAAACCCTGTGGCCTATAAGAACGGTACATGCTGCATTATGTTTCCTTTACAAACTTAATTAGCTAAAAAACACAAGACAAAGTTGTATTCGATGAACCGAAACAAAGAAAAGACCCGCCCGAACTGGTTTGACCTTCCAGAAAGCCTCACCGTTTCCGTATTATCACGGCTGGAAGTGATCGAGATTCTGAAGACAGCTCAGAAGGTATGCAAGACCTGGCATCGAATCTGCAAGGACCCGATGATGTGGCGCACCATCAACATATGCGATATTTGGGTTTATAACGACTCCACATCATGGCACAAGAATGCAAAGAAGATGGAAAAGATCTGCCGCCACGCGGTTAATCGTGGCCGTGGCGATGTCGTCGATATAAGTCTCGAGAACTTGGGCTCCGATGGCCTCCTTTGGGATATCACTAGCAGATCGAAGAAAATCAGACGCCTCCGTCTGGTGTTACCTAATATAACACATAATGGACTCTCTTTAGTGGCTTCCAAACTTCCTTTGTTAGAGGAACTTAAACTTTCTTACAGTGCATACACAACTGAAGCTCTTGAAGCCATCGGCAGGCACTGCCCTCTTTTAAAGTCACTGAAACTGAACAAGCGACATGATATTCCATATGTCGGGACGGGTGTAAACTTGCCCGACGACACCACCATTATCAGGTTTTTGGAAGCAAGAAGAGTAGCAAGGGATTACATGATGATGGTGATGCACTTGCTATAGCAGGAACAATGCATTGTTTACAAAAGCTCCAGATATTTGGAAATAAGGTGACTAACATGGGATTACAAGCCATACTTGATGGTTGTCCACGTCTTGAGTCACTTGATCTGCGTCGTTGTTACAATCTTAAGGTGGAAGGATATTTAGAGTTGAGATGCCTTCAACGAATTAAACAGCTGCGGCTTCCTGATGATTTCTACAGATGACTATGAACTTGTTTCCACAGATAAAATTGTTTACAAACTATACCGGACTTCTTATAGAAATAGAACGTCTATATGACGTTATTAGTTTAGAACCCATAGAACATTAGTCTTTTCCAAGTAAATCAAAACGTCTTCGTTATAGAGTTATATATCTTTTCGGTATGTCACAAATATGAGATTCATTGATGCACTCTTTGCTAATTGTTGTTTGTTAGAATACATAGACTTTGGATGGACTAATATTTCAAACCATGAAAGCTCATGTCAAAAGCAGAGAAAACGGGAACTGTGGCCAAAATGATTCGATGCCAGAAAGGGCAATGGATCTACAGGCTACAACTTTCATGCCAAGAGCAAAAAAAAGAAAAGAAAAGCTAATCAAGGCTGGTTGAAATAATGTGGGGCAGTTTCGTTTTCATTCTGCCGATTTCTCTACCTGTTGCTATAGCACTTTCTCGTATTAATTTGCTACTTTCTCCGGTCACCTCTCTTCTATGGTATAAATGTTTATCTGCTCTTGCCTTCATCATGATAATAGTTGAAAGGTAGGGGTACAGACTTGAATGCTCGATACTTCCCAACATTATTCAAGTGTTCATTCTCCAGCCTGTTCAGTAATAGAACACAAATGCTTTGCATTATTTCAAGTTGTAATTTAGTTTTAGCTTTGACCCCCTAAATTGGTGAGATAATTGAAGACTGAAGGCTGAAGGGGAAGTAAAACATACCGGAAGAAATTCCAAATGCCACGCCGAATTATTTCTAAACAGGCAACTATTGCAACTAAGGCTGTTCTATGGATGAATGGTGCTTCTCGAAATCCTAGTACTGATTGCATCCAAGCAAGTCTGAGTAGAACATTTAACACCTGCAGTTCACAAAAGTTAGTGTCGAATGAGAAGGAAAGAGTGACAGAAATGATGGTAATTTCAGAGACTATAGTCCCTACCATGGCTACAAAGTAAACACTTTTGTTTGGTACAAGGAGTTTATCTCTGAGCCAACGGTTTTCAGAATTCCGTTGCAGGAGACCCCAATCTATCACAATATCCCAGTAAGTACTGACAACCGTTGCTGCAATTGAGCTAGTCATAGCTAGGATCTTCCATGTCATCCCTTTTTTCATATCAAAACTTGTTCTCATGGCAACTGCGACAATTGTTGAGAAGTATTTCAGCCCATTTAACCCTTGCATTCCATCTTTCTCCTCCACCAAGCGTCTCAGACACTAGAACAAGGGAATGCACGCAGGTAAAACCATACAATAGACAAAGAAGCCTAAACAATAGACTGTGATTGTGTCATTGCTGCATAAAACTTGAGTTTTGACCAGCGAATACCTGAAGGGAACGAATCCAATATGGGATAATTGCTACAATGAAGTAGAAAGTTTTGTATACATTGCTGTCTAGGCAGTTGTGTGATCTTTTTAAAAAGTCCCCCCAACCATAATAGCAAACATAGAATTCCAGACTCCTGAAGGCCTGAACCTGAATGTTAAGTGGCATTGAGTTGATTGTTGTGAGAAAACTACATAATGTTGATCAATAGAAGTATATTATGTTATTAGGAAGTTCGAATCCTAACTACCTGGCTAGTAAGCTGATCTGCCAAGAAAAAGTCAGGGAGGGTAACCTACCAAAAAGAACGGAAAAAAATTTAGTAGCTACACTTCAGTATATTTGGCTACTATGTCTAAGTTGAAGAAATTTAACTTCAATTACCTTGTACAGAGGAGCACAAACACAATGTACTACAGCTTGAATGAGGAAAAAGCGGCTGGAACGATACATTATGTTGAAAGGACATAAAATTATACCAAGCACAACCTGCAAATGTGATATTAATGAATAATGATCATAAAGCAAGTTTTGATGTTAATGATTTTTGTCTGAATTCTTACAATGACTAGTCCCAAAGGGACTAATTCTGTCCAGGCTTCGAAGGTTTTTGTTCTTGGGTCCATCTCCATATCCAAATTCGAGAGAACACCAGCCAATGCAAGAACTGCAAGGCCGGAGCTCATGAGGAAAGACTGTCTGTACCCCAATTCTGTGCCTTTTTTGAAGCCGAAGATGAATGAATAATTTACTCGGTATCGCCTCCAGTAATATATGTTTGCTGAGAAGACGACCATATGAAGGACTATGAATCCAAAGAAGCTGGAAAAAAAGCTCCAGAAAAGTTTTACTTTGAACCCAAACTCAACAATATATGTTACTGACTAGAGAGGTTATACTTTCGCCATTAGTACACAAAGTAAACTCTAACCTGTAAAGAGGGAATATGTTTTCCATGTACAGGCTACGCCCCTCACTTTCAAGGAGACCTCTTGCATGTATAAGCACTATAATGGCTACTACAAGAGCAACTGAACACCCAGAGAACAGTCCTGTAGATCAAGAACAGTAAAATTACCATCAACATCTAGTTTTAAAATTCCTCCTCAACATTGATACCTCAAAAGGTTTGTAAAATATTCGACACTGACTAGTACATTTGCTTCTGTGAACAATCTGTTCTTACCCAAGAAAAATGTACTTCTATGCTTCTCCCTTCGGGCTGTTGGTCTTAACGTCTTCATTCCTTTTCTGTGGTTTCCGTTTGCGAAGTGCTTTATGAAGGTAGTCTCCACCCTTTCCATAAGCCTAGTAACCTGGGAAGGCAAAAAAAAAAAAAAATATGGTTCACTATGCAAGTTTCAGATGGGGATCATATATATCTCTTGGCTTGATAGTAGACAAAAGGCTGAAGAATAACTAACATCATCACACGTCCCAAGATAAGAGGTTTCCATCATGTGCAAGTGAACCTTTGATGCATTCCTCGAAGTGATCTGCAATAACACAGCTGCAAGTAATTACTAATAGGCCTTGGAACATATGGCATCTGTGTTAGACAGACTCAATCTTCTCCTAAAACTGAGCCATCTGATTCTCCTTCCATAAAGAATTCATAGCTGTTTTGATTCTATGCTATAATTACATATCAATGCTATCATTTGTATTTACTGTTTTCCATACCTAGAGTCTAGCATAGCTACTATATATCTGTACAATTGTAATATTGTAGATTAATGGAAATCACTTTCTATCTGTCGGCGGCGGTGATATGTGATCGGCGGAGGATTTGAGCCCGAGGGTGGAGTGACGACAAGTAAGGGAGCGGCAGAGGACTGAATTGTTGGTAGAGAGACACCGAATTGTGAAGATCGGGCGACGGCGGACTGAACAGGCAGCTCTGGGGCTGAGGATGGTGGATCTGTGGGTGCGATGGCATGCTGCTCCGAGATTGAGGAATTGGGAACTGACTGATTTGAAATCAGAGAGGCGCCGGCGGTGGACTCCACAGGGAGCGGCTGAGGTAGGGCCGGAGTTGAAGAGGAGATGAGATTGACACATTGTGGTTCTGGAGTTGGAAGTGACGCCAACGATGAGTCAGATAGAGTGGTGGGACTTGGGCCTGATGTATTTGGGCCTGGGTCAGATGAGGATGACCGTGGGCTCGGCAGTTGGGGCTGCAGAGGAACAGATAACGAGACAAATTCTATTGGAGCAGAATTTGATGTAACCTGAGATCTGTTATAAGGAAAATCATTTTCATTAAAAATAACATGACGTGAGATATATACACGATTAGTTTTTGGATCAAGACAACGATAGCCCTTGTGTTGTGGACTGTAACCAATAAACACACACTCTATACTACGACTCGAGAGTTTATTTGAGACATAAGAACCAAGATGAGGAAAACAAGAACAACCAAAGACTCGAAGGGACGAATAAGAAGGATGACGACCATAAAGACGCGTGTGGGGAGTATCCCAATTAATAGTAGGGGTGGGAAGAAGATTAATAAGATAGACAGATGTGATAACAGCATCAGCCCAAAGATGCTGAGGAGCACCAGATGTGAGAAGAAGAGTGCGAACCGTATTGGCAATATGTCGATGTTTTCTTTCAGCAAGGTCATTTTGCTGCGGAGTATATGGACAAGAAAATCTTTGTTGGATGCCCAAAGAATCACAAAACTGAGTAAATGCTTTGTTGACATATTCGGTGCCATTATCACTTTGGAGGTGTTGTACAGAACCGTGAAAAATGGTTTTTATCATGGCAACCAATTTTTGAAAGTGACTAAGAACCTCATTTTTCCGGCGCATAGGGTATACCCATGTATAACGAGAATATTCATCTGTGAATAGCACATAATATTTGAAACCAGTGAAGGATAAGACAGGAGACATCCAGACATCACTATGAATGACAGAAAACAAAGAAGAAGCAGCAATATGATTAGACGGGAAAGGTAGTTGATGAGACTTGCTAAGAGCACAATTAGAACAAAAAGAATTAAAAGAAATTTTAGAGCCAAGAGTGGACCCCACACGAGCCAAGACGGAAGATGAGGGATGACCCAAACGATGATGCCAAATAGACGAGTGAACAGAGGAGAGTGCATGAGGCACTGAGGACTCAGAAGACAAATGAAGCGGATATAGACCATCTTGACACGGGCCCTGAAACAAGAGACGACCAGTACGTAAGCAATAGATTTGATAAAAATCTGGGGCAAAAAGGAAGAATACAAGATTATCCTTAGTGAAACGAGCGACGGACAAAAGATTTTTCTGAATTGATGGAATACGAAAGACATTTTGGAGAGAGAAGGTTGAAGAACCCAATGACATGGGAAGGTTACCAGTATGGGAAACGGACATGGAGTCCCCATTTCCCATATAAACATTGTGAGGCCCATTATATGGTCGGGGATTACAGACAGGCAGAGCGGTCATGTGATGGGTGGCTCCTGTATCAGGGTACCAGTTCGGGTGGACAGAAGAATGGGCACCGGCAAATGGGACAAGACGTTGTGGGCACTGAGACGTGACATTGTGTCGCTGCTGCACCAGGTATGGAGACGCAGCATGTTGACAGTACTGGAAGGATGAATAACACGTACTGAGGTGACCGGCAGCCATTGGCAGAGTTTTTTTTTTTTTTTTTTTGTATTACTAAGAATAAGAATGATGAAGAAAGGAAAAGCTAAGACACAGCCGGAAAGAGGAGTAAGGATTCGAGAAGAGGAGAGGAAAAGACAAAACAACAAGTAGAGGAAGAAGATGAGACACAGGTAAGGATCTTTGATTTAGGCTGATACCATATAGAAAGTGATTAGTATAGCTGTGTCTCGTGGTTGGTCACTTCGGCAATTAGATGTCAAAAATGCTTTTCTCCATGGTTTTCTGACGGAGGAAGTTTATATGACCCAACCTCCTGGCTTTGTTGATCCCTCAAGACCTACTCATGTATGCAAGCTGCGGAAGGCGCTCTATGGTCTTAAACAAGCTCCCCGGGCTTGGTTTCAGCGAATGCATTCCTTTTTGATATCTGTTGGGTTTCGCCAAAGCTTAGCAGACTCATCTCTCTTCATCTTCAATCATGGTCAGCACATCATTTACTTCCTGTTGTATGTTGACGATATCTTGTTAACAGGTAGCAATGATCGTCTCCTTCAAAGTTTCATTGCTACTCTTGGCAGTGGTTTTGATATCAAGGATCTAGGGCCGTTGCACTATTTTCTTGGTCTGCAAGTTCATCAATTCTCTCATGGGGTTCACCTAAATCAGGTTAAATATGCTCATGATCTTCTCTCCAAGCATGACATGTTACTTAGTAAGCCTGTTAGTACCCCTATGTCTGCTAAAGATACCCTCACAGCCAATCCTGGTTCATTGCTTGACAATCCCACAGAGTTCCGGGCCCTTGTAGGTGCTTTACAGTACCTCACAATTACCAGACCAGATATAGCCTTCGCTGTCAATTCGGTTTCTCAGTACATGAGTCAACCTAGTCTATCTCATCTTGTTGCTGTGAAACGCATTCTGCGTTATGTGAAAGGAACTCTAGGTCATGGTCTCTACTTTGCTCCTCAACGTCAGCCTGTACATCTTTCTGCCTATTCTGATGCGGATTGGGCAGGTTGCCCTGACTCTCGTCGTTCTACATCTGGTTACCTAGTGTATCTTGGATCCAACTTAATTTCTTGGTGTTCCAAGAAGCAGCCCACTATAGCACGCTCAAGTGCGGAGTCCGAATACCGCTCTCTTGCTCATGCCTGTGCATAAACTACTTGGCTTGGTTATCTCCTTTACGAGCTTGGTGCCCGTGTTCAGTTTCCTATCTTATTGCACTGTGACAATCTCAGTGCCACCTACATGGCCTCCAATCCAGTGTTTCACGCTCGCACCAAACATATTGAGCTTGACTACCATTATGTTCATGAAAAAGTTGCTCTTGGAAGTCATCGAGTCTGCTTTATTCCCTCCATTGATCAACCAGCTGATTTACTCACAAAACCGCTCCACAAAACCCGCCACTTTCTTCTTTCGAACAAACTTGTCCGTCCAGAGCCGCCAAGTTTGAGGGGGGATGTTAGACAGACTCAATCTTCTCCTAAAACTGAGCCATCTGATTCTCCTTCCATAAAGAATTCATAGCTGTTTTGATTCTATGCTATAATTACATATCAATGCTATCATTTGTATTTACTGTTTTCCATACCTAGAGTCTAGCATAGCTACTATATATCTGTACAATTGTAATATTGTAGATTAATGGAAATCACTTTCTATAATCTGGTTCAGATTGATGAACTGGAAACAAAATGAGCCAACCTTGTCATGCTTCTTCATGATCTTTGAGAAAGCCAATTGGTTCAAGAAACTGTTGCATCCATATTTAGCAAATGTTAGTCATACACCCTACTGCATAAAACGAAAGAGCTGAAATCTAGTTTTTGTTCTAGCAGTACCAGTAACTTTTCAAAAGCCGAAGCTTTTGGTAGAACTCACTGAAAGCCTGTTTCATTTGCTCTTCTGCTTTCCTCAATTCCTTCTTGCTGAACGACAAGTCTTGTTTATCACCGTTGAGGCAGCCTTTCAGAGTTGACCTCGGAGATTTGGGCGTCACATTGATCTTTACATGTTCAAGAATCTCCAGTTGAGGAGGTTTAAATCCCTCGATACCTCCGTTGGCTTCCTGCTTTCTAGTTTTTGGTTCATTCTCTCCTCTCTCTAAATTTTCCAACATCTCAACTTCCTCAATCACATCCATATGCTGCCCTCCTTCACAATCAAAACCCACATTTAAAAACTTTATGAATTAAACAAGAAAGCAAAATCCAATACACAATACATACCAATTCCAATGAAAAATCATATCATCAAAGTATTACCTGCTCTTCTACCATTGACGGAATGAACAGCACAATTTGGACCATCCCCAAAATCCACCATTGGATTATCAACCTTGAGCCTCAGAGCAATCAAAGTTCCCATCTGCCTACTCAACTCATCAGCCTCCTCCACCACTTCTTTCACCTTCATCTTGTAAAACCTCACCACTTTGTTGAACTCATCATCAAGCCTATTGAAAAACTTAACCTCATACCCTCTTTCCTCATCCGAGACCGTCACAAATGTATGGTACCTCCCATCCTCCCCGTCTTCACTAACAAGAATCTCCTCATCCTCTTTTGCCCTCGGCGACTCCCTATGCCGACTTGTCAGCCCACTAAAGGCCCTGTAAAGAGAAGCCCTTCTATTCAAAGCTGAACCATTTGGAGTTGAAGCCATTGATGTTGGTGTTCTGGTCTGTACAAAACGCAAGAGGTATTTCAAGAGAGCCTTGAGTGAGTTGTAGTCCAAGTAGGTTCTTGCCATTCCGGCACCATTTGAGACACAAACTCCTTCCCAAACTTCATCTTCTTCCACTCTGAAAATCACCACTGAAGTCTGAAGATGAAGCCAAAGCTCAAAATGACAATGACAGAAACAAATGATGAAAGCAAAAGACGTGCGAGTATGGAATGTTGGTCACACACCACGTATAGTACCACTCTACATATCTCTGTCAATTATGGCCTTATTGGAAGCTTCTGTATAAAGATTCACCCTTTGTTTCCTTCTGTCTCTGTTGTGTTCATGTACTTGAAAAGGTTGGATAAACAATGTGAGGTTGGCAAGAAAATCAAGTGAATATTGAGTTGGGTACCTCAAATCACGGTCTATGTTTCCCAAATCCCACATTAATCCTATAAAAAGATTTATATGATGCAAAAGATTGTCAAAGATTACAGCTTTAACTTTTGTTCAATAGAAATTTCAGATGAATCAGCTAGGTGGAGACGATGGATACATCATACATCATACATCATACATGATACATCACCATGTACTGGATATGAGCTGATTCCCATTTATGGTTAGGTCTATTTTCTGGGACAGTTTGACACTAATAATTAGAGTTGTTCAGCTGTCTTTTTTATGGAGGCCAAACGCGATAACCAACTGGAGTATGAGCATTTCCAATAATCATATGCATGTGCACGGTTTGAATAGGGTCTTAAAATTTCTATTCTAGCACGTCGTCTTTGTGTTATTTCTTTTCCTAAAGAGAAATAAACAGAGAGATATAACAAATTGTGTTTCTAAACTAATGTAGAATATGTTTACTGCGAAATCACTATGAAAATTTGTTGACCAATACTTTCTTTGATATACATTATGTAGGAGTTGTTAGTTCAACTCATAGATGACCAACTCTTGTATAATAGAAAGTAACATAAATACTGTGTACATACATTTATAGAATTTTAAGATCTCGTTTGATACATACTTAAAAAGAAAAAAAAACAAATGATAATGAATTTGGTTAAATTTTAAGAGATAATCTATTTATAAGAAACTAAAAACTGAACTGAAAATACCGAATTATCTAAATGTAATCGAAAAGTTAATCTAAAAATTAATTAGTTTCGTAATATAAAACTAACGAGTTAATTCAAGAGCGCTACTCAAAACACAAAAATCAAACAAACTCATTACTCGTACATGAGCTGACATGTCAAGACATCATTTGTTCCCGGAAATTGACACCACATGCTTTGAAATCAGTCAGTTTAACAAACACAAACAGATCTCTTCCATTTGGAGTCTTTCTCTCTACCGAGAAGCTCAAACTCCGATCAACAAACACTTTCCTCGATTCTCCACATTTGTCTCACCCCAAATCAAACCCTCATTGTTTAATCTCATTGGCACCCTCAGTTTCTGACACAATGTCGCAAATATTGATCTGTACAATCTTGACATTGGGGTTAATGTCAACAATGGCGGTTTCTATGCGGTTCGAGCTTCAATCTGGCCAAACGAAATGCATCTCAGACGAAATAAAAAGCAATTCAATGACTGTGGGCAAGTACTCTATTGTTAATCCCAATGAGAGCTTTCCTCTTCCTGAATCGCACAAGCTTACTGTCAGGGTAAAGTAAACCTTCCAAACCCTCCAATGCGTTTCTGGGTCTGTGTTTATGTCTACATTCTTATCAAAATGTGAATTGGGTTGTGTTTTGAGACCTTTTGTATATGGGTTTTCTGTTTAACCTTGTTTTGGGAGATTGGTGTGATAAAGGATTGATTTTTATTGAGGCAATGCAGGAAATGAACGTGGAAAGTGATTCAAATGGTTATAGTGTTGTGTGTTGTGGATGAATGTGGAATTGGGTTTGTTGAGTGGTTATGTAAAGTTTGTATCTTTGGGAATGTTTTGGAGGTTTGATGTGGTGTTTTGTTGCAGGTGACCTCACCTTATGGGAATAATTATCACCATGGGGATCTTGTGGCTTCGGGTAATTTTGCCTTCACTGCGTCGGAGACTGGTGATTATTCGGCTTGCTTTTGGGTATCTGATCACAAGCCAAAGGCCACGGTGACTATTGATTTTGACTGGAAAACTGGTGTTGCTGCCAAGGACTGGTCCAAGGTTGCCAAGAAAGGGCAGATTGAAGTAAGCAAAATTTCGTCATACGCTTGCATTCTTGTTCTTGGTGTTCTTCCCTTTATTTCGAAATTTTAATGTGAAGGAAAACTAGGTTCTTTACAGAATAGGAATGTTGATCATTGACCGAGAGTGTGAACTATGAAGCACAAATTTCATCTGTATAAACTGATACATTTACAAAACACACCAAGTAATTGCAATTGTAAGCAAGTGAGCAACATGGAGTCTTATTGCTAGAGTAATAGTTCTTAAAGCATTAGAATTCGAACAATATGCGTGTGAATCAGACAGAGTCCACAATGTACTAAGATCTTGTGCTAGCTTTAGTGATGGAAATTTATGGTTTTATGTGTTTTGCTGATATTATTTTCATTCCTTGTGCTAGCTGATGGAACTCGAGCTTAAAAAACTGTTTGATACTGTGATGGCCATTCATGATGAGATGTTTTATCTTCGTGAAAGGTACATAATCAATGAAACCTATAGTGTACTCGATTAAACTTTTCTTTCTATAAATCTTCCTTTTGTTTTTGGTTTTGCCATTAGACTGGTGCTTATAATTTGGTTCTTCATTTGGCTTCACTATGACTACCAGATTTGTTGCCTATCATAAATGGTTTTTGGGTAATAGATCTTAGTTCTTTGATTTAAATCTCTCCTTTCAGATTGGTACTGTTTGGTTTACGAGGAAGGCAAGACTTAGGGTCATCTTGAGATGGAGCGAAACTTGATTAGATTTTGTAGTCTGTTTCGGGGTTTGTCAGTATTATAGTGGAACAGCACCAACATTTTTCATCTTTAGAAGCTTTTGATTTGCTTATTTAATGACCGATTCAAAATATTTGACACCAGTTCTTTTGATATCCTTAGATTGAGAAGTATTTGCTTGTTCTTTGTTTTTTTTCATTTTCTCTGTCATTTTCTGGTCTTGGCGGTTTCAGGGAGGAAGAAATGCAACAACTTAATAGATCAACCAACTCCAAGATGGCGACGCTTAGCTTCCTTTCCCTTGTAGTTTGCTTGTCTGTTGCTGGTTTGCAATTATGGCATCTCAAGATGTTCTTTGAGAGGAAGAAGCTCCTCTAGTTCCACCATTTTGCCACTTGTTTGACTCATTCGTGCTGCAGTTATATAGAATTATAGATCCTGTTTTCCTTTTCAGTAATATGAGGCCAAATTATGAAAGTTCGGCAGTGGTTGATTCTACTGAGAGAGGTTAGCTGCTAGGAAAGGATTTTGGATCGTAATACACTCTTGTACTTCGTTTTTTTTGAAACTAGCTTTATATACTTTTGAATCCACTCTTACAGAGCAAGGAAACTAACTTGTCACAAAATCTGTAGTCTTCATTGTTATTCAAGCTACTGACTTCTCTATATTTCCATGCACTTTCAATATTATCAACACCTCATATATATGGATAATTTCATTTTCTTCTTCTTCTTTTTTTGTTACAATTTCATTTTCTTCTTTAACCAAGCAATCATATTGAATCAACATACAAAAGCAATTATTAATTTAAAAAAAAAAACATACAAAAGAAATGGTGGAATAGACATGAAGATTAATTGTGTCTGTCATTTGTCGTACTGATTATGTCATTCGACGAGTGAGAAATTGTCCGTCATCGCAATGATTATGTGATTTTGTTAATTTTATAATTTCATTAATACGTGAGATGACATTAATATTTTAACTAAATGAAAACTAGTTATATTCTGCTTATAAAAAATATGCAACTAAAACAATGTTATTCCTAGTAAGTTCACAATTTGAAGTAACGTTACAAAGAGCCTTAGGCAAGTGAGATCAAACCAATGCAACAACAATGGCAAGCAAGCCTGAGCTCCAGGCTCGCTTCTATGGCCCAGACCTGTCTCTCCATGAGACAGCTCAAGCAAATCCACGCCCGCGCAATCCTCTCCGATCTCCACAACCACGCCGTCGTCCTCGGCAAGATGTTCCGCTTCGCCGCAGTCTCACCCTCCGGCGACTTAAACTATGCCCACCAACTGTTCGATCAAATGCCCCAACCAACCACTTTCTTCTACAACCTCCTCATCCGGGGTCACTCCAAAAGCTCGTCCCCGTGGCTTTCAGTGGTTCTATTTAACAAGATGAGACTGAACTCAGTCGACCCGGATGAGTTTACCTTCACATTTCTGCTGAAATCGCGTTCGAATATGAGAGTGAACATGGGAAATGATGAGATACATGGGGATGTGTTGAAGTCTGGATTTTCTTTGCACTTGTATGTGCAGAACTCGTTGATTCATTTGTATGCGGGGAGAGGGATTCCCGGTGCGGCTAGGAGAGTGTTTGATGAGACTGTGGCTGCTGATGTTGTGTCGTGGTCGGGTTTGGTTATTGCTCATGTGAGGGCTAATGAGTTGGATTTGGCAAGGCGGGTGTGTGATGAAATGCCTGAGAGGGATGTTGTTTCGTGGACTACTATGATATCGGGGTATTCACAAGCTAAGTGTTCAAGGGAAGCGCTCACGTTGTTTTGGAAGATGAATTGTGAGGGAGTGATGCCGGATGAGGTTACGATGGTGAGTGTGATATCAGCCTGCACAGATTTAGGAGATGTTCAGACCGGGATAAGCATCCACCGGTTTATTGAGGAGAATGGGTTTGCTTGGATGGTTTCGCTCTGCAATGCGCTGATTGACATGTATGCAAAGTGTGGGTGCATGGACCAAGCATGGCAACTGTTTGATAGCATGAGCCAGAAGAGCTTTATTACATGGAATTCTATGATCTCGGCATGTGCAAACCATGGCAATGCTGATGATGCATTTGGGTTGTTTGAGTGTATGGTTAGTGCTGGTGTTCCACCTGATGGGGTCACATTCTTGGCCCTTTTAGTTGCTTATACACACAAAGGGTTGGTGGATGAAGGGCTCAGGCTATTTGAGAGAATGCAAAGGGAGTACAGTATCGAGGCTCGCTTTGAGCATTATGGGTGTGTGGCAGATATGTTAGGCAAGGCAGGGCGATTGGAGGAAGCATACAGATTAATTAGTAGCATGCCGATTCCAGGTAACGATGTTGTTTGGGGAACACTGCTTGCAGCTTGTAGATCTTATGGCGATGTTGATATGGGTGAGAAGGTTGTAAAGAGGCTAATAGAGCTGAAACCGGATGAAGGTGGATACTATATTCTCCTTCGCGATATTTATGTTGCAGCAGGAAGGATGGCAGAAGCTAATGATATGAGGCAGACAATGATGGATAATGGTGCTAGTAAGACTCCCGGAAGAAGTTGGGTTGGAGCATAAGGCTTACATCCAAATGCTTCCGCAGAACTGCACATACCTACCCCCTGCATTAATGGTTATGGATCTTAGAGATCAAGATGGAAATTGAATGAATTCGGCAGCTAATGTGGAAAACTGACTACCAAGGATACTCGGAAATTAGACCAAGATTCAGAGACTTTATAATCAAACAGGAGAAGCATTTCAGGATGCTTTGGTCATCAAGCATAGCAGTGTGCAGAGCTGGATGAAATGCAGCCCGAGGCGAAGAGTTGAGGTTTGCTAGCCAAAGGAACTATTGCCGGGTAGAGATGAACGTTCATCAGGACAGGAAAGTACATTTAACTGTTGAAGTTTCGTATGGTGTTTGTCAATCTTCAGAGGTCAGCCATTCCAAATGGAGATAAAGAGCCAAGTTTCAGAACAAAGTATGACGATTGTACTATACTGGGGAAATGGGTATAGAGTGTATATGGATAGTGGGCATACTTTGTACTTCAGTCTATAAAGTTTCAATTATGGCACATCAAGATCTTGATCTTTTAAATCAAAATTTACAGATACCCTATTCAGCAGAAATTGAATGGATAAAAGGCGCATAGTGCTATATCTTCTGCTTCTGTGTTCTTCATAAATGGAAATGTCTCAAGTCCATATAACATAAGTGAAACAATGGGGCATCTTATCTAAAATAATTGCATATAATAAAGAACACTCCCCAGAGGTCTGGGATTTTATTTCAAAACAAAACACACATAAGTTTGAACAGGCAAATGCCTTGGAGAGTTTAGAAACTCACACATGTAACATAAAGTCACTCAAAGGAATCCAAACATGTAATATAAAAAGCCACTTAAAGGAATGCAAAGTCATAATATAATCCAAACACGCATCAACCCTTATTTAGGAGCTCAATATGGCATGAATCCCATCAACAAGATGATCAGTATTGTGATCATTCATCATCATAGCTCTTGCGATGGTGGTGACGACGTTCCTTTTTCTCTTCATCATCATCTGAGTCGTCATTTCCCTGCCATAAACAAAAAATGAGATCAAAATAAGAGAAAAGATATGCAATGAAGGAAAAGGAAAGAGCGTACATTTCCACTCGTTCTACCAGAAACCCAACTAACATTCTGCGTTTATCTGTATACATCTATTAGATTCTGCAGCCAAGAGGACTTGCAACAGAATCGATGGTTTACAAGAATAATTTATCCAAAGAATCCAGACTAAAGTTGTTCTGGACATAGAAACATAACAGACCAATAGTCATTTTAAAGCTTGTGGAGACACGATTGAGAACAAAATGTTCCTTGGAACTGCTTACAGCTATTATCAAGTTCAACTAGTAAAAAAACAGAGGAACAAGAAACCTCAAGGGAAAGGAAAATGCGTCTGCCAGAAAATCGCATCAATTGATGACCAGACCATCATAAATCAACTCACGTGCATTGACCAAACTCTAAGGTCTAATTCCTTCATAAAGTCATATACAATCTACAACTGAATCATATAAGGCAACATGTCACTAATGTAAACTGCTACACTATGAAAGTACCATGCACATGGCCAGCATTAGTCTATATATAAGACGTCGCAAATGTACTATACTACTAAGTATATAATTCACTGTTAACAAGCTATTTCCTGATGAGCTAACTCTATGCCTCAACACTCCAATACTCCAGAAGTTATCTAAGGAAACTCATCAAGAACAGGAAATGCAGACACTAATGTGCAAAGCAAATCACTAACAACACAAACATTATGAATGCGCAAAGACTGTAAAGGACATTTAAAGTCTGAGATTCTCACATATTTCTTGCGGCCATAGCCCTCTCCACCATGTCCCCGACGATGCTCAGAGTCCTCATCATCACTACCACGCCTCTGATGACGACGCTCAGAGTCCTCATCATCACTGCCACGCCCATAGCTAGGCTTAGGCTTGCGGTACTCCTGCTCCTCACCTCTTCCATAACTCGGCCTCCCGTACTCCTCAGTCTCAGGTGTCTCATAGCTAGGCCTGCCAAACTCCTCAGTCTCCGGCGTCTCATAGCTACTCCCATAGCTTGGCTTCCTCGGCGGCTCCTCATACTCACTCCTCCCATAACTAGGCTTCTCCTCAGTCTCCTCCCCTCCATACCCACCAGGCCTCCTCGGCGGCGATGAGCCACCGCTCAACTCCTCCTCTCCATAACCACCAGGCCTTCCAAACCCAGGCCTCCTCGGCGGTGATGAACCACCGCTCTCCTCCTCTCCATAACTCGGCTTCCGGCCATAACCCGGCCCGGCTTCAAACTCGGGTTTCCTTCCATATCCGGATCCAAACTCCGATTCCGGCGCCTCGTACTCCGGTTTCCTCCCATAACCCGATCCAAACTCCGATTCCGGCGCCTCGAACTCCGGTTTTCGCCCGTAACCAGATCCAAACTCCGGTTCCGGCGCCTCGTACTCCGGTTTTTTTCGCCCGTAACCCGAACCAAATTCCGGTTCCGGCGCTTCGTACTCCGGTTTTCGCCCGTAACCCGATCCAAAGTCCGATTCAGGCGCCTGGTACTCCGGCTTTCGCCCGAAACCTGATCCAAAGTCCGATTCAGGCGCCTGGTACTCCGGCTTTCGCCCGTAACCGGATCCAAAGTCTGATTGAGGCTCCTCGGATCCATACTGAGGCCGACCGGGCCTGGATCCATACTCCGATTGAGGCTCCGCGGATCCATACTGCGGCCTACCAGGCCTAGATCCATACTCTCCTCCACCTTCACCGCCGTGGTGATCGGGTCTTCCACCTCCACCGAATCCGGGTCGGGGCTTGCGACGCTCGTAGCTGCCGTACTCGTTGTTGAGAGCCTCGTCGGCGTAGGCGGAGGGCTCGCTGTAGGAGGAGAGATCGGGGCGTTCGTAGTCGTCCTGGTCGTCGGGGGCGGAGGAGCTGGGGTAGCAAGTCTCCTCGGAAGGCGCGAGGGGGCGGCCGTAGGTGAGGGCTTGGTCGTATCCGCCGCCGTAGGGGGTCGGATCGTACTCGTCGAAGTCGTGGACTTCGTCTTCCTGCGAGTGCGAGTAGTACGGCATCGTTTTGGGGTGATCGGAAATTGTTGAAATGATGAGAGAGAGAGTGTGGACTGGGATTTGAGGGAGGGATTTTTATAGTGAGGATTTTGTATTGCCGCGCCATGGTGAAAAGACACGTGGTGAGCTTATCTGGATCTGTAATGACCGATAATTCCGAAAAATACAATTATATCGATATAAAAAGGAAAGAGGAAATAAAAATAGAAAAAGGAAAAGGAAACCGTCTATACTCGATGTTTATGTCGGTAAAGATACAAGCGAAATTAAACATTAAATTGTTTTTTTTTAAATAAATCATTCTTTTAGTAAGTGCTCTAATTGACGGATCGTGTAAATTTATTTGACAAGATTTTAAAATATATCACTTGCAATATTTCTTAAAAATCATTATTTTTGGTAATGGTAAGAATGTAGGGTTGAGATTATTTTAATGAAAAACAATATTGACAAAGTTTGATATGTTGTAACATCGTGTCTCGGCCAAAACATGTAAAACTTTGCCGATATTATATACGTTCTTCAAATATGTATTGTCTCATAGTGTTAATGTGTCATTAAAAGTAAAATTCTACGGATCTTTTTTAATTAACGACAGTCACGACACTCTAAAATCTTAAACAAATTCTTTTTACGGTTGTATTTCTATTTTTTTATGGATAGGGTCATAACTTTCATTTAACTTATAATGTCCACAAACACTCCATTGTTTCGGCAACCCAAATTGGTCTGCTTAATGTCCACAAACACTCCATTAATTATGTCTTGGTTGATCTTGATCATATAGTCAAGAGCGAGCATACAAGTAATGTCACACATGAGATAACCAAACGCCTCACTGGTGCATCCCCAACCACCTAGACACATAAGTATTTGGAACATAGAAGATCAAAACGAAGTAATGAAATGATACAGGTCATTACTGGTTGGTCTTGCCCATGCTGATGTGATCGAGGATAAACGTTTTTAACAACAAACGGCTCACTACGTTAGTGGGATTAACATTCGCCGAAATCATTACATTTCTTGGTCATGAATATTTTGCATTACAAAGATGATCAAATTTTCCATTATGGTTCCTCGAACAGAAGTTTGTAACAAGTGTTAGAGAGATATGGTACCTAGTAACAATCAATGAGTTTAACAGGAAATAATGTAACAAATGTACATGAAATTATAACAAAACGAATTGAACAAGTGTCGTCAATGAACACCACTGGGGCAAAGACATTTCGGATGACGTCCGTCATTGAATTGCTCTGTTGCTGCTACAACACGACTTGGATCGCCACCATCTTGAGTTTTTTTGGTAATCATTACACTTAATAGTCAGTTAAATTCATTCAATGTATATTTCTAAATTGCAATGCAAGTGGTTAATGTAAGGTTTTGGTTCTCAAGTCTTACTTTCTTGCGACCATAGGCTCCTTCACCAGCCATTCTTCCTCCTTGTTAGATTCACTAGAACTCTCTTGGCTTTCTTTTGGTTTTGTTTGTTCTTGATCTTGTTTCACATTTGGACTTTTGAGCTTTGTCTCATGTGATCGACGGATATAACTTTTGTATTCGGATTTCAACTTGTTTTCTTCATACGCCTTCATGTCTGACGACGCGAATTTTGATGGGTCGTAATTGTTATCATTTGCCGAACATGCCGAGAGATGATAACATATCTCTTCCGTGGGTGCTAGAGGACGTCCGTAAATCAATCCCATGTCGTATCCACCTTCATACGGTGTTGGATCATATGCATCAAAGTCATTAGTCCCATCCTGGTTCGATGTATAGTATGTGTGGTAATGCGTCATCAATTTACAGCTACAAAGACAACGATGATACAAATTTTTGTATCGGCTCTTGAATTTTCAGTTTCTATGGACAATGAAAGTATTGACAAAAGCAAAACCTGTGAAATTTACGTTGAGTCACTGTTTTTTTCTTGTCTAAATTGACATTGACATGTGAAATTAATACGTGTAGATGTTACTATTTATAAAGAAAGCATACAATGAATCGACTTTACCACATAACATGACATGTTACTTCTAATTACCAATGTTTTACACGTAAATAAGCATTGCAAATGAAATTAGGAAAATTTCGATAGTTTAGAATATTGTTTAGTTATTTACTGGTAGAATTTGGAAAATGAAAATGAAAATGGAGTGCAAGATTCCAAGGACCATGATTGACATTATTCATCTGTATAAATCTGTCCCTGTCAGGTCTATCTCTGCGTTTATCTCCGCTATCGATCTCATCGCCCCCCAAACTCTAACATGCAAGTCAAGACAGTCTCTAAAGTCCACCTCCTATTTTTAGAAACTCACTTATAAACAACACACCCCCTTCTCATCGTACTCACATTAACCCCCTCAAAATGTCGGCCTATGTGTCAATAACTGTGTCACAGGACGGCTCCGGTGACTATCTCACCGTACAGGAGGCCATCGACGCCGTGCCTCTATGCAACACGTGTCGCACTGTGATTCGTATCAGTCCCGGCACCTACCGGCAGCCGGTGTACGTCCCCAAGACCAAGAACCTCATCACACTCGCGGGTCTGCGCCCGGAGGAGACTGTGCTGACGTGGAGCAACACCGCCACCAAAATCGAGCACCACCAGGTGAGGCAGTGACGTTTTGGTGCTATTGAGTTGGGGTTGTGACACGTGTTGGGGTTGAGAGGGGTTTTGGGTTTTTGTTGCAGGCTAATAGGGTGATTGGGACTGGGACTTTTGGATGTGGGAGTACAATTGTGGAAGGAGAGGACTTCATTGCTGAGAATATTACATTTGAGAATTCTTCTCCTGAGGTAAAGCTCAGTTCTTGGTTTGAAATTGGTTTCATTTGATTTAAGAATGCATCTTTTGATTGCGTTTTATTAGTTTTAGTGGTGTATTAAGCATATAAGGTTTTGGGATTTTAAGTTTGTACTCTGTAGTTTATGGTTATGATTGGTTAATTGGTTTGAGTTTGATTCTATTGCTAGTTGTTTATTTTGGTTCAAGTGTGTTTTGAGAATTTTAGTCAGGAGATAAAGATGGAGAAATTATTATTGAAAAGAAGAGAGCTTTTTCACTTCTTTTATACTGGTTGGATGTGTAGGCAGAAAAGGTTGTATAATGTGTTTGAAATCTACAAAATCTAACAACATGCGGATTGCTTCTATCCGAATGGAGAGAAGTTGAAAGTGTGAGAAATGATGATGTGAACTGGAGTAACTTTAGAACCTTCTTCTTTTCTCGTATCATATTCAAGCTTTGAACCTTGTAAGTTTTTCTGCATTGCATATGACTTATTCTATGTTTCCATTTGGTAGGGTTCAGGCCAAGCTGTGGCAATTAGAGTAACAGCGGATCGGTGTGCCTTTTATAACTGCAGATTCCTTGGATGGCAGGTATACTCATTATTTCATAGTGATGGATAGATCATAGACTTCATGAAACACTTGTGTACAAATTGCAGGCGACCCTGTTGTTCTTCTTGCTTGGTCTGTTTTATTTAATTTGCTGCTTTATCTTATTATTTGCTTCCGCTAGTTGAGTGTTTCTTTATGGGAGTGGGAGGAGATCCATTATTTGAGAGTTATTCTGTAAAAAAATTTCCTGCTGGATCTTTGCATATGACATCTGGTTATGACGGCAACCTAGATGTTTGCATCTGTAGTGTACTTGCTTGCAATGGACTCTTTCATTTATGATAAGTGAGGGTAGTAATCACTACAATTGATTTCTTTCATTTTTTTTTTTTTTTCAATTTTGACACAGGATACACTGTACTTGCATTATGGAAAGCAGTATTTGAAAGATTGTTATATTGAAGGAAGTGTAGACTTTATTTTTGGTAATAGCACAGCTCTTTTGGAGCATTGTCATATCCACTGCAAGTCAGCAGGTTTCATAACTGCGCAAAGCAGGAAATCATCCCAGGAGACAACAGGATATGTGTTCCTAAGGTATGCAGGCACTAGTTTTAATGGTTTCTTGTTTCTTCCCCAAGTTATCGACTCTTTGAGTATTTTGATAGGGCAGTTATATTTTTCTTCTGTTTCATTACGACCTGCAATCTTGAGATATGTTTTCAGAATCCAGATGATGTTTGGAGAAGAAAATAGCTTGAGTGATTTAAACCACTTTAGTTGCACTATACCGTGTTAAGCGGTTGAAAAGTAATTAAATAGCAAAAATCCTGATCTAAGTTAATTGTCTGGTGTGTGCTTTTTAATCTTTTATTATTATTATTATTATTATTTTTTGCTTAAAATCATTACCATTCTTTTCTTGTTCTTTATTGATGAACTATCTGTTGAATTGGTGCAGATGTGTAATCACTGGAAATGGAGGTGCTCCATACGCATTACTGGGACGACCATGGGGACCTTTTGGAAGAGTGGTCTTTGCATTTACATATATGGATGCATGCATCAAACATGTAGGCTGGAATAATTGGGGCAGAACAGAGAATGAAAGAAGTGCTTGCTTTTATGAATACAGGTATGTCATGTTTTTCAATTGTATGGTACTTCAACTTGAGAGAGCGTTGAATGTTATTGGTTTGAGCCAAATACAGGCGTGACATGATCAAACATGTGGTGAGATTGTAGATAATTCTGTACTCTAGACTAGCTTGTTTAGTAATGGACTCGAGTAGTTGGGAAGAGACCATATACATTATCACCTCAGTAGTAAGTTCTTAGTTGTTTGATTTGGGAGTAGTATCTATACATAACACGAAACAGAGCTTAGAAGTATATACATTTAGTCTAAATATTTGAGTTGTTCATTCTTTTGTGGTACAAATATTAACTGAAATGTTTGTGCTTTTCTTTTTGGTGGAAAATAATATTATGCCCTCAAGAGAAAGTACAAAATCTGAACTTGGATCTAGAAAAATATCTTGGAAGTTCTGGTTATTGTTTTCGTTGAAACATTGCTCGCCAAGCAAGGACTTGGAGTAGAATTTGATAAAGTTGCATTATTGAACCAATATTGTAGGTGTTTTGGACCGGGTAGTCGCCCATCAAATCGAGTGACATGGGCTAGAGAACTGGTAGATGAGGAAGCAGACCAGTTCCTCCAGCATTCTTACATCGACCCGGACCCCCAAAGGCCTTGGCTTGCTCAGAGAATGGCCCTAAGAATACCATATTCTGCATAGAAGTTTAAATCAGAATTACATGGGGCAGACCCCCAACAAATGATAAGAGAATATATAGATATCATTCTAGGGCGAGTGAATAAGAAAGCACACAGTTACAGTTTTCAATTTTGCTTTGCGAAGATATTGAAGGTATTTCATGGTGTATTTTAATTTAAGCTTCCTAGCAGATGTAAGTGCATGTATGTTACAGAATTTCAGTTTTGATTTGGCTAAATCAGTTTAATGTTGCAGCAGGATTGGTTTTCGGCTTTAAGAAAGTAGTATAAAAACATGGCTCGCTGAATGTGATTTCTGTTCTTTCGAACTTATATCCAACTGATGAAACTTGTGCATTGTGATTTCTGTTCCTCAATTGATTCAGATATTATATGCTGATTGCATTCAATTTTGGGACTTATTTTGTTCAGTAACAGACATGAACTTTCATCCCTTATGTGGGAAAGGAAACTATATATGTAACAAAAAAAAAAAGACACGACTTTGTTTCACTACTGGCCTTTCATCTTCTTTTGGTGAGGCACATGTTTAGAGTTCAAGAGGCTCATTCAGAGCACGCAGTTGGATATGGTTGGTAGAACTTGCGTTTATAATGCTCATTGAGTACACATGTTGCGTATGGTTAAGATATGTAAGAGACCTTGCTACTTACTTTTACTTGCGTCTTGGTCACTACTAGACTGGTATTGGGTTTTTCACTTCTTAGCTGCAACTCTGCAAAACTGTGATATAAACATTAGTCAAGGTAGAAGAACTCTACAATGCATTTTAGTTGACATGAAAATGGTCGAGGCAGTTGCTTCATGCCAACCCTTGTTCGTTCTTGGTAGTGGTATGCGCTTTCGGCCAGAAAAATTGAAGGTGAAGCTGAAGAAGGACAACCGTTGCCATTATGCGAAAGCGGTATTGAATTCCAAACAACAGCCGAAAAAGGATCATAAGAAGCCTCTAACTGTGAACCTCAGTACCACTATCGATGCACCTGTGTATGAGTCTCCTGAGGTATTACCATTCGTATTATCCTTATCTTATTGAAGCACTATATTGTGAATGATGCTACTTTAGCCTGCAGGTTTCATTTGATCAATATATGGAGGATCAACAAAGGGTTGTTAAAGCTATTTTTCCAGGCATAAAAGATCAGCAACTTAAAAAGGTAGCTAATGATATTTTTGAGTTCTTTCATTAATAGTGTTTATACTTGATCTGCTTTTGACAGTATTTCAATTGGAAAACAGTTATACTAATCAAATTGATGTATGCAGAAAGAGTGGAGGATTCAAATGCCAACCATGCAATTCTTGTTCCTGTCTATCTACTTTGCATTCTACATCAAGTTAAGATACAAATCCACGGGGAAAGACTACCCTCCTCATGTTCCTCATCACATTCCCAAGATCACTGAGCTTGAACTTGTAAGCAAATTGTCAGGTATTTTTGTAGAATTTGATGCACTCAGTATATCAGTGACATGTTTTCATTTCTGTCCTTTTTTCCTGGACAAGATGGGAACTTGGGGGGATATCTGGGGAGTACCTGCCATGTGACTTAAGCGTCTCCCTCAAAGGAACCATATATCCTGATAGAGAGCAAGGAACACAAAGCAGGCTTAGTAGCCACTTTGACATGAACTTGAGCTTTATTCCATTACCTCTGCTTGGTTGGCTTCCTCATAGTGTTATGCAGGGCCTTACAGAAGCGGTTAGTAATTCGACTAACTCCATTTCCAGAAAACTGCAGTATTTGATGTAGAAATGGCAAGTAGTCATTTCAAGCCGATTGATATTGACTCTCTATTTTTGTCCTATGGACAGCTGATTAAGAAAGCGATGGTGGATTCGATATCAAATGCCAGATTGCTTGAAGACTATAACGAATTCAAGGCGGAGAAACTCAAGAAAGTTTAGTTAACTTTTTTCAGTTTAAATAGTTATACAGAACAGATAGCCTATTTCTTATCTGGTGAAAGAATTTGTAAGGTATATCTTCTTACAGTATAAAATTCAAAGTAATACAGATATATTATTTGCAGACTTCAGTAAATATTGGTTCTACTTGTAATGAACTTATCAAATTTAATCTTACTCATAAACCAAGCATGGTTCAGCGGAATGGGGACAACAAGGAATGTTGGTTAAGTGAACCACCTTACCAGAATTGGATCTGGGATTTTTGGAGTTCGAATCTTTGTGAATATAGATGAGTGTACGTAGTAGCATTTGGCAGCACACATTGAGTTCCATGTGGTTAAGTTCAAATGCTGAATTTGAGCACGCAGCTGCACATGGTTAGGTGGCAGTACCTTTGAGGATACTCAATTAGTGTCATATGGTCAGGGATATGCCAGTTAACGAAAATGGTTTCTGTTTTACTTTGCTGCAAAACTGCTATATAAACATTAGTCAAGGCAGAAGAAATCCACAATTCATTTTGTTCAACAAGGAAATGGTTGAGGCAATTGCGATACGCCAACACTTGCTCTTTCTTGATAGAGGTATGCATTTTTCATCGGAAAAACTGAAGCTGATGCTGAAGAAGAAGCAGCAAGAAAGGCATTGCCATTATGTAAAGGCGCTATCCAACTTGAAGCAGCAGCCGGAGAAGGATTACCAGAAGAAGCCTTTAACCTTGCACCACAGTATCAGTACTGATGCCCCACTCTATGAGTCCTCCAAGGTAATCCCTAAAATTTATATCTACAAGTTTCTTGAACATAAATGGTTAGTGATGCTACTTTGGTTTACTGCAGGCTTCATTTGATCAATATATGGTGGATGAACAAAGGGTTCTTAAAGCCCTTTTTCCAGGCATAAAGGGAAGCAAAAAACATAACAAGGTGTGTTTATATCTATCTCATTCTAGAGTTTGATGGTTACATGTCAAGTTCTTCCTTTCGTCATGTGCTTATATTCGATTTTTTATTTCGACAGTGTTGCTGTCCGAAAATTATACAGCGCACCCGGGTGCGCCGCGCACCCGTCCATCTCCGCCGTCCATTTTAAAAAAGTCAAAAGTCCGCGTCAAATGGACGGCGGAGATGGACGGGTGCGCTGAATACGCTCTCGTTGCTGTCAAGAAACTGTAGTGCTAATTAAGTCACCTATGCAGAAAGAGTGGAGGATTCAAATGCCAACCATGCAGTTCTTGTTCATGTCTGCCTGCCTTGTAATATACATCAATTTTAGATACAAATCCAAAGGAAAAGACTACCCTCCTCATGTTCCTCATCACATCTCCAATGTCATTGAGCTTGAAGCTGTAAGCAACTAAGCATACACATTATGCAACTACATATTAGACCAAAAAGCTAACTTGCCTCATCATGTTATATAAATGATTTGATGTACTTAGTAGATCAGTTTACATGTTTTCTTTTTCTTAGACAATGTGGGAACTTGAGGGCCTTCCCAATAAGTACTGGCCGCGTGACTTTAGCATTTCTGTTAAAGGAACCATATATCCTGAAAGACAGCAAGGAAAACAAAGCAGGCTTAGAACACAGGTTGACGTAATTGTAAGCTTCATTGTTTCACCTCTGCTTGGTTGGGTTCCACACAGTGTTATGCATAGCCTTACAGAATCGGTTAGTCATTCGTTTCCAAACCACTGCATAAATATCTATCAATGTATGTATGTTTTTGATCTGCAAGACTGCAAGTAACCTTTTAAAGTCGGTCGACATTGACTATTGTTTTCTATGATCAGCTGGTGAAGACAGTTATGGCGGATTCGACATCCAATGGCAGATTGCTTGAAGACTATGATGAATTCAAAACGAAGAATGTTGTTTAGTCCTTACTAAGTTACTACTACTCCATGAAAATTCCTTGTTCCAAAAGCTATCTCTCGATACATTGTACGGCAAGAATTGATTTATATGTAAAAAGAAGAAAGAAAAAAGAAGAAGATGAACATAGTTGGAGATGCAGGGGATCGAACCCTGTGCCTCTCGCATGCAAAGCGAGCGCTCTACCATTTGAGCTACATCCCCAATCGATCGATAATGCTGAAAATATCTTACATATAAGCGTAACACTCAACACAATGCAAATATTAATCTTTGAAGTAACTCTGTCCATGCTCGAGAAAAGACGGTCATTCAGAACAAAGCATTATACGAAAGAGGAGGAAAGACATGAATTAACCTGGGCCTGGGGTTGGGACATTAGAAAGTTTGGACAAATTTAGTGTAAACACACGAGTTTAGCAAACTGTCAAACTGGGTGCGATGATGACATATTTGGGTATAAAAGAGAGAAGCCCCTCGCCGTAAAAACATACTGGGTCATAAGATCCAGAAACATTCATAAAACAAGGTCCAATTACACCCTGTTTCAAAAGCATACAAGAAATTGTACCATACGGAGCGAGCCGCCAAACCCTACTAGTATCCGGTTATCAGCAAATTCAGGCATATGTTTATTGAGAATGGCGGCAGAGGAAGAAAATACGACGTCGTTTAAGAGTTTGGGGCCGTGCGATCAATTGGTGGAGGCCGTTGCTGAACTGCAATGGAAATCTCCTACCCCTATTCAAGCCGAGGTGCTTCCTCCTGCCCTCCAAGGTTGTTCACACTCTGTTTCGCATGTTTCTATATTATTTCTTGTTTCCTCTAATCCCCGTGTACTAAAGATATGCTCTCTTATTTTGTAAGATATTTATGTGTTTCTCCTAATACAATTAGGGAAAGATTTGATCGCACTTTCCCAAACGGGTTCGGGTAAAACTGGTGCCCTTCCCATATTGCAAGCTCTAATCATTTCTCCGGCACCCTTTCTTTGCTCTGGTTCTGTCCCCGACAAGGTTAGATACTTAAATGTTGACGGGAAGTTGTGAAATTAATTTGTTTCTTTAGATTCTTTACAAAGAACAATGAAAAACTGACTTGCTCGAGCTGCAGGGAGCTTGCACTTCAGATTGTTCAGCAGTTCGAAGCTCTCGGGTCTGCGGTTGGCCGCAAGACTGTAGCGGTGAGAATTTGGTGTTTATAGACTATGATTTGCTTTGCATTGTTGAATCATCATGTATTGTGTGTGTGTTTTAGTGCTTTTCTCAAGCAGTCATTGTCTATTGAACGTCTACACTCTCAGTTTGTGGCCCTTTGGGTAGTTATATTGTGATTTTTCCTAGTTGATCTAAATGCGAAATCTGATTGGATCGTTGCATGCTTTTGATTCATATCAAGTGTCTAGATTAGTTGGATGCTTGATCCTTTGTTTGATTTCTCGAGGTTCAAACCACAAACTAATGAATTTTATATATCAGCTTCGTAAAGTTGTTTTGTAGAGTTCCAAGTTATATGCCTTATATCAAGTAGAATTTTCTGGTTGTTTGGCAAACAACTTAGAACTTTGTGTACTGTAAAACCTATATATTGAACATGATTCTAAAGCTTCGATCAGAACCTTTTGGATCAAAGTTTTGCCGGTTTTGTTGTTTAATTAAAAGTCATTTATGTTGCATAGCTTCCTGATCTAATCCTTTCAGCTTGTTGGAGGAGTGAGTGAGGTGCAACAGTCCAACAATCTTGCAAAACTGCCGCATATTATTGTAAGTTTTTATTTTTCTAGCATCAAAGACTTGGTTTCCTGTTTGAACTTTTCCTGGAATATGACATGGGTTACTTGGGGCACCATGACTGGTACTCCAACCTTGGCTCAGGGCAGTTTCTCTTCCCCTTCGTGCCCTGCAGAACCACAAACATGTTGGATCATGTTTGCATTTCTCAAGTGTCTGACTATCTGTTTTAAAATAGTTTGTATTCCACATATCAATATATTGGCTTGTGACTATAGAATGACTTCAATTGATTTTCTTATTTCTTATTGCGAAACACAATTTGTATTTCACTATAGGTTGATTGGCATCAAATCTCCGACATAGTTAAAGCTATGGATTGTCAGTAGGTTTTCATAAACTTATAACTTTTGTATACGTTTGTTATTGTTAACTTTTGATATTTTTCCTCTGAAGATTGCAACACCTGAACGCCTCCTTCATCATTTATTCAAGACAAGAGGATTTTCTCTTGACAGTATTAAATATCTGGTAGGATTTGATTATTTTGACAGCCAAGGGTTTATTTTTTGTTTTGAGTAAGGTAGTTGCAACTTACAGATGGAACAGATGGTATGGAAATATAAAATTTAGACCACTAGATGCAGTTGTTATAGGACGATTGAGGAAGACTATTGATTAAAGCAATAATGTAGAATATCTAGACATGCATGGGGATCAAGGCTAAATTTGGAAGAAAAAATTGAGAATGACAGAATCTTATGAAAACAATGCAAGATTTATAAGATATTCAGATTGTTTCATTGATCATTAGATGATACTTTTGTCTAGCATCTTCTATCCATCCAAATAGTAACACTAAATGGAGCAGGTTTTAGATGAGGCAGACAGGTTGCTTGGTGAGGAGTTTCAGAAACCAACAAATGAAATACTGAAGGTCATCCCTCGTGGTGGTGAACAGAGGACATATTTATTTTCTGCTACCATGACCAACAAGGTATATCTAAACACTAGCGTAGATCGTAATGCTGATACTATTTCCATTGTATACCATAGAATGTTGTGTAATGAATCCTGTAAAGTGATGTTGATTGGGACATATATATAGTTTCTCTTTTCAGTTTTCATTGCCATAAGGCACAAGAACGCCTCTATAACTCTACCAAAAATCTGATGATGTTAGTGGTACTGTTTGGATGTTGCAACATTTTAAAACACAAACTTGTTAGATCTATTTGGAAAATTTTATATCATGAAAATATAAGAAGTGTGAAGCAGTCTTTACCTTTCCTGCCTAGCTATATATATCTCTCATATAATCGCCTAGATGAGAGATAGGCAATTATGATAAATGTTATGCTTGTAATGTTGCAGGTCAAGAAGGTGGCAAGGGCTGGTTTAAGGAACCCTGTGAAGGTAAATAGTTGCCTCATATATAAGAATTTTTGTTTTTGGATAATTATGTTTATGTAAACATCGTTATCTCTTGTTTTATATGAGCTTGAAGTAGCATCTAAGTATTCTACGGTTGACATCCAAAAGCAGCAAATGATGACAAGGTTGCTTCCTGTCTTGTTGTTCTTCTTATTTTCCAGTAATTTTAATTCTTTAGGTTATGCCTCTACACATTATTTTTTTTGGAAAAAGAGGACATTTTTTTGTTGCTGCTCTATCCGGGAACATGCTTCTCTTTTGTCCCCTCTTCAGATCAGCTTAAGAAAAGTTCCTGAAAGAGCATTCACCATTTTTCTTTTATGCATGTGTGTTTGTTTTGAGTAGTAGATAGAACGTGCGTGCACCTTATTTGCCTTTCGAAAAACATTTGACCAAAATTAAGAAAACCTGGTATTTGAGAAACATCAAAGACCAGTAAATTAACCTCTGGCGATGAGAGCTAGCTCCTGGTTGAAATGCACACATGAAACAATGAATGCAGGATAACAATTCAGACAAGCATTTCTAAAAGATAGGTATATATCAGTCTTACTACATGTCAGATAGGTAATTGTACTGCTATATATATCCTCCAGTTTGGAGAAGAATAAATCTGGGAATTATACCATAAACCTATTCTTGACACACTGTTCTGACCCAATCACTTTCAGAGGTAAGCAAATGTTTCTGCGGTGAATCTGTTCACAAGAAATAAAGAGTTATAGCTACAGTTTAGTTTTAGTGGTATCACTGAAGTCTGAAGACACTGAAGTGAGCTCTTGGTATTTTAAGGATCTTTCCTGTTGGGTCGAAAATCATCCATTTATACAGAAGAGTGAAAAAATGCCATTTACTGCAAGTGAAAACTAGAGTAGAGAGTATCATTACAGGTAGACTGAGAAGTCAATAATTTTTGGAAGTAAAGTCTTCGTCAAGGTCCTCCTCCAACTCCAACAAACTTTCCTCAATTATTGTGTCCAGCAAAGTAAGATAACAGCCACACGGCCTCAGTCCTCTCAAATAATTGCAGAATTCGATCACCAGTGGTTAAACTCTCTTTGATCCGAGTTCGTGAGTGGAAGATGGCAGCTGAATTAGTGCTCACTTTCACTTGGTCAGAATCTGTCAAAATCAGTAGGAGGATTTAGAACACATCGATACAATGACAAATGCTTTAGGGTTGATACGTTCAAATCTGCAAGGATCCAGTGAGGAAAAACATATATATCTTCACCAGCCCGTAAGTAATGTCTAAATAATCGAAGATCCAGCTTTGTGATTGCAAAGGGTACCCATTTGTCAAGAGCTTGAGTATCTTCTCGATCCAAAAAGAATGCCACTTTGAACAAGTCTAGCTTGTCGCAAGACAAGAACTCCAAAACTTTATTCACACGTTGTATACAGCACTGCCTCTCAAATCGAGGAGTCATGGATGCAAAAGTATACTATCTCTCATGTCTTGCAACAACTGGAGCATACACGGATCCAAACTTTTGACTATTAAGAAGGATGAACATTATTCTTACCTGACCAGATTAAGGGTTCTAGATTCTACTGTAAAAAAGTTGTTGGCATTTAACTCGGAGGAGCTAGCCTCTCATGCATGAAGGATTATAAGCAGTCTGCATCATCAGGTATTAATTGGTTTGAGTGTCATGATATCTTATCTTAAATAGCAACTTTCTCATGGTCTGTTTTAATGATTTTCTTTCTTCCACCTTGATCATTTTATCAGAAATGAAGACGAGGCAAGCAAGGCTGGAGAAAGATGAGGCTGAATTTGTAGGGACGACTTCAACTCTAGACGAGATAGCAATACTGTTCAAAAATTGACTTAACTGCAAATGAGGTTGTCCATATGCAAGTTACTCTTGTTTGCCGACACCAGAGAAGGGCTATCTCAAAACGTTTATTAAGTGGGACATTTGAAACAGCTCAGAGTTGGGTATGTTCTGTAAAGCCATGCCCTCATCATGTGGGGAAAAGTTAATCAAATATGTCTTCCATTATTCAAGAGCCGTATTCTTTACAGATAAAAAGTTATGGTCTCTCTATCAAAAAGAGAGAGCCATGAATTCTACTACAAGAAAACTTTGCATTCTGTTTCGTTCCATCTCTTTCTTTTACTGATAGATCTAAGCACAAATACAGCTGCTTGAATTGTTCCCGTTCCAGTGAGGAGGAAGATGGCTGCTGAATTGGTGTTCACTTTTGCTGCCGAGGGAATTCTGACCAAGGTGTTCACTTGCGACTCAAGAACTCGCTCTGGCACCCCTTAGAGAGCCTGAGCCTATCATGGAAGCATTACAACTACTTTTGAATATTAAGAAGGATGAGCATTATTCTTACCTTACCTTGCCAGATCCAACCTATTCGTATTCCTCGACTTTTTTAGGCACTAGTTTTCCTATCTAGGGAAGAAAGGTATCTAATTCTTTCTACACATCTGCCTTTATATTTGATCGGAGCACAGCTTACACAGTTGTTTGTTCAGAGAGTTCGTGAGGAAGAAGATGGCAGCTGAATTAGTGCTCACTTTCGCTGCTGAGGGGATTCTGACCAAGGTGTCTTCACTTGCCGCTCAAGAACTCTCTCTTGCATGGGGGTTCAAGGCCGAACTGGAGAAGCTCGGAGAGTCCGTATCCACCATTCAAGATTTCTTAGGCAGCGCTGCGGATCAGAGACTAGATGATCGGGGCAAGGCAGTAGAGAAATGGGTCAAGAAACTTAAACAGGTAGCTGAAGATGCAGATGATATTTTGGATGATTTCAACTATGAACTTCTCCGGCGCAAAGTGGAGCTGCATAACCACATGAAGAGAAAGGTACTCAACTTCCTTTCTGCCTCCAATCCTCTTTTGTTTCGTGTCAAAATGGCGCATAAGATTAAGAAGATCAATGACTCCTTGGCGCTGCTCAAGAGTGAGGCATCTTTCATCAACTTGGTTGCAAAAAAAGGAGATCCAAGGCAACTACCAGTTCGAGTGCAAACTAATGCACATTTTGAGGATGGTGAAAAAGTTGTTGGAAGGGAAGACGCTGTGACAAAGATAGTTACGACGTTGATCAGCTCCGACAATCAGCAGAAGAATCTTTTTTTTTTTTTTTTGGTGAGAATCTTTCAGTTATGGCCATTGTGGGAATGGGTGGACTGGGGAAGACTACTTTGGCTAAATCAGTGTACAATGAACCTGCCATACATACACACTTCGATAAAAGAATATGGGTGTGTGTGTCTAACACTTTTGAAGTGGATACCATTTTAAGGCAGATGGTAGAGACTCTAGTACCTCAAAACGCTGGACTGACATGCCAAAATGCAATTCTTGAAGTTCTGATAAAGGAGCTAACAGGGAAGAGATATGTTCTGGTGCTCGATGATGTTTGGAATGAGGAGAGGGAAAAGTGGGATAGATTGAAGAGTGAGTTGTCAAAGCTGAATTCTAATCCCGGAAGCTGCATTATCTTCACCACCCGTAGCACCAATGTGTCAACTATTGCTGAAACACTCCCCAGACCTGAGTTGAGAAAGCTATCAGAGGAGGATTGTTGGTCCATTATAAAGCGAAGAGCTTTAAATTTAGACGAAAATGGTGTCATTGATGCAGAACTAGAAAGAATTGGGAGGGCGATTGCTAAGAAGTGTGGAGGGGTACCCTTGGTTGCAAAGGTACTAAATTTCATATGATATCAAGTTATTAACGAAAATTCCACTTGTTTCTTTTCATTGAAAACACGATATACATATATATTTGCTTTGTAGGTTTATTTAGATGCGTCTCACTTGAAATTATAATACAAGATAGCTCTAACTCATATTGAAAGCAGTTCCAACATTTGATCAAGAGGCCTTAGCGTTCAGTAGAGAATATTTCTGTTTCTGAAATAACATACAAGGCAACGGATGTGGACACAGGAAAAAAAAAAACAGAAGCCAACCAGAAAACGTTAGAAATATAAGAATATGATTTTAATCTCATAACCATTTTAACGTTTGACTTACTTTGTGTCTTAATCTTCAATCTTAACTCTTGTATCATATACTACAGGTTTTGGGAAGCCAACTGTGCTCAAGTGCTAGTAAAGATGAATGGTTGTTAATTCAAAAGAAATTATGGGAACTACCTGAAGGGGAGGACAAGATCATGAAGGTATTGAAGTTGAGTTTTGATAATCTGGAGCCATCGCCTTTGAAACAATGTTTTGCATATTGCTCAATGTTGAGGAAAGATTTTGCAATTGAAAGAGATAATTTGATCCAGCTTTGGATGGCTCAAGGATTACTCCAGACTTCAACTGTCAAAAATCATCATGAGATGGAGCGTACTGGCGAAGCATATTTTAACATTCTACTAAACAATTCCTTATTTCAAGAGGTAATTGAAGGAGGCACTGTTACGAAGTACACAATGCACGATCTCGTGCATGATCTTGCAGAAAAAGTGTCTGAAAGTGAGCGCTTGACACAGGAGTCAAATGGTGATGTTCGACATGTTGCACGTAGTCCTCCTTCAACACTAGAAAACATGTCAGAAGTAACTGTTGGGAGATTGCGCTCACTATTTTCAAATGACCCGGTCCCAGAGATCGTTTTCTCCAAGTTCAAAGCAATGCGGGTCTTAAGTTTAGATACAGCAGGTATAGAAGAGTTGCCAAATTCATTTGGTAAGCTGAAGCACTTGAGATATCTAGACCTCTCAAATACAAGAATCAAAGCACTTCCCAAGTCAATTGGCAAGCTCTATAACCTTCAAACATTGCGAATGCAGAATAATTGGCATCTGAACGAGCTTCCAAGGGAGATGCAAAAGTTGATCAACTTGAGGAATCTCGTCCTAACTGGCTGCCGCAAATGTGGAGAACTCCCGATACTAGGCCATCTACCGTTCCTTAGAGATGTGAAGATAAATGGTATGGATAACCTAAAACGCATTGGAAGTGAAATTTATGGTTATGACCTTGTTTACGAGGCTACACCAGAGAAGAAGACGACAGTCTTGTTTCCAGCACTAAAAACATTAAGCATTGAGGAGTGCCCTGAGCTAATTGAATGGATGGAAGCACCCACAACGACGACGACGACAAAAGTAGAGGTGTTCCCTTGCTTGGAGGAGTTGACGATAGACCGCTGTGATGCATTATGTAGTATTGGCCTTCCATCCTCACAGGGCCTTCCATCCCTCCGCGAACTGCGGATTGACAGCTGTGATGCATTATCTAGTATTGGCCTAACATCCTCACAGGGCCTTCCATCTCTCCGGATATTGAGTATTGGATGCTGTTATAGATTATCAGCCCTACCGAGCGGGATTGAAAACTGCACCTCTCTTGAGCTGTTAGAGGTATCAAGTTGCGGAAATCTAGCCACCATTTCGTTTACACGTGTCCTCCCATTCCTCCGTGTATTGAAAGTTCAGTTATGCGATAATCTATCTTGCTTGGCTGTCCCGGAAAACTGTCCCTCGCTTCAGGAGTTGAGTGTATTCGCCTGCCCCAAGCTAGCATCCATTACATTTTCTACGGATTTGAATCCATGTCTTGAGAAGTTGATTATAGAGTGGTGCGACGGTCTACAATCTCTTCCAGATTTCCGCAGTTTCACATCCCTCCGTGACTTGCAGTTAGGTCCTTTCTGGGAGGACCTCGACTCTTTCCCTGATTTTCAAGTTCCATCCCAACAACTTGTCTCATTACAGTTGAACGGGTGGCCTAAGCTCAAGTCTCTTCCTCAACAAGTTCAACACTTGACTTCGCTTACGACGTTGAGTATATGGTATTTCGAAGGAGTGGAAACTTTACCAGAGTGGCTGGGCAACCTTGCATCTCTCGGGGATCTGACTATTGAGGGGTGTGATAATCTCAAGTATCTACCTTCTCTCGAAGCAATGCAACGCCTCACCAAATTACAGCATCTATCTGTTTTTGATTGTCCACTTCTAAAACAAAGATGCACCAAGGACAGCGGCGAAGAATGGCCCAAGATTTCTCACATTCGAGATCTCACATGTAAGCAAGCTTCTCTCTGACTTTTGTTTTTCGTTGTTTGGTGTGAAAGGTTTTCTAGTTAGTTTGTATAGGCTTATTTATGGCTCCACTACTATTGTGATCACTACTTAATTGTCTTGTTTTTTCTGTAAAAAGTCTTCTCAAGCGTGCGTGTGCGTGTGCGTGTCTAAAATATATAACTGAAATGGTCTGGTTACCTCTCTTTTTTTCTTTCTTATACTCGGAACTGACAATTGAGCTTTTTCTTATATTCAGTTTGATTGAAGATTTGAAGCCATGCAATGCCTCAGTGAAGTACCCACGTGTTGATGGACATGGCTTTCATGTTTCGAGAAAAACATGCATTTGTTAGATTTGGAAAAGCTAATCATCACGCTTGTACATTCATCATCTGCTTATCATTTAGCAGTTTTCTGTTTAATCAAATTGTGGCCAACCTGAGTGATCAGGTACAATACCTTCAGATAATTATGGCTGGTGGACAGTAAAGAACATTCGAGTATGTATACATCCATATATAAATATCTTTTGCATACTCTCCTATATATTATCTCACCAACCAGGTTACTTGTGACTTGTGAGGACCAGTTGGCTAGCTGCATTCTTAGTAGTTAGTACTAGGCCGTGTTTAGATGGGTTTCATTGATTCTCCGCCTTTATTTTGTTTCTTCTCAAAGTACATAACTCAGGTTCTAGCGACATCCTAATCACATTCCAGCAGCAGATTTGCTGACTTGCTTCAAAGCAGTCGCAATCTCATCGGCTGTTGGAGCTTGCCCATTTACAATGGCGACCAATGGGCTCTGAGGAGGAACAATGTCGTCTCTCACATAGCTTCCTGATGTTCTTAGCAGCTCTTCAGGACCCTTTCCCACCACCCCTTTCATGATTATGGTCTTGTGAGTAAAAGCAAGAGTACTGACATAATAGATGGCTCACGGCCTGAATAGAATAAAAGTTCACAAAGAAATCGAGGGAATTCGTCTGAAAGAGGTTGGCATCCGTATTTCCCTGAACTACAACATTAACTACCATAAGAGTAGGAAAGTTATACACAGGCAGCAGATCGATTAATAGTCTGAGCTCAACCTGCGTTACCTTGTTTCACTCCACATAACATGAAAGTTTCATCATTAAGATCATGAGAATTTTACATTTCCTAGTTCCTACTTGAAACAGATTCTACAAACTACAACCATTAGAGGATGATGACTTGAGCCTCAGTTTTTACTTCTTTCAGCCTTTCTTGGACCGCTGCCTTGCCTCTTTTTTGCCAACGTAAAAGTTTACGCACCTCGCCCACGTACTCTGTACTCCTGATCGCTTGTGTCCCCGTCTATTAACTCCGGATGCTCATTCTCGTTCCCATCCTGATAACCACAGGTGATATCATACCGCCTTCCATCACCGTTGTAGACGGATCCAAGTGGATCAATCACCATTAGCTCGAGCTTTGTTGCAAGTTTAAGAAGGCAAATGGCAAACTCTATCTCTGACCACATACCTTGGAACCCCTGCATTTTTATTTTTCTCAAACGATTGTGTGAGAATGTAGAAAGATTCTTCATATCTCCGAGATAGTCTGCTGCGTGTACCGTCATTAGAAGTTCTTCCAGGAGTGGTGCAGCCCTCAGAATATGAAGAACACTTCCAAGTTCAAAATCAAACGTACATAGATCCAACTTCAGTAGCTTTAAATTCTTGAATGTTAGAGAATTTTGGGGCATCTGTGGGACTTCATCACTGATCACCAGATGAAGAGTGCTGAGCTCAGGACAAGAGGTGAGTTTGGTTAGCACACTATGTAATGGCCATTGACGCATTTCCTGGAAAAAAAAAGCTTACTAGCTTTGGAGTTCTCTTAAAAGAAATCTGCGTATGATATCCAGTAAATTCCATGGAGGAGAGATTTACTGCATCCATCTCTAATCTTTCTAATGGGTAACACGATAACAATTTCAGATCATGCAGGTGAAGCGATGGACCAATAATCAGATATGAGTACACGTTACACTTTGTCAAGGTGAGGCGTTCGAGAAGTGAACAAGCAGAGAGCAGATGTGACATAAAATCTGGATCGACTTCAACATCATGCAGACAAAGAGTTGTTAACTGAACGAATCTGTCAAAATCAGTAGGAGGTTTTAGATCAGATCGATACAACGTCAAAGGCTTTAGGGTTGATACGTTCAAATCTGCAAGGATCCAGTGAGGAAAAACATATATATCTTTGTTCTGGCATGATCTCTGAGAGGGGAGAGTCACCCAGATGCAGGGGTTGTCTTCAAGCTACCATAACATGTCAATCAAGGAGAGAACAGCGTCAGAGGGAAGACCGGGTGTTCCGGCCTTCGACCCTCCGATGCCTAAGTCAGTGAGCAGATGCAGGTGATAAGGGAATGAAGATGGAGAGAGAGAGAGAATGAGAGGGAAGAGTGGTATTTATAGGGGTATGGTGGATGCACCTTAAAAATATCACTTTGCCCTTGCTTAGATGGTGTATTACCATTATACCCTCAAGAGATAGTGTAGGTTTCTTAGGCTCAGCTAAGGCCCAAACCCGTTTTATGTGGCGGCACGCGTCTTCTTAGGCGAGTATGACTGATGTTGTGCTATGTACTAACAAGTCCCCAAGTCCGCGGTCAAGAGACTCTCTTGGGTGGGGACTTTATCTGATACAATATCGGGAGTACGAGTCTCTTACTAGTGGCGACATATCCAGTCCCCAGTCCCCCAAGTCCCCATGCAAGGGAGGGGATGGACCGGCTCCCTCCGAGTGAGGTATGCCATGTATCGCTATATATGATTGAGACATCGGGTTGTTGCTCCCATGTATTGTTTGGATATGGCAGGGCGATCGGGGGTCGAAGTTGAGGTACCGCTGACGAGTATCTCGCGAGGGCCACGGGTACCGGCATGTTGGTATGCCTTGGCGTTTTAGTAGCCTTTGATATGTACCAACTATATGCTCGAGCTAGCTGAGTTATTCCAGCATATGTTCGAGGGGGAGATTGTGGTGGCATATTTTGTGGTTGCCTCTAGGTGAGTGCTAGAGTGCCTACGTACCCGTTTATGGGATCAAACCAGACGTAGTTCACCATTTTGACATCGAGGCAAGTGTGCCGTCGAGGAGTGACGAGGAGTGCCGCTGAGGCATGACGATGGGTGCCGCTAGGGCATAATGATGTTGCCGATAGGGCTTGTGTAGAGCTGTCAAAAAGCTCGCTAAGGGGCGTAGCCAAGATGCCGATGGGAGGCGGGTGGGGCCAAAGTGTATCAAGAGCATATGATGTGGTGTGGCACAATTACCCGGGCGCTGGAGGCATGGTGCCGAGTCCCCTAGTCCCCACGCGAGGGTCGCGAGGTGACGGGGGTGAAGAGTCGAGTTAAGTTGACGAGATGAACCACGTTAATGGTGTGGCCGGCCGCTACAGGGCGACACTGTTCGCGCTAATTGGCGAACCGCGCTAGTGGCGTTGCGGGCCGCTACGGAGCGAGAGAGTTCGCGCTAGTTGGCGAGGGGAAACGCGCTAAAGTCGTTGTCGGCCGCTGCGTGGCGAGTCAGTCTGCGCTTGACTAGCGAGACTGTCGCTGTTGAGCGTTGCGGGCCGCTGCGCGGGCGAATCAGTCCGCGCTTGGTTGGCGAGACTGTCGCTATGTGGCGAGTGAGTTCACGCTTGGCTGGCGACTGTCGTTGTTGAGCGTTGCGGCCGCTGCGTGGCGAGGAGACTCGCTATTGAGCTTTGCGGGCCGCTGCCCTAGCGAGTCAGTTCGCGCTTGGTTGGGGAGACTCGCTATTGAGCGTTGCGGGCCGCTGCCCTGGCGAGTCGGTCCGCGCTTGGTTGGCAAGACTGTCGCTATTGAGCGTTGCGACCGCTGCGTGGCGAGTCAGTCCGCGCTTGGTTGGCGAGACTGTCGCTATTGAGCGTTGCGGGCCGCTGCCCTGGCGAGTCAGTCCGCGCTTGGTTGGCGAGACTGTCGCTATGTGGCGAGTCAGTTCGCGTTTGGCTGGAGACTGTCGCTATTGAGCGTTGCGGCCGCTGCGTGGTGAGTCAGTCCGCGCTTGGTTAAGGAGACTCGCTATTGAGCGTTGCGGGCCGCTGCTCTGGCGAGTCAGTTCGCGCTTGGTTGGGGAGACTCGCTATTGAGCGTTGCGGGTCGCTGCCCTGGCGAGTCAGTTCGCGCTTGGTTGGGGAGACTCGCTATTGAGCGTTGCGGGCCGCTGTGTGGCGAGTTAGTCTGCACTTGATTGGCGACTGTCGCTATTGAGCGTTGAGGCCGCTGCGTGGCGAGTCAGTCCGCGCTTGGTTGGAGAGACTCGCTATTGAGCGTTGCGGGCCGCTGCCCTGGCGAGTCAGTCCGCGCTTGGTTGGGGACTGCCGTTATTGAGCGTTGCAGCCGCTGCGTGGCGAGTCAGTCCGCGCTTGGTTGGGGAGACTCGCTATTGAGCGTTGCGGGCCGCTGCCTTGGCGAGTTAGTCCGCGTTTGATGGGGGACTGTCGCTATGTTGAAACTGAAAATTGGGCGAGCTGCAATTTGTGTTTTAGGGTTTTGGTAATTCTACAATCTTCAGACTGGGAAACGTCCAATTTCATCCTTGATCGAGTGGGTGCGAGTGCTCGGCTGTTTGCAACCAGCTTCACTGCCACCACGCGGATTCGCTGTTTCAAGGTATGAATTTGTCGTTTTCTTTATCTTTGGATTTGTATGTGGTGGTGGGATTGTTCACATGTTTATGATGTTGGTAGGAATTCTAGGGTGAGAGGTTTGTTGTCGGGTTGGTTAGGGTTAAGGGGTCTTCCTGTCTCATCCTGATGTCCCGAGCCGGGAAGGGGTGGCGGGACAGGTCGTGCTAGTTAGCGTGTGTAGCTAGATGATGCATGTTTGAATGCTGGTTGTTTACACATGCTGTGTGTAGCCTGTGATTGATAGAGATAGATATACAACAATGTTTGGTTTGTAATCATGTGAAACAAGTGTATGTGGTTTGCACATGGTTTACAAGTATGTGTTTAGCATGTACATGAGAATATATTATGATGCATGTGGCATGTTATTTGTATGATAACAACTTAATTGAATAGTGTGAAGTGACACTTATCTGGAGCTGTGTAGAGCCGCTATAGTCGTTGTAGAAAAATTGTTGCGCGGTGCGCGGGGACTCTGGCAAGACCAATGGAGTCCGCAGAGTCTGGCGTGGCAAGCGGAGTCCGCGGTGAGAAATGGATGGTCTCGGGGGGGGGGGGGAGGGGGAGGAAGAGAGGAAGGCGGATGTGTGTAACTCAGTCTTGGGAAAGGCACTGAGACCCGGGAGGGGACCCCCCGGGAGAGGGGTGTGAGGCGGATCACTTGTGCTGGCACGTTCCGAGAGCATGGTAAGCAAGGGAGGTGGCCTCGGGAACTCGGGGGGCCATGTGGGAAGGGCTCCCGGAGCTCTGGGTGGAGCCACTTGTTTCTTGTCACGGGATCCTTGGTCAAGACTATATCTTGTGTCGGGACCAGACGCCGTGTCGGGAAGGCGAATGTGTTTAACTCAGTCTCAGGAAGGGGAGGTGCCGGGGGCAGGTTGCTGGGTTGCAGAGTTTTTTTTTTTTTTTGCATCCTTCTGTGGGGATAGAAGAGTCCCGGGAGGTTGGGATGGAGAGCTGTGTGGGGGTGTCCGCCAGGGGAACTACTAGGAATGTCCCCACGCGAGGTTTAAGAACTCTGGCGAGACCAGGGAATGTCGCGAGGAGCTGGCGAGGCGAGACCAGGGGAGTCCGCGAGGGTTGGCGAGGACAGCGGAGTCCGCGAGGACTGGCGGGGACAGTGGAGTCTACGAGGACTGGCGAGGACAGAGGAGCCCGCGAGGACTGGCGAGGACAGAGGAGCCCGCGAGGACTGGCGAGGACAGCGGAGTCCGCGAGGACTGGCGAGGTCGGCAGAGTCCGCGCGGACTGGCTTGACCAGCGGAGTCCGCTAGAGGGTCCGCGACAATGTGAGTCCACGAAGGGATGACGGGACCTGCGGAGTCCGCGAATAGATGGCGGGACCTGCGGAGTCCGCGAATGTTTCAGGAGAGCAGCACCGGGACATGGGTGGGAGTCCCCGGGAGAGAAATTTCAAGTGGGCGTCAAAAGCAAAGGCAATTGTTTCTACCTGCTTCGTCCCGGGGTCCCGAGTCGGGAAGGGGTGCCAAAAGCGAAGGCATGTCCCCGGGGGGTGTGCCGAGATTAGGGTCGCGAGACCAAGTGCGCGTTCCCGCTTCGGCTGAAGGAAGCTGGGTGTCCAGATCAATTCTTTCTGGACGCTGCTCTCCGGCGCGTGGGCCTTGGCCGGAGGTTGGAGTGGCCACGCTGGATTCATTGGAAGACAGTGTGTATGATGGCTGTGAAGGTGAGCTACCTTGCTGTGGCACGCCCAAGCGAAGGAGAGAGAGAAAGTCAGATTTACTTTCTCTCCTCGGGATTTCTGGCCAGATGATGGCCATGGTGAGCGACGTGATGGTCTCCACTTGAGGACGCCCTCCTTCAAGCGCCAATTGTTCTGGCATGATCTCTGAGAGGGGAGAATCACCCAGATGCAGGGGTTGTCTTCAAGCTACCATAACCTGTCAATCAAGGAGAGAACAACGTCAGAGGGAAGACCGGGTGTTCCGGCCTTCGACCCTCCGATGCCTAAGTCAGTGAGCAGATGCAGGTGATAAGGGAATGAAGATAGAGAGAGAGAGAATGAGAGGGAAGAGTGGTATTTATAGGGGTATGGTGGATGCACCTTAAAAATACCACTTTGCCCTTACTTAGAGGGTGTATTATCATTATGCCCTCAAGAGATAATGTAGGTTTCTTAGGCTCAGCTAAGGCCCAAACCCGTTTTATGTGACGGCACGCGTTTTCTTAGGCGAGTATGACTGATGTTGTACTATTTACTAACAATCTTTATCAGCCCGTAAGTAATCTCTAAATAATCGAAGATCCAGCTTTTGAGCTCCCTTTGTGATTGCAAAGCGTGCCCATTTGTCAAGAGCTTGAGTATCTTCTCGATCCAAAAAGAATGCCACTTTGAACGAGTCTAGCTTGTTGCATGACAAGAGCTCCATAACTTTATTCACACGTTGTATATAGCACTGCCTCTCAAATCAAGGAGTCATGGATGCAAAAGAATCGTATCTCTCATGTCTTGCAACGACTGGAGCATACACGGATCCAAAAATATTTGCCATGTCTAAGACAAGATCAGAAGGCCTTGTCTTCCAAAGATTCCTCCACCGGCGGCACACAATGCTGGTCTCCCGCGGCACACAATGCTGGTCTCCGCTGCATCTTTGATTCTTAACGATGAAATTATATATGACAGAATGCAATCCGGCAGCTCATTTATCCAATCTGTAGTCTCGCCCACTACCTTACAATTCAACAAACACAGTACATAAATATCACTCTCGATTCGATAATGGCATCACCAATGTAGATATATACACACTACACACTAAACCCAGAAACTACACATCTAAATGTAGATGTATATTACTGTGCAATAATGGGTATAGCAATATTATCAGAGATAGAGAGAACTTTCAAGACGCAACCAATATTTCCATTTAAGGTAAGCGTGTGAGTGTTAAGCTGTTTACAGAGAAAAAGAGAGAGAAGCTTACTGTAGATGATTCCCCTGTTCGAGATTGATTCCGAGGTTCTACTAAACTGGATAGTGACCAAAACAAAAACAACAGACGAAATTCAGATCACAGAACAAGAGCATAGAGAGTTAAACGACGGCGTTTAAATTGAGGAAGCAGGAGAAGAGAGAAAAGCTCACCTTTTGTAGATTGCGGCGAAGTGTGTGTCTGTGTATGTTTGTAAGGTTCTTTGGGCTGGGACTGGTTTTCCTATTGGGCGGGTAAGGCCCAGTCTGAGTATTATAGATATATTATTATATATGCAATGAAGCTAGTCTGTTTGCATAGATGAGAGGAAGCACCACTACCATAGCTCCATACAATGAGCTGCTTCAAGTTTTGTCTACCTCTTCACTCCACAAGCCTCACATCAAACAGGTTGGTTCTCTCTACTCTCTGTTCTCATCATCATCATCTTCAACAACCCAAGTAGATTCATCTCCTAATTGTTTCAAAGGTATAGCCCAATCTGTCATTTTGAGATGTCCCCAATATTTTGACAAGAGTAAAGTCCAAAACTTTGCCAATGCTTCTCTAAAAGACCTTCTTTTGGAGATTTCAGGTTTAGTGCCTTAACTGACTCGTAAGCTTAGGCGGTTTCGGAGCCGAAACCCGAAGATGTGCTTGAATTATTGCTGGGTTTTGAATTGCAGTGTGGGAAAGTTGGATTTGATGCTAGAAAGGTTGAGTCTTTGTGGTGAGTTTTCAAGTGGGTTAGTGAGAAAGTTGATGGTTTTAAGCATAAACCTCAGTCATCTGAGGTCATGGCCTCAATGCTTGTCAGAGTGGGATTGCTTAGAGAAGTTGATTTGATTGAAGGGTATGTTGGTGTTGGTGAGTTAGATAGGGCTATTCCGGTGTATGATCGAATTAGGGGGCATGTAGTGCCATCATTGCAGTGTTGTGGTGTGTTACTTGATCAATTGGTGGGAATGAGGAAGACCCAATTGGTGTTTCGAGTTTGTAGTGATATGGTGGAGATGGGTTTTGATTTGAGAGATGTGAAGAAGGCCACATTTGAGGGTGTCATTAGGCTGGAGGCAAGAGATTTTGTCAAGGAGGCTATGGCTTTCGAAAGCAAGCCTAGCAACTTGGTTTTAAATGAAGTTGCTTATGGATATTGTGAGAAGAAGGACCTTGATGATTTGATGAGTTTTTATGCTGAGATAAAGTGTGCCCCAGAAGTTGTGGCTGGGAATAGGGTTATGCATTCTCTTTGTAGCCATTTTGGGACAAGAAGAGCAGAACCATATTTGCAAGAGTTGGAACTTTTAGGCTTCAATCCTGATGAGGTAACCTTTGGGATCATGATTGGATGGAGCTGTCATGAACGGAAACTGAATAGTGCTTTTCTTTACCTAGCAGAGATGTTGAGAAGACACCTAAACCCCCATGTATGCACCTATAATGCTCTTATCAGTGGGGTCTTTATGGAGGGTATGTGGAAGCATGCTGGGGAAGTCTTTGCTGAGATGGTAGATAGGGGGACTACACCTGATTTGTCAACTTTCAGGTTTCTTTTAGCAGGCTATTGTAAAGCTAGACAATTTGATGAAGCCAAAAGGATAGTTTTTGATATGGCAAGCCGTGGACTGATTCAACTCTCTTCAGATGAGGATCCACTAACCAAAGCATTTATGGTTCTGGGTTTCAAGCCATTAGCTGTGACACTGAAGAGAGATAATGATGTGGGATTGCTAAAACTTAGTTTTATGATAATCTTGGGATTGGACTTTATTTGGATACAGACCTGGATGAGTACGAGAAAAGAATGACTGGGATCCTAGAAGATTGCATGGTACCCGATTATTACTCTCTAATGAAGAAAGAACGCACTTGGGGAAATTTGAAGGATGCATTGGTTTTGGCAGATGAAATGATCTGGTGGGGGCAAGATTTGTCATTGTCTATGATCTCTGACGTACGGAAAGGGCTTTCTGCATCCCATTTACATACCAAGGAAATCATCAGCATTGTAGATAAAAAGCTTCACTTGGTAAATCAGCTAGACCAAGAAACTCTGAACTTTCTTGCCCAAGCATACGGCAAAACCTTTATATTGAACATGATTCTAAAGCTTCGATCAGAACCTTTTGGATCAAAGGTTTGCCGGTTTTGTTGTTTAATTAAAAGTCATTTATGTTGCATAGCTTCCTGATCTAATCCTTTCAGCTTGTTGGAGGAGTGAGTGAGGTGCAACAGTCCAACAATCTTGCAAAACTGCCGCATATTGTTGTAAGTTTTTATTTTTGTAGCATCAATGACTTGGTTTCCTGTTTGAACTTTTCCTGGAATATGACATGGGTTACTTGGGGCACCATGACTAGTACTCCAGCCTGTTGTGATATCGGCCAATTATGTATGTCAAGGAACCCCAAAAGAACACAGCAAACCAAGAGAAACAACCACAGAGATAAGACACAAAGAACACAGATTTAAGGTGGTTCAGCAAAACGTTTGCCTACATCCACCAGCAGAAAACACTTCCACTATATTAATAATGGGTACACCAGAAAGAATAAGAAAACAAGGACTCTCTCCCTTCTTTTCCTATCTCTCTCCTCTCTTCCCTCTCTCACCCTCTAACCGAGAATGGAACACGCTTTGCTCTTTGTCTCTGCGATTCAAAACCTTAGAGCTGAACCTCTCCTTATATAGCCATAAGGATCTTCAGATCTCTTCACCAAACAGGAAATCCTATTCCTATTAGTGGTAGGCAACAATGCCTCCTTCCTTCTCTGTAATCAACCAAGATTACAGGTATACCATCATCAATAAGGATATCCTTTCCTTATTGTAACATCATACTCTAAGACGAAACATCTTAGGAAAAACACATGGGCTGGAAACCCAACACAGCCTTGGCTCAGGGCAGTTTCTCTTCCCCTTTGTGCCCTGCAGAACCATAAACGTATTGGATCATGTTTGCATTTCTCAAGTGTGTCTGACTATCTGTTTTAAAATAGTTTGTATTCCAGATATCAATATACGGGCTTGTGACTATAGAATGACTTCAATTGATTTTCTTAATTGTGTTGATTTTTTCTTATTGCGAAACACAAGTTGTATTTCACTATAGGTTGATTGGCATCAAATCTCCGACATAGTTAAAGCTATGGATTGTCAGTAGGTTTGCATAAACTTATAACTTATGTATACATTTGTTATTGTTAACTTTTGATTTTTTTCCGTTGAAGGTTGCAACACCTGGACGCCTCCTTCATCATTTAACCAAGACAAGAGGATTTTCTCTTGACAGTATTAAATATCTGGTAAGATTTGATTATTTTGTCAGCCAAGGGTTTTTTTTTTTGTTTTGAGTAAAAAATATTTATTCCCTCGTGGTGGTGAACAGAGGACATATTTATTTTCTGCTACCATGACCAACAAGGTATATCTAAACACTAATGAAGATCGTAATGCTGATACTATGTCCAGTGTGTACCATAGAATGTTGTGTAATGAATCCCGTAAAGTGATGTTGATTGGGACATATATATAGTTTCTCTTTTCAGTTTTCATTGCCATATTACACGAGAACGCCTCTTTAATTCTACCAAAAATCTGATGATGTTAGTGGTACTATTTGGATGTTGCAACATTTTAAAACACAAACTTGTTAGATCTCTTTGGAAAATTTTATATCATGAAAATATAAGAAGTTTGAAGCAGTCTTGGCCTTTCCTGCCTAGCTATATATATCGCTCATATAATCGCCTAGATGAGAGATAGGCAATTATGATAAATGTTATGCTTGTAATGTTGCAGGTCAAGAAGATGGCAAGGGCTGGTCTAAGGAACCCTGTGAAGGTAAATAGTTACCTGATATATAAGAAATTTTTTTTTTTTGGATGATTATGTTTATGTATACATTGTTATCTCTTGTTTTATATCAGCTTGAAGTAGCATCTAAGTATTCTACAGTGGACACCCTAAAGCAGCAAATGATGACAGTGCCGGTGCAGTACAAGGTTGCTTCCTGTCTTGTTGTTCTTCTAATTTTCCAGTAATTTTAATTCTTTAGGTTATGCCTCTACACATTATTTTTTTTTTTTTGGAAAAAGAGGACACTTTTTGTTGCTGCTCTATCCGGGAACATGCGTCTCTTTTGCCCCCTCTTCAGATCAGCTTAAGAAAAGTTCCGGAAAGAGCATTCACCATTTTTGTTTTATGCATGTGTATTTGTTTTGAGTAGTAGATAGAACGTACACCTTATTTGCCTTTCAAAAAACATTTGTCCAAAATTAAGAAAACCTGGTATTTGAGAAACATCAAAGACCAGTAAATTAAACTCTGGTGATGAGAGCTAGCTCCTGGTTGAAATGCACACATGAAACAATGAATGCAGGATAGCAATTCAGACAAGCATTTCTAAAAGATAGGAATATATCAGTCTTACTACAAGTCAGAGATTTTTTTTTTTTTTTTTGGATATGTCTTACTACAAGTAAGATGCATATATATATATATATATATAACGCAATTTTGTGCAAATCAAAGATTTGCAGTTTTATTTTTTTGCACGGAGTTCCTGTCTTGTTGTTTACTGTAACATGATAATCGTCATTGTGCATATACGAATGTTTTCTGGTATATCTTCTTACTCAGAAGTGCCAACGCACAGCAATCGTGTTCACTGCAAAATGCTCAAAAACACCCTTTTTGGCATGTGTGCTTCAAAATCTTGGCATCAAGGCCATCGCCCTCAATGGTCAAATGAGCCAGGTAAATTACTGTTAGTAACTTGTAGTCTTGCGGCCTTGTGGGCATTGTTTTGAAGCATATATGTTTGTTTGGCTGGGTATTCTGGAGCTCATCTAACCTTGTTATATGTGATAATCCTTGTGGCAGTCAGAAAGAATTGAAGCCTTGACTATGTTCAAAGCTGGACAGTATAACGTACTTGTTTGTACTAATTTGGCAAGTAGAGGATTGGATATCCCATCAGTGGATATGGTTATCAATTATAATGTGCCCGCGAGTCCTAAGGTTAGACACACCTTGTTTGCTATTTGCATCATATATAATTAGCCATTGTGAATTTGCATTTTGCAGCACCTATATTATACGAAGCCACTTTCAAGTTTGTCAAATTATAATGTTCCCTTTGTCACTCATTCGCTACAAACTGTATTGCTCTTTCGTTGTTAATCTGGTGGATCATTTTCATTTGCTTCCAACTTCTGTACAGAGGTTCATTTTCATTCACTAGAACATGTTCTATGTTATAAGTTTTCGTTTCTTATCTTCTTTCTTATCATAAACTGGTAGGTAGACTTATCTATTCACAGAAAAAAGAAAGACGAAAAGGAAGATGAATTCTTATTATTTATTTGGAATTCTGAAATTGTTTCCGCCTGGTGTGATCTCAATTGCTAACTACTAGTGAGTCGCAGGATTATATACACCGAGTAGGAAGAACTGCTCGCGCTGGACGATCCGGTTTAGCAATCTCTCTAGTGAATCAATATGAATTTGGGAATTCACAGAAGATAGAGTCACTCATTGGTAAGCTAAAATCTACATGTTTACATTGTCACTTAAAAGGAAAGTCTTCCAAATGCTTACAGTTTTGTTAAATGTCCAGGGAAAAAGTTACCAGACCATTGAGCCACAGTTGAAGAAGTCATGCAACTTAGTGGAAGTGTCAAAGCCACAAGATTGGCAACCAAGGTAAAGTTCCCCCAAGTTGGTTTCCTTGTCATTATCAAGAATAATAGATTTCATGGGATAGATTTAGTGATTTACATTCTTTTTGGCTTGATTAATTAGCCTGTAATTATCAGTTTAATCATTGTTGCATATAATCTACATTTGCAGAAAATAAAAGAGAGTGGACAGAAGAAGAGGAAGTGGGGAGGAGATGATGCGGAGGAATATGTTCTCAAGTATTCAACTCACATGGATAGAAGTCCGAGAAGTGCAAACGAAGGTACCAGTAAGATGAGAGATTGGCTCCAATTCAGCCAAATTCTGATACAACGGAGTTTTTCCTGTGTTATATGTAATCGACATTTTCTTTGAACTGAAGGAGTGGGTTTCATCATCACATTTGCAAGAGAAGGACACAACTTAACTAAATTGTATATTTAGATCTTGTTACCTGAGGATATATAGTACAAGAGAAACATAAATTTACATAACCATAAATAAGGTTGTTAGAACATATAAGATAGCATCTTAGTAACAACAAAACATTCTGGAACCAAAAATGCCATCTATTGACAGACATGAGAAATATTAGCTACTATTTCGGATCAAGTAAAAATGCCAACTATTAAGAGAAATTGCAAAACGCCATCGATCCAGACATGGAACCAAAAATACCATCTGTTCAGAAATTGTCATCGATTTAAGTACCATTTCGGACTTCCACTTGGCTGACAAGATTTACCTGAAAAATAAAATAAACGGGATAAGAAACTACATGATTTACTAGAATTAGCACATATTTCTACCCTCATCCGGTTAATAAGAAGGGAGCAAAAAAGAGCAACAACAACTGAGCCCATCTCCAGCAAATGTCAAAAGTTACTTCCCATCCATTACCATTACTTGTATAATCTACAACTATGCTGCTGATGCTAGCTCCAAAACAAAAACATGCATACAAGTAACTAAATCGCACTTGTAGCAATTAATGAATAATTATAGCATGTCACATTCCCAAAATCTATACATTTAAACCAACAAGCTTGTAGACAATAGATTGAATTGTTTGCTGTTCTAGTAGATTATTGTTGTGAACAGAAGAGTGAAGAATTCTGTAAGGAAAGTCACACCAAGAGGGTAAGGTGGTAAAGGCATAGACAGGTTGAATCAAAGCATTTCACAAGCGACTGTAGACTAAGGAAAAGTTAGACCAGGCAGGGAAGCCAGACTCAGTATAGTAAGTGGTCATTGTACTGAACTTCTTATGACATGAAAGTGTTATAAGTCCAGCTAACTATGTAATTTCTCGAGTCTACTATTAAAAGAGCGATGATTGTGCTGTTGATGCTCTAAACAAAAACTTGCATGCAAGTAAAATCACATTAATCAGGAGCCGAATGAAAAACTCACAATGTTGATATCATGTGTTTGCAGTAGTGCCTGTTAGTGGTGAAACTAAGGTCTCCCTGTAAATGGCAGCTCTTCGAAGGCCCAAGTCAAGCTCAAAAACAGTCCTTGAGGTGGTTTGATCAACTAATACCAATGAGTTTTCTTTCTCCCAAAACTGATCCCTAGACACCGAATCAGCATCGCCATACGGATCGAAAACCCTACGCATCAAAATTTCACCACTCTGCAAAATGCACAGGGACCGAAACTCCTCTTTTTCTGACTTATGTAACGGACGCCACGCAAGTTTGTATACATACACAATTATCTTATTTCTGCAAGATTGTATACAACTCCTCTTTTTCTGACTTCTGTAACACAAACGATCTTTATATTCTAAAGCACCATACAGACACAAATGCTCATCACCCAGCAACAGAGCCATTTCCTCAAACTTAGCCGAGCCCTTCAAAATCTGAATAAGTCCGTTACAGAAGGACTTGGCAGCAAATTGGAGTCTCCGGTACATAGATTACAGAGGAAAATCCCAACTCTTTGGTGTTCAAAACATACCAACTTATTGCATGAACCCAGAACCCTAATAAGGTAGCTCTTTTTAAATAAGGTGAACCATTAATCCCGAGCCCACTGCCCCTATAAACGCCTAGCCACGCCTCAGTTCCTCCTAGCCCATATAAGGCCAAAATTCGTTTATTTTTTATTTTTTTATTCACAAATAATAATATGAACTGGGCCATATGAACTGGGCCTTATGTGGGTTATGCGGAACGAAGAGGAGCCTAGGCGGTCATGAGTGTAGTGGGCCTATGCGGGATTTACGGCTCACCTTTTAAGATATAAGCAACAAGGGTAAGTAAGTCAAGTGAAACCAACTCGGTTTGTTAAAATTGACCCGACATTGTAATTTAGCCCCGATTTATTTAAACGCGCGGCCTTCTGTACCTGAGAGAGAGAACCGCGACTAAAGAAGAAGCTCTCAACCTAGTGCAAAAATTGGATTCTATATTTAGATCTTGAGGGATAGTAGAAGAGAAACATATATTTACATAACCATAAAAGTAAGGTTGTTTTTAGAACATATATATGAGATAGCATTTTAGTAGCAACAAAACATTTTGGAACCAAAAATGTCATCTATTTCAAAAAGGAGCACATGACAGACATGATAAGTCTTGGCTACTAAGAGAGATTGCAAAATCGCCATCGATTTAAGTACCATTGCGGATTTCCACTTGGATGACAAGATTTACCTGAAAAATTACGTAAACAGGATAAGAAACTACATGAGACAAATACATGAAAGAGAATTAGCCCTGCTTTGAAAATCATTTGTTAGTTAGTTACACTTTGAATAAGCACCATAAACCAAAGGAAGTAAAGGAAATGGCACATATTTGAGGGTTTTCACTTCAGTATGATGCTCCAATAATCATTGAGCGTCTCATTTCTCTTTTGTCATCCTTGAATTCCCACGTTAACTAAACTTTTCTATATACGCAAAACTATAAACAGCCCATATTTGTACCCTAAAATCCGGTCAAGAAGGGAAGCAAACAAGAGTTACAATCATGTTAGAGAAATCAAAGGTATGTGATGAGCCCGTCTCAAGCATATAAGTTAATAAAAAATAGATTATATTGTCAAAAATTAGTTCCCATTACCATTACTTACCAATATAATCTACACTACATATATATGTTGCTGATGCTCCAAAACAAAAACTTGCATACAACTAAGTGAACTAACTAAATCACACATGTAGCAATCAATGATTTTAGCATGATGTCACATTCCCAATATCTATACATTAAAAACAACTAGCTAGTAGATAAAATATTGAATGTTTACTGTTCCAGTGGTTAGTTCTTGTGAATAGAATCACACAAGAGTGAAAAATTCTGTTAGGAAAGTCACACAGCCAAGAGGGTAAGGTACAAAGCATTTCACAAGCGACTATAGACTAAACATAAAGTTAGAACAGGTAAGGAAGCCAAATTCAGTATGTATAGTAAGTGGTCACTGCACTGAACTTCTTTTTTTTTTTTTTGAAAAGGGGTTTGGAACCCAACCTAGCTGGGAGGCTCAGCCCCACGCCCGGTTTCATTTATTGAAATAAAATTTTCCATCGAGGGGGACATATAACCTGAACCCCGATGTACCAAAGAACTATTACAAAGATCCTCATAGAGAACATCCTGAATAATAGCAGGTGTCCCATCTAAACTAAAATCATCATAGCTATTGCATCTAGCAAAGTGGGCTAGTCTATTCGCCACACTATTTGCTTCACGACCAACATGTTGAAGCTGAAAAAAATTAAACGCACTCACATACCTTTGGCAATCCTCAATGATCCTTCCAACCATAGAGAAGTCTTCACCCTCAGTCTGCATTGCTTGTACCAAGTTCATACAGTCACTTTCAACCTCAACATCTCGCCACCCTTGTTGAACACAAACCAACAAACCTGCTCTAAGGGCCTCAACTTCCATATGGATAGCAGACGCAGCATTTGGGAAAGGCCGGGCAAGAGACGCTACACATGCACCTTTATAGTCTCTGATCACTACTCCCACACCACCTCTACCCTCTTCATGCGCAAAACTTCCATCTATATTGACTCTAAGTCTTCCACTAGGGGGACACGTCCATTTTGACTTATTTTTCTTCCTCGTGCCCACACTACGTTGATGACAATGCTTGTACTCCAGCAAAAGAGAAGAGGACCAATCCATCATGTTGGTAATATTATAGAGCTGTCCTCTCCATACCATATTATTTCTCTCAACCCAGATCACCCATAAAGCCATCAAGAAACCCTCTAGCTTTTCACCACTCAACATCTCCACCATATCCCAGAACCAGACCTCAACACTTATAGAAGGATGAGTACGCGGATGTATTTGTACCATACCTTGTTGCCAAAAAGGTTGGAGAGCCTCACAATTCTTGAACAGGTGCAAACTATCTTCCACATTCGTCGAGCAAAACACACAGTTGACGTCTGGGAGCTGAACCTGTTTTTTCACCAAGGCAGCCCGAGAGGGTAATGTTCCCTTTACCAAACGCCAAGCATGCATACGCACCTTAGAGTAACTTCTTATGACATGAAAGTTATACTTATACCGCAGCTAACTATACATGTAATTTTCTCGAGTATACTTTAAGAGTAATCATTGTGTTGTTGATGCTCTAAAAAAACTTGCATACATGTAAAATCACATTAATCAGGAGCATAAGGAAAGACTCACAATAATGTTGGTATCATATGTCTGCAGTACTGCCTGCTGTTAGCGGTGAAACTAAAGTCTCCTTGTAAATGGCAGCTCCCAAACCCAAGTCAACTTCAAAAACATACTCCCAGCTGGTTTGATCAACTAATACCAATATGCTTATTTCTCTCTCCCACGTCTCTTGATTATAGTCATAATAATCAAATTCTTCATACGGATCATCAAACTCATATGGATCATCATACACTTTAGGATCATCAAATGGATCAGGATCAGGATAATCAATCTCATACGGATCATCATACACTTCAGAACGATCAGACACTTCAGGATCATCAAATGGATCAGGATCAGGGTAATCAAACTCATCAGGATAAGGATATTCAAACTCATCAGGATCATGATAATCAAACTCATAAGGATCAGGATCATCAAACACATCATATAGAATCCGATGCATCAAAATTTCACCATTCTGCAAAATGCACAAGGGCCTAAACTCCTCTCTTGCTGACTTCTGCGTCGGAAAGTGTATAACTCGAGTCCACGATTCCTTGACCCCATATTCCTCCATCAACCATACCGATACAAAACCAGGGGCACCATCCTTAATCTCATACACGCACAGATGTTCTTTATACACTAATACACCACGAAAAACAGGATCATGATCCAGCAACGGAACCATCTCCTCAAACTTCTCCTCCGCCATACTGAAGGACACAATTCTTGATCCTCGCACAAGCCAATGTAGAGCTCCATTGAACAAGAAGCCTTTACCCTGAACTCCAGCGCAATCGAGATCCCGAATGGTTCTCCACGACCCGGATTTCAAACCAAAAACGTGAACTAGGCTACGACCTGTTATGACCTTGTAATCATCAGTTATGGAGTCATAGCCGAACCCATAAAGATCTAAACGATGGGACTCAGTAGGAGGATTTGGTAGCAACTTGGAGTCTCCGGTGCAGGGGTTACATAGGAAAATCCCACTTTCGAATTCAAAACATACCAACCCATTATATGAACCCAAAACCCTAATTATTTTGTACCCAACAGGAAACTTTACGGGGAAACTGGAGTTCTCTGATGGCAGAACGGGCATAAAGCTTCTTCCCTGCTTCAAATTCTATTGATAGCGGAGGATTCTGTGAAAACATGAGCCTGGAGTTGTTGTTGATTCCACTCTCTGCGTAGCTGAAGTGTTTCTTCACAAAGTGAGAATCGGCAATTAGGGCACACCATGATTTGCAGACACACCGGAATCGGAGTAAAGATTTGACTGTAAGCCTTGCCAGTATCTCCGAAACTATTTCTTCGCTGAAGTAGTCGCTCCGAATTCGCTTTTCATCACCACCGCCGGGGTCCTCCGCCATGTTTCTCTCAATATGTTTATGCAGAGGAGACTGGTGTTTGGTGTAATACTCGTAACTGTGAGAAAGACGGAACGACAAAAACAAGAAGGAGATAAAGAGAGAGAGAGAGGAAGGAAGAGACGATCAACACGAAAATACTCTGATCTCGAGGCCTTATGGCAGGTGTCACAGGGTCGTGCTAACAGTGGGCTAGCTTACTGGTGGCATGGTAAAAAGGACGAACAGTATGGGGGGAAAAGGTAATTCCACGCGGTAAACATACAGTATCTGATGGCAACAGTCTCAATACACATTGCCTTTGACTCACTTCTGTAACTCTTTTTTTTTTTTTTCTTTCTCTTTTCCATTTCAATAGTTTTTAACACATTGCCTTTGATATGCAATTATCTTGTTTACACATTTAATTTAGGATCATCAGCATTGTCATGTATATCAATGTCGCTTTGGAATATGGCTTTAAAAGGTCTCCTTGCCGCTAAAAGTCGCAACTGTGACCAAATTGAAGTTGAAGAAAATTCTTACTTTATCATTAACTATGTCAAAGGGTCTTGTGTTATTCCATGGAAGCTCAAGTCTCTGATCCGAGATGTTTTAGCTCTTGTTGATTCTTTTGTCAACATCACCTTCTCATAGAGAGGCGAATTTTCTTACGGACGCTCTTGCTTCGGTTGGTCATTCTCTTTCCTCACCGATGTGTTGGTTTGATGGGATCCCTCCCCAAGCTCATATGGCTTTTCTTATAGATTTTTCTTGTATTAGTTGCCTAAGAGGCTCTTCGTTGTAATTTCTTTTTCTTTTTCTAAAAATAAAATCTACATCAATGTCGCGTTGTCATCTGATCTTATTTTTTGGTCATTTCGTTAATATATGTAGCTACATGTTGTGTAATGAAGACTTTCTGACAAATAAGAGATTATATGATGTTAAATGTGACTGTGATATTACATGTCTAATGAATGCCATCTTTTTGGGACAGTATCTATAGAATCCTATTTGTTTGCAGGTGAGAGATTAACTTTATCCAGATTAAATTTATAACAAATCATTATTCCAAGTATATTAGCTAGGAACTGTTCGATTTGGAATCGATCTGTTGCTTGGGTCTCCGTTGAGAGTGACAACCTCACTATCGTCGAGATTAGGCAGCCACCACTTTGTAATTCCTCATCTCCGCCTAGTCTGCCGCCATCAAGTCTCCCATTGGACGTCCCTCCTTTTTTGGCTGCAACGTCGTCTGCGTCTTCTTCTTTTTTGGATGCATCCTCTTTTCTATTATGATAAGTTGAAATAAGCTGATTATTGGAGGTCAGTAACCAAGTTATTGGAAGTTAGTAACCGAGTTACCGGTGACCGGGGAAAATCTGAGTTACTAGAGGTCAATAACCGGCGACCGAAGAAATTCCGGCAACCAATGACCGGAGTTTGGTAAGGTTCCGACAAAGTCTTTTCACTCTTTTACTTTCTCTCTCTTTATGCATGTTAAAGTGGTGAGGGTAAAATTGTTTTAAAAATATACAAAAATTACTATTTTATTATGACTTTAATATAGATTTTTATATTTGGACATAAATAAAAACACTTTATATTAAAATAAGCTCATGTCTATTAAATTTATTAGAATGGAAAATAAGAGGTTTAAATTAGTATTAGATGAGCATTTCCTATTATTCCAAATACTAGATTAACATTAACTTGCCGACTTTTATAACTTGCAAAAACTAAATGTAATTTTGTAATATATTTAACTTCAAGAAAAAACTAAAATCAACATCAATAATTCTGAGATATGACTGCTTGTATAGAAGAAAAACATTCGAAATAGAAATGAAAACGTTTGAGCATTGCTCGGTTACAAGATCTTTCGAATTTGGAACATAAACAAATTCGAAATAGAAATGAAATAACCAACCATAAATTAAGGTTAAACAAACATTCAATTAATAGATTTATTTCCATCTATATGTCTTAAAAATTGCCTGCTGCTTCATAGGTCTGTCCAAATTGCCAGTTTCCAGGTGCAACATTATTGAACACAAGCGTCTTCTGATCACTAGTAGTGACTTGGAATGATAAGACTTGCCCGACTAGGGGGACTTGTCCTCCGACAGCCCAAAGTTGTCCCCAGTTGCGGCTCATTGGGAGCCAATTACAAGTAGGTGTTTTGACACTAATGGCTGTAACATCACCTGCACCAGCAACATTCAAAACAGTTGCAGTAACAAAGTTGGGGTTTCCACTTAGCTGAAACCTAATCCCTCCTTGCTTAACACATGGGGTTCTTCGAAACTGCACTGGAATTATCCCAGCTTTGGCTTGAGCAATTTTTACGAACATGGGCATGGACAAGTCGAAGTGTTTTCTTGGGGGGTTGCACCAGGGATAGAAATGTGGATCGTAGTTTGGAGGGCAAAAGTTTGTTCCAGTGATTTTGATAGTGCCAGCGTTAGGGATGCACCATTGTGGATCATTGACACACATAATCTCAAAGCAAGCACCGCAAGTTAGTCCATTGTTGAACAGTGCTGTGCTGAGTGCTGCTGTTTCGAGGCCATAGCCTTGTTGGATGAGATCACCATATCCACAAGCCCCCTCTGTTAAGATGAACGGAAAAAAAAAAAAAAGAAGTTAGGACTTAGGACTTATCAACTTTATATATCAGCATGGTTTACTACTTTACTTACGCATGGTTTCTTTTCCGGTCATGTCACCGTAAAACGTGGCGGATCCGGCCTCCCAAGGAGCATCTCCCATGGCTTGAACCAAAAGAGTGCCGATGATGAACAGTGACAATGTGTATGAGTTCTGAAATTTAGCCATAGCTATATCACCTATATGATATACTGAGAGAATTGAACTAGAATGTCTGATGCTATTGCAAGCTTGTACAAACCTCATGGTTATGGGGTTAATTTATAGGGTCATCAGGCTGCATACATAATAGGTATGCATGCAGGACATTTCCTCATTAAGCGAAAAGAAATTATTTTGATTTAAATAAAAATGAACAAGGAAAGAAACAATTTATGGTCCTTTTTTTTCCTTTTCTCTTCAAAAAAGAAAAACCTATGGTCCTTTTGATTGACAGAGATGTTTTGGTTTGGCAATGAAAAGGGGTGAAGGATATGACGCTCAGTTTTTGCTGGAGTGCTAATTACAAAGAACTTCCAATTAGAATTAGGTATTCAATAGAATTTATTGATTTTGATAATTAAGAGACACAGCTCAGAATTTCTTAGAGAAATGTTGGATGTTTTATCTGATAGGATTGTGTATATGTCACATAAGCTCACACGTAAGATGAGTTCTAGCTGGTTTCTTATAATGTGGTTCACCTAACATTGCTTTGTAATTTTTTTTTAACACATACCAAATATATTAAAATCCATTAACATACACCATTTTATCTATCAAAGCTCATAACTAATGAATAACAGGAGATCAATCTTAATAAATCTTTTGGAAGTCTTTCATTGAGTGCATTTAGATTTGTAGAAAATCGTCTAAAATTTTCCATTCAACATGCTGTAACATGAAATAATAAAACATTTTCGCAAGTTTGCGAGTAACGAAATGAAATGAGATGTTGGCATTTGAATCTTTGTAACATAAAATGATATAATCTCTAGATGCAGAACCTTAATAGCGACATTATTGCAGCAGTTAGGAATCACTTGATGATAAATACTGCTGAAGTGATCTTGGTAGAAATGTCATTTTTATCATTTATGTAGACACTTGGTTGAAAGAGTAGGAGCATGCTATCAACAATAATCAGAGCAAGAACAAGAACCTTGCTTGAAACAGTGAAATCGGTTGCGATCCCTGATGACGATTTCTCGATCATATACAAGAGAAACCAGTTTCATAGCAGAATGACAGTCTTGGCAGATACGTAGATTCTTGAATATATGAAGCGGCGAACCTGCTCTTGTGCTCATAAGTCCATAACAAACTGCCAGCTTTTCACTGTGGGAGAACAATGCCTGTTCTAGTTCCTCCAAGTTATCTGCAATACTCTCGTCTGTATTGTCAGAACCAGAGAAAACTTGACAAGCGGTATTTGGTACATAACCAGCCACTCTCAACCTTTGTATCATCTCATTCAGTTTCATGTATATCTCTGCTGTTTGCCCGTGCGACTTGTCTCCAGCACTGAACTGATGAACTTGGCCACCAACAAAAATTGAGCTCATTCCAGGCATCTTTCTTATACCCCTATTCTTAAGACCCTGCCTCAACAAATTAGCCTTGTCCTTCTTTCCACCCAAAGCATACATGTTTGAGAGAAGAACATGATACTCTGTGTTTTGGGGATCTATCTGAACCAGGTCTTGCAGAAGGCGTTCGCCTAGTTGTGGCTTTCCATGGACACTGCATGATCCCATAAGCGAACCCAAAACAACCTCATTTGGAGGCATAGGCATTGCCTTTATCAAAGTCTCAGCCTCTTCTAAATGGCTAGCCCTACCTAGAACATCCACCATACAAGCGTAGTGCTCTATCGTAGGTGTTACACCATATAACGCTTCAAGATTCTGAAAGTAATGGCGACCCTGCTCAACAAGGCCCGAGTGGCTGCAAGCACTCAGCAAAGCAGTGAAGGTCAAATCATCTGGCTTGGCCTCTTTCAGCATTTGAGGAAACATCTTCAAAACAACTCTGCCCCTTCCATGCATTGCCAACCCACTAAGCACAGCGTTCCATGTCACTACATTCCTGTACTTCATCTGCTGAAACACTTTCAACGCTGTATCTACGCTACCACATTTTGCATACATGTCTACCAGAGCTGTGCCCACCATAACATCCATCTCACTCCCCATTGTCTTACAAGCATAGACATGAACCCAACTGCCCGTCACCACATCTCCCGATTGTGCACAAGCCGATAAAAACGAACAAAGCGTGATATAGTTCAATCCCAAAGCACAACCGAAAACCATTTCTTTCAGAAGAGCAAACCCTTCCCGGACAAGGCCAACACTCACATACCCAACAATCATAACCGTCCAAGCAACCTCATTCCTCTCCGGCATTGCATCAAACACCACCCTCCCACTTCCCACACCTTCCCATCTAACCACACCATCCAAAATCACAGTCCAAGACACAACACTCCTCTCCCCCATTTCCTCGAAAACCCTTCTCGCCATACCCAACTCGCCGCACTTGACATACATATCCATAGCGGCATTGCACGCCTTGACACTAGAACTCAACCCCACCTTCACCATCAACCCATGTCCTTGCACACCAATCTCAACCTCCCCCAACCGAGCACACCCACCGAACAAGCAAACCACGGCAACGTCATCCACCCTCACTCCCTCTCTTCTCATTTCCACAAACAAACCAAGCCCATGTCGATGCATGCCGTGCCGAACAAGGCATCCCATCAGGATAGTCCAATCCACAGTGTCTTTATGCGACTTGGGAATTTCATCAAACACCTTGCGTGCATGAACTGGACTTCCACAAGCTGCATGAAAATGGAGCAGGGTGTTGTAGATGAACGAGTCTGCCGATGCGGCGAGACCGGTGGTGATGATGGCGGCGTGGAGCTTCTTGCCCACGTTGATGAAGGAGCGGCGCGTGCATTCTCGGATAAGAGAACGGAGGTGGCGCGTGGAGAGTGAGGTCAAGGCAGTGTGTGCTGACCATCTCATTAGTCATAAGAGGCGCTCTTTACTGCTGGACAGAGAGAAGACTGGTTATACTGAGGAAACTTGATCAGCCTTTTATTGAAGGCTAGTTCAGTTCAATCTGAACTGCAAGCCGAATTCAATGCGAATGGCAATTTGCCAGAATTTAGCATCAGTGGCCGGAATTTTGTTTAGTTACGATCATTTCTTTGAAATAGTGGAATATGTCCAACAAAAGAACGAATCGATATCTGTCATAAATACACTCAAGCATCACCATTACAAGAGAACTCAATTTGCACAGTCGGGAAAAAACGAAAAAGGAGAAACAAGAAAATGAAGAAATCTGTCAGTTCCGGGCGACAAGCTGAACAAGAGGAAATCTGTTGTCTATCTAAGTTTGAAGTACAAGATCAAGGCGATAGCAATGACGAAAACCACAATAATAGAGCTAATTATCCACTTGTTCTTGCTCATCCGCCTTGTCATGGATGTCAAAATTTTCTTGCTCGTACCTATGTTGTCATCCACTCCGTGAAGCTGCAATAGAAGAGAAAATAGTCAGATTGAGTGTAGTGACGACTGTTGACGATTGTATAGATGGCAAATTAGTTGTATCGACTTTTTCTATGGTTTTCTTTAGAAACAATATTTATTGTAAACCAAAGTCCATTGAAAACAATGAGCACTCCTGAAACTAATTCTAACAGTGATTGGACAATCTGGGTCCAAAAGGTGGCATATTCAAGAACACAGAGCAAAAGGACGTCAAAAATGATACATTGCCTAAAAAGATAATTACCGTGCCATGAGCGTGTAAGAGAGACTGTCGCTGTGAATGCAAATCTTGAAGGATTGAAACACCAAGCTCTTCTGTTTCCAGCATGGTTCTTCTACTGTTCTTAACTCTATCACTGGTCTTGTCTAATTTCTCTGTCGTCGTCATCAACCGTGTTCTCTGATCTGCTGATGCCTGATGCATTTGCATCAAGTATTGTTGTTAATTATTTAAAATAAATGCAAATAATCATAGTAGTAGCATCAAATGTTGCAATAGCAGAAAATAAAGAAACAACAGAAAAGGAGCTTGGTGTTGAACAAATTTACATATAACTATACATGTATCCTTTGTCCTGCTAATGACTACTAAAGAAGTAAAGAGTAGAGACGCAATGTTCCACAAATTTACATATAACTATATATGTATCCTTTGTCCTGCTTATGACTACTAAAGAAGTAAAGAGTAGAGACGCAATGTTCCACAAAGATGCCTCTTTGGATAATGGTGAGAATGTTCAGAATCTACTTCTGGAGTAGGTAAATTAGATGACTATAGCTAATACTGAATAAAAGTTTGATGCCCCTCACGATAATTGAAAGATACAAGAACCTAGTTGATTGCATGACAAAATCCATGAGAAACTCACTGCCATGTATTGAATCACCCTCGGATAAACTATTCAAAAATTAATAAGAAGCTATAAAGATTTGACATACCGTCAAAGCATCAGCCATGCCCGATTCCAACAACTCATCCCTGGCAGATGCATTTAAGTTGCCAGATACAAGTCTTTTAACTTCACTTTTCAGATTGTTCAGATCTGATTTATATTCCCGCAACTTAGCAAGAAGCACAGCCTTGACATTTGGCTGCAAACTTCTTGCCTCAAGGTCCATTTTCCTGATCTGAAATTATTGAGAAACATCACATTCAATAACAAGCCAATGGAGACATAACCAATCTTTGCAAAGAGAGTAAAGCGATTAATTACCAAAGATTCTGCTTCATCTATTCCAGCCTTTACTTCAGATATCTTTTGCTTCTTTTGCTCTGCAAATCAAAATAGACAATTGTGTATATTCAAAGTAAGTATCTTTTGGCTCAAAAAGTGGGAAAGCATACAAAAAACAAAAAAAGTTCACAGCAAAAACTGTAACCAAGTCATAATTCCAGGAAAATTTTCTACATCCCCTTACTGTTTTTATCAATCCATTTATTTCATAAAAATACAGACTTGTAGGTAAAAAAGGTACTTTCAGTAAACGGACATAAGTTCAAATGAGTCAGAGACACTAATCTATGTAGAATCGGAGTCGTTCCCCTTCATATACCATTCAAACTATTGAAGATTTTGATGGTATTTATGTTCAGCAGTTTTGATATTAGGCACACATGACCTACACAATATTGAAACCCGTTCAATTGTAAGAACGCACTATAGTTCCTTTCTTTCTTATTTCTTACTCACACATCTGCTGTGCGCGATGTTATTCAACCCAGTGGCACATGATCAGCCTAAGCTAGCGATCACTAAAACTACAGCTACTGATCCTTTTCACCTTAAAGAAACAAAGCACTAGCACAATACAACACACCGTTTCATAAAAATCATACCAGTTAGCCTAATCTAAAACCTAATCAAAGAAGGACGGCCTAAGTAATACAATTGACACATCTAACTATAAACCAAAAACGGAGAACACAATCTTGGCATAATAAAGACATAAACCATGAGCATAACAACTATTGCTTAATCAACAACAAAAAAGACAGAAACTTTAAGCATCAGATCAATCCAATTAGCATAATCAGATGAAATTGAATCCATAAAAAAAAAGGGAAAGACATAGACTAACCTCCATGAAGCCCACCAGCTATTGTACACTTCTTGCTGAGATTAGCGGAAATCTCGCTGTAATGGCGCTCGTATCCTTCGAATACCTCACTCATCTTGCCCTAAATTTATCTCTGCAATTCAATTCAACACCAATCCAAACCTCATCAGCAAACGAATTTCAATTGATGAATTACGACACTAAATACATCGATCTGGGATTGATCGTGTCAATTGCACGAACCTGTGAAGATCGGAGAGTTGGATTGATCGCCGGAATCGACGCCGGAGGCCGGTGGGCGGTGTTGGAATGAGAATGTGTTGTAGATGATCAAAACGACAATGCGCGTGAAAGAATTGGAGAGATAGAGATGTGTGCGCTCTACAATTATGTTGTCCACGATGAGATAACATTACCCCACGTGGTACGCTCCCTTTTTATACTTCAGCTCTGGCCTTTGACAGCTGGCTGCCACTGGAAAGGTTGTATTGATTTTGTGTGCACCCCTGTAGTTAAAAGGCTTTCCCATATTGGTAGGTCTTCGAATTGATTTCTTATTTGAAATTTTATACGGAGCTACTACCCCATCACGTTTTTTTATTTTATGAAAGATTTTTATTGTTATTAATATTGGAAAATAGCAAATTTTGGTTTCAAAACTTTCAATCTTATACATGCTTCCGAACATGTTAATATCAGAATTTCATCTACATGTGTGGCGTTTCACCATATTATTTCGTTGCAATGAAGTTCTAAGTGTGTTATGCGTTGCTGTTATGATTGCGTTGTTGAATCTAATCAGTATAATTTACTTAAAGATTTTGAGATTTATTTGAAGAATTAGACATTAATAACATATCACAATTTTTTATTTTTTTAAAAATTGATATTTTTCTATAGTTTGAAGTCATACGGCCAAACAGTAGTGTTCACATGATCAGCTACTGACTAAAGAAATTATGCTCAACGGTGGAAAGTATTATTTTAAAGTTAATTTTTTTCACCCTTAGATTTATATCTAACGATAGTTAATCATAATTTTCTTGATCATAATAAGTAACTGATCAAGAGAACATTACGACCAAATATTACTAAGTAAGGCAGGAGCAAAACGTTCCACTACAACTCTTAAAGACTCTTACATCTTGAAAAAAAAAAATACAAAATATAACCTATCAGTATATCCGCTTACGACCCTTAACTAGGAAAAAAAATATGCTTTTGAAGTATGAACCATAGCTCGGGAAAGTTAGATATTTTGGGCCGACATAATCCAGTGGGTTACATGAAAAGGAAATGAAGTTACAACCCGTCCTGATCCGTAATGAAAGGCCACATGGCGGGAGCCAACGCGCCACGGTGGGCATTATCGTCAATTATTAAAACAGAAGTCGGTTACGTTTACAGAATAGAATATATACCTAAACCTGCTCACACTGCGGACTACAATCATACACGCTTGCTTTCCTAAACCAAAATCATAATGCTCTCGGGCATTCCAATCTCATTTCTGCACTAGAAATCTCGCAGCTCCTTTGAATTACAGGATTTTGAGATATGATCCTCTCCGCGCTATTAACCTCGGTGGGAATCAATCTGGGTCTGTGTTTGCTTTTCTTCACTCTCTACTCTATTCTGAAGAAGCAGCCCAGTAACGCCAAGGTCTACGCGCCGCGCTCCGTCGCTGCGAAAGAGAAAGAGTCACCGTCAGAAACAGAAGCAAATGGGTTCAATTTCGAGAGATTGTTGCCCACTGCGGGTTGGGTGAGACGGGCATGGCAGCCTTCTGAAGATCAGTTCTTATCTGTCACCAGCTTGGATGCTGTGGTGTTCATGCGCATCTTCGTGTTCAGGTTAGTTTGCGATGGAGTTGCGGACTAGTTGTGTTAGAGGGTGTGTTGAATGCTGAGTTTGATTTTTTATTTTTTTTTGGGCAGTTTGAGGGTGTTTGGGTTTGCTGGGATTATTGGGGTGTTTGTTCTTCTGCCGATAAATTTCCTGGGGACCCAGCTGGAGGTGGACTTTTCGGATTTGACCAACAAGTCTTTGGACTCGTTTAGTATTTCGAACGTTGATGATGGCTCAAACTGGTATGTGTTCGGTTGATATTGTTGGAAATGTGTTTGGTTTATTGTTGGAAATATTGATATGAGATTGTAATGGGTGTTTTAGTATTTGATAGTTGGATTAGCTACACTTGGGGTTGAGGGTTTAGGAGGGTCGTTTATAAGCTGCATCATATTTCCACTCTACTCATTGTGTTTTCCAATGGTGAGGTTTTCATTGTAGTGCTTACCCAATTTATGGCATTTGTTAGTTGGTGTGTCTTTTGGTTAAGTTAGAGTTGGATGATTAATGAGAGGTGAGGGCCGCTTGAGCTTAGGTCTGTGTTGAATCTGTCTACTTCCCCCTGGCAGATAATTTAAATAGGATGTATGCGCTCCTCCGTGTTTGGCATAAGGGCCAGAGTTTTCACTTATCTATTGTGCCTGAACATTCATAGACTTGGAGGATATTGAATTTCCTGCTTGCAGATTAGTTATTATTTACTTCAGCATGTTCATTTTAATAGAGTTGTGACTGGATCTTTCCAAATTCATTTATGTTTATCAAATTTATAGTAGGCATGTGGTAATTCTATTATGAGACCTTGACTGTGCGTTTTGGTTTTCCAAGGTTATGGGTTCATTTTTGTGCAGCATATATTTTCAGCGCATTTGTCTGCTATCTTCTTTACAATGTAAGTTTGATTTTGGTTCTTTTCTATGGCTTTGTTCCATCGGATTTTGATGGTTTATTTAGAACAATAGAATCAAAAGTATTCAATTCAATTCCTATGCAGGAGTACAGCTACATCTCATCAAGAAGAATTGCTCACTTCTATTCATCCAAACCTCAGCCTAATCAGTTCACAATATTGGTCCGTGGTATTCCTGTCCCATCTGGGAGCAGCTGCAGTGAAATCATTGACAACTTTTTTACAGAATATTACTCTTCTACTTACCTTTCACACACGATGGTTCGTCGAACAAGCAAACTCCAACGTCTAACTGTAAGCCTCAGCATTATATTTTCCTCATTTTTTTACTTGTTTTTTTCTTTTTTAAAAGCATGGGCATTTGTCTGTAATTGCTATCTGCATCTTTAGTTTCTTACACATTAGACGGAAAGCATCAAACACATTTGTACATTCGTCATTTTTAATATAAGTTGTACCAGTAAAGACTTCCTGTTACATGAAATCTTCAAGAAAGACTAACTTTTTCCTTTTTTCTAGAAAGATGCAGATAAGATATACAGAACGCTTGCCCGTATCAAGTCAGAAAAGGATCCACAGCAAAGATTCAAGCGTGATGGGCTTTTTGGACGGAAAGTTGATGCTTTGGATCACTATGGAAAGAAATTGGATGATTTAGAAGATACTGTTAGATTAGAGCAATCATCATTGGCAGGAAAGGTTTGCTGCTATTCTTATTCTTAATTAAGGAGAACTTGACATAATCCTTAGCATATTGTATTCTCCTCCACCTAATGAATTCCTTAGCATCAACTTAGATGTAGATGTTTTTTTCTTTGTAGTTTTTGTTTTCAACAATTTACGTGTAAATGTAAAACAAAATATTTTAGGAAAGATCATTAGAGATGAGCAACCTCACCATTCTTGCTTTTTAATACTTCTTACTAGGTGAATGTATGAACAAAACATGTGACATTTTTTTATTTCTAAAAAATGTATCAGCAAGTTTAAGAGTATGCTTCCAATTTATAGTCTAGTTGTTGATTAATCTGACCTGGAATTGATGTAGTCAATTGTTCCATGGTGCCAAAAAAAAAACAATAACAGGAAGTTTCAGCCGCTTTTGTGTCATTCAAGTCCCGACTTGCTGCTGCAGTAGCTTTACACATTCAACAAGGAACAAATCCCACAGAATGGGTCACAGAGAGCGCTCCTGAGCCCCAGGATGTTCATTGGCCCTTCTTTTCTTCATCTTTCATAAAAAGATGGATCTGCAAGCTGGTGGTGCTGGTTGCATTTGTTGCTCTTACAATTCTATATCTCATTCCAGTTGTAATCGTGCAAGGCCTCGCTAATCTTTCAACTTTAGAAACCTGGTTTCCTTTTCTCACAAGCATACTGACTTTGTAAGTGCAGAATCTACAACTTTTAGAAATGAACTCTGATTTATTCCATGATGCTGAATTATACAATTTCTTTATTTGCAGAACAGTTGTCAGTCAAGTCATAACTGGATATCTTCCGAGTCTTATTCTTCAGTTGTTCCTTAAACTTGTTCCACCCATCATGATAGTGCTGTCATCTATGGAAGGGTACATCTCCTTCAGTCAAATACAAAAAGGTGCATGCATGAAGATGTTGTTGTTTACTATATGGAATATTTTCTTTGCAAATGTACTATCAGGAACAGCTCTCTATCGATTCGATATCCTTCTTGAGCCCAAAAAGATTCCAGGGCTACTTGCTGATGCTGTTCCGGCACAGGTGATAATACATCCAGAATATTAGTTTGTACTTTATCTTTCTGAAATGATTAGATGGAGGTTTGAGACACCTTTTGAAACTTCCTGACTCACGGTATACCATTGTTTTGCCTGTTCTTAAATTTAATTGACTTCAAAGACATTTCAAGTTTTTTAATTTCTCAGTCAATAGCATGTGATTTTGTTACTAACTACTTGCTGCCTTGCTGGTAGAATATCTTCGTACCTAAAACTTGTTCAGATACTGATTGTGGATAATACTTCTGTTCTTAAGAGTGTATGTCATAGGATTTTATGATATCAATAAAACATTTGCGTTTGCATGTGCCCGTATCCGAGGAACTTGATATTTGGCTTAAATATAATAGTCGGAGATTTTGAAAACATTTTGTTATATCGTAAACAATGATCCAAGGTTTCATATAGTCTTTATTTTGTTGCAGGCATCATTCTTCATTTCATATGTTGTGACATCTGGATGGACCAGTGTATCATCTGAACTCTTCCGGATGATTCCCTTGATTTTCAGTATTATAAAAAGACTATTTTCTGGAAAAGATAGTGATGAATTTGAGGTTCCTTCAATTTCATACCACAGCGAAATTCCTAGACTTCTATTTTTTGGAGTCCTTGGAATAACATACTTCTTGCTGGCTCCATTAATTCTACCTTTCCTTCTGGTTTACTGCTGTATGGGATACCTAATCTACCGCAACCAGGTCTGTGGAAAACCTTTCTATTATCTCTTTTGTATTGCGTAAAAAAGTCCTGTTTATGAAAATTGTAGTTTTCTAGATTAGATGAACTATTTGACACCCTCTTGTGTTCTAAAAAAGAATAAAGAAGGTATGTGATTAGTGACACAAAAGGGTGTGTGAAACTGTGAAATCATCTCCCTTGGTGAATTAACACTTCTTTAGAAGTGTATAAGAAGCGAGTCTATGTCCACATCTATATAGTCGGAACATATTTCACAAATTTGCATCATCTCAATGTGAATTTGATATCTACTTTTCCATATTGATTGATCTGCTCGACTTAAACAGTAACCTGGTTTGTGTTCAACGCTTCAACGACATTATTTCATCCTCTGTACCATCCAAATTGTATAATTTAACTTTTTTGTTTGGTATGGTTTTTTTCACCTATTTGGTTATTGAATTTACTGATACCTTTTTGCTAAACAATTTTGAACAGCTATTGAATGTATATGCACCCAAGTATGACACTGGTGGAAAATTTTGGCCTATAGTGCACGGTTCAACAATATTTTCCTTGTTACTGATGCACATCATTGCGATTGGAATGTTTGGGATTAAAGATCTTGCCTTAGCTTCTAGTTTGATGGTTCCTCTTCCAATTCTCACTCTTCTTTTCAATGAGTACTGCCGCAAACGATTTTTACCGATATTCGAATCATATCCTGTTGAGGTATGTCTGAAACTCTGAACCAATGCTATCAACTAATTCTTTTAGATTCCAAAAGATTTAAATTAGCTAACATTACAACTCTTTGTATGTTATATCTTAAACTAAGAAGTAGGGCCCATTTGACAGTGCTAATCGCTTCTAAAACTTAAAAACTTTCTGGAAGTGGTTTTATTGCGTTTGGCAGAAATGGTTATTAGGGGAGCACTTCTCTGAATTGCACCTAATGCTTTTACGTGCTTTTCTGAAAAGCACTTTTAATTTTCCACCTTAATTTTGTTTTCCACAAATACGTGAACTTCCCACAAAATTGGTAGAAAGTAATAAAAACTTTCTAAAAGCACTGTCAAATGGATCGTTCATCTTCTATTCTATCGCTTCAGCTAAGCGGTTCTTTACTGTATTTATGCAGTGTTTGGTAAAGAAAGATAAAGAAGACCAGAGTGATCCTTCAATGAATGCATTTTATGATAAATTAAGCACTGCGTATGAGGATCCAGCTTTGATACCAAGACGTCGAAGAAGCACAGATGGCCACAACTCTCCACTTCTTCCTGCTGAAGTCTGAAATAAGCAATCTGTCTTTTTTCGCCATACTGACAACAGAAAACCAATAAATTATTCCCTGTGTCTCTGTGTTCTTGTAAAATGAGTATATGATCTGTAATCTGTGTGTTAGGCTTGTTTTTCAGTGACCATTTGTCTTTGATTTATTCATTCTTGCTTCTGTATTATAGACACAATTTTTATAAACATGTATAGAATACTCTTAGAATCTGATAGCCATAGGCAACTAACTAACTGACTTTTGGTTGCCCAGACTTTAAAAAACATGCTGATACTGAGGTTCCACCTGTCTTTGACAGCACACCTCTTCTGCAAAATTCTTGGAACCATTCCATCACCATCTTCTGGAGACAGGAATCTCAATTGAATTAGACCCTTTCTTTCTTCCTTTCTTATTTTTGTTTCGAGAATGATAGACCTTTACATGTTTGTCAACCATACGTATTTTTGTATCACATTCATTTCCTTATTTTCTGGGTTTTGTTCCCAGTGGATAGCACAGCCAACATATGATAATTGAGCAAATGAGTTATTCATGCTGACGATTTGGTTCAGTTGTTTGACATTCATTAGAGAAAAAGACTGGTTTAGTTTTCGATCTTCCACGTGGAGCAACAAACGGGTTTTGACATTGTCTCTTAGGATCATCAAATTCTGGTTTACCCTGACGCAATCAGAGCTTCCTTTCCAGGCAAACATCACACTCAGATTTCAGCATCAGCTAAAAGTGCAGAAGTCTAATCTTTGTTTTTGTTCTTCATATAAAAAACGCAGAACAATGAAGAAAATGTTCATATTGATGAAGTGTGTTTTGTTATTTTCTTGGCAACCGTTGTACATATTACAAGTTTGGTGGTTAAAAGTTTCTAATTTATATATCAATGTTTAAATGGCGAGCTCCAAAGTGGCATAAGATTGATTAAACTAGTGTGAACTAATAAAGATTCGACTCTAGGACTTGTTTGCCTTTTTTCTAATTTTCTTACGGCACTGTGCAGCTTCAGATTTGCTACCCCATTTATCTTTGGTTTTCCTGCTTGTTTTTTCTGTGTTTTCTGTAATCTTCTTCAATAGTGTGTCCAATCTGACCTCTTTTTTTTTTTTCTGGTCCAATCAATGGTGTGTTCTACCTAAGTTGTCCTTCAAAAGATGTCATTATCAGATTTCCTTTACAAAGTTGATTACTGTTTGATCCAAAATGATCATCATCTTAATGTCCTATTATAAGAAAAAGGTGTCAATCAATTAGAAGTATTCATCATGGTATCTAATAAAACTGAAACATTGGGGCTTCCCTGAGAGTTGTTATGCAATCAAGAAATCTTTAGTAGCTTGCAAAAGGGATTAAGAAAGATGTTCGAATAATTGTCTCAAAAATTCGAAGTATATCCAACGAAATTGCCGAACAAACTTCTTGATCTTGCATTTGTCAATTGTCTCAAGATGATGTAAGATATTAGTTATTACCAGCCAACAAAATCTACAAAACCTATCAGACATCACATTACAGATCAGTTGAGGAAAGTCCCACAATGTCATTTGTAAGATGATGAAATAGATAGGTTATTACATACCATATAACAAGATGATAATACATTCAGACCTAAAATGAAGATCATAATGCATTAACATAATGAAGGAGTTAAATATTCACCTTGATGTTTGACATGCTCATTGTTGAGGAGGCTTTGGAAAAACCGTCTTTTTAACTTTGATCATCAAAATGATAATATGGTTAAGTTAATTATTGTATGGTTAACAATCCAAAGCAATGAGACTGACCTTATTAGTTAACATTTTAGCTATGAAAGTGACATACTACGCGGTATTTCACAAGTCACATCACAGGTGAAAGATAATTTTCCCCCAGAAATTCCATGATTCTTGTGTCTGTGTTACTGTGTTTGTCTTTTTAAGTGGAAACTACTGGCATGGTTTGTCTTATAACTCAGATGAAGATATAGATCCTCTGGTTTTGTTTTGATGGAGGATAGAACAGAAACTTGAAATTATCGCCAAAACAAGTACTCATGAAAGTAGTGCTGTTAGTATTTGATGGAAATCCCATTGTTTCTGAGAATATATTATCAGCACGAGTACAAATGTACCTTTCTGAGATAGGGACTAGTCTCATTGTAAAGAATGATTGCCTCTTTCAGTATTATTAGCAGTAAGAAACTATTAATACTAATGGAAATGTTGGATGGGAACTAGTTTGTCCTCAATTTATTGAAAAAGTTTCGAGATTGGTAAATTTTCTCAGTTGAATTGTGATGAGTAAATTTCTGAGATACCCCATTTATCAGAAACAATGTACTGGTATGGACTGGACTATGGAAAATGATTATATAGTATGTATTGGCTAATTAGCCTCCATTTGTTCTTCTTGGAGATCATTTTGGTTGCTATGTAATAGAAGAAACTAGATAGATTTAAAATATAGGCATCTTTGGCTGGGTCAAATATACCATTAAAAGTATGTTTTTTTTTTTTCTCCCTCAAACAGAAAGAACCTCCATTGGTTAGGCTGGGGATAACAGAAACAAAGACATATGAACAATTAAGACCAGTTCAACCTCCCCAATCATTTGACAAGATCTTTCAGCTTCCCCAGCTCTACATATAAATTCACATGCCAACAGAACCCAAATCTCACAAAAGCATCTCAAACCTTCAGCTTCAAGTAAATCACTTGCAAGTACACAAAAGCCTAGAAACTAAAAATAACATCACAACCAACATTAGACTATATGGGAAGGAAGAGAAAAGTTAGTGAAGGAGTGGAAGAGACCAAAAGTTCCAGTGAGGGAACCATGGCTTGGGATGAGATCGTGAAGGAAGCATCAGCTGCTGCAGCACTGGGAGGAGCAGTAAGAAGAGCTCGAAAGCGTTTTGTTGGTGTTCGCCAAAGACCCTCCGGAAGATGGGTGGCAGAGATTAAGGACACTATTCAAAAGATAAGGGTGTGGTTGGGAACATTTGACACAGCTGAGGAAGCAGCCAGGGCCTATGATGAGGCTGCTTGCTTGCTCCGCGGTGCCAATACTAGAACAAATTTCTGGCCTTGTTCCCCATCACCATCTTCTACTCCAGCACTACCCTCAAAGATCACAAACCTTCTTCTCCAGAGGCTCAAAGCAAGGAACAATAACACCTATTGTACTGCTCCATCTGCTGCTCCTTTGCCTGTTAACCATCAACAGAAGCAGTATCAGGAAGAAGCTGCAGCAGAGTTCTCGGAAAACCAGTACACTGATTTCCTTAATGATCCAGAAGATTACATCACAAGCAACAATGAAAACATCCCTGAGATAAGTGCAAGTAGCATCGATTACATGACGTCAAGTTTTGAGTCCTGCTTGACTGAAAAGGAAGAGTACTCCACTGCAAGAGAAGCTGATCAACAAATGGACTATGGGAATTTGAGTGAAGTGGCTGGGACTACTTATAGCGGCGTGGATGCAAATTTTGTTTGTGCAGGATCAGAGGAAGATGTGGAAGAAGAAGAAGTTAATGGTCAACTGGGTGCCATAGACTTCCAATTTGTGGATGATATTGGATCAACAGACTACTATTCTCCTTCTCCTTTTGAGATTGCTGAAGAGATAGAAGAGGCAGTGGAGCCAGAGACCTATGCAGATGAACCTTCCATGCTTACAGCAGCCATGAAGAGAATGAAATATGAGAGGAAATTCTCTGCTTCTCTCTATGCCTTCAATGGCATACGCGAATGCTTAAAGTTAAAGATTGAATCTTCAACAACAGGAAACACAAGAATGAGAGGAATATCTGACCTGCAGAGGGCCTGCAGTAACAAGAACAAAGAGGAAGCTGCACCAAAACAAGAATATGAAGGAAAGAAAGAAGAGGAGAACCAGCCAACTGATATGGGATCTTCTTCTTCCTCCTCTTCCTTTTCTTCCATGAGTAGTGCTGTGAATGGTGATGGTGAGTTGTCACTTTGGAACTCACTTGATCTTCAGCCTATCTGCTTTTTGTCTACTAATTGATCAAGAACCTTTACCTTTAGTTTTTAACAAATTCATGCTCTAATTAGTAATATTCCACAACATCTGGAATTCACCATTATTGATTCTTTGCAATTGTAATGAATGTCAAAGAAATAATGAAGTGTAATTTAAGCTTTCGATTCAACGCAATGAAGTAATTCCGCTTCTCTTTATCAATTTTCAGGTCATGTTTGAATAATTTGAATCTGTCTTATAACTCATATGCATCGGGATAAATTACTGGTAGAAAAATGTGTCCATGCCTGAATCATACAGAAGAGATTCACTAAAATTCATAATTTGTTTGACAAGATAAGCTAAAATGTAGAGGTACAAACATAAAGATGTTGCCCTTTTTATTAAGTTTAGCCAAATAATATACAAAAGAAGTTCATAATCCCTAAACAACTACTTTCTAGCCATCTAATTATTAATTCTAAGTTTCTAACTCCAAATTCTATTACTTCCTAACCTCTGCTGTGAATCCACCACAGAAGATTGGTAAGTGAGTTCCCATCATCAAAGCCACCCAAGTTCTTAATCTTCTGAAAAGCCTCAGCCTTGTTGTATATCCCTTCCAAAGCATATGTAAAACCTCTCCATGCATCTGTAACTCCTTCCTTACTCAAAGCCGGTGCTGTCCACTCTACCAGTTCCTTAACATAGCTGGCATTGGAGAACAATACCTCAGTGATAGGCGAAATCGGCATCACCTGAATTCCGACCCTGATTTCTTTCGACTCTGCTGAAGCAAACCAAAGACCGCTATCCCTCTTATTAGACCACACAATTCCAGTGATCTTGTTCTCACTTGCAAACACATCTTCATAGATGTTATCTCCTTGGTGCACATGCCAGTGCCACCACTTTTGAATTGCTTGAATTTCTAGTGCTGCAAGCAATGACGCAGCGTCTGTGAGATTAGTGTCTCTATAGGCTAGCCCCGTCAATGCAGCCGAGTAGTAAGCATTCACTGACTCACTTGAGCTCTCTTGATTTCGTCCATCTGCAAATTCAGTTACCCCTCCAGCCCATGCAAATTGTACAGATCAAAGTTCCTCAGCCGCGTGTAACTTGAATCCGCCTGTCTGTTTAAGTTCATGAAATCCCCAGCAAGAGCATACGCTTGAGCCTTGAACTTCATCCCCCAATCCACGTCGAATTTCGCAGCTACTAAAATTGCATACAGAAAGTAACCAATGTGGTAATAGTGATCATTATACACTCCAAACCCGTAATCTGCACCTTTATCAGCTGCTCCATTTTTCGTTACAAGTCCACCCCATTTACCTTCATACAAGAAACCATTCCCACTAAAAGTCCCACTCAACCATGGCTCAATTCCATCCTTCAAAAACTTTGTAATCACTGCAATATCATTAATTAGAACCCACCTCTTCAGCAATCAACGCCAGCCTCGCTGCCTTGGCGAGCAATTTACCATACTCGTAAGAACCTGTTATCGATAATGGCGTCGATATTAGAAGCCGAACATCACTGGAAAGAGCAGCATTTATTTCAGGTAATGCCTGTACTAAGTCCTTGACACTGGTAATCGAATGCCAAGAGATTGGAATAGGCTGTGTTTTCAGCACCCAAGAGTTTCCCACCACGCCTATGAGATCACCATCAATGCTTGTGTACTTGAAATAGTCAAGAACAGCGGCATGACTGTCCTGAACAGACAGAAGTTGTTGATGGAGAGAATGAGCTAGCATAAGCAAATCTCCATTACCTTCTTTCACCCATCTATACTCAATGTCGTTGGCCATGTCAACACTGCCTCGCCTGAAATCGGGTAAGAAGAACTGAACTGGTCTAGAATTGCCTCACGATCCTGAGAGCCACTCGGCGGCAACATTGCAACCCTTATAGCCCCTGTGAATGCATCGGAAGTGATCAGTGATGGGTCGCTGATGGTGAGACCAATCGGGGAGGAGGAGTACACTAGAAATATCTGACTGTTGTCGAGCTTTAACCTGAACTTGGTGCGTTCAGCGTTTGAAGACAAAGAAGTGACTGAAAGAGCGGTGGAGATGGAAAGCGCGGTGGGTTTTGACACGTTGCATGTCAGGTAGGGGCTTCCCTTGACGAGGAAGAAGGTGAGGTTGGAGGAGGGGAAGTCTAGAGTGACACTGATGAGGTCACTAAAGGAAGAGACTACGTGGCATTCATGGTTGTTTTGTGTGGCGGAGATGCTGAGTTGGGCGGTGAAGTTTTGAGATATGAAAGATGGGGTGGCGAGGCGACTAGGGTAGGAAAGAGAGAGGGAGGAGTTGGAGGATCTGAAGTGGTAGGGGTGGAAATACTCGGGCTGGTCGCCATTGTTGAGCACAAAGTTTTGGAAGGAGTTTGTAGGGAGTGGGGTTTGGAGGAGGTTTGGGGCAAAGAAAGGTGAAGGGTCAGGGAGAACTGTAGACTCAGCTTTCGGGAAGATGAAGCCGGTGGCCGGAGTTGGTTGTGGTTGGGACAGAAGTACTCTTGCTTGGGTTTGAGGGAGTGTGATGAAGAAACTGAGGGAGATGATGAGGAAGAATGTCAAGGGGGAAGCCATATTGAGAGAACGTACAGTTGTGATTTATGATTGTGATGAATGAGGTTCACCATTGCCGTTTATAAAAAGCAATGACGGTTTTTCCTAGCTTGTAGAGGAGAGAAAGGAAAGAAAGCTTTGTGCGATTAAATTAGGAATCCGAGAGCTTATATGAAACGAAACTTTTTTGGCAAGTAAAACTGTTTTAGCGGGTTAGAGTTTTATAATCAGGTCTAAAATACCGACTAGGTTCCGATCACTGCTCTGAGTTTGGAATGTAATTCGATTTAAGGCTTTTTCTTCTATAATGAAGTCGTCTGTTACATACTTGATTAATTCTGGAGTACATTATGATTAGAGACGAGAAAGGTTACACTCAAACCTTTGAACACTTGATCTCTCTGCCATAGTGCCATATCTTTCTACTAATTATACTTCCCTTAAGAAATTGTACCTGCCTGATCAATTCTGAAGGATAATACTCAAGGTCAACAAATTTATTGATCCAGGGATTAATTAAATTAGAACAGGGATTTTCGCAATATCTTTTTGCCAAACTTCCATAAACATTTTCATACTACAAAACAAAAACAAAAAAACAAAACAAAAATCTTCGATAAACATCAGTAATTCGTATATTGTGCAGTAGATCACACTTTGAGGCAGGCCTCCTCTACAGTCCTACCTTAGGAAATGAACTATTTCTCATTTTTTATCATAAACGTACTTAGAGCTAGTGCCATATACATCACTTTGGGGGTAGACCACGTACAAAGTTAATGTGTGAAAGCATGCCAAATTTTGATGTTGTGTGACGAATACATTTTTTTTTTTAAGCTATTAACCCATTATGAATGTGTTACTCTGGCTGAAGATCATATATAATGAATATATATACCCATGAATATGCTTTCTTCAACGAAAAAAAACAAACAGATTTGACTAATTGGTTAGAGCTAACTGCAGATCGATATGCCTAGTATTGAGCACTAGATTCGGCTAGTGATGCTCTTACATATACATCCTTTTTTTTTCTTTTTCTTTTTTGGCGAGATACATATACATCCTTTTTGATAAGTCTCATAAACTTGCATTATCTATAAGTTTCTTCTTCGATTAATCTATTTAGGAAGGTGGGTTTCAATAGCTATGAAATTTATCTTCTAGTGCATGGAACTATCGAACTTGTAAACATAAGTAGCTGACTAGTGACAACAGCTATAGCAGACGTTGGTGATTACTCATTGTTTAGGGAAAAAATCATCGGAAAAACTCAAAGTGGCTTTTTCAGCAATCTGGTAGGACTGGTACACCACCTTGTCCGATCTTGAGACAAAATATTGGTTCCAATCTGGTATTACTGGTACACCAGCTATAGTACTTATCACCTCTCAAGAAGACTATAGCCTAAAATTTCAATTACATGAATCTAGAAAGAAAGTGTTGTACCAAAAGTTTTGGACAACAATCCCGTCACCTATAGTCTACTACACAAGCATCAACACATTACAAAGGAATTGTTCTGAGCCTAAATTCATAAAGGCTCTTTTACTTAGATTCCATTGATCATTTAGTTTGAAACAATCATTTTTCGAGTTATTGGATTCAAGTTATAAATCATGTGAAGCTCCAAAAATGAGGCACACACAGATAACACCTTGTTTTTTGTGTTGCCCTTGTGATCAAAATTGAAGAATAAGAAGAAAAGAAAACACTACTAACACCCCTATATAACATTTCAAGCAAAGTAATTCCATTCATCTAAGCAATGAACTCAATCTTCACATTACTACTCTACTTACTAACCTCTGCTGTGAATCCACCACAGAAGATTGGTAAGTGAGTTCCCATCATCAAAGCCACCCAAGTTCTTAATCTTCTGCAAAGCATCTTGTTTGTTGTATATCCCTTCCAAGGAATAATCAAACCCTCTCCATGCATCTGTAACTCCCTCCTTAGTCAAAGCCGGTGCTGTCCACTCTACCAGTTCCTTAACATAGCTGACATTAGAGAACAAGACCTCAGTGATAGGCGAAATCGGAAGAACCTGAATTCCAACCCTGATTTCTAAAGATGTTTGAGGAGCAAACCAAAGTCCAGTGTCTCTCTTATCAGACCACACTATTCCTGTGATCTTATTTGCACTTGCGAAAACGTCCTCATAGATATTGTCTCCTTGGTGCACATGCCACCACTTTTGAGTTGCTTGAATTTCAAGTGCTGCAAGCAATGATCCGGTGCTGGTGAGACTAGTGTCTCCATAAGCTAACCCCATCAATGCAGCTGAGTAGTAAGCATTCACTGCTTCACTTGAGCTCTCCTGATTGCGTCCATCTCCAAATTCAGTTAGTCCTCCTGCCCATGAATGTAAATTGTAAAGATCAAAGTTCCGCAAACGTGGATAGTTAGAACTTGGCTGCCTGTTTAAGTTCATGAAATCCTCAGCAAGAGAATAAGCTTGAGTCTTGAATTTTAACCCCCAAGCCTGGTCAAGCTTTGCAACCACTGCAATTGCATAAACAAAGTAACCAATGTGGTAATGGTGATCATTGTATATTCCAAACCCAAAGTCTGCACCTTTATCCACTGCTCCATTTTTCGTGACAAGTCCACCCCATTTAGCTTCATACAAGAAACCATTTCCTCCAAAAGTCCCACTCAACCATGGCTCAATTGCATTCTTCAAGAACGTTGTAATGTTTGGAATCACATTATCACAACCCACCTCTTCAGCAATCAAAGCCAGCCTAGCCGCCTTCGCAATCATCTTTCCATAGAAATATGAAGCCGTTATTGATGATATTGGTTCCGAGGTTGCAGCCTCAACATCTGTCAAAAGAGCGGCAGTAATCTCTGGTATTGATGCATTGTCTTTGATACCATTAATGGAATGCCAGGTGATTGGAATAGGCTGTGTTTTCAACACCCAAGAGTCGCCTACAACGCCAACAAGGTCACCATCAATGCTTCTGTACCTGAAATGGTCAAGAACAGTGACATTTCTGTCCTTCACAGAAAGAAGCTGAAGATGGAGAGGGTGAGCTAGCATAAGCAAGTCTCCATTGCCTTGTTTCTCCCAGTTATACTCCAAACCAAACGCTTCTGTGAAGAGGGCTTCACCGGAAACCGGGTACGAAGAACTGAACTGGTCTAGCACCTTCTCTGCATCAGAACCTGGTGACAATGCAACCCTTATAAAGCCGCAATATGAATCGGATTTTATCAATGAAGGATTGGTCTTGGTGAGACCAACCTTGGAGGACGAGTACAGGATCCATGTCTGGTTGTTGTTGAGGTTGATTGTGTACTTGTTTTGTTTTGTATTTGGAGACAGCGAGGTGATTACATGAGTGGTGGAGATGGAGAGAGCTGTCGGTACAGACACATTGCATGTCAGATAGGGGCTTCCTTTCACAAGAAAGAACCGGAGATTGGAGGAGGGGATGTCCAAAGTGACACCGAGGTCACTGAAGGAAGAGACAACCTGATGTTGTTGTTGGGTTTGTGTGGTGGAGATGGTAAGGTCAGCTGTGAAGTTTTGGAGTATGGAAGAGTTGGATGGGATAGGGGTCGGATAAGACAGAGTGAGGGATGAGTTGGAGAATCTGAAGCTGTAGGGGTGGAAATATTCGGCAGCGTCGCCATTGTTGAGTACATAGTTTTGGAAGAAAGAGTTGGTGGGGAGTGGAGCTTGGAGGAGGTTGGAGACGAAGAAAGGTGAAGGGTCAGGGAGGACAGTGGATTGGACTTGAGGGAAGAGGACAGCGGCCGGAGCTGGTTTGGATGGTAGTGCTCTAGCTTGGGTTTGAAGGAAGGAGAAACCAAGAACCAAAAGGAAAATGTAGCAAGTCATCGATGACAGCATTGGAGGATGTGATGGTGAAAACTGGTAGTGTATGTCTATTTATATAGCATTGCAGCTGTGGTGAGGAACTTGGAGGAGTGACTGGGAATGGAAATTATAGAGCTGAATGAGACGAAATAAAAGGAACGTGGAGTCTGTCACAGTCTACGTTCTCCTGAATCTACTCTCTGGATGAACTTGACCTTTATTTTGGTGAGAATATTACCTGTGGTGTTTGCATATAAGTTAATGAATTTATTAATTAGAGAACAAAAATAGGGATTAACTAAATTGACTTGATGATTGATAAGATCAACATATACGAGGGATTTCACTAAATTGGTGGATTCCCCTTCCTTTTTCGTCTTCAAATAGCTGGCAGTATTATCCCTTCAACAAGATTAATATGCAGGAAAATTCTGATGGAGTAAAAACGGAAGTAAAGCTCTTGGAGAAGAGTTGGGTACATTACAAATCCAAATCTGTGTCCAACGACCACTGCCATCACCAAACCCAAGGCATCCATGAACACAAATGAGCCGAGACAACATCCTGGATTCAACAAAGAATAGAGAATTGTACTCCAGAGAAGACTGCTTTAGAAACTTCTATTACACAGAACTGGCAAGAAAATTTGCATTAAAGCATCCTCCGATAAGGACAGACATAGGAGGATGTGATGGTGAAAACTGGTAGTGTATGTCTATTTATATAGCATTGCAGCTATGGTGAGGAACTTGGAGGAGTGACTGGGAATAGAAAGTAAAAGAGAAACCCCACAAGGACAGCTATGGGTTCTTTCATACTGTTCGTGTGTTTGTATAGGAGGAACACCCCCCCCCCCCCCCCCCCCCCCATAAGGACAGACCACTTCAAAAACCCAAAATAGAAATGACTTGGCCAATACCAGTGTTATAGATTGGCACAAACACAACTATTACCCATATAAAACTGGGATCAACAAGGACAAAGTAAAGCGACCCAAACTGAAGGAGAGATTATGTACAAACTGCAAGTTTTCTTTTTCACAAGCATCGAGACAGATTCACAAAGGAGCTGTTCTGGGACTACTCATCTAGCTTTAAAGAACACGAAGCTGTGCAAGGAAAGCGGCACAGAGATCCAGGAAGAGAAACTGCGGACCCTGGACCCTCTGCAGATCTAGCAGATACTTCTCCTCCCGAGTTTTGAAAAGCTGTTGAATCCAAAAGAGCAGCAAGATATATCAGCACAATATTTGGAAAATGATAAAATTGACCAGGACACCTGTGCTACTTAGCATCATTGATAGCGACTATTTTCAATAGAAAAAATAGCGAGTTCCAGTACAGATTGAGATACTATCAAATCACCAGTTAAGTTCTTTTGAAAAACCGTAAAAGTAGAAATAAAATAAAAAGTGGAATAGATGTATTTCCCGTCAAAGTTGCTTGTCAGTTTACCATTCTTGCAGCAATCAAGAGTAGTGTATTTCTTAAAAACAAAAAACCAAATTGGTACGTACTGACATTCAAGGAGCCATCAATATTAACATCTTACCTGCACTTCAAACTTGACAACATTGGGTGTCTTCATAATGCCATCATTTTCTATGATGCTGGATTCATCCCCAAAATAATGGTTATTGTTTACAGGATTGTCGACCATGCCTTCATGATGACCAGGTGCGCCAGGAACCCACCTACACTTCATGTTGTAGTGACCTATCTTCTTCCAACACACCTGCAGTTCTTGTAAAGCTCTAAGGACTTCGGTCATTATTTCACGAGGATGAGCCCTAGACTGCATGTATAAAGGCAACAAATTTGATCAAAAAACAAGAAATTATTGCTTCAGAAGTTGACACCACTCAACCTGCCTCTACATGCTCAGAATGACCAAGACACCTATGTGAACTCAAAAAAAATACTAGACTTCATGCTAATCAAGCAACACAACCTATTAACTGCAGCTATAGCCTTGACTGTTCTAACATACTTACTAATTTAATTTGGTCACACTTATCACAGATCAAAATAGATTATCAACAGGCTAGTCCATTTTCCACATAACAGTTATGAAGCCAAAGAAATATCAACCTGAAGTCCAAGAGCCCATTTCCTTTCAACAGGGAACTGCTGTCTAAAAGGTGAGGAGCCCATTCCTTGAAACTCCATATATCCTGGAAGGCGGTGCCCAACAGGTGAAGAAGCAGGCTCACCTTGATGCATACGGTTGAAACCAGATTCCTAGACAAAAAATAAAAATAAAATGAATTAGAAAAGAAAATGGAAACCGAAATATATATCAAATGTAGCCAACTACTGAAGGAGATTCCAAAGTTGCACATCAATGAAAAGACCATAATGAAGATGAAACAAAAAAATCAAGCATTGAAGAAATTTACCCCAATCATGTGTGAAAAATCTTCAAAGACATTACTACAATCATGTGAGATCTCTTGATAGAGTTTTCTTTCATATTCAGAAATCATCATTTTACTCAACAATTTTTAGTAGTGTCTCCATAATCAGTTATTAATCAGATATCAGCTAAAGGACTTTACTTTGGCATGAAAAGATAATATTTTATTTTCCAACCAATAGGTTGCTACTACATCAAGAAAGGGCAGTGAAACGGTACATACCACAGTCTCCTGAAACTCGGCCCCAAGATAGCCGCTGGATACACGAAACCGGTTGTCCAATAATAAGTAATAAGCAACGGTTCCCTGAAACACGTTGCAACACAGTAAGTAATAAGATACTAGCTAAAAATCATAGAGATAATGAGTTTTTGAAATTCCCACCTCATTTTGTAATCTACCACGCAGAGATTCAACAAGATGGTTTCTGTCAAATCCCATCTTTACCACCTCCTGTAAAATTTCTTCATCAATCTGCGAAAAGCAAGGAAACACTTGAGCAACCTTTTATAATAGATGTATCCCCGCAACTTATATTATAGGAAAACAAAAAAAAAAACAAAAAAAGGTCCAAAGAGTCACAGTTTTTCTATTTTTATAATCAGAGAAAAAGGCCGAGGTGTGGGATATGGACCATAGGTAAAGATAAACGGACTACAGGAACAGCAATTTTGATGACTGTCATTTTGTCAGGGTGCATGAACGAGACTATGAAGCATAAATTTAAAATAAGGACTACAGACATGTCACTAGGAAATTCTTTGGGGGGGGATGGTATCCTTCTCAACGAAACTAGCTCCACATTTTGAAACAGAAGAAAATAACCAACCTTCTTCGCTTGCTGCATTGTATCTGGTGGGGGCACAGCTAAGTAACGAGGAAGATGAGCCTGGAACCATTTGTGCTGACGAATCTCAGGGATGGTCATTCGCTTCATTGGATCCACCACAAGCATTCGTGGGATTAAATTCCTTGCACCAGGTGACAAATGGCTTGGAAGAGTGTATATCCCGCCCTGTAGCCAGTATTATGTTATTCAACAGAGAGTATATAACCATTAAACAACTTGAATATATCCTAAAACTATGAGGTATAATCCGGAATAAATATAGGCGTAAAGTTAACTTAAATTACCTTAATTTTTTTGAACAAGTTGGGAATGTTTTCATCGTCAAAAGGAAGAGTACCGCAAAGAAGAGCATATAATATCACACCACAACTCCATACATCTACTTCAGGCCCCGCATATAGTTTGCCAGAAATAACCTACACACAGGGAAATCAGGACATCTTGTAACATAACTCAAGTTTTTTACTTAACAAATTTACAAGTCATCTAACACAGCACACAGTCCATACCTCAGGAGCAGCATAATTTGGGCTACCACAACTTGTCTTAAGAAAATGGCCATCACGCATAATATTGCTTAGGCCAAAATCAGCAATCTTCACATTGCATTTGGAATCCAGAAGCAAATTTTCAGGCTTCAGGTCTCTATGAACAACCATATTTCTGTGACAGTACTCCACACCAGATATTATCTGTCTCACAGGAAAAACAAAGATCATACATAACTGATATAAGATGCAAACTAATTGCAGAGAAAGATAACAAGACTGTCACACACCTGCTGAAAAAAGTTACGAGCTTCATCTTCCTGTAGCCTACCCTTCTCTACTATATAATCAAAAAGCTCTCCAGACTTCACATACTCCATAACAACATAAATGTCTGATGGTGTTTCAATGACCTCATAGAGTCGTATAATGTGAGGATGCATAAACAGTCTTAATATTTTGATTTCTCTTCTCACTGCATCAAAATGAGAACAATCAAATTCAAATGATAAACTACAACCATGGATGTTAGAGGAAAGCATCAACTGAACAAGACCTACCTTTCTCTTCCATTTCCATGTTCTTTATCTTCCGCCGGTTAAGAATCTTGATAGCAACTTTGTGGCCAGTTAATGCATGCTCGGCAATTTTGACCTTGCCAAAAGAACCAATACCAAGAGTTTTTCCAAGCTTGTAATTCGGTAAATACGCGTCTGCGCTGCTGCCTCCACGGCCAACTGCTCCATCCATTATCCTATCACAGGGCATGACAAAAATTTCAACAAACATGCAAGAACTGAAAAAAAAAAAAAGACACAATTGTAGCTATTGTCTAGCGAAATACAAGGATATTATTACGTTAACATCAACAATGCATCATTCAGCTAAAGTTACCAAAACAATGTTGGAGACACTCATTTTTGCAACAAAACATTTGCTAACATATACATGAAAGTCAAGGTAACCAAGTGTTTCCATACGCTATCATTAAAAGGACACACTTCGACATATAGAAAATTCCCACATCCTCGAGAAACTTTGAGTAAGAGGAACATGTATGATCATTAATAATTCGCTCTGTTTCTACTTTAACCCTCTAATCGTAACTCTCATCCTATTATCCTTCTGCAAGCACAGAACAGCTAAAACCCCATTGGATTCCGACAAAACATTCATAACAACTATCTCCTTCTAAGTTTGTAAGTGGATATGAAGTTTACATTATGCTTGATTACTTCAATAAGAGTTATTGTCTGACAGAACCAAAAAAAGAAGATAGGAATCTGATTCATTCAAACCCCTATCGTAATGCTTCAGCTATTCCCAATTTACATATAGCTTCCTAAATCACAAACCAAAAATCACAGAAACCCAACACCTTTAAGCTAAATACCCATCCAATTACAAAACCCAACTTCCAAATTAGAAACAATAAATCACACTCTACACAATAAGCAAAAATAAAAAATTAAAAAAAAATAAATCCCAATTCTCCCAAACCCAGAAACAAAAACCCAATTCAAATTAGACCAGAACCCAAAGGGATCTCATAAACCCAAAACAAAAACCAAACCAATGAACCATCCAAACCATTACACATAGAGAACAAGATTAATTAAGATTGAGAAGAGAATTACAGAAATTAGAATCCGAAAACGAAGTGAGGGATGCAAAGGCGAAAAGGGTCTCTGTGGAATTTGAAGGTGGGATGAACTAGGTTGCAGAGACCCCAAACTCGAATTGGAGAAGAAGCAGATTGGGGCGCCTTTCTTCTTTCTTTTCTTTATTTTTTACCTATACAACTTACAGACTCCGTCATCATCATCATCAACTTGTTTATATTTATATTTTCTTCATTATTAACCGGCTGGAGTTACGGATTCGCCCATCGGATTTGGGGTAACGACGGCTGTGGTGGTTTTGTCGTGAGGGGTACAATGGGAATTTTAGGGGAGTGATTATGGGAATGAGGGAGTTCGAGGAAGTTGTGGGGGCCGTTTTGATTCCAAGTTCTATATTTTTACTGTTTTATCATTGTTCTTGTCAAACTTGATTGACATGGTAGAAGAATATAATCTTGCACTTTATTTTACTTTTACAAAAGCGACGGTCACAAAATGCTAGTGATTCTTCAAAAAAAAAAAAAAAATCCTAGTGATTTACATTTAGGCAAAAAAGAGACTCAGGACACCGATGTGCAGTTGCATCAACATAATTTGCAATCTTCGTTGTTTTTAGATGAGCAGAAGTTACCAAGATCGTATCGGAATCGAAATGGATTCAGCATAATTTTGTAGGATGCTTGGATTGGTGTTACCCTTCTACTTGGAAATTTACTTGGAGCCTTAAGAAGGTGATTATTTTGTTTGTAGAGATAAGACTGCCCTAACTTGCTCAAAACTATATTGCTAGCTGAGTCAATTACAACTAAGACAGATGTGACTTTCATATCAAAGATATTCTCTAAATCTTTCTTTCATTTTTCTTACACATCGCACATTCCTTTTAGAATTGACCGGCTTGATGATGATCACGAAGAGACGGATTCTATGAAACATGTAAAATATACCAATGTCATTGTTGATCAGTCGAAATTCAACAATCAGAACTTCTTGGATTGCAACAAGTTGGGTTTGCCATCTCCAGCTTCATCACTGTTTTAGTTAAATGAACATAATATAGCTGCAACTGCCTGCAAGGATATGAAACCAAAAAAACTTCTAATAGGATTGATTCAGAAGGGGCTACATAAACAGTACTACAACCTCAAAGCCTAGGGACAATCGTAGTGAAGTATGAACAAAGTGGGTGTTCACTAGCTGTTTAAAAACATCCAAGTCGTTTGCAAACGAGTCATTTCTCAATAAAGAAACAAACAAGCTACAAATATCTTTCATGTGGCTCTTTACAACGTGGATTCTACATGATCGTGTCTACTGAAAGTGTCACCATTACAGCATTATTAGCAAAAGTTTGAAGACAACAACAGCCTAGTAGTCGGGAATGGATGCAAAACGGAACCCCTGTGCACCTCTCCATGCATAATAAGCAATCCGAGTCTCATAAAAGCCTGCATCCATAAAATCATTCAGTCAATCAATCAACCTCCTACAAATATATAAAAACAGCCAGGCACACATGCATGCAGAATCTAAGAAAATCCATCCCATCTAGATTGTAATCATGCTCAGATATATGGTTTATGATTTCTTTGATACGCATATAGTTAATCAAGAGAAAATTCAACATGGGTAATATATGTGTGATAAAGTGATTCCGGTGCTTGGAATAAAGTCAGTTGATATAAACTGTAAACTCCTTAAATTAGATATCACACGTTATATAACCAATAAATTGTAGAACTATGAGTTCACAGTAAACCAGGTACAGATAAGTATAAAACAAAGTATATATTGACATACCTGGGAGGAAGGTGAGAATTCCTAGAGCTAGAAGGCCATAGGCTTGGGACGTCTCTCCTCCCATGTGACCAGTGAAAATGAAATAGGACAGAAAGAGAAGCAATGATCCAAGAGAAAGAAGGAACAGAGCAAGGCATATGGATTTCCATGGAACTTTATCCAAAGACCTTGGTGTATAGTCAAACCGACGGTCATTGCCCGTCCCACTATAATCATCATCTTCATCAGTAGCAAGACGGCTGTACTGGACATTGCGCCTAGATGCCATACCAAAGGAAGTTCAACAAGGCCTGAGATCCCTAATAAAGCGGACTTAGTAGCCTAAAACATTAATAAGATTAAATTAGTTTCAACAAACAAGCAAAATACAGCTATGCATGCAAAAAGAATAGGACAGTGAGCAAGTTAAACACAAATTTAACATTCACTTCCTCTAACCACTGCATTGAAGCTAATATGCCCAGCATCCAGAAATAGAAAAGCAAGACCACAAAACACCCAAATTGCATTATCAAGTAGCAAGTAGAAATACTCCACATACTAAACAGTCTAAACCCAAAAAGCACCATATAGGCAAGTTTCTTTGTATGAATTAAGAAAAGACGAAACAAATTGTATCGAAACAGAACTCCGGTACAAGCTCAGCTCGGCACATAGATTGTGTATGAAAAGCTCAGAATTCATAAAACAATAGAATACCCTTTTTCAGTTGTTTGCTTCAGCCGGACAAAGTTATATTCAACTCTTCCTATGAAAGGGAAATTTTGAGAACAATGTACTTATGTTCTTACTTTATCTCCTCAAATACATGTTCCCATTGATTTCTTATACTTCAATTGAAAAGCAAACCCTATCTCTAACACTATGCTCAGTCAATCATAACATTGTAAAAATTAGCAAAGCTTGGGGAGCTAAACCTACTCACAATTAGGCAAAATCAATGATACACAATCAATCAAACATGCCTAAACTCTTTATGCTAAATAACCCAATTGAACAAATATAGCAGAGATCAAAGAACAAAAGAACGCAATTGAAATCAAGACTAAAACTTTAGTGTAGAATCCAATCCAAGTCAGCGAACCCATAAACCAGATGAGAAAAAAAAAACTTGGGAAATCTACTTACCGGAGACTTGTGGGTTTGAACAGCGATCGCAGGGCTGAAAACTCTTCTCTGCAAATTGCGCAAATTGGAAATTTGAGGTTGATAGAAATGAAGATGGAAGACCAAGTGCTGGGAAAGGAGTAGAGGGCCTGGTAATTGGATTTCTTTCTTAATGGGCCTTATTAATCTTAATCTGCTCAAAGAGGTAATATTATAAAAAATAAAAAAATAATACAGTGTTCTCCTACTTCCTAGCTTTAACATAATGAACTTTTCACAAAAATACCTAGAGAATGCGTTTTCCTCTAAAATGGACAAAAGTAACGTGAATCATAGTGTTTAGTTTCACATATATATGAACAAATTAAGGGCAGTATTAAGTTGATATATAGTCACATACCGTCGATCATAAAAACGATTCTTCAAGTATTATTTAGTCAATTTGTGATGACACATGTATAATTTAAAGTTTTAAACCTATATTGTTCATAGTGTGTCTTGGATGGCTCAGATCAAGTCAAGTGATAACCTATCTCTAACCCATATTATAACCTAGATTTGTGACCCTTTAGGCCTTTTGTTTCTCAATTCGTGACCCTAAACCTTAAAAAAAAATGATTTTTGAGTGGAAGAGTCATATATCATAGCCTTCTCAGTATATATGAAGGTTCCACTAACAACTAGTCGAGGAAATTAGAAGAATCTTATTAAGTAGGTTTGGATCCTCATGCATATGTGTGAATCACTTGGAACTGGAAAAAGTGAAAAAGCTTTGCTGCTGCTGCTGCTCCCTAAAACCCTAATCCAATCCCTGATATCATGTGCTAATATGCTTTTGCTTTGCATTTTCACACAGATCCAAGTAGCTAGAATTGCTAACTCATTGAACCTGCATACATATAATAAACAAAAGAAAAGCTTTGCTAGCTCCAATACATATATATATGATTTATATATCTTCTTAATTTATTTAGTTATAGTCTTATAAATATATAAGATATGTGGTTTGTTTTTGTTTTTGGGTATATGGAGTATCGTTCTTGTTAATTCCAGATCGAACTAGCTAGTGATCGATCATGCATCTAAGTTCTTAACCAATTTCCAACTGAATCTATCGTCTTCTTTTTTTATAATGCAAGCAGGAGACATTTATGCATGTACAGGTGATCACTAATATCAGTAAGAACTTCGATCCAGAATTGAACAACATGCAGGCTTTTCAAACCTCTGATAATGTATGAATCCACTTTAGTTTCTCTGCTATTATGCCACTATATCAACTGGAGCAGAGATATCCATAGCTAGATTGAGCTGATGAACACTAGCTAGTTCATCCATCAGAAATTTCCACTGCATTGCGATTTTGAGGAGTCCACTTAGATATATTTTTAAAGAGTTAATTTCATGTTCAGGTAAAGGTTTACGATCTATTATTATGTAAATGTGAAAGATTTACAATTTTTTTTAATATTAATAACTCACACAACATATGTGCAATAATGTTTGAACTCATAGATTTCAAAAAATTTAACTAAACACCTTAATTGATCAAATCACAACTCTGTTATCATGTAAAATGTTGATTTATCGTTCATATTGATAAGTTAGATACATGTATTTCAATAAACTTTACATAAATTAATAATTCGCCAACCGAATTCAAAGTGCTCTATCACTAAGCTAACTGTTGGTGCGAAAGTTGAATTTGAAACACATGCATCATTATACATGTTCCACTTTACAGAGGCCAAATAATTAGAGGAAAGTGAATTATTAATTAAGCACATAACTAATCATGGGGCACCATAATGTTATGTTATTATAATTAGGTTTGCTTAGAACTACAACTACTGTTTGTCACTTGCAATCTTGGGGAGTGACTAAAGAGACAATTAAGCGTTGGACCCTTCCTCATAATCAGGTATTAATATGCTTAATGTGAGCTAGGTCTTTTTTCTTTTTCTTTTAAATCTTGATCGAGATCATAAACAACATAGATTACTCCATCATTCCTTGCAAGCAGTAATCTTTGATATATTCCCACCATGCATGGTTTATATCTTTCCTCACCAATGTGTGACAAATGAAAACCATCCCTCTTGCCAAACTTGGTTACATGCTTTATTGTTAATAAATTGTCCAAAAGCAAACTGGTTAGCTCCAAAGCTAGGCACATATCATAGTGCATGCTCCACTTTCGAGAGGCCAATACAAAGAGGAAAGTGAACTCTTGGGTAAATCATGAGGGCACCATCATTGCGTTAGCTGAGTTCTACGGCACTCACACTCATCATCATAGACTTCATATCATTTTCATCAAATTGCTTTTGCTTGTTAACCCAAGCTCACTTGGATATAAATGTTGTTAGCTAGCTAGCTTGATAAATTCCATCTACCCCATCTCCATCAATTTCTCCATCACTATGTAAATATCAGTGGGGTTTCAAGTGTTCACGGCTCTCGTGTCATGAGCTTTCTATGGTACCACCAAAAATCAATGAGCTGCTAATTCACATTTTATCCACTATCCACGTTTTTATTTTCTAAATTATATCTTTAGTTTATTTATTTTGTAATTTATTATAGTAACAATTTTTCTTAAAATCTTAATTAACTTGATAGGGGTAATTTTAATAAAACATAATTTAGTAATTTAAAGACTGCTCGCTTTATATGTAAATAGAGATGAGATTTTAAAAAATTAATGACTGTGGTAATTAAAATTAGAAAGTAGAAACACTCATTTAACACAAAGTTCTTATTCTAGCAGGTTCATCTACTAATCTAGGTTCTATTATTCTAATCAAGAGGTATCCATTATGCATACTTTAGCAAAAAGAATTGTTGCTCTACGAATAAAATCAAAGCTTCCATTAGACACCCTATGGCTCAAGACAGACCGAGAACATACAAAGCCTCATAATCTGCTATATGCTTACAGATATGACATGTTTACTTTTGGTGTTTTGGTTGTCATTTTCAGAGTTTCATTTTTGTTCTATACAGATGCAATTCTAGAAAGTGAGCACATCAAAACACTATAGGATTGGGACGTCGGGAGGCAGAGAAACAAAAGCAGCTGTATGAAGCTGTAAACCATATAATCATATCAAAGACAAAATACCAACTAATTATGCAAAAACAGGAATACAATCTCTTTAATTGGTTAGGGTCATATCCAATTGCTATATATGCCACCATGAACTGGCTCAATTCCAATCCTCACTTGCATGCAATAAGGGAATTATATACAAGTCTAAACGAAAGTATAAACCCTTAAATAATTCTCAAACGAAACTTAGGCCTCGTTTAGTTCGCGAAAAGAAAAAAAAAATATTTTCCGATGTTTGGTAACACAAGAAAAATTATTTAGAAAATTGTTAACTAAAATAATATATTGTGAGTAATAAATGCATGGAAAGAAGATGAGAAAGTGGTTCCTATAGATTTTGGAATGATCCACTTTTCTTTGTATTTTCCAAAACTTCGGGAAAATATTTCTTTCTATTCAGCGTTCTCAAATGGGATTATCAATTTTCTTTTCCTGATGGTTATTTTATGCGAACTAAGCAAGACCAAGTGATGGGTAACTGGTTCACTACATGTTAATACACGTGATGTTGTAGTCCTCAAGGAATCTTAGGGAAGGACCAAAGGTTGATCAAATTCCATGGAAGAATTGACTCCATAACTTGGAAAGGCAACATCATCAAATCACATATACTCAGTTAATGGAAGAGACAATGAGATCCTAAAATCTTTTCTTCAAAAACCTTATATATACCTAGTTGAAGCTTATGAAACAAATGTAGTTAAGAGTTCGATCACATTTGGGGAAAACAGCTCCGAGAAAACAGGCGTGCGAATTAGGGTTGGGAAAACAGAGGGCGACCTTGTGGCCTGTCCGGCAGCGCTCCCATGTTGACGGTGGCTCCTTGCCTCGTCTGCGTGTGGTGGTTGCTGCCGGGCTGGTTTTTATTTCTGTGATAATACGGTCAGAAGCGATGGATGGAGAGAGGAAGTTTGCAGGTGGTTGGTGGTCTGATACCTGTTGGCTGGTATGGATGGTAGAGCGGGCTAGAGCGGCGGCGATTTCAAATTGGCTGATGGATCATCGATGTGGAGTGGTAGCGCATGGCTGGAGGTGGACCGAAGATGGGCAGGTCGAGACAGAGCCATTTTGCTTGGGTTGGTTTGACCAAATCTGGGTTCGGTTGCACAGTTTCAATTTGTGGAAGGACTGCGTTGGAGGTTGCGTTGCCTTTTTATGGCGAGAAGTGAAGGTTGGAAGGTTGCCGGCGATAGCTTGACCAAGGCGGCGGAGCAAGACTGCTAGTGCTCTGATGAGGTGGGCCAACGAAGGTTTGGGCTGGAATTATCTAGTGGGCTTTGATCTCTTTGTTCTTAGGGTTGCTAATTGGGTTTGGGTCCTTTTGGGCCTAACCTGGTTTGTTTTTTCTGTTTTTGTTTGTTGTTTTTCCTGGTTAGGGTTTTCTAGGTTTTTGGTTTTGGCTAGGTTTAATAAGTCTCTCCTCTTTTGAGCGAGGGTTAGGGTGTTTTGGTTTAGTTGGTGTGCTACTTTGGTGGCGTCATACTTGGGGATTATGGTTTATCTCGGTGCTGGCTGGTTGTCAACATGTGGGTGGATTACCTTTGCACGTGGTCTGGTGGTCTTTAGACACGGTGTTGAAGAAGGATAATTGGCTCGGTTTATTGTTAGTGACAAGGTTGTATCGTGACTCTCAGACTTTGGTAGCTCATGTTGAGCGTCAAATTTGGTTAGGGGTTGGGCCCTTTCGGCTAATGGATGTTGCTTTTAGTGACGGACCCGTAACTATGGATCTTGTTAGGAATGTGTGTTGTGGTGTAGGCATCATAACCGATCGTTCCATTGTGCTGTAATTTTCTTTATTCTTAATGAAATTTCTTCTCAAAAAAAAAAAAAAACCTTATATATACCTACATGTCATTGTTGTATTATGGCACTTACAATATTGTTTATGATATATTTTAATCAGTTTTAGTTACTTATTCCTAATTTCAGTTTCGCTTATTTGTTATAAATAAATACATAAAATTTGAAATTGAAAGAAACATACTGAACTATGAGTTAACCAAAATTGTTTGGATTATGCTTATCAAATGCGTTATAGTTTTAGTCATATTCTTCACGAGAACAAACGATAAAAATATAAATTATTATCATTTGAATTTTAGCCGATGAAGACGGTTGTAAAAGTTACGAACTTAGGGGGTGGATTCACTTAGCAAGTAAGGATTTCTAAATACAAATTACATTTTTCCTCTCAAACCAAAAAAAGATAAAAACTTTTGAAATCAAAAAATACAAAGAAAGATGAAGACTTCCTTTAAAAAGCTCCAATCACGCACGACAGTAAACACCACAGAGTGACAACCTGACATTTTCGATTTTTGTGTGGAAGAAGGACAGACGTGGAACCAAGGCCAATGCCGAGGAGAGTGTTTGACAACCTCAACTCTCTTTCAATCAGATATTGTTGGCCAGCGAAATCTCGGACACCATTGCTGAACTCAAGGACCGAGACGATCCCAAATACCAAAACAGAGGAGCCATTTCTATATTTCTATATATATACATTTACTTCCTATATCCTACCTTCTTTTCCTTTCATCCCTTTCCTCCAATCCAAAGCTTTTCAGGAAAAAACAGAGCAACTTAGACAGCATTCGGACCGGATCCGACATTGTCGGACCCATCCGCTCCCCATGCATTGATTCTCTCTCTCTCTTGTTTTGGGTTTGGCTCCGTTTGTTGTTGTTGTTTCAGAGAGAGGGAATCTAAATCATCAATCTAGACACAGGTATGGTTTCTTACTTTCATTCATATCTGTTTCTGATCGCTTTAGATTTCTGGGTTTATATAATTTCTTTCAAAGTTTGAAACTTTTCTGCTGGGTCTGTAAAGGAATGATCTTCTTCTCTGTTTTGGTTTTTTGATGCATTGAATCATATTCTGCTGCTTTTGATTTCTGTGGATTTTTTTTTCAGTGTTAAATTGTCGTTGTAATGATGATGAATCATTGGTCTTGTTGTTTTGTTTAGAGTAGTGTTTATGCATGATTGTTTTTCCAGTGGTCCTATTTGTTTGTCTTCTTGGTTCTGGTTGGATGTGGGCCCTGTGCCGTTTCTGCGACCTTTCTTTCGCCGGTTTTAATAGTAAAAAACAGAAGCTTGAGCTTCCTTGAAACTCAGAAGCTGACCCTCAAGGCCTCAACTACTCTCTCTTTGTCTCTTTATGTATCTGTTTTCCAAGTTTTGAACTTTGAAGACATGCAAAGGTTATGTGGGTGTGGAATTCTAAACTTTTAAGTGTCTGAAAAAGAAGCACAAATTTTTGAAACAGAGGGACTAAGGATTTGGGGTTTGGAAAGAGTTAGCCTGACTTTGTTTTAGAAGGTATACTGGATCAGACACTTGATTTTCATGTTCATTGTAGCCAATTTGATGTTTAAGTCCTAGTTTGGTATTTCAACTTACCTGTCAACTTTTGGCCTATTATTCTTTGATGAACACATTGTATTCGTTTAGTCTTATATGTGTCTGTGAATCAACCTTGTGCTTTCTAAGCAATCTTTCATTCTTCTGTTTAATCTGTCTCGGTTGTTTCATGTTGTTAGGCACAAAAATTGGAGTTCTGTATGAACACATTTGTGTCGTAGGGACTTGCCTGATACAGAAGCTGCAATGGGTGGTTGTGTGTCTGCCCCATCTAGAACGATTAAATCACAGAAGAAATCACAGAAGAAAATACTAAGGGGCTTTAAACGCCATGGGAAGATAAATGTTATTACTAAGAAGAGGAACAGTGATGGAGGAGCTCGAGTAGCAGATTATTCTGTTAGCGAGGTTGTACATATGGGGTTTAGCGAGGTTGTACATATGGGGTTTGAGAATGGTGCAACAGCTACTTGCACAAGGTCCAAGGTTTCTAATTCAAAATTCCATGTCACCGAGCTGCAATGGCACCACACTCCATCTAATAATGCAAATGGTTTGTGCTCTCTTTCCCTTATGAAATAGAACTGTATTTTTATCAAAATACTGTCTGAATAGTTAGTTTTCTGCTGAGTCTGACATGTTAGAATTTATTCATTTGCAGCAATTTGCCAAGATGAATCTTGGTTCGACTCCGTCAGTATTCTGGAATCTGAATCAGATGATGACTATGTTAGTATACATGGAGGTAATGGCCCTAACTGACTAAATGGTATCTTTCTGTCATGTAGACAATTGTGTATTGTATATCCACTACCATGGGCTTATGGCATAATCTGGAGTAACTTAAGTTGGTTTAACCTCAAGATGCGTAGTGAGATTTCCATGACTTACAATTACTGTCTCTACTGAATACCTGGGTCATTAGTAGCATACCTAAGATCATGTCAAGTTTCATCTACATAATATATGGATAGTGTTCTTGGTGGTTTTAAATTGATTGAGGTGCCCCAACGTTTCAGTATGTTGCTCATATCTTCCCTTATATCTACAAAATTCTGCATATATGTTTTTTTGTTTTTGTTTTTTGTTTTTATATATGAAATGTATATGTTGTACATTAGTTTTAGAAATTTAAAGCAAAGTTTATCTTTCTGAGATATTATTGGAAAAGGGTTTATGTCTTCCCTTATTTTACAGATAGCTTTCCAATAGCGGGCAATGCAATTGGGAATATCCCAGGTGGTCAAGTACTTCAGTACGAAAGGTCTGCATGCTTTGTTGATAATGGTTGCAAGTATGAAGAATACCAGAGCTATACAAAAATAGATGGAGGCAAAGTCATGGGGAAAGATGAACTCAAGGATTCAAATCAGTTTCCCCGTACTAGTATCCAGGGCTTGGACAGGAAGAAGTTGCTAGATCAATCTCCTCGAAGCTTTAAAGGACTGAGGGAGGATCAACGTGACTCTAGTGAGAAATCCGGCTTGGCTCGGTTGATACATTCTCTAAGTTTCAATGATAAGAATCTACACTCACAAACACATTTTCAAAGAAAGCCATCGTCAGTTTTCAGGCTTTCTTTTAAGAGGAGGTCCTGTGATGCAGAAGAAACCAATGAACAATGTAAGTGCTCGCAAAATTCAACTTTTTCTGTGTAGAAAGAAATTAAAATTTCTGCTCTTTGCAATTTCTCAAGGTCACTCATTTGCTCACAATTACTTAACGGCCAGTATATGTAATTTTTATACATGGTACTTCTGGTTGTAGAATATGTTGTCTTCGTTGCATGACTTTTATTACACAGCTCACTATCGATTTATCTGCAGGTCAATCAAAAAGGGTTCTCAGTCGGCCTAGAGCAGGACTTGTCATTCCCTGTTGTAAAGTAGAGAAGATGACTCCAGGATGTTGGTCTGAGATTCCGACCTCCAATTTCAAACTCCGTGGCGAGAACTATTTCAAGTATGTTTCTTTGAACCACCCTTTATTGAAATTAGAAATTGCAGCTAATGCCTAGTTAATCAGATCACGATTTAATTTTCTTTTGGCTTTACCATGTAGAGATAAACGAAAGGCACCTGCTGCGAACTACAGTCCATATACTCCAATAGGTGTTGATCTATTTGTCTGCCCTAAAAAGATACATCACATAGCTCAATATCTTGAGCTTCCAAAAGTAAACACAGATGTCAAAGTGCCTCCACTCCTCGTTGTAAATATACAGGTATTTTTGCAAAACCTGATCATGTAGGTATGTGCTTTTATTCCTGAACAGCTTATCATGATGTTCCTCTGTGCCTTGTTGCAGTTGCCTACTTATCCAGCTGCCATGTTTCTTGGTGATAGTGATGGAGAGGGGATGAGTCTTGTACTATATTTTAAAGCCTCTGAGAATTTTGATAAAGACATCTCTTCACAATTCCAGGAAAGCATCAAGGTAACTTCACTGATTTCTTGATTACACTTGCTGCTCGGGACATTGAAAGAATCTAATTGTTCAGTGAGCAATTTTACACCTGTTCTATATCAAGTTGTAGTATTCAAATTTTTTCTTAGATATGACTAGGTCCTTTCCTGATGCAATGTTCTTTCACTTGCTGATATAATATTTCATCAAGAATTGGTGTACGTAAACTGATGATGTATTTGATTTGAATAATGCTTCAGAAAATGGTTGAAGATGAAACAGAAAAGGTCAAAGGATTTGCAAAGGATTCCACTGTACCTTTCAGAGAAAGGCCAAAGATCTTGGCTGGGGTGGTCAATCCTGATGAACTCAATCTGAGTTCTGCCGAAAAGAAGCTTTTACATACATATAATGATAAACCAGTACTTTCACGCCCCCAGCACCAATTTTATAGGGTAAGACAAAGTTCTTTGATATTGTGAGTTACAGATGTTGAGAGTTACCATGTTTTCAAAAGATAATTGTTTGACTTCATCATGCTCTTTCACATGCAGGGTCCTAATTATTTTGAGATTGATCTGGACATTCATCGATTCAGCTACATATCGAGGAAGGGATTTGAATCTTTTAGAGAACGTCTACAAAATGGAATACTAGATATGGGTTTGACTATCCAGGTAGTCAGATTGTTTGTAGCATTTATTCATTTTGACTAGAAATGTTCTTCATCATCTGAAAATAACCAAAAACATGCTAACATCATCACAAACTCTATTTCCTCTCATTTTACAGGCACAAAAACAGGAAGAGTTGCCGGAGCAAGTGCTGTGCTGTATGAGACTGAACAAGATTGATTTTGTTGATCATGGTCAAATACCAAGTCTGATCACTAATGATGAATGACTTAGATGATTAGATGCAAGGCATGGAATATAGAGATGGCAGATAATCATGAAATTTGTGATCAAGCCGTCCTTCTGTAAATCGAAGAAGAAGAGCAGATAATATTCATACCCAGGAAAGTCTTTGTATCATTGCAATAATCACTAGTTTGAGTCAATGTGACTTTACTACCCCTTGCAGCTTTGTATGTATTACCTTCATAAGCTGCTTAGGAGTTGGGAATTAGGACTAGGCTTTGATATTGATTCACATGTATGTAATCACATATGCTCTCCATCTACTAGTCCCTTGTGTTAATCAGTAAAATTAACTTATAATTCCGCTTATTAATCTTAAGTTCACGAGTTATTTCAATTAACTTCCTCACCAGCTTCTAACTCTTATTTCATTAACGAAAATAAAACCGAGAATTGAGAAGAGGAACAAAGATTAAAACGTATAATCTCATAATTTATAGAAGTATGAAATATATATTCAATTATTCTGAAAAAATAGCGTATTGCACAAGAAAACTGACATTAGATAACAACAAAAGAACAAGAAAACCTGAGAAAAACACTAATGGAAAGCTTCAACTTTGTTTTTCAGTTCTCTGAGAAGATCATCGATGCTCATTACTCCCATAAGTTCATCTTGTTTATCCCTGGCTCGTACACTCACCTGGTCACTTTTGGCTTCCTTGTCACCAACAACTAAAACATAGTTGTATTGTGCCACCTGAGCTTCTCTAATCTTTTTACTCACTGATCTATCACTGATGTCAACATCAACATGATAACCATCGCGACGAATGCGTTCCTGAACCTGAAAAGCATAAGCCTCAAATTCCTGTGTGACTGAGCAAACAATTATCTGCCGTGGACTAAGCCAGAAGGGCCATTTCCCTTTGTAGTGCTCCAAAAGTATACCAATGAAACGCTCAAAGGAGCCGAATACAGCTCTACGAATCATAACCAGTTTCTCCCCCTAGCCTTGTTTATCTGAAGTGTAATGCAGGTCGAACTGCGCTTGATCCGGTAGCTGAAAATCAAGCTGTATTGTTGCACACTGAAATTTCTTCTTCAAAGCATTACACACGCCGAAATCTATCTATGGTCCATAAAATGCTCCATCCCCTTCATTTATCTGCTAAGGCATGCCAAAATCATTTAGTGCTTCTGTGAGAATCGCCTCGGCTTTATCCCATGTTGCTCTTCCTCCATGGTAACTTTCCGGCCTTGTGGATAGCTCCACATCAAAAGAGAGACCAAATATGTCATATGTACACTTGATGAAGTCAAGGACACCCTTGAGCTCATCTTTCAGCTGAGACTCCCTACAAAATATATGAGCATCATCCTGCACAAATCTTCTCACATGAGTCAAGTCATCGAGTGCACCAATGGCCTCATTCCGATGCAGCACTCCAAATTCAGCTATCCGAAGAGGAAGTTCTCTATAAGAACGAGGCCTATGTCGAAACACTTCACAGTGACCAGAACAGTTCATTGGCTTCATACCATATTCTTCTTCCTCAATGGCTTCATACCATATTCTTCTTCACAGTGACCAGGACACTTCACAGAAACATATTCTCTTTGTAGTGACCTGCATGCTTGGATCTTTCAAACAAATCCATTTTGAACATGTTTGGTGTTATAACCTCCTGATATCCTCTTTTCAGATACTCCTTTTCCATGAACTGCATTAACTTCTTATAAATCCAAGTTCCGTTTGGGGTGAAGAACCAACTTCCGGGGCTATTTGGGAGACAAAACATGAGCTCCTGTGATTTAGCCAACACCCTATGGTCATACTTTTTTGCTTCTTCCTGCTGCTTGATATAAGCCTTCAAACTATTTTCATCTGAATAAGATATTCCATAAACTCGCTGCAGACTTTCGCCATGTTTTTTTCCACTCCAGTAAGCTGAAGAAGCCTTCAAACATCTAATGCCTTGACAAAGGAAAGTGTTTGGTATATGAGGTCCGGGGCACAAGTCCATCAAGTCGCCACATCTGTAAACAGTTATGGCCTTGTTATCTGCATGAAGCTCATTGATGATCTCAACCTTAAATTTATTATCAGAGAAAATTTCAAGAGCCTGTTCCACAGATACTTCAATGCGCTCAAAGCAATGTTTCGCCTCGACAGCCTTCTTTGCCAATGCTTCAATTTTCTTCAAGTGCTCATCATTCAACCCCAAACCTCCATAATATGCATCATAGTAGAACCCCTCTTGTTTTGTTGTGCATGGACCAATGCAGAGCTTGCATCCAAACTCGGCTTCAAGTGCATGTCCAAGAATATGAGCACTCGAGTGCCAGAATGTGTCACGGCCTTTGTTGTCTTCAAATAGTCACACTCCAAAGGCTTTGACATGTCCCATGGTGTCCCATTGACCTCAGCAACCAAAGCTTTCGAAGCAAAACTCTCCGAAACCTCCTCAGCTATGTCCAAAGGGGAAGTTATCCACTTCTTCCCTTCCTTCACCTCCTTCACTTGGCCATACCACAATGTAATCTTGATGGATTCTGCTGGTAGAGACTGAATGTATTCTTCTTGTTCGGCCTGGATGGACTTGAAAAGTTTGATTTTTCTGCTGAAAATGGCCTTCTGTTTGTCTTTAGATAGAGAAACCGCGGTGGCAGCTGGTGGCGGTTGCACATTGTTTTCGAGAAGGTCCGCAACGGATCTACATCATCTTGTTGCTGATCAACGAGTGCTGCTTTTCGACTTCTGGCTCTTCCTTAGAAGTAGCCTCCTATAGTGCCAATTAGGACGAGACAAACTGAGGAAGAAGATGGAATAAACACGTTCAGAGTCTTCAGACGCATACTTGATAGGATTTCGATTCAATAATTTCGTTCGGTAAAAAACGATTGTGAAGTCCGATTGCAGGTCCCTTTTTATAGAGCTTTGTTATTCCTGTCTTTGTAAGGAATGCAATCAGGAATGTGAATCATATTCCCAATATACTTTGTAACCTTGTAGGATATTATTTACATTTGCACGTATAATAAGATTTTTTTTTTCTTTCTAATATGTACTTAGCCATCTAATGATTCTAATCATCAGACCATCTCCAAACAGCTTTCCTAAAATATTAATATAATATTGTCATAAAAAAATATATTAATAATATGAAACCGAACGTAGAGTCTGCAGTACCCAACAAATAAAACAATATAACAACGTTCGTTTGCTTAATAGAGTTCTATGAATTTTGTTTCCCAAAGAAAGCGATGTCTTGACTAACCTGTTATGCATTGCTGAAATGGAAAATTTGGTGAAATCTACAAATTACGAACATCAGAGGATGATGACTTGAGCAGCAGTCTTTACATCTTTCAGCCTTTCTTGGACCGCAGCCCTGCCTCTTTTTTGCCAACATAAAAGTTCGTAAGGCACATTGTCGTCCACATTCTCATCTTTGCTTATGCCCTCTATTACCTCTTCAGGGTGCTCGTCCTCATTCCCCTCATAAGAACAGGTGATATTGTACCGTGTTCCATCACCATCGTAGAATGATCCATGTGGATCAATCACCATTGACTCGAGCTTTGTTGCAATTTTAACAATGCATATGGCGAACTCTATCTCAAACCACATACCTTGGAATCCCTGTATCTAATGACCAAAATGTCAAAATCATGGAAATATCGATAGTTCAGAAAACAGTTATATCAATGGAAATATCAGGTAAATTCAGTCCTTGCCTGCATCTTTACTCTTCTTAAATGATTATGTGAGAATGTACATAGATTCCTGATCTATCCGTACCTACAATAATAAAAAGCTCTGGAATATCAAAACAGAATACATAGTTTGATACAAGTTGATGCACAATTCTAACGAATTGCTCAACAGAATAGCCTGAATAGCCAGAATAGGGTTGTCACTTGTCAACCAATACCAAAGAAGTGATTCCCAATAACATAACTAACTAACTTAAGAATCATAACAGTAAAAAATTATAAATAAAAAGAGCAATTCCTTTTCGATTAAGAGCAATTCTTAGTAGTACTAGTTTACAGATATTGACAACAAATGTATTAAGGAAGTGGTTAAACCTTTTTTTATATTTCATAACCTAACATAATGATTATTTATCCAGCCACCATTTTATTAGCCACAACACCTGTAACAAATGATAACTTTTGTCATGAGTAGGGCTGCCACTCGGTCGGTTCGAATCGGTAATGGGCGTTACCAACTTCAAAACCAAACATTTCGGTAATGAAATATGACTTTCAATTACCAAACCAAAAACTTCGGTATGAGATAAATCTTACCAACTTCGGATGTCGGTTTTTCGGTATTACCAAACTTCACAACAAATATATTTTCAAAATATAACAAAACAATACAAAACTATAAAATTTAAATATCACTTGAGTTTATAGAGTCTGATAATACATATACAAAAGATAGTCATTTCAGTACACATTATCGAGTATGATTTAATTTTCTACCGAAATAGTCAGGATGTAAATGTTTCCAAATTTTTATATGAACAAGTTATGTGTCATCTATGTGAAAGTATGTGTGTGGAAGAGTCGACCAAAATAAGTCACATAAGGGCAGTAAAAGCTTTTTCGTGTAATAAGTGACATTAAATTATGGTTGACCGTTTTGATCAAGACCCGAGCATTATTGAGTACAATTGAATTTTCTATCATAATTGTATTATACTATAATGATCACATCAGACGGTCGAATTTTAATTTTGTGAATTGTAATAATTGGAACCACAACATGCCTGGTAACGTGGTATAACTTATTTAGTAAGTTATATGCATATATATGTACATCTTTGTGAACCAACTACAAAGAGGAAGCAAAATTTTCAAAAAGCTTGTGAACTATGATGTGATCAATATAGTGAAATACGACTATGGTAGAAAAATTAGGTATTTTTTATAATGTTTTGGCCTTGATCAAGGCGGCTAACCTTATTTACGTTTGTACTTCCTATGGGGAGCCCTATCATCAAGAGAGGTAAAAACATTCCTAAATTTTTACATGGGCGGTTACATGTCATCTAAGTGGGTTTGTCTATGTATGTGTGTGATGAATCGACTAAGACGGGTAGGTAAGAGCGTTTTTATATAACAAGTAACATTGAATTAAAGTTGATCGCTTTAATTGAGACCTGAACGGTACCAAGTATAGTTGAATTTTTCTATTCATTGTCTTGTTTTTTACTAAATGGTATATACAATTGAAAACGTGAGATAAGATTATTAGTCTGTGTGTTTTTAGAAATATAAGTCTTTAAATAATTAGAATTTAGGTAAATTCGGTATTTACCAAAAACCAAACCAACTTTTTCGGTATTTCTCGGTTTCGGTTTTTTTGATTTCGATTACCAAAATTCGGTTTACCAAATCATAAATTTTTGGTCGGTTTTCGATCAGTTTGGTATTTACCAAACCAAGTGGCAGCCCTAGTCATGAGTGATGTCCATTTCACATAGTATCTCAAATTCTCGATTACAACATTTTTGAAATATGGCAACATTTTTGAAAATGAATTTGAATAAAACATAGAGAAACATCACATGATCAAATTTAAAAACACAAAAATCTCTTGAGGACTCATTTTACCACTTTTAAGGACGCTTCCCTTGAGGACTCATTTTGTAACTGAAAAAATTACCATGTTAACGTACTACGTTAAGGACTAATCTAACTACTTTAAGGTAGTCGTATGCATATGTTATGCGCTAACAAATTATATTTCCCAGTCAATAACTACAGCCATATAAACATGTTTAATATTTAAAAAAATGACAGAATGTGGTACCCAGCTTTATCCTATGTTCCAAATCATTAGTTTACAAATACAAATTTTGAATATCAAACCAATACATAGACATAAAATCTAGCTTTACTTTTGTTATTAAATTATTAAATTTGATATCAATTTGAATGATTAAAAAGATGAGACGCTTGGATGACTAGAGAATTTTTCTAGTACCTGAACTCTTTTACTTGGCCATGTAAACTGCATTATATGTAATGATATTCACAAGCGAGCTCAAGCAGCCCACCAAAGACCCTAATATTTGGCAAAAAGAAATTGTGGACTGAACTAAAAGGAACTCCCGTGAATGGAAACCGAGAACATGAAATGCAGCAAATTGAAAATTTGGAAGCAACCCTTTCCCACACCAGAATAGAAAGTAATTATTACTAACCGTCATTAGAAGTTCTTCCAAAAGTGGTGCAGTCCTGAGAATATTCAGAACACTCCCAAGTTCTAAGTCAGCCAGGAGGAGATCCAACTTCAATTTCTTTAAATTCCTCAATGTCGGAAAAGTTTGGGGTATATGTTCCTCCACAAATACATTGAGATCTAAAAATTTCATGTTCAAAAGAACTTTACAGGCATGTAATGAAAATAAAGCTTCACTTACAAAATATTCTCTGATCTGCAGATGAAGAGTGCTCAACCCAGGACAAGAGGTGAGCTGGGTTAGCACATTAGGTAATGGACCTTGAAGCCCTTTGAAAAATATTGTTACTAGCTTTGGAGTTTTCATGAAAGAAATCTGCATATTATATCCATCATACTCCATGGAGGAGAGATTTACTGCATCGATCTCTATTTTCCAAATACGTAACACGCAAGCACTTTCAGATCATGCAGGTGAAGCGATGGACCAATAATCAGATTAGAGTGTACGGCACATGAGATCAAGGGTGAGGCTTTCGAGGAGCAAACAAGCAGAGAACAGATTTTCCAAAAAATCTTGATCGACTTCAACATCACACAGAGAAAGAATTGTTAGCTGAACGAATCTGTCAAAATCAGTAGGAGGTTTTAGAACACATTGATACAATGACAATGTATAAGCAAAAAAAACTCATCAGCAAGTTTGTACATGCTGAGAGCCTAACTGTAAAATTATTACGCCATGACCGGTATGGAACGTTTGCACACAAAAAAAAAGGATCCCAAAATAAAATATGAGAACCAAATCGCTCGGGCAGGGATAGGAACTCGCCCAATACATAGAAGAGAAGGAAATAAACACTTACAACGCGGCCCCCTCTCCACATGCAAGCACAAGCGAAGCCTTGTCTGCAGGGAAATGAAGTCGAATGACACAGGTTACTTGAGTTTGATAAGTTAGTGACCTGTTTATGTGTTAACTCTATATCTTGTCGGGTGCTTGGCTATAAAAGAGGAACAACTGAACAAGCCTGCATATTGTTAATTCACATCATTAGCACAAAATCATGCCAACCGAAATATTACTAATTCCAATTATTACTTGAGCAATTCAGTAATTCATTACTTAACAAGACAACAATTCAATTGAACAACTCAAAAATTGTTCAAACCAAGTTTTTCCGGTCAATTCAATTCATTGTCAATTGTCCACAAATGTCTTTGGATTTCAATATCAAAATCCCAAATTGTTCATAGTCTCGTAGAACCCATAAACCTAAATCAACCAGGATCGGTTAAAGTTTTCGACAAATTATTTCTGAAACAAATGCAACAATACCTATGAGATTAAAGATTCAAATACGAAGAGAGTAGATGAAGAAAGAGAGGGGTTGATACCTCCCAAGGTGATTGCTCTCGAGAGATTGAGTTGTTGTAGTCGCCACTGCTGCGGGCTTTACAGCTGCACCGGAGAGTCTGTCAAAATCTTGACGGATTTGAGGAGGAGAATATCTATTTATTTAAAAAGTAAAATTATATTTATACACATTATATAGAATTTTAAAAAAAATTTGAGCATATATTAATATTTTAATATATTATAATAAAAAAACCGATTAATCAATCATATGGGTAGTAGGGTAAGACACATAACATAATATCGAAAATATATTTTTGTAAACATTCTTCCTTGTGTTGTATCTCTAATACATTACGGTATTTATGGTGTTACCTTGATAAAATCTTATAAAGTAAAAAAGACCATAACATTCAAAGATGGTTAAAGACTCATAAAATTCGTGATCACGCCGTCTTTCTGTCAGTAGAAGAAAAAGAGAAGATAATATTCATACCGAGGAAAGTCTTTTTTTGTATCATCTAGTTTGAGTCAAAACTACTCTACTACCCCCAAACAGTTTTCTATGTAGGATAAAAGTTATAAATGATCCACGTAATTTAAGGATATAGTTATATTCACTATTGTAATTTAAAAATAATTAACTTTAATCCTCTTGTTTTGTTTTGTACATCGACTGATCATTTGTGTATCACACCATACACTCACAGCTAATAAGACTTGGGGTTTATTTTAATTTAAAAAAAAATTAGGGTTCTTCAGAGGGATATATATAGAAACGAGGGAGGAAGAGAGAGAGCAAAAACAAGGGCCCGAGGCCGAGCGCTTCCCTCCTGAGTTAGGGGTGGCGTGGTATTCCACGGGAGAGGTTTAATCGTGGCGCACGTTAGTGCGTTGGGCGCACATTAACAACTTGCTTGGGGGCTCTCATGTCCGCTCTCGCTGCTCCAGTCTTAGCAGCTTGAGAGCGTTCTGTATCGCCCCACATTCTCTTTTCTTTCTTTCAATATCTAATCTTTTCTTGTTTTCCCTTCAATTTTATATATGATTTGTGGTCGATAGTAATCGAATAAAGCTGATGGGTTTTCGATGTTCTAATACAAAGATGAAATTTTTATAAAATACCCAGTAAATAATTATTGAAGACAGATCGAGATGTAAGCAGTGGTAATTAGAGGCACAAGCAGACCAGTTTTGCTTCTAAAAAATTGTTGTTTGTTGGGTTTTGTTTTACCACATTGTTTCTCTATGGTGGAATTGTGTACAGTGTTGGCATGAAACTTATCTAAGGGATTCACTTATGAACACAAGAAATCTGTCATTTTGAGATCAATCCAACTATCCGAGGAGGGTTTTGATGACCTTGTTGGAATAAGCATTGCCGCAATTTTGACTATCATTATGAGGGTGCTGGTTATGCTTCTGCAATGAGTAATGTGTTATCAGTGAACATGTTTGAATAGTACTTGAAGTTAATGGTAGAGGGATTGAGATTGGGGATGTTTACCTCTTTCGAATCTTGATCTGCGAGCCACATGACGAATTTGGCTCTCGTTTCTTCGCAAGTGTTCATCCATTTTACTCTGTTGGGATAGTAATGGACCCGAGAAGTCGATAACATGTTTGTCTACCGACTTGTGAACCTAGGAAAGTTGTAAGAGAATAAGATCATTACTTAGGGATGAACACTAGTGGTTGTTGTATAAAACATGATGGTTCATGATTGTGTGTTAAGTAATGCTTACCATGTTTTCTATATCTCCTTCAGGACCATCTCCAAAGAAAAGTTCTGATCCATCAAAAGTTCGCATCTTTCGGATTGCCTTGGCATGTTCATTCCCTGGTTTCGGCAAGTCAAATGCGCTCTTGGCGAAAGTTGTATCTAACACACTGAATTGGCTTTTCGAGCCATCTGAAACCATGGATTTAGTACTGAATTCTGTGTTTCGCCTTTTAGCCCATGCAAAGCCGCTTCCTCCTGATTGCGCGCCTGCAGCAGAGGAGAATGTGCTGTCTCCTTGGCTTGCATTCAACTCGTAGTTCTCTGAAACTGTATCAAATGCTGCCTTTTGAGGCTCTCTATGCAGAAGGTTTGTTTTTGGCTTTAGGATATGGGGGTAGCCGCCATTGTTTCTACGAGTACTGTTATCATCTTGTCCATCCTGCATAGTTAGGATACATTGAGTTATATTAGCTCGCTTATTGCTTCCCACTTCTTCCCAAATTGAAAGAGCTGAGATGTACCTCTTTTGGTGCTATCTTTGCTGAGTTAGTCTCTTGCAAAGTCTTTCGGAATCTCCTTGGTTTCCTGGCTGCGGTCTCTCGTGCTCGAGAACCATACTTTTTCCTGAAAACAAAGTTTAGATTGTAGAATAAGTTGCCTGAGATTTGTTACATAATCCTCAGTTTGAAGAATGATCAAGTGACACATTACTTCTGTGCATCCTCACGACTTTTAGCATCCATCTCCTTGGTAGGAGGATACTTTGGCAACTTTGATGGATCGCAAGCATAAGGCTTTGTTCTGAAATACTGCAAGAAAAGAAGCAATGCATGATAGAATAGTAGATCAGCGAAGGGCTAAGTTATAGAAATGTTTGAGAATGCTGTAACGAATCACAATGTAGATCCCCAATTTGAAAACAGGAGAATTTCTACTTGAAAATATTTCTGTTACTGAGATCACATTTCATCACCATTATTACCTCAGACAAAAGCGCAGAGGAAGCAGTTCCGCGCTTGTAAGGTTCTACTGAAAGAAGAGTTTGTAACAAGCCTACCGATGTGGTTGGAAATTCTTTACATCTCTCCCTAAGAGAACTTTCATAAGAATACTGAGGTTTAAACATTGTTGCATGAGGAAGCTTTGAGTTCTTCCAGTACTCTTCAGGTGGAGAACCACAAAGCTTGAAAATTTTGTGTAACTGTTCAACCTGCAAAATGAGATTTACACCAATTTCAGCTGTAATATCCATGACATTGTGGAAGATTGGACTTTTAAGTAACAAAAACAAGGTGTAGTACGCACTAAGCGCTAAACACATTCCATCAACAATATAATCACCTCAGTTCTTCCTTTAAGAATAGGCTTCCCTAGATAGAGTTCTGCAAACACACATCCCACACTCCAGAGATCCACCGATACTCCATATTCCGTTGCTCCCAGCAAGAGCTCGGGAGGACGATACCACAAGGTCACCACCCTACTTGTCAATGGTTGCTTGCTTTTTGAGTTTACCACATTTGCCAATCCAAAATCTGCCAACTTCAGAATCCCATCATTGTTTACCAATATATTCGATGCCTTGATGTCTCGATGCATAATACCTCTCATATGGCAATGCTCTACTGCAGAGAATAGCTGCCTCATGTAGCACTTAATCTACACAAAAAGCAAGAAAGATTCAACCAAACATACAAAGTCTCATCCTTCTGCAAAACCCGGTCAAGAAGATAAGCAAAAACTAACCTGCACATCACTGAATTTGATGTCATTAGCAGCTACTAGTCCAGCCAGATCATGCTCCATGTACTCAAACACTAGGTATATGCTACTCGATGATCGAGATGTTATAATCCCCTCCAGTTTCATAATGTTCGGATGATCAAGCCTACGAAGAATCATAATCTCTCGAGCCATAAACCTAATACTCTCTGGTTGAAAATTGTCAAAACGCACTTTCTTAAGTGCAAGAATCCTCCCAGTTTCAACTTCACGTGCTCTAAATACACTGCTGTATGTTCCTTGCCCGATCTACATTACATTCACAAAAATAAAGCAATCTCAAAATTGTTCCGTTTGATCAAAAACATAATGCAAGACTTGTATGAATGATGATAGGTTTACCTTCTCCAATTTTTCATAAGCATCAGCTTTGAGGGGCACCCAACCGTAGATGGCTTCTCCGGCAGCGTTGCTGAGCCAAGAAGGCCAGCCGGCGGCGACTTGTTCAGCCTCCAAAGATCTATGAGAGAAACCCAACTTGAAGCTGAAGCCACCTTTTCCAGAGCCATCTTTCTTGGACATATTATTCTTCAGTTCCTTGCTCTTATGATCCTCAGCCGGCCTGTCCTTATTGTCCTCAACAACATTCTGATTCCGGTCGGTCTGATCCTTCTTGTTAAAACTATTACCATTCCTGTTACTGCTACTGTCTCTTCGCAACTGGGACGAATAGTTGAAAAGATTATTATTGTTATTACTCTGGTTGTTCTTTTTCTTGCTGCTCAAGGAAGGCGCAAGAACAACAGAGCCGTTCTTTGTCAAGGCCGCTGAGTACTCAATACATGGAGACCCCGAAGCCGCCCGTTTTGAGCTGATGCAACCCATTGGTCTCCTCCGCCGCCGCCAATTCCCGTCAGCATGGAATCTGAAAACTTGCCGGCCGACTTGTATCAAGCAAGTAAGCAATGCCTTTTGATCGGGAAAATGGAAGAGCGAGAGAGCTATGGTGTCTTTAGGGGGAGTTCACCCCGCCATTATGGAACACACGAGCACCACGCCGGAAATGAATGGGTTGCAGCAGCTATGTTGAGATCAGAAAATGGAAAGGATTGACGAGACAGGAAGCAAAAGCAGAGGAGCCAAATTCAGAATGGGGTGGTCATTGTTTTTGTGAATCTCTGCCTCCCATTCCGTCAATGCTGCTCGATTTTGGCCAAATGTAGCACAAACAATGTGTGGGAAACGCCAAATTCTCCGGAGACGACGTGGGTCCGAACAACTACGTCTTCTCTCTCTCTCTCTTTCTGCTTTTTATCTCTGTTGCAGAAAAACAGGTGGAAATGTGGTAACGGTTCCGGGATTGAGAGCCGTTAAATTAACACAATTTACATGATATCCCGTAAACTAATCGAACGATTTATAATGCGGTAGTTTTAATACTCAGAAGCACAATAAAATAAAATAGAAGAACAGGTTTGGTTATTTCAGTTTGTTTGCTCTGGTTTTGTCATGCTTTGGTAATTGGGTTGGTTCAGGGTAACAGATGCAGTCAAACAGAGACGGACAGATTTGGATTCAAAGAAGAAGAAGAAAAGAGGTTAAAAGAAATAAAGGGAAAGAGATAGGTGGGGTGTTTGTGTCATGTTTTCTCTCATCTTCTCAGTCTGAGGTGAGGTGATGGAGGTTGCCAACTGCCAAACAGCCCCACTTCACTGTATGATTGATTATATCTCAAACAAACATGAAGAACAGAACTAATTAGAATATTGTTAGCTTTTTCAACCTGAATTTTATGTATTAAAAGTAAATCAAAAACACCATCTTCCTCTTTCTGACCAAGAAATATAAAAGGAAAAGAACAAAGAGTCCATCTTGTTACTCTGCAGTCTGCACAATTGTTTAGTGTTTAGTGTAAATGCTTAAGTTTAGACCCTTCTGGTTCAAGGATGTCGGTCAATGTTCCTCAGATTTTGGGGTCAGCATCTATATGAAAAGCCATGCTGCTAAAGTATTTAAAACAAATAATAATAATAGCGATGGAAGATTTCATCTAAATGGACATTTGGTCTGTTGATTTAGACCAAGCATGACAACGTTCCTTATCATTTCAGATATACCCAAGTAGTTCCAGATCAAAGTTCCAGTCAAAATAAAACAAATGGCATATCCCAGCATGGCAGATGAGTTATCCAGCCTCCAAACTTTGATAGTTGGTTTATTGCTTTGTGCTAGTCACAAAACCGAAAGGAACAACTGGCAAATATTAAACAGAAGGAAACATATAGACTAAGAATGGTCAAGCCAAATAGCTACTGTATTGCAAAGGTAATACATATCAGTTGTATACACCTAGTTTCAGTGTGAAATAACTATATACTGTGACTATATCTGCATCCAACATTTACAAACCATCCAGCAAAACTTATCAACCATCTACAATATATATTATGCAGAAAAAAGAAAAGAAATAAAGAACACAACTATTACACACCAGCAAACCTTTTTAGTTCCTTTCTTATTCATTATGCACCATGTTAGTCCGCTGTACTTGATCACTGATAACACCTTAATTACACAGCAATTTGCTCTTCTTTCAGCTGAAGAACTACTGGTCTCTGGTCATTATTGCCAAATTCTCTCCCTTTAAGTAGGGGATGCTTCTCAGCTGCCACAACTGTGGGTGCTTTGAACTGTGAGGCGTTATTGGCTATGTTGTGACTGCTGTTTCTAGCTGCTGGAACATCGTGGTTGTGTTTCCCCTCGTATGTGGTTATGACAGCTTTTGGGTCATTAGCAGCCCTCTCAACATGCTTGCGCACATTGCATCCGGCATATGTGCACTTGTAATAGCTTCTGAAAATATATAAATTTATATTAGAAACAGCACTCGCAACAGAAAACCATACACCAAGTTAATAGCAATATAACAGAGAACCAGTTTTCATACACCACTAATGTATGCCAGGGATACCAATCTTATGACTAGCTCTTAGAAACCTTTTCATTTCTTAATCAATGATTTACACCTCATGGGAGTTGATGTGGAGTTGCGAGTTCAATCAGTCCCTAAAACTTTATCTCCAAGTCAAGCTTTATTTTATCTTTTATTAGTTCTTGATTTCTCCTCCAGTCTATGTACAATAAAAATGCAAAGCATACTCAGAGAATTCAATATCCTTCTAAAGGGGAGCAACAAACATACATCTTCACTTTTTAGTTTATCACTTTATCTATTCTTAAATCACCATACAACACCAAGAGTTCAAATCTTAAATCAGCAAACTGAAAATAAGCAAATAAACGTATTGAGGAAGTTCCCACCTTGGATGAGGATTCCCTTTGACTACTTTCTGCCCATACTTTCTCCATCTGTAACCATCATCAAGGAGATCAACTTCACTCCTTGTTTGAACTATGATTTTAGGCTCTGTCACCGTCTTGTGAGGCAAAGCTACCTCAGATGAGACACCATCAATGTTCCTGCAATCCATTATAGATATTTTGATATTAAGAAGAAAGGAGGTTGAAATTCAATGAATATATACAAAGGTTTGAGAAATACCTTCTCTTTGGATTAGGTTCATCAACATCCCCTTCTTCTCTGGCTTCCGCATCACCCAAGTCTTCACTGTCACTTGGTAACTGCACAGGAGCAGCTTGAGTATGCTCATAATCCCTCTCAGGCACAGCTTCACATGATTTGTTTGAATCTCCGACTCTTCTTTGTAAACCATTTTCAAGCTTAGGCTGTGAATCCATATGTCCATTCTGACCACCTCCATCTTTCACACGTTTATTAGGTTGAGGTGGCTCATGGTTATGTTGCCCTTTGTAGATAATCTCAGTTATTTCGCCGGCAGGTGAACGCTCAACTTTCTTTTTGACAGGGCAGTTCACATGTGTACATTTATAGTAGCTTCGTGGATATTCACTCCCCTTAACCTGCTTCTGCCCATATTTTCGCCAGTTATAACGATCATCTGCAGGTTTATCGGTGGCATGGGATGAAGGGTATTTTCTATCAGAATGAGAAGCCTCTGATGTTTGTACCATGGAACTTCCAAGTTCAGATGTTGAGGGTGTTGTTTGCTGTTGAGAAGCTTCATTGGGGATTGAGGAAGCATTACTTGGCTGCGACTCTATGGGAGCTGCTAGTAATGAAGATTGATATTCAGCTTGCATCTGCAAATTAGATTGAGCTAGTGCAGTGACATGTGCCAAGGCCTGCTGGTGTGATATTCCAAATGGGCTCTGCATTGAAACAAGGCAAGGAATCAATACCACATACTAATACAAGTCATCCCCTTACACAGAATAATACTGTCAAAAGTCAATATGGTGCCAAGCACCAAAATCAACATATGTTTCCACGTCATCTGTGACATAAGCAACAATGTTGAATGGTTAACTTTTTCATATGTTCCCCTTTCCCCAGCCTCAACATTTCATTTATATGGTTAACCAATTTGAAGAGCTTTAAACAAAAGAGATTCAAGATGCACAACTCATACATAACCACGGCCATCATCGATTGTGAAATGTGATGATCTGTGCTAACACAAGGAAAATGAAGCCTTAACTCGTTTTAAACTATAAATGCACTGCGTTTACACAGTTTTTGTCAATTCATAACCTAGAATCCAATATTTTTGTTCTTTCCTTGCATACCAATTCATGAAGAAAACCCTCACTGGGAATCCAGTATCAGGAAGCATCGCCATTGAATGCCAAACTTAATACAAATCAAAGGCATTACATGCCTTCTGTACTAACACTACTTTCAATTGGTCCCATTCAAAATATAGACTTATGCTCACATCATACCACTACATAAGATATGAACAAACTATACGAATTCCAGAATGATATCCAAACAAACCATTAAAAACCCACAACTCCAAGATCACAAGCATCCAAGACCCCAACTTTTCAACATTAATAAACCCACAAACATCAAAACAAGCAAAAACAACAACTACCCAGATCTTATCCTCACCCCAAAAGTACAGCAACCATTCCACAGCAACAAAGACAGCACCTTTAACCCTCCCAAACAAGTACATGCACCACAAAACATAGCACAATTACATTCACAAATTACCGATTCACGACTTACCGGAGGTGCAAAGAACCCGGCAGGCGAGTTAAGCAACCCGGAGGGGCTCAACCCAGGTGGGACAGTAAACAATGGCGAGTGAGTCACCATCAAATTCATAGGCCTACTCTGCTTAAACCCAGAACTCTTCTCCCCTCCATTTTCAGACCCAGCACCTTCATTCCTAACTGGGTTTTGGTTCTGCCCAAACATAATAGGCCTAACTTGAGCCAAAGGTGACCCCATAGCTCCAGCAAGAAGCTGAGAGAAGGACCTGAAATCTGAGTCATACCCTGAGTCTGAGAAGAAGCTTGAGACCAGAGTCATCGGACCTGGGCTGGTTCCGGATCCGCCGCCGAAAAGGGACTCCGCGGAAGGCCTCGGAGGGAGTGATATCACCGGCCGCTGAGGCTGCGGTGCTGACATCGAGTCTTGGTGCTTAGCCGCCATTAAAGTTGGGAGCTTTACCGATGTGCTCTGTTTCTGAAATCCTCTGTTTTTGTAGAAGAAGTACTCTGTTTATGTTATCTTCTTCAAAGTATATGCTTGTTTCTTCTTTCTTTCTTCCTCTGCAACTGCTCGGTTGGGTGGTTTTGTTCTCTGTGGGTTTCGTGCTATCCTGAATTTCAAGTGGGGATGAAAGTCCTCGCAGCAGAAATGAAAAATGGACAATATAGCTGGTTTTAAATAATGGAATTTCTTTTTTCTTGTTTATTTAGGCTTTATATGGCTTGGTTAAATCCAAATGGCAAATTTGATGAAAAAGTGAAATTAATTTAGGCAAAAGAAGGATAGATGATGAATGAAGACTTTAATCTTTATTGCCCTACTAGACCGGCATCTAAGGTCGAGACAAGCCCAATACAACAAACAATGCTTAACTTTTTAGTTGTATGTAATAAGTTCTCTTTTTTGTTCATGGGTAGCTGATGAAGTTAATCTCTATGTGTTGTAGATGAATTTGAGAAGATGAGTAAAAAAACAGTTGATTTTGGATTAGGGGAGTGATAAGTGAAGTGAAATCAAGAATAATGTTGGTTTTGATTAGGTATTTCAACTTTTAAGTGTTTTGTATACATGATTGTTCGACTTATATTAAAAACTCGACAAGTTAACAATTGATTATGTTTTTTAGTAAGGGTAATGCTATTAACACATCATATTTTGCTATTCACACACCTCATTCATTTTTATAACACTACAAATTTGATTATGTTTATGAAATTGCCTCTTAAAGTTGTTTTATGATTGGTTCACATCATGAAGGGGGTGTGTGAATAATAAAATAGGGTATGTTAATAACACTACCCTTTAGTAAAATCATATTTTTATTATGGATAATTGAAACAAGAGAAATATTAGTACTTTGGCATTATATAATTTTTTGATCTTCTTGTTGTTTAGTGTCAGTTATCTAAAAGTTCAGTAGCATTTCTTATTAAAGTCGAGATGACATTTAAGATTACTCTCCAGCAATTTTTTTAAAATTATTTATATGTCACTATGATAGACGATGAATCCTTATATTTCACTTTGACAAAAATAAAACAATATACACAAATGTCAAGAGACAATTCTATATCAAATCATTTGTGGCTTTTCGAAAATAAGTAATGTCATTTTCTTAAAAGATAAAGATAATGATGTTGTGTGTATGAACTACAATTAAAGATCAAATAATATCAAAACAATGAGAGTATAAATTAGCCACAACTCATAAGAAGTGGCTACGGGTCATGTCATCATCATAATGGGGACCCAAATTTCTCAAAAATGTTATTTTCCCATCTTTAATCTTCTTAGATTGCATTGTCGATTTAATTATACTTCCAAACTAAACATCTAACCTCCCTGAGTTCATTCACGTCTCTTCCAATCTCCATTTTCCTCTGACTTTTAGACATTTAAATCGTATAAAATTGAGAAGTAACAAGGAGTAGACGGTATGTTTCATGTTCTTGATTTTAACTTCAGCATACAAATTTTATTTTGCAGCAGAACTTTCTAGTAACATGAATCTAGAACATTTTGATTTTCAAGCACGCTCTAATAATTTATTAATTATAGCATTGACATTTACACTTTCTAATTGTAATATAAATTACATGTTATTTTTTAATTTTGACAAAGAACATGCTCATGAATTATTTATGAATGGATCCCAAGTTGGGGTTTGCTTCTGCGTTTTCTGTCCCATTTTCATATGAATGACTAATCCAAAAGCTGCTTTTAAGTTATACGCAAATTGCGGGTTTATATGTAAAATATGTCAAAATGTAGGTTGCCATATTAATAAGTTAGGAAGAAAAGAGGAGTGGTTGTATTTAATTTGATGTGCAATATATTAAATATATTATTAAAAAAATAAAATTTAATAATTTATTAGTTAAAAAAATAGTAATTGATCGAGTAAACTCACCGACATCGACTGATGGAGCATCTCCTTCACTCCATCAGGAACCTGGCTCCAGACTCCCCACAACATTGGGAGTCTGGAGCGGATGGTGCCTCCCGCGGCGCGCGTGTACCGGTTTCCCAACGCGGCGTCCACCGGTTTGCCGTTGGAAAACGGGATGGCGATCCGTCCAGCGGACTCGACCGCCCTATCGAGTCCCTTGTTGCTGACGGTGCCTCTCCTGTTCCGCCTTCTCGTTCCGGCGGCTGTGACATTGTGAATCAAATTTAATATTAATAATATATTTTTACATTAAAAAAATTAAAATCGACAAAAAAGTAATAATAAATTACCTGAGGATGAGGCTGAGCCGACGGATTCGTCTTCGTCCGCCTGCTCGGAGACCCTCACGGGATGAAGAGGAGTGGGAAACTCCCGGTAGATATAGGCCTCGTGCGGTGCCACATGTGGGAGCTGCTCCCGAATCGGTCGACCCTCCTCATCGACGCGAGGTATCACCGGTATCGTCGGAGGAAGGAAGAGGCCGGACGGCACCATAAGGACCCCGGATGACCCGCCATCACCGTCGTTCGGGGAAGACTGTGTGGGGGCGTCGCTGTGGGATCGCGACCGGCGTCGTATCTCTGGATGACGAGGAGCCGTCGCTGCGGGACCCGACTGCCCAGCAGAACCCGAGCCGCTCGCGCCACCCCTAAGCCCCGCATATCGGGACGTCAACGGCCACGGAAACCCGATCGACGGTGATTCCGACGGGTTGTTTGAGGTACCGTCCGAGTCGTCTTGGCTCCTCGCACCCGAACGTTGTCCAGAAGTTCTCCTCATGGTCATCCTGTTTAAAATAACCATAAATTTATTAAAAATATTTTACCGTCTTATAATTAAGTTCACAAAAAATAACCATAAATTTCGAAAAATTTATCAACAATAATAGCACAAATAAAAATTAATAGTTATTATAGGATTTATTATTTTTTTATTCACATAACAAATTATTTACATTAATTCGCAATTATTACATTACAAAACGACATTTACAAATATTTACATCCTTACTCAAAAATAATCCATTATTTTTAACAAAATGCCCACAATATATTTACAATTATAATTTATATTATTTAATTATTTAATCAAAAATTATTTAATCATTTACAATATATTTACAAATTATTTCCACAAATCCTAAACCCTAAACCCTAAACCGTAAACCCTAATATTTTATAATTATTATTTACATCACAATTTACCATAATTTACATCACAACTTACAATTATCACAATAACAACAACAACAATTTACAATTTATAATTATCACAACAACAACAATTTACATTAATTATCACAACAACAACAATTAAAACCAATTTAGGGTTTTAGGGTTATACCTTAAATTGTGGGTCGGCGTCGGGGTCGGAGAGAGGGAGAGAGAGAGGGCAGAGGCAGAGAGAGGATTTTCGGAGAGAGAGAGAGAGAGGGCTTGGTGGCTGAAGAAATGGTTAGGGTTCCGAATTTTTGTCTTTTATAGTGGCGTTCTTGGGCGACGATTTTTACAAAATCGTCGCCCTGTTTTTTTAAAAATCGTCGCCCTCTTTTTTGAAAATCGTCAGCCAAGATAGTCTACTTAGGCGACGATGTTCTTCACTATAAATCTCGTCGCCCAAGATGAAGAACATCGTCGGCCAAGAGTCTACTTGGGCGACGATGTTCTTCACTATAAATCTCGTTGCCCAAGATAGTCTACTTGGGCGACGATGTTCTTCACTATAAATGTCGTCGCCCAAGATGGAGAAAATCGTCGGCCAAGATTTCTATCATAAAATTCAGAATATCGTGATTTTGGTGATCGGAGAAGAGGAACTGAAAACCCACCGTCAGATATGACCACCATAACAAATTACATGGGTGGGAAAAAATTCAGCTCCATCTGACAACGATAAGGGCTCGATCCGTCCGGTCAATCGGCGCGGTCAAACCCCTAAACAAACGGAAACGGCTATTCGACCCTCCAAATCACGTAATCTGGCCGGACCTTCAACTGAGAATAGTTTCCAATCGACGAGACTTTTACGGGACCCTAAAAATTTGGTAAAAAATAAATACCCAGGATAGGGCTACCACTAGGTAGAAATAAGAGAATTTCGTTCACCGGAACAACCGGCACCGAAATTTTACCGGAATATCTTCATTTTTCATGAGTTGACGTATTTCACCGTTCCGGTCATATCTTATTTCATGACTTTTTTGCGTTTGAGGCATCTACGTATACGTTGTCTTCAAAACGACACTTAAACTCAACACTTACATAAAAAAGTTATACAACATTAGTACATATAACGTGAGTTTGGTGATCGGAGAAGAGGAACTGAAAACCTACCGTCAGATATGACCAGCATAACGAATTACGTAGGTGGGAAAAATTTCAGCTCCATCTGACAAAGATAAGGGCTCGATCCGTCCGGTCAATCGGCGCGGTCAAACCCCTAAACGGACGAAAACGGCTATTTGACCCTCCAAATCACATAATCTGGCCGGACCTTCAACTGAGAATAGTTTCCAATCGACGAGACTCTTATGGGGCTATAAAAATTTGGTAAAAAATAAATACCCAGAATAGGGCTACCACTAGGTAGAAATAAGAGAAATTCGTTGACCGGCACAACCGGCACCGAAATTTTACCGAAATATCTTCATTTTTCACGGGTTGACGTATTTCACCGTTCCGGTCATATCTTATTTCACGACTTTTTTGCGTTTGAGGCATCTACGTATACGTTGTCTTCAAAACGACACTTAAACTCAACACTTGTATAAAAAAGTTATACAACATTAGTACATATAACGTGAGTTTGGTGATCGGAGAAGAGGAACTGAAAACCTACCGTCAGATATGACCAGCATAACGAATTACGTAGGTGGGAAAAATTTCAGCTCCATCGGACAAAGATAAGGACTCGATCCGTCCGGTCAATCGGCGCGGTCAAACCCCTAAACGGACGGAAACGGCTATTCGACCCTCCAAATCATGTAATCTGGCCGGACCTTCAACTGAGAATAGTTTCCAATCGACGAGACGCTGACGGGACTATAAAAATAAAAAACATTACCTTACAATTTAAATGTGTTTTATTTTATTTTAATTATTCGGATTACTCTTGGCCGACGAAATTAGTGTAATTCGTCGGCCAAGATAATACTTGGGCGACGATATATGTTAAATTCGTCGCCCAAGAGTAAAATAAAAAATCCTGTACAATGAAATTTAAATGTGTTTTATTTTATTTTAATTATTCGGATTACTCTTGGCCGACGAAATTAGTGTAATTCGTCGGCCAAGTAAAAATAAAAAAATAAAATACTTAGGCGACGATATATTTGAGTTTCGTCGCCTAAGGATTAAAAAACTTAGGCGACGATATAAATATCTTAGGCGAAGAAATATTGTTTCGTCGCCCTAGTTTCTATATTAGGCGACGAAATTTAACCTTAGGCGACGATTTTATTTTCGTCGCCTAAAGTTCAACTTTAGGCGATGATTTTTTTTCCTTGGGCGACGATTTTTTTTCCTTAGGCGACGATTTTTTTTTCGTCGGCCAAGTTTTCTATTAGGCGACGAAAAAAAAAATCGTCGCCCGGTTTTTTTATTTCGTCGCGCAAGACTCATTTTCTAGTACTAGACTAACCCAGGAGTATTGCACCATCGTAATTTACAAACCGCAATATATGACTTCAACAAAATCCTAAGTTGATATGGCTCTCATTCATTCGTTCATTCATTCGTTCATTCATTCATTCATCTTCCCAAGAGATCATGACGTTAGACAACATGATTTCATTGATTTGATTCATGTGACCGCTAGAACAGAGTTCAAGTTGAGTCCTCTCTGCCTCAAAACACAAGTCGTTTCCCTCTTTCTGTCTGTAAACAGAAGTCGTTTGGTATAGGTGGGAGCACATGAGCACCATGCTTAAATCTCAACAAATTAAAAACACAACAAATCTCAACAACTCACTGTCACTTCCATAACCAATGCCACCAATCACTCCCGGTCCAACATGTAAGTAAAGAAAACTGTAACCATCTTAAAGAATAACAATTGAAATTACCAACAGCACAATCTAGTCCCTTGATCAAAGCATTGTCCATTAATTTCAGATCAACAACTCCACCAACATGAAATTTAAACAACACCGACAAATCACAAACCCAAAAAAGCAACAAGAAAATCTGAAGTAACAAGGATTAATGTGGACAAATCAATGGCTTAGCTAGAAGAGATTGTCTATAATGTGATTTGGATATCCTCACTGATTACTCATTTTGATATCCTCACCCATCAATATTAGCTTAGTTTATGCTACCAGAACCTAAGAAATGAATCCCAAACTGCACCAATGGCAAAAATGGCTGGCAACACAAATTGAGATCTAAACACAGGAGATAATGGAGCGCTGCCCTTGCTCGTCACTGGAGCAGCCTTGGGAGGTGGAGGTGCGTTTTCGACCTTAACAGTCATCTTCATGCCACTGTAGCAGAAGCCCTTGCCACTCAAGAAATAGTAGCGCCGCGTCACATTTAGTGGAACCACATCTCTTCCGGCTCCAGTAGTCCAATTGTGAAGAGGATGATCTGAATTGCATGCCTCATAGTCTGTGCTGTTCACCTCTAGGATATTCTGCTGGTTCCTGTCATACACAAAAACTGGGGAAAACAGATATGGTATTTTAGTTAGTACTCAATTCATCTTCGATATCAAGTCTTAAGAATTCAGCAGTCTAAAGATGCCAATCTTCCAACTTTCCAAGTCTCAGTTTTTCACACACCAAAGTAGTATAAGAAAGTAAACTGCTACATTGTACTATTAAGGCATTGAATTTCTTCACAGCAAAAACCAGGAGCAAAAAATAGCACCAGTTTCAGATCTGAATCAGCTAGTATTTTATGAAATACTAATTCAGAACTTTGAAAGGAACCTCATTTAGTATGAAATCTATGGATATGAGTAAAAATATTCTTCCTTTTCCTACATTTTTCTAAGTATGCAAAATCAAAGCTTTACAAATCAAAGAACCAGGATTCAGAAACCACCCAAGTAATCTGATCTACTCTGTAATAAATTTGAGCAAAGTGTCTATCTTTGAGGCAAAGATTCTCTCAAAACAAAACCCACATATAGGCACATTGAAGCAAAACCCACCAGGCCATTTCCAGATCCGGCTCACTCAGACTGAACATGAAGCACAAATTGAACCAAAGATTGAAACTTTCAGCCATAAAACAACAACTTAGATCTGAAAGACAAACAATCAAAGAGAGTGAGAGAGCTTACAGAGCCAATCTCCATTGTAGAAGTGTTTGTCTTGGGCCCAAATAGTGTAGTTCACATTGGTAGTCCAGCCCTTGTTACCTCCCACAGTAAAGCGAGTAGCTGAGGCTTCTGGAACCATGACCAAAACCAAGGCCAAAAGCACCACAAACGCCATAGCTGAACCAGACCCATAGCCAAGGCCTCTTCTCACACCCTCCATTGCTCTCTGTGTTTCTCTCTAGCTCAGTCTGGAACACTGTCTCTGGTTTTAGACTTTTGTTCTGTCAGAGAGAAGCTTGTTTATAATAGGCCCTTTTATTATAAAGAAATGAATATGTGACTCACTGTAGATCTGAATAGACCAGAGGCTACTTATCTTGAAACGGATCTTGATGTTAGTTAATCGGGATTACTATATACAAATGATCAAATATTTTCAAATTTACCAGAAAATAAAAAATTTCTTGTAACTAAAATAAACAAATTTAGTGTTGAATCCAACAATTTAGGGGGAGTTGTCCCCAATCTTAAATTTTATGACTACATGACTACCTTGATCAACTCCATCAACTTCAATCACTTTGATAAACTCCAACAACTTCAATCAATCCGACATTTTCCCTTCAAAAAATCAATCTTAAATTTTGTGATTGTTTTCATTTCTTTATGGGTAAAATGCACCAACAGTGTCTGAACTCTTGGAGGACTGTCAATATGGTACCCGAACTTTTAAATGTATCAAAGTGATACCTGGACTTGTATTTTTGTACTAACGTCATACCTGTCGTCATTTTCCGTCACAGCTCTGTTAGTTCATGTCACATGTGACGCACGTGACTGAAAAAAAGAGTAAATGACTGAGCTACCCTTTCAGTAGATGAATCAATGTCTCTGTAAACAAAACCTACAACAGAAACTCCCTACCTCTAGCTCTCAACCTCCAAAACCTACTCCCTTCCTCCTCCGCCACACCTAGATCCACTGTCCCAACTTCCACCCCCTCCTCCGGTCCTCTGCTATGTTACGGCGTCGCCGCCGCCACCATCACCACACACAACCCCATGGCAGCTGCAAAAATATTGTCTCTATCACCTCTTGCCAGATGAGCATATACCCTGACAATCTGCTTGATCCAATTGCTTCGGGTCGGGCTCATATTTCTCGGGGTCTGTCAATTTTAGAGAGTTTCTTTTAGGACCTACTAATTGCAAGAGAAAATAATTCAGCATGCTTGCCACCCTTTCAACCATCTCCGGGAGTAGGAAAGGAGCTGTAATCTGTTCTGAAGTAAATGCCAATATACTCAGATCTTCATTTGCGAAGATCATATTAGTTCGGATAATGTTTTCCTGAGAGTGGAAGAGGCGAGTTTTCTCCTTCCTCTCATGTTCAGGTACATGCGACCATGCTGCAGTGTTCATCTCGGCTTCCAGTTGTTTGTATTCAATAATTGTTTTAAAACCTTCATCCAGAAGATATATGCTGTCATTCATTAAGAAGTTTAAGAAATTCAAATAGACGCCCTTTTCCTCTTCCTTAGCAACCTGTCTCCAAACATTTCGATGACTAGGTACTTGCCACAGATACTTGAGAAGCTCGGCAATGCTATGGCGGATGCTAAACTTGTCATTGAATTGAGTGTGAGAGCCAGTGTACGCAATGTCCACATATAGTTTCAGGAGATTCCTCACAAGATACTCAAGAGACAGTTTGTGCCCTTCGAACAGCATAGCAAGAGCAGCAGATGATCGACTTCCATGCATCAAGCAGTTGAGGACTTGAACCATCTTTGATCCTAAATAGGGGTTCCTGATATATTCCGGACTTGCCATGAACATAACAATAAAATTCATAAAATCATCCAACAAGACCCCACTAAATGCCTTTGGAATCAGCTGGGAAGCAACTATAAGAAACTCCATGGCATCTTCCACAAAATGCTCTGGCATAGATGCAAATTCTATGGGGCAAGTTGAGGGCAGAGGCATTTTAAATCCACCAATCAAGCCACCTAACCACACCACCATCAACCGGTAGAAAGAAATCGTCCGCTGTACAAGGTTTTCATCCTTTAGTATTTGAGCGTCGTAGCAATGCATTTTCTGTTGTGACAATTTTATATTGTTCTCGAGCTGAGCTATATAAGTTTTAAACTGTGGAGAAGGTGCCTGGTTTATTATGGCTTCAAGTTCTTCTTCAGACTGGTGTATGTCCTTTACAATGGGTGGAGAAAAAGTCATTTATGTCCTCAATTTCCAACTCACATGACCCGCACGTGTTTATCAATGACGGAGCTGTGACGGAAAATGACGACAAGTACTACGTTGGTACAAAAATACAAGTCCAGGTATCACTTTGATACATTTAAAAGTTCGGGTACCATATTGACAGTCCTCCAAGAGTTCAGACACTGTTGGTGCATTTTACCCTTTCTTCATTGATGTGAACTCTCTCTAGCTTCATGTCGAATGCATTGACTATGGATTACTTGTTCTAGAATCATGCAGTCTTTGATATTTTAAACTAACACGATTAATAGACAAACTTCAGCACGTATAATTTTTCAGCTAAAAGTAAATTTATACATTATAGGTAGTATTATATGCTTCACGTGACCTAATTTGAACATATTTGGCTTGAGTGCTAGTATGTGAGGACATTAATGTCATGATATTGAAAGAAAGAGATTTTTTGCATAAAAATATTTAAGCCTTACAGCATATGTGAAACTATATCATCTCTCGCTATTGTCACATAACCCTGAAACAAAATGATTTGGTGATAGAGACATTGTTTTATTTATTTATTTTAAAGATAAGAGATTCAAAATCAAAAACTGAAATCTTCTGCCATACATTAATTTTGGTCCCTCTAGTTTTCTTATCATTATATATGGCAATGGTTGTCATACACCAAACTGAAATAAGATTTCAGCAACATTTCACAAATTTGAGTAAGCATTGCATGAAATAATGCATTCTATTAATGATTAATGGGTAAGAGGCTGTAACCCTTTTCTTATGGGGTTCCCTCATAAGGTACCTATTCAAATTTGGATATGGCTGGGCCACAATCACCTACTGCCTTTCATGTGCAACGTTTATTGTGATTAGCATGAAGCTCATGGATTTTCCAGAAAAGTGTCCAATATAACAAGTTAACATTGAAAATTATAATCGAATGGTGTGATAAACTTAAAAAAAAAGGAGCCTTTTGAAAGTTTGATTTAGTTAATCCTTTCCCTTTTCTTGTCATTTCTAAGCTTTGAGGTGGGTTATGGCTCCATTGCTTGACTGAAATCTTATATTACAGAACAGTTCAGAAGAAGTATTGAAATAGTTCATGCTCCTAGGCTCCTAGCCAAAGCAAAGAAAAATAGTTCATCTACCAATGACTAATGATAAATGGACAGCCTTTTTTTTTTCTTTGGATATGATAATAAAGTGCAACTGGGGTTTTATTTGTCGGGATTTCTTCCTATAGTTTCCAGATTTAAAAGGATTTGGTGGGAAAGGGAGATAAAGGCCAGATCACTCTGTCTTCCATGTCAAGCTTTGTGAAGGTCACAATTAATGATTGTTCTTGTAGCATTAGCTTAATGATATTAGTACAAATCTCCCAGTTGTTAACTTCATAAATTTGTATTTGTCCACAATATATCACATGATGTTGATTCTGAAAGTAACATACATGTAAACTAGGAGAGTGAGACACCTTCAAACAAAGACTAATTAAGAGGAGAGCAACATAAAAGAAACCCTCTTTAATTTCAAGGAGGCAAAACCCCTAAACTTCCCATAATTCCTGATTTCTCGTATATAAATTTGGCGAAAAGACTCGACCTGTCCTCCCGATTATTCCCCAATATTGAGGGATTAACTTTTCTCAACTCAAGCTGAATGTTTGGGTAACCAAGCAACAATTTTGAAGCAAAAGATGAAAAGTTGGAAACAACAACTTTGTTCTTTTCTGAAATATAAACATCCGCAAGCAAGTCGAAGAACTTCATGATGAATGTCATTGCTGATCTTGTTCAACTTTTGCAGAAGCTGGTTTTCTTTCAACTTTTGAACTCGGAGAGAGATTCATATATACCTGCATGGCAAAGCCATTTTCACACAAAAAATGGTAGCGGCTAGTCACTTTCAGAGGAACTGTATCTCTTCCACACCTCCAGTAGTCAGTTTTGGAGGGGCTGATCAGAAATGCATGCCACATATCCACTCTATATGATGTTTGTTCATCATAGATCTCTGCCAATGGGTAAGAAAAGGATAGTTCTATCTTAAAGCACTCTCTTTGCCAATTCTTCGTCCAAAAATAGTATTCCATCCAAGAGAGAAAGGGAAAACTGCACACCCTACTGGCTCATAGCTGTTTTTCAATCAATTATATAAACTTGTGGACAAAGCATGGTCAGCAACCAATCACTAAAAATGGAAGTCCATCCATTGACGGTTATGGCTATGATGCTTATTTCAAAACTTACATACATAGAATAGGACGGTGCTTATTATAATCACACAATAATAACATGGCTTAAAAACAATAAATTTTTGTACTTCAGTCAAATAGGTATTGGAGGTTAACTCTCTCAAATCTCAGTCCAACCTTCTTAATAAGTATTCAACTTGAACTTGCTTTGTCAATGGCATGATCCATTCCCCATACAAATCTGCGACCAAGGTTGGTTTTATCTTATAAACCTGCAAGCCAGGTTGTTCCTCTTTCACTTTGTATACTGTAACCTCTTGCCCGTAAGTTTTGGCTTTCATTTCTACCCTCTTTATGATTGCCTCCTCAACAGTTGGATATGTCAACAAAGCCATCAGCTTGTCCCTATTCTGAAATATAAATAGCACCACCACAAGAAAGAGCTGTCTCAGCAAGCGCAAGAAATATCCAAAACTTTAGGATTCACAATGACAGAAGCCAAGAAGATGTGTTCAATAACATGTACCTGTTCTTTAATGGCAGCTTCATAGGACTCTGGAGCAGTGCGGAACTTACACTCTGCCACAAATTTACCATAATGTATTCTCTTTGAAAGAGTCTGCCACCAACAGAAGAGGTCAGCACTTAGCATTTATGAAAAAGAAAATGTACTTTCCTAATTTAAAATTTACTTTTATCAGTTTATGCAACAAGTGGACTCGTTACATAAAGTGATGGAGATTATGGGGTGACAGTGAGACAGTCACAAGAGTAATAAATCCACGCTCTTCACTAGAAATATGCTGCAATACATAAGTAAAATGAATACCTGCAAGCACATTGTGTCACAAACAGCAGTTGATCCATTATTACCATCATCACCTTCCTTAACCAATCTTGGAAGAATATCTCTGAAATACATCTCCCAGACTTTGCTATTTATATTAATTGAATGGGCAATGGGATGTAATACCTGTTTGCAAGTAATATACGCGTGAGTTCAATGCAGGATTGGTTACCACCCAAAATCAAATAAGAACACAAATTGCTGCTACCACACAACAAGCTCATACAAAGAGAAGAGATACACAGAGAATACGAACATAGGAAAGCTATTATTGTACTGATTTATGTTTTAAATGATTTGCATCACTTTCCCAAAAGAAAAGAAAAAAAAAGGAAAGAAAAAAAGAAAAAAAGAGCTGCTTTGCTTCACTGATAATCTTCTTAAATTGGACCGTAGGTCATGAATAAAATTTGAAAGTGGTTTACTTTAGTTTTGTAAACAGATAGGATTGACTACCGTGTTTAATTGATCTAAGAATGTTAAATAGCAGTTATCTCAAAGTAATATCAGGTTCTTGAGCATACTATACCTTGAAATGACCACATTTACTGAATTTTAAACCATGCTGGCCACAGTATTTTCAATCAGAATAAGACACATCCAAGTGAGCTATTTTTGTATTATAAGGTGTTTTCCATATGTGGCATTGACTGCATGGTAAATGTTATAAGTTCATAATGTCTCCATATATACCTCAGGGTATTGCAGAGGTGGTAACATTGGAGCCGGCAGTTGATCTGGAAAGAAAGGATGCTCATCAGGACTGCTGTATCTACCCACCTGTTTGCAATGAAATGTGAATAACAAAGCCAGCAACACTCTTTGTTCAACTATTCAGACCGTTCAGAAACAAGGTTTACATACCCGAGCATGAAGCTTTTCTGTTTCTTGAAGAATGTACTCTACCAATGAGCCCTGGAACCCATCCATAGGGAAAACATTGGGGTCATATGTAGACGCATTATGACAATACTGAGATCTTTCTAGAAGGCCAAATATGATGCTATCCTCCTGACGAATCAAAGAGTGTCTTATACCTTCGAGGGTCAAATTATCAGTTTCATCCACCCTATTCTTTGAGGCCAATGATCTACATATATTGGCAGACTCATGTTAGAATCTGGCCTAAGTAGATTAAAGTCAAGTTTCTCCCACTTTATCCAGCAATCAAAAACATGCATATTGGTATGATGAACAATGGATTTGAGTATCTGAAGTGTATATTTCTATGCAAGACATGCCAAATTCACAGCAACTAGGTAATGCTCTGAGATAAGTAACTGAGTTGAGTGAGACCAACAAAGGAAAAATATGATCATTACTGATTAAAACTATTAAAATAATAAATTGAAGGAGAAGTCATTCCCCAAACACAGGCGCCAATACATCCAATAACTAATATTATGCAAATAAATGGACTTGATTGCCTAGCAGCATATATAATTTGGAAAAAGTAATTACATTGAAGCAAAGTACTTAAGTTACCCCATACGATAAGAGATCATGAATTGAGTAAAGCAATAGAAAAACAAAATGAAAGGGAGGCTAAGCATTCACCCAAGAACTGCAGCTCAGACTTCACAGTATTGTGACCTATTACTGAAGACTTGAAAGACTACTTTTTCTACTATAGGGATTGAACTATGCATGCAATTTGGAAATGTACTATAAAAATTGCTTATCTTAGATGTTCTTTCATTACTAGTACTTTAATCAATGCAGTTGATTTGGGTTTGTAAAACAGGCGAAACATGCAGAAATACACAGACATCTCCTGGAAACAGAACAATCCACAGATCCATAAAAGCAAAAGAACCAAACTTTAACAATTTGAGAAAAAGGGTTGCTGTATTTGTACCCATTTGAAGTTGCGGTAGCCTGAATTGACAGATTGCCTTTCTTAGCTAAGCCTGAGCTGACGCATGTGAAGGTGTTACTTTTCCTCAGGGCCACCGCGTTATTGAATCTTGAAGCTCGAGGAGCAGCAAGAATTGCAGAAGAGGAGGATGCCCTTAAGAGTTGAGCTTCCATTGGTTACAAAAAGAGGGAAAAGATTGAAGCTTTTGGTCCAAAGATTGAAGGTTTAATAAGCAAAACTAGATGGGATTAAGAATTGGGATTTTGGTTGTGGGTGGGGGGTAGGTGGCTTCTTGGGTTCAACTTGGTGGGTAGATTGAAACATGACCATAAGCATGGTGAACCCTAATCAAAGACGACTGTTCCCTTAGTGTCTTTGTCTGGGTTGTCTTTGTGGTTCGATGCGGGACACAAGGCATTGAGTTCGAATATGTGATTGCCTCTGGTTGCTTGGCTGAGGTGGATTGGATATAGGACAAGGCAATGGATGCTTCAGCTACCAAACCAAAGACATCTGCTATTCCATTTTACATGTGAAATGTGGAATATTGTTGTCATAGGAAAAAAAATATATGGAATACTGTATTGTTACCAACAATTTGATAATGGGGACAATTATGCTCACATGGAATATTGTTAGGGGTTAGTGTCATAAGTTGTTCCTAAATGGGCATTAGATCTCCACTTTCTTTGTGAAACTCTTATTAAACGACTAATCAAAAGTTAAAAGCTCATATCAAAAGAATGTTGAAGGTAATTGTAGTCTAGTTTGTGTATTTGCATATGTACTTTTATAATGTCAATGAAAGACCTCATTTTATAATACATTTGTGTTTTGAATTTATTCCTCATTGTTTTGTCTTATAAGTGACACACGTTCTGAAAGTTTTGTAACGCTAAACCATTATCAGTGGTTGAATGTTCGTCAATTTCTTACAAAATTCACGTGATCGATTCACTTTCGGTTCAGCTGGTTACGCCTCAATCTAAAAAGAGGACAAAACAAGAATTTCAAATTTCAAACTAACACTTAAACGCTCTCAACCTGGTTCAGATCGCTTGACCATTACTCCGTACTTTTAACAATCATAAGCTCGATCAATGACGACTAATTTTTTGACCAACCGAAAATATCTCACTCGACTTACTTTAACGAGTAACCAAACAGAAAAACGAGCCAAACGCGAGTCGAACTCAAAACACCATTTCGAGTCGTACCGAGCCCAACACAAACCCCAACACTGGTCCAATACGTTGCATGGTCCGTGTGCCAGTGTTAGCCACAGCCACACTAAAACCATGTCTGCTGCTTCTTCTTCTCCACCGTTAAACCCAAATCTGACCACCGCCTATTTCCCGCCATGCAAATGTGCCTCCCAGCCCGCTCCCCCGGCTGGGTTTCCCGGCGACGACTCCTCGACCAAAACCTCTCCGACCTCCACCGATGCACAAACCTCGCCCACATCAAACAAGTCCACGCCCAAATCCTCAAAGCCCATCTCCACCAAGACCCCCACACCGCCCCCAAGCTCATCGCCGCTTTCTCTCTCTGCCGCCACATGGCCCTCGCCGTCAACGTCTTCAACCAAGTCCACCACCCCAACGTCCACCTCTGCAACACCCTCATCCGGGCCCACATTCACAACAACCAAACCTCCCAGGCTTTCGCCGCCTTCTTCGATATGCAGGCCCACGGCGTCTACCCCGATAACTTCACTTTCCCTTTCTTATTGAAAGCGTGTTCCGGCAAGAGTTATCTACACGTGGTGCAGATGATCCATGCTCAGATTGAGAAGTTCGGGTTTTGTGGGGACATTTTCGTGCCGAATTCGTTAATCGATACTTGCTCAAAGTGTGGATTGGAGGGTGTCGGCGCGGCGAGGAAGCTGTTTAGAGTTTTGGATAAGAGAGATATCGTTTCTTGGAACTCGATGATTGGGGGGTTGGCGAGAGCTGGGGAGCTGAGTGATGCACGGCAACTGTTTGATGAAATGGCTGAGAGAGATGCGGTGAGCTGGAACTCGATACTGGATGGTTACGCGAAGGCGGGGAAGATGGATGAAGCGTTTGAGTTGTTTGAGAGGATGCCGCAGAGGAATGTGGTGTCTTGGTCGACTCTGGTTTCGGGGTATAGCAAAGTTGGGGATATGGGGATGGCGAGGATGATGTTTGATAGGATGCCGTTCAAGAATTTGGTTCCGTGGACTATTATTATATCCGGGTATGCTCAGAAGGGGATTGCTAAGGAGGCCATTATGTTGTATGATCAGATGGAGAGAGATGGATTGAAGCTGGATAATGGGGCTATTATTAGTATACTGGCTGCTTGCGCGGAGTCTGGTTTGATTGCGTTGGGGAAGAAGTTGAGCATTACGGTTGCATGATTGACCTTTTGGGTCGGGGAGGGCGTCTCAGGGAAGCTTTTAGGCTTGTGCATAGCATGCCAATGGAACCAAATGCTGTTATTTGGGGTACCCTTTTGGGGGCGTGTAGGATGCATAATGATATTGAACTAGCACAGAAGGCCCTGGATCAGCTGGTTAAGTTAGACCCATCAGTTCCAGGAAATTTTTCCATCGTGTCAAATATGTATGCTGCCGCTGGTGATTGGGAAAACATGGCCAATATGAGGCTGCAAATGAGGAGCATAGGAGTCCAGAAAACTTCAGGGGCCAGTTCCATCGAGGTGGATGATGAGGTACATGAATTTACAGTGTTTGATAGAGTTCATCCTTATTCAAGCGACATATATGGGATGATTAACAGACTAGGCGAGGACCTGAAGCAAGTTGACACATCCTCAACAAGTATTAGTGTATTACCATTAGAATAGGTGTACTCAAACCATGCCAGAAACACTTCTGCAAGCCTCTTACATTGGTGAAAAAGATTCCAGAGAGAAACTTCTCACCAATATAGTGTAAGAATATTTGTGTATGCTTGTTGATATATAGAAGGGGATGATGTGATTCTTGATCATGTAACTATCATCAATTGCCAGAATCATTTTCGTACTGTTAACGATCATTCTGGCTGATTCGATTGTAACCCCACCTTGATTTGTTAATGAAATCATTTTTTCACTTGAAATTGTTACTAGAATTACTCAACAATTTAACTGTGTTGTTGAGACTTGATGAAAGTGTAATCATGTACCACTCAGTACTCACTAGTTTGTGTTTCAGAATTCAGACTTTCAGAGTATGGGAAACAAGAGCTGTACAAATAACTGGGTATGAGTATCCCACGTCATCACCCAGAAACAGGGACCAGGTCTTCGTCTTGTTGTGCCTAGTGTAAAGTCATATCCACTGGCCCATACTTTGGAAGCTAAAAGAGACCTCCAAGATGGATTTGGATGGGATTGGATCAGACACAACCTTGTGGTGCAGATTGGCCTAACATATTGTATATATCAGTATCATCTTGCCCTTTATTCCTTGCCAGCTTTGAACCCTTGATCACCCATCAAGACTCAAAAGAGCAAAGAAACTTGAGCAGCAAAGAACCAGACATGGAAGCTTGTTTCCTTGCCTCAAATTCCTTCACCAAAACCTTGGAGTCTGCCACTTTCCCCAAGAGAACTCCTACTCAATTTCAAAGCAAAAGAGTTGGCATTCCATGTTCAACCACATGTAAGTTGCTCTATTTCCCTTGTTTCATATAGACCACTCTGTTCTTCTTTTAGCATTTGTTAATTGGTGTTTGTCTAACTATAGGTTGCCGGATGGAGTCATCTTCACCGTCCGGTGATGACTACAAACCTTCCATTAATACCGATTGGCGATCATTCAGAGCAAAATTGGTAGCTGCAGAAAAAGCATCACTGCCCAAATTGCTTACTTCCTCAGTCGGGTGATCTAGACACTGTTGTGGATCAACCTCAGCCCATCACTGTTGGTGACAAGTGGGCCCACACTATCCACGAGCCCGAAAAAGGCTGCCTACTCCTTGCCACCGAAAAACTCGACGGGTCCATATTTTCGAACGGACAGTTATTCTGGTGTTATCTACTGGGCCTATGGGCCCATCAGGCATCATACTAAACCGGCCCTCCCTAATATCGATTAAGGAGACGAGATCGACGGTCCTAGATGTTTCCGGGACATTCTCGGACAGGCCGTTGTTCTTCGGTGGGCCTTTGGAGGAAGGTCTGTTCTTGGTGAGGCCCAAGAAGGGTGATGATAAAGTTGGGGGTAGTGGTGTTTTTGATGAGTTGATGAAGGGATTGTATTATGGGACAAAGGAAAGTGTGGGTTGTGCAGCTGAAATGATCAAGAGGAATATGGTTGGGCTTGGGGACTTTAGGTTTTTTGATGGGTATTGTGGGTGGGAAAAGGAGCAATTGAACAATGAGATCAGAGCTAGTTATTGGACTGTAGCAGCTTGTAGCCCAAGTGTAATCGAGTTGAGTAACGTGGGAAGTGCTGGGCTTTGGAAGAAGATTCTTGGGCTTATGGGCCGTAGAAAGGTTCGGTGAGACGTTAATGTTTACAGTTAACTAATGTAATCGGTTATCTTGTGTACAAATTATATTTACTCATTTGTAGATTAAAAATGTTACCTTAAATTATGACAACTTAGTGGGAAACCTTACCTTATAAGCATTTATTTTTCAAGAAAATAGAGTAGTTGAATGTGCGCTCTTTGTTAATTGGTGCATGTTAGAAAATATTTTTGTTATTGAGTCTCCTTATTATTTTGAGATATTATCTATGTGCTTATAGTAATTTGAGGTTAAGGTTTCATGTTCCTTCAACCTCATGTATTCTACAGTTTCATTAATAATGACTAAGTTAAAAAGGTAACACTGTGAATCCGTATTCCATTTTTCTTATTCTTTTTTGGTTGTATTTGAGTTTATATTTTCCTGTGCTGAAGTATCTTACTCACAGATTGTTAGGTAAGAACTTTAAGAGAGCTAGGTTGTCTTCTGTTATATGAATCTTTATAGAAACCAGTGGACAATGTTACATGCAGGCAGTTAGGCATTCATTAGTGGTAGTATAAAATTTAAGCTTCTGTCTTTAAGATCGAACACTGTAAAACTGACATGAAACACATGAGGACCAGCTCTCAGCTTACAACTCCAGCCATGCACATAAATGTTGGCTTCTGAAAAATGTGACAATTTATTCATGTGACAAGCTTTATACCTTTCACCATACTCCTTTTTATGTAACTCTGAACTCCCTTACAGAAATTGCTGCACCACTTCTTCTGTAAGTTTGATTCTGCAGTACATTTATAGCATCTTGTGGATGATGTGAGTTCTAATATGTGGAAGGTACTGTCTTACCTGTTATAAATTAGTAAGGTGAAAGTGTAGCTTAAATATGAAGAATATGGTTGAAGCTAATAAATTCTGAATGCTCAAGCTGTTTGAACATAACTAAATTTTTGGTCTTAAAATTGATGCTAACTATTTAGGTTCTAACACCATACACAACATAATTTTACTCAAAAAAATGGTTTTGGTCTTTTTAGTGTGGTTTCAGTTACATCGCAGAAATGAGAAAGAGAAGAAGCTCAAAGCTGCTTTAAAAAGAAGGTTGATATTTGGTCATTTTCTGTTGGCTGTAATTCTAATGTGACTCGTTATCTTGAAGCATTTCCTAAAATTTTCTTTGATGATTCTGAAATCTCTCTCCACTTGACCCTGCTGTCCTCAAACTCCATAGGAACTGGCTGTTTGATGATTCCGATGATGATTGGAAGATTTCCTTCCAAAATTGTGTGCTATTACCAACTAAGATTATAGTTATTATACCCTGCATACAAGAAAGGTATGTAGTTTTTTGGACAAGAAAGGGATATGATCTATTGCAACCAAGTACCATATATACGGGTCAAACTGCAATATGAAGGATAGGAAAATACCATATCAGTTAGATGCAATTTCCTCTATTAACCTAATCCAAAAGTACCATTCTATTGCCTTTCACTCTAGGTCAAAGTTCGTATTTGCGTCTTCTTCTCAAAAAAAAAAAAAAAAAAAACAAATTGAAGTGTGAGAGATTACGTTGTTATTATTGTAAGAGTTTTACCCACAATCAAATGACAAACAACATATCAGAGTTGTTAACACGATTTTTATCCACGATAGTTTAGTTTGATTAAGTTTCTACTATAAAATCAGGTAAAGTGTGACGTCACGTGTTATAAGCTTGAGCAAAATTAAAGGCTTACAAAACAAGCAATGAGTGATTAGAGCCGGTTCTACGTTTCCAGAAGATATGAAGATAAGAACCAAATCCTGGTTGTCATGTAGCATTTTTCTAGTTAACATGTCAACGTCCGAACAACATTGTGAACAATCAATAACTAATAAACAGAATCCAAATGTCATTATCTTTAAACTTATGTACCATAATTGCCATGATGCAATATAAAACGTAAAACAAAATTCATCCCCCAAAAAATAATCTTCCCTCTGCTCGAGTTGACCTGATAGAAATGGAACAAAATCCAACCAAATTTGGACAAAACTAAACAAGAAAATCTCTATTTTGCTTTTGCATAATTGCAACGTAACAACTTCAATGCAAATTCCAATTTACTTTCTCTTATCTGGTTCAAATCTGTTGTTAATCTCCACGCGCTGACGGAGGCGCGTGGATAAGACTCTCCGACCACCTCAGACTGGGGGACGTCGTCATCGTACAAAGGATGGTACTTTGCAAAGATAAAGGAAAATCTAACGTGCGAGAAACACGCGCGCGTGGGGTTTAACAGAGAGAGGCAGAAAGATCCATGGAAGTAGGGTCTGAGACACATTAGGAAACTGTTAGAGTCGTTGCTTCAGTAAAACCCAGGTGTCTCCATCTTTTTAAGTACTTTCCCTACATAAAATATTGAGTTACCCAAAAACCATGGAAGGTGGAGAGAATCTAGAAAGAGAAGAAGAGAAAAAAATGTGGAAAAAAAGCCCATATCTTTCACATCTTTGAAAACCCCAGAAAAAGAAAAGTCATTATTAAATTGGGGTAGGGGGAGAAAGATATCATTGAAACCAAGGCCATAGGCGAAGCAAGGTTGTAATCTTAAATAAATTTTCATTATTTTATAAGTATTTAGAATAATGGCAGACCACAAGTTGACAAAATTGAAGTCATTTGTAGGAAAGATCTTCTTGTGTTTGGGATGTGGGATCCCTCCTCTATTTTCTCATCAGATTCTGGCCCAGCAGATCTGAAACAAAACTCTCCTCTCTCTCTCTGTATATTCTTCTTCTGTCTGGGGATAATTTAGGCTAAGTTTTCTGCAATCTTCAATGGCAGTAGAGAAGTACCCACTTCCTTGTTTGGCTTGTATTCACTGTTTGTGTCTGTGTGCTGGTTCTTGGAGAGCTTAGAGGAGGATCACCACATGAGGTAGATTCTAAATTTTCTGTCTTTATATGGAATTTGATGGTTTTTTGGGTTTGATTCTGTATGGCTGTCTTTCTATCTGCCTTTGCTTTGGTTTCTTGGTTACTCTTAGTTTTGATTTGATATCTTCCAGCCAGACATTAACATTGATTTGGGTAATTGATTCTGTAGACTACTCTTTTCATGAGGCCAAGTTTTTTCCTTTTGGGGTTTCTGTATACTGGTTTGTTGGGATATAGCTGGATATTCAGTCTTGCTTTGGACATCTGTAAATTCCCAGAAATTGTTTATTAGTTGAGACTAAATAAATTCTTCATTTCTGAGAACCATATAACCTTTTAGGTGAGTTCATGGCCAAATAAGACAAATATATCTATTCTTTTTGTCACATGATGTACCATCACAATTGAAATTTGGTAATTTTGAGCTGCAGTGGGGTTTTAGATGAATAGTTATCTCCTTTCCAGATGCCTAAGAAGATCAGGTTGAAGATCTGCTCAACCCGGACTTATGATCAATGGTTTTCACTTCAAATGAATGCTATTTTTCCCATTAGTTGGACTTGTGCATGATTTGGTAACGGATTTTGGCCCTTTTTGCGGCTTTTAATGAAATGGTAGTTTCAGTGGGACTAATGGAAAGGAAAAGAAAGTGGAATCTTTCTGATTTAGTTTATCTGCTGAGCAAAGACTTCTGCTCGCTCAATCAGTTAGTTTTCTGATATACATTTCGCTCAGCATTAACATTGGCGAATATGGTAGAGTTATTATTAACATTAGTTTTCTTGGAAAATCAATATTGTTCTCGAATCTTGTCAAAGTTTTGGAAGTACTCTTTCGCCTCTAGTTTCAAACAGTATTTTAGGTCTGCTGATTGTTTTGGTAAAAGATACCTAGTATTCTGTTTACTTCACTCTATATCTAAACCAATTTTGGCAATGTTTATCGAGTTAATTGCAGGAATGGGAACTGAAATACAGTCAAAGATGTATCTACCAGGATATTATATCATACCAACTCTAACTAGCAATGTTGGCCATGGTGGATGGTCCCTACTCAACGAGAACAAATCCTTGACGAATGGGCAACAATATGACATACTCTCAATGAGGCCAGTTGTCGATGGATTTCATGAAAGCAGTAAGGAACAAGTGAGGCAAATGATTTTGAAGCATGAATCTATATTCAAACATCAGGTCTATGTTTTACAACCTTTGTTTTTTGTGCTCTCTAACTTTGTGTACCCACAAAATAGTTATCTAACACTTGAACATGTTTATCTCTCATTTTGTCGTTCAGCTCAATGAACTTCATCGTCTTTACGAAAGACAAAAGGACTTGATGAATGAGATCAAAAGCAAAGAGTTGCTCAAAATTCAAAAAGCAGCAGCGGCATCACAACTACCTCTTTTTTCATCTGGTTTTCCCTTGGTTGGTTCAGGTTACCATAGACCATCTATGTCAACTACTGCTATTAGCAGCCAATCATATTGTAATTCTATTGGAAGCACCCAGCCAACTAGTGGTGTCCCCAGCCAAAGTGGAGTCAAGAAGCTTCAGAGAAGATTGTTCAACCTGGAACTTCCAGCTGACGAATATATCAGTGATGGAGAGGAACCAGAAGGAGTTTTATCGGGACCATCAAACGAAACTTATCCTCCTAACAGAAGAAATGAGGTTAAAGTGTCTTTTAATCACATTGGTGAAGCATTTGGCGATAATGGTGGTGCTTTGAGCTCTGGCTTGTATTTTGAAAGAAGCTCGTTGACCGGTCTGAAGGAACCCATTCAGATAGATAAAATGTCTCTCTCAACAGATGAAGTGTACAGAGGTGTCTGGCCTTTTGCAAAGAAGTTTCCAGAGAACCCACAATTGGGGAAGGCTGGAGGAGTTAGTGATATGCATTTGAAACATGAAAGCAACCAAAAGGAATGGTTAACGAATGCTCTTAATGCTGGTAAGAATTTTGTTATTTAATTTCTTGTTTCTTTATCATCAGAACTTGGTCTCTTTCAATCTCTAAAGACCATAATGTTTAAATGTACCTCATTTATTAGGTTTGCCTGAAGTGTCTTCAGAGTTGAACTAATAGAATTAAACGGTTTTCTTTTCAGATCAAACAAGAACATCATTTGGTGGAAGTTTTGGCCTTCCAGATTTTAAGAAGCCTTGTGAACCATCAAAAATTGAAGCTAGGAAAGCATGTGAGCCTGCCAAGAGGACACTTTTTGGTATAGAAATCTCGGATAGAGATTTTAATTCATCTTCTCAGGCTTCTAAGTCTGATGTCGCCGCCATTTCCGAGTCACCTCCTACTTGGGCAAGACCTCCAAGTAGCGTGAGCAATAACTGGACATCAGTTCAACCGAACAGTTTCTTTAACACCTCCATACACTCAAATAGGGATTCAATTATGTTGCAGCAAAAACCTGAAGTTACCAGGGAAAGATTGCTTTTAGATTGCAATTCCAGGCCATTCACTCCAAGTCTAAAAGCTGAACTGTCACACCAAAATGGTGTTTTTTTTGGCAGTAAGTTTGAGAGCAATGAATTACACAGTTATCAGCCTTCAATCGGCGGAGGCTTCCTCTATGCAGACAGCAGCCATAGTTCTGCTTCTAAAGATTTCACACAACATGGTTCTCAGTTGCACTATTCGAGTATAGGTTGCAGGGCAGATAATGAATTTGTGAACAGACTGGGGAACCAAAATACCCCACAAGTAAGACTGCATTGGCTTGAAGCAGCTTCAGTTTGTAATGGTCCACTTGCTTCAGCAGTTGACAACAATTCTGTTAAAGTTGGGTTTGTGAAAGGTGATACAGTTCATGATCCTACGCCACAGATGTGTAGAGAGAAATTGAAAATGCAGAATGACAAAGCTTATTCTGGGTACCATATAGACTTGAACAGATGTTTAACTGAAGAAGAAACTCAAATAGATGTGCAGGTACCATTAGTAGTTGCAAGAGATGTCAACTTTGGTGAAGCTTCTGAGCAAAGAATATGTAAAGAAAATTTTCATTCATCTCATGATGGCCCAATCAGGGTTGCAGCTGAGACTCTGGTTGCCATCTCATCATCGCAAGCTCGTGAGATGCAGGAAAAAGCTGCTGCACATGGTCTTGGTCAAGAAATTTCTGCTTGTCGTGAAGACAATGCAACAGTAACTGACAACTCACTTCTGTGGTTTGCAGAAATTGCTTCTTCGAACGAACAAAATCTTCGACAGACGGATAATGTTGTAAAAGTTAATGGAGCAAGTAGTCTTTCCTGTGATGAAGTTTCCTCTCTGGACTCAATGGATTACTTTGAGTACATGACATTAAATCTGGTGGAAACCGAGTTAGATCAGTGCTGCAACGTCACTTCAGACAATCCAAAAGAAGTGTCATTGTCAAAACGGCCACAAAGGGGTGCGACGAGGAGAGGGAAGCAAAAGAAGGATTTCCAGAGGGATGTTCTCCCCGGTATTGCTTGTTTGTCAAGAAATGAGGTGACTGAGGATCTTCAAACATTTGAAGGGTCAATTAGAGCAAGTGGTGGCAGCTGGCAGTCAGGTTTATCCCAGAGAAATGCTGGTAAGGTTGGCGGGAGAAGAGGGAGGAAGCGTTTGGGAACTTGCACTCTATCTACTACTAGTACTGTGCAGGCTGCAGTTAGTCAGCCCCAGATGGAGCAGCAGCCTCAGTGTGGAGAGCTGCAGGAACTTGAGGAAAGAAGTATGGCAGTGACTGGAGGTTGGGGTAAGAGGACAAGGCGTCCACCGCGGCAAAGATATCTCATTGATAGTTCTCCTGTTTCTCAAAAATAAAGGAGGAGATAAGTCATTTTCTAAGTGGACTTGTATGATTAATCATAATAAGTTTATAGAAAAGTTTGCTGAACTGAAAAGTGTAACATTACAGCAAGTGTTATAGAGGTGTTCTGATTGTTTTGGTGTCCATTATAGTTTGAAATTGATTAGTGTCTCTTGATGATTATAAATCGGTTCTTTTGGTGTCCTGCTGAACCTACATCAGAGAGTCGAGTAGTCTATGAGAAATTGGCCATGTTGAATTGTTTTTTTTCCTCATCCGAACAGGATGGAGAAGAAATCCATAAGCAAAAATTAAGCGTTGAAGAAAGCTAAGCAAATCGACACTTAACAGTTCAACTTCAAGAACAAAAGGCAATTGCAAGGCCCGGGACTTTAACAACTAATCCAGACATCCAACAGTTTAACTTTTACAATTAGAAACCTTTTTCACTGTCGGATTGTTTGCTTCTATTTCTGGGAACAAAAGGCATGGAGTATGACGTGTGTTGTTACTTGCTAGTCATAGTAGAGACGAATATCAATGAAAAAGTGACGATGTCCTTAGTTTCCTTCATTACCTTCATTTTTTTTATGATGTCCGGTTTTTTCCTTCCGCGGTCTTTATGTCCAGCCCCAATTATTCATGCCTCACGAAAACGACCTCCTCCACTACCATTTAAGCTTTCTAACTAAGTTGGTTGACTGCGGACCAAACCTGAAGCCTCTTGCTTTTCAAAAAAAAAAAAAAAAAAAAAAAAAAAAAACCTGAAACCTCTACTCTTACGGAAACTTACGGTTGTCTCCTGTTGATCCTTGATTTTTGTAAATAGAGACGTTCAATTCGTGTGGACAGTTTAGATATTTCCCTCTAACGTCGAAAACCAACAGAGAACTGAGAGAAGGACGTTTGTATGTGATCCTGCACTATGTTTAAAGTCGTTGTAGCCTAACTGTTCTTACACTTCCACAGTAGCGAATCCAATTCTTTAAAGTCTTTGTAAGTTTGTATGGTATCATCCACAGTCTACATTGGCTTGTTTCAAGAGTAAGAAGAGCTCTGCAGAAATCTGTTCGTGGAATCAATGGAAAACGGCACATCTGTTAACTCTCAACCTTCACAAGTGTAAGTATATCTGCACCTGCACTACTGTTTTTGCTTTGGTTGTTCTCTTCCTTGTTTCTTTACTCTTGTTTTATCTTTATCTGAAATGTCTTCCTTAATTAGTTCAAATTTTCTACCTTGCTCTGGATACAGTACTTGCTACTTCCTTATCTTCTGAAGTAGCTAGACATTACATTAGGTGTTCTTCATGGAATGATCACCGTAGGAGGTTGATTACAAATTTCTGCCACCCATTTACCCCAAGGCCTCTGCCTGACTGCCTCGGTTCTCAATAAACCTCCAATAAGCCTAACTGTTCTTACACCTCCAAAAACACCAACGTACCTTGCAGAACTGAAGAAACATGCCTAATTTTGTAGGGTAAACGATGGACTAGTACCAAGGCCTAAACTATAAACAGAAAATAAGGTCATTCAAACAGAGCTACTTTGTTCCATATTTGATATTTCACTGAAAATTAACAGGGACATAACATGAAAATCTCAAAGACTGAATTGAAAACGATAGCATAGAAAGAAAGGGGTTATCGAATGATGACATAATTTAAATAAATTGTTACACCGAATCCATCCTTAAAGAAGTAAACAAAGAACAAAGTTTTTCGACTAAATAGCATCAAGTGTTCTTATTCGCTCTAGTTAACTCAAGTTTAGTGTCAGTAATAACTCAAGACATATGGATATTTGACTGTGATTTATGACTACATTCTCTGTCATATATAAACTCTGGCATATGACACCAGTTCTCTTTGTTAATATGATATTCATTAGTTAGTAGCCATGCATAGTTGTTCTGTTCTGGGATTATTTGCTATTCTTGAAATCCCAAAATTCAATGGGACATATTTGTTAGTTAAAGAAAATCAAAGATCTGTCACTGATATTGACGAAAATAGAACAAGGGGAATTCTGCTAATTCTCTTATTTATAGATTTCTTCATATCCTGATCTATATGGCTCACAAATTTGATAATACTTTCTTGTTAGCTCACTAACATCATGTACATAAAATTTCAATGATATTGCACTCCAATTGATGTTCTCATGATCATCACAGCAATGGAATGGAGGAGTTTGCAAATTGGAGAAGTTCTGTAATGGCATTGCACAAATGCATTTTCTTTCTCATATATCACCATTTTTGGCCTTTGCCTCCAACTGAAGTTCACAACTGCGTCTCCATTTGTGCTGGACTACAGAAACACTGTCCTCATGAGGCTATTTATCATTGACATATCTACTTGCTGTGGATCATTTGGTGTCATGATTATCCAAACCAATCACAGTAAACAGACTTCGGTGAATTCATGAATAACATTAGCCTATTGCTTGGAACTCTTGCTTCTGTTTTGGAGTTGCTCATCTTGTTTCCGCCTTTCGGATGGGTCACACTCTTCTTCTGGAGCATCTGTTTAGTTATCCTTGCGATCAAGTCATACCAATACTCGAAAACACTATGTGAAAGTGCAGTTGCAGCTCTTGTTGTAACCTTGGGTGAATTCCAAGTAGTGAAGCTGATGAAGGGCAGCTTGATGGGAAGTAGCGCAGTACTTGGTCGTGCTTATGACAAATTGAAGGATCTGATCAAGAGGAGGCGTTCTTCAGCAGACCATGATGAAACCAAGGACCAGAGCAAGGAGCTACCGGTGTAACACTATACTGTGATTTCTATCTCTACCACGTAATTGAAGCAGCTATTGCCAACTATACTGTAACTGGACCAAGTTTTTTTTTTTTTTTTTTCTGTTTGCCTCAAAATCATAACACTTTCTGTATAAATTCATTTGAAATTGGGGCTATATATAATAGCGACATCAGTTTCGCGGAAAAGAGCGGGAATCAACAGTAGTTTTGCTTCTGGACAGTTCAGACGTGGCCCAATTTGGCCTAAACAGGCTTTTAGAACTGGTTAGGGTCCCAAAACAAATATCTGTCCAGCCCACATAAAAAACTGGCTCTCTCTCTTACTCTTTCAAAATGGTTTCTCTCTATTTTTAAGAACTTGGTATAGTTTCTATTTTGGGTTTCTCAAAAAGGTCGGTTCGTTTTATTTTTTTTATTTTGGTTTCAAAACGACCTTTTCCAAAAGGAAAAGCATTTTCTCGATTCACCTACCTTCCCGGCTCTCTCTACCAGAGATGAAACGACGACGGTGCCTCTCCGGCTCTCCCTACCTTTCCCGCGTTCCCAGTTCATCTACCAGAGATGAGGAAGTTGGCATACGTGGCAATTATCGGAAATGACTACAGTACCCCGCGTTGGGTATTTGGAGAGGTTGGCATACGTGGCAACGCCACGAAATGACCAAAGTACCCCTATCCCTGGCCCACCCAACTTTTTTCCACCAATGCGATATTAGTATTTGGAGGAAAGTTGGCAGACGTGGCAGTTTCAAATGAAATGACGAAAATGCTGTTTCCGTACCACCCTCCTGCCCCTAACCAAACTACTTCATAGATGGTCGGTCCTTCACCAACCCATGCCGAATCAAAATCCAAATTCAGCGCTCTGACGAAACTGCCCTTACTTTGACTATGACTTCCATCCTAATTTTCACGCAGAAATGCAAACATGTGGTTAGTTTCGTCATTTAGGACAGCAAATCCAATTGAAAATTATAAAACACCAAACTTCTTCTCTCTCTATCCCTTTTTCTACCATTTGAACCAAGACGAACACCGGCAACGAAAACTGGAGAAAGCTGTAATCGGAACTAAGGCTGGAAATGAGCTCTCAGCGTCTGCACATGTTAGTATATCTACTATACATCTTCTATTAATTCTTTCTGTCTCTTCCATTGTTCAAATTTGTTTGATCTCTGTTTCCTGTATGCTGCTAGCTAGCTTTTGGTTTCATGCTGCTAGCTAGCTTTTGTTCTTGAAATCCTTAGTAACTTATTTATTCCTTGTACTTGATCATCATGATAAGCAACTTATGAGTCGTAGCTGTGGATTGTGTAGAAATTCCCCAAACCATGCATACTGATTTCTGAGGCTGCTGTATTTAGATCTTGAATAACCCCACCTGCTTCAGTCCCAAAATAGTTTGGAAGTGGATGTGATTATCTTTTGGGCATCAAACTCCAAATTTTCCATGTTTAATTTTGTCCGTCGTCGGAAAGTCGGAAGTTGTTGTGTACATCAGTACATGTTTCTATTCTCGGTCATATGCCTCTGAACTATTTGCTCATTTCTCATTCTCGTAGCGAAATTTACAGAAAATCTCAAGAAGAAAAGAAAAACTAAAAAATTAAAGTCAAAGAAAATCTCACATCATTTTTAAACGCATAGTCTACTAACTTTTAACTTTAGAATTGAGTATTGAGAATTCTAACCAGATTATTTCTCTGTTTGATAGCTCCAACACAACAGGAGAGGGTGCTCGTCAGGGATATTCTGTAGTGGTGATGCATACCTGCATAATATCTTTCATCACCATCTTCGGCGTAGGCCTCCAACTCAAGTTCCCAAATGTTTCTCCATACGAGACGGCCTACGGCACTATGATGATGAACCTCTTTATTATTGAGGTATGCTTTTACCTCGCCTCTTTAGTTGTGATGGCAATCCAAGCTGCTAGCAATAATAGAGTCTTGGAAGATCTGACGAACAAGATTGGCCTCTTGCTTGGAACTCTGTCCCTGATTTTAGAGTTGCTTGTTCTTATTTCCCCCTTGGGATGGATCGTACTGTTCTTCTGGAGCATCTGCCTTCTATGCTTCCTGAGTAAGTCTTGGCAGTCTCAGAAGAAATAGTTTTTGGTGAGGAAGAAGAAGAATTCGATGATCAAAACAACAACATAAGTCGTTCTTATAAAAGTCAATTCGAACAGGTATAACTGTTCAAACAGACACAACTACTCGGACAGTTGTAACTGTTCGGACAATTATGTCTTTTGATATTTATCCGAATTAATAATTAAATTAAATGATATTAATTTTCAAAAATTAAATTCAGATTTAATCAACAGAGCTCAAGGACCGATCTTTGACTTTTACTATATATATATATATATTTATTTCTATTAAAAAACCTAATAGAAAGCTCACAAAGCCCATATTAGCCTTATCATTTAATTAATGATCACATGGATGTTTCCATATAAAGACTCACATGTTTAATGTTTTTTCAATATGAGATAAATACCACACAAGTTTCAACATTACCGGTATCTAAAAACACTCTTCCAAAATGCATTTGAGCATCTCAAAGGATACTTTGGAGAATTGAGGCAGAAACTGGTTGATTTGAATAGCCGGGTAATGGAAATTAATGCAATCGCAGCAGTTATTCGTGCCTCTCAGAAATTGAATGACCTGATCGTCAGGAATGGTAGGCTCAAGACAGAGCATGAAGCCCAGACCCTGAACCACACCAATGAGGTACCTGTGGTACCTGTTTAATTTCTATAGCTGCCACAGACTTGATAAACCTGATTTAATAAAAAAATGAAGCCTTTTGTTGTAATAAGATAATAACTAAAACAAATTTTCCAGTTTACTCTGCTGGATTGAGTTTGTAATACATCAGTTTAAAACAGAGACATGACTTTCGCGGAAAAGAGCGAGAGCAATACTATTTGATTCAGTTAATTGTCGCATTATGATTACATTAGCTCAAGGTAAGAGGTTTTTTTTCAATTCATAACAGTTCTATAGGCTTTGATTCCTCTCAAATCCGAAAAGCTCTAACCCAAACTCTTGCAACTCTGCATCTTCTCCTAGCTTCTATGAACTAATAGAGAAGAAAATCTCGCCCCGGCTAAACGATTTATGCCAAAAATCAGAAATGAATTGGCTTATAATATCCAACACGATCTTTTCCCGAATGATTCCCCATTCATTTGGGAATTTCCCAGTATTTGGAATTGGGGATGAAAACAGAGACTTCAACATTTCGCTGAAAAGAGCGCGGAGCAATATTTTAAAATTTCAAAGGTGGGCTGAACAGCATGGCCCATTTCCATACAGAATTCTTATTATAGCCCACATATGCAGGCCTCATTCTAAGGGGGAGCACCTGTCCCTCGAAAGTGGATATCACAAACGCATTCTCTCTCATAAATTCATAATCATCATTTTATGTTGTGCGGTTGTGCCATCCTACCACAACTCGGTATGTCTCTCAGTCATCGCCACTGCCTTTCACAAAATGCCGGAGCTGATAACCGGAAATGGCCACCCGAGTGACTCGACCAAGCTCGAAGACATGAATTGATAACACAAATGCATTGTCTCCATCATAAATTCATAATCATCATTTTTTGGTTGCGTCATCCTGCCACAATTCGGTTTGTGTCTCAGTCATCACCATTGCCTTTCATAAAATGCAGGAGCCGATCACCGGAAATGGCCGCTCGACCAAGCTTCAAGACATGGATTTTGCCACATTAAATCCTTAGACATTTTGCTCTCTTTATGTGGCACTTTTATTTGTTACTAATAAAAACTAATATTAAATTGAGGACAAGTGAAATAAGAGAAGAAGTGAATAAACTATTTAAGTATCGATCTCAATGGTTGATTCCTGAACATATATATATATATATATGTAATTAAATTATTTGATATTCGTTTAAAAAAAATCTTTTGTATTTACAAACCTATTTCTAACAAGAAGATGATGATGTATATGTCAATTTAGATTCTTCCATGTGTTAATAAACACATGAATACTTAGAGATTGATTTAAGATCGATTATGCAAAAATTAAGGGGAACTTCCAATTCAAGATCGATTCTTCACCAAACTTTCATACTTCACCACCACCATCCACTGGTTCACCACCTCCTTAACTATTTGTGGCGTTCAGCGAATCTACATAGTACACCACGTCGGTCAATAAAAACTCATTAAAAGGCTTAAACAGGATGACATGGTTTGCTTCTAACTAGATTATGGTACCACCATAACTGATGTGGTTCAGCAATTGAGAATAAGAAGGACAAAGGCAAACAGAGGGAAAAAGAAACAATACCTTCAACAATGTTTGTTTTATCAGTAACTCATCTCTCCCAAAAACTGACTCTTCCATTCTCTACAACTTACATATAAAGGGAAAACAAAGACTTTGTTGGAAATTATGTAATAATATCCAATATGAATGAAAATAAAATTACTCATGACTTTTCCATTTGAAAGGGTGTGTCTTTTTCAATAGGTGTCTTTAGGAATAAGTGTGTCTCTTCAAGGAAATAAGTGAACGGACATGTTGGTTCACTTGGGGTTCTATATAAACCCATACTCATTTCTCCTAAAAGATAAGATTGAGAATCCTCAATTCTTCTATATGTCTTGTTCGTGTCAAGAGAGTATAAATACAATTTATGGTTCGCTAGATTCCAAAATTGCGGTGTTTCTATTTTAGATAATCGATTGTTGTATTCTACAAGGCGGACGCCCATCGAACTACAAGCACAAGGGTAGGGGCGAAATCTGTCTTTAGTCAAGTGCATTTATGCATGCCTCAATCGGAATATCAAGTCAGTTTTTTCTTTCCTTGTACTACTTTTATAGGATTCTTACACTATTTTACTCCTATATTAGGATTGATTCACTACTTTCAATCCTAAACAAATAGTGTTATGTTTCTTATATTCTTTATTGAAATTTCTATCATATTTATAATCAAATATATGATTGTTCCCCGACAATCTAAAGACAGAATTTACAATGGAACAATCATGTTTGACGATGAGTCTAACCAAACCAAGAAGCATTCGAAAGAGAAAAATTGCTATGGTCTCTTATTGCGATTGATTCCTTATCTTAATACAAGGAGTAGTGTGACATTGGTTAGATGGAAGATAATGAGTAGTCCGTGATGTATATAAAGTATATATACAAGATGAAAGTTAAAAATCGTTGATGAAAAGTGATTTATGGCGATAGTCCCAATTATGATGTTATCATTGAAAAATTTAAGATCTTTATGATCATATACAAATGAGAAGCATTTACAAATGTTAGTAAGACGTACTCTTGTTTTACGAACAAAAGTAAAAGAAAGATGTTCGATGAGTAATGCTTCAATCACTAAATAGACATCCCAAGTTGGAGAAGTGCATGAAAAAAAAAAAAAAAAAAGATAGCATAGTTATTCCATAAACGAATGCGCTCTTAAATGAGGTTTGTGGGAATATATTACTATCTTAATTGCATTACAAGAACCTATGATAGAATGTTTACTTCTCAAATGTGGGGGTATTTATAATGTCTATAAATTGTATGTAATACAATTGAAGAGATAGTGTTGGAATGCTTTGGCATTTACATATCTATATCGATCAAAAGGATATGAACAACTACTCTCAAGTGAAATTTGATTCGATTGTCAACCATATGGATCCAAATTGTTTAATGGTTTGACAAGAGAGATAGTTGATGATCGAGGGGAATGAGTTAAAGCCAATAACACAATGAGTCATTACTTGGCGGAAACCTAACCTAGCAACATTGGAGATCCCATGGTCTAGGTTCAATAGGCAAACTAGTTGAGGAAGACTCAAGATGCATAACACACAACTCACTCATTCCTATGATCGATGTGTGTTTTCCGTAGCTGTAATAAGGTTATGCTTTTGCATTTAATGATACTAATATCTTGTTATCAAGAAGAATATAGCGGAGTGTTCTTAATTAGTGTGATCACCTATATGAGAGTAGAAGTCGGGTCGCTTCTATGAGAATGATATGGGTAAGTTCTCTAGAGCTCTTATGAATGTGGAAATTGTTCAGGACCAAAATGAACACAACCGTAAGAACCATTGTGTGTTAGAATAAGAGATGTGTGAGGCTTATTGTCTTGGTTTACACAAACGGTGAATAGTTCAAAGATCTTCTACATCTACTATTTCACCAAGTAAATCCGATAAGTCTTCACTATGAAATGTTCAAGTCCAAAAGACACCTCTTCAAATGCATCTCTTGTTTGCTTGTACTCTCTAATTCCTTGTCCTTGTCATTTTCATTCATGTGGGGGATTGTTGGAAATTATGTAATAATATCCAATATGAATGAAAATAAAATTACTCATGACTTTTCCATTTGAAAGGGTGTGTCTTTTTCAATAGGTGTCTTTAGGAATAAGTGTGTCTCTTCAAGGAAATAAGTGAACGGACATGTTGGTTCACTTGGGGTTCTATATAAACCCATACTCATTTCTCCTAAAAGATAAGATTGAGAATCCTCAATTCTTCTATATGTCTTGTTCGTGTCAAGAGAGTATAAATACAATTTATGGTTCGCTAGATTCCAAAATTGCGGTGCTTCTATTTTAGATCATCGATTGTTGTATTCTACAAGGCGGACGCCCATCGAACTACAAGCACAAGGGTAGGGGCGAAATCTGTCTTTAGTCAAGTGCATTTATGCATGCCTCAATCGGAATATCAAGTCAGTTTTTTCTTTCCTTGTACTACTTTTATAGGATTCTTACACTATTTTACTCCTATATTAGGATTGATTCACTACTTTCAATCCTAAACAAATAGTGTTATGTTTCTTATATTCTTTATTGAAATTTCTATCATATTTATAATCAAATATATGATTGTTCCCCGACAGACTTAAAGACAAATAAATGCTGGAGACAAGTCCCAAGCATGAAATAACCAACTTAGAGATTTCCAAGGCTAACAACTCTATTTTTATTGGAATTTGTTAGGCCTCTTAATCTACCTCCTAGACTTGTCTCTTGCCAAACAATAGTCTTTTAAATCTTCTGTACAAGGATTAGATGTGTCAGCTGTCTCAACAGATGCCCCTTCACTAGTCTCCCCTTATTTGAAATGACTTGCCCTTGTTTCAAAGCTCTGCGAGCTAACAGACTCATAATAAGGTTGCAAATCAGCAACATTGAAAATTGTTGATACCTCCATATCTCCAGGTAACTCAATCTGGTTAGCATTCTCACTTATACGCTTAAGCACCAGAAAAGGACGTCCATCAGCTCTAGCATTAAGCTTTCCACACTTCCCTCTTGGAAACCTTTCTGCTTCATTTGGTATCAGAGCTATGCTACACTCTTTGGGTTGCTTCCACTAATCTCATGGTGGCAAGAAGAGGTGGAGGAAAGCGTGTAAACCATATGAAAGACGAGAAATTAAGAGGTGAAGAACTTCATGCACTTCGAAGACAAGTTGAGAGACTTGAATCTTCTAGTATTTCCAACACATATTTTTGTTGGCTCAAGACATTGCCCTGTTTAGAACAAGCAACTTCTATGCCAAGAAAGTACTTCAACACTCCCATGTATCTCAGCTTGAACATGTTAGATAAATAATTCTTCATGCTTGATATGTCATCAAGATGGCTTCCTGCCAGAATTATATCATCAACGTACACCAACAAGACTGTAAAATGGCCTTTATGATTTCTGGTAAATAAAGAATAATCTGACCAGGATTGTTGGAAACCGACTTCCCTGAGAGCATTGGATAATTTGATGAACCATTGCATTGATGTCTGTTTAAGTCCATACAATGACTTGTGCAATTTGCAAACTCGTATCTCCCTCTTTCCTCCGAAACCAGGAGGAAGCTGCATGTAAACATCCTCGTATGGGTCACCATGTAAGCAGGGTCGGTCCTGAAGGTTTCAAGGCCCAGTGCAGGACAAAAAATTGTGCCCCTTATATAAATTCTTTTTTTGAAAAAAAAATTTCAAAAATACCTTTTTTTTTTTGGTTTCGAACCTAGCCAAGTGCAATGCTAGGAGGCTCATCCCCACGCCTGAAACTTTTTATTGATATGCTAAAAGATGGTACAATGGGGGGGGGGCATAAAACCAATACCCCTCAAAAGAAAAGAAATACAAATATTAGCTTGATTGAGGAGAATAGATCATCTCATGACATCTTCACACCATACTCCTTGCTTCTGGAATTATAAAACACAAATACACGAGTATAAACGAAATCAACAAGATAACCAACCACCAGTCAAGTTAGATAAGAATAAATATCAACCTGCAACTCTTGTACCAGCACAAAGATCACATATAAACCATGTCTCATCTGAAATGACTCCTTACATTTTTAGAAGCAAAATCATCAACTATATGTTCGACATCAACAACTTTCAACATATTCTTTTCAATACTCAATATTGCTAATCCATTCAACCTATCTTGAGTCATAGTTGTCCGCAAATAAGATTTTATCAACTTTAATTTTGAAAAACTCATTTTCGCATATGCCACAAAAATAGGTACAGTCAATAAAACCCTATAAGCAACCAAAATATTTAGAAACATATCCATCTTCTTTGCAAACTCCATAACTTTAATGGAGTTCCATGGATTTCCATATTGATATGCTTCACTTGGTAATATTTGTAATTCTGAAAGTAAATGCTTTGCATCATTATCACAGTCCTTACCATGTGTCAAAGCATTTTCAAGTTTCAAACAACAATTTTTCATTCTTTCATCATCCAATAAAATCAACCGTGATGCATCAAACAAGAAGTCAAATATAGATTCAAAAAGTTCTATTTGTTCAAATCTAATCTTTAATTGAGAAATTGTCATATCAGCTAAAATAATAAAGTAGTATGTTCTAAAATTTTCTTGAGCAGATTGTTGTTGTCTTTCTGTATCAGGATTTTTATCAAAATGTCTCTTTCTTATAGCCTTACGCTTTACCTGAAACACTGGTTCAATTCCCATTTCATCAACAATCTCTTTAGCATCAATCATAGCAGAAGTAAACTCATTTTCTCTATATTTTTCAAAAAATGAAACCAACCCTTTCAAACTTTCAATAGCTACATCAAGAAGCATATATTCAGATTGCAAGTTTTTGCTCACCAAGTTTATTTAGTACAAAATTTCATGTCAAATAACCAAACTCAAAATAAACTCAAAACTTGAAAATTCACCTGATACTAATTTCTTAGCATCTCAACTTATCTTTGAATCATCAGAAACTTCAGCTGATTTGACTAAAGCATCTTTTATTTTGGGAGCTTGACTTTTATTGCTTTTACACTTTCTATACGACTTTCCCATCTTGCCATACACAAAGACTTCAAAGTTAAATCATCCACATATTCAAATAACATGTTCCATCGCTTTGTTGAATTAGCAAACACATTATACATGGTTTGACATGCTCCAAATTTTTTTTTCCTTTTAGACAAGAGTTCGCCATATCAAAAAGTACCAAATTAAGAGAATGACAACCATAAGGCATATAGAAAGCTCTAGGATTTATGTCAAGTAATCTTTTCTGAACACCTTGGTGTTGTCCTCTCATATTAGAACCATTATCATACCCTTGTCCCCTCACATCATCAATATTTAAATCAAGTGAGTTAAGAGCATCTTGTAATTCACCAAAAAGACCCAACCCAGATGTGCCTTCCACATTTAAAAACTCCAAAAAATACTCTTATATTTTTATTGGGTAGCCTGCAACATCAACACATCTAATCACCAAAGTCATTTGCTCTGTGTGGCTAACATCAGGGGTACAATCAATAATCACAGAAAAATATTTAGCTTCTTTAATTTTTTTTATTATTGCACTCCTGACACTTAATGCCAACATGACTATCAATTCATTTTGTATTTTATGACTAAGATAATGATAATGAATTTTTTTATCTTGAATGAGTCGAAAATGATGTTTCATTGTTGGATCAAACTCAGCTATTGATTCAAGAAAGCCTAAAAAAATTCCATTTGAATCCTCATAGATTTTTCATTTGTTCCACGAAATGCCAAATTATTCATTGCAAGATGTTTAACAACGACGTTATTCTGATCATAACTTGTTTCCAATATTTTGTATCTTTCTTGATTTGCTCTTGTAATTCTTTATCAATAGTTTGATTTGTTCTCAATCTAACTCGGAGTTCAACCCAGACTCTAAGGTTGGTAAGATGTTCAAGACTATCTTCACGTTGTTTAAGTTTATCACTTAGATGTCCCCAATCATTAACTCTTACATTTGCTAAATGATTTTTAAGACGAGCTTGTCTTACCACTTTACAACAAAAGCAAAACACTTTATTCAATTCTTTTGAGTAAATCAGCCATTTCCTATAAGCAAGTTCTCCATTTCTTAATTTTTGATCATAATAATATGTGGAGAACCCCCCCCCCCCCCTATTACGATTATCCTTAGAAAAATTAATATTGGCTTCTCTAATAGGAGCTTTTTCAACAAGCAAATCTCTCATTTTTGTATCTAAACTATCCCACACTCTAGGATATATCTTCAAAGATAATGAAGAATCTGAGCACTCAAGCACATTATTAGTTTCTTCACTATTTTCAATAGTCTCATTTTCAAGAACATTTATTCTTTCTTCATTTACCTCATTTTCATTTTCAGGCACATTTGTTGTTTCTTGATTTACCTCATTTTCATTTTCAAATACATTTGTTGTTTCTTCATTAACCACATTTTCATCTTCTGTAAAATCTTTCACTACTTCATGCACTTCATTTTCAACTTGGTTTTCCGAATAAACATATTGAGGTTTTATTTTCTTCCAAAGTTTTTGTATTCTATTTTTTCTTCTCCTTGTTTTTTTCTTTTTCGTTTTTCGCTACCAGATGCTTGTTTCTGTTTGAGCCAAATGACATTTTTTGTCCAAGTAATAATATTTTACTGGACTGTAAAATGTCTATGTGAATATTAATTACGTCACTGGCCCGCGTCACAACCGGCGAGCCCAAATTTTTTAAAGTTTGCAAGTAAAGGCCCGCCAATAAGATAACGCGAACTAATTTACAAGGATTTCGCGCGGAACACACAGCTTACGTGAGGAATGAGATCGCACGCTTCGTGCGAAATACATAGCTCGCGCGCAGAATGCCTCGCGCGGAATTACTTATGGATACTCCTCTTAGGCTAGGCGGAGTATATCCTGGCGCACTGGTTTGCTGGCTCGCGTGAAAGACTTCGCGAGGGAGCCACATGCGGAGTCCGCGGGCACCATATTAATCGTTGATTACTTTTTACCAGTCTTTGGTATGATTCGGGCCAATCCCTATGACACCTTTTAATATAAAAAGTCTTTCTAAGGCCCGCGAGATGGAATCAGTATCCCATGTGGAGTGTGTGAAATGGATATGCAAGTCAAATCACTCTATAAAGGACTCTAGGGTTTACAGAAAGGGACACAATCTCTCTCAACAAACAAGATAAACAAACTGCAACCCAGTTTCCTTCGAGCTACCTCGAAAACCTAAGACTAAGTGCGCCGCCGCCTTAGTTTCAGAGCCCTTCTAGACTCATCTTCATCGCTCCCCAGAGCTTTGTTTCCCTATAATTACTCTACTAGCGTCCCGTCGTGAGTATCGACCGTCTTGTGCTCGTAATTTCCCGTTTGAGGTGGCACCTAGAAACCTCCGCGCCTGATTAAGAAGTTAAGATCTCGCACGCACATCCATCACGCATTCCTCGTTTGAGGTGGCACGCCCCGCATTGACTGCTACCATCCATGTGCTCCACACGCTGAAGATCGTGGCCAAAACAGTTTCTTAGGAAACATTGCTTTAAACTAAAAATTAAAATAAAGTAATAGAACAACAGAACCTAGATAGTGAAGCATCGGCTGCACCACTGACTTCAATTCTTTTCGGCAAACCCAACTACCCAAGATTGGATGCATATTTCCAAATTTCAATCTTCTCTGCAAAAACATAAGAACAATTTCATAAGCACAATTTCATATACCAATTACATATATATCAAATGCATGATTTCATAAAGGAAAAATAAAATATATAAAAGAGATTCGAAGCAACCTTTTTCAATGGAAAGACCCAAAAAGAAGAATTCAGAGTGGTAATATTTAGAGGAACCTTATGTCAAGTGACTCCAGTTTTTATTGTGAGAGACTAAGAGAGGAGATGTGAAATTGAGAGTGCGAAATTGAGAGAGGAGGAAAAACTTTGAATGATGATGAACTGATGAACACAGAACAACTTATAGAGAGAGCAGACAAAAGATTTTTGGTTTCGGAGAACATCAATCGCCAATTTAGCTTTTTTATTATTGCAACGAATCTTCTCCATAATTGAGGCAACGAGTAATTGAATTAGAGAAGAATTAGAAGATTAAGATTTAAGAGTGGAGAGAGAAGAACAGAGATTAAGGAGAAGAGAGATAAAGACGACGCGGAGAAAAAGGAGAAGAGAGATTGAACGGAAAAAGGGTTGTGGAACCCTATAATTTTGTTTTTTGTTTTTATAAATAACAAATGAAAAAAAAAATTGGGCCCCTTCAGCCTTGGGCCTAGTGCGAGCGCACTGCTTGATCCATGTGAATGTCTATGTGAATATTAATTAAATTCTTGGTCCATGTCATACCGACGAGCCCAAGTTCTTTAAGTTTACAAATAATGGTTAGCCAATAAGATCACGCGAGCTGAATTACAAAGTTTGTGTGCGGAATGACTTCGCGCGGAGTATAGATCTCGCGCACTTAGTGCCTTCGTGCAGAACACATAGCTCGCGCGCGGAATGACTCTGCGAAGAATTACTTATGGACATTTCACTTAGGCGAGGCGAAATACATTAAAGCGAGCTGGTGAACTAGTCCACGTGAGAGACCTCGCAAGGAAGACACATGCGGAGTCCGCACGCACTACATTAATCATTGAAGACTTTTTACAAGTATTTGACATGTTTTGGGCCAATCCATGTGACCCTTATTAATTAAAAAACCTTCTTTTGGCCTGCGAGCTAGAAAGGCCCACGAGATGGTTTGAGTCCGCGGCCCATGCGAGATTAGTTTTCTACATGGACTGTGACACCCCGCGGGATAAGATTGCTCATAATTCCAGTTCGCATAAGGGTTGACTTAGAAACGGATTGGCTCTGATACCATAATAAGTTCTTGAAAGGATTGAGTTGTGTGCCTCTTTTGTCGAGATGCTACTTGTCAATATAACGAATGAAACAAAGAGAAGCAAGAAGATAGGGTGGCGACATTATCAATTCTCTTTGATGAATTTGATTTCAAGCATGCGAACTCGTGGACGAGTTTGTTCTCACCCGAGGAGAATGATGCAATGCAAGGGGGGGGGGGGTGTTAACTCATTTAACCCATTTGGAATTTCAAGGAGTCCATATTTAAGTTTAGGATTAAACTCAGTTTAATCCCCTGAATTTTAGGGCTAAAATCAGTTTAGTCCCTGACTTTTTAATTTAATCACGTTGGTCCTTGTACTCTCAAACATCATCAACTATGTCACGCCCCGACCCTTAATTTTTACCTTAATTTTTACCTTAATTACTAGCATGATGGTAATAAGACTTCGTCAATAAGTATTTAATTTAATTGGTCCCCAAAGTGGTGTTAGAGGACGATTAATTGAAAGGATTTATTTGAAAGAAGAAAATGTGACGACGGTAAAAATGATAATTTTTGCTAGTAAAAGGTAATTTTTATTGAGGTATTATTTTTCGGGATGTTGAATTTTTGATTGGGTTTATGGGAGGTTAGACCTGGCTGGGCCGAGCCCAACGCATTTCTCTCCCTCTCCCCGACCTGTTTTTCTGCCGGAACTTCCCGTCGTCAGTCCGTCGCCGTCCGGCCGTCCCAGAACGCCGTGCTGGTCCCAATTGATTGGCCTCTGTCCCATCTTCCATTCTAGACTGGTGGCAGCCTCCTTAATGCCGCCGTGAAGGAGGAATCAACCCCGAAAGTTCCGACTGCCATGGGGGTTTTCTCGCCGGAACTCCCTCTTCTGGCCGCCATAGCCGGCGAACCTTAGCTCAAAAGAAAGCTCTCCTCCCGTGCAACAATCCCTCCAAAGGGCTCCCTCCATCTCAAGCTAGGTAAAGAGAAATCGATGAGGGAAATTTCTAGGGTTTTTGTGTTTTTCCGTTCGATTGGTCTAGTTAGGATTGAAATTGTGTTTTGTGGTAGTTAGGAAAGTTGTAGAGGAGGTTGAGAGGAATGTGTGCTGTCAAATTTTGGTGAGCATTAGAGGTCGCCGGAGCTGGCCACCGGCGAGAAAAATGTTTTTTGTAGGGAATTTGTTGAGGAGTTTAATGGAATGAGTTTTATAATTTTTTTTGGTGGAGTTTTGGATAGGTTTGGGAATTTTTGAAGTTTGGTATTTTTTGCGGATTATTAAGTTAAAATCCGGCCATGTGATTAAGGTTAGAAAGGTGAAAAGTGTTAGAGGATGTCGGTTAAGTTTTTTGTGGAGGTTGATTTGGGCGATAGGCTTAGTTGAGCTCGCGGAGCTCCTTTTTGATTTCGCCTGTTTCCTTTAAGTGTCGATGTATTAATTAAGGATTTAATCATGTTTTTGGAACAGGACGCGAGGAGGCTCGAGCTGACGAGGCCTCCGACCGACATCAGGCTTATGCCTATTTTATGAGTGGACCTTTGTTTTAAATAATGTGTTTAAATGTTTTTTGTTGAATAATTTTCCTGTCGTTGAAAATTTCTCGAAATTGAGAATTTCGGTGATTATACTCATATATAGAGTTTATGAGAATAGTATGTATATGATTAAATGCTAGCTAGTTATACGTGATCCTCTCTCATACTGAGGTACAAATCCTTTCTATTCTTTGAATTCATTCATAGAATTCGTACGAGGAATTAACACGTATATATACCACTCGGACGATTCCCCCATACTGAGGCACAATTCCAGTATAGGGTGACGTGAGCGTTAGACGCCAGCATCGTAGTCTTGTACGCTTATCTATTTTTCGAGCTTATTCATAGATATCGTACAAGAGATAGTCGAGTGTGAATACATACTGATATATATGATAGTATAGCCTGAGAGGCATTCTTTCTTAAAGTTTGGGAGTCTAGCGAGGCTAGACACCAGTTCAGAACTTCTGAGTAAAACATTTTCTTGAAAGTATTTTTGGGGAAATATTTATTTGTTGTCAGACTTGCTTTTGTCCACTCACTCTGACGTTTTTGAATATTTTCCCCTAGACTCTTCGTTTTTTTAATTGCCCAGTCTACAGAGTTTGCGTGAGGTCTGGAAGGTGAAGTCGAGGCATAATGACTCATCTATCCGCTACATTTCGCCAGTAGGTTACATGTTTAATCTACTAGGAGATTGTTAGCTTCTACTGTATTTTTAAATTTTAGTAGCTCTGAATACTATTGGGAATTCTGTTTAATTTATTCGGGCAACTTTTGGGTTATAGCGGAGAATCTTAATTTATATTGGTTAATTATGTGGTTCGTTTCTGTTCTTCTGAGTTAGGGTTGTCCATTTTCAAAGGAGGTTTGCCGAGTTTTTCGGTAAATTTTCCTTGGAGATGGTCCCCGCAAGACTCACCTCGGGTTTCAGGGTGAAATTCGGGACGGGTCCTGACAAACTAAGTCCAAAATTTTAATACGGTCCAAAAATAACGTCATTTTCTGACTTGAAACTGACATGGGGATCCACGTTTTAGAGTTTTAAACCTATAAAGAGAGCAAATGAATATTCTAACGATGAAAAGACGTCATTTTTTGAAGGACCAAACTCACCCATTTTTAAACTAAAATTCAAATTTTGGACTTAGATGATGTCGTTTGAGAGTACAAGAAATGACCAATTTTTTAAAAAAATATCAAAGACCAAACTGATTTTAGCTATAAAGTTTAAAAGGGTAAACTGAATTTAGTCCTTAAGTTTAATCTAATAAGTTTGACATGGATGGAAATTTGTTTGTTGTGTTGCAATGAATCGAGTGTTACAATATATACACAATAGGAGATATGCTTTAGCTCTTTGATTCTAGCTAATTACTGCTAAAGGAAATATTACACAACTGTTGCAATCAATGTGGAGATAACAAGCTATAACTAATTAGGATCAGTTACCGTAGATGTCTCAATATAATTAATAGTTATTATTTCAAAATATGTCTATTTACTATACTTGTTGAATGAACATGATTTAATGTGAGATTGACAAATAAGTATTCTAGAATGTATTAGAAGAAAAAGAAGATTATACATTGTATTAACATTTATTAAATGGTTCAGTTAACACTTTAAAAATAACATCATTTTATGAGAAAAATAGACTTTATTTATAAATATTTTTATTAAAAAAATAAAATTTTATTATCTTTATCAATCTATTTTCTTTAGACATTTATAATATTCAAATTATCATACTCCGTCATCAGTAACAAACCGTACTTGATAACCCAAACCGACATAGGTTCCACCGCAGTTTCATCGCTCTATAAAAATAGTCAACGCTCGTCTCCAACCTTCCCACTCCAAATCTCACTCCCTCTCAAACATGACGTCAGACCTCCCCACTCCTCCCTACGACCTCATCATCCTCGGCGCCTCCGGCTTCACCGGCAAGTACGTCGTCAAAGAAGCCCTCAAGTTCCTCAACACTCCCTCCTCACCTCTCACCTCTCTCGCTTTAGCCGGCCGCAACCCCACCAAGCTCTCCCAAACCCTCACCTGGGCCGCCGCCCCCAACCCTCCACCGCCCTCCGTTCCCATCCTCACCGCCGACACCTCCGACCCTCATTCCCTCCGCCGCCTCTGCTCCCAAACCCGCCTCGTCCTCAACTGCGTGGGGCCCTTCCGTCTCTACGGCGAGCCCGTCGTCGCTGCGTGCGTGGAAAGCGGCTGTGACTATCTCGACATATGCGGAGAGCCGGAGTTCATGGAGAGGATGGAGGCGAGTTACTTTGATAAGGCGGCGGAGAAGGGTTGTTTGGTCATTTCGGCATGCGGGTTTGACTCTGTTCCGGCGGAGCTTGGAGTGATGTTTAACTCTAGGCAGTGGGAGGGGGCGGCGGTGCCGAATAGGGTGGAGGCTTATTTGAGCTTGGAGAGTGACAAGAGGATTGCCGGGAACTTTGGGACGTTTGAGTCGGCGGTGTTGGGTGTGGCCAATGCGGATAAGTTGATGCAGCTCCGGCGGTCCAGGCCGAAAAAGCCGAGGCCGCAAGTAATGAGTTTGATTAATTACCATACTTTTTTGGATTGTTGATTGCTTGATTGGTTTTGTTGTTTGAAATTGTAAACTTTGCTGCTGTGTTCTGTTTTTGTGGATAGTGATGTAGGGGAAAGCAGAAATGAAATGTTATACTAGCTCTGTTTGTGTTATACCAGTGGCAGCTTAGAACTTTAGATGCTGTTATGGTTAGTTAGTAAAAAATGACAATTGAGGCATGTGTTTCTTTGTTCTTTGTTGTATCTTATCAGTGGTTTGGTTATTGGTAGTTAAGTACTGTACTTCCATTACTATATGATACCCTTCACGTCTTTGTACACTAAGTTTACAAGTTTTATCAGAAACTAACAGTAGAATATTGGTAGCCGAGACACATGTAGAATGGCTTACTCATGCATTTTGTAGTTTTATTGCTGCATGATATAGGGGATTCATAGTTTGTAGAATTATACCTTGCAGTTCTCCTTCAAATGTTGTTTGCGGCATAGACACAAAAAAAATGTAGCTTTTGGGGGTTGAGAACAAAGGTTGATATGTATCTTAATGGCCAGGGAGTTCAATTGATTGATCATGATTTACTTTTTTGTTTGCAGATTCCTGGTCCTACTCCTTCTAAAGGACCAATTATTGAACACCAGAAAAAGATTGGTCTTTGGGCTGTGAAGCTACCTTCAGCAGATGCTATTGTTGTACGAAGAACACTTGGTGCTCTTACTGAAAATCCTGGTGGTCTTCCAGGGAGGAATGAGACTGATGAACATATTAAGAAAAGAGAAGCCTTCTGGTCAACAGTGAAGCCAGCTCATTTTGGGGTGAAGATAGGCACCAAGTCTCTGTTGGGCATTATTCGGATCATGATTGTTGGACTCTTTCTTGGGCTCTTGGGTCAATTTTCCTTTGGGAGGTGGCTGCTTTTAAAGTTTCCCTCATTCTTCAGTGTTGGATGGTTCAGAAAGGAGGGTCCATCTGATGAGGAGGTGAGAAGTGCTTCTTTTAAGATGTGGTTTGTTGGACGTGGTTTCAGCGACAGGAGTCTTGTTTCTCAGGGAAACACAAAACCTGATATGGAAATAGTAACAAGAGTAATGGGACCTGAAATTGGATACCTAACGACCCCGATAATTCTACTTCAATGTGCTCTTATTGTTCTGAGCCAACGCGACGACCTTCCAAATGGAGGAGTTCTCCCAGCTGGGATTGTATTTGGACCAACTGATCTTCAAGAAAGGCTTCAAGAAAATGGAGTTACTTTTGATGTTATATCGAAGAATGCTATTTCTCATTAACAGGTACATACTTTCTGAAAAAATAAATCTGTAGTTGGAAGTACCCGTGGAACAGTAACTTATAATAAAAGAGTATTTATTTTGCTTGCTTATTACAGTTCGGTTGCATGACAAAAGTGCTTAAAAACTTGTTGAGACAACAGTTTGATATTTATTTGATTGCATAGTTGTTCTACTCTGTCTTAGTACTTGAAGTCATCTGTAATTGATGATGGGTTCAGAAAAGGAAGGTTTAACAAGCTCGAAACTCCTTCCATGTCTTAATGAGAGCAGTGAGTTTTTTTGTAGAACTACCACGATCTCCTACTGCCACCCTAGCCTCTTCTTTAATGTGTAGTGCTTTCAATCTCAGTGAGTCATTTCTCATAATCTCATTAACCCTCGCTGCAATGTCCTCTGCTTTTACCACCATCTCCTCCTCACCCCAACCCCAACCCCAACTTTTAACCCACACTCCCAGCCCAATTCTCTCCACCAAGTTGGCATTGATTTTCTGGTCCCCATGTTGCGGCCATGCTAATATTGGCACTCCATTCCACAGAGCCTCACTAAAGGAATTCCAACCACAATGACTTAAAAACCCACCAATTGCAGGATGCCTCAATACCTCCTCTTGGTTCAGCCAGTTCTTCACTGCCACTCCTTTTTCCTTCATCCTTTCCAGTAACCCCTGTCCTAGAACCTCAGCCAGCATCTCGTTGTCTTCCATGTCAACTTTCTTATCTTTCACAACCCACAGAAACCTACACCCACTCCTCACCAAGCCCTCACCCAATTCTCTGATTTGCTCCCTTGACATTGCAGTCCTACTCCCAAAGCTGACATATAACACTGATCCGGTTGGTTGATCATCTAGCCAAGCTAGTTGTTGGTCTCTCTCAGAGTTGCACAGTGGAAGTGGGCCAATTGCAATTGCTGATGGTAGCCCTTTTAATACCCTACCCTCGTTTAGTGCAGCAAGTGTCTCGTGCTCTATACTCTCATATGTGTTGATCAGAATTCCAGTTGACTCCATCATTTTCTTACCATTCTCTATGAAAAAGCTTTTCAGAAGATTATCACCGCCCTTGAGAAGTGGTGGAGGAATCCATGCTTTTGGTATCGGTTCTAAACCTCAAACTTGGAGACCATCTTTGATCTCGTTATTTGGGCCGATCATGGTGTGGAAGGACACATACAGTGTCAACATTTTGGCAGATGATGTGAAGAAAATGTAGTTAGGGAGTCCAAGAGAATCGGTTATGGGAATAACTGTGGAGGAGAAGCTCATATCTGTGATCATAGCGGAAAGAGGTGGAGAGAGTGAAGATAAAAGGGGAGGGAGCAGGTGAGAAGAGCGGCGGGTCAACTCAAAATGGTAGTAAAAGGGGTCTTCTGAATTGGCAGACGGCTCATCTAGTGGAAGGAGATGAAGATGTTTTTGAGTGATCTGAGGGAAGGTGGTGGACAAGTGAGACAAACTCTGCGATTCTGCAAGTGAGACGGTAGGAATGGGAGTGATGAAAGTGACCCGAACATTGTGTGCTGTGAGTAAAGCAGCGAGTCGAAGGAAGGGTGTGAGGTGACCCATGCCAGCGCTCGGAAGGAGAGCGACATGAACAGTACTTTGATCACCGGAATCTGACATTTTAGAAGGGAAATATACTGGGTTTGGTTTGGTGAGAAACCCTGATTAGTTTCAGAATATATTGACGAGGTATACGTATGGGACACGGCAGAAGCCGGAATCTATGACCATGTGAGTTGCATTGGATATCAAATAGGAAAAAGGTTGGAAGGAGAGGGCAGCTAGAAACAAACTTTTCTTGAATGCCAAGGAAGTCTGAACCAACAGACAACGCTGTTGGGTCACTAATCAGATTTGCGTCCTCTCATACTACTAGTTTAGTATTTGGAAGTGCCAGTCTCTTTTTATACTTTGTGATACTTACTTAGACTCTTTTTATCACTGCCCTAGGCCTCCTTTCTTCTTCCTCTTTTCTTTTATTACATGATTTACATCATAGAGAATGGAGATGAACAGTATTAGCAGTTTCAGATGTAAATTAGAGAGGGAAAAAAAAAAACCCTTGCTTGCTATACGTGTCTTGGAGACTAGGGGCCGCCAGTGAACCATCTTAGCTTCCCGAGAAGTGTACGTGCTTCGCAGAGGGGCTGTGGCTGCTGAAGGCATCGCTGATCTTCTGTAGCGGCTTAAGGCGTAGCTTATGCCTTATGTGCCTTTTCAATCCCAAGGTTTGATGGTCATTACGACCATTGGACCATGCTCATGGAAAACAACACACCAATATTAGTTAAACCGCAGGAAGTTTTCCATAACATGCTCCATTGATTATAATGATCATTGAACCTTGGTATTGAAGCCTGCACAAAATTTGATTAAGTTGCCATATGATGCTGCTGCAAATTGAAGAAGAATTTCTGTAATCAAAGTACTTGTTTATTGACTCATGAACTTACTTAAATAGCAAAACAACAACTAACTTTGCAGACTAAACTAAGACCCCTAGACCTAAATAATTGGTCAGCACAACTAACTCCCTAACTCCCTTTAGATTAGGACTACCAATCTACCATATGCACAACTATTCAAAACTACAACCTAACTGAATCAAACTTTATCGCTTCGATTCTCTTGTACAAATGTACAATGAGTGGATTGGATCCCCACTATCTTGATACGATTACAGATCATGACATTACATTTTTGTTTTTTCGCTACTAAACAAAAATTACACAGAATCGCATCTAGGGCAACCCGCTCCAAAGAGATTAAAGTTAATTGCATTTTGGATCATGGTATGACATTGTTAATGTCGTGGTTATGCATTTTCATGATCTAGCTATAGGAAAAAAAATTTAGCTAACATGTTGTTGACTAATATTCTCTAATTGCAAGGTGCTGCTAGTTCCTCTTCTGCATCAAAGACTGCATGATTTCCGAGACCACCTTCTCTGATTTTCCATCAATCCCACTAGCTTTCATAGCCTCTTCCCCAACCTTTTTAGAACAGCTCCTCACCTTCTCATGTTCCATCAGCTCCACAATCTTATTTCTTATCTCTTCAGCACTCACCAAGCCTTCGAGTCCCCAACCCCATTTCCTCTCCCATATCCCTAACCCTGCCTTCTCCACAATCTCAGCGTTCACGCTTTGATCCCCATGTTGCGGCCACGCCAGCACAGGAATGCCTTCCCGGGCCGCTTCCATAACGGAGTTCCAACCGCAGTGATTCACAAACCCTCCAATGGCTGGATGTTCTAGAATGTCCTGCTGGCTTACCCAAGCTTTCAATACAATGCCCTTGTTCTTTGTTCTCTCCATAAATGACTCTCCCACCATATCACTCACCTCTTTTATATCATCCTTATCAACTTTACTGGTCTTCAGTACCCACAAGAACCTATATCCACTTGTCTCCAACCCTTTTGAGAGCTCTCTTATCTGTGAATCCGACATAGCTGTTCTGCTTCCAAAGCTAACGTAAACTACAGACTCTTTCGGCTGGTTGTCTAGCCATGACAGGTAGTACATGTCTTGGTGATCATTCTTGATGTCCAAATCTTGTAACGGCCCGATTGGGAGAATTGGTGGGAGGTTAATGTTGTGTAAAGCTGTGCCATCATTGATAGCAGCTAGAGTGTCTGACTCAAACTCATGGAAGGTGTTCATTAGGATACCTTTCGCGGTAGAGAGAGCTCGAGAGCTTTGAAGTATTAGTGATGTGAATATATGATTTGGATTCCTGAATGGAGGAGGAATGCTTGTCATTGGCAGACGAGCGAGGCCGGGGATTTCGACTTGAGTTAGAGTGCCAATATCTGAAGTGTTTGATAAGAGAGTAGGAAGGTAAGCCATGAGACAGAAGAACTTACATGAAGTGGGGGAGAAGATGTAGTTGGGAATGTTGAGTTGGGCAGCCATGGTTCCCATACTTGGTGCTACTACGAAGTCGGAGAAGATCGCCGAGAGAGGCGGCGATGAGGAAGCGAGTGAAGGGTAGAGGAGATGGAGAGAGTGGTTGGTGGATTGCCATTGGAGAAAGAAAGGGTCGGGAATGGTGGTGGTGGTGGTTGGATCGGAGGGAATGAGATGGAACTCAAGATGGTTGACTTTTGGGTGTTGAGAAAGGAACAAGGAAATTCGAGTGGACTCTGCTGCGGAAACAGCAGGGCAGGCTGTGATCAAGGTGACCAGGCAGTTTTGGGAGGAGGAGAGCGTGGAAGCGAGGCGGAGGAAAGGAGTCAGATGGCCCATTCCGGCGCATGGGAATAAAGCTATGTGAGGAAGAAGAGGCTGTGCATGAGAATCTCTTGAGTTTGACATGGTGATGATCAGAGTTGGAGTAGATGTGTTTGCATTCTACATCAGTATTTATGAACAGTTAGTATGTATGGTTTGGTGCTCCTTAGACGCACGTTTCACCAAACGTTCTCAAATCTCAAGTAAATGAGGGCTGAAGTGAAGGGATTAGGTGCAATTAGGAAGAATAACCCTCCTTTTAACTTGGCATGTGCCCGGTTTCCCTTGATTTTTGGGTTGTTACATTTCTGTCAGTAACCATATACATCATACGGGTCTCCAGGCGGATATACTGGTATATTAAATTTGTAGCTTCATATGATTAATTAGGATGTAATACTCTATAGGTTAGGATTCCTGAGCATGCGAATTTTTTTTTTTGAAGAAATAAAAAAAATGAATGGAACCTAATAGCTAATACAGAAGCAAAAAACTAGGGGTGATGGTTTAAGTTGACATGCTCCATGAATATTGAAGTTACCAAACAAGGAGGAGCATCCTGGCTAACCCTGGAGCCAAATGAGAAGCGGAATTTGCCAGAGGTCAGGGAAGGTGAGGCTCTCTGAGCTTCATATATAGAAGGTGTAGAAAAACATAGGAGCCTGTTGTGGTGTTGACTGTGAGGTAGCCTGACTTTGGTTGGCAAAGCTTCTTTGGGGAGCAGAGAGATTGGTGCGGTGAAGAAATGGAAACTTGGAGGGTGGCCATAAGGACGGAGCTCGATAAAGATGGAAGATGGGGGAAAGAGTTGCAGCAGATTTTATAAAAGAGAAAGCATTAATCGTGATTAAAAAAATTAAAATTATACGGGCTAGGCGGTCATGGGCCTAATGGGCTTGTCAGGATAAGGGGTCCCGCCTTCCAAAAAAAAACTCTGCCTTCAAGATTTTGGCCACTGAAAACTCACTCTCCAGCTTGGCGCCAAATTTCTCCAATGGCGGCCTGCAAAACCCTAATCCACACTTCTCTCTCATCAATCGGCTCGACTCACCGACCTCAATTCATCCCTCTTCTCAATCTCCGCTTCTCTCCTCTCCTTTCCCCCAATAAAGGTACTCTCTTCCTCTCTCTCTCTCTAGAAATTTCTGCGCCCAAAAATCACCACCGTCTGATTGAATTTCGTGCCTTTAATCAAATCTAGGGCTCAGACTCTCCCATAACAACGTCCCTCATCGGCCGCACGCTTCAATTGCAGCAGCAGAAGCCGCAGATTTCGAAGCTCCGCCCCCAACCGAAACCCTAGATCCGCCGGAGTCACTAGACACGGTGGAGCACCTACTCACGCACCGGGACGACGTCGTGAAGCTCATGAAAATGGAACGCCGCCAGCGCGGCGGCGGCGGGCTGTGGTTTCCGTACCTGGACAGGTTCAACTGCGGCGGTACTTACGTCACGAGTGGTGAGATACTGGAGGCGGTGGATCCGATTATAATGGATGTGAGGAAGGAGAGGTTTCGGAATGTGGTGAGGAACCGGAGCTACTCGGTGTGCTTGGTGGTGGAGGGGTTGGGAGATTTTGGGAATGTATCGGCGGTGTTCCGGTCTGCCGACGCGCTTGGGATACAGTCGGTTCATGTGCTCTCTTGTGACGCTTCGAAAAGGTGCAACGTCATTTGAGGTGAAAAGGGTCTGGTTTTAGTTATGAAGACTGTTTTTGCTCTAAATTGTGTTTAACTATGTGGTTATAGTAATGTAGTTTTCGGGGTTTAGCTTTGTTTATTTCGATGATGAATGTTGCCGATATCATTTTTTTAGTACAGTTTATATGCAATGGAGCATTTAGATAAGGCCAATTAACAAAGTTGTGAGTTGTGACCAGGTGCTATAACAAGCCGAAATCATTCATTGGATTTTTTTTTATAAATTGGGTCACTTAAAATCATCACATTGTTCTGTAATGCATTTCATTCATGATGTATGAATGACTTTGTTAACCCTGAGCTTGAACGTGTTTCAGGTACAGAGAAAATCGACATGTGAGCATGGGAGCTGAGAAATGGTTGGATATTGAACTTTGGGACTCCACTCAAGAATGCTTTGAAGTTCTTACATCACGTGGTTATCGAATTGCCACAACACATGTGGGGATGGATGCGGTAATTATCCGCTTATTTTCCTCTTGTAGAATTTGCTTGCATGCCAAAGATGTTGTAAAGAGTAGCTATGAATTCCAGGAATTCACGCTGATCTAAAAAGGGCTCAAATTTAGCCTTTTTCTGAATTCAAATGAGTGATTTGTCTTGTATTCTCAGTTGTTCTGCATCTTGAAATTTGAAGTGCTTGTCTGAGTAACCCTTTCATGCTATTGAAGGTGTCAATTTACGACATGGACTGGTCTTGCCCAACTGCAATAGTTGTCGGAAATGAAAATAGGTACTTGTATATTTTCCTTCCACTGTTCTTTAAAAATATGGATATGATTTGCTGGGCCATCTTCTAGCTTGTTCGCTTTTTTACTGTGTGTCAAAATAAGTGTTCATTTATGTAGCAGCTATGGATGAACTATTCAACCAAGAAAAATTATAACATAAGCAAATTATACTTTTGTATACAACCCCTCTAGAAAATAAGACAATTCTGAGTCAATTTTATTGTGATACAGTTGTGAATGAGATCCAATGTTGATCATATAGTATGCTTAAGTTAAAGTTAGTGTATCCCTTATATGTTCTTAGGTATTGAAGTTTTCTAAATATTGAATTCCATTTGAATGTAGGGGAATAAGTGATGAGGCCCTGGATTTGTCAGATTTGCATTGCAGTATTCCAATGAAAGGGATGGTGGATTCTTTCAATGTTTCAGTTGCTGCAGCATTCTCATGCACCATGCTGTTTGTGATAGAACTTCTCGACTGGTAATGATAAAATGATAGTATACTTGTGCATCATCCTTCACACAAGAATACACAAAACTTATTTTCTTCTTTTGCATTTTCATTTGTGTTTTGGAAGATAATGCTTAGCACATGTAGAGTAACTTCTTATGAGAATAGATACAAGACAATGAAAAATCATATATTGTATGATGGTTATCAGTAATGTTAAAGAAAAACGTTTGCATTGTGTATTTTCAAACTGGAATTGTACTTTCATTTCTTTTATGGTTGCTGGAGTGCCCTCTCGGTCAGAATTTGTTTATTGGCTTTCTCACTGATTCACTTTATGTTTAGCTGGTGAAACAACTAGAACGACAAGATCAAATCTGTGAAAATTTATACCACTAAAGTTGACATTAGTTTTGGTGTTTACAGGGCAGTCATGGTGATCTGACACCTGAAGAGAACCAAATTCTTCTTGCTGAGTTCTCTCTGCGTCACAGCAAGAATTCAATTAGCATTGCTCACGAGTACGCAAAGCGGAAGGCAGCTTTACTCACACCAAGGCTTTGAAGAAACTCCATTCTGATATCTGATATTTATTGAACGATGACAAACATGTATCTCAAAATTCTGGTACGAAAGCAGTCTATTGATAACCAGCGCACGTCAGATATCCTCTTCAAGCATGCAAACTGGTCTTTGGGAAATGAAGCTCCATACGACACCAATCTGGAAGAAGCGGCATGATGGATCCCTGGTAACCGGATCTGGAGGATCATGTCTGTTCGGGGTATTATGTGCTGTTGTGTAATTGTTCAATAGAACCAATCAAATATCTTGATGGTTTAGTTTTGTCTGTAGGACAATTTTTTACACAAAAGATGCTAATATCATAGTTGAGAAGAATTTTCTCTGCTTCACTTGGTGACTTGGTGCATTCTCCCATATTCTTGGGGGTCTATTTAAAAAGACTACTAAGGGCAGACCACTCTCAAGCATCATGCTTGTCTATCATGTTTGATGCCCAATGAGAACATATATGGACGATATTGCTTCTGCAGTTAACAATCTACAAAGACATGCATCCACCAGACAATGAAAAAATCTCTTACTGATGTAGTAATCGTCATAAATTAATTGAGAAATAAAATACATAACTTTACAGATGTGTAATTGTTTACCTACAAAAATTATCCATATGAACATTTGCTTAAATCATCACTTAATGTTAACCACCCACCCCAACAAACTAGTATTATATCAACAAGGTTCTAATGATCTAATCAATTAGCATTTCACTAGATGTGGTTTGTATTGTTGCCTTGTCACTCTGCATGCTTAGGCTTTCCCCACGCTTAGACTCCTGTGACCTAATGAACTCTTGTATTTTTGCCTTCAATTCATTATCAGGTATCAACATGTCCGCAGTAAGATGGGAACGGTTGAATGGATCACTCTGCAAATCACAGCAGATATGTTAGCAAGAGTTGCACGTATTACAGTGTTATCAGCCATATAGTAAAGAGGGGGCGATGGTGTACATTATCACTAAGAAGATGCCTTTGAATGACAGGCCGGTCTACCGTGATTCTTGAAGAAGGTAAGATAACTGGATCCTTCATTAAAGTGTACTGTAAGAAGAAGAAATACAATCAAAGTGTGCTCAAAGCAGATTTATCATAAAACACAAAAGACATACCTGAATTGGGTCAAGGAATTCATCTGGAATATCCCCTAGAACAGCTTCAGCGTCCATGGCCTCAGAAGCAGCAACCTTGGCTTTGGCACCAAGCTCCACAAACGCCTGTATGACCCTCCCATCTTCACCAATTCTTCTTAGGACATCCGCAGCAGCACCAAACAACTGCAGGCATCCAAATATTAGATTCTTCCAGTCAGGTAGGAGATTAAAAACAAACAGATATAACTGTGGTTTGCATTCAATAGCACCAAAATCACAAAACCAAAATAACAATTGCACGGAAGTTGTTTAAAGCTTTGCATCACTTGATTTACCTGCTCATTGTAAGATCGACCATCCTTTGAGATGGCAGCTGGGAAGATATTTTCTGTATCACCTCTTGCTAGATGAACATAGATGTACACAATCTTCACAGAGACGAACAAAAAGTTAGTCAGGTATTTCGATCTGTAGTTGCATTTCCATGCTGAATTCACAAGCACTGCGACTACGGAATAATGGTAAGAAACATCATTATGAAGCAACATGTTCAACATGGGACTTGGGGCCAGTATCTTTATTTTCAACTGGCAGACTTGGGGCCCAAATCCTTCTTTGTCTAACTAGATCCCTAACCTTATTTTATTGATTAATAACACACAGCCAACCGGGCACTTAAATGCAAAGGCCTCAAAGTAACAATCAAACCTAAGAGTGTGAACGGTATTTCAGGCATGATATACCACCATCTAACGTAAATTTCCATCGCAAGACTGGGTAATGAACCAAATCCCCATTCGTAAGTTATTCAGTCAATACAGGTAGTTTCAGATATGTATCTTCCAGCAGGCACAAAAGATACAAGTTGAATAAAGAGTTATGCCAACCTGCTTAAGCAATTGCTTTGGACGGAATTCATACTTTTCCGGGTCTTTTAGGCTAAGAGATTTTCTTTGAGGACCTACTAACTGCAACAAAAAGTAATTGAGCATGCTTGCCACCCTTTCGACCTGGAAAAACAAATAACACATTGTTTTAAAGAATAATATGGTAAAACTGCAAGGGGGAACTGATCATCAAAGGGTTAATATCAAGAGAAAGATTTTACCATCTCAGCAAGTAGGAAAGGAGCTGTAATTTGTTCTGTAGTAAATGCCAACATGCTCACATCTTCATTTGCCAACTTCATATCAATTCGGATGATCTGTAAAAGCACAATGGTGTTCATTTGATTAGGTCTCTTAATGAAAAGAACACTTATTGTAGTTGTGTTGTGGGAGAACAAGACAAACATTTTCTTGAGAGTGGAACAGGCGGGTTCTCTCCTGCCTCTCTTGAGCAGGTCTACTCTCCCATTCTGCAGTATTCGACATCTCAGCCTCCAGTTCTTTGTGTTCAAGAATCTTGTTAAGACTTTCATCCAGAAGATATATACTGTCATTGATCAAGAAGTTCAAGAAATTCAAATATACGCCTTTCTCCTCTTCCCTAGCAATCTGGAACAGAACACAAGTTGGTGTAGTCAATCACATGCCATAAAGATCCAAGTACACCTTATTGAACATATAATTAAAATTTCTACGAAGTCTTTCCATGAAATTCGTGTACCTGTTTCCAAGCATTTCGATGACTGGGGACTTGCCAAAGATATTCGAGAAGTTCGGCAATATTATGGCGGATGTTAAACTTGTCATAAAACTACACAGCTCAAAAGCAAAACGCCAATGAACAAGGATAACACTGAGTGGAATCATATAAATTTCCCATTAACAGACATGAAACATGAGAGCACTCACCTGTGTATGAGAACCAGTGAACTCAATGTCGACATATAGTTTCAAGAGATTCCTCACAAGATACTCAAGAGACAGTTGGTGCCCTTCGAACAGGCTAGCAGCAGCAGCTGTAACAGAAGCTGGTTGATGACTGCAAATGCCATGCAAAAATCTATAAATATCCAACTGTAATCTTCAAAATGCACAAATCGATATAAAAGGCAGACATCAAACCACCTTGGACGGGGCATCAAGCAGTTCAGGACTTCAACCATCTTTGCTCTTAGATAAGGGTTCCTGATATATTCTGGACTTGCCATGAACATTATAATGAAGTTCATAAATTCATCCTGCAAAAATATAAAACATGTCACAAAAAAAAAGGATATGAGTATGAGACTAGCAAAAATAAGAATTTAGTGAACTGCTTTATGATAAGAAACCTACCAATAAGATCCCTTGAAATGCTTTTGGCATCCGCGAAGCAAATATAAGCAACTCCATGGCATCTTCCACAAAATGTTCTGGCATAGATGCAAATTCCACAGGGCAAGATGATGGCAGAGGCATTTTAAATCCACCAACCAAGCGAACTAGCCATACCACCATCAACCGGTAGAAAGAAAGAGCACGCTCTAAGAGTGGTTCATCCTGAATACATGAATTTTAATAATCAGTAACAAAACCATATTACTGCCCAAATGGGAAATAAAAACAATCTTCACAGAAGTCTAATCATTTACAGATACTAAGTAACAACTCTCGCGCGCGCGCGCACACACATACACACCAAGTAACAACTCCACAAGATGCTCATTAAAACACACATTTACAAAGTTCAGGCATACCATTAGTATCTGAGCTTCATAACAACGCTTTTCTTGTTTACACAACTCTATCTCTTTCTCAAGGCGAGCTATATCAATATTCATTTGAGGAGAAGGTGCCTGCTTTTTCAAGGCTTTAAGTGTATCTTCAGACCTCTGCATGTCCTGGATTGAGTAGATTTTACATGTAACTTTTCCATATAACAAAATTTACAGTGAATAGTTTAATTATATACAACATCAGTTATTAAAGTGTGGTAATCCTTATCCGCAAATAAATAAGCACACCCAATTACCTGCACTAGATGCTTATAGTCAGAAAATGCTTTCAATAAACCCAGATTGAGCACCCTCGCAGTCATAAAGAAGCATTCACAAATAAATGTATATTTAATTTTTTCACTGGTTGGATTCAGGTTAGAAGGTTGAGATATGGTACTGCCAGAACTGGTGGCTTGTTGGGATTGTGAAAGTTGATTTTGACCATCACCACCAGCATTCCCCAGCCTATCTTCATTAATCCATTCCGTAACTTCTTCAGATGATGCATGTAGGGCAGTCAAACCTCTAATGTAGGTCCATAAACAACTGTTAGACATGTAGACAATCTAAAAAAGGAAAGACACGCCCACTAATCAAAATCTTCTCACCTTAACTCTAGACGGTTACCATAGAATACATATTTCGGATCGATTTTGTCCCTTTTACTTGAATTTGCATCCAGAAATGGCTCACAAAGTCGAAGCATGACAGCACTGAGATTGACAAACATGCCAGAACTTGCACAAGAAAGAGGATCGACCTGTGACCATGAACTTGCTGAGGTTATTAAGGATTGCCAAATTTTTAGAGAACAAGAGACCAAGAGATTCAGAGACATTAGTTATCACTAGAGTAAGATATCTGGGAATAGGTACCTGAATATGAGCCCTTGATGAGTTCTTGTTGATAACCTCAGCAAGATACTCAAGAACACTCTCACGAGTTTCTGGATTTTTTAAAAGTGTGTGAAGAAGTTCATGGAGGCCGGCATATAAATTATTCATCATTGTCTTAATCGTGCTGTATGAAGATCGCAGACCACTATCACTTGAATTTTCTGGAAAGCACTGCTGCCTGGTGTTGACAACATTCATGAGAAAATTGACCCATTAATAAGAAACCACAAGCAAGCCAAAATAATATTGAACTAACTTACCAAGGAATCCAATTGCATGCATGATATAACTTCTTATATTCAACTGAAGAAGCATAGAACCACTAACTGTGCAGTCCTCTTATTAGATGCCAAAGTTGAGGAAAAAAAAAAGCAACAAGCAAGACAAGCAGATTGACTCCTAAACTTACATAAATAAAGTAAAGCAAGTTTAACCAACCCAAAAGAAATCTGCTATGTTCAGCTAAACAGAGCTTCAGTATTCAACAGTCTCGAAAAAGCAATCTATACTCTGGACTATATTCCACCAACCAAACAACAACATTGCGCAATCACACACAACACAATGCACATTGATATAACACAAGTAGCTAAGTTAAACTCACCCCACATCAGGCTGGCTCTTGAAAATTGGATTATCAGGCAATGCACTAACATGAAAAAAAGGACCCAAAATACTAGTCCTCTCTATAACCCTCCCATTCAAGTAAACCCCTTTCGGAATCCACCAAGGGTGATTCACCAAACTCTTCGCCCCCACCGGAAAGCTAACCAAATACAACAAAGCCCTCAATGGCTGCTGGAAATTCCCCAATGCCGAAACCTTAAGCACAATTTCCCTCAACTCCTCATACAATCCCCTCAAAATCGGGTCCAAGCTATCGAAATCCGAGTCCCTAAAGAACTCATCCAAAAACCCAGGTGGGCATTGCACCCCACTACTACTACTACTACTCCCTCCAAACTCATCCATTACGCCTCCCACTTCACTAAAAATCAACGGCAGTAACGGCGACGCCGTACCAGGATCCGAACCCGAACCGGGAAACGACTCCGGGTTACCTAAATGGATCCTACAATACGAAACAGAAAGCTTCTTCGCTTGTCTAATCACAGACTCCATATCCGACCTCAAGTTCTTATCTTTCATGGCGGTGATCTTCCTACTCTCCTCGTAGGCGCGTCGGTAACACCCGACGAGATACTGGAACGGTGGCTCTGCCGCCGCGGAGCCGCCGCCGCCACCCATGAGGCGGTCGATGAGGATCGACTCCAAGAGGTCGCGCGTGAGCTTCATCGGCTTATTCTCGCTGAGAAGCTCGGCTGCCGTCATCTCCAAGTAGACGACTCGGGAGTTGGGGTCCGGCGGTGGCTCCGTCAGCGTGACCTGGAAGATTTTGCGGAGGATTATGTCCTCCACCTCCTCCTTAGACCTCTGGGGTTTTTGGGTCGCCATGGTTTGGTTCTCTGCGAATTGGGTAATTAGGGTTTTGGGTTTTGAGATTGATTTGGGTGAAGCTAAAGGAGGAGAGTGAGAGAAGCCATTGATGAGTTCTGGGGAAGAAGAAGAAGAAGAAGACTTGGAGAGTTGGGATACAAGAAAACTATAAATATAAAACCGAATTTTGTGAGTTGGGCCGGGTTCGGGTTTTTTGGTGAGATATTGGGTATTCTAGTAGCTTTCCAATTGTTTAAGAACACACTAGGCCTTTTACTTGAAGAAGAATCCAATATAAATTACTCAACAACAAAATCGAATGGAAGATATTCTGAGTTTGTGTCTCATGTCGTTATGTGATTCTTGTAACTTGTTAATCAGCGGTCTAATGTCACCGATATGATTAGATTTGATAGCGGTCTAACTTATTCTGATTACTCTATTTTTGATATACAATAATGTACGTATCATAGTTATACATACAACTACATGCTTATCATGAAGCAAACAGAGAGGCTGTATGTTTTCCGACGACAATTCTCTAGAATCATCGTTGCATGTCTTGAAGGATTGCCCTTATGCAACTTCTGTGCGTTTCTCTAGTGCTTTGGCTATACAATAATGTGATTCTCATAATTCATTGAAACATACGGGGCAAAAAGAATGAACAAAATCAATTGCGCGATTAAGCAAAGAATATAGAATAACAACATAATGAAAAAGTATTTGTTACCTTTTCGCTATCTGAAATTTGAGAAATACAACTTATGAGCAAAGAGTTGATCGATTTTTTCTAAGACTTACGAGGCACTATATACACAGTTGCGACGTATAAGCTTTTACGTACCTTCAAACCCCTTACTCTCGTACACGGCGTTGTGTACGAGAGTAAGGGCCGAGCGGCTACATAATTACTGCAACGAGAGGAGGAGGGGGCGAGGTCATCTCGCCTTCGTTTTGATGGCTACCTCGCGTGGTCGTCTCGCCTTAGGGGGAGATGGCTTGCGGGCTTCTGGCGGAGTGAGGAACGAGGCCGAAGGATAGAGATCCTGCAAAAGAAGTAAAGAGAGTTAGAGAGTGAGCTCCACCTTCTTGTTGGCTCGCCGCATCTTTTCTTCTTTCCCTCTGCTTTTTGCTTCGCTTGCTCTCTTCTCCTTCTTCTCCTCTTTTGTTCTGTCCGTGTTGACTTCGCCTGCTCTTGCCTTTCTCTTGTTCCCTACTTTTTGCTTCGCCTCCCTTTGTTGCGCTCTGTCATTCTGTCTTCTGCCCCCTTTTCTTCTTCTTTGTGTCTCTTTATATAGAGTGCACGGTTTGGAAGATTGAGTTCATATTGGACTGTTGTCCAGCTGTTTGCAAGAGTCACAATTGAACTCAAAAACATTGTACATGTGGCACAAGAAAAATATTATTTTTATTTTTGTAATCCTTTTCTTTTTTATTTTTTTTATTTTTTTATTTTTGGCGGTCAACAGTGCCCCCTCAAGCTTTGTGCGTGGAACATGTTTTCCGCGCGCGAAGCTTGACTTTCTGCTGCTTCCTTTTAATATGACTGCGTACAGTAACTTTTGACAAAAGGGTGTATTGTGTTGATCTTTTGTTGGCCTTCAATAATGCATTTGAGCAATCCAATGGTTAGGTATGCAAGGAATACGTCTTGGCGGGGCGGGACATTTGAGCCCACATGTCTTGCTGCCAGTATTCTTCTCTTTTTTGACTTGTGGACTTGTAATACCAAAAGCACTTAATGCTTTTGTAGACTGCCGGTCACTTTGATGAACTGAATGCTTAGGTTGTCATCTATCCGAGCTCGCATGCCTTGGTGTATGCTCAACAATGGATGTGTCAAACCACCCTTGTTTTTACCTGTTTACAATCACAAGAGAAAAAAGGATTAGTTTGAAAATATGGCTGGATCTAGTTTGTCACCAAACTGCCTACATATCTTGTGAAGGAATCAAGCCAAACGTAGTTCTCCTGATTGATTCAGGATGATTTTTTTTTGTGGGGTGGCTGCATCTAGCCTTTTGGGACTAGACTGCCGATAAATTTGGATTTCACTTTGCTGGCGATGACTCCACCTCAATTTCCTTGCTAGATCATGTCTTGTATTACGTTTTTCAAAACGAAACAATCGCTTGTTGGATGACTGACAATACGATGGAAGCGACAGAATTTGGGATTCTTGGTCTTGTTGACTTCACTTGGACGTTTTGGCTTAGGAAGTTCAATGACATTTTCTTTGTAGAGCACACTGAAAATTTCTTCTACGTCTTTGTTAGCGAAAGAATATTTGTCTTTTTTTCTTTCCCTGAGAGTGAGTTCCCTTGACATATCATCTCGGTCACATGCATTTGATGTTTCACTAGTTTTGACAAAGGTAGCTAGTGAATCTCATGTACTGTCTACTCTCTCACTTTTGAAGAGCATTTCTATTGGGATCTTTTTACGAGCCACATGTCTTTCGACATTACTAGCCTTTGAGACAAGCTCGTCGAATGTTTGAGGTTCTGCAGTACTAACGAAAGTTGCTATTTCTGGAAGGAGATATTTTGAGCAAATTTGTACTGCAGATTGCTCCGTCAATTTATCCGAGCATTGAACATGTAAGCTCCTCCATCTAGAAATGAACGCATTGGCTTCTTCGTCATCATTTTGCTTTGTGTCGACCAAGTCAATTATTGAGACCCTCTTCCTTGAAGTGACAAATTGTGCCAGGAATGCTTTTTACATGTCATCCCATGTGAGTATGGAGTTGAGTTGTAATTTAGTGTACCATGTAAAAGCTGCTCCTTTGAGAGATTGAACAAATTGTCTTACTAATAATGCATCGACTTGTGACGCTTCCCCACAAGCTGAGTAGAAATGGGCCAAATGTTCATGAGGAGAACTATTTACTCCGTCGAACTTGTCAAAAGTTGGCTTCAAATATCCTTTAGGGAAAGGTAATGCATCATAGTGGGAAGGATAGGGCTTGAGGTATCCGGAAACTGGGGGATTTAAAGATAGTTGTAATTCTTTGATCCCGTCAGCTATCATAATCTTGATGTCTTGTAGCGAGACTGAATTTGAATGAGTCTTTTTGGGCTCCTCGTCTGCCTCTTTCTTTTTCTCCTTTTCCTTTGTAAGGAGGGCAAACTTTGCTACCAGCTCAGCAATTTCAGTATCTTTCTCAGCTAGTTGTTCAACTGCTTTGGCCTCGGCATCAGCACGCCTCTTAGCTTGTACTTCTTTTTCAGCTTGTAATAAAAGAGCTCCTGCTTCAGATTCAGCTAGTCTTCTTTGCAACTGCTTCATTTGTTCTTCTAATGTTGTCGTGTTGGTCATCATAACTGACATGGCTTCGGACTTTATATCCATGTTTTGCTTGAACCATTTCGGGGCTTCCATCGGCCATGTATAAGGTCTTGGCTTGACTTGAAACACGGGAGATGCTCCTTGTTGTGTCTTAGCTTGGAATGCCCTCACCACTTTTTGGGTTTGAATTGCCCCCAATCGCATAGCAGCATCTTTCTCTTCCTTGCCGACATTGTGAGAGGTTGAAATGAACTTCACTGTTTGAGGTCGGCTAGAAGTCATGTTGGTTGTCGATACTTGTTGTAGGGGTTTGAGGTTATGGGCTTCATGCCTTTTTAGAACAACATTTTCCCTTGGTGAGTGTCACCATTTCTTCTTTCGTGGCATTTATACCGATTTGAGGAACCACGTGTGGTGATGCCGTAGTGGTCAAGTTGATGGGCATTGAGCCAATCATAATTTGAGTGATGACAACAGATTGATTAGACTTGACAACTGAAGTCTTGATGACTTTTGAAGTTGTTGATGTGTTTTGAGTGGCTACAACTTTTTGAGTAGCTTCTCTTGATTGAGCCTTGGTGGCGTTTCTCCTTTGAACTCTTGCCGCTCTCTTTCTTGCATTTCTGAGAGCATTCTTCAAAGGTGATTTCTTCAATTGGGACTTGTTAATCATTTTAGAGGTATTGTTTACTTTATCGTCATGGTCAGACCCCAAACTGTTGCTTAAAATGGAAGCTTGATCAATGACGAATGAGACACAATGACCAGCTCGTCTTGCATGTCCTCCTTTTGATTGAGCGCTTTCAAGCTTACGGTCATGGATTATTCCTTGTGGTGCCATCTTATTTCCCTTGAGACAAACAAGTAACCAATTTGATAAATTTGTTAGTAAACGGAGATGAAAAAGAGAATGGTTTCCCAGCAGAGTTGCCAAAAACTATGTTGGGCAAAAATTGTAAATGCATATATACCCAACATAACTTCACCCTATCTTATTGACTAAGATAGAGTTTTAATTTATGTCTGGTTCAACCCATTCAAGACAGAATGTGTCTCTTAATTACAATCCCTTGTTACAAGGGACACCCTTTGATTCCGTTTACCAAGAGACCATTGTAGGTTTGTTTGTTTTTGTGACTGCACCCATATTTGGGAATGGGTTGCCTACGTACCCTGGAGAGGATTAAGTCACTCGTAGTTCAAGGGTTCCAACAAGTGAATGACTCGTTGGAGGGCTTTGACTTTAGGATGAGATCGAGTGGTGTTTGGAAATGTGTTTGGATTTGTGTCTGAAGGCATTTAAGCTTTGGAGCAAGATTTTGGCTTCAGGCGATCCGGAGATTTATTTGGATTGGTGGTTGCATCCAGATTTAAGTCCAGACTGCCTACATACCCTTGTAAAGGGATCAAACCAATGTAGTTCGAAAAGATTTGGTTATGGATTTGATTTTTCTGGTGCTTTAGGAATTTGACCAGGATCATTTGGACTAGAGAAATTTGACTGGTGGTGTCAGAGATTCTGTTTGAAATTTTGGTTGCATTTAGTGGGTTGCTAGACTGCCTACGTACCCCATTGTGGGATCAAACTGATCGTAGTTCAAAAGAGGTTTGTAGGCTTTATGGCTTAATGCCGGCTTTTGGTTTAACAGACGTATTTGGAGTCCGTTAACTGTGTTTCTTGTGCACACTCAATTTGGTAGAGTGTCTATTGATTTGATTTAGGCACTCGGAATAGGTGAGGCATCAGCGTGACAGAAAGCTTGAATGGCTTTGGCCACAATCCTTGATAGTGGCGTAGGCGATCTCTGCGTGTAGGCGAACTGCTTCTTTCATGTTGACTCCGCGCGTATGTCGGTGAACGGGCTCCACGTGTACAATTATGAGCGGACTCCGCGTGTATATTTGTGAGCGGGCTCCGCGTGTATTTCTGTAAGCGGACTCCGCGTCTTCACTTGCGAGCGGACTCCGAATGTATGTCTGTGAGCGGGCTCCGCGTGTATTTCTGTAAGCGGACTCCCCGTATTCACTTGTGAGCGGACTCCGCGTGTATGTCTGTGAGCGGGCTCCGAGTGTATTTCTGTAAGTGGACTCCGGGTCTTCACTTGTGAGCGGACTCCAAGACGCGGACTCCGCGACTTGCTTCATCTTCTGCATGAATGGATCTCTCCTCGCCTGTGACATCATCTCGCCTCGCCTGGGCTTAGAGCTTCTGAATATTAGCTCGTCACCCCTTATGCTTCTGCCTTGGCTTGAATGTTGGCTCGCGACCCCTTAGGGTTCCTGCCTTGGCGCGAATGTTGGCTCGCCACCCCTTAGGGTTCCTGTCTTGGCGCGAATGTTGGCTCGCCACAACTTAGGGTTCCTGCTTTAGCGCAAATGTTGGCTTGCCACCCCTTAGGGTTCATGCCTTGTCTTGAATGTTGGTTCACCACCCCTTAGGGTTCCTTCCTTGGCTTGAATGTTGGCTCGCCACCCCTTAGGGTTCCTGCCTTGGTGTGAATGTTGGCTCGCCACCCCTTAGGGTTCCTGCTTTAGCACGAAAGTTGGCTCGCCACCCCTTAGGGTTCCTGCTTTAGCACGAAAGTTGGCTCGCCACCCCTTAGGGTTCCTGCCTTGGCTTGAATGTTGGTTCACCACCCCTTAAGGTTCCTGCCTTGGCTTGAATGTTGGCTCGCCACCCCTTAGGGTTCCTGCCTTGGCGCGAATCTTGGCTCGCCATCCTTTAGGGTTAAGTAACCTCGCCACCCTTTAGGGTAAAGTCACGTCGCCACCCCTTAGGGTTAAGAAAACTCGTCACCCCTTAGGGTTAAGTAACCTCACCACCCCTTAGGGTAAAAGTTACGTCGCCACCTCTTAGGGTTAAGTAACTTCGCCACCCCTTAGGGTAAAAGCCACGTCGCCACCCCTTAGGGTTAAGTAACTTCGTCACCCCTTAGGGTAAAGTCACGTCGCCACCCCTTAGGGTAAAGTAACCTCGCCACCCCTTAGGGCCTTAGGGTTCCTGCCTTGGCTTGATTGTTGGCTCGCCACCCCTTAGGGTTCCTGTCTTTGCTTGATTGTTGGCTCGCCACCCCTTAGGGTTCATGCTTTAGCTTGATTGTTAGCTCGCCACCCCTTAGGGTTCATGCTTTGGCTTGATTGTTGGTTCGCCATCCCTTAGGGTTCCTGCCTTGGCTTGATTGTTGGCTCGCCACCCCTTAGGGTTTCTGCCTTGGCTTGATTGTTGGCTCGCCACCCCTTAAGGTTCTTACTTTGGCTTGATTGTTGGTTCGCCACCCCTTAGGGTTCATGCCTTGGCTTGATTGTTGGCTTGCCACTCCTTAGAGTTCCTGCCTTGGCTTGATTGTTGGCTCGCCACCCTTTAGGGTTCCTGCCTTGGCTTGATTGTTGGCTCGCCACCCCTTAGGGTTCCTGCTTTGGCTTGATTGTTGGTTCGCCACCCTTTAGGGTTCCTGCCTTGGCTTGATTGTTGGCTCGCCACCCCTTAGGGTTCCTGTCTTGGCACGAATGTTGGCTCGCCACCCCTTATGGTTCCTGCCTTGGCTTGATTGTTGGCTCGCCACCTTTTAGGGTTCATGCTTTGGCTTGATTGTTGGTTCGCCACCCCTTAGGGTTCCTGTCTTGGCACGAATGTTGGCTCGCCACCCCTTAGGGTTCCTGCCTTGGCTTGATTGTTGGCTCGCCACCTTTTAGGGTTCATGCTTTGACTTGATTGTTGGTTCGTCACTCCTTAGGGTTCCTGCCTTGGCTTGATTGTTGGCTCGCCACCCTTTAGGGTTCCTGTCTTGGCTTGATTGTTGGCTCGCCACCCCTTAGGGTTCCTGTCTTGGCTTGATTGTTGGTTCGCCACCCCTTAGGGTTCATGCTTTGGCTTGATTGTTGGTTCGCCACTCCTTAGGGTTCCTGCCTTGGCTTGATTGTTGGCTCGCCACCCTTTAGGGTTCTTGCCTTGGCTTGATTGTTGGCTCGCCACCCCTTAGGGTTCCTGCTTTGGCTTGATTGTTGGCTCGCCACCTTTTAGGGTTCATGCTTTGGCTTGATTGTTGGTTCGTCACTCCTTAGGGTTCCTGCCTTGGCTTGATTGTTGGCTCGCCACCCTTTAGGGTTCCTGTCTTGGCTTGATTGTTGGCTCGCCACCCCTTAGGGTTCCTGTCTTGGCTTGATTGTTGGTTCGCCACCCCTTAGGGTTCATGCTTTGGCTTGATTGTTGGTTCGCCACTCCTTAGGGTTTCTGTCTTGGCTTGATTGTTGGCTCGCCACCCTTTAGGGTTCTTGCCTTAGCTTGATTGTTGGCTCGCCACCCCTTAGGGTTCCTGCTTTGGCTTGATTGTTGGTTCGCCACCCTTTAGGGTTCCTGCCTTGGCTTGATTGTTGGCTCGCCACCCTTTAGGGTTCATGCTTTGGCTTGATTGTTGGTTCGCCACCCCTTAGGGTTCCTGCCTTGGCTTGATTGTTGGCTCGCCACCCTTTAGGGTTCATGCTTTTGCTTGATTGTTGGTTCGCCACCCCTTAGGGTTTTTGCCTTGGCTTGATTGTTGGCTCGCCACCCCTTAGGGTTCTTGCCTTGGCTTGATTGTTGGCTCGCCACCCCTTAGGGTTCATGTTTTGGCTTGATTGTTGGTTCGCCACCCCTTAGGGTTCCTACCTTGGCTTGATTGTTGGCTCGCCACCCCTTAGGGTTCATGCTTCGATGTGAATGTTGGCTCGCCACCCCTTAGGGTTCCTGTCTTGGCACGAATGTTGGCTCGCCACCCCTTATGGTTCCTGCCTTGGCTTGATTGTTGGCTCGCCACCTTTTAGGGTTCATGCTTTGGCTTGATTGTTGGTTCGTCACTCCTTAGGGTTCCTGCCTTGGCTTGATTGTTGGCTCGCCACCCTTTAGGGTTCCTGTCTTGGCTTGATTGTTGGCTCGCCACCCCTTAGGGTTCCTGTCTTGGCTTGATTGTTGGTTCGCCACCCCTTAGGGTTCATGCTTTGGCTTGATTGTTGGTTCGCCACTCCTTAGGGTTCCTGCCTTGGCTTGATTGTTGGCTCGCCACCCTTTAGGGTTCTTGCCTTGGCTTGATTGTTGGCTCGCCACCCCTTAGGGTTCCTGCTTTGGCTTGATTGTTGGTTCGCCACCCTTTAGGGTTCCTGCCTTGGCTTGATTGTTGGCTCGCCACCTTTTAGGGTTCATGCTTTGGCTTGATTGTTGGTTCGTCACTCCTTAGGGTTCCTGCCTTGGCTTGATTGTTGGCTCGCCACCCTTTAGGGTTCCTGTCTTGGCTTGATTGTTGGCTCGCCACCCCTTAGGGTTCCTGTCTTGGCTTGATTGTTGGTTCGCCACCCCTTAGGGTTCATGTTTTGGCTTGATTGTTGGTTCGCCACTCCTTAGGGTTTCTGCCTTGGCTTGATTTTTGGCTCGCCACCCTTTAGGGTTCTTGCCTTAGCTTGATTGTTGGCTCGCCACCCCTTAGGGTTCCTGCTTTGGCTTGATTGTTGGTTCGCCACTCTTTAGGGTTCCTGCCTTGGCTTGATTGTTGGCTCGCCACCCTTTAGGGTTCATGCTTTGGCTTGATTGTTGGTTCGCCACCCCTTAGGGTTTTTGCCTTGGCTTGATTGTTGGCTCGCCACCCCTTAGGGTTCCTGCCTTGGCTTGATTGTTGGCTCGCCACCCCTTAGGGTTCATGTTTTGGCTTGATTGTTGGTTCGCCACCCCTTAGGGTTCCTACCTTGGCTTGATTGTTGGCTCGCCACCCCTTAGGGTTCTTGTCTTGGCACGAATGTTGGCTCGCCACCCCTTAGGGTTTCTGCCTTGGCACGAATGTTGGCTCGCCACCCCTTAGGGCTTCTTGCTTCGATGTGAGGTCACCTGGCTCGCCTGGACTTCCAGTCTTGTGAGGCCATCCTAGTTCGCCTGATAATACTTTAGCAGGGATGCTTGTTTCCTTCTCTTGTACGGCTTGTTATGCGAAACGCACGGCGTTGTGGGCGAGAGTAAGGGCCGAGCGGCTACATAATTACTGCAACGAGAGGAGGAGGGGGCGAGGTCATCTCGCCTTCTTTTTTAGGGCTACCTCACGTGGTCGTCTCGCCTTAGGGGGAGATGGCTTGCGGGCTTCTAGCGGAGTGAGGAACGAGGCCGAAGGATAGAGATCCTGCAAAAGAAGTAAAGAGAGTTATAGAGTGGGCTCCACCTTCTTGTTGGCTCGCCGCTTCTTTTCTTCTTTCCCTCTACTTTTTGCTTCGCTTGCTCTCTTTTCCTTCTCCTCCTCTTTTGTTCTGTCCGTGTTGACTCCGCCTACTCCTGTCTTTCTCTTGTTCTCTGCTTTTTGCTTCGCCTCCCTCTGTTGCGCTCTGTTCTTCTGTCTTCCGCCCCCTTTTCTTCTTCTCTGTGTCTCTTTATATAGAGTGCACGGTTTGGAAGATTGAGTTCGTATTGGACTGTTGTCCAGCTGTTCACAAGAGTCACAATTGAACTCAAAAACATTGTGCATGTAGCACAAGAAAAATATCATTTTTATTTTTGTAATCCTTTTTTTTGGCGGTCAACAAGTAGACTGCAGACATAGTTTGGATTCCATTTGGGTTGTAATAACTATAATGAATTGCTGTTTCATACTTTGACAGGGTGTTGGTATGAAAATCAGTAAAACAGAAGTGAACTTGAGGAGGCTGCTTGCAGCTGCTCCTCAGCAACAAAACCAGGCAAAGCTTTCACATTATGTTGCTACTTTACGAGAACAGGTAGAACAGCTAGCTGAAGAGAGAACACCGGAAGGATTACCGAGAGTTTCCAAGGCTGTTTTGAGTGACTACTCTGAGAAGATCGAAGCCGTTGCTTCGAAATTAGCTTCTGCATTGCCTGATTTGCGAGAACCGCAGGAGTCACTTGCAAGAATTTCGGTTAAAGCAGTGTCTTCTGAGACAGGAAATAGTCGGAGCCCGCATTCTCCAGGTCTCAGAAGGAGATTTGTTCCCAACTCGAATGTACAAGATGGAACTCGTGAGACACTCAGTGCAGATTCTTTGTCGCCTGTCAAACTTGACGCTGCAGCACAAGCGCATATTGAGAAGCATAGAAGACTTCAAGAGGATTTGACTGATGAAATGGTTGTGTTGGCAAGGCAACTCAAAGAGACTAGTCTTGTGATGAGCCACTCCGTGAAGAACACTGAAAAACTACTTGACTCTACTGAGGAGGCTGTTGAAAAGAGCTTGGCAAGCACTGGTCATGCCACTGCACGCGCATCCGATATATACTCAAATACCTCCAAGACTTCATGTTTCACATGGCTTTTGATGTTTCTAATGACAGGTATTTTCATCATGGTGGTACTTTTAATTCGTGTAACTTGAGAGTGTATGTATTAGGTAGAAAGACGAAGACTGATACACATTTCTTTTGCTCAGTTCCTATGTATAACGGCATCTTATGCAAATGAAATTACAATTACAAATGATTGTGATTCTAACTACAGTATTAGCTCCATTTTCTTTATACTTTTGGGACTATGTGTTAATGTTCTGTTTGCAATATGAAATACTCAATAGAGTACCAATATTTAGAAACCTCAAACAACTGACTTGAATGTCTCCTTTGGCAATTCAAACTTTTTAACAATGCTTATCTTCTTTCAGAAGAACTTGACCTCATTTGCATTCTGAATCTTATAACGGCCATCCTTTTTAGAAGAACTTACAGATGTTATACATCTGCCGATAATAACATAACTCGATGAAATTGATGTTTTTCTTCATATTTTTTTTTAGGCTTAATAAAAGTAATTGAAGAAATTGGATTGAGGTTTTAATCTTATTGACTGTGCAGCTCTAGATATGTAATGAGAACATTGGAGGAAAACTAGTTGTTGTATATGCAGATTTCACCACTTGGAACAGAAAATGATACCAAAAATGAACTACATCTCCAAAATTATTCTCCAAGTACTCTGATACAAAACTTGTTATTCCTACAACTTTCTGCCAACAAAAAACAAAATGGCAGGAAAGCAGGAACAGTGAGTTGGTTTGCATTGTATGTATATGGTTAAGCAGTAACACGGCAGGGCTTTTAGCCTTTTATCAAGTGAAGTGGATCAGTTCTTGAGAAAAATACAGAGGTGAAATTTTTAACAAGAGTTGAAAAACCACCAGTAGACTAATCTCCTTGAACACATCCATGCTAATTAAGACTTCACAGCACATCACGACTGTGGCGTGGAATTGAGGGTGAGTGTTTCGCATTTGCAGGACCAAATAGCAACTCCAAGCAGAATTTAGGGCCACATATTGATCATCCCTTCTTCCCAATTTTATCCAAATCCCGAACTGTGAGCTGTAATTAAGCAACCATAAATCAAGAATCTGTAACTTTTCTATGCACATTTTATGAATCTTCATGTTTCCTGGTGTTTTAGGAAAGAAGCAATACCTGTAGCAAACTATTCTTAATGAAAGCAGTGTTGAAGCAAGCGTAGAAGAGACGCCCTCCATTCATTTTTTGATAGAATATGACACGTACATCTCCGGTTACCTATGGAAGCAATGTGATAAACAGACTTAGAACAGTGACAACATCATTGAGACAAAAATATCTACTCGATAACCCTTATCGACTTACCTGTACAGGATTATCAAAGTAATATTCAAGACATGCCTTCTGGTATAGTATGGAACTTTCTGTATCCATTTGAACAACAACACGAGGTTCATCTGGATATGGTTTCTTGTCTTCTCCATCACCTTCGGTGAAAGAGAGATAATAGCGAGGACTGCTTGTTCTCTGATACCCTTTCTTGATTTTTTTGCAAGAACTTCTAGAAACTTCTGAAGATGGACGATATCTCTGACCCGGAATCTGTTTAACATGGTTTGAAATTTTGTCTTAAGTAGAGAGAAGTATAAGAATATTTTGACATGGCCACAATTAGATTCCTATGTTAATTAGCTGATCAGTACATAGAAGATAGTAGACCTCTCGCAAATCAGAGACCACAAAGAAGATCTTATTAATGTTAAGTGTGTCATAAAATCGGATTCTTCGCAGTTCTCTGGTACACGGCTGAGGTAACTTGACTTCAGGAGGTCCTTCATCGGCTTCTGAAGGGAAAGAGAGACAACTTTCCTAGTACCCTACGTAACGACGTTGGCTTGGTATCGAGACCTGTTCAAGTACATATAGGCATGGCATTGGGCTTGTTATATCAGAAATAAAGCAATTCTGAAACTAAACAACTGATTGTATATGTAAACGTAGAGGCGCTACCTTTATCACTAAATATTAAGTGAATATGAATTGTTTCTCAGCAGAACGAGAGTGTAAATTTAATTTGTATTATACCTAATGTGACTTACTCCTTCATTATTGGTGGTCCGTCTATGAGCATAGAGTTGAAGGGCTTCCTCTGCTGACATCCCACAGTAGACTAGATACGCACATACCATTAAGCCTGTTCGACCTTTTCCTGCCTGCAGACAAGTCATAAGAACACGAACAATGTAAATGCATTATTACTAATTGTTAACAGTTTATTAACAGAGTAAGCAAGTAATCGATTACCAAACTCAAGCAGTTGTTCGGTACTTAAAAGTGTAAAACGAGGAGTAATCACTACTAGAAAAATGCCCAGAGGTGCCGAACTATTTCCAATTCGTCACCTAAGAGAACACTGTAGTGACGAAAATAGTTTCGTCACCTAAGTAAAATATTTCGTCATCTAAGGTAGGTAGGGTGACGAAAAAAATTTCGTCACTAAGGTCGTCACCTAAGTATGCTCTAACGTGACCAATATTGTTTTATTTTTTTATAATATTAAATGTGATTTTAATAATTTTTAATGACTAAATTTAAAAAAATAAATAAATATCACTAAGGTGATGAAAGATAAACTTTCGTGGCCAAGGTACTTAGTTGACGAAAATATTTTCGTTGCCAAGGTACTTAGATGACGAATATATATTCGTCACCAAGGTACTTAGCTGACGAAACTAATTTCGTGGCTAATTTACTTAGCTGACGAAAATATTTTCGTCAGCTAAGTACCTTGGCAACGCAAATATTTTCGTCAGCAAGTACCTTGGTGACGAAAATATATTCGTCATCTAAGTAATTTTGTGACGAAAAATATTTCGTCAGCTAAGTATTTTGGCGACGAAAATATTTTCGTCATCTTAGTCAGTACTAAGATGACGAAATTATTATTTTCGTCACCTAACTTCTCTGACCACCGGCCTTAGGTGACGACTCTTAGGTGACGAAATTTTCGTCAGCTAAGTCTTTACATGACGACAGAAGCACTTAGGTGACGAAAAAATTTCGTCACCTCAGGGCTTTTTTCTAGTAGTGAATGTTGGGTGAACCATATTTTAGTGTACCTACATCCCACCTTATGTCGTGGCAGCTAGGGGAAGCTCATTTTGGACATTTTTTTTTTTTTAGTATGGGTGTGATTGTTGCATTGGAGAATTGAGTTATGTAAAAACAAATAATGAAAGAGATTCACGTACTTGGTGATTGATTGTCACATACATTACTAGCCAAATTCTGGAAACTTGAGGTTGTAAAAGATTTCACACATTTCAGGGAAGTTTAGGGAACCCTAAAATGTTTTACAATATGCTTACCATGCAGTGTATAACAGAAATATTTTCTGAGTCACTGTTGAGCCATGATTGCACACTTTCGCAGAAAAGCTTGACCATTGCAAGAGGTGGAACATGATTATCATCAAAAGGAAACCTCTCCACACGGCCATAGAAATGAGATGGATCATATTGCTCTTCAATGCAGAGGTTATAGATATGGAGAACACCCCTCATTCATCAACACCAGACTACAAGAAAAATTATCAAGAGGTCATTAGTGTAATTACATTAAGGACCAATACCTTGTAATGTTCTGGATGCCTCATATCAAGCACAGACTTGACCTGCCAAAGAGGATTTCGAAACATTGCACGTATTCGCTCCGAGGGAAAGGACATTGCCAAAATGCGGTCCGAAATGTAAGACATGTCAAGATCATAGCCAGCAACAAGCATTCGCCTCCGTTGCTTGGACACCAAGTTTCGGATGTAAAAGCTGTTACTTACGCAATTGATCAGATGGTGTTGTAAAGTTAGGCTTTTAAGCTTTCCTGGCACCGGTAACGGCACGGCTTCTTCCTTTGTTAACTTCGTTCCCATTTTTACTTGCGGATGGTGTAATGCTGCCTGATCAAATATCATGAAGAAACTCCTATCATTCAATTAACAACAAAAATAATCCGAGCTGCATGCCACTTAATATGAATAAAGGGATTCTGTAAGGATGGTGTGTGTAATGTACATGTGTTACCTGCAGAGCTGAACATCAATTGAGATTTTGATGATTCGGTGAAAGGGATTGGATTTTGGAAGCAAATTCTAGGGCAAAACAGAATGAAACCCCAATTCAAAATGGGGAACCCTAGAACTAGCTGGGAGAAAGAAACAATGTTTGGGGTCAGGGTGGCCAGGAGGTGTAGAAGGTGATGATGACCTCCATTACCGTTAGTTGGGAAAGGAGAGAGGGGCAGTGAAAACCTCATTGCGATTGGAAAAACCAGCGCTAATTTTGGGTTTCTAAGCACCCATATTTGGATGAAAATTGTTGTGCCAAGAGAAAAATAATAATAATCAAAGAATTGAGTAATTATTCTATGGTTCCGGAACACTTATTTACGACCGTTGGGATTGGCGGGACTGAAATTAACTTGAAGAATTTTCCATAATGGAGGAATTATTCTGGTGATAGAACGTGAAATATTCACAAAGAGGTATATTGAACAAGATCTTGGAGTATATTGCATACAAACCCTGCATGCCTTTCTCAATCGATTACGCTTTGATTGATGACACTGCATGGTTGGTTTGTTTTTCTTCTTTCTTCTGGGATTAATGCAATCTATCCAGGAGAAAAGAAAGATCAAAAATATTTGCTAAAATGGAAGCAATCGAGTAGTGACAACGACTATATGACACTGGAGTTTAACTGTACGTATTCTCATGCAGGTCTGAATCATCTGATAGCCGAAGTTACTATGTCGTTTTATTGTTTATTCCACATATGCTACTGCTGTCTGTATCTGTATTTGCCTCCAACAGCAAGAAAACGAAAAAACGATGTAAATTTCTTACATGTTATGAGGCTAAATGACACAACATCGTAGAAACAAAACCAACCTTGTGATGTCTGAACTGAGTTGGGAAAAGACGCAGGTATATTTACAAGAACCATTTAATAGTAGTGTCGCTAGCTTCGGTTTTACTCCCAAAACCTCAGGTATCGAATTGTGGATGCCTACGTAGTTGAACATCATCATGGACATTATTGTCAAACAGTGACCAGCATAGCCGGTGGATAATCCTTCCACCGATATTGTCTCAACTTAACCATTTTTAAAGTGTTGAGTTTTAATCATAAAAAACCTCAATACAATTAGGAATGATCCACTTACTTATGAGTTATATTTTCTTTGTCACTTTTCTCATATGGGATCTCTCATCTCCAACACTCATCTTCATGTGCAACCTAACTTTTAGGTCTGCACATGTAATTGATTAACAAACTGAACCCAGGTCCCATGATAACTGAAAGAATCTCAAACTCCCTATGACAATGGAAAAAACCTCAAACTCGAAAGAACCCAAAACTCGAAATAACCAAACCAGGGTCATGACCCCTGAAAGAACTAACCCGGGCTCATGGAGAGGGATCCGCTCTGATACCATGTCAGGCAGCGACAAACGTGACCCGTGGATAATCTTTATACCCCTTTAAAGTGTTAGGTTGTAATCACAAAAGATCTCGGTACAATTAGGAATGATCCACCCACTTACGAGTTATATTTTCTCTGTCACTTTTGTCATGTGAGATCTCTCCTCTCCAACAGACAACAGATTTCAACATTTGACGACCCTCTTGGAATTATTATTTGAAGTGTGTACATGTTTGTTTAATGATTGAGTATACTTGCACGTCGTGTATGTAAGAAGTTTCATCGATCTTGTTCCTTGTAATCAAAAATAAGGTCCTCGATAAAATGCTTAAAGGGAAACTAGAGTGTAATCATTAAAAAGCTGCAGGAAACAAATGAATTCTACACCAAAATTTCATACCTTCTACAACATGATCTGAAAACGCGGCACAAAAAATTTCACACTCCTAAAAGAAAAGGATTTTATTGAGTAACAATGGAGTGGGAATGTCTAAAATGCGAAACAAGAAGCATCAGTACAATAGTACTTGAGCTTTTACACATTTACTCAAGATGATCATGCGGCTTAAGTGACATGAACAATGCAGCATACTGCAAGAGCCTACGATCAGCACCTCCATTTTGTTCGGTGGTCACTACAGGAATCACAGGACCTCTAGTCCTCAGCCTGTAGCGGCGCCAAGCGAATTGTATATTTACAGCAGCCCATGTTCTCCAATTGGAAGAGTAGTACCTTGAAGTTCTCTTGAGCCTCTCGTTTGCAAATTTGTACCGGAAGTGGTCTGTAATGTATCTGAGGTCACTTGCATTGAGGCCAAATGCTTCTGTTGATTCAAGGCAAGCAAATGTAGCGGATGAGGCTGGAAGGCGGTCTATGAAGGGCCGGCGTAGGCACCATGAGAGCAGCTCATCGCCTAGAAACCCACCCGGTTCAAGCACATTGGTTCCCACCATGCCTTTGCTTAGGCCTTGGCTTCGCTTTATGCGTCCACGCACAATGAATAGCATCTTTGGCACAGGATCTCCTTCTCTAATTATCTGTTCAATTTATATCACACTGTCATTGAATTTGTTTCTGTAATGTAATCAAAACGGTTTTAACTCTTGTGCAGATGAATTTTGGTACCTTCTCGTCTTTAGAGAAGACTAGAGGTCTAACACGGTCGCAAATGTTGTCAAGAATAAGATCATCCAAGTTGTGGAACAGAGGTACCTGCAAAATTTATTCAATATTACATGTTGTGAAATGTGAGTGATCCATATATGCCAATTATGAATATATATATATATATATATATATATATATATATATATATATATATATATATATCTCATATGCTCTCTGGTATTACCTTCTTTATGAGGTCTATGCATAAGTGGCGTTTAATTTCTCTTCGAAGACCTTCAGGCAAGTCTTTGATCAAATCCATCTCATCTTCTCCCCCCATTGTCGCCCATCTATGGCGTTCATAATGTCTAACTCTTCGTCGCAAACCAGATGGCAACTGCCTTCTTCTCATCCACCATTCCATGTCTCTACACCTCAGTTGCATTTTCCTCTTCATTGCCATTACCGCGTGAAGAAACACCTAAACTCACAAGCAATGATTAGACTCCTCATACTAAGAGTTAGCGTATAAATACTTCGCATCCAAACAAATACTTACTTGAATGTTCCCAATGAGCAAAGTGAAGAGCAGTAACCCACTGAGCACAATGCATATACTGAATATCACTTCTAGCCAGTGACTTGTTGGTTCAAGATCATTGCCAAATGTGCTGTAATTGTTCCATAAGGGTCTCAGTTAGATTAACTGTGTAACTAGTCGAAGCAAAGTCATGCAGTAACGCAAAAATATCACTTGTTAATTGTTATACAAGATACCTGAGAGTCATTAAGCCCCAAAAGATGGGATACAGGATCTTAATAGCCAGCGAGTTGCTAGATATGACAGGAAGAGCCCACTGATAGATGCCGTAGTTGAATGTTCCATTAACATCCAAGCAGGAAGGCTTTCTCAACACATCTGTCACGTTGCCACCACATGGAGCTGCTTCTATGTGATCCGGTATCAGAGACTGGTAACAAACTTCCTGTGAGCACGACAAAGAGAGATTGCAATTCCCACCCAATTCACACTGCTGCTTTAGGCAGGACGCCACTCGCTGTATCGCAAGCACATACCAGCATCCCCCAGCAACCTGTAAAAGATGATCACCATTCTAGTCACATAACGCATGAAAAAAAATATATATATTGTATAGGTAGTACTGCTATGAGGTATAGTAGTAGTTACATGTGAGGCGATGAAGTAGGCGATGAGGTTGAGGCCAAAACCCCACCAAATGGTGCCGAAAATATACCCTGTAACCTTTGCCATTCTTCTCATCAAGCAGATGCTATGGTAGACTTTTGGGAGGAATTGGAATAAGAATATTACTAGAAGAATTGTCATTATCACTTTAATCTTTTCTTCCCTTATCAATTTTGGAAGAACAAGCCAGAACACAGCCTGCAACAACAGAGAAACAGAGTTCAATTTTTCAGCAAACACCTACACAAAATTAAGTCAATAGCTAACAAGCGCGAAACGACTCGATAATCAGTCTGTAAAATGTAATTAGATGCATAAACATAAGTGTTTCCAAGTCATTGAACCAGAGGCACCACTTTTTACTCTTGAAATATTCCTACAATCATATCAAGAATCAAATTTGACCCAAAGACAAAAACCACCGCTCCATCCGGTCCCAAAGTAACAGCTATATATCTTTTACTTCACTTTCACGTGAAAACTGTTACTATAAATACTCCTCGAGTTTCTCTGCAAAAAATTTTGTTCTCTTTCCCTTTCGTGTCTAAAACAAAAGAACATTCGTTCAGATATACATATGATTACTTGGGCAAGTAGTAAACTATTTTAAGTTAAAATAGTACAATTACAGGGAGGGAAATGAGTGAGCGGTAAATTGAAATTCTCAGATAAATCAAAACGCAGCCGTACTCTGACTGATGGACTCGATTATAGTATTTTCAGACACACCTGGGGAACCGGAAGAATAACGAAGGCGTCGAACCAGAAGCCCTTCAAGGATCGAACATAATGCGACGCGATCGCACGTGCGTCCCACAAGAGCTTCCCGCAGCCGACCACCAGCGACTCCCTAGAGATATAAGCCAGCCGGAACTGCAGCCACAGGTGGCAGAGATGCACGGCGTCGACGCACGTGCGGAGCACCGTGACGATCGCCGCGAGGCCGCCGTCCATGTAGAGGCAGGGGGTCCCACCGCGGCCGATGGAGAGGGCGTAGAAGAAGAGGGGGTCGATGGCGAGGGCCATCCCACGCGCGAGGAGGAAGGCGCGGTTCCATCTCTGCACGCGCTTGGTGCGCGGGTCGAGGACCTCGCCGAAGGGTCCCACGGGGAGGCGGTTGCGGCGGAGGCCCTTCTTGAGGTCGCTGCGGGATTGGATAGGGACTAAGGAAGACCCCGCCGAGGCCTCCCATTGAGGCTGGTGGGCGCCGTCGCAGCTGGTCGAGTGGAAGACCGGAACTCCGACCTGAGTGCAAGCGTAGCACTCGACCACCGAGGTGGAGATTGAGATCGGGTTGTCTTCCACAACGTTGTTGCTGTTGTCGCTGTCGCTGGGGCCGGAGCTCTGTTGCCGGTGGAATACCGTCCACCTGTATACACACATGTAACACAGTTAGAACAAAAAGTCATGCACGTAAGAAATTTCGGTAGTTTCAACATTTAACTAACAGAAAATTGGGCGATATTAGCTCAGCTGCTCGGTGTTGTCTGTCACGAAGTCGCGAATAGACCAGCACCGAGGAGAGTCTGTGCTTGAATCGTATCAAGAGAGATACAGTAAGAGAGAAGAGGAACCTTGGGAGGGAGAAGTTGGAGGACATGGTGAAGGTGAGAGGGAAGAGAGGTTAACCATATAGAGGAGCTTAGTATAAGAAGAAGGAAGGAAGCTGAGGAAGAAATGGAAGGAGGGAGAGGAGGAAGACGATAATTATAGTTGGGGTTTGGGGGAGGGGTTCAATTTGTCATTAGGGTAATTGGTGAGTGTGTCAGGTAGCACATGAAGAGAGGAAGAGTTTTATTGAACAAATAAGGAAGCAAGTGAACGTGGTGGACTGGTGGTGGTGCTGGGGTGGCTAAGCTGGTCTTTTTCTCCAGCAAGTCTGCGGTCCACGACTGAGCTCTCCATGTCACCGCCGATAATCTTTTCAATAGGAGTGATAGGATAGGACCACCCTATGTCATCTTACGTTCGATCGATCTTACCGGACTTCACATTCTTACACACCAATAACAAAATGTCAGTAAAAAATGCTGCAGTTTCATGGTGAAGTGATGTAACTGCATGTCTCATAAGTTCTAAACGTACGTGGAGAATAGAATCAATGCTGGAATCTTACGTATTTGTTTTACTAACCCTAGCTAGCAGGGTGTACGAACCCCCAAATGATTATATAAGGAGTGGGCCGGCCGGCCAGGTTAGAAACCAAAACCTCCATGACAATATAAAAAAGCTTATCTCAAATGATATTTTGAGATACCCAGACGATAACTCTAGAAATGCTGATGAATAAATGAGGGAGCAAGCAAGTATCACCAGATCGGTTCACTAGAAATCGATCCATAATTCCTCGTTTCATATGCAATTTGGTTCCCTTCACGAAAGATATGTAAAGATCGAAAAATTTGTCAAAAGACTTCAATTATGTATTTTTTGGACGAGATTAGTTTTCATTAAACTCAATTTTGTTAGTATGAATTTTACCATATCCACTTTTTTATCTTTCGTGTAAAGTATAACGATTGATCATGCAATCATGCATGGAAAGGGCGTATACTGTTCTACACAAATAGTATTCAATAATTTGGCTTTAGTAGTTGACAGTCGTAACTCGATCGTAATACCTCTTCTGCATCATTCAATAATTTCAATTGGGGAATGGCCCAGAAATACGTAGTGAGATGTATCATTTAATTTAATTAGCGATGGTTGATTTGATGGTCAGAGGCATCGTCACCACAGTTTCTTTGATTTCATTATCTCTACGTGTTGGTGTTGCAGTGATTTCAGTTATTTTCCTTTCTCCTTCGGACTCTTGTGTGGCTAACGAAATTAAAGATATACATACATACATAAGATACGAATAAATAGTACTCTAGTTGAATGAAATAATTTTTGTCGATCGGATAAACAATTCAAGTCGAGTCGAACTCATAATTTCTTGCTTATAGAAAGAGAATATACCACTAATTATGAATGAAATATATTCATAGCTAAGTACGTGCTGTATTGTTGTTGGTGGCATCACATACATTCATATATTTTTGGTGCTACAACTTCACAATCAGCTTTCTATGCTCCAAAATTTCTTCCGTATTTCCCGGCCACTCGATGACACGGCTCTTTAAAAGGTTTCGTGCTTTTGATGTTTCTATAATGTTCTGTACGATTAGCAAAGTAAATTATCCCTAAACGAATAACATATAAGGTAGAGGAAAGAAGAAAGAAGAAGAAATTCTCTACATATATTTCTTCTTTCATATATGGTAGAGGCATGTTTTCTCCTTTTGTAACGCATGGCGTGTGCAGGAAGACTAGTATAGGGTAGAGGAAATTTCCTTCTGAAAAAATTATTGACTTTAAAGTTTATGATAACATGACCATCACAAATGAAATCTAACAATATGCTCAAATCTTACGAAATAGAACTGCGTCTTCCCCAACTTTGTTGTTCCTCTAGCCAGGTTCATTTTTGCACTCTGTTTTTCACTTGCGCACTTTGCGAATGCAGGAAGGTTCCTACATGAAACCCTAACGTACTGGACAAACCATCAAGGCATCAACGTTTGTTAATTATTACCAGAATGGATGCATGCAAATCAACTTTGATAAGAATCATTCAAATCTAAGTAAAATTTCCAATATGGCAATATTTGGTTTGCTTCCACGATGGTCTTCATCATTTCCCCCCTACGTACGAGCATTGGGTTCTATTCCTTGCGGTCAAAATTCTACTTGCAGTTGATTACAGGAATGAGAAAAACGTATACAAGTAGAAGTTTATCATGGTAAAGGTTAAAGGTAATTGGCCTGAATTGCATGGGTGATCCATGTCATGTATAGGTTGTACTATCGGAATATTGCATATTCATTGTTCCTTCTCATTATTCCGGGAATAAATGAGATCACGATCACCATGTATCATCATATATCATGTTGATGAGCTAGCGAGTCTAGGTGCATTATATCAGAGGCTTGAGATTCTCTTACGACCAATGTACTCGATATCGATCAGTCAGAAACGAAATACACAAAGAGAGCATAATTGTCGTCACTGGAAATATAGGTTAAAAGAGATCCATGATAACTGAGCTGCATTTCTTGTCATATATTGAAAATCGAAGCAAAACGTGATGCATGCAGACGTGTGGTGTGGCCATGTAAAGAACTCGAAGTATAAAATAATGACTTGATGAAGATATCTAAAAAGAACTATATCAATCATTGGTGCCGGAGAGTCTTTGAACTCTTTGAAACATCACGTTAGCCCTTGGCAAATTTATCGAACTAGGACAAGCATAACAAATATTACCTAATATTCGATCCTTAATTAGGTTGAGCCTTTTGATAGCAGTCTGATAGATACATTTTCCCAACAAGTTTATTGAAGATATATATATATATATATATATATATATATATATTAAAAGAGGGTATCAACCCCTATTTTATTAAAAATTATAAAAGTAGTACAAATAAGGAGGGGAACAAAAACCTGACTTCCTGTATTATACAATTCTCTAACTAAAGATGATAAACAAATGCTCAATCTTGCATATATACAGTCTCACAAATGAGGACCATACAAATCATCGGTCAGTAGCATTGTCCATACTCATGAATGAAATTAAGAGCATTAGCTGATAATTGTGAGATACCAAGCATAGAGTAAAAAGAAATAACCGCATAGTTTTTGTATGAATGAAAAGATTGCCTAACCGATTCTTTAAACAATTTCAGAAGATGACGTTGGCATCAAAAACATTAACTTCAAAACGCAGCATATTTTTAGTAATCCAAATATACCAGATTAGAGTATAAGTTTATTGAAGATTAGGACAAAGGGAGTCTTCTCACCTTTGGTGCATGCATGTTTAATTTACTCGATCTGATTGATTAAGGTGCAATTGAGTTAAGTGATCGATTGAAACGTATATATTTCTTAAAATTTGTTCCGAAAATCACCTAATCTATTTAGAGTTTATTTGCAGACGGCCGGATACTCTATTTGTAGAATAAGATTGAAATATATATGCCAATTATAGTTGTCTGAATTTGAATTGCTTGCAGAGGTTAGGAAGTCCCTCACTTTTCTCTTTTCTCACTACAATTGGCGATACTTATCTCTCAAAATCCAACACGATCTTTCCCATGAAAATTAAAAGACAAAACCACACATACATCAAACAGTTTCTGAGGTCCTACAGAGTTTGGATTTTGAGGAGGAAAGGAAACGGTAGAGACCAGAGAGGCCCTAATCAACATACAGCTATCTTAATTATTATTGATCATCTACGTATCTGTCTTCAATAATTGAATTGACACAGCATAGCTAAGTGTTCATGTGGCACTCTCACACTCTAATCTAATCGACTACATCATTTTCTGTAGTCAAAATAACACAAATTATATTCCGTACTGCCATTAGACTCCGTACTTATTAGCTCATGAGGTAACTCTAGCTCTCGTTTTCGAAGACAGAATAGGGAGAAAACCGGGCAGAAAGGACTTTGTAAAAAGAGTTCAGTTGGCTGGGAATGCTAGGCAAATTGGAGATGTGGGAAAATGATAGAAGTGGAATCTTCCTAGCTAGTAGTTGGAAACTTGGAAGGAGCATATACTACCATATATTCATTAATATCGACTACTCTGTTGTTTTTCAAATTAGTACGCTAGGTATTTTTCTTTCCCATTGCATCCTGTGCCTTTGCCATGTCAAAATATCGTTAGTTCGGGCAGATTTTTTTACCTATAAATCATCTCTTGAACCGTAATGACATATTTACTCACTTAAAATATATATAATTGAGAAATAAAAGAATGATTCCGGAAAAAGATAATACATGTGTTACTTGCACGTACATGATGCAATCGAAATGAATATGGGTCTCATCTTAACAACTAGGAGTTTAAAACCCAACGAGGGAGACACGGTTAGAAATCAAAGCCTTCATAATTAAATTTTTAAACTTAAAATTCTTTATCATATAATAAATAAACAACATCGTATTTTCATTTTTATTTTGATTTTATACAGTAATTAAAAAAAACTCAATAGAAATGAATATCCTACATTTCGCCTCTCATCATGATGATCAGTTCCATTCTCAGAATGTAAAAGTGGCACGAGTGGGGTTTTCGATTCTCCTGTATGTTTTAGAGTTAAAACCAAATAATATAATTAATACACACTGACACACATGTATGTACTACATATACAACACTTTAATCATCATGTTAAACTTTTTAACTAAGATCACTTGGATCAAAAGCCACTTGGATGAATATCCCTCTGATATCGATCCGTCACTATAGGCACGTCTCAGTATCCCATCAAACCAAGAAAACAGGGTGATCAACTAGCTTGTTTATCTACGAAGACATATATGTCAATCTCCTGTGTCTAACCTATATATGTATAAACCACGCTATGAAAAATATTGTTGAAAGTGATTTCCATTGATCCGTTCCCATCGATCCCTTATAAATCTTAATTTCCCGAATTTGATATGATGTAGAATCTTCCTGAAACAAAAGCTACAGACGACTGATAAGCTACAACACAGAGAACTGGCGACTTAATTAAGCTCTCCTCCAGACCAAGGAAAAGGCATAGTAGTTAGCATGGGGTGATTGCCTGGTTGGGGTCAGTTATATAGAATTATAGATCATGTTCTTCATCACAAAGGAAAAGGTGCAGTAGTTAGCATGGGGTGATTGGGGTCGATCATATATTGAGCATGATCTTCATCACTATCTTCGATCTCTCAAAATCTCAGAAATCTAGAAACAGTGGCTAGGGTCCTCTGGTACTTGAATCTTCCATGCTTCCATTAACACGTACACTGTTCGTACTTAAACTTCTTTCGATTCTTCTCGACGCCAAATTATGATGAATAACCTTCCAAACCTAATCAGTGCGGGAAACACAAAGATCAAGTTTGATACAATTTTGTTCTTCTGGTTTGAATGTCTGCCATATGCATATATAGAAATGACGTACCTGTATCTATAGGCCTGGAGTCCCACATGTATTAATACATATTGTCTTCTCCAACTTGGACGTCGACACATAAACGCAACTTGTGGATCAAACCCGCCGGCCGGGACCATCTTTTTTTCTTCAGAATCAAAGATAAAAACCAGTACCTTCTTATTCTGGCCGGAATAGAAACTAAACGAAGCGCAAGATGTACGTTAGGTGATAAACAAGCAAGATCGAATACGAGGTTAAAACATGTACATCGATCTTGACATTCCTCAATGTCCCGGCTATTCATCGAACGTGAGAAGCAGATGAAGAAATCATGCTTATGCTTTTTATCTGGCAATTAACCCTAGAAACAGGACCTAAACATAGAGTGTTAAGTGATACACAAGTAAAATCAGCTATAAAGGTTTTAATCGCTATAAGTGTTTTTTTTTTTTCTTCAGAAAGTATATATAAAGGTAGAATATAGTACACGATGATGATTTTCACCTAGCTTTTAACAATGGTACAGAAAATAAACGAAGCAATCATTCACATATATACAAAGTTTTTAAATGTTAATTGATGAACAAGGATACGTCGACGGATCGTTGATGATTCAATTTCAATAATCATTCACGTACAAAAGGGTGAGAGCCTATACATCGATCATGTGCATGACAACAACAATCTCACATCTTGGGTCCCCTTTCATTTTTGGAGTTATACTTGAGGAGGTTGAAGAAGATCAATATTCCAGTTAGCTAGCAACACATAATCCATGGTGATCGATGCATTATAAATTAGAAGAAAAAAAAATTAAAAATGAAAGAGAGATAGATCAGAAATGGAGGGGCCAAGTACCTAATATATAGTACTTCTAATAATTTTCCCTAGTTATTGGAATATGTCACTTCAGTACGTGAGAGCCTTCAGCTTAAATCCCCATGTATGATATGAACAGCTGACTTGATTAACTTGCTAAACAATCTACCAAATGGGATTTGGTACTTGTACATATACCTAATTATTACACCTAGGCAAAGGGCACAATCGATTTCTAATTAGAGAAAGCCATCGAGTGCCCTATAACACTTTTTTGGTCGAAAATGCATGTATGTGTTATGTTGGCCTAGAAACTGAAAAGATATAGCAACATCAATTAAGTTATATGTCGACGATGTTGCTAAATAAAGCTTTCGATGTATCTCAAAGATCTTAATTAACGCAATCATTAAGAACAAACATACATGGACCCATGTCCCCAACAGACTAAGTAATGATACAACAATAATATCTATGAGTAGCTATGTGAATGAGTACGTATGTTCCATTGTTCCCAATATATATATATAGATCGATACAGCTAACTATACATATATAAACCTTCATTCTCTACATGAACATAGTAATATAGCTCAACACTTGTACACTGATATATTGACAAACTACCGAACGTTAGTTAGAGATATTTTGTATTAATTTTCACTATGAAGAATGTCCGTTTGTATTAGTTTTGTTGTTGTTACCATTTGTGTTAGCTTTCTTTTCTGAAGAGAACAAGTTGCTTTGATCCTACACACACAAATTTGAGGCAACTTTCATCCACAGCTTACAAATTCACAATCCCCAATTGTATCACAAGCAACTAAATCTCAAGCCTTATTGGGCCTCAATGGACGGTCTTCTTCCATCATAAGCCCAAATAAAGAAGCCCAACAAATTGCCGACGTTAGATTGACGTCGCGATCAACCACTTTAAACAGAGCCACTTGGATCACACACGGGCTCTTTCAATGCTGACCCATCCTACTCTCTATTCCTTATTCAATTCCCCCACATCAAAACCCTTCATTTCAATTTCAGCTTCAATTTCAATTTCAATATATACACAGCGAAATTGGGATTGGGAGTCTGAGATTGAGAGAGAGAGATTGAGGGTTTTGTGAACTCTCCCTATCTCTCTCCCATCTTAATTTTGCCGCGAAATCAATGAGTAAGATCGCCTCTCTTCCACTTTTGGTTTCGATTTCGTCTTCATTTACAAAACCCCCAAATTCGAAGATGGGTTTTGCATTTGTGCCTTAAAGTTTCGATCTTTGTTCGTGTTTATGTTAATTGGGTTTCTTTTTCCTATCAGGGATATGAGATTATGATTGTTTTGGGATATTGACTGTTTGCTTGGTTAATGGGTTATTGGGTTTCAATCACTGTTGAGTTTTGGTTACTAGATGAATTGGATAATGCTCTATGTGAATCTGCTAGATTGAAATTCATGAATGCTGTAATTTTCGATCTGAATGTATGTATTTTGTTCAGTTATATGCATACTAATGATACTGCAGTCATTTAGTTACTGAGTAGGTGCAGTGATTTTGTTAATTTTTTGTTGAGTTTTCGATTTGTACGTGGCTTGTTATTTGAACTCATAGGGGTAACTATATATGTGAAAATGAACTTAGAAGATAAAGTGATGAACTTACTACCATGCGTATTCATCTGCAGGTTTGCATTTTGGGCGTGCATGCTCTTGGTCGTTGTTATTGGATATAGGACAGCTTCAGTGCCTCGGTTAATCATAATTGTGCGAACTTTTAAGCTAGTGGTTATGAATTAGTGAATACACCTGTTGTGGTCAAAATGTGGAATTTTGCATCCAATTGCATAGCTGGAAATGTTGGACTGAAAAATGACTCTCTAAGGCCAACACAAGTAACTCCTGACTGCTGCTCCGATGACGAGGGTTCTTCTGGTGTTGGCAGAGAGGAAGGACTGGAGTGCCCTATATGCTGGGAATCTTTCAACATCGTTGAAAATGTGCCATATGTTTTATGGTGCGGCCATACACTCTGTAAAAATTGCATTCTGGGTCTGCAATGGGCTGTTGTCAAGTTCCCCACCCTACCAATTCAGCTTCCACTTTTTATTTCCTGCCCATGGTGCAATCTGTTATCCTTCCGGCTTGTTTACAGGGGACTCCTGAAATTTCCTCGCAAGAACTACTTTCTTCTGTGGATGGTTGAAAGCATGAATGGTGACAGAGTGAAGTCTCATTCTACCGGCTCCAGTGATAATCAACCAGCCTGGCCAGTAAACGGAAATACATCCACTGGAAGTCAACTGAACCACAGGAGGGGACAATGTGTTCGTCATCCTGAGCCACCAGGGTCAAATCATAATCATGGCATTGTGAATAATTACCTCAATATGGAGCGACTGCATTCTTCCCTCCGAAAGTCGCTGTTTTTCTTCGTTCATTTGACAGCAAAGTTCCCACTGGTTGTCATATTTCTTCTGATCATCTTATATGCAATACCGGCCAGTGCAGCCATATTGGCCTTGTACATACTTATCACGGTGCTGTTTGCTCTCCCATCATTTCTTATTTTGTACTTTGCATATCCTAGTTTGGATTGGCTTGTGAGGGAAATCATCACCTGAGGTGTCATTGGCTTCTTGTTTTCAAGCACCATGAATATAAGTTTGCTTCTACATGAAGGTGCCTCTTATCCGTGTGTTCACTATGCAATTCGACGACTTACCTGTTTCTAAGATGATCAGTTACTGCGGCTGTTTATCTTGTTGGCATCATATCTGCTCTTTTAGACGTTGGCTCGGGCATGTTTGGTAGACGCAGTACAATCATCTGCCAACAGATACTTCATGGATGTTCAATGCTCTTGGTAGGTTACAGTCGAATAGGTAACGGGCAAGGATTTTGTATCTATGGAGACTTTGTATTGGTTAAATATAATTTATGGTTCTACAACTGCAGTTTAAGCTGGGCTGTAGTGTTGGTACTGGGTTGGACATGTCACATTACATATATCATGCCTTGGTCCGTAAATTTTATTTTGTTGTTAGACACTTGATCTTGAGGTTCCAGAACCCCAGTTTTGTTAATGTGTGATCAGAGTAACGTAATCTGAGTCCTCTCCGAGATATCTGAGGATCTTCACTTTTTTTTAATTACTCCTCGACATAAATTCACCTGGCAAAGGAAAAATGGTCACAAAACGTTCTCCTCCTAGTCCTACTATTGTTTCCCACCATCCACAATAAATCTCAAATTTCCAGTAGAGTCCATGTCATACTAGATCATCCACGTGTCAAAAGCATAGCCTGGAATGGCAACCCATGACTGAATTATGCACCACTACTCCACTTTTAGTTCGTTTATGGCAAAACATTGACTTGATTTCAAGAAGCAATGGCAGCCATTACTGTTTCTTCACCAAAATCCACCATTTTGCAAAACCATATCGCTCACAGAGAACCCAGTTCTAGCTCTCTTGGTGGTTCCTTTAAGGGTCTTTGTTTGCAATTCAAACCCAGAAACAATAAAAAAGATGCCACCAATTTGGTGGTTGCTTCAGCAAAACTCACCACCAAAGAAAGCATCAGTAGCAATAGGTCAGGAGGTGACCGGTTTTACATAAACTTCACTGGTTTTCCTTTTCCTCTGGGACCTTTTCTCAATAGGAGCACTACTAGGACTGAGGTCAGCTTCTTCTATGCTTTTTCGTTTAACATATTGAACCTATCTGTGATTGTTTAAGTTAGGAGTGTGGCAGAACAAGCTTCTCTCTTTATCTTTCCCATGTTTTCAACTTGTCACTTATTCAGTTAAAAGCAATCTTTATAATGGTTTATCGAATTGAGATGAATAAAGAGAGATACTTTGAAAATTAATCAAGTAATTATCTAGTATTCCTTGTAGATTGTGGTACTTAATGTTCGCATTGCTGCAAGTTCCGGTACGTTAGTGTGAATGTGTTTAGGTTACTCTGCTAAAGCATAATGAGATTCTGAAGGTCATTGAGAAAATGGGTGCAAACACTTTTTTTAGGATCCCTTTCTGAAACAAGTTATGTACAGATAGTAAAATCTGAAATTCTGCATAGCAAATCACTGCAGCTACCAACTTATTGGTTTTACACTGACTCTCCGGCTCTTTTGGTCATTGTTTTAGGCTGTGAAAGGTTCCATATGGTTATTTGAGCAAGAGCAAGCATTAGGCTTCAGCAGTGTGTCAACGAACATTAGAATGACAGTAGTGAAACTTAAATCTGGAGGATTATAGTCAGGTTAGATTTTGGTTACGATTATAGTCAATTAGAACTTGACAGATAACCAATTATGCTTTTCTTATGAGTGCTCTTGTCTCTCCAGCTTCTGAAGGAGTTGGGGGCACCTGTAGAATACATAGTGCTGACCACATTTGCTTACGAGCACAAAATATTTGTTGGTCCATTTTCTAGAGCGTTCCCTCGAGCTCAGGTATGGGTGGCACCAAGGCAGTGGAGTTGGCCTTTGAATCTGCCACTGGAGTTTTTTGGGATCTTTCGTGCTAAAACCTTACAAGATGAAGATTTGTCCACACCATGGGCTAATGAGATTGAGCAGAAAGTTCTAAGTTCTCCAGAAGTCGGTAATATGATGTGCCAAATTAATATCTGATACTTCAGTTATATGAAGTTCAAACTCATTTGCTGGTGACTTTCAGGTATTGGACCCTATGTGGAGGTAGCTTTCTATCATAAGCCTTCAAGAACTCTACTGGTGACAGATGCCGTAATTTTTGTGCCACGGCAGCCACCTGATTGTATTAGCAAGGAATCGTTGCTGGCATCTGCAAAGAATGGTTTGGCTGTGAAAATTCTAAGTAAAGGAAAAGAGGTATCAGATGAACCTGTCATAGACAACAAGATGAACTGTCAAAAAGGTTGAACCTCTATCTTACATTTGAATCATTGACCAAAAGAAGAATCTTTGAGAAATATTCTGTTTTTGAGGAAAGTTATAATTTCTCATCCATTTGAGGGTTGTCATGAATGGTTGTGAAAAACTGAATAAGACTCTTTTTCTCCGTGTAGGATGGGAAAGAATGGTTTTGCAAATTTTGTTTCTGGGTCCATCAAACCTGTTGGAACCTAAAGCTAGCTTCGCACAGATGTCACAAAAGCTGATTGTTTCACCTATTGTGAAGACTCTTGTCTTCAGCAAGGTTCCGGAAAAGGTAGTTTAACCATTTTAGACACAAATTTCTTTGCTGACCGTGTACATCTTTTGTATTCAGTTGGGGTTAAACAACCAAAAATTGCATGCCTAACTAAAACTATCTCCTAAGCTGATGATGCTCGGATTCATATGTTTCATGTGCTCACATCAAGCTGCTGCAATTGAAATGAATCTTTAGGATTGTGACTATTAGTGTCTCAAAATATAATCATCTTTCATCTTAATTATTCAGGTCAGGGATTGGATTGACAGAATTTCACGGGACTGGAGGTTCAGGAGGATAATCCCTGCTCATTTTGCTGCACCGGTTAATGTAAGCAGGTCTGACTTCCTAGCTGCATTTGCCTTTTTGGATGATCTGTTGGACGAACGTTATGCCACTCGGCCTTCACTCTCTTCTCTCTTCACATCCCTAATGGGAAAGGCGGCTAGTTACTTTCCTCCCGATGACATGAAAACTTTATCATCTCTCGATCAGTTTTTGGTCTCAGTGGGAGCTGTGAAGAAGACTGTCTCAGGTCGGAAAAGATGACACAAAAATGGATAGGAGTTTCACCTGTTGAATTACCATCCTGTAAAGCACAAAAATTTTGTCCAAAAAAGGTAAAATTGTTGCGACTCACCATGATAATGCAATTTAACATCCAGAAGTTGTACTGTTTTTCTGTAGACTCTAATAGAATATGCATGATATAATAGTAAAAATTGAAGTTCGTATAGGCCATATCATTCTTATGGTGTTTTGCTTGGAAAATGAATTTCTTCTCAGTAAGCCTTGTCCTCTTGGTAGTTAGTGGTTGGAGAAACTAGGCAAAGCATACAGGTAGTTGCTGGGTGTCCTAAATTTTATTAGATGTTATCTGCCAAATGCATAATCATGTAGACTGTCAAAAACAACACACACCTTGGGTGATGGAGGTTTCTGATCATCCATTACTTGTGAATCTTCAAAGGAGAACTAATATCAGAATGATATTGTTGGGACTAGATATGAACATGATTAATGCATGCATTTGCAGATGTTGTGCTCAATTTAGTTTAGGAGTTGATTCTCTCCCTTTACATCTTTCTGCATTACGGAATAAAAACTGCCCCATGAAAGAGCCTTGTCAAGGACATGTCCCTCATTTCTTCTGCAAAAATTAGCATTCAGGTTGGAACTCATCAAGATGATGCTGAAACTAGAGCCTCATTAGGTGACCTTCCTCATTCACTACTAATTAGGGATAGCTGAAAGTTAGGTAGCCATAGATGCCCAAGCTGTTTTGTCAATTCATGGGATTAACTCAAGTAGGTGAAAGCTGCAAAGGAATCAAAGCAGGTATACGCTAGCAGGTAGCTGGAGAATGAATATTTTGTTCTCTAATGCATGTCCTAATGACCAATTTATGTGCTTGAAAGAGATTCATAGATTAGGATTAGACATCGATATTCCTTCACATCGAAAATGTCGAATTTAGTCGTTGGAAGGTCAACTCCCCAAATTCTGCTATAACTACTGTGTATGTAGTTTCTGGAAAACTCTATGTTGATTGATGTGTTGTTTATAGTAGATTTTACGCCGCAGAATGAGTTTGATATTGATCAAATTAAATGGTCTTTCCCTTTGATAATTGCATTGTCTAGATCTGAATTTCGAAAAGTTGAGAGTGCTAGTGAGAATCCTAGGTGATCTTTTCCTTCTTTATGCTATCTTTGCTCCGTTTTGGCCACAACTTTTGAAGCTTTAGTGCATGCCTTCATGAACTGATCCAACCACCTTTGATTGTATTCGTTCTCCATGCCTTGCTGAATGATTAAAGGCCATGACTTTCACCCCCAAAAGGAAGCTGAGCATCACCTTGGAAAAACTCACATGGCCTTCCTCCAAGTTTGTGAGAGAATGAGAGATGCTGTACTTGAAACACTACGCAAAACTTTCCTCTATGGTGGGGAAACAGAGAAGAAAGTTGCTCCCACGTAGTTTCCAACAATATAAAGTAGGCTAAGTAAGCATTACAACATGAGCTGTGTGCTAACGTATCATGCGTTTCGCGTGCACGACTGTCAACCGTTTAAGTAACCCATCTCATTTTCGATACTGAATTCATGTTGCCGAAACATCACCAACGTTTTCTAACTACAATGCTTGTAACAGTTTCTTACCTGAGAAATGGTAGATCCGGCTAACTTACCGTTAGCTTTTCAGGGTTTGTTAAAGGTTGTTTGTTTAGTACAAGTCTACAAGACTTGGTACTTGATAAAGAAACTCGGTGTTAGCCATTAAGGCATTAACAAGTCACAGAAGAATCACTACTAAAGCAACCGACCTCTCTTCGTTTTCTTAGAGGAACCGACCTCTTTAATTTTAAATAGTCAAATTATAAAAAGAAATATTTTCCAAGGTTAACTTAATAATCTAAAAGAAAGTCCCCCCTTCATCAAATGAGAGGGTGTCACGTCGTTAACATCCTGTCCTTCTATAACAATCCTTTATGAAATAACATTGACTTAAACAATAGTTCCTTCAAGCTAATTACAGTGTTTAAATGATACTTCCAGAACTTTGAATTGATCGCCCTGATTGGATTAAACCAAATAAGATATGCCAGTTTTTATCTGTAATTCTCTCTTTGACATATGTGTGGTTTCTTGCAATGCATACTGGATTCAGCTAGCTTAAGCAAATGAAACCATAGAATGACTTTATGAATTTATGATTATATCCCATTTCACAATATATACACACCACGAACGCATCCGTATATTTGTGATAAGTTAATAAGTTGATTATTTTTTCGTGTGTTTCAGAATACGATATTGTAAATTGTTAGTCTAGTTGAAATTCAATAATATTATTTGGCCAACCATAAATCGACTATGTGATCAGCAGAGTCTATGCTACATTGCCACTACCTACCAACCCCAAACAACATTTCGTCAGTTGCATTGAGTATTGGTTATGAAAGCATTTTCCACATGCATATTAACAATCATACAAGACCACATAAACAAAATATTCCATTACCTTATTCCTTTTTTGTAAAATTTATCTGTATATATATGAGAGTATCTTCAGTACACGACATGTAACTTCACATACATACATAAATTGTCAGGATTAGAGGAAATAATATAAAAACATGATGGTTAAACATATAAATTGTTATGTGGATACAAGAATTTTTAGTAAATATATACATTTCATTACCGAATGTCACATTTGTCAACCTTTATCATTATGTTCGATTGCGAACTCATCTTTCAAAATGTCACAAATATTTTTCATATTTCATCAAATTTCATTCCAAACAAGGCCACCTCCCTCCTCCTTGAAAAGCAATACTCACATACCAAAAACAGAAATAAATACATAATTCCAAAATTTAATACAGCAAAACAGAGACTGGTATCATACAAAGAAGTTGGAATTCCCAAACAGATTTTATATAGTTTCAACAAAAAAGAGAAAACGCATTCCTTCAGTTTTGAGGGGAACAAAAAAGCAAACTCACACACTTGGAATTCCCAAACAGATTTTACAATTCTTGCGTAACAAACGCCAGAGCAAAACCCCACCGGACCTGAAAGCAAAGCAAAGCAAACGAAACTAGATACAGTTGCTTGCACGATCTCTGAAAGCCAAGAAAGAAAATCTCCCAACACCCAAAAAGGAGTAGTCTTTACTCTCATTCACATCGTCTATTGTTTCGCTTTCTTTCTAGTTAAGCAGAGCCATCAACGCAGAATTTAAAGGTCCGTTTTTTTTTCTCTCTTTTTTCTACGCGTTTCTGAATCTTTGAGACCATATTTATATTTCCTTTTTGGCACATTTTGCGAGATGGGTTTTGGTTTTCTCACACAAATCTCAAATAGGTTCGATCAATACTGTGATTTTGGTTGTGGGTTTTTGCTGTAATGAAAGAAAGGTTCAATTTTTGGGTTCTAGGAGTCCTCTGCTCTTAAGGGTGCGTCGTTGTTTTGTTGTTTGATTTCTGGTTATGGACTTGTGGCGTTTAGATTTTCATTTTCACTTGTGCGCAAATTGTGATGTGAAATTGTATCATAGTGTGATTGGTTTGTGTAAAGTTACAATCTTGGGATTGATTTGTGCTAATCTAGGCTTGATTTTTTTCAGGTTACTTGTAGATGTCATAATGGTGTTCCTCGATGTTTACATATAGTTTGTTTGGCTTTTGTGAGGTTTGGTAAATCTGTAGACTTGTTGTGTTCTGTAAATGCAACTAGGAGTGGCTGATTTTGGACTTTAGTTTATATTTCACTTTCATCCTGTAAAAGATTTAGAATATGAATTGATTGTGGGGAGTCTAGATTGTAAGATTATGATTGATCGATTTGGAATCAGTTTGTAACTCTGTGGGATTGTGTGTTAGTTTTGGTGTTACTGTTTCCTTTGTTTTATTCTTTAAAAGGGTTTTGGGCGTTCGGGGATGATACCCCTTTATCGGAAACCCAATTCCCATTCGAGCCGCGTTAGGACCGCCCGTAGACGGGGAAGCTCTCCCAAGATTGTTGCTGCATACACAAGGATCGAACCTTCGACCTTGCTTAAGCTACACTAGCTCCCCACCCACTAGTGCAAACAAGCATTGGTTAGCCGATTTTCCTATTTCTTTGTTGTGGACTGATTTATTAGCCGATTTTCCTATTTCTTTTGTTGTGGACTGATTTATTAGCCGATTTTCCTATTTCTTTCTTTGGAAGATGAACGATTATAGGGTAAAGTAATCGAATCTGCTTCCTACTTCCTTATACAAAGAGTGTGATTACAATGGTGTAGGTTGTATTTAAGTGTTGCCAGCACATTCAACTAGTCCATTGACCTCATAATATAAAGGAAGTGATTGTTTTCTTTTAGGTTAAATTAACAAGATAGTAAATTTGTCTGGGATGATACTCTGGGTTTGTTCTTGTTTTTACATTTTTGCGATGTATATTTTTGTTTCTTTCCCCATATTAGAGGCCAGTTCTGGCGTTGATTAGTTTCCTTGAAACTTCTATTGAACCAAGACCTTCGGAAGCTTGAATCACTGTTTTGGCACCCAAACTGGTTTAATGCATGAGCTTTTTTTCTTTCTTATGTGCACCATAATAATTTTGATTTTGCTGTTTTCAGGATTATCTGTTCTAAATTTTGTATGAAATATCTCGCTTCTTTCTGATGGCTGATTCAAGTATCAGTGTACCAATGGCCCAAGAATTAACAAAGCCAGATGTGGGTAACTTGAGACGAAATTCTACAGGAAAGATACTATTGTCAAACATCATAGAAAAAGTTCCTCATTATCTCAGGGCTTCCACTGGTTCCTGTCATGATTTTTGCAAGTATGGGAGGAAAGATGCATTTGAAGAGAAGGAAAGATGTCCGATACGGGTTGCACCAAGAAGATTCTCAACTATATCATTTGATAGCCATAACTCAGCAGAAAGTGTGGTTTTGCCAGAGAGGAAGAAGATATCAGTAATCAAGCTCAATCATTCACATGAGTCCAAAACCTTCTTACCTGATACAGGTACCATCGCCAAGCAAGCCAAGCAGCAATTGCCAAAAAGGTCAGCTGACAGAAAAAATGGTGTTGGGAGTGAGCTTCTTACTGAGAGGAAGAAGCTATCGTTGGTAAAGTTCAAAACGCCATCCGATTCAAAACCTTCTTTATCTTCTGTGCCCAAAATTGTGAAGCAAGAAGTTTCATCATCTCCTGAAAAGCTGAAAGTTTCTGCAAAGAAAGGTTGGACAAATCTTAAGGAGAAAGACTTGTCTACAAAACATGTCATTTCTTTGAAACCAAAATCTTTAGCCACGAAGGAATTGTCATCTCCTGATACTTCAGGAGGTTCAAAGGGGATAAGAAACAGTAATTCAAAGGAAAGCCAGAGGACAGTCACCTCTCTGAAGCCAAACTCTTTGGCTGCAAACCAAATTTCTTCTCTTGACTCTTCAGGAGGCTTAAATGGCCTCAGGAAAAGTGAGGTGAAGATGGTCAAGAAGGCAGGAACATCCTTAGGCACTTTAAAGAAAGTATTGGTGCCCCCAACAGGATCATTGTCCCCAAAACCTTCTCTCAGGAGAGTTGCAAGCTTAAAAGCACAGAACAGGAATGTGAAAGTTACTCCTCTTAAGAATCAGAACAAGATTGGGAAAGTCATAGCTAAGCAACTCGACAATGATGTGACTCCAGAGAAGACCTTGTATGTCATTAAGATTGAGACTGAGAATAAACCTCTGGAATCTGATCAAGACAAAAATTGTGAAGGTCCATCACCACCTTCATCGTCCCCATCATCGCCCAAGTCTGTGTCCCTCCCAAACAGCATGCCACTTTCACCCCGTGACGGAGAAGATCAAGAGTCTGAATATACAATGACGGAAACTGAAGAGGACTATTTCTCAGAAGACGGTGAAGTTGACAGTGAAGAAAATGCAGAGACCCTAGATGAAGATTACAAAGGGAGGCCCAGAAAGTCTGGGATCGTTTGTTCTGAAGATGTGGATAGCCATCCTCTGAAGTTTAGGAGGGGAAAGGTGGTTGACATGCAATTCGAGAATAATAGACCAAGGAGGCTCAAATTCAGGCGAGGAAAAGTGTTGGGAGAGAACGAAAACGTCAAGTCTGATAACCAAAGGCGAAGATATAAGAAGAGAGAAGGTGTTGATGGCGATGCAATTGGTACCGAAGCTGGTGCAGAAAAAGTTGTTTTGAGACATCAAGATGTTCAGGGGAAGAAAGATGAGAAGGGGTTGTTTAACAACGTAATTGAAGAAACTGCATGTAAACTGGTTGAAACCCGGAAGAGTAAAGTCAAGGCCTTAGTTGGTGCTTTTGAAACAGTGATCTCACTTCAAGAGCGCAAACCTTCTGCAAATTCTGTTTCTTGAGATGGGAGCATATGATCAGGTAATAAAGCCAAGCTTGTAACGTGTGAATTTGAGTTTACAAGCTTATGACACTGGAAATATGTGTAGGTAGATTGCTTCAGTTGTCGTAGATTTGAATGGGAGTGTTGCGAGTACAGATCATACCAGATATATATATATATATATATATATATATGATTGATTTTTAGTTTCTTATCTTTTGAATGAAACAATCATACTCCTTAGTTCATATATAGAAGAGTATAAGAACGGGTTCTTTCTCAATTGATGACTGTCACTCTGGTTTTTTCTGGTTTTGTTCTTGAGATGTTACATACACAAATTAAAGTATGAATTTTTAGAATCTCTGCCTTTGTTCATCTCCATCAGTAAATTCTTATATTACATCTCTGGGATTCATGAATGGAATGAGCCCGTAAACAAAACTAAAAGAAATAAAATTTTATACAAATCAATCAAAACGGTGCTTTCAGCAGCTCAGAAAGACACTTTGGAAATTCAGAATCTCCAGCATAAAAAAAAAACAATCTTCTCTTTCTTGCTATTCGTTCTCAAGTTATCATACTGTTTCAGAGAAATCAGGCTCCCAGCATAACTAAACAAATGGATCTCCTTTTGGTATCCGCAGAATTCTCTCTTGTTATCAAATCTCAGATCATAATAGACCACAGTAGGGTACTTTAAAGACTTGCTGAAATCATCTGAAAATATTGTAATGTATATGCCATGCTCCCAAGCGCCTGCCCTAAAATAGAAAAAGGCACTGGAACCATAATCTAAAGACATGCTGTAATCTTTTGTCCAGTACTTCTGTTCTTTGTGGACCCATATCTCAACTTTCTTTTCAGAATAAAAGACATTTTCAGTATAAACAACATCATCAAGCGCCAAAGATCCTCTCAGACTGATCAAAGATAGTTCGGATCCCCTTCGATGGTGAGACGAGGAGGATTAGTCCATCGGAACTTCTCTTCTACAAAATCAAAGATATTATCCGGGGGTTTCTCCTTTCTAACCAATGCATGCTTCCATATGCATATGCATTTTCCACACCGTTGAAGCTGCAAGGAGGAACCGAGGGTATTCTTCTCCACGAGCTTGTACCCAAAACATGAACACGAGCTCAAGGAACAAGAAACTTTCCCCTTATTTCGAGTTCAAGTGAATTTTTGGTGATTTTCCTATGTATGGTTTATATTTAAGAAAGCTCCGGGATATTGAATGTATCCTCTGATTTTGTGTTGAGATTTAGACTCCCATTTGAATCAAAGAAACTATAATTCTTATGTATATTTTGTTAGACATTCCAAATGGTTGCTCAAGCCGATTTCATATGTCAAATTGACTTGAAATGAAATTTTGGTGAATTTTCCAAGTTGACAATCATGTTAGGATTGTTTTATTGAATTCAAATATACAGCCTATTTTAAACTTGAAATATTAGTAAGTTGACACATTCTGCCTTAAGTTTACTTGGATTCCGGAAAGTTTGAAGTCCATATATGTACCACTGAGAATGGCTAACCCTAGCGGCTAGCAGAGCCTCTCTCTCTCTCTCTCTCTCTCTCTCTCTCTCTCTCTCTCTCTCTCTCTCTCTCTCTCTCTCTGTTAAGGGTGGGAGGCAGCCGTTCTTGACCATTCTACGGCAAATTCCCTTCTCTAGCCTAATTTTGGATCCAAGCTCAAATTGCCTGATTTGAGAATGATCAAGGTGCTAATTATCTTATTAACCCAATTTCCAACTCGTTTAACCCTTGAAGAGGTATGTTATATAGCAAACTAAATAAGTTAATGAAATAATAAGAAATGCGTATTACCTATTACGTAATAATTCCAATGGTTGTATAATAATAGAAAATAATTTTGCAACCAAACTAATAATAATAATAATAATAATAATAATAATATTGAAAAAAAGAAAATTTAAATATTTAATGGAAGGCTACTTATTAACTGCGCTAATAAGTAGATTGTTATGTATATGCCATGCTCCCAAGCGCCTACCGCAAAATTCGAATAGCCACCTGAACAACAATCTAAAGGCATGCTGTAATCTTTTGTCCAGTATTTCTGCTCTTTGTACATCCATATCTCAAATTTCTTTTCAGAGTAAACAACATGAACAAGCGCCAAAGATCCTCTCAGATTGATTAAAAAATATCTGGCGAAGCTGCTTCGAAAGGTGACAGAAGGAGGATTAATAGTCCATCGAAACTCTTCTTCTCTGAAATTGAAAGACATTATCTGGTTTCCGTCCACTAACCAATGCATTTCTCCATATGCATATGCATTTTCCACTGCCACAGTTGTGAAGTTGCAAAGAGGAATCCTTCTCCACGAGCCTGTGCCCAAAACATGAACACGAGCCACCCAGCGATTAGGGCGTTCCGGTAAGCCACGAGAGAGAAAATGGACAATCTTGTGGGAGTTAGTAACACTATCGAATCCCATACCATACCTCTCCGAAAACATATCGTGTATATCTTCAGGTTGTGGAAGCCATAGGTATTCTCTTCTTAGAGGATTGTATAAACCAAGTTTTCCATCAACTTGGCCAAAATATTCAAAGCCAAGCAAACCGCAAGAAACAAGCCTCACATGGTTCTTGCAATTAAATGGAAGAGACCTAACTTCTACATCGATGTGTTCATTGGTGGCTGCCATGTGCATGGCAGCAAGAGCTGGATCGTTGACTAGGATACGTGAGCTCTTGGAGACGCACTGGAACTGCAAAAGCGATCTCGCCGGCAGTTTTGAGAAGATGATGAGGAGGATCTCATAAGGGAGCTCCGTCAACTTTGAGCTACTCATTGCCGCCGTCCGCTTCTCCATAACTGCAGCTGGTTGGAACCCTAGTCAGAAACCATAATTTTACCACTATGTATTTGTAAGATTAATTAACACAAACAAACATCCATCATATAAATCCAAGAAACACAAACCATATATTGAACGAAAGATTACTCACCTGACAATTTAGATGTCATTGAATGCCGAAAACGCAACTCTTCTGTTCTTCTGGTCTCTCCAATATAATTTGAATTTCAGTAGCTCACTGTCTCAATTTGAATACAGTTGAATGGCTGAAAGCTGTAATCACCAAAAGCCATGATTAATTGCAAGAAAAACTCATAGATTTGGAGATAAAGTAATGAAATTTGAAATTCCCATGAAGGAGATATGTAGAATGATACCTAATCTGGAGTTGGAGACTTGGAGGAGGAAGCTATATCTCTCGTTGAACAACGATTTGACCCAATTGGCTGCTAGGGTTTATTCAGAGCTGAAAATCAGTCATAAATTTATAATACTAGCCACCACGGGCCTGGGTTCGAAGGACTATGGGCCTTGGGTCATTGTTATATGCCCAAAGATAATAAGACAATATTCAATTATGAGATTTATGGTCGGTCACAATTAAATGTAAATCTAAAGCTAGAAAAAATTATTTTTAAGTTGAGTTATTTTGTTTTTAACCCTTGGATGTAAATCTAGCGGTGACTGACCATGAATTTCTTGGTCAATTACTGACGAGGGGAACACTATTGTCAATCATGAATTAATATCCATTTTTGTTCCACTACACAAACTACTCATCACAATAGAAGCACTTGATTAACAGGTGAGACGGATAAACATGTGCAATAATTTCATAAACATATAAATGTGATTCGGTTCAAACTAAAATGGTACGAATGAGCTTAAGATCGGCTCATAAGATTGAAAATATGCGAAAGTCTAGATTCACTGATGATATTTCATGGACTTAAAGTTTGACTTAGATTGTGGAATTAGTGGCTTGACTTTCACATAAACGACTTTTGTTTGAGGTAGATAGGTGATCAAGTGTAAAGAAAAAAGTTTAAGATTCTCATAAAACTTATGAACCAGTATTACAAGAACCCGTTATTTTTATCAAGTAGCTCAGTTCATTTTATAAAAACACAAAACATCAAGAAACAAACCTCGTTCGCTTATACACTAATTAACTAAGAGATTCATAATGAATATCTTTTAATTTACTTCTAAGAGCCGAAACATTAAGTGTAAATACAAATCTGGTTAAGTATGAGTGTCTAGATCCGTTAGCAGAAGAATAAGATAAAACAAGCTGCAAACACCCGTATTTCTGTCCGAATGACACACGAAAAAGACAACAAGGTCCCCTACTTCTTCTGCACAATCTAACACCGTAAGCCGCCACTTTGACCTCCAATACGTGGCACGACACCATTCGTGGTCTCTCAACACATAGAGCACAGACAGGTAACCTTAATAATTTTTTCTCGTAATTTACAACACTTTCTATTCCAGAACCCAAAGCCGGCCTTCTCTTCTCCACCACCCTCTCTCTCTGCGTCTTTTGCTTTCAGCACCTCTACTACCTCTCTCTCTCTCTCACTCTTTTTCCCCCTGGACACTTTTGCCCCTGCTTTAAACCCCTAATTCCCTTCTTTCCTCCTTCCATCCTTGCATGTATTCATTTCTTTTATCTCTTTTTTATCATCCATTTTTTGGCTAATAATCTCTGCCCAATTTCGCAGAGTTGGGTTTTCTAGGGTTTCTGGCACCATGCTCAGTCTTCTCTGAATCATTGGATTACAGCTGAGGTAAGATTTTGGGTTTTCTTTTTCTTCATGATTACGATCTGTTTCAGTTTGAGTTTGGTTTGTTGGGTTTTGATGTCGACTTGGGTTTTGTAAATTCTTGGTCTTTATGATGAAATATGTGTAATTGGGTAGTGAATCAATGTGGGTTTTATCTGGATTGAGTTGGGTTAGAGTTGGTGGGGGGTTTCGTTTGAAGAAGGTTGGATTTTTATGTGGAGGACCTTTTGGATCTAAGAAAATGTTATTTGTGGAAATGCTGTAATACCTGAAATGAGACTCAGTTTGGGATTGATATGGTTTGAGTTAAGTAGTGGAAATGCAGAGCTGATTGGTTTTGCTACTGTGTTTTGTTATGTTGAGACTAAGTTGTAGGCTCTAGTCAAATGCACAGCCAAATGATGATACAGTATTACATTAGAGATACATGCTCTTTGTATGGTCGTGGACTTGTAATTGGTAAGAGATACGCAGTTTGGTTTTTCAAATTCTAACATATAATAGAATTCTTCTTTTTTGCGGATAGATTTTCAATCTTACTAGTTAGAGGATGTGGTTCTGTAAGATGGCCCTTAAAGTGGGATAGTGCTCCTTTCTTGGAAATACTTCAACATATGGTCTCCTATTTGGCTCACAAACTATTGTTTCTATATCTATGTTTCACATCACCAGTCACTTAAAAAAGAGAGTAAATATTGTTGTATTTGAATCTTAATAGGTGGGCAAAATGATTCTCACGAAGCAGTATCGATGTATACATTCTGCAAGCTGTCGATGCACAAAAGGGCATATAAGTGAAGATGTGATATTCTTAGTATTTCAACAATTGAATTGGAATCCCAAGTTAATTGCAACACTTTCCTGTGTCTGCAAATGGTTTGATGATCTCGCCAAACGTGTACTGTGGAAGGAGTTTTGTAAAACAAGAGCACCAAAGATGATGATTGATTTGCAATCTAGTGGGAGTCACAGTGTAGATGGAAACTGGAGGGCACTTGGGAAGCTGCTTATTTATTGTTCAGGAAGTAAGAAGGGTGGGCTCTTTAACACTGTTCAAATCCCTGGTCACTTTGTCTATAGGACCAGGTTTTCTAGGACATCGGGGAAGAGCTTTCTTCTGCCACAATGCAGAACAGATGTATTGTATGTCTCTGACCCGTGTGAACATCTTGACCAAGGAGAAGAGGGAGATGTGGGGTTCTTCCGGGGAATTTTCAAGTCATTTTCAATGTCCAAGGTCCGGAAGATGTTGATCAAGAGGGGGGCCGAACTTCATCCAACAGAGGTGTGCCCTTATTGTAAGGCCAAGTTGTGGAGCATGTTGCAAGCCAAAATGATACCTCAAAGTGCCAGCTGCAGATTGGGCGCGTATGAGGATTGCATCGAGTATTTTGTTTGCCTCAATGGACATATGCTTGGGATCTGTACTCTGTTACCATTATCTGATTCAGAAGAGGTATCGGAGTTGGAGTGATAGTTGAAACAAAACAAAAAAAGAGGTATGCTTCTGCACCTAGTTTCAAACTAGTAGTTTGTTTGTTTTTCCTTCCAAAAACCAGGTTAAGACTTGACATGGAAACATATTGCTAATTTAATTTCAAACCAAGCAGCCATTCAATATCAGATATAAGAAAAATAGTGTAACAATATGTGAAAGTTTCCTCACCGTTTCATTCATTAAAGAAAAGAAACACCAGGAGCATATCTTCAAGTATTCCTAAGAAACGGTCATTATTGCTAGAATCGTTTTATTTCTGTTAAGTAACTGTTCTTCCTTCTCTTCTCTTGGGCAGGTTTCTTGCCATTTTGCAAGCATAAAGTTGCCTAGGCTGGACATATTATGGGGCTTGAGCTGAAATGAACCATTAACATTCCCTGTCCAAGCATTCTGTCCTGCTGTGATGTTGTTTTACAATGGAAGTGTTAGAAGCTCTTGCTAACCATTTATTTCCAATTGCCCTTTCCATAAGATGTAGTTAATGTGAACTTTGTAATACAATGTACATTTATGTATGCTCTAATATGTATGTGGATCGAAAATCGGTTTCTGCAATAATTTTACACTAAGATGAAATATCCATATTGTTGTATGTAGCTAGAGTCCATCTTTAAGATCTTGTGTGTAAGGATCTGTTGAATCAAAGGCGTCATCTAGAACAATGTGTTGATTGCTAGTTGGAAGTATACAAGTGTGGCATCTAAAGCACTGATTGGTAAAGAGTCAAGGATTAAACTTGTGCATTGGACTTGTCTCTAAGTGTTGCATCTTAGTGATCTTACCAATGTCACGGCAAAATTTAACTACTAGTTTTGCTAGCTTTTACGTATCCAAAGGAGAATGCAAAGATTGTATTCATATAGGTGCAGGTCCTGGTATGGCGGGAAAGCCTAGACTTCTGTATGTATGTTCAACAAAACATACTTATGAAGATGCAAAAATGGTTTGACATCCTCATTGCTGCTTCAATTTCTTTCCTCTTCATCATATTCCAAGGGAACAAATAGGATATTGAGTTTTCTGTTAACGGAAAGGTATGATTTTCTCAGCCAAAAATAGGCCGTACAATCACCCCGGGGCAATAAGGAAAGGAAAAATCTTAGCAAAAAAATCTAGTTATTGTATTAAAAAAAAAAATCTAGTTATTTGGAGGCGAGTATATGTAGGACATATTTTCACCACCATTGTGGCATTGTTCCTACATGCATGTGTCTGTTATCGTATTCTCTGTTCTAGGAACTTTGTGGTTTGTTTGTTTTAATCATATGGCAAAATATCCTGTTTTTCAGATTTATTGGCATCTCAATGCAGTGGCTTGGCAAGGATCTTGATTATGAAAGGTCAAACTAATTTACCTATTAGATTAGACATAAAAATTTGAAGTTAGTGTTCATACCACATCATCAAAATGACTAATATTGGCACACAGTGTGAAACACATGCACTGAAGTTAGTCTCATACTGTTAAACACTGCAGCCAAGTTCTATGCATATATGAAAAGGAGGTATTACACACATCAAGTTACATATTCTGCTCACTCCTTTGCATCGAAGTCCAACCCTGCAATGCTCATCTTACCGATATTGCTGCAAAATTCATGTCTCCAGTTAGTTTGTATAAAGGCATATGAAGGCAAAAACAATCAACAGATGAGAAACGTAACGATAAGGGTTATATAGATGTAACCCAGTTCTAATACTCCAAAAAGGTGGAGACTTGTGTTTCTCAAAAGTTTCCCAGTTCTAGGGGTAGTAAATTTGTTAACTTTTGCATAAGCAACTGCAGATGTGCAGAACTATAGCTAGACAGATGTGACAACTTCGTATGTGCAACAAAACGTTGTGCATCTATAGAAGTTATCAGAAAGGAGAAAAAGAGGCCTTACACAACAGCATGTAGGCCAGCTAGTTTGGGCAAAAACTTGCTGATATGTTCTTCTGCAGCTTTGTCAGATTTCAGTGTCTCACAGTTGAACGAAACCACAATCTTGCTCTTCCCGTGTTGTTGATCAACCATATCTACAACATCCTTCTCCCAACTGTCTACCATCCAATGCGAACAAGAGACAAAACAGGTTAAACCACACATGAAGATCACTCACAAAGGGAAAATTGTACTAAAAACAAGAACTACAAAGTTGAAACCGAGGAAAGCTTGGTCTTGGAGACCAAGATGATTCTTTCATATCACAATTGGTCTTGGAGACCAAGATGATTCTTTCATATCACAATCCTACTATCAGTTTGATCATGTTACAAAAGGTTCATTTATCAGTTCAAGACTACAACGCGGCATATCCTTTTGACTAAGAACATAGCTGAATAACTCTAACCTCATAAAGCACCAAAAATACAGCATTCCTAAGAAATCTACCACATTCCAAAAACCATCAAGAAAAATCTAAAATGGACTTACCCATGAGCATGATCAATGCTATTCAACCTAGCAGCATCATGGCCTCGACACTCCACAACAACAACTTTCTCCTTCTTTTTCTGTTACAAATCATAAACCAAACCCATTAAAACAACCAATACAAAGAATCACAAACCCCCAACCTTTCTGAACAAACAATAATAATGCATACATTGTAGTCTATGATTGCAAGCTTGACCAGACGATAATCCTCGCCTCTGCTACACTCCTTTTCACAAGCCAACTCTACCAAAACAATACAATAATTTCATCACTAATTAAACATCCAAATGCCCAAAACAGATAAAGAAAAAGAAATTACCAGTTCCATGAAGACCATAGCAAATGTTGGTGTGATCATTCACTTTGATGAAGTGGCCTGATATAGACCCACATGGTAACAATGCTATTGAAGCCACTCCTTCCATTACCTCCCCTACTTTTGATTCCACTTCGCCTCCTTCATCTGCCACACAAATTTTACCAGAACATAGAAATCTAAAAACCCAACTTCTAAAGATTTTTTCATGAAGATTTTACGGTTAACCCAAATAGAAATCTATAGAAAATAAGTAGACTTGATCAGAGAGACTTACCCATTTGTTTCTGCAGAGATGAAAGCGGAGAAACTGAAAGAGTTGGCGGCAAAGGTCAGAAGGAATTTATAGGGCAATTACTACTCTCTCTTTTTTTCTTTTTTTCTTTTTTGTTTGAAAGGAGGACAATTACTACTTGTTTTTTTTTATTTGGTAAATATTACAAATTTGTGTTTCAAACTCATAATCTTCCACTTATTAAAAAAAAAATGTCATTTAACCATTTAAAAAAAAAAAACAATTTATTAATAACTCACACGCCCTACCGTTTAACCATGATACTGAGCATTATTACTTGGTTATGGTCTCCTTTTTATTTTCTTTTTCTAATAGATTTTGAATAGTAAATTCCCTCTACTCCATAGAGGGTGATATAGTCCAACATGGAAGATTTGAGTTCTCTCAAAAAAAAAAAATAGTCATAACATTTGAGTTCTACACGTTCAGAACAAGAAATTACAAAACAATGAGAACATTCTTCACAATAATGATCAGTATGTTTAAGTGTCATTCGTGTGAATTTGTTCAGTTTTAATGAATGAAAATGTGGCCAAAAGTATATGCCTTCTCGGTAACAAGCTTAAAAGATCGAGTAGGAGCTTCTTTATAGCACCTAAACCTGAGTAAATGCAACACAGTGATGAACAACCGTGTTATTGTCCGCCACTGTTGAAATTTTCAGAATTCTAAGCTCGGATGGGGTACCCTATGTATCTCATACTCTCATATAGGACTTGAAGTTGGTGGTGAGAGTAGTATATATAATTTATATCAACTAAAGGTTATACTGTTATAACATAGTTTGAAGCTTGTACAGGAGAAAGGAAATGTCATATACAGGAGAAAGAACATAATTTTAAACTAGTTGAAAAACTATACTGGCCTGCAGAATCGAAAGCCTCAGATAGCGCCTGACAAAGCTCCCTTGTTCTCAGCTGCAGGAGATTCTGAACCAGTCTCGAGCGTCTTGAAGACTAACTTTTGCTGGGGGAGCTGGCCGTTGGTATACGCTGTGACCTCTGTGTCGACCAAAATGGTGTCTTCTTCTTGGAACTCTCCTCTCAAGATGCCCTTGGCAAGCTCATTTTCTACATATTGCTGAATCACTCGCTTTACTGGCCTAGCACCGTAGTTTGGATCGTATCCAAGACTTCCAAGAAGCTGCACAGCAGCATCGCTCACTTGGATTTTCATCTTGCGGTCTGCAATCCTCTTCTGGACTCGTTCCAACTGTGTAAAAAATGCGAAAATCATGAGAAATCGGAGAATGAGATTATAGTTAATTTACATGTCTACAAGGGAATTATTCAAGCTAGAAAGCATTTATGAGGAGCAAATTACCTGTATCCTGACAATATTGTTTATCTGATCACGGTCCAAGGGCTGGAAAACTATGTACTCATCAACCCGATTCATGAACTCAGGGCGAAATACGGACCTTGCAGCCTCCATCACCCGCTGCTTTATAGTTTCATAACCCAATTCCTTCGGCGAGACATCATCATCTCCATTTAGTATATACTGTGAACCAACATTTGAGGTCATAATGATCACAGTGTTGGTGAAACTCACAGTGCGGCCCTGTGAGTTGGTTACTCTTCCATCATCTAAGATTTGAAGGAAAACATTGAACACATCAGAATGCGCCTTTTCAATCTCGTCAAACAGGATAACTGAATATGGCCTCCGGCGAACAACCTCTGTCAGCTGTCCTCCCTCCTCATAACCCACATAGCCAGGTGGAGCACCTATCAGTCTTGACACAGCATGCTTTTCCATGTACTCACTCATATCAATTCTAACAAGAGCTTCTTCAGTGTTGAACATGTAGGAGGCAAGGGTCTTGGCTAGTTCTGTCTTCCCTACACCAGTGGGGCCCATGAACATGAAACTAGCGATCGGGCGATGAGGATCTGAGAGACCTGCTCGAGACCGTTGAATAGCTTCAGCTACCGATTTCACAGCAGGATCCTGTCCTACAACACGTTTATGCAGCTCTTCCTCCAAATGTAAGAGCTTTTCCCTCTCTGACTGTAGAAGCTTGGAAACAGGAATACCAGTCCACTTGCTGACAATTTCAGATATGTCATTTCCTGTAACTTCCTCTCTCAGCATTGATTTCCCAGACCTGATATACTCATCGAGCTCTTTTTCAGCACTAAGGAGTTGGCGCTGTAAGGAATTCAAACTCCCATACTTCAGCTCAGCAGCACGGTTAAGATCATACTCTCGTTCAGCCTGCTGGATCTCCAGATTTACCCTGTCAACCTGTCATAATACAACACTTGTCTGTCAACAACCAAGTACTTCAATTTACCACATTTAAATCTTTAGTAACATGATAAAATATTACATCCCAATTGAATCACCATCCTTTCAAATTTGGATCACAAAAAAGAATACGACATCGTTAATAAAAGAAACAGAACTTTAAGGTGCTTACCTCTTCCTTGATTGACTGAATTCTAGTCATAACAGACTTCTCATGTTCCCACTGCTCAGACAGCTGAGATTGTTTCTCTTTTAAGACGGACAACTCCGCCTCAAGGCGGTTCAATCTCTCTCTGGACGCTTTGTCGGTGTCATTTGTAAGTGACAGTCTTTCCATTTCAAGTTTCAACACTGAACGATTAATCTCATCTAGCGCTGTGGGCTTTGATGTAATTTCCATTTTCAATTTGGCAGCAGCTTCATCAACTAAGTCGATAGCTGAAATTCAAGGACATAAAATATATTCAATCTAACATGTGAAAGCTAAGAAATGAATTGCACAAACTGTTATTAGCATACTAATCTGCTGGACAGACATTCTGAAAGCCTTATAAATGTGCTCATAAAACAGGAACCACAATATCTAAGAAGCATATATTTTCACATTTCAAATATTCCACTTCATCTCTTCCCACAATTATTACAAGCACCACTACAGGAGGCCAGATAAGTGGCACAAAATCCAAGTTCCAGGTTTTCTTTCCATATAATGGAGCAGCCATAAGCTGGCTGGAATAGAAATATCCTCTTTGGAAGCCAAAGACTAAGCCCAACCCTTTTTGGTCCAAAGGAAAGTCTACTTGGTAGTTTAAGGGTATTGACAGGTTTATTTTCAGTTACAAAGTTTATTTTCAGTTATGAAAAGAATAATTATGAGTCTAGTGTTTTAAAGAGTCTTGAGTGTATCTTTATGTCTAATTAAGTCTTAAGCATTTAAGAGTCTTATTATTAATCAGTTACATTAGTCTTACGGTATTCTAGGAGTCTAAGGGTTTTTGAAGCCTATAAATATGGCTTTCTAATGTAATCCGAAGGCAGATTGGAATGAATTAAGAGTTTATCTTATTGAAGGCTTGGCCTTGTATCCTCTCCCCTAACCTCCCTTATTCTATTTCTCCCTTCTTCAGCTAAGAAGCTCCTGTTTCTCCTAAAATCCTTCTGTTTTCTATAATCTCTCAACACTCTCCAACCCACCCTATTCACTCTCACACCATCTCTTGCTTCTCCCTGCATCACGATATTTATACAGAGAGCTACTTGATATTTGCTAAAACATACATCTGTTGGTGTGTTCCAAGAATTAGTACTTCCTATTCCTATGACCATTGCTGTTATCTAATGACAAAACACTAAGATGTTTCAAAGTTTCAGCTAAATTTATTTAAAAAGCATCTCATGTCATGTCAATAGTAGGATTTATTTTCATAATAGCACATGATCATAGATGAATCATTTTCTAAGTGTCTTTGTGATGTACATTACCTTTGTCCGGTAAAAATCTCCCACTGATGTAACGGTCTGAGAGAATTGCAGCTTCCACGAGTGCGCCATCAGAAATGCGGACCCCGTGATGCAACTCATATCTTTCACGCAGTCCTCGGAGTATTGAAATTGTATCCTCAACTGTAGGTTGATCAACATAAACTTGCTGAAAACGACGCTCCAACGCTGGATCTTTCTCAATATATTTGCGATACTCATCCAGTGTTGTTGCACCTATACATCGCAACTCTCCCCGACCAAGCATGGGTTTTAAGAGATTTCCAGCATCCATTGCACCACTTGTAGCTCCTGAAACAAATAACAGTGGACAAGCGATTCAATGTCAATGTAACTTGTAAATGACAGAACTTCTCAAAATTAAAACATCATCTTTTGACCCAAAATAAAAAATAGCAAATAGCATTGACAAAAAAGGAACGCAAAGGAAGAAAAACTGAAAGCCCTTCCACCTTTAAATAACAGGTTAAAGTTTGATCTATACCTGCCCCGACAACTGTGTGAATTTCATCAATAAAAAGGATAATCTGGCCTTCAGATTCTGTTACTTCCTTGAGTACAGCCTTCAGCCTATCCTCAAACTCTCCACGATATTTTGCCCCAGCAATGAGTGCACCCATGTCAAGAGAGATTAGCTGTGAAGACAAGGATGTCATTTATATACATTACTTGAGAAAAAAGAACAGAGGCACACAGGTTCCTAGTAGAAGCTGCCTTCAAATTCAAAACATAAACATACCTTACGATTCATCAAAGCTTGTGGGACATCCCCTTGCACAATACGCTGAGCAAGCCTGTCAAAGAGATAGAGTCAGATTTACTAAAAAAAGCAGAAAAATAAATCATTATCCAAAACAAGGGAAAAATAGATCACCCTATATCAACCTAAAGCTGTCAGTAGAGAATAAAACCTATGAACAGAGGCATCAGCTGTCAGGGTATGTCAGCTATTGAAGAACAATATTACTAACTTTGAAAATTTTAATTGCGTCTGAAAAGTTTGATTCAATGGTTTTAACAGCTTTAATAGTTCACTTTGCCTTGCCGAAACAACACAAACTGGTGAAATTACATACAGGATAAGTCAGGAACTGGGCAAGCTGTTTACATGGGAAACCAATAAAGAATAAACTACCCTCATACTCTTCTTCTTCTTTTTTCTTTTATTTTTTGTCAAAACCCTCAATTTCACAGGCTCTTGGTAACCAAGGAAAAATTAGAAACTAAAAAATAACTAATGTACTTACCCTTCTGAAATAGCAGTTTTCCCAACACCTGGTTCACCAATTAGCACCGGGTTGTTCTTTGTTCTTCTTGACAGAATCTGGATGCACCTGCGGATTTCATCATCTCTTCCTATTACCGGGTCAAGCTTTCCTTGACTTGCCATGGCTGTCAGATCTTTTCCGTACTTTTCAAGGGACTCATATTTCCCCTCGGGATCTGCAGCATCAAAATAGGGAGTCATACTTTTGTACAATCGAACAAAAAGAAAACAGCAGTGCAATCAATACATTTAAATTGCTATGCAAGGCACACGACAAAATCCCCATCCTCAATGTGTTTTACATCAAAGCATTACACATAAAGAGGACACACACACCACTTGTACAGTAAGAAGGGTATGAAGCACATTTGCTACCTTGGTCAATGACTGATTGGCGTCCCCTTATGGATTCTATAGCAGACTTCAAAGATTGCTTGGAGATTTGAAATTCCTTAAATATTTGCTTCCCAAATCGTTGATCTTGAATGAAACCAAGAACCAAATGCTCCACGGACACAAATGAGTCTCCATACTCTTTCTTGTAATCCCTGGCTCGCTCAAGCAAGGCTTCCAAATCCCGTCCTAACATTGATCCCGCAGATTCACCAAGAATCTATAGTAAGACAACAATCAACATAAGTCACAGCATAAACACATTGGTCTAGAGAATGTCATAAGTTCTTGGCCGTCTAAGAATTATGACTGAAACCTCTCTATACCATATCATCTGCTTTAAAGGGATCCAAATTCCATAGTTCTATGTCAAATTATGAACATCAAATACTTTGCAAGTGCCTTTATCAGGGAGTCATGATCATTTCTAACTGAAACATGCAACTCTCAGCTATTCATTAAACAAGAAATGCCGAAATCATAAACAACTAAGACCTCTCTGTACCATATCATATGCTTTAGAAGTATCCAAATTCCATGTTTCTAGGTCATATTACTTTGCAACTGCCTTTTAAACAGTCTTGATAACATTTAATTGAAAATATAAAGTACCTACAAGTCTACAACTCACACCTACCTCAGCTGTTATATACTACAACATTTATCGAAACACCACTTATATGTTCACTCAAAACACTAAATTGAGCAATGCCGAAATCGCAAGTAACTAAACTCCAAGTACAAGAGCTCAAGCATTAGTATACCTTTGGTTGGCGCTGAATATACTTATCAGTAGCCTCAAGAAGTCGAGTATTATCCACCCCAGCCTTAGCGAAAATCCTCCTCGCAAGTCCATTCTTCTGCTCCAACAACGCCTTCATCAAATGCTCAGTCTCCACTATCTGATGCTTATTCTCCTTCGCCACCTCCGGCGACGAAACCACCGCCTGCCACGCCATCTCAGTAAAATCCTGCTGCGAAATCTGTCCCTTAAACCAAACACCAAATCCAACTCACACATTCAATTTTCCACTTTCAAAAATTTCCACATAAAAATCAAAACTTTAACTAATCCCATATCCAAACTGAGTACTATGTTTAAAATGGTATACCCTTCCGGTTGAAGAAGCCATGGAGCGCACAACAAACGGGTTCGGACTCCGGGTCATCCGACCCGACCCGGTTTGAAAAGCGGAGTTCGGGTCGAATCGGCGGGAAGTGAGTCCGCGGAGGAAGTGGGGACGGGCGCGGAGGGTGAGGGAGGGGTTTGGGTGAGGAAAGAGAGAAGCTTTGGTGCAACATTTGGACTGGGGAAGACAGTGAGCGACGACTCCGGGAGCGGCGAAGGAGGTGGTCGTGGAGGCCATCGCCGGCGCCGGAAAGAGTAAGGGGTTTTCCGGCGAGAGAAAGACGGGAGCTTTGCGTGGGGATTGAGGAAAGGGTTTTGAGAAGTGTGGCGAGTTTGTTGGGGGAAGAAGAAGAAGAAGGTTTGAGTGACTGTGAAGGAGATTAGTGAGAGGCTCAAATTTCGAAAATAGAAAATTATTTAGTTAATTATTTGAGTCTGTGCCCCCATAAAAAGGAAGGAAGAAGAAGTAGTGTGTGATTCCGTAGGGTTCTAGTAACGATTGGAACCATCACGAAACTGTTTGATACAGACAGAAAGGTTTGGAGCTACGTGCCTCAGTTCAAGGTATAATATCTGATATGCGGGACCCATAATTTTATACGTTAACAAGTTAATAACACAATTATGATCGATTTTAAATACGTTTCGAGGTCTACATGAATATTTGAGCAAGGTTAGACAAATCTGATCATAAACGCGCTAACAGATTCACCTCAGTCAGTATTTAGTCCTCCAATGTCCCTAGAAGTACAAAAATGGAGGTTTATCAAATCTACTGGTCATAAACTAATGAGAATTAGAACTCAAACTCTTAACATTGAGATTTCATGTCAAATATTTCGACCAACTTTTATCACACTAGATGATTACATGTTTTTAAGTACAAATTAGCAATCGAAACATTCATATTCTTTATTATTTCTTTTACAATATAAGTAGCTATTTGGTTAATCAAAAGCACATAAAACGCAAATGAAGGTATTTATTGGCTAATTAGTCCTACTGAATTGATTACTGTGGTTGGAGGTAGATTCCTCTCTTCTCTTTTGGCTTTCTCTACTCACTCGGCACAATAATTTTTTGTAAGATTTGAACGAAGTAACTTCTAGCTAGCCCTCTTGTTGTACTAGCTTGAATCCCACCGATTCATCTCCACCTTATTTCCTAATTTTATTCAAACAAAATATCTTCCGACTCCTAAAGAGAACAGGAAAGGTTTTATATAACAGTTAATTTATATAAAAAATAATAATAATAATAATAATGGTTAGTCAACACTCTCAGTTTCCTTTCCTAATAAGGTTTGCTTTGATGTGTAAAGTTATCCCGATTGAATTAGGATTGTGGTCATTAGGTATTCCTCAGGAAGTATTCCTAGAAGTACAACGTCACTTACGTCAGCACCTAATTTATCCACATTAAGCTCTTTTATTGTCTTCAGATTCGAACATTCTCTTTTGAAACTTGAAAGACATCAAAGTCATCCACCTAAATAAAGATGAGCAGCTCATTTAGAGAAGGGAGAATAGCAACACTGCAATTTGCGAAGAGTAGAAACTAAACCCTATAATACTAAGCTGTAAAGTCAGTATTGTCCCCATGATTACCGATACATATATGGCCGTATCCGACGCGTATCCGAGAACAAAATCTTAAAATATAAGGCACTGACAACGTACTAGTATGACCATAAATGGTAAGAAATGGCCTGGAATATGGCCGGAAACGCATCAGCAATGTCGAGATATGTATCCGTAAATTAAGGACTAAAACATCGGCAATCACATAAATATTGGTGTTTCGATGGATATATCGAAAGAAATCTCGATTGATATATTAAGAAAATATCGAATATCGATAAAAAAATTTACCAAAATTTTATATAAAACTTATATATTTAACTAAAAATATAATAAATATAAAATATCAAAAAGATATAAAAATTAATACCGATTCGTGTAAAAAATGGAATTTTTAAAGAAATATCATAAATATAGATACCGTGGAGATTTTAGTCTTACCATAAATAGATTGGATATGCGGAGTGATAATGAGTTTTGGCCCTGGTGTATGTAAATCGCGGAATGAGTTGAGCTCTCGAAGCCGCAATGGCAGCAGACAAGGCTGAAGACGTGGCGATTCTGGTGGCAGCTCCGCGTGGCCGTTACGTCAACAAGAGAAGTCTCAGGTACCTTCAAACTAATTAAGCCCTGAAATTTGCTTGCTTTGTGATTTTGGTGAATTGGGTTTTGAATGTGGTTCAATTTTGAGTAAATGCCTCAATGAATCTGGCAAATCTTTATATTGAGTCAAAGATTGAATTTTTGATTCGTAAAACGTATAAACGAGACAATTGTGCTGCGAAAAGCAATGTTTTTGGATTTGCTGACTTCAGTTTCTTCCTTTTGTTTCTCCCTTCAAAAGCCATTACTTAATTGTTTGTAAGTTTGCAGTTCAATTCACTATAGTTGAAATTCTACTCAAGTTGCCCTTCAAATATATGATCCAATTTAGTTGCGTTTCGAAGAAATGGCGATCATTGATATTACATGACTCCCAGTTCTCCAAAACCCACTACAAAGTAGCATCCCAGCAGAGAACCCTTGGTCAATCACTCCTTGTTTCCAGCCAAATTAAACTTCCATCAACATGTACAGCATACAATTTAAGTAATCCAAACTCCGGAACTTCTTCTGCGGCTTACCTCAGGAAGAACCGCCACACTTGTTGCTGGATATCTTTGATTTCGCTAATAGTGGTTTTGGTTATGTTAACGCAACGGATGACTACAAATATGTTGTTTTAGCTTCACCAGCAGCATTATTCCCTCTCAGAAAAGGGATAAGGGCTGAGATCTTGTCGTTGCGAACCAAGTGTTGGAAAAGCATCGATGTCCTTTCGAACATGTGCTGCAACGATCAGTCAGGGATTTATTTGAATGAAGCACTGCATTGGATCACCATGGATGTAGTGGAAAACAAGACAACTATCACAGCTTTTGATCTGGGAAATGAAGAGTTCAGGCAAATGTCATTGCCGCCTGACTCTATTTCCGTTAATGTTATTCGAAACGGAACAAAGGCTTTGGTTCTTTTAGGAGAATGCCTATGCCTATGGCTTTCTAACAGTCATGATATTCAATTCTGGGTCATGAGAGAGTATAATGTTCATGAATCTTGGAACTTGCTCTATTCTTTCAGGACAGCTGATTTGCCTGCGAATGTTGGGAATGAGAGACGACGACCAATTTTCGTGACAGAAAGTGGTACATTTGTGCTTGAAGTGTTCCGGATATCTTTAATCAGAATTGAATGTCATAAAGAAAAGAAGCCGGTTTGCAGCGACCAACATATATTTGAGGAGATTTACAACGACTTTTCGTCCTGTGTCGCAATTCAATATGATCAAACCCTACTGTCGGCGTCATAGTCATGGAATGATGGGGCGTGGAGACTCGAAACAGCAAGAAATGGAGCACATCAGATGTTGATCGAGATATGTCGATCTGTTTTAATTTGGATGCTGAATTTAGTTTGAATCTTCCTTTCTGTTCTGTTTCTCTGCCATTGTCAATTCTCTGTGCTTGTTTGTAACCGATCAGCCAAACAACGAATTATGATATCTTTCATTCTTATTACTGCCTCATGAACATGAAGCCAGTGTGTCCTGATCTTCTTGTCGCATGTACATTCTTTAATTACGTAAGCTCTACTTTCTGTTCATTAATTATGAAATAGTAAGTTCTTTAAAAAAAATGACATAGTAAGTTAACTCTTTCTAATTTGTTGATTAGAAAATAATTCAACATTTCATTTGTTCTTTAATTTGGCTTTGGGGTTTTCAAAGAGAACATGAAATGCTGAAATTCTGTTATCTTCATAAACACGCAAACGTGCAGGCCTCTTCAATTCACATAACCTAGGAGGGCAAAAAATTATGCTTGATTGCTTCGCTTGCTACTTAATCTTGAATACAAATCAATATATGTAAGGAAACAACGTAATCCGGACAAATAAAATCCAGAAGATATCGCAGTTCTTCCTGGCTGAATTAGGATTAACCTTCCCGACACTATTAGGTATGATGCCTATATTGAGATATGCATATTATTATTTCTACCAGTACACATAATCCCTTCAAGAAAAGGATTAGCAAGGGCTCTTACAGAACACATATATAAGTTTTAATTGCAAACCGATTCTGAATATCTCTTACCAAATCCTGTAAGGGAACGAAATCTGATTATTCCTGATTTATTGTGTGGCAACCAGGTAATCAATCTGAGCTTATAAATAAGAGGCATTACGCATCAGGGTTTAGGACAAGGGCGTTTACTTGTTCAACTTTGTCTAGCTTCTCTTTCGATTCTCTGCCACTAAATCCCTCAACGGTTAGAAGAATCAAGACATGGTTGACACATGTGGCGAGACGAATTTCAAAGCCAGAGGGTGGTGGTGGAGGTGGTGGTGTGGCAGTGTCGGTTGTGGCCCATGGGAAAAAGACCAGTGCCAAAGCCAAGGTGAAGAAAAGAATTTTGAAGAGTGGTATTCGGAGGTTGTTGTTCAAAGTGAGATGATTGAATACCATGACATATCTGGATGTTATATTTTGAGGCCATGGACAATGGCAATATGGGAGACCATGCAAGCATTCTTTGATGCAGAAATAAAGAAAATGCAGGTCAAAAATTGCTACTTCCCTTTGTTCGCCTCCCTAACTGTTCTGGACAAAGACAAGGGTCATATAGAGGAATCAGAGGTTGCTCGGGTCACAAAGTCCGGAGAATCTAAATTGCAAGTGCCTATTGCAATCCGTCCAAGGAGTGAGACTATCATGTATCCCTCTTTCTCAAAGTGGATTAGAGGACACCGTGACTTGCCATTGAAGTTAAATCAGTGGTGCAATGTTGTTCGATCAGAGTCTAACAATACCACTCCATTGATCAGAAGTTTAGAGTTCCTTTGGCAAGAAGGCGCAACGGCTTTTGCAACAAAGGAAGAGGCAGATAAAGAGGTCCTTGAGATATTGGAACTTTACAGAAGGATATATGAGGAGTATCTTGCAGTTCCAGTTTTGAAGGGAACAAAGAGTGAGGGTGAGAAATTTGCTGGTGCTATTTACACCACATGTGTGGAGGCTTTCGTTCCAAATACTGGCCGCGGTGTAACAGGAGCTTCTGCACATTGTCTTGGTCAAAACTATGCTGAAATGTTCGACATTACTTATGAAAATGAAAAGGGAGAAACAGCAATGGTTTGGCAGAACTGTTGGTCTTATAGTACTCGAGCGATTGGAGTGATGGTAATGGTGCATGGAGATGCCAAAGGCTTGGTACTGCCACCAAAGGTAGCATCTATCCAGGCCATTGTGATTCCAAGGCCTTCCAAGGACGCTGACGCACAAGCTATATTTGATGCCTGCTCGAAAGCTGTGGAGGAGTTGAGCGAAGCTGGACTTCGTGTCGAGGCTGATTTGAGGGACAACTACTCACCTGAGTGGAAGAATTCACACTGGGAACTGAAAGGTGTTCCTCTAAGGATTGAAATGAGACCAGAGGATTTGAAAAAGAAACAAGTACATTGTGTACGGCGTGACAGTTCTGCGAAAGTGAACATTCCTATGGTCGATATGGCAAAGGAAGTGAAAGACACGCTTGATAAAATTCAACAAAATCTCTTTGATGTTGCGAAACAAAAACGAGATGCTTCAGTGGCGGTTGCCAGAACATGGGATGAATTCATAGTAGCTTTGAGCGAGAATAGATTGATCCTGGCTCCTTGGTGTGATGAACAAGCTGTAGAAGAGGACGTCAAAGCAAGAACAAATAGTGAAGCAAAGTCGCTCTGCTCGACTTTTGAACAGCCTGAACTGCCTCAAGGGACGCTTTGCTTTGCATCCGGAAAGCCAGCAAAGAAGTTGACCTACTGGGGGAGGAGCTACTAAATACACTTCTCAATTATCCTGTCTATTGGTTTTCAGACAACTCACTTCAGTAGCTATCAGCAAAGAAGTAAAGAAGTTTACATGTTTGTGTTATCTGGGTACCATGTAATTTTGGTTTTTATATGAACTATCAGAATCCAATGTTATAAGAAAAATAAGCTTCGTTATTAAAAAAAAAACAAAAAACAAAAAAACCAATCCAGTTCAGCTGCCAGTATAGGTTTGAGGAACTTGCTACAAATTCAATAAGATCAAGCACTGCTTTCAGCAGCTGTGTAAATGATTATGGTGTTGCTGAACCATAGGGCATGGGACTCCTAAAAGCACTACATGAACTAGGGAGGAACTACTATTTGCATTAATCAGATACTGAGTTAGTTTCATTTGGGTATTCCACGTTTGATGCTGATTTGAATTTGAAAACTTATTATTAGTGCTCAATCAATATACAGCTCTATCTCGTAAATATAGGGGCTAACCCCCGATCCAAGACAAAATTTTCAATAATTTTTTTTTTTTTTTTTTCAGATCGCATATGGGGGGATTCAAAGAGAACATGAAATGTAAGCCGTGACATAACTTCAGAAACAGGCAAAGCATAAGGAGCCATAGTGTAACACCGAGCCTTCAATTCACACTAATTAGGAGGGCATCTCCTCCTGTTATGTGTTAAACAAATCAACCTTAATTGCTTTGCTTGCTTCTTAATCTTGAACATAGATCAGAGTAAGAAAACAATGCAACTTGAAGCCTGGAACGAATCAAATCCAGAAGATAAATCTTGAGGGACAGAGTACACAATCTAAAATGAAGAATGCCGTAGCTTGATCTTGCATCAACATATTACATTGTGAAGGTCAAGTCAAGAAGTGAAAAGTGTGACACTAGGGCAACTCAAAGAACACTGACAATTCCTCTGTGACAAAGTGTGATTCCCAAGATCATCCATCAACATTTATACATGGTGAATGGAACGTGAAATGTAATGTATGAAAACAAATGCAGTAGGTACACCCATGAACTTTTTACATTAAAATCTTATATAATATTGTTTGATTTAGCAGTCTAATAGAGTTGAAAACAGCAGAGTAAGATGGACCTGAACCAAACAATGTATGATTCTATGAAGCTTGCATATTTCCAATGTAGATGAATCAACGTCACCAAATCCATTTTTTTCACTAGCTCCAACTCTCTACCTACAGTTAGAAAAAAGAAGGGAAAGACAATATTAAGGCAAAAGCTTTGGAATTTAGAGGTGCAAGATAGATTATCAAAGAAAGGGATATCAGCATAAAAAAACTCACCTAAAAAATGATGTAATCCGCACTATTTGAACTGCAAAAACTATAATATAACACAGACACATTTGTTCTGCTTTGGTTCGCTTGCCATTTTCTTCTCTGCTACAGTCAAAGGATACAAATTAAATTACAGATCATATAGAAGAATAAAAGAAAACGATAATCTCTACTAGTTAACAGTCATGATGCCACACAGCGTTCCAAAGGGTCACTTGATGATGCAGGATTCCTATTGCCACTTTTACTACTTCGGAGGTAGACAACTATATATAACAAGCTTAACATAAGGTGTTTTGAGATTTGCGAGAATTTGCAAACCTACAAAAAACCGATTATTGCCTTGACTTTTACCAATTTTTCTCAAATACATAGAACCAGTATACAAAGGAGATGCCTCTGCCAAAATAAACCACTTGGAAAGAGACTATGTCTTCATTGAGACCGGAGAAAAAGAAGAGAGAATTTATCTTATGTACACAGCAGAATTTGGTGACACTTTTCTGTAAGTCTCATTTTATACTCGTACCTTTCTCCAAAGAAGGTGGTTGAACAACGACATGCATAGTTGTAGGAACATCGCATATTGGGCTTTGGCATTCCCCAACTGTTCTGTTGTTCTCCAATATTTTTCCTGCACTTATCAGCTTGACATCTTTGACAGTCCTTGGACCATTTTCCTTCTCTGTCCAAACAGAAAATTTTGTGTGATTCATTGAAAATATATTAAATGAGTAACAGGAATTCATGCATAAGAACAAACAGAGTAGAAATCTTCTCATGGTGATTACAAAAGTTTAAAGAGCATGGAAAACATGGAAATTCAATGATTTTGTATTTTAATACTTCGTGCTATGTAATGCTCTTATGCCACGATCCATGTTACCAGCCATAATGGTCTCAGATAGAAGTGCAACTAAAAGTAAAGACTACCTTCGCTGTCATAGAAAATCATTTCACTTTACTTAGATTTTAAGTTTTAAGATGGCAGCCCCTAGAAGGATATACACATGTCCTTGGTCAGTAGCCCAGGTAACAAAGAGCATCATCAGTAGATCAGTACACTTTAGCACTGACATTGATGCTCAAAGTGGAAAGATGTTTTTAAGAGAACGTCAAATGGAATTGGACCAAACTTAAATTCACGACAACTAATTTCAACTTTCAAATTTCCCTAAAGAAAGTCTGAGAAGAATTATATGAAGTATACGAACTTTAAAACACAGAAGACTTCAAATGCTACATTTCTCCATCACAATGGTTAAACTTTAAGAACGGAAAAGGGTTCTTAAGCTTATTATATATGTCATGCAGTGAAGCATGTGTTTCCAACAAAACAGCACACCCATTGCTAACAATATACCATGTTCATATAATAAGTGTTTATAAGACCATCCCATAGAGACAATTATAAAATTTCTTGGCCTGATACTGGTAAAGGTAAGGATTCAGAAAAGAAATCCAGGATAGTATAAACCATAATCTGATGTGAACTATTCCAATTCCAATCCTGAATCCTTTACACCTAGGCTTGCCGAGATTGATTCATTCCGTAATCAAACACCAAAATACACCATGAATATAACCATTGCTTTTAAGCTAACAAGAAAAGGATACAAAACCAAACCTTTAGGCCACTGCGCAAGAATACTTTCTTTCAAGGTTGACACACTTGTAGCAGCAGGAAAGCTTTTGGGGCCAATATCTGATCCATCACTCAACCGAAACTTGATCTCCAATTGGTCTTGCACTCCAGCCATCTCCAAAAACGTTTCAAGATTCTCTCTTCTTCTTCTACTTGCTCAAACGAATATAACCCCTCAATTTATTGGGGTATTGCTACAAATCAATGAATACACTAAATTCAAATTCAACGCGTTTCTAAGATTTCCAAAAAGAAAGAATCCAAATAAGGAAACACCATAATCCAAAAAAGCAATGGAAATAAAGAACCACGGGTCACACCAAAACTCATGCACAAGTAAAATCAGTAACAGCTACAAATCAGCAGTGAATTCAAAGCATCCATATAAAACCACCCAAACTTTCCATATGGGTGTTGCTAGAATCCAATAAAGACGACACCTTACTCAACTGGGTCGTCTCACACAGCTATGATTCACCTCTGAATCATCAGCATCCATGAAAGCAGCAAGCTTTTTCAAATGGGTGTGACCAGAACCCAATAAAGGCGACGACTTTATCAACTAAGCAGAAAGCAAACACTGAAAAGAAATGAAATTCACAACTGAGTATTCTTACTTGGCTGCAGAACTGATCTGGGTCTCAGCTCAAAGTTGGGGAGACGGTTCAGAAACCCAAGAAGAAGAAGCAGTCGATTTGGGTTTTAATTAATTTAATGATGAAGAAGATGAAATAATAAGCAAGTAGAGAAGTAATAGTACGCTGTTTCGGAGTTTTCAAAGGTCTTGTATATCGGTGGTCAATGGCTCCGTTCTTGCCTTCTCCTTCCAATCTCCCTAGGCTTATGGAAATGGACACATTTTCTAAGTATGTGAAACCCTTTGGCCTTTGCTACCTTCCAATTTGTGTCTCCAATTCTTCTTTGTGCTCTCTTGGAGTCTTGGGTTTTTATATGCCAATACCAAACTGAGAAGCCTGATACAGTAAATGAGATTCACTCACCAACCTATATATACGTGTGTGAATTTGTTCTAGAACTGTTGTGAAATTCTTTGGGACCCTAGTCCTTCTTTGTATGTTACTCTTTTTATCTTTGGAACCAAAGTCATGAAAGAGGAAAAAGGAAAGTGGGAAATATAGAAACGGTGAAAGAGAAGACTGGACCGGCCACCCAATCATTGAAGAGGTAGTGGACATAAGGAGAATGGTCGTTGTTTCCTCTATCTGTCAATACTACATTTTTCTCAAAGAAATTATTTATAAAATGATGATATTTTTATATGAAAAAGTGTCCGTCCGTATATTATACCTAATGATTTTAGATCTCGTAAATTTATCATATTGCAATGTTCGTTTAGATATTCAATTTTTAAAACAACAAACAAAAGTATATATTGATCGGTAAATGAGATGCAACGTGTTCATTTCTTGATAAATTGCAAACACTAGTCTTTTACCATTCAAATTTCACTTTGTACTCTCCATAGCATCTTTTGGAATTTTTGAGTTAGCTCCGAGACTCTGAACAAACAACCATTAAAGGCCGCCAAGAATGAATGTTTGGTACATGATAGTACCTTCCTTTCAGATAAACACTGTCTGAATCCAAGGTTCAAATCTGTCACAAATATGTACAGTGGGGGAACTGGGGTCTATGATAGGGCTGGTAGCAGCCGAGGCCACCATGACGTCTATATTGTCCAAGAACCTTTCAAATTCTTCAGTGTTAACCTTTCATCTTTCCGACTAAAAACAACCTTTCATGTTTGGAATAATCAATTAGTTGTTGCACAAATCCAACCAATTGCAATTTCCCTAAATTAAACCCAACATGATATTATTTCGAGGAAAGCAGACTGCCAAAGGGTACAATCAAATGCAGGTCTATTCCCTTTTATTAATGTGGAATGTGTTAGCACAAGGAAAACCCCATACACATTGAAATATCAGAACTACCAAATTTGCTGGACCAAATCAAATTTATGAGCATGTGGGTTGCTTAATTGTCATCATTAACTATCAAGAATCTTATATACTCAAATGAAACAAAACAGTTCTGTTGAGGGGAATCTGGGATTAACATATTGAAAGAAATAGATATTTGCCGTTGGCCATAGCTATATTTTCCGACTATTCAATAAGACCTGTCATTATTGAACTTTTTTCATGGTGGCCAAATGACAAAGGTTGAAACTTTGAAGCCTCCAGGCTTTATACTAGTCTCTCTAATCTTCTAGATGACCGATACGAAATATTGAAAATCTGCTATTCCTAATCGGAGATTGATCATCCGTTGTCATCCATATTTAATGACTTTCTGCGCAAGAATTCAGAAATATCAAGAACCAAGTATAAGAATCTGGGAAAAAGAATTTATCTGCACATTTAAATGTCTCTTGTGAACAGTACATAAACAAATACCGATATATGACCTAAAATAGCTCCCCAATTCAATGGGAACTGTAACAGAGCAATCTCCATGACCTACTCCTAAGTTCAACATCATGATATCAAATAAAAGAGGGAGGAAATGGGTACTAACAAAAATGAAGGCAGCAAAAGATTTGGGAAAAAAGAAAAAATAACTGAAAGTAAAAAACATATCTGGGCTAATGGGAGAGAGCCTCACAGAAGACCAGTCCTAGTCTTTCTCTTCCCTACACCAACCGTATGATGCTATGAATAGGCACTTGTTCGATCTTCTGAATTTCACTTTATTCGGATATATGTGATAAGAAATCAAGCAAAACCCCCTTTCCAGGAAGACCAATTATCCTTCTTCCAACCAAAAAAATGCGAGCAGATTGCTATGTTACAGAACAAAAGAATGAATCTCATGCAGTGAGATCGATGCTGGTCATTGTCTGCAGAAGGTGAAGGTATGACAGTGATTCTGGAACCGGGAAGTTTTACCTGTAAGTGAACTGTCTGTAAAATCTTCTCAAATAGATCTCGAAAATTTTTCGAGCAGCAAAAAACTTCATGAATTCTGTATCAACAGCGTCATTTCCCGTTCCTATCTCTCCTGTTTTAAGCTCCTCCAGATGCTCAACTATGATTCCATGATGTGGCAGTTCCTAACAAAATCATTGGAGTAATTGACGTATTTGGTCCAGAATGGCCGAAGATGCTCAAAGCCAATCTGCAACCAGGGTTTTGACTGACCATTATAGTGGATAACTGCAGCCTTTTCAATACTTTCGATGCTGGTGTTATTTTGATAACCCAATCCAAGCAAATGCCACGATGGATCAATTGGGTGAACATGACCCCTAAATGCAATTAAAGCTGGTGGTAGCGTTCCAAGCTTCCATATAGTGAGGTTTGACTTCAGATTCTGCATAGGAAACCGAAAAAGTGAAATTGCAGCCATAAATACTTGGGCAGCAAATTCTGATTTGTACAACTGGAAAGTTGCAATTGAACAGGACTTAGAAACAAGACGACTAAAAGCCTAATTGTGTAGGAAAAGCTTGAGTACTTCAAGTTTACCTCTTTCAGCCAGGAATGATAAGTTTCTCTTATATTTGTCTTTCTCCAGGTACTAAGATCAAAGATATTCATCCCATACGCCCATGCACATTCGTCAGGGTCCAAGTTCTTTGCTACGAGGGGATGGGAAAAGTTGAAGTAGTTCCTGAATCGCTTGGACATTACCCACTCATCTTCACCTTTACAAGTTTCGACCGCTCCATTGACCTTTCCCCCAAGGTCAATGTCCCAAAGTGGCGACAAATCTCGTTGAATCACAACATCATCGTCTAGGAAAACCACCTTGTCAAGGTTTGGGAATAGCTATCCAAAAATGCATGGTTAGCACACTCACCTTTTTAATTATTTCAGGAAAAAAAAAATCTTCCATATATTACAAAATAAGCATTGGTATTAGACCCCAGAAGAAATAACCCCAATTGCTTAACAGAGTACCTCACCGAAGCCACAGCAAAAATAGCTAATTGCTCAAGAAGAAAGTTCTTTCAATGAAAGTTTTAAATACGATTATACAGAATGCTAGTAACATGAGTCGCTTGCAATGATTGTTGTACAAACATGACAAATGGTACACTGTTACAGAAATTAAGATTTAAAAATTTGATCTGCTGAATGACCTTTTTCCTGAGTGGGAACATTTTAATTAGACATTTACCCAAAAGAGAAACTACTTATTACTAAGTATCATCTATTTATCCCATAATAAAAGATTTCCAAAATCTCATGATCAATTTAGGGAGAGTTACCTCTGGTATATATATGCGAAGATGATTGAGTAAGGATATGTATTTGGGACTTCTAGCCTGCAATTTTGATGCGAAAGTTCGTGGAGTTGTAGCACTGAGATTGGCCCCGGCAAGATGATTCCCATGGTAATAATCCCTGATCCCATTTTGATTCTCAACAGCTTCAAGAACTGGAACATTTTCTCTTGTTAACCAATCAAACTGGTGGACACCTTTCACTTCAACAATAGCAGGGGAGACAGGGTTTAATGCAAACCATGAGTGCATGCCGGCGTAAGTTTTCTTGTCAGTAATGACATGGAAGACTATCTTTTCAGGTCTCAGAGATGATTGGACAGCAGAAGCAACAACAACTGAAGCAGCCAATATGTTATCAGTTGATAGGATAAAGTGGTGGTAAGAGTTGTCAGAGAGCAACGGAAGTAACTCTGGAGGAGGCAATTGCTTCCGGGCATGAGCATTGGATGAATATTCATCAGTCAAACGCAAAGACAGACAGTGGATGCCTTTGGGTACGGAGCTTGCCGCAAAGTGTTTGTTCATCAGCTCTGAAAACTTAGACTCTCTGATTTCCTTTTCAAAATTCTCCATCTACACAAAAATTCAAGTTCAGCATTATTATTAAAAGGTGATAAGAGTTGGCCAAAAGTCAATTTCTTTTCGCGGTGGAGTGTAGATTGTGTTGGTTCCCCCTCTCTCTCTTTGATGCACACCCCTCACCCACATACAAACAGACCCTTCCCACCAACCTACTTTAAATAATGAGATGTGACATGACATGATAAAAGATCAAACACAACTACTCCCACTGTAGAAAGAAATAATGTAATATAAAGAAACATGAAAATAGTAGTATACCATGGCTCTTAGCATGAAAGCAAAGGTCCTTGCATCATACTGGTTGTTCTTCATTTCAGAAACAAGTTTATTAAATGAATTTGGCAGCTTTAGACCAGCTGGGATTTCTTCAGTGTTCACTTGGTTGAGAATCTTGTAAAAGTCCCTAACCAGTCTCTGCGGTTACCAAAGAAATACAAGTTAAATGATATGAAAATGGACTGGTTGATTAAAATTAAAATTCAAATATACCGTGTTTTACATGTAATCTCTAGATAAAGAAAAGGAATCATCGTTTGAGTAAACAAGTCAATTACCCCTGAATCATCAACCCTACCAAGAAGCCTTGGTCCCAAGCGCCTACCTAGACAATCTGAAACAGAGGAGTAAAGCAACAATGAAATCACAAGTTCAATATCAAAGCACTACATAAATACAGTATATGCAATCAGCACGCACAGAAAGGCAAAGACAAGGTTTACAGTACAAAATAGAAAGAAAATGGTTGTCTATCAAACCAGGGAATATGGCTGGTATATGTGGTTGAAGTATTAGAAAGCAAGAGAAAAGAACACTATCCATTGATAGGGATAGTAAACTCATGGAGCTAAGCAATGAAAGACCAGAATTCAAAACTAATGCATTTTGTATCCAGGGATACCTAACACATTCCAGTATGGTGTCAAGAATCTCAGCCCTTCTGTTTTAATTTCAGTCGAGGTATATTAAGTAGTAGATCTTTCCAAATCAGTTGCTTTACATGTATTTTCAGAGAAAAGAGAAACAGCATAACTAGAAATAGTCCAACCATTAGCTATTATAGTTTAATAGAAGAAAAAAAAAATCGACACAACAGAGCCATTAATCTCATCACACGAGAAATCTAAAGTCAAGGAAAACAGAAAATTACAACCAATGTACATCATAACAGAACAGTTCAAACTTCAAACACTGAATTCAAAAAATGTTTAATCATTCATTCAACATATGTTGGGTACAACTCGTGTGCTGTACCGACAGAAACCCACATCAGAAATTTCCTATTCAACCAATCAACACAATCAAAACCACAAGGGATTGATTCAGTTCAAATCTAACCAAATATCAGATATCTAGTAAATGGTTTATAACTCTAGTGCTACACAATGTAAACTTAATAATACGAATGTGATTCAGGTATGCAATAGGGTCGATCAGATCAACCTTCCTAACAACAAAAACAATCGAAACAAGCAATCTGAGATCCACCAAACACAACCACACACAAACCAATCCAAACAAACAAAAAGCCATGAAAAACTAAAATCTGGGATCAATATACGAGCAATTTGATAACAAATGCAAATCGAAAAAATGGGGTACCGAATGAGGAGCACTTGTTGACACCTTCAAGAGTAACAACAGCAGTGAGAATGAAGACAAAGGGCAACAAGAAAGCGAGGACAAGAATGGTGTGGAAGACTGTTCTATAAGAGATGTGACGAGCTGCGACCTTGATCTTCATCAAGTCAATAAACCCATTGCTGCTCGAGATCGTTATGCTTCTCATACTCGGCGAGAAGTGAAGCTGCATCGTCGTCTATGCAGCCCCAAAAACAGCTTCTTCTCCAAATCCCAATCAAAACCAACACCCCAGCTTTTCACCAATGCGACCCATGCCCTCACCATTAGATCCAAACCCACCAACCCCAACGCCCCAGTTCCTTGAATCCAATTCAGATCTAGTTGTTGTTCCACCTCTACTTCTTCTTCTGGGTCCTCTCACAGACCGCATTGGAGACTCAAAGGCTCAACCTTGTTATCTTTTTCGGATACCCTTTTGCCTCAATCAGAAAACCAAGCTTTCAATTTGGGTTTCTGGGTTGGGAAACCAAGGATCAAAGTATCGAACTTTGGGAGAGAAAGGAGGAAGAAGAAGAAGAAGAGGAATGAAACAAGAGAGAGAAAAAAATAGGGTTTTGATTTTTCTTTTTGTTTTTGTGAGGACCTGTTGGATTGGTCGATCAGTCCGATCTAATTTCGTTTTCCCGGAAATTTTAATTTAATTAATTTTTTTCAAGTCAAAACTCCAAACCGTGTTGGGGGAGAATTGGGGGGAGCTTTGACCTTTGAGACTGGGGATGATATTGACCCAGATTTAGAATGACCCAAATTTGGGTAACTATTGTGAAGCTTCTTGTGGCCCTTTGGGGTAAATGGGTGTGTGGTTAAATTTAGTTAGGAGGTGATTAGTGGGGTAAAATAGTGAAGGTAATAGTTCAGTGGCCGTATTTGGACAAGTGTAGGATTGGGATGGTAGTGTAAACTATAGAGATGCAGTTGTGGAAACTCTGAGGTTGATGGAAAGAGCAGTGTAGGGTAGAGGATCTCTTGTTGGATAAAACAAAGCATTTTCCATGCTTTCTTTGGGCGCAAGAATGAAACTGATGCTAGATTGGGGGTATTCAAAGCTTGATAGGAGGATTTGGTTACCCTTTTTCTCCATAGTCATTACTTGGGGATCACAAGTCTCTTTTTTTGGTCAAGTGCTAAAAGATTTCAAGTCTTTGTTCAGTTAAGTGTTGGGACAAAGCATTAAAAAATTCAGGTATAAAGATCATATAACCGAACAATTTTAATACACATTTTTTATATGTACGTTTTGATACGAATATATCCAGAAAAGACGTTACGCTACTCAAATCATTCAAATATTAATGAGTCTGTTTATCTATATTATTTGAGATTCATTTATCTATAAATAGGCTTGAAAAGTAAAAGCATTACATGATTGTCCTCTTCTTCTACATTAAGTGCTTATTTTCTCGAGTTTGCTAGTGCTTCTAAAGAACATTGACCCATAAAATGTAAACATTAATGGATCCTTATTGTTAAGTTAGTAATGTTCACTTTATTCTATTTTTAGAAACGAGTATCTATCATCAATGTATGCAATTCATCTGGTACTAGCATATTATGTAGAGCTTATATGTCATTTTGGCAGTTCACCAACGACTTTTGGGTAAATTCAAAGTTTGGAAGTCTTGTGTATTGTCGGCAATCTATCAACTTTGCAAATCAAAATCATGACCACATCAAACAGATTCGTCACCCTTTTCAAAACTATAAATTGATATTTAGCTATTTGAAAATGACCAAAATTAAGTCATACAAAAACAATATAGTAAATCTGATGTGGTAATTACTTTGTACAAAATAGTCTCAATCCAACCTCCACATGAATCTGACTAGATTAGCTTTCATATATTCTCTTTTCCCCTGCAGAGAAGAGTAGACAAGGAGCAGGTGATTACTAGAAAGTGAAACCGGTCAATTCGTGGGGCTGGAAATTATTTTGTATGCTTCCTGGTGCAAGATTTTGCACCAATGAAAACTTTGCTGTTTGCCACAACTTGATAAAATTCCAGGGTTGATTTGGAGAGACTGAGATAAGTCGGCATTGCCGGGCTTGAACATGGTAGTTGCAGCTGGCTGTTAAAAGGAGAGCATTAGAATTTTCTTTTGGACAGCAGTGTCCTACATAGCATATCTTTCTTTTGTCCATGCCGCTAGCTTGCTCATCATAACATGCCGCCTGAAATATGAGTGCATCGTAGGGTACACAAGCGGCCGGGCGGCCCGGCATTAGAGAAGTGGAAACGAGCGAGCTTAAACTCAAAGGCTTTAAATTTGGTTCCTTAAAACACAAGAGATCACCCATATAAATAATAAATTACGTGTAATTTTCTGTTGATCAACCTTATTTCAACGTTTTTTCTTTCTCTTGAAAAATTGAACCATAAACCTGAGGCCTATTGAGAAGTGGGACAGGATACTTAGAACATTGTGGGGTAAATTCTACTTGCTCAGGGTGCCGAGCTAGAAATGCCGAAACCACTGATTCCACAAAGCGCCAAAAGGACCATCCCCATATGCTAGTAATCTCTCTTTTCAGCATCCAGCTACATTTACCTATGAAGAAAAGCATTGTCTACTGCCGTGCGGGACAAGCTTTCCCACTCACTCATACTACACTAAAATTTTGGTCTTCTTCCAGTGATGGTTCAGGTCATAGTTTGGCGAATTGCTGGATGACCGAATGCGGAGTCTGTATACGAAGAATGTTATCATTGTTATGTTTGGTGTGATTCACATTGACCATCTCAAAGGTTGATGGTCTGGTTCTTCCACACAAAGTTGCTCCAATAGCACTTTCACAGAGAATTAAGTTTTTCGAAGCAGAATTTGATCTCCCCCTAACGAAATAATTATGATTTGAGCTGACTGGCATAATAGAAATGTTATTGAATTAAATTAATTAGCTTTAGAGAACCACAGAAAGCTAGGCTGACTATACCATGTTTCATTTGCAAAAATGTTGACAAATAAATAAAACAACAGAGTTGGAGTCTGACTTTGAAATGATCATTACCTCGGGTTCGTGCGTTTTGGCGAGAGATTAGTTTAACTTTGCTGCTCTAAAATATTACTGGGCAGGTGTGTTACTAACTTATAAATGTAACCGAGGTTAGTTTGACTTGCTATCTCGTTCCCAACCAAAAGAAGAAAGGTGATCTTTTTTTCAAAGGAGCAATGTATACATTTATTTCAAAGATTTGAGACTTTATTACTGATTGACAAAGTTTTACACTTTTAATTTTAATGGAAATTCTTGTATGCACGACATATTAATACACGGTGCAATTTTAACCGTTTATAAAAATTCATATATTCAACAATTTTTTTATATTTTTTTTACGCAAAGGCGAGCATATAACTCATTGTATTAATAGTCGCAGCCAGAATAATACTGATACAGACCCCAACAAATTGAGGTGATTCACATATCATTACATTGTACATTGACGCTCATCAACGGTGAGTCTAGCAAGTTATAGTCTAACCTTACATAGATATAATTTTGTATGAAAATTTCCGTCGCCAAGGCTTTCAATTACGATACAGCATGAAGTGTTCGCTATCTAGATATAAAAGAAACATCATAATCTGCAATCATCAAAACTTACCTAAATTCCTAGAAACCTACATAAGAACTTGAGTCATGTTTACTAAACTGTAATGGGAATGACTCCACGGGGAGTCCTTTCCGCTTCAAAATGAGTGTTTACCGACCGAAGAGGAAATGGAAACTATGTGGGTCCCACATAAAACCAATAATCCCTCTTTCAATCGGGGGGACGACTAGGTATTCATTCCTGGACAAGGATGAATCAACTTTTTATTTCAAAACTGTCCTCATGGTTTATTGTTAATCTGAAATTGCCCATATCAAAATCCTATGATTTTATCAAGCACATGTTCTCTTGTTTGAGCGCTACTTCTTCATCTGCTTGGAAAGCTTTCGTCTTCTACCTCTTCTTCTTGTTCAGGTAAGCATTTACAAAATTATAAGCACCTCTTCTTTAGCAACTCATCTTCATCTTTTTCATATTCATCTTGTTCTGCTTGTACGTCTGTGGCTTCATTAAAAAGGGGTTCATTCATCTAAAACTAGATGATGTATATATATGTTGTGAGATTTTGTCTATAGGATGGCGTTGTGGGTTTTGTAATAGTATTGCAGGCTTTGCTTTTCTCTTTATTTTCAGGATTGATTTCAATCCCCCTATTTCCAAGATTGTTTTCTGCCGCCGACCCATCGCATATATATCACTTTTGATCTCCAACCTCCAAGCTAGCTGAAGTCATCGTTCTAAGATTGATTGCACATTGGCGAATTCAAAACCAGATCATTAAGATTCGATCTCGATGCTGCTGTCATTGACTCACCACCACCAGGTGGGCTCCGACCACACAACGCCGACTTTGCACGTCTGCGCTCCAATGTCAAACACATCGACCCCGATTCGAATCACCACCATCTCTCTATTGAACCTTGCTACCGATCAAGACAAAATCACTTAATCAAGGGTACTTTTGAAATAAAAAGTAAGAGGAATGTAAATTGTGAAAATTATGTAATAACACATAACCAAATTTAAAAACACAAAAACCTTATTTTTAATATTGTCTGTACAAATTAGGACATAAGCCCAAACTCAAACCAATGGTATAAGATTTCATCTAGATTTTCATAAGCAAATTGAATAAAATACCCAATTTTTTAAATAAATTTACGTAAAATGACATTGCAGTAGCACGTCTCTCGTCAACACGACAGTAGCACATTCCTACACGGTAGCACGTCTCTCGTTGACACGGTAGTAGCACGTATTCGGTCGACACAGAAGTAACACGTCTCTTGTCGACAAGGAAGTAACATGTATGTCGTCGACACGGCAGTAACACGTCTTATGTCGACACAACAGTAATACGTCTCCGTTCGACACGATAGTAACACGTCTTATGTTGACACGACAGTAGTACGTCTCTGTTTGATAAGGCAGTAACACGTCTCATGTCGACACAGTAGTAGCACGTCTCCGGTCGACACGGCAGCAACACGTCTCATGTCGACACGACAGTATCACGTCTCCAGTCGACACGGCAGTAACACATCTCCGATCGACACGGCTGTAGCACGGCTCTCGTCGACACGGCAGTAACACGTTTCTCGTCGACACGGCAGTAAAACTTCTCATGTATACACGACAGTAGCACGTCTCATGTATACACGGCAGTAAAACGTCTCTCATCGACACTGCAGTAGCACATTTCTCATCGACACGACAATAACACGTCTCTTGTCGACACAGGAGTAACACGTCTCTTGTCGACACGGCAATAACACTTCTTTTGTCGACACGGCAGTAGCACGTCTCTCGTCGACACGGCAGTAGCACGTCTTTCGTCGACACAACAGTAACATGTCCATAATAGCTTTATAATATGTATTGAAAAGTAGTTTGGTAAAATATTTAGTGACAGATGACATATGAACATTAATTTGTCATAATTTGTTAATTTTTGTCTTTAAATGTATAAGATGTGTAAAATATGTATTTGTAAAATGAAATTTAGTCAATAACTTATATATAGTTTACTTTTGTAAAAATAGAAGTGTAAATTTCACCTAATAAAATTGGATTCTCAAACAAGAATGTTTCGTCTCCTTATTAAAAATGGGCCAGTTTAATATATTAGCCTAAATTTTTTGACAAGGGGATCCAAGTCGGCGGCCCAGTCTGTGAGTATATACAGGCAGTACTCCTTCTAGGGCTACAAACTATTTTTTGAAAGTTAGGGCTACAAAATCGCTATATCAGACTCAGCAACTGATCGAAACTATCTTGATTCATCAAAGGAGCTGGGAATGGACTCACTGGGAAGGGTAGTGATCGAAGAGTTTAAGAAGGGGTATGAGTTAAACAAACTCCAGAGAGATGTAATGGCGGTGGTTACAGACCAGGGCCTGAAGAAGCTTGACAAAAAAAAGAAGATGAGGGAGTTGTTGAACCCAGTACCACAACCTGTGTTCGATCAGTGGCTCGAGGTTGCGAGGTTGGTCAGGGAGTACCGAACTGAAACTCAAACTGAACGTTCTACCTCGTATGGGCATCAAGAAATTCAGCAACTCATGTTTAACTTATGGTCTGTGAATAGAGACCAGGGGCCTGACAAGAAAAAGAAAATCTGGGAGTTGTTGGACACAGTGCCCAAACCTGTGTTTGGTCAGTGGTTTGGGATTGAGAAACTAGTCAGGGAGTGCCGAAGTGGAGGCAACGAGAACAAACAACCGAGTGAGATTGTCGATATCCAAAGCAAAGTATCTGAACCGGGAGAAGAGCATTCCCCCTTGATACAATCAGACAGCATTGAAACGCGAATTGAGGAACTAAAAAGGATCCAGGTACTTGAAAATACATATCATATACTTGTGAATGCAGCAGGATTTATTCTGAAATTTATACTTCAATATGGACTTTACAGATGCAACATACCATAATCTCATATGCAATTATAGTTGTTCCTCTAGAAAAAAAAAGGAGAGGAGACCTAGCATTAGCACTAGTAGTATTTTTTGTGCTCCGTCTAAGTAGCAAGTACCATACATAATTTGCATATACATTTTCTTTTTCAGCGCGACCTTGAAATCGATTATCTCGAGAAGAGAGCTAAATTGAAGGATGATTACCTCAATGGTTGTAAAGTCGTGCATGGTATACATCTCATATCAAATCTTTACTATATTTACCACTTACCTACACTAGCAGGGTCTGATGTATGTTGCTTTCTAATCTTGCATTGCAGAGCACGGGTGGAACGAGTTTTTACTTTCAAAATTGAAGTTAAGCTATTTAACTGAAAACTTTGAGGTCATGAGTTCAAACTTCACTGACATATGTAGGGTGTATTCACTGACATATGTATGTAGGGTGTGTGAGTTATTAATAAAAAGTTTAAAAAAAAAAGAAAAAAAAGAAAAAAAAAAAAGGTGAGAGATATCTTGTTTCCAATAAATGTTCTTTATTAAGTAGTCACCGAACTACTTACCGGAATGTGCAGATCACTGAACGTGATGAAGATGCTCTTAAGTATCTATCAGATATGAGAATAGAAGTCAAACAAGTTCTATTTGCAGGGTTTCTCATTTTGAATTTTACCATCCTTTCATTTTAGGACCGGCGGTTGATTCATCCTGTTAGCTACAGGGTGAAAAAGTATCGTGTACTAAAGCGAGACTTTTTACGGGAAAGAGCTAGATTAGAGGCAAAATACCAAAACTGGTTCCGGAATCTGTACAAGGAGGTATGTAGTATTTCAACAAGCAACTAGTTCTTACACGTTGATGTGATGATACCGCATCATAAGATGATATCTTACAGTATTCTGGCGTTCAAAGTATCAGCTTATTTGATGTGCAAAAATGAAATAGGCAGTTCTGTATGCTGGTGTTAAGGCGCTTATGATCAACAATGATGATATATCTGCCTTCCTGTTTTGTGATGGTTGATTTCAGAGGTTTGAGAATGTGAATGGTGAAGTTAGAGAACCAAACACTAAAGGAGGAGGTGGGGATTTCATAAGCCACACACACATATATAATGATATATATATATATATATATATATATATATATATTCATAGATATATCCTGTGTATTTTCTGCACTTGTGGTAACATGATTTTCTTTTCTCTTAAGATAGATTACCGAGCGTGATGAAGGGGCTTTGAAGTACCTACAAGATATAGAGTGGAGGAGGTTAGGGAGTCGTGCGAGAGGCGGTTTCGAGCTGAAGTTCATATTTGCTCATAATCCATATTTTGAAAATTCTTCCCTCTGAAAACAATTCATGCATGAGCAAACATCTGCGTAAGTCTAACTCTCAGTTGCTGCACTGATATTTCCTCTCTACTTCTTTAGTTCTTTTTGTTTTTGGTCGAAATCTGAGTTTCCTTTGGGGTATCTTGTAGGTCAGAGATCAATTGGCGTCATGGTAAAAGCTTGACACATAAGCTTATAGAGAAGCCAGGAAAGAAAGGAAAACCCATGAGCAAAACTTGTGAAAGCTTTTTTTAATTTCTTCACCTCTCGTTCGGTTCCTCATCTCACTGAGTACACTTATCCTTATACTCCCGGTGAAGCTACTGTGAGATGGCTAAATTCATGATACCTTAGATATTGAAATTCATTATTTATGATTCAAGTATATAATGCTAATTTCTCTCATGTACATGATGACAGGTTGAGGGATTTAAAGCCCAGCTCAGATATGATTTTTACATTGGGTATGTTAATATTTTTATTTTGTTTGTTTTAACTGCTTACTGCACACTCTTGGGTGAAATGACATGTTGCTTGGTGTGTTTTGTAGTAAAATAATCCGAGACAAAATTATTCGTCATGCTATAGCATGGTTTACAAAAGAGGCGTTGCAAAAGAGTAGTGAGTTTCATGATTTAGAAGACTTCTACTATGACGGTTATTCAGAAGACGATATGGATGAATGTAATGGGGATCAGGATGATGATGAATGAGATATAAATTTTGGAGGATGGGGCATATTTTGGTTTCTATTGCTTTCGAGTCAAGATCGTCATCATGGATTTTGATGAGTGTTTGGTTTTTGGTGGCTTTGTTTTAAATTGACTCTACCTTAGAATGAAGTAACCTCAAAGATCTGAAGACTATAATTGAGCCCTTAAACAAAAATTAAAATTACAGACTATAATTGAGATTTACAGAAGCCTATTTGGAAAGTAGTTTACAAAATGTGTACAATATGAAAAGAGTGTAGCATTTTCTGCATTTGCAGTCGACAACAAGTGTTCAAGTCTGATGTTTTTTGGATATCTCACATGTCAAAACCGTTATCAGCATCGCCTTTCATAGATCAGATTTTCAGAATGCAGTTGAGACTTGATCAGCACCATGTTTCATAGATCAGATTTTCAGAATGTTGTTGAGACTTGAGACTAAAAATATTACCTAAGACAAATTCTAAAATATAACAACTGACACCTTTGCAGAAACGTTATCTACAAGCTCTCTGAATACCTAGTTTCAGTTGTTTCTGACATCAATTAGACTGTGAGCTGGTGATTTTCTTAATCCGATTTCGCTCATCGTATATCTCACATTTTCTGCATCTTTCCATCTTCCAGCTGCAGCATAAATTTTCGCCATCAATACATAGTTTCCTGTGTTTTCTGGATCAAGCTCAAAAAGCCATTTAGCAGCAACCTCTCCTAGTTCAACATTATCATGTATCACACATGCGCCGAGTATTGCACCCCAAATAGCATGATTAGGCTGAAATGACATTGTTCTAATAAGATCATAAGCTTCAACTAAACGACCTGCACGACCAAGAAGATCGACAATGCATGTGTAGTGATCAGCGTTAGGAATCAATTTCTGATCGTTAAGCATGAATCTGAACAACTCCAACCCTTCTTCCACCAAACCAGCATGGCTGCAAGCATGCAGGACAGAGGTAAATGTGACCTCGTTTGGTCTCACCCCAGATTGAACCATCTGATAGAAAAGTGAAAGAGCAGTCTTGCCATGGCCATGTGTTCCATAACCAGCTATTATCACACTCCATAGAACAATATCCCTGTCCTTCTCTGAAATTCCATTGAAAGTCTTGTAAGCATACTCTAAACTTCCACCCTTTGAGTATGCATCAATCAAACCAGTAGCAACTTCAATGCATGAAAGAAACCCAGATCTTACTACGTAACCATGTATATTCATGGTTTGATGTAAATCAACAAGAATGGAATATGCAGGAAGGAGACAATTCAAGGTTGCTTCATTTGGTTTCATGGCTTCCACCAGCATCTGTTTGAAAAGTTCTATTGCGTCTCTGGCCAGACTATTGTGAATGCATCTAGATATTATCGAATTCCAGGGAACTGTTATCTTTCTTGAAGTCTTTACAAACACTTGAAAGCTCTGATTCAAACTATTGTTTTTTGAATACATGTCGATTAAAGCAGTCACCACTATAACATCAGACTCAAGCTTTTGCCTTATAGTCCACCCATGCAAGCACTTTCCTTGCTCTAAAAGACGCAAACTCCCACAGGCCGAAAGTAGAGAAGCAATTGTTACAGAATTTGGTTTTACACCTTCACACTGCATCATCCAACAAAGTGCCAATGCACCTCTTGGTTCACCACTCAAAATATACCCATTGATCATAGTTGTCCATGTCACCACATCCCTCTCACCCATGTTCTCAAAAACTACTCGCGCCTCGTTCATGCCACCACACTTTATATACATATCCACCAGCGCATTCCTCAGCGCCAAGTTCTTCCCCAAACCCTTCTCTTCCACAAGGGCATGAACAAGTCTCCCCAATACCTTAGACTTCAAGGAACCAATAACCGGCAACAAGGAGACCAAAGTAGCACGATCAGGCTCCACGCCCTCATTCATCATCCTTCCAAAAACACTCCAAGCCTCCCTCGCGCAGCCATTTCTAAAGTACCCGCTAATCATAGTGTTCCAAGACACCACGTCTCGTTCCTGCATTGCATCAAAAACCCTCCTCACCATATCCCTCTCCCCAAATCCCATATACATTGCCAGCAAACCGTTCATAACAAACATTTCCAACCCAAACCCATCAACCACTATCTTCCCATGAACAACAACCCCAGCTCCCACCACTGACAAGTCACTACACGCCTTCACAACAGCAGGGTAGGTATACCGATCCGGCCGGCACGTGCCCGAAGCCACCATTTCCGCAAACACGTGCATTGCCTCACGTGGTAAGCCCTTTTTGACGTACATTCTGATCAGGGCGTTGTACAAGAATGGTTTCCGGTCAGGCATTGTCGAACAGCTCACGTGCATATTGGAGGTGGCTACATAAGGCGTATAGTTTTGCAAGGTTTGAGCTGACGTAAGGTGAGTGTGTGCCTGATGTGATGGCGTGGGCATGGAGCTGCTTGGTTTTGGTGAGGGATGGAGGGGCGGTGAGGTGGTGGAGCAGCGAGTGGAATTGGGTTGCAGTGGCAGTAAGGACTTTCTTGGCTTTGGTCAAAGCTTGAGATAGACTGCTCATCAAGTCGATTCTACTTGATCGAGATCATAAAGGTTTTCGGCTTAATTTTTACCCAAAGATTTAGAATAAGGGGGTTTTATGCTACAATGATTAACGGTGTGTTCTGTTTGGTTTTTTAGATTAAAAATCAATATCAATGTTATGTATTAAATCGTCATAAACTTAGTTAAAATGGCAAAATTGTGTTACTGTTGACTCATAAAAACCAGATTATCACGATTTTGACAATGTCGTTTCATAAAAGAAAAACGTATATCAATATCAGACATGTTTACGATGTGAAATAATAAAGATGAGATAAATATGAATAAACATATGTATCAGCTGGAGCTCGTATACATGCTCTTCGGTGTCTATCATGTACATGAATAGATATCCTTGAATAAATATAAATGTTCTTTTGTTGAATTTAGAGGCAGCAATACATTTTTGCGAGCTACTAACACATCCATTAATAATGTATCTAGACTGACATTGTCATGAGAAAATCAGGCTAATTTACGTTTATTAACGCGCAAACTCAAAAACTCTTCAAATCTGTTGGCCGCAAACTAGTGGGAGATCGCGATCGGAAACTATTTTTCTTTTTTTTTTCTTTTTTTTTGGAGAAATAATCGCAAGTGGAAAGTGGAAAGTGGAAACTACTAGAACAACCCGACCCAATGACCCGAATCCATCCACCGCTATAAAACGGCGTCGTTCTCCCCATAAGTTGGGAAACTAGTTTATAAACGATCTGGACATAGGCTTTCGAGTGTCCTCTCTCTAATCCAGCGATGACAGTAGCAGCGGCGTCAGCTCCGTCCCGAGCGGCGGTCCTCCATCTCTACCGCTCCTTTCTCCGCGTCGCTAGGCAGTTCACCGACTACAACGTCAGAGAGTACACCAAGCGCCGAGCCGTCGACGCCTTTCACGAGAATCAAAAGCTCTCCGACCCGTCGGCGATTTCCTCCGCCTTCGCCGACGGCAAGGCTCAGCTCGAGGTCGCCATGCGCCAGGCCGTGGTTTACTCCCTCTACGCGCCCAAGCTCAAGAGCGTCATGGAGGTTCAGAACTAGGAAATTGATTCATCCACAGGTACCGTACCCTGGGTTTTATTAGGGTTTTTCCAGTTGGGTTTGGAATTTTCAATTTAGGGTTTGATGGGTATAATTGGGAGATTAAAAAGTTGGAATCTTTGGAGTGTTTGATGAAAAAGATTGAAGCTTGATTATCTAACTGTTAACGACTTAGCTATTTCTTGTTGCTCTGTAATTGGGGAAATGCTTCACTTGATGATGAATATTTAGCTGGTAGTTTGTTGACAAGTCTAGGATTGTAGAATTTTAGATTGGATAATGAGATTGCTTGTGAAAAGTAGAGGTTGCACATGTGTTTAGCACTTAATGTATTCTACTGTATTCTAGTTGCTTTATTTGTGTTTGTTCTTCGTGTTGCTACTTGCGATGACTAGTGTAGGACTCTTGGAATCCTTCTTACAAATCTGTTTTAAGAATATAAGATGTATGATGCATCTGATTCCATAAAAGGATCGTAAGAGCCGTTGGTGTAAAATAAGTTTGCCCTCCACAGGGCTATCTTGTGATGTGGTTTTGTAAAGAGAAGCTGTAGAAAATTCTCACCAACCTAAGATGCATCTGTTCCCATAGAAGGCTTGTAGAAGCCTGTTGTAAAGTAAGTTCGCTCCACAGGGCTATCTTGTGAGCTGGTTTTGTAAAGACAAGCTGTAAAAAGTTCTCACCAGGTGACAAATTAAATTCTTTGAGAACTCCCGGATGTTCACAAAAAGTATCTATCAGTCCACTGGTGATGGCAAGAGTCAAGCTCTATAACTGTGACAATCCAAAGTTTCAGTTACATTAGCTCTTAAATCTCATGTTATGGCTTACTTCCAGTTCTCTTTGTGAACTTCTGACTGTGTCTCGCCACTTGAAATTCTTAATCGTTGTACATGACAATTTCTCTTGTGACATCCGCTGTGGTTGCTGCTATTTTCATGCGGATATATGTACAATGAAGTATTGCTTTACATCTATCTGAAAGTAGTTTGATTTTTTTTTTGTTCTGGTGCTGCATATTTTGCCAGTAGTTTTGTGACATTTTGTCATTGATTTTTTGTGTGATTTGTGCACGTTGAGTGCATGGATTGATGGATGACCTTAGGAAAGTTGTAATGCTGAGTTTATTTAGTCTTGAGGGCTTGAAACTTCTACGGGATATGCCTTTAGTTTAAGTTTTGGGTTGAAGATGTAAATTAGTTATTGACTTTGAGTACGTTTGACGATTGCATTCTTCAATGACAAATAATTTGCAACATTTACATATTTTATTGATGTTACTCATGTTATTTCCGAGTTGTCAAAATAAGAAAAATGATAATCTGAAATTGGTTTCATATACACATCAATGTGCCATTTAGGAAACAATTGTAGTGATTGACATCTGTGTTTCTTTACACTATGTTTTTCCCTGTTCTTAATTCATGAAGGCAGTGTTTTTCATGCCAAGATGAGTTGGGGCTGTTGTTCTCTTTTGGTGAGAGATAGGCTGTTTATGTTTACAAGAGTATAAGTGGTAGTTTGTATCAACTAACAAAAAGAGTAGTGTGCATCAGGTGTTCAAGTCAGATATCAACTATGAGTGTTGCAAAGAAGTGAAGCACAAAAGCCTTTATTCAATAAGCAAAAATGCATGTACGATACATCTGTTGGCTATTATCGAATTAAGAACACCTGGATATCAACATTCTCAAAGTTGAGCGTACAGTGTTGATAGATTTACGAAAAACTGAAAAGAAGAAAAGAAAAAAGGACTCGAATGGAGTGGACCATCGCAAGAGAGGAGCAAGCAATGAAGGGTAGTAGACTCTGTAGCTCTTAACACTTCGTAATAGCTGCTTTGCAGTTGGGTCATTCTTGAAGTGTAACCTTACCGGCTCCAATATTTTGTTCAAGGCTTTTGCCAATGCCGGTTTCAGGTCTTCCGGATGAATCTTGCCGCTTGCATAAGCCTCACTCAGGTCCACAAAATTTGTGAAAGTGATGTCTCCGCCATTCTTTTCACTTCGCTCCACAACAAACTCATGAAACCATGGGAAAACCAGGTGCTGCACATACTCCAAACACGGATTTCCCTCTACCTGTTTTGGAACACAGTGAGCTTTCTTGATTTTCAAGTTAACTTCTGCCTCATCATCCTCCATAAATATGGCGGAGGTTGGATCGCTTTTCGACATTTTATCCTGCCCTTCCTTCAAGCCAGGCAGCATTCGATGCGGCAAGATCACAGGCTTGTCCTTCTTCTTGATCTTGTCGCAGTACTCTCTCGCAAGCATGTTCACTTTGCGCTGGTCCGTTCCCAGCTGACATATATCAGCTTTCAAGAAGAAAACATCGGCACATTGCATCAATGGGTACATGATCTGTGCTGCACTCAAGTTATCTCTCTCTTGTCGACCCATAATTGTGCAACACCTGATTATCCTTGGCAGTGTGTTCTGCCGACCAATGTCCATTACAAGAGGCCAGTACTCGTATGCTCTAGAGTTAATCTCATGGGAAGACCAAACAAAGTCGACTTTTCCTAGGTTCTTCATGTTGGGGAACAATCATATATTTGATTATAAATATTATAGAAATTTCAATAAAGAATATAAGAAACATAACAATATTCGTTTAGGATTTAGAGTAGTGAATCAATCCTAATATAGGAATAAAATAGTGTAAGAATCCTATAAAAGTAGTACAAGGAAAGAAATAACTGACTTGATATTCCGATTGAGACATGCATAAATGCACTTGACTAAAGACAGATTTCGCCCCTACCCTTGTGCTTGTAGTTCGATGGGCGTCCGCCTTGTAGAATACAACAATCGATGATCCAAAATAGAAGCACCGCAATTTTGGAATCTAGCGAACCATAAATTGTATCTTATACTCTCTTGACACAAACAAGACATATAGAAGAATTGAGGATTCTCAATCTAATCTTTAAGGAGAAATGAGTATGGGTTTATATAGAACCCCAAGTGAACCAACATGTCCGTTCACTTATCTCCTTGAAGAGACACACTTATTCATAAAGACACCTATTAAAAAAAGACACAATTTCAAATGGAAAAGTCATGAGTAATTTTATTTTCATTCATATTGGATATTATTACATAATTTCCAACAATCCCCCACATGAATGAAAATGACAAGGACAATGAATGACAAGGAATTAGAGAGTACAAGCGAACAAGAGATGCATTTGAAGAGGTGTCTTTTGGACTTGAACCTTTCATAGTGAAGACTTATCGGATTTACTTAGTGAAATAGTAGATGTAGAAGATCTTTGAACTATTCACCGTTTGTGTAAACCAATACAATAAGCCTCACACATCTCTTATTCTAATACACTATGGTTCTTACGGTTGTGTTCATTTTGGTCCTGAACAATTTCCACATTCATGAGAGCTTTAGAGAACTAAGCCATATCATTCTCATAGAAGCGACCCGACTTCTACTCTCATATAGGTGATCACACTAATTAAGAACACTCCGCTATATTCTTCTTGATAACAAGATATTAGTATCATTAAATGCAAAAGCATAACCTTATTACAGCTACGGAAAACACACATTGATCATAGGAATGAGTGAGTTGTGTGTTATGCATCTTGAGTCTTCCCCAACTAGTTTGCCTATTGAACCTAGACCATGGGATCTCCAATGTTGCTAGGTTAGGTTTCCGCCAAGTAATGACTCATTGTGTTATTGGCTTTAACTCATTCCCCTCGATCATCAACTATCTCTCTTGTCAAACCATTAAACATTTGGATCCATAAGGTTGACAATCAAATCAAATTCCACTTGAGAGTAGTTGTGTATATCTTTGTGATATACATACGTAAATGCCAAAACATTCTAACACTATCCTTCAGTTGTATTACATATAATTTATAGACATTATAAATACCCCCACATTTGAGAAGTAAACCCTCAATCATAGGTTCTTGTAATGCAATTAAGATAGTAATGTATTCCCACAAACCTCATTTAAGAGCGCATTCGTTTATGGAATAACTATGTTTTTTTTTTCATGCACTTCTCCAACTTGGGATGTCTATTTAGTGATTGAAGCATTACTCATCAAACATCTTTCTCTTGCTTTTGTTCGTACAACAAGAGTCTTACTAACATCTGTAAAATGCTTCTCATTTGTATATGATCATAATGATCACGTCACTTTTCATCGTCTTATTAGTAAGAATCAAGTTTATTGATCTTCATTTTTCATGGAATCATAACCATGACAACATATATAGTGACTCACTTTTCACCCTTCTTCAAATAAATAGGTAGAGACATCCGTTGCATGATCTGCAACTATGATTGGCAAAATTTGCCCTACTAGTACTTATTGATCGAATCGTGCATACACATTCAGACAATATGCAAACCATTGTTTGCCAAACGATGCATCAGTTACGCATCTTAAATTTTTGCATTCTTGCTTGCATACTCATATTCATTAACAGACTTTTAATTAAGTCCCAAAATTCTGCAATTTACATGCTATTTTCCATGAAATATATATCCAACTAGACATATTAATTACCTCTTCATCAGAAGCAATTTATCATGTTCTGTTCCAGATATTTTATACAGCAATCTCACTAATCTCAGACATCTGAAATGCATCTAATAATCATATATATGACTTGTGAGAATGCAGCACCAGTCATGGAAAAAATCACGAATCTAAACATCCAGGCCTAGCTTCATATGACTTGCATTCAATCATATGTCTTGTATCCAAACCTTATCACCGGAACACATCGACTAAAAGGGTTTTCCTTTAGATCTGTCTCGAAGAGATTCAATGACATTGTTTGACATCGTTTGAGTTCATAGAGTAGTACATGATATTGATTATTGAATCAGGGACTCGATCAAACCCCCACATAAGGTAGTTATTATCTTCCAAGATGCAACTGTAATTCGAACAATTATCTTCCCAATATCACCCATACACAAATGCTCTTCGCATGCCTTCAATTTCTCAACGTACAAAGAGATTCAATATTGATATAACGTCAATCATGATTGTTCCATTATAAACTCTGTCTTTAGAATGTTGGGGAACAATCATATATTTGATTATAAATATTATAGAAATTTCAATAAAGAATATAAGAAACATAACAATATTCGTTTAGGATTGAGAGTAGTGAATCAATCCTAATATAGGAATAAAATAGTGTAAGAATCCTATAAAAGTAGTACAAGGAAAGAAATAACTGACTTGATATTCCGATTGAGGCATGCATAAATGCACTTGACTAAAGACAGATTTCGCCCCTACCCTTGTGCTTGTAGTTCGATGGGCGTCCGCCTTGTAGAATACAACAATCGATGATCCAAAATAGAAGCACCGCAATTTTGGAATCTAGCGAACCATAAACTGTATCTTATACTCTCTTGACACGAACAAGACATATAGAAGAATTGAGGATTCTCAATCTAATCTTTAAGGAGAAATGAGTATGGGTTTATATAGAACCCCAAGTGAACCAACATGTCCGTTCACTTATCTCCTTGAAGAGACACACTTATTCATAAAGACACCTATTAAAAAAAGACACAATTTCAAATGGAAAAGTCATGAGTAATTTTATTTTCATTCATATTGGATATTATTACATAATTTCCAACACTTCATCCCCACATATTTCCATACCTCGATGAAGTATCGACCTACTGTCTCTATCTTCTGCATGTCACCCCCCATCTTGTCGTTCATCATTGCAAACCAATCTGCTATCAGAATCTTTACCCTGCAGCCGGCGTCGGTGAGCTTGTTCACGTTTATTGCTTTGAGAACTCCCTGGGCTATGTGCATCCTACCCGAGGGTTCAAAGCCGTCGTACGCGAGGGGTTCGGGATTTGCAGCAGATTCCGAAGCTCTTCATCGTCTTCTTTAGTGCGCTTCTCATTAGGATCCACTATGCTTGTGATCAGCTTGTACCTCTTTTCCAAACTCATTTGTTGGTCATCAGAAGCACCAGAGTCGTCGGAGATTGACATTGATTTGATTTTGATGGAGGGATCTTGCTCATCTGGTGCTAATTTGGTTGCCATGGAATGATTGGAATCTAAAGAGATATATCTCTAAACATTAAGTGGTCAATCTATTATATAGAGTTCTGGGGATTACTGTCTTAAAGGGAGTAGGAAACTTTTTCCTTTTAAACTAAACGTGGACAGCAAGACACTATGCCTCCAAGACTGTAATCAACTAGAAGATTTACGCTTGATCTGCAAGGCACACAGATTCTGTTCATCAGTTGAGAGGTCAATAAAGTTATTTTCCCCAACTTTTGGTTCAAATTATTGGACAACTAAATACTAGCTTGTAAAAATGGAACCCTTTAGCAGTTAATCATTCATTTGAAAGTTGTGGCATATTTTTCCATTACAAAGGTATTGATCTGTACTTGACAAAAGCATGGGTTTGTATTATATCTGTAGCATCAAAACATGTAGGTTATGGCATGCAGTAGGTTTAAATTTATTTGAGAACGAAATTGACAAATGTATACATAAATGGGAAAACTAATAGTTTTTACTAGTAAATCTTCGTCTGGAGCCAGAAAAGGAGGAAAACTACTCCAAGAACAATGACAGCAGCAGGAGCCCATTCACGAAGCAGAGCCTGTCGATTCAAGTCTCTCCCCTTCTTAGCATATGCACGAGTTTCTGATACCAAGCAATTGGTTTTTTCACTGAGCTTGTCCATGTTATCACCGACGACAAGAACTTCTAGAACATTTCTTTTCATTGTTTGGTAGACTTCAGAGACTTCATCATTCAACATTGAAATGTTGTGCAGCGTACGAGTGTCCTGATACAACTTTTTCTGTATGAATTTTTTGAAGTTAAGGAAAGCGTATGGTCTTGCAGCCGTGTGGATTCCGTCTCCATTAACACGCTAGAATTCGTTCTTGAGCTCTTCCAGATACCGAAAGGCAAATTTGCTTGGATATGCACTGTTACACATTGTCAAGTAACAGACACGACCTTCGATTATGTAATGAAAAGTATTAGGTCCGGTTTCAAGTGACATCCTTGAAGGCTTGGTGAAGGCTTGTTTTGGCCTCTTGACAAGTTATTGAATAGATCATTGGCTTGTTTGTAGAATACATCCGAGTCTTTTATATTATCCAGTCCTTACAAGACAATCAGTAACACGAGCAATCATTGTCAACTTCATCGCCATCTTCTCTAACAAATCAAATTAACTCAAAGAGAAGGAGAATTGGATTTCAAAAAAAAAAAAAAAAAAAAAAAAGAGAAGGAGAATTGATGTGTAGCTTTTTAGCTGATAGGTCATACCGTGTTATATAGGAGTGTGTTAAGGGATCTGGACTGATTGCTTTTTACTTTCCCAATAGGAATGGGATTCCTAAGTAAATTGGGAAGTATCATGCTGAGAAGGGAATACCGTATGGACAAAGTGATTTTAATTCCTACGATAATTAGGTGTTTGGTCGTAAGGCGAATGCACACAAGCAGATCTGTAAAGTGAAGTTAAACTTAAAAGCTTAAAAGCAGAATGTAAACAATATGAAAATACTAGATAGAACGATTATGAGATAAGCAGCGGAATATGTAGAAGAACTTTACTTTACTATTGAATAGAAAATTACAATTACTTGACAACACATGATCAAAAGTAATATATTCTCAAAAGTAAAAATACTTCACACTTGAAGAACACGGTCAAGTGTAATACAAAGCCACGAAGGTCTTTGTCGCCATGAAGGATGACAACGCCACGGAGGTCGTTGAAGCCACGAAGGTCTTGAAACGCCACGAAGGACTTGAAGCCACGAAGGTCTTCAATGGAGCCACGAAGGTCTCTTGAAACGCCACAAAGGACTTGAAGCCACGAAGGTCTTCAATGGAGCCACGAAGGTCTCTTGCCACACAGGACTATACTATCATTTGAATCTTTGTTCACACCAACAACTCTAGAGCACAAACTCTATGTTTTCTTCTGCACCCTTTTTTTTTTTTTTCTTCTGCCTACTATATATAAGCCTATGTATATATGTGAAACCCTAACACCTATCTCCCTCTAGTACAGCCGTATCTAGAGATATATATATATATATATATATATATATATAATATATGTATATATATACCAAACCCTAGCAGCCCTATATGCTTGTATATTCAGCCGTACATAACTCTTCTAATCACCCTAGAAAGAGAAAGACAACTAATACTATAACTACTTCCTTTTCTAAATTGTATAGAAAAGGAACTAACCTTAAACATCATATATTCTAATAAACTGAAAATATAATTGAAAATACATTGCAAATATATCTAGAACTACCCATATAAAAGATGAGAAATATAGAAGGAAATCCCAACCTATATGGCAAGAGACCTTCCGAATAGGAAACTTCAATATCTTCTCTTTGTCACTATTTTTTTCGAAATCTTTGAACTCCATCAACTCATGGAGGCCAATATATCTTCAATCTCCCCATTTGGCCTTCCATGCAACTTCCAACATCAAGTACCTGGATGACAAAGATTAGTACATAACATGAAAGTTGAAAACAAACAACCATAATCTATCGAAACCTCTCACTATTTTCGAAAACGAAAATAGGTCACTTGATTTCAAGAATCAATGATCATCCTTTTCAAGAAATCAAATGACTAGATCATAGGTTTCAAAAATAAAACACCAAACTATAACAAATAATTCAAGAGTTTGTGTGCATAGCACTTATTACAAACCAAAGCAAACTAAGTCCAAAATCTCATGCAAGAGACAATAGTTCAAACCAAAAACCATAATTAAAAAACATTATAACTTGATGCATGCATGCATGCTACTTGATTTCTCCCCCTAAGTTGATGGAGGGCAAAGGAGGAGAAAGATGGACGACACAGAAAACCCTAGCCACTTCGACGAAGAGCCAACCGCCCGCTCCGGCGACGGCCAACAGAATCATCACCCGCAGGTGCAGGAACCGGAGGCACGTCTTCTTGTGCATGGGGAAGAACCGCTTGAGAACGGAGATGGTCATGATGAGCTCGCCATGCAGCCAAAGAAGCTTGTGTTTCCCTTGCAACTTGTTCCTCCCGGTCTAAGGCAATGGCATGCCAGAGAGAGCTGGGATTGTAGATGAACAGCAAGCCGGGAGAAGGCTTGTGTGAGATCACCGACGGTAACAGGAACAGCAGCGGCAGCAGCAGCTCTGCGTTCATCCATCTCCTGGTTCAGATGCTCGGCCTCAGCCCGAGCTTCTTGCAGGTCTCTTCTGGAACGACGAACTCCAACCATTGCGACAAAAACCTACACACTGAACAACCAAGGTGAAGAAGGAAGAGACGGAAGAGTGATAGAGATAAAAGAAAGCTTGATAGGAGGATGGTTATATAGAGAAGCAAGAAACCCTAATCCAGTAAAGGAAAGAAACCAAAACAGAAAAGAACTTAAAAGAAATCTCGGCAGTGGATCAAAATCTTGGTGAATCGAAGATATCACACCTGCAAAAGGAAATCGTTGCATGTCTATTGATTTAGGAATAGAGAATAAAATTAAGGAGATTTATATAAGGTAAACAAAACCCTAGGACGAATAACAACCAAATTTCTTTTGAAAAACCAAATCGAATGCAAGAAAAAAAACGAAGAAATAAAACCCTACGACGGATTAGGAAGAGAACATCTAGATTTAAGCTATAGAGATAAATTTCGACAAACCAAAATGGACTGACACTGTGAGAACCCTCAATCTTGCGCGTTCTATGTGCACAACAAAGAAAAGAAATAAGCATGTGCCCACACTCCAACATGTTAGACTCCAGTTCAAGCAAAACATGTAGCCAAGGGAATGTGATAAGAAGATCACCGAAATCATCCATTAGAACAAGACAATAAGCTTTATCAATCAATGCATTCAAGTAAATCGAGCAATATGCAAGTGTATTAGCCAAAGTGATGGAGTGATGTGCGATGAGTATACTTCATAATGGGAAGAAATTAGAGGAGTGATTAAATTCGCAAGCAAAAATTTCAACTCTCCCCCTTATAGCACCATTCCATACTTCGACGCTTTTTTTTTTTTTTTTTTTGTTGCGTAAGACTTGCCCAATAGCTTGGTCGGAAAATAGACAGTAACTCCCAAGTCAGATGACTTTAGGGTACTAGACATAACAAGGATGTTCCGAGGTCTATTTAACCGCCAAAGAATAATAAAAATCCACCGGGGAGACCAAACCAGTCCATTCCACCAGGCATCGAGTAGTTAGTCAATTCCTGGAGATGTAGAACTAGCCTGGCCTAAGACTACATGCACTTGAATTTTTTGATTTGGAGCATGTAGTCAACAACAAGTACCATATTCAACTACCCCTGCTCCTGATTAGGTGACTCAACTCAAAATTGTTCCACCACTATGAAGTATGTGTAAATTGAACCAAACACAAAGGCTAATATAATTGAAGTGCATCGAATAAGACATGAAGAAAGACCCAAAGCAGCTATGTCTAGAGAAATAATGAATGACGCAGCAAAAAGTAAGCTCACACCCAAGACAATTTAAGATCATGAACTGAAAGGCGATACCTTGGAGTGAGTGCCCAACATACTAATTTTCAATATTGAGAACAAATGCCAATGGCATTACGCAAGGTCATGAAGCGTTCTGTATCCAAAGGTTTAGTGAACAAGTCAGCCCACTGATGATCTGTGGAAACATATTCTAAAGCAAGTAGATTTTTATCAACTAGTTCACGTATAAAATGATAACGAATATCAATATGCTTGGTTCTAGTATGCTGAACAGGATTTTTGGATATATTGATAGCACTCGTATTGTCACAGAAAATAACCAGCTTTCCTTGTGGAATACCATAATCTTTAAGCATGTTTTTCATCCAAAGCATTTGAGTACAACAACTACCTGCGGCGACATATTCAGCTTCGGCTGTAGACAAGGATGTACAATTTTGCTTCTTACTATGCCATGCAACTAAATTTTTACCTACAAAGAAGCAACCACCACTTGTGCTTTTTCGATCTTGTAAATTTCCTCCCCAATCTGCATCAGAATATCCTGCAATTTCGGCATTAGTGGCATACGTATAAAATACTCCACACGTAATACTACCAGAAATATAACGAATAATTCGTTTAACAGCTTCCAAGTGTGATTCTTTAAGATTGGCTTGAAACCTGGCACATACACCCACACTGTAAGAAATATCTGGACGACTAGCAGTGAGATAGAGCAAGCTACCAATCATACTACGATATTTAGTTTGATCAACTGACTTACCATCAATATCATAGCAAAGTTTTGTGGAAGTGCTCATAGGAGTGTTTACAGATTTTTTCTTAGCAGTCATATCAAATTTCTTAATAAGATTTTCAGCATACTTAGATTGAGATAAGAAAATACCATTTTGTTCTTGTTTGATTTGAAGACCAAGGAAATAAGTAAGCTCACCACACATGCTCATTTCAAATTCATTAGTCATAATAGTAGTAAATTCTTTAACAAGTGAGTGTGATGTAGAACCAAACACAATATCATCAACATAAACTTGTGCAACCATTAGATGACTACCAAAATGCTTAACAAATAGTGTCTTATCTACATTACCTCGAGTATAACCTTGAGAAATAAGGTAAGTAGAGAGTTTTTCATACCAGGCACGAGGAGCTTGCTTAAGACCGTAGACAGCCTTTTTTAGTTTCCAAACATACTCAGGATGATGAATATCTTTAAAGCCAGGTGGTTGCTCCACAAACACCTCTTCTTGAACATCCCCATTCAGAAATGCTGTTTTAACATCCATTTGAAAAAGTTTGAACTGACGGTGACACGCAATAGCTAATAGAAGTCTTATAGATTCCAACCGAGCCACAGGAGCAAAGGTTTCATCAAAATCCAATCCCTCAACCTGTGAATAACCTTGAGCCACCAATCGAGCTTTATTCCGAGTGATAGTACCATGCTCATCCATCTTATTCCTGAAAATCCATTTAGTACCAATAACATTAGTGTTTTCTGGTCTAGGAACCAAGATCCATACCTCATTTTTTGCAAATTGATTTAACTCTTCTTGCATTGCATTGATCCAGTCATCATCCATAAGAGCTTCTTTGATATTTTTGGGTTCAATCAGAGACACAAAACCAAAACAAGTTAGTTTGTTAGTCTCCTTAATTTTTTCTTTAATAAAACATACCAAGGCTTTGTTTATTTCAACAAATTCTGTAGTAGAGCTCTCAGAATTATCTTCATTTGTAAAAGGATAATCTACCATTCTCCCCTTGGTCCGCATACCATCACCAATATCACCAATAACATCAGTTGTTGAGTGATCTTTACGGACCTGCTTAAAACCAGTTCTATATTTTGGAGCAGGTTGTAAATTTTTATCAACTTCATTAGTCTTTTCCTGCACAGAACTAATATTGTCATTTGATTTAAACACATCTGAATCATTAACAACAGACAAATCTGCATTATCATCAACTGTAACATTAATTGAATCCATGACTGTTTTAGTTTCTTTGTTGTAAACTCTGTAAGCACGACTATCAAGAGAATAACCAAGAAAAATACCTTCGTCTGCTCGAGGTGCAAACTTGGCAAGACGCTCCCGGTCTTTTAAAACATAGCAAGGGTTACCAAACACATGAAAATGACTTACGTTTGGCTTTTTACCTTTCCATAGTTCATAAGGAGTGGACTTTGTTCCTGATCGAAGAAGAACACGATTTCCTACGTAACAAGCTGTGTTAACAGCCTCAGCCCAGAAGTTTTCACTAAGTTCGGCCGAATGAAGCATGACCCTGGCCATGTCTAAGAGAGATCTGTTCTTACGTTCAACAATTCCATTTTGCTGTGGAGTTATAGGAGCTGAAAACTCATGAAACACACCGTGATCTCGACAATATTTAGCAAATTTAGAATTCTTAAACTCAGTTCCATTATCTGACATAATCTTGGCAATTTGATAATTTTCTAGTTGTTTTTCAACTAAAAGACGTTTACTCAAGGTGGAAAAAGAACTAAATGTCTCACTTTTATCTTTTAAGAAATCAACCCAGGCAAAACGAGAATGATCATCAACAACAACAAAAATGTATTCTTTACCTGCCATACTTGATGTCGCTGAGGGTCCCATCAAATCCATGTGAAGCAACTCAAGAGGTTGAGTTGATGATGAAGCATTCACCACTTTATGACTAGCTCGGGTTTGTTTCCCTGTTTTGCAACCTCCGCAAACAACATCAGTACGACCACTTAAATTAGGTAAACCTCTTACCAATTTTTGGGTGGACAGTTGAAGCAAGTCCTGAAAATTTAAGTGACCAAGTCGTTTGTGCCATAGTTCCATTGTTTCTTCAACAGAACTTGTCCTGAAACAAGATTGAGATCCATTAGACTTAAGATCATATGAAACATGATAACAATTATCTCCTGATCTTTTTCCTCCCATTACAATTTTACCATCCTGATCAAAAACAACACAACGACGTTTATTAAACCATATGTCCTCATAATCATCTGCCAACTGACTAACACTAATAAGATTAGTTGATAATCCTTCAACAAAAAGTACATTATTAAGACAAGCAAGGTCTTGGGATTTTATTGATCCTTTTCCTTTTATACTTGCTTTTCTTCCATCTCCAAAAGTAACTGCACCTGAAACACCTGATTCATTAAGATTTGAAAACCAATGTCTATTTCCACACATGTGGCGTGAACACCCACTGTCAATATACCATGTATCTTCTTTCCTAGCAGACAAAGCAGTTAACGCTACATTACAGGTAGCCTCAATTTCATTAGTTTCATAATCAATCTCTACAAAAGAGAAATTGCAATAAACATTTGAAAAATTCTGATTTACCTTTTTACCTGATACTTCTTGTTTTCCAAATGCATCGTTCTCTGATTCTTTAAACGCTTTTGAAAGACCAATGAAGTGAGAAATATCTTGCAAAAATTTGCTATGCTGTTCTAATTTAATATGAATGTCTCTAATTTCATTTTCAACTGTTAACTTTGAATCATCTATGTCATCTATTTTTGATTCCGAGGAAGTTCTAAATCCAGTAATTTTTACTTCCTTTTGTTTGTTTCCTTTTGAAGTTGAAAAATCAGATTCAACATTCATAGAATTAGAACTCATATTACTAAATTTTTTGATATGGGACTCACCAGTATAGCCAATACCAGATCTATCATTAAAAGATTTTCCCGAACTTAAGATTTCTGACAGAGATTGAGAGCTCATTTTGAACTTGCCGAACTTGTCTTCCGCCGTTTCAAGAGATTCCTGTAATTTATCAACTTTATAAGTTAGTTGCAAAATAAATTTATCTTTTTCATTTACCTCTTCTTGGAGTATCTGAATCTTTGCAAGAAGGCGTTTTCTTTCCACTTTCCAATCTTCACTACTCATGTTATGATCCTCCTCACATTTTCTCATTAACTCAAGTTTCTCAAGTTCTCATTGTTGTTTTTCTTCTTGTAGCATTTCTACTTGAAACTTCAAAGCCTCATTTTTTTCAGATACCAGTTCTGCAGCCTTTAGTACCTTCTTATGATGTACCATTAGTTCATCATCTTCCTCAAACTCATCATCAGAATCTGAATAATCAAGAGAAAAAGAAGACACAAGTGCAAAAGTTTTGTTTCCTTTCAAGGAACCATCTTCTTCCTCATCACTCCATGAGGATCTGTACGCCTTTTTCCCTGTATCAGACTTTCTATTTGCACAGTCAGTAGCAATGTGGCCATAGCCACCACATTCATAACAACGAACTTTTTGACTCCGATAATTTCCATTACTACTATTACCAGTTTCATTTTTCTTTTGAAACGAATTATCACCTTGTTTTTCAAAACTCTTATTATTTCCATTAAACCTCTTATTAGAATTGAAATTGTTTCGCACATTAGGTTTTGAATTTCTTTGATTCAGAATGCGTTTAAATTCTTTAGTCAAAAATAACAACTCATTATGCTCAGATTCTTCAGACTTTTTAGAGACATTCAAAGCAATATTTTTTGAACTTGTACCTTTGGGTTTTTCGTCATCTTCAAGTTCCATTTCCCAAGCCTTCAGATTTCCGATCAACAAATCTACTGAATATTCATTCAAGTTGTATTGCTCCTGAATCGTTGTCTTTTTTATCCTGTACTTCTTTGGGAGAGATCTCAAAATTTTCCTGACAATATCAGATTCTTTTAAAGGACGTCCCAAGCTTTCACATAAACTAGAAAGATCAGTAAAACGAGCATAAAAATCATCAATAGATTCATCATCTTTCATTTTTAAAGCATCAATTTCAGAATAATATTGTTGTAACCTCTGTTCTTTTACAACATCATTACCTTCATGAAGAACACATAATTTATCCCAAACCTGTTTGGCGGTAACACAATTCTGAACCTTCTTTTTTTCATCTCTGCTTAGAGCAGCATAGAGAGCATTTAAGGCTTTGTGATTAGCTTCACTCAGTTTGATCTCTTTTTCATCCCAATCATCTTCGTCCTTTAATTTAGATGACGACCCTTCTGGAGCTTTTCCATCCGTAGAAATCTCAGGAGCTTTCCAGCCACGTTCCACACTTCTCCATGCATGAAAATCAATGCCATAAATGAATGATCTCATTTGAAGTTTCCATTGAGCAAAATCCATTCCTTTGAGCATGGGCGGTTGATTCAACCCATTTCGTTCCATCTTTAGCTAGATCTACCGGACACCTCCAGCACCTGCTCTGATGCCAAATGAAAATACTAGATAGAACGATTATGAGATAAGCAGCGGAATATGTAGAAGAACTTTACTTTACTATTGAATAGAAAATTACAATTACTTGACAACACATGATCAAAAGTAATATATTCTCAAAAGTAAAAATACTTCACACTTGAAGAACACGGTCAAGTGTAATACAAAGCCACGAAGGTCTTTGTCGCCATGAAGGATGACAACGCCACGGAGGTCGTTGAAGCCACGAAGGTCTTGAAACGCCACGAAGGACTTGAAGCCACGAAGGTCTTCAATGGAGCCACGAAGGTCTCTTGCCACACAGGACTATACTATCATTTGAATCTTTGTTCACACCAACAACTCTAGAGCACAAACTCTATGTTTTCTTCTGCACCCTTTTTTTTTTTTCTTCCGCCTACTATATATAAGCCTATGTATATATGTGAAACCCTAACACCTATCTCCCTCTAGTACAGCCGTATCTAGAGATATATATATATATATAAATATATGTATATATATACCAAACCGTAGCAGCCCTATATGCTTGTATATTCAGCCGTACATAACTCTTCTAATCACCCTAGAAAGAGAAAGACAACTAATACTATAACTACTTCCTTTTCTAAATTGTATAGAAAAGGAACTAACCTTAAACATCATATATTCTAATAAACTGAAAATATAATTGAAAATACATTCCAAATATATCTAGAACTACCCATATAAAAGATGAGAAATATAGAAGGAAATCCCAACCTATATGGCAAGAGACCTTCCGAATAGGAAACTTCAATATCTTCTCTTTGTCACTATTTTTTTCGAAATCTTTGAACTCCATCAACTCATGGAGGCCAATATATCTTCACAATAGCTCATGGATATTGTTTACAATAACTTAATTGGGGAAGTCTTGATCCCCCTTCCAATAGCTCATGGATATCTTGGAGGTATTTCCACTCTCCTGTGAAGATGATATTGTCCGGTGGATAAGCCCCCTGGGGAGTGGTGGCAGAGGTATTAAATGGTGGGGTATTGCGATCCTTAGGGCCTTCGGAAGCTTCTATCAATTCCTCCCTGATTGTCATACCTTGTTTGATTACATCCAAATCCTTTTGAGCATCAGGATCATCTCCATGCTTCAACATTTGCATTTTTTTGTTCTGCAGTGCCATAAATGATTAAATTTAATTAAGTAATGCTCCTATCAACTGCATTATTCTGCTTAAAAGTATCTGAAACCATTCACTGTTGCAATATCATTAAAATTATAAACTTCTGAGGAATAAAGTAAGGTAACAGTTTTCCAACATGCTACACTAATGATTTCCATAGGTTTTTCACCTATTCATTTTTCTGCAACCCTTGATCTTTTTTCTTATATACACTTAATACTGGCGAAGTAAGAAATAACTGACCACTAAACATCACAAGGAAGAAATGGAGTTAACAAAAAGTGGTACTGTAAAGTACAACAGAAACATGCTCATACATATTGGGCAGACCTTAGGCAATCATCCTTCTTCGTGTAACAAACAAGAAAATGATAGGTATGTAACAAACAAAAAAGTTAACTTTACATTCAAATAGGCTCATAAAAAAAATTGTCATTAAAATAGGCAATGAGTTAGTAAAATTAGTGTCAGTGTGTTTACGCCCAAATTAATATTTTTACTGGATAGCAATTGTCTATGTAAATATTAATTAAGTTTTTGGTCTATCTCATTCGGCGAGCCCAAGTTCTTTAAAGTTCACAAATATTGGCCTGCCAGCAAGACCACGCGGGACGATCACAAAGTCCGCGCGCGGAATGACTCCGCGCGCTCAGACTTCACACAGAAAGACATAGTTCGCGCAGACTAACAGATCTTGCGCGTTATCAGACAAATACAGAGCTCGCGCGGAACTCCGAGAATCTCTAGCATTTAGCTCTTAGGTAACTGGAGTCCCTGATGTCCCACATTTCAATAACAACTTAGTAAACAAGTATACGTAATCTCGACGACTAATTAATATTCGACGGATCAACTTTCTATGTTTTGATTATTTTTACAAGAGAAAATGACATCTCATTACCATAAACAGTTACAAAACATAAAAAACTCACATTTCAAAAGATTTATATAAATAAGGACGGAAGCTCAAACCCAAAACAATACAACATCAAGTCTAATCCAAATTTTAAATACATAATGACCATAATACCCAGAATTTTAATAAAATTACATATCATGTCACTCACTCTCTCCTCTCTCCCCTAATCTGATTTTTTTTTCTTTTTTTTTCTCTCTCTCTCTCTCTGACGACAATGTTTAACAAAACTGAGACTCCGGATCTGTTGAGGAAGGGAGGAGAAGCCGAAGAATGAAAGGATGAATGGTGATCAAGGCTTCAATGAATCAAACCATATCTGATTTGGTTCTTCTTCTTCTCCTTCTTCTTCTTCACCAGATTTGTCGGCGTTGAAATCGCAAGGAGGCAAGGAAGAGAGGAGGAGATGAAGAATGAAAGAAACTTCACCGAATCCGACTTTAATTCTTCTTCAATCTCTACAACTTGGTTTACTCAAAGAGTCATCAAAATTATCATAGCTTTGAATTTGACAGCAAAAATTGATCCTTTGTAGCTAATTCGTGCTCCTGCTTCATGCTGCTACTGCATTCTGCTATATGCTGACACTGCGTGCCGCTGTGTGGTGCTACTGCTTGTTGCTGCTCTGTGTTGCTGCTACTGCGTGCTGCTGTGTGCTGCTGTGTGCTGCTGTGTGCTGCTATTGCGTGCTGTGGTTGTGTGCTGTTACTACATTCTGTTATGTGCTGCTACTGTGTGCTGCTGCTGCTTTCTGCTATGTGCTGCTGCTGCTGCTTTCTGCTATGTGCTGCTACTGCGTGCTGTTGTGTGCTGCTACTGCGTGTGTTGTTAATTCATGTTGCTGCTAATGCGTGTGTTGTTGTATGCTGCCACTGCATGTTGTTGATTCATGTTGTTGTTGATGTGTGTTGAATTAAATGATTGTCCAATCATTCTTGTGCTACTACTGGGTTGTTAACACATGCTACTACTTCTACTGAGATGTTAACCCATGCTACTACTTCTATTAAAATTAACTGCTACTACACTAAACTATTGAAAATCTGCTACTGTATTTCATTTACTGAAAAATCTCAAAAGAAGAGATATTTAATTAGTGTATGGTTAGTTTAGTAAATTAAATCATGACACATGACATGTAGAGAAAAAATTGTTCTTAATTGTTAAAAATTGTCCTTATTTGTTTAACAACACAAGTTGATTTATTTGTGTTTCAAATTCTTTTGGAGGATATATATGTGATTTGCTATTTTTACAATCCCAACTTAATTGGTTAATTTCCAAACTTAATCTTAAAATCAAAGTCTCATTGGATTCTCATGCCTTTAGCATATCAACTAATTTATTTCATAATTTTGTCATATAGCAACGCAACGCACTACTATGGACACCGATAGTATTACTCAAGACCATTTCATAATCATATACAGTCATATTGGTCTTGATGAGCACAATACACATACAATTCTAACTGAGACATATCCTTGCAATTGTCATATATCAGCCTGTCATTTACTATATAACTATTTTCCGTCGGAGGATTTCCTGTTCACATGTACAGTAAAAATACTGTTCATAAATTACAGTTCTCTGACAGTTTTACCCTCACTCTTGGTTGTTGTAATTCCTCAGTTGCCCTCAACTTTTTCTCTTGCAGACGCCTCCGGAAACTTCCGGGTCGATCTTCAGACCTCTTTTTTCTCCTCTCTTTTATCTCCTTTTGCTCTCTCTCTCTCTCTCTCTCTTTCTCTTTCTCTTTCTCTTTCTCTCTCTCTCTGAAACAATCACCGCTTTGTCTCCTCTCTTTCGCTTTGGCTCAATTTTGTGATCGATTTCTGTTTGTTAGGAGGAAGTTTTATCAAGCTTGGAATCTGAAATTGGTACTATCCCTTTTAGTTTTCAAGTTAGAATTATTATTATCATTCCTCTTTCTCTTACTCCCTTAATCTCATTCTTCTTCTGCATTTGTTTCTTGGTCTGACCTCAGATTGAGAGAGAAAATGAATCACATAGAGAATAACTGGGTTCTAGAAATAAATCGTCAAATCCCTGCGATTCTGGGTTATTGTTTCTGTTTTGATGTTCACTCAATTTGAGGATATATTCATCAATCGAAACGGGGAATTCGGCAAAAAGTGCATGTCTTTTTGATGAAGTATGATCCTTTCTATTGCTTGCATTCTGGATTTGTAAAGTAAGATGTTCACTGGCGGAGCCACACCAAGACCCAAGGGGGTGTCATGGCACCCATCATATATTTTGATGATGGTCAATTACACCACTGTTATAGGATTAAATGGTTACAATTGTATAATTTGACCCTTTTTTTATGTAATAATATGTCACGTAATAATTACTAGTTTGATATTTTGGACTATATAATCTCCTTTTTTGTTGCATCACCATATTCATCACCATAATCGATTAGTTATTAACTAATCATTTTACATGCATGTAAACTTTCAATATATAATCATTTACATATACATAAATTAAACTATATATACATCAACAAAAACAATAAATTCAATTTTAATTAACATATAATTTTGACAGACAATTTAAAATTTTATATATATTTTTTTGTATTTTATATCTCGGCCTTCCTAAACTTATAGTTCTGACTCCGCCCCTGAAGATGTTTGTTCAATTTCGATTTCAATTACTGCTTCTAAAGAAGTTTGAATGGAAGAGAAAACTGTTTCACTTCATTGTGGCAGTTGCCGATACTTACAGTATATATACAAGTTACAAATTGCTATCCCTAGCAGAGATAGGGTTCTTTACACAATTTCTGTACTAACCCTAACTCTAGTTACAGATATAACTCTCATGATCAACTTTCATATAATAACCCTTAATATCAATCCACATCTTAATCAAGAGTAACAATATAATCACCAGCAGGCAGTATTACCAATTCCAATAATATCCACCACTCGGCATCACATGCAAATAGCAATATTTGAATCCAGCTACAAGCAAAATTGATTGGGATGAATGCCATTTAGAATGAGGTGTAACTATCCAAATCCCACATATGATTCCAATGCTTGGCCTTCATGATCATTTTCACGAAAACCAGAACTATATTCCTATTATTTCTATCCACACAATTTCACATTAATCAATAGATACCCATCTCTCACTTCTGCAACAAATCAAAGTTTCTAGAAGTATGAACATAACCCGGTCAAGCTTGTATAAGTCCAATTTAAATGTATTTGAACTCTCAATCTAAATAACTAGTTCAATCATGAAAATACATTGTTGTTTTTGAGTACCCTAACACTACGTTATCCTCTTGTTGCCCCAGTGAGTAGGTCGTAGTTGTAACCATCATTTTATTAGTTATAAAAGCATGGCGTCCCAAGATCATTTTCACGAAAACCAGAACCATATTCCTATTATTTCTATCCACACAAGTTCACATTAATCGATAGATACCCATTCTCACTTCTGCAACAAATCAGAGTTTCTAGAAGTATGAACATAACTCAGTCAAGCTTGCATAAGTCCAATTTAAATTTATTTGAACTCTTAATATAAATAACTAGTTCAATCATGAAAATACATTATGTTGCTTTCGAGTACCCTAACACGACGCTATTCTCTTGTTGCCCCAGTGAGTATGTCGTAGTTGTAACCATCGTCATCATTTTCACGAAATCCAGAACCATATTTCTATTATTTCTATCCGCACAAATTCACATTAATCGATAGATAAAGCCACATAAGCGCATAGGAGCCACAACTTGCTTGAGAGCTGGAAGACATTACCCTTAAGTAAGTCATAAGCATGATCTTAAACATCTTCTAACATCTACCAGATTTCATTAAAATGGAAACCGGGAAGTCAAGCGAGCTAGGCGAAGACCGAATGCAGCAGCTGAAGGCCTTCGACGAAACCAAAGCTGGTGTTAAAGGGATCGTCGATGCTGGAATCACCAAACTCCCACCAATATTCGTGCGTCCAAAGAAAGATCCCTCCGTCGTCGGCCACAGTACGGTGTCAGCTCATTTCAATATCCCAGTGGTGGATCTAGCTGAATATAGTGGGAGGCGTGCTGAGGTGATTGGCCAAGTCCGGAGGGCCGCAGAGAGCTATGGGTTCTTCCAGGTGGTGAACCATGAGATGCCCGAGAGAGTAATGGAGGAGATGATGGAGGCGGTGCGTGTATTTAACGAGCTGCCGAGGGAGGAGAAGGCGGAGTACTATAGTAGGGAGATGGCGACCAAGGTCAGATACTTCTCTGGCAATACCATGTATCGCTGGATGTTTGTTGATTGGAAGGACACTTTGCTGTGTGATATGAGCGACGAGCAGTTCGATCCTCAACAAATTCCTCTCGTTTGCAGGTATAAATATGTCCATCTGTTTGATTCTCAAAAAAAAAAAAAAAAGTCCATCTTTTTGAATCATGCATGTTCAAGTGTGTTCATCCTTTAATTTGATTATAGATTTTTGGATCAATGATCCTAGATGTTCTATATGTGTATTTATTTTTTTTGAGAAAGAAAATCTATATGTTATATTGTTTTTTTTTTTTTTTTGAGTCATAAAACTTTATTGGATCATAATTACATAAGAGAAGCTTCACTTGCCAAAGCAGCAAGTAAAATAGAAGGAGAAGAACTTGTTCTGCACTAGAAGCATGCGCTGCCATCATATGTGCTATAGTATTAGCACTCCTTAGGATGTGTCGATACTTCACATTTTGATTAGCTTCAATAATAAACTTCAGATCATCATATATACGCCCAAGAACAGAGGTATCGAGGCCTCCGATATGCCCCAGTTGCCTCTCTACTAGTTGAGCATCGGTCTCTATATCAAAACTGGATCATAACTATGTTCCATCACAAAAGTCAGAGCTACCTTGCAGCCTAGTACTTCAGCATGTTCAGCACTAAGAAATCCCTGCAACGGTCTCCCTCCACCAGTAATAAAAGACCCCAAATGGTCTCTAATAACAAAACCTACACCACCATATCTTGTTTCCTTGTTAAAGGAAACATCAACGTTGAGTTTCAGCCAACCCACATGAGGTGCACACCAGCGCACCCTTCTCACAGAACTGACCACCTTAGGCTTCAAATTGTGAAATCTGAAAGCATGCAGCCTTGTCATAGATTCCAATACTACCTCCTGCACAGAGCGGTCAGAGCCACTTTTGTTTTCCCAAATCCTGTTGTTCCTCTCCTTCCATATACCCCATAGAAGATAAATAAGATCTCCCAGGTCATGTATTGAGAGAGCACAAGCACTAAGCCATTCAGAAATATCCAAATGAGTAGTATGAGGACCATAGCAAGCTCGAGCTAGAGAATCATTTGTTTGCAAGACCTGCTTTGTATAGGGACAGTCCCTACAAAGCAGTGGATTCCACACCAACAGAACAAAGAGCACCGATGTGGGACTCAAGTTGTATGGCAAACTCTCCAAATATGAATCTTTGCAGAATTAGGAATATTTACCTTCCATAACTTCTTCCAGAAGTTCACTCCCATAGATAATTGGAAGGGACTTCGAGAAGATGATATAGACAAATTAATTCGATAGGCAGATTTCACAGAGAACTTACCACTACTCTCCAACCTCCAAACCACTCTATCATGTGTGAGTCTTGAACTCAAAGGTAAACTTAAAATTGCATCTACCTCCTCTTGTGAAAAAAAAGTCTTCTGTGTAATTCTCCAGATTGCCTCTTCACAGTGAGTATGAAAAAACTTACAGGCATAGAGTGACACAGGGACCCTTTATATATTGACAAGTTCACTTAGAGTCTCATCTCACAAGGCGACTCTAATAAACTAATCAATTACCTTATGTGATAACTATAACATATATTATATGTTATTTCAAACTCCTTGTATTTATCTAATCATATTACTTATTTCACAAGATGTTTATATATGTTGGACTTTCATGTGTTATTATTGAGTCCACATTAGATATAACTCTAACATTTTGTCCCATTAAAGAGAAGCACCAATCAGATCACTGACTTTCCTAACCTCTGAAGCATATTGATTCACCATAGGTTTAAAGCTAGGGATACCTGGAACCCAGCAATCCTCCCATACATTAATGTCCACACCAACAATCTATATGTTACATTGTTAACGTTTGTTCAAGTTCTCAAATTGCTTAGTACTGTCATAAAGTCGTAACCTACACACTACTATAAAAAAGTTCGTATGACGAAATTTTTTCGTCACCTAAGAGCTTCTGTTTCGTCACCTAAAAGCTTATGTCGTCATGTAAACACTAAAACGACGAAAATTTCGTCACCTAAGGGTCATCATCTAAGGTCGGGGGTTAGAGCACTAAGGTGACGAAAATTGTTTCGTCGCCACGTTACTTTGCTAACAAAATTTATTCAGTTTGTTGACAATTCTTTCATCGGGTTGAGGCCACGAAAGTTTAACTTTCGCACCTTAGTGCTATTTATTTTTATTAAATTTAATCATTAAAAATTATTAAAATCACATTTAATAGTAACAAAAATAAATATAAAAAAAAACCTAGACAAAGCACATGGACAGTAACAAAAATTTATATATATATATATATTTAAGTTTATATACAAACTCATCAAGAGTAGTACTTGAACAATATAGACTTGTTCATACAAAATATATACTAGAAAATATATACAAAATATATACTAGCTAGTGACTATGAAGTATCAATTGAATCAATGCCTCCATCATCATTAGGATGCTCCTGCGGTAAGACTGTCGGCTGGCATACGCCGAATTTGGTGAAGAGAAACTGCTCACATTGTTGAAGACGTGCCATGATTTGTTTGTTTTCTTCCTTGGCTTTTCGGGCTTCCTCCACTACAAAAAAAAAAAGTAGATTGGCCACGGTGCAAAACCGTCGCTAATAGTCTTTTAGCCGTGGCAAAACATTATTCTCGACGGCACTGCAAAGCGTCAGTCGCAAATAATGGCATCACCAATACTATGCCCAACTTGACTACTAACAAATTGGTTCTCAGTAAACTACACAAGTTCTGTTGCAGATATATATATATATATATATATATATATATATATATATTAGTAGCAGACCTTAATCAAATTTTAACTTAAGAAGTTTAAAGTCTAACCTTCAATTGCCAAAGTAAATAGAGATGTACCAATGTTTCCATTATGCAACATTCATTAAATATATGTAAGATGAAGTAAAGAGTAAGGAAGATACTTTAAGCTTTCAATTACATAACCAATATCTAAGTCCCAAAACAAAAATGGTATTGCATGGCAATCTAGACTTTCAGATTTTAACGAAACAATACAAAACACGAAATACGTACCCACTTATTACAATTCAGAAGAGCCATCATGACTTTGACACATGTGACGACCCTAAATAGCTTTCTGCTCATGTTAATAAAATGGTATTAAAATCTTAAACAAGGAATACTCAAGCTAACGCATAAAATAAATCAACTCCCCATTTCACTTTCTACCTACAAGTTACAACCATTTCTCTTTTTTAAGATTTGAAATCTCTTCATGTCCATCATTATACTTCACTTACAGAAGATGGAAACAATACAAGAAGGTGAAACAAGGAAAAGCATAAACAATATACATGGATACAGCCCACCCCCCCCCCCCCCCCCCCCCCCCTCTCCTAAACAACTACAAAGCCCCTACTTTGATAGTTGAAACAAGCATCTTGCACTCATTATGACCAATGTTTAAAACTTCCTCGCCGATCATCCTAATTCTTATTGCAACAATATGTGCAAAACCTAATGAAATTCCAAAAGTCGCCAACAGTGAAAATATCAACACACAGATCTAATTAACACAGTAGCAACTGATCATTTACATCTCTCCAGCGAACATAAATCAACACATTAAGCATGGAAGGTCATTAAAGCCCCAAAATTTCACATCATCTAATCTTAACATACATTGCTTATCAAATCGAACAACAAATACTACAAATTATCAAGCGCAAAAATGAGCTTACAGTGATGGGAGAGCCGGTGTTGAGCACGCGCTGTCCTCTAACAAGCCCCTCAGTCCCATCCATAGCAATATTCCTAACCATGTTCTACCCCTAGTGCTGAGCCACCTCAAGCACCAACTGGATCAATATGAAAAATCTATGTTTGTATGTGGAATTGGTGGGTAGGAGGAGGTAGAGGAGGGAGAGAGGCGAGCTACATGGTGGTCGCCGATGGTCTAACGACGGCCTGAGATCAAACTTGGAGCAATTTGGCGAGTCTTCAATCAAGCAGTTGAGAGAGATGAGGAATATGGCGCGCGCTTCAATCGTCCTGCAGCGTGAGCATATGGAGTTCACCTAATTTTGGGGCTGCTCCGTAAGACGGTGCGGAAGGGGATGCAGGGAGATAGCGATATGGGAGGAGAAGGTGATGTGGAGGAGGAGACGGCGATGTGGGCGCAAGAGAGGTTGATTGGGGTCAATGGAGCAAGGGAGGAGACGACGATGTGGAGGCGATGTCAACTTAGGGAGGAGACAGCTCTTGATCGATTTAGGGAGGAAGAGCAAGACTGATCGAGTATAGGACTTGATTTGGGGTTACTAATACAAACTAAGCCCACGAACGTGACTATTTCGTCACTTCAGCGAAATACAAAATTTGGCCCAAAAAATTGACGGAAGTTTGACCCGCCAAATATTAAGTACTTAGGTGACGAAAACATGAATTTTCGTCATCTTAGTGAACCAAAAAAAATAATATATATATATATATTCCTAAAAAGAAAAGATTTTAATAGAATATGATCTTGTTAAATAGGGAGGAAGCAATATTTTCAAAAATCTTGTGAAATAGGATGTCATCGGTATGGTGAAATACAACTATGGTTGAAAAATCACATATTTCCGGTAACGTTTGGTCCTCGATACAAGCGGTCAACCTTATATACGTTTATGTTTCCCTATGTGGAGCTCTATCGTCGAGAGGTGAACGTACCCAAATTTTTACATGAGTGGTTACATCTCATCAACATGAGAGTTTTGTGTGTGAAATAATCAATCAAACTAGGTCATATAAGGGTACGTAAAAGCGTTTTCGTGTAATAAGTGACGTTAATTTAATGTTGACCACGTGGATCGAGACCTAAACATTTTCGAAAACTAGTGCATTTTTTTTCATAGCCGTATTTAAGTACACTGATCATATCAGACGGTTGAATTTTTATGTTGTAAAATTTAGCCATCGGAACCACAATGTGTCTATTAATGTGGTATAACTTGTTTAGTAGGTTATATACAAGTGTAGATATTTATGAACCAACTATATGGAGGAAGTAATATTTTCAAAAATCTTGTGAAATAGGATGTCATCTGTATGGTGAAATACGACTATGGTTGAAAAATCATATATTTCAGGTAACGTTTGGTCCTCGATACAAGCGGTCAACCCTATATACGTTTATGTTTCCCTATGTTAAGTCCTATCGTCAAGAGGTGAACGTATCCAAATTTTTACATGAGTGGTTACATCTCATCAATGTGAGAGTTTTGTGTGTGAAATAATCAATCAAATTAAGTCATATAGGGGTACGTAAGAGCGTTTTCGTGTAATAAGTGGCGTTAATTTAATATTGACCACGTGGATTGTGACCTAAACGTTTTTGAAAACTGGTGCATTTTTTTTATAGCCGTATTTAAATACACTTATCATATCAAACGGTGAGTTTTCTAAAATTTTACTTCTACCTCGTAGTTGGTTCAAAAAGACACACAACTTGATGTTTCGTCACCTAAGTAAATGTGTTAGACGACAAATTTATTTTCGTCACAAAAGTAAGTTATTAGGCGGCGAAATTTATTTTCTTCACCTAAGTGCTCCAAACTTTGGTGACGAAAATATATTTCGTCACCTAACCTATCACTTACGTGACGAAATTTATTTTAGTTACTTAGATGCTCAAAACTTTAATGACAAAATATTTTTTCGTCACCTAAGTGCTCAAAACTTTGGTGACGAAAATATATTTTGTCACCTAGCCTATCACTTACATGACGAAATGTATTTTCGTCACCTAAGTTAACTTTAAGATGACGAATTTCGTCACCTTACCTTACTTAGACGACGAAAATTGTCACTAAGGTGACGAATCCGGTTTAGTCACTAAAGTGTTCTCTTAGATGGCGAATTTAAAATATTTCGTCACCTTAAAACATTTTTCTAGTAGTGCTATGATTTGGTTTGTATCGCCATTTACATACGTGAACAAAAATAAAATAAAATAAAAATGAACTTTGTTATTAAAACATGAAAATAGTGATAAAGTAGTCTGGGGTTCACATCCAAAACCAATTGACGATGAGTGAAGTGACTCAAATCCTTATAAACCACATGCAATGTCACATTTTTCCCGATGTGTGATATATATCTCAACACGTCCCTGCACGTATGGCGAACATGTGGACAACATTTTCTTCATCATGGTATCAGAACGGTTTACCCACGTTCACGTGTAAAGCCTAAAGGCCACACGAACTCCACGTCACCCAAAAATGTTGTCCACGTATTAGGCATGAAGATTCGCCACACGTGCAGAGGCGTATTGAGATATATATCCCACATCGGGAAAAAGAGGACCTTGCATGTGGTTTATAAGGGTTTGGGCCACTTCACCCATCGTTAATTGGTTTTGGATGTGAACCCCAGACTACTTTATCAAATATCTAGTAAATACATGAGTTTATAGCTACCAGTTCCATTTACATGATTATTTTATTAGTCATTTCCTATATCTTTCATTGGTATATATATATATATGAAATGATTGACAAAATATTTTTTTAAACAAGTTAACGTGATTTTTTGATCCTTCGATTAATCTCCAGAGATATAACTATGGAGTACTCTAGGCACGTCCACAAGTTAGGGGTCATTTTGTTTGAATTTCTATCTGAAGCGCTTGGCCTCAAACCTGATCACCTTATAAACCTGGATAGCGCAAAGGGGCTTACGATTTTGAGTCATTACTATCCATCATGCCCAGAGCCTGAACTAGCTTTTGGCACCGTCGAACACTCGGATCCTGATTTTATGACCATCCTACTTCAAGACCAAATTGGTGGACTTCAGGTTTTGTACCAGGAGCAGTGGATTGATATTCCTCATGTACCTGGAGCTCTACTGGTGAATATCGGAGATTTCTTGCAGGCAAGTTTTGCATATCATATATATTCCCAAAGTTTGTTTCCTATGTTTCACTGCATGTTGAAGTTATACATGGGTAATTGTATCTTGTAAAGAAGTTTTCTGATCATAGCATAAGAGTGCTACTTGTGAATAATATGAAAGCTAATATATACATGTTATCATTCTAGAAATTAATTCATTACAGCTCTGACCTGATGAATGTGTGTGTTGGTGCAGCTAATCTCAAACAATAAGTTCATAAGCGTCAATCACAGAGTATTGACTAAAAAACAAGGTCCAAGAATTTCTGTGGCATGTTTTTTGAGACCTTCACTAGAGAATTGCTCGAGAGTATATGGGCCGATCAAAGAGTTGCTTTCAGAGGAAAAACCTCCAATTTATCAGGAAACAACAGTGAAAGATTATGTTATGTGCCACTACAAGAGATCCGGGCTAGAAGACTTGAAGCTGCATATGAAATAATAACTGGAGTTTCTCCTTGAGAATGTATGGTCTAGTAAAAATAAAAAACTTGATATGGTGAGGAATGAATTTCTTAATTATGATTGTAAAGACTATTACAATCTGTGTTGTTGTTGAGATGACATACTTTATATATACATAATTTATTATTAATATAGAGGTTCTTTTGATGTAGGGGTGTCAATCTGTTCATGGGGTAGAGAGATGCTAACATTACACAATAGCTCACCTTATAAATGACCCGTTATCGAACTTTCACTAAGAACCCTAATACTAAAACTCTAAGTAAAGCAGCCTTGAATAGAAATGAAGCACAGAGTAACCAATGACAGTACCAATGAAATAAAAAAATATAAGTAGGCTTATTCAAGGCCTTACATGACCTTGCCTGAAGGAACAACTCAAAGTGCTACTAACAACCACCTCAGACGGTGAGATGTCAACTCCTCCAACCTCATCCCTTAAACTCCCCAAAGCCGATTCTCTAGTCGGTCATAGTCTCCAACATCTTGTCCTTATTCTGGCCACCAAAGGGATGACCCCCTCTTCTTCTGACCACCAAGGAGATTAGCCCTCTTATTCCAAGCCTTGCTAGCTAAACCACACAACTCTTCTAACTCCTCGTCTGACAAGTACGTCTTCATCTGCTTTCTTGCCTCCTTATGAGCATCTGAGAGCCAATGGCGCACTCCCAAACCCTCATTGGATTGTCCAGCTGAAGAGGCCAGCCCATTACGCTCAACATCAATTGAAGAAATCGACTCATTCCTCGCAAGCCCAGCACTCAAACCTAATTTAAGGCCATGTTTGGCACATGAAATCAAGGCCTTGGGAGAGGAAAATCATTACTTTCCTATGTTTGGAAGCCAAAAGGAAAAATGTGAGAAATGAAAGTGGTTCCCAAACGAAAAGAAAGTTAGGGAAGTTGTTATGGATAGATTTGAGGGTATTATTGAGAAACTGGTAAGATATTGTTTTCAAATTCCGATTCTTTTCTTGGTTTTGCCAAGCACTAGAAAGAAAAATTGTTAGGAGTTGCAATTTCCTATGTCAACAGAAATTCAACAAATTGATTTCCTTTCATTTTTTTTTTCATTTCGGTGAACCAAATAAGGCCTAAAAATAGGTTTTTATAACAAGAATAATAGAAAATAAATTTGAATTTCAATGGGCATATAGTAAGAAATCACACATTAGTGTCAATTCATCATTGTATTTCAGAACATAATTTGATACGGAGAATCCCTAATAGTTTCGTTCCAATAACCTAAAATTTACCTTTGGCAATTGATTTGAGTAGCGAATTCAATACACATACAACCCTCGATCTTCGTCCTACGACACAATTGTTGGTACGATGTCATTTGGCGGTTAGATGATCGAGTTTCGAATGTATCTCAATTCAGGCTATCATGTCCTCTTTTTTAGTCGAGGAAGTTAGGTCTTTTCAACCTGAAGGATTCAAAATAAAAAGTTTCCTCTTTATTATTTTATTTCTTCTTAGGTCGGTTTAAGCCGACTCTTCTAGCTACCCCCCCCCCCCCCCCCTTCTCTCTCTCTCTCTCACTATTATCCATTTATCCATCCATTATTTATTATTTATTATTTATGTATTCTTTTTATCATACTTGAGATGGTGTTTTTTTTATAATATTTTTTATGTAATAACTCACGCATCCTTAATCTTTATATATGTCAGTGAAGTTTAAAGGTATTATTTCAACTTTGTCGGTTAGACTACTTAACAACCTTGTCACGGCTCGCCAACATATTACAGAGGCAGACCAAATTAATTTCAAATAAGCTCGTCTCAATAAGATATAATTGCTCATCGTATACATTTTTATATTTTTCATTACACTCAAAACTGTCAGATTATTATAGTTTTCCGGTTGAAAATAATAATAATAATGATAGGAGTACTGACTTCAATAAACGATCGGATGGCTCGACTGGTCGTGTAGCGAAGGCAGATGCTAATCTGGGTCCGCTATTGGATCCGTCACTACCTAACTTGGTTGGAACCTTGTTGATTTCCCCACCAAGAAAACGGAAGGCAAGGCGTTCAATCGATGCTAGGAATAAGCCTAAGGAGAAAGCTATTCAACCTTGGAAGCTGACAATATATGTTACTGCCAAGAAGCAACAAAACAGATTCTTTGGGTCGGTTAAACGCTCATTGGAACTTAAATTAGTTCCATTTGAATAAGTGCAAGATGCTATTGCCATGGCGAAGCCGGAACAATCTAGAGAGACTCCCTCTACGTAGGGTGGTTCAGGGTATTGGAATAAACAGGGTTTGGATTTTGTTCCTACCCATTATGTCATTTATCTTTTTGCATATTAACTCTAGGTAGTTTCATTATGTTGCTTTCAAGTACCCTGACATGACGCTGTCCTCTTGTTGCCCAGTGAGTATGTCGTCGTTGTAACCGTCATTTTATTAGTTATAAAAACATGGCGTTCATAAAAAAATAAAAAAACAAACAAAGATTTCCAATGAAAAAGAACCAAATAGTAATGTTTATACAAAATGCAAAAATTAAGAAATCACATTGTGGAATTGCATGTCCAAAGGTCTTAAGAGAAAACAAGACAACAATTCTAATTTATGAACTCCTCAATTAGTCTGAGTTCTGATTCATATACCAGATTTTGTAAAAATGGTCACCGGGAACTCAAGCGGTCAAGAGCGTCTGCAAAAAAAAAAAAAAATTTGTTGGACGTATTGGGCCTGGTTTTTTGGGCTCCTGTGGGAATCTGCCTCTCCTATTAGGGTTCAAAAACTAATCGATGATGACGTGGGGGACGAAGGTATAACTAATTTCCATATATTTCGAAAGATTATTGCTGGTATCTAGATCATGTTAATATGATAGGTATGATCACCGGGATCTCTCAACCCCTGACATGAAAGATGGGTCTGGCACAACCTAATCCATTGATCAGTGATACTCAAATCCGTTTCATGAAGTTTGAATTGTGATTATCAACTTAGTTGATTGGCCTAATGGAAAAATGCGATCTAGCATAACAAAAAGATAGGGGCGTAAGCAATGGTTTTGCAGCCGTGTGGATTTCGTCTCCATTAACACGCTAGAATTCGTTCTTGAGCTCTTCCAGATACCGAAAGGCAAATTTGCTTGGATATGCAGTGCTACACATTGTCAAGTAACAGACACGACCTTCGATTATGTAATGAAAAGTATTAGGTCCGGTTTCAAGTGACATCCTTGAAGGCTTGTTTTGGCCTCTTGACAAGTTATTGAATAGATCCTTGGCTTGTTTGTAGAATACATCCGAGTCTTTTATATTATCCAGTCCCTCTGCTAGTACAAGACCATCAGTAACACGAGCAATCATTGTCAACTTCATCGCCATCTTGTCTAACAAATCAAATAAACTCAAAGAGAAGGAGAATTGGATTTCAAAAAAAGAAAAAGAAAAAGAGAAGGAGAATTGATGTGTAGCTTTTTAGCTGATAGGTCATACCGCGTTATATAGGAGTGTGTAAAGGGATCTGGACTGATTGCTTTTTACTTTCCCAATAGGAATGGGATTCCTAAGTAAATTGGGATGTATCATGCTGAGAAGGGAATACCATATGGACAATGTGATCTTAATTCCTACGATAATTAGGTGTCTGGTCGTAAGGCGAATGCACACAAGCAGATCTGTAAAGTGAAGTTAAACTTAAAAGCAGAATGTAAACAATGTCTGAGCCAGTAACCATATTCTTCCGTAAGCTGTCCAACAATCACAATAATATTATTCAACCAAGAAAGATCATCTATTACTTCGCTTCCGCTTCAGTGTTGAAAATTGGAGGGGGACAGGAAGGGTAACCATTGATAAGTTGTTCTTCGTAGACACCTTGCAACCTAAGGTCTGATAATGCTTCCTCAACTCTGAGGGGCACACTCTGAGATCCTTTGCTATGTCTGTCAAACTTGTTTGGAATTCATCGGCAAATAGAGTGAGCACCAGGACATAACTAATGAGAAGATTACTTTTTTCGGTTGATAGCGTTCTCGACACTGCATCAAACAGGGTTGAAAATTTACCCTTATAATGCTTGGGAATCTGTGGGCCTTTGCAGAGGAAAGCCACTCGGGCTCCATGGAATGTTCTGCTTTGATAGGAATCGAATGCAGATCTTTGAACTTAATAAGATGCACAATGTATGATAAAATACAAGCAAGCTTGTTCATCTTGTCTTCAACCTACAAACATAGACAAAAGATAAAACATAAAGATGATTCAGTTCCTTGATCAAAAAGTGATAAAAGCAGAAAACACCATGAAGTTTTAACTCACACTAGTTTAAAAGAATAATATCTCTAATCTTACTTATCAGATTGAAGCTCGGAATATAATAATCATATACATATAGGGTAGCAGTATTCATTAATCAACACATATAACTTCATTTTACATGAGTTTTAATTCTGATCATCAGGCGCAGTGTGAAGTTGATCATCGACATGCTTACGCAGGAGAATATTGTGCTCATTTATATTCTTGCATATAGAGGACATCGCTGATGCATTTGGTAATTTTTATTAACAAATTAAATGGATTTGGATCTCTGTATGCTAAACAATAAACCAGAATATATATAACACGTAACATAGATATTATTTCAGACTTAAGAGATCCAAAAACATAATACTTGTAGCTTGGTAATTGCAGAATACGTTTATTACTGATTAATGTCCATCAAATCCCAACACAACTGTATTGACATGTACAAGTATTGCAAAAGCATATATAATGCTTTGTATGATTAACACATTTAGCTATATGCTTTGATGGTATTCAGGGAAGTGTAATTCACCAAAAGACATATAAAATGATTTAAAAACTACGTCTGAAATGCTTACCTCAATCTGCTGCAGTTTATGGATTCGGTTGCTAACAAATTGGGGAAGTCTTGATCCCCCTTCCAATAGCTCATGGATATCTTGGAGGTATTTCCACTCTCCTGTGAAGATGATCTTGTCCAGTGGATAAGCCTCCTAGGGAGTGGTGGCAGAGGTATTAAATGGTGGGGTATTGTGATCCTTAGGGCCTTCGGAAGCTTCTATCAAATCCTCCCTGATTGTCATACCATGTTTGATTACATCCAAATCCTTTTGAGCATCAGGATCATCTCCATGCTTCAGCATTTGCATTTTTTTGTTCTGCAATGCCATAAATGATGCTCCTATCAACTGCATTATTCTGCTTAAAAGTATCTGAAACCATTCACTGTTGCAATATCATTAAAATTATAAACTTCTGAGGAATAAAGTAAGGTAACAGTTTTCCAACATGCTACACTAATGATTTCTATAGGTTTTTCACCTATTCATTTTTCTGCAACCCTTGATCTTTTTTCTTATATACACTCAATACTGGCAAAATAAGAAATAACTGACCACTAAACTTCACAAGGAAGAAATGGAGTTAACAAAAAGTGATACTGTAAAGTACAACAGAAACATGCTCATACATATAGGGCAGACTTTAGGCAATCATCCTTCTTCGTGTAACAAACAAGCACACGAGCCATCATATAAATGACCAAATTTTTCACATGAAAGTTTAGAGGAATGTTTCTATCCTAAAGTAATTTTCACAATCTCGTTAGAACCAATAAACTGAATTATATACATACTACTAGTAATTGTCTACTGTAATGCTTACAAAAATTTCACTGATGAACACACACACACACTTAGTCAAGGCACTTATTGTTGCAGACATGCTTGTGACGATCTCTTACTCAAAGCTAAAAAAGAATGCAGGATTACCTTCCGTATTGACTTATTTGTTCCATAACGATTATGAATTTCTGTAAGTTTTTCTGCCTTCTCATGTGCAGCAAGTTTCCCAACCACTGAACTTGCAAGCTCCTTATTAGAGGAGGCAACACCTTGAACTTTTGGTTCTAATCTAAACACCTGAAAATCCGTACAAGAAGTAAGGTTACAACTCATAAGTATAAAGAGAAAAAAAATCACAGTATACAATAGAACAAGGGTCCTAGAACAAATGTTCTTACATTCTATCCTTGAATTTAGTCAATTTACTATCCAGTAGGTTATAATATCTCTGTCATCAGCCAGTGGCGGATCCAGGATGTACATTTCGTCTAGGCTAATTAGAGTAGCTAAAACGATTTTTTTTTTTGGAGTCAATATTGTTACAAAGATTGTGTTTTTTGATCAAAATGATACCATATTACCATGAATCATAAAGAGATAGAAAAAAAATGGGGAGAGAAAATAAAAGGGAAAGGATGAAGAAGAAAAAAGGAAGAAGCAAGAGGAGATGCAAGACTCGAACCCAGCTCATGTAGTTTCTAAACAATACACTGAACCAACTAAACCAAATCGAACTTCATGATATGTAGGACAAATATATTTTAAAGTATTGAGACAATTTTTGTCTAGGCTATAGCCCATATAGCCTCTAACGTAGATCCGCCCCTGTCATCAGCAATGAAGCAAAGAACACAGGTAAGCTTCTTAGACCCTAAACCACATAAGCAATGGTGCTAAATTTAATTACCTTGTTACTAGAAATAGGTACGATCTTCAATGTGTTGGTGGCCTTATCAAGAACACCAAGTCCATAAGAGCAGTTCTCCCCAGCCTGAGCTTCACCAGCATAGCTAGTTCCAACGAAATCAACCTTAGGTTCCTTCTCTGGGGTTACCACAAGCTGAAGCCTAGTACCACCTCTCTCTTTATGCCTAAAGACACCAACTTTTGTTGAATTAAGGTCTGGATCAAACCCAGATGGGAAATATCCCACCAAAGGTGCCATTCTCTCTAGGTTTCCTGGGATGACTTTGATGACTGCAGGTTGGGGCTTATGTGTCTTTCTTCTCAAGTCTTGTGGTGCGACTTCCATCTCTTATTCAGTTATTCTTTTCCTTCTCACGTCTAGTCGTCTTCTGTATTCTTCCTTTAGCAACAGGCTGGCTAGGGTTTTTCAATCTTCTATATATTGATTTTTGTTAATTTTATATCTTACATAATTAAGTAAATTGTTGACAGGTTAAATTTTTGAAAATCAGAATTACCCATCACCAGTTAAAATACAACAAATAAGTTTTTAACCACTACTGCAAGGAGCTGGCAGATTTCTACACAAGAATGTTCAATGTATTTCAGTAAGTCTATGAATCTCTTTCATTTTTTGTGAAGCTAAGTGGAGAGGATGGAGGAACCTGCACTTAGAAGGTAAAAAGATTTGAAGTATATTTTGTGGTTTTTCGCATAGCTAAACTAGTAGCTAGTTGTAGTTGAAAATGTCCGACTTTGAAGGGATCCTCCACAAACATGTGCTAGCCATATTCAAAGCTACAAATGTCTTCACTCTCCCAGTGTTACATCTTAAAGTGAAAAATGGCGAGGAGGAGGTAATATTGGATTTGGGCACTGAATTACAAGGCAGTTCTCAGAAAAGCATGAAGATGCAATGCAGTACAATATTCTGTATAAGGAGGCCATCATATGGACCAGATATTTCAGGTGGCATTAAGCGCATTAAGAGATGCAAGGATCACTTTGTTTTCCCTCCACACAAAAATTGAAAAGGGAAGCTACCGATTCATACAAGGAAACGTTCAGAACATAGAGAAAATCACTAGTTCAGAGAATGGAGTGGCTCTTGGGGTTTAAGCGGACATTGCAAACATGAAGAACAAGGAAACAGTGGAACAAAGCAACTTGGTTAAACTCATTCAATAAACATTACAATTAGATCTTACACAATAGATCTAGGTAATCCCTCAACAAACACACACTACAAACCTATTTCACGGTAATTTCTAAAAGGTTAGAATGACACTGGTTGTGAATAGCAGGGACAGCAAAGAGGCATGGTAAAACACACACTACAAACCTATTTCACGGTAATTTCTAAAAGGTTAGAATGACACTGGTTACATGAACTCGGTTTACACTCTTCATGTGACAATCTTCACACCCTTGTTCCTTTTCATCACATCTTCTTTAGGATCCATCTTCACAGGCAAAGGAGCCGAGAACAACAAATGCTCATTCTGACCCTGACCATGGCTTCTTCTCTCAGTCATTCTGGCTCTTGGGATTCTTTCTGCATCGCTGGTCTGCGGTGATCCACCTATTTCTAAGTGAGTATCATCACCATCCTCAGTCTGCTGAGCAAAGCCCCTAGCATCTTCAACTTCACTACAGTTCCCAACGCGCTCTCCATGATCATCACTGGAATCACTCCCATCCCCACTTGAAACCGTTCCATCACTGTTGCTAAAGACCCTAAACACATTCTCATTCTCCACAAAGCTCACACTCTTTTTCACCTTCGGTTGAAACCCACACACCTTCACCGCTGCCCCATTTTCTTATTGACCTCCACTCTCCTCATCATCATCACTAACATGTTGAAACCCTTCCAGATCCACATCCTCCTCCTCATTCTCTGAAACTCTAGCAAACCCGCGAATCTTCTCAATCCTCTCCCTCAATTTTCCAATCCTCTCCCTCTGATCCTTCCCCAAATCTCCACATTTGCTACCCAAACCCCTAGACTTGCTCACATTTTGAACATTCCTCACATTCGGCCTCACATTCGACCTCACATTCTTCACCGGTTTCAAGCAAATCGCCTGTCTTTTCACCACAATCCCTTCAATAAACTCCAAGAACCGAACTAAATCTCTACTTATAGACCTCCTTCCATCTCTAACTATCGGATCACCACACTGTGTATACAACATTCACAAGCAAATATCTCTTAATACAACCCGAAAAAGATTCAAACTTTACCAAAAATAATGAAAAACGTAAATGGCCATCAACATAAAGATTCAAACTTTACTAAAACCAATGAAGAGCGTAAATACCCATCAACGTTTTTACCTGAATAGAGTCAAGCTTGATGAGCAAAGCGAGTGCTTTCTGAGAAACAGAGTGAAAATCGAAGTGGGTCTGGTTGGAAACGGAAGACTTGAGAGAGGCGAAAGAGGATTTGATAAAGGCGAGGTCTTTGAGCTGCCGGAGAGTCCTTGATCGGTGAACAAGGAAGGCCCGGAAATGGGTCTGGATTACCCGAGCAGCATAGTCTCTGAGAGAGTAGGAATCTGAAGAGCGAGAGCGATTGGAAGAGTGGTGGTGGAGGGAAGCTTCGAGGGCTTCGATTCTGGAAAGAAGAGAGTGAAGTTGTTGTTGTTGAATGTGGGAAGGGTGTTTTGGGTGGTGGGGTTTGTGGGTTTTGTGAGGGTTTTGGTGGTGGTGGTGGTGGTGGTAGGGATCTGGGGGGTTGGAGATGAGGAGTTGAGAGGCAATGGCTTGGAGAAGTGGGTCTTGTGGTGGAGGGTAGGAGGGGAGGTGGGATTGGGTGCAGTGGCAGGAGAAGGAGGTGGTGCAGCAGCAAGTGGTGGTGGTGGGAGGGTGGTTTTGGTGGTGGTGGTAGTGAGAGGCCATTTGGGAACTTGGGAGGTGAAATTGAAATGTGTGGGTTTAAGGTATAGGGTTTGGTAGCAAAGAATGGACCCAAGTAGATGGATTTTGTGATTGGATGATGGTATCAAGAGTAAAGGTTTTGACTTTATTCTTTTGCCTATCTGAGACAGGGATGGAGGATCACATGCCTATGGGGCTCTGGGTCAGAGAGAGAGAGATTCCTTTCCATAAAAGTTGAGACTTTGATCGGAAAATGGACGGATTTGTCTCTCTGTGGTGAATGGGATTAATGGGACTATGGGAGTGATGTCTGTGAACTGTGATGAAGCTTGATGGCTGCCAAGATTTTGATGATTTGGGTTTAATTAGGTCAAGAGATTATTTTCATGGGCCATAATCACGGGCTTGATCAAAGTCATTATTCGGTATTTCATCTTTGATGTCATATGATGAATTGAGTGGTACACTGGCCGTATGTTTAGATAGGAATGAATTTTTAAGAATTTAATTAAAAATAAAGAATTATTAGTTTCTCAAGACACTTTCGTTTGGATTTTTTTTCTGTAAAATTAACAATTTACACGGAAGAATAATCATGGAATTTGAGAGCTTTAATCCTGACTTGAATTTATCAGAAAATATGTGTTATTTATCAATTCTTTTAACGGAGGTTAATCTAAATATTGATTTTTATCATTTTAAAACTCTATATAATGAAATTCAAACAATGAAATTTTTAATCAATGGAATTCAAGTTTATGGAATTGTAATTTCGTGAATGAAATTCAAACAATGAAATTCTTAATCAATGAAATTCAAGTTTAGGGAATTGTAATTTCGTGACTTTAAAATTGTTGTGGAAATTATAATTACTTAATCCAAATACAACGTAGAACTCCACAAATTTGACTTTATTTCTCTCAAACGCATATGCAATTCAAATCTTAGTTTAATATGAGAAACGCGAAAATTGGTGTTACCAAGACGAAGGAATGGTTTGCAGCATCTAGCAGGTTTCTAGGCAGATTTGTATTCTTTAATTCTTAATTTATTTTGGGTGCGTCTATTGTCACCCTACAAACTATTTTGATTACCCCACACGTCATTAATTTATTAAATGACTAATATAGCTTAATGTAAAATTACAGCAATAGATAATAAGTTGTTACAAATTACAATTTTTTTTAAGATAAACATGCATTTCATAAACATTAACTCATAATTTATCATATTCGATATTTCTATAAAGTCTGAAGAAGACACTAACATTCAACTGAAGATGAGTATATATATATATATATTTTTTTTTTCTTTTTTTGATGTTTCGTCTATCCCATTACTTATTATTTCTAATATCGATTTTGTATGTAAATTTTCATATTTAGTTACTCATATATATTCGATTTATTTTTTTTCATCGGCGTCAGAGCTTTTTCCAAGTGGAGTTTATAGACATTGTGCATCTTAATATCGACGAATATCAATGAGTTGTTAAGTTTGAGAGTTTTTTCTTGACTTTTAATTGAGATTAATACTTTAATTGAGATTAGTACTTTAATGTGATTTTGATTGTTCAGTTTATGATTTTACTTACCCAAAAGATATTAATCTTATGGTTTTGTTCAATTTTATTTTGTTTGTGGAATTCAATAGCTATTGGAAGAGGCTAATATTGTGTGTATTGCAAATCGGTGAATAAAGTAAATTTAAAATTAAAAAATATATAGGCGGGGTGAGAAGATGTCGAATGTAGGGTGAATAAAGCAAATATGAAATTGAAAAAAAAAATATATATATATATATATATATATATGTAGGGTGAAAAAAGAATTTAGAGTGAACAAAACAAAAATACAAAAATCGGGAAAAAAGTATTTCAGTTATTGTAAATGGGTGAACAAAGTAGACTTACAATAAAAAATATACAAATGAGATGTGAAAAGAAAGTGGGGTGAACAAAGTGGTTTGTGAGGTTTATTTTTTATAACGGTTATTTATACAATTACAAATATAGAAAGATTTAATTGCATTTAAAAATTCACATTTCAAAATAGTCCTAACAAATCAAAATAGACTATCGTCTAAAACAAAAACATCTAACCACTATGATCACATATTCATCTCCTAGGTTCGCGACTTCTAGCCGCTTAATTAGGCAAGCACGAAGGCCGAGCTTTACAAACATTGACTAAAATACTTTAATCATGAAACTGTTTTCAAATACGAAGTCATTCATTATGTTTTTTTTAACTGATACTCATTTGGCCCCCCTTTATAGAAGTGAAATGCCAAATACTAGAAATGCCTAACCACTCCGATTACACATTCTCTCCTAGGCTCATTGACGTCGCCCAATGCCTACATGCCAAGACGGGCTAGGTGGCCGAGTTTTAAACCAAAATACCTAAACATCGAACTGGTTTCTAATACTGAAGTTGATTCGCTTCATCTTTGGATGTGGGTGAATACCCAGGAATTCCCAATTTCTTTTATCTCTTTCCACCGTTTGGATTATTATCTCGTATAATTTGTAATTTTCACTGAAAATTAATCGTAGAATTTAGGAGCTTAAATTCCTAACTTAAATTCTTCACAAAATAAGCATTATTTGTTGATTTCCTTAACTGAGATCAATCTAAATACTAATTTTTATTATTTTAAAATTATACTTCATAAAATCTAAACAATAAATTTTTCAATCAATGAAATTTAAATTCATAAAATTATAATTATCGTAACTTTAAAATTGATATAAAAAATAAAATTGTTTCGTCTAAACACAACGGTGACTGCACACCAACGGTTGTCATCACTTAAAGGAAGTGAAATGAGAATTTACATGAAAAATATCTAGGAATTTTAAACTATAAATTCAATTTGTGATTGCACACCGACGGTTGTCATCACTTTGATCCCATGTAGCACACTTGATTTAGGTGGTTGATTGAAACCTTCACCAATGATTGTCACCTCTCTTGTTCATGACTCGTCAAAAATTATATATACCTACACGTTGACGGTGCAAATCGATCCTTAGCCAAGCCCTTAATTAACACCAAAAAATAGAAACACTAGCCTGAAAATCAGCTCCATTTCCTGATCCGAAAACATCGCACAGACTCACCTCGCCTGGCGCTTTCTTCCACCGGTCAAAAGTCAACTCATCGTAAGCAACAAACCACCGCACGCCACCCCATCACAAACCCCGGCCTTTACCGTGCACCCGCCACCACTCTATCACCGTGTTATCTTAACGTGATCTCACTGTTAAATACTCACTAATCAAATCTTTCATTCTTTTAATCACATTACTAACAAGAAGGAGGTGAAGGTGGAGCCCACCATGGATCACACTCCTTATATTCACGGTGAGCTCGTGATGAGAGCACATAGATCAGACTGAGAGAGAGATCACTACTACTCTCACACTCACACTCACACTCACGTTTCAAAAACTCGGAAGCGAGTGAACTCAGTGAGCTCTTGACTCGGAGAGAGAGAGAGAGATAGAGAGCAATGGCGGTGTCGCAATTCTCTTGCGGCGGAGCAATGCAGTCGCTGCACTACAAATCGCAGTCGGAATTGATCGGTTTCGGCTCCCGGAGGAGCTTCAATTCGCGGTTGTTGCTGGCGAGGACGTTGAGTTTGAACCCGAGGAATCACCGGAGCCGCTGCCGGAGGTCGGTTCTGGTCACCAACGTCATCGAGGATCCGACCGTCGAGCAAGGTTGTCATCTTCATGCTTTGATTCTGAAATGCTTTGCGCTTTTCTTGTTGAAAATGTGAAAATTGATCGTCAAGTTCAAATCTAGCTAATTTGATAGGTGAGAGTCTCAAGATCATATAGCTGTGCTTGATTGATAGTTTGAATTTATTGATCAAAGCCACAAGATCATCTGTATAAAGATTTGTATATGTTTGAATTCTGATTACAAATATATGTTCTTATATTATTTTTTTTTGGATATACTTAGAAACTACACTCAGCTCATGCACACCTGATGCTGTATCTATTGCTTCAAGTATCAAATACCATGCTGAGTTTACGCCGTTGTTTTCTCCGGAGCACTTTGAGCTGCCAAAGGCCTATTTTGCAACTGCGCAGAGTGTCCGTGATGCGCTTATTGTTAACTGGAATGCAACAAATGAGTATTATGAAAAGTTGAATGTAAAGCAGGCGTATTATTTGTCGATGGAATTTCTACAGGTCTGTGATGAATCTTCAGCATTGCTTTTCACAGGTAAACATCTTTAGCTTGAAAGACATCTTGTTTCATACTGTTTCGTTTTGTAGGGTAGAGCACTGTTGAATGCACTTGGTAATTTGGAGCTAGTAGGTGCCTATGCGGAGGCTTTAAGCAAGCTGGGACACAAATTAGAAACTGTGGCTCACCAGGTGCTGGTTCAGCTAGTCTTTACCTTTTCATTAGAATATACATGGAGTACGTATATGTCAATTTTGAACAAATTAGTTACCTTGTACTTCAATTTGGTTGATTAATTGTAGGAGCCAGATGCTGCGCTCGGGAATGGGGGTCTCGGTCGGCTTGCCTCATGCTTCTTGGATTCTTTGGCAACTTTGAACTACCCAGCATGGGGTTATGGACTTAGGTACAAGTATGGGCTATTTAAACAGCGAATTACCAAAGAGGGTCAAGAAGAAGCAGCCGAGGATTGGCTTGAGGTGTGCATAGTTTCTATCATCACCTTCATTTCAAGTGTTTCAGTCTGTAATGGCTTGAGAAATCATTAGATTTCTACTTGTTGCTGACTCTTGTAGATGGGAAATCCCTGGGAGATTGTGAGGAATGATGTTTCATATCATGTAAAATTCTATGGCAATGTTGCTACTGGATCAGATGGAAAACGGCATTGGATTGGAGGAGAAGATATAGTGGCTGTTGCTTATGATGTTCCAATACCAGGATATAAAACTAAAACGACTATCAACTTGCGGCTATGGTCAACCAAAGCTCTGTCACAGGACTTTGATTTATATTCTTTTAATTCTGGGGAGCACACGAAAGCATTTGAAGCTTTAGCGAATGCCGAAAAGGTTTGTATACCGTATGTGTTTCTTTTTGTTTTCTTCATTTTCCATTTATTTATATATTTGCAAATTTATCAGCTCACCAAAGTCCATTGAATTAGCAAATCCAGATTTTAGGTTTTATATATTTCAGCTGGAGAGGGGGGAAGGGGGATGGCACTTACTGAATTTCTTCCTACTATTAAAAATACACAGATTGTGTGTGTATATGTTCTAATTTCCTAGTGTCAATATCTACCTATTTTGGATTTTCCACTACCAGTAGTTACATGGTCAAAATTTCCTTGTTCTGTTGCTATTTTACCACACACAGTTCAGTTGGTAAAATGTCAATTTGTCAAATGCTTATCAGATTTGCTATGTGCTTTATCCTGGCGATGACTCACTGGAGGGCAAGACACTTCGTCTGAAGCAACAATATACTTTATGTTCTGCTTCTCTCCAAGATATTGTTGCACGTTTTGAAAGAAGATCTGGAGCAAACATAAATTGGGAAGAGTTCCCCGAGAAGGTTGCAGTGCAGATGAATGACACTCATCCAACTCTCTGCATTCCTGAACTGGTTAGGATTTTAATGGATTTGAAGGGTTTGACTTGGAAGGAGGCCTGGAGTATTACTCAAAGGTGACACCTGTTGGCTGTTTATGGTCATTTATTGGTTATTGTGTAGGAAAAATGTAAGATATGTAGTCAACAAAGGGGAAACTTCTAGGACTTTTTAATTTACTGGGAGAATAGTAGGAACATGATAATAGAAGCAAGCAGCTCATAGTTATTAGTAACGTAGAGAATCTTTTTCCTCACTTTTATTGGGTGTTTAATTAGGTACATTATATGAATTTATACCTGGTTCTCTGTAAACTTGTAGCCTATCCACTTTCTTTATTGGTCCTACATAAGTAGTCTCGAATTTGGTTTCTTCATATGCTATAGTTGCCTCCAAAACACCCTTTTTTCCATCTCAACAAATTAATTTTAAAGCAGTTAGTTTCTATTTGCTAAGACTCTTTATAACCATATATAATACTGTTTCTTGAATGAGGTAACATGTTCAACTGTAGTAACTTTCTTTCCTCACATCCTGCTATTCTTTATGCTAGAACGGTCGCATATACGAACCATACTGTTCTACCTGAGGCATTGGAGAAATGGAGTTTGGAACTTATGCAGAAACTGCTTCCTCGACATGTGGAGATCATAGAACTCATAGACGAGGAGGTAATGCTGGAATATATACATAATTTAGTCAATCTACCTTTGTGTTTATAAATATGCTATTTCTTACAGTTTTATATGCTACAGCTCATTAACACAATAGTGTCGGAGTATGGCACGGCAGATTGTGACTTATTAGAAAAGAAACTGAAGGAGATGAGAATTCTAGAAAATGTTGATTTGCCTCCTACTTATGCGAAGTTATTGGTTAAACCCAAACAAAGCTCCAGTGTTCTTCCCACTGAAAAACTTGAAGATTCAAAAAAGGATGAAAAAATTGAAGATTCAAAAAAGGATGAAGAACTTGAAGATCCAAAAAAGGATGAAAAAATTGAAGATTCAAAAAAGGATGAAGAACTTGAAGATTCAAAAAAGGATGAAAAACTTGAAGATTCAAAAAAGGATGTCAAAGCTGTTGATGAAGAAATTGAGCCTAAGAAGAAGCCCTTAGAGGAAAAGAAAAAGGCATCTCCGAAACCACCTAAGCTAGTTCGTATGGCAAATCTCTGTGTTGTAGGTGGTCATGCAGTAAATGGTGTTGCTGAGATACATAGTGAAATAGTAAAGGACGAAGTATTCAATTCATTTTATAAAGTAAGCCTTGAAATTTTTATTGAATATGAGGCTCCTTCAAGCTGGAAAAAAAATCTAATTATTGATTTCTGATTTATACCTCTGGCAGTTGTGGCCTAAGAAGTTTCAAAACAAAACAAATGGAGTGACACCAAGAAGATGGATCCGCTTCTGCAATCCAGACTTGAGCAGTATTTTAACCAAATGGATAGGCACAGAAGACTGGGTCTTAAATACTGAAAAACTGGCCGAATTACGACAGGTAAAAGTCTGAAAAGAAAAATCTAGTATGAATTTCACATTATATAACTTGTTATTTGTCCAGTACCATTGTTATAGTTATGTAATTATCAGAGTTATTTCATTTTATGGTAGTATGCGGATGATGAGGATCTCCAAACTCAATGGAGGCAAGCAAAAAGGAGCAACAAATTGAGAGTTGTGTCATTCATCAAAGAAAGAACAGGGTATTCTGTCAGCCCTGATGCAATGTTCGATATCCAGGTAATTTTCCTAAATTGAAATTTATTTCTTGGTATATTGATGACTGATGAGTGCTAAAGCTGGAGCACTAAATAATATTTTACCATAAGAATGGTGAGAAGATGAATTTTGTGTCTGAATAATTCACCGCAATAGAATTTAGTTCACCTGTACAAAAAAAATAGAATTTAGTTCTATGTAATAGAAATCCATTAGCTCATTTAGTGCCTCTCAATATGGTCTATTGATCGTTCAAATGTATCTGATAAAACATAGGTCCTGGCAACCTTGTGCATCATGTTCATTGTGCATCAACTATGATTGTCTTCACAAACTTTCCTTGTATTATTCACCACATGCATTTTAGTTTTCTTGTCCTGTTCCCCCTATCCTAATAATAATAATAATAATAAGTTAAAAAAACAGAGATATGAAAATTGAATGCTTGTTTTCAGGTGAAGCGCATTCATGAATACAAGAGACAACTTATGAATATCCTGGGAATTGTTTACCGCTACAAGAAAATGAAAGAAATGAGTGCTTCAAAAAGGAAAGCAAAGTTTGTTCCACGTGTTTGTATGTTTGGAGGAAAAGCATTTGCAACGTATGTACAGGCCAAAAGAATTGTGAAGTTTATCACAGATGTCGGCGAGACTGTAAATCATGATCCTAGTATAGGTGATCTACTAAAGGTATGATATCTTTTGAGACCAAGTATTTTTAATAAATGATAACTAGTTAAGCGTTCTCAACAATATATCTGTGCGAATAGTGTTCTGGCATTAAAGCTTGGTAATTATTTGGGTTCACATTATATATATATATATATATATATATATACGGAAAGGATATAAAGCGCACGTCCATAGTGCGCACGAAGCTCCATTCGCCACCCTCCGGCGCCAACGATGGCACACCTCCACCCCAGCAGCGTCCTCGATCACTTTCCCTCCCCGGTGAGGCCGCCGAATTCCAGTTTCCAGCGAGATTGACTTTATTTGAAGTTTTGGGTGATCTCGCCGGAAAACTGGAATTCGGCGGACTCGCCGGGGAGGGAAAGTGATCGGGGATGCTGCTGGAGTCCGCTGGGGTGGAGGCGCACCGTCGTCGGCGCTGGACGGTGGCAAACGGAGCTCCGTGCCCACTTACGCACGTGCGCTTCATATCCGGCCTCTATATATATATATATATATATATTTGATTCATTATTTTTGTATGCCTTCCTTATCCGTATCATGGGTTTGGAAACAAATTATATAAACAAAAGTCAGCACCTAGTTGACTTAGAATATTCTTTGGACTTACATGAGTGTTTATGATGTTCTGTGAGTTTCTTTGAATTACTGATCCACTAGATTATACTATTGGATGTCTTGTCAGGTTATCTTTGTACCTGATTATAATGTCAGTGTCGCTGAACTATTAATCCCTGCAAGTGAGCTCTCACAGCACATCAGGTAATTTAATTCATTCACAATATTGTTCATTTGTGAGCCATATAAGTTCACTGTGATGTGGTGAACTATAATTTGCAACTGTCAGACAATTGCAACCCTACCTTATGTGGTCTCCTTTTTCTTTTTTCTTTTCTTGCAGTACTGCCGGAATGGAGGCCAGTGGAACCAGCAACATGAAGTTTGCAATGAATGGCTGCATCCTAATTGGTACTCTGGATGGAGCCAATGTTGAAATAAGAGAAGAGGTTGGAGCAGATAACTTTTTCCTCTTTGGTGCTGAAGCTCATGAGATTGCTGGTCTCAGACAAGAACGAGCTGAGGGCAAGGTTTGTCTCGATTTCTTGTTTCAATTGTTTTCTTCTAGCTTTGAAACAGATCTAGAGAAAATGTTCTGCATAGGATTATGATCATAATGACTCTTCTTCTGGTTAGTTGGTCAATAAGTGAAACTTACCTTGCAGAAATTTTCTCTTCATCTTTGAATGCAAAGCAAGTAGTATAATCATTTATTTCTGTGTTTATCTAAGTTATATCTCATGAGATGTCTTAATCTAGCCTGTCCGCATTGCAGTTTGTGCCAGACCCCCGTTTTGAAGAAGTCAAGGAATTTGTCAGAAGTGGTGTTTTTGGGTCGTACAATTATGATGACCTGATCGGATCCTTAGAAGGAAATGAAGGATTTGGCCGTGCTGATTACTTCCTTGTTGGCAAAGACTTTCCCAGTTACATAGAATGCCAAGAGAAGGTTGATGAAGCGTATCGGGACCAAAAGGTGAGTTACATTATGCCCCTTGATCTGTATGCATGCCCTCCTTTGTTAATACACATGATTCGTTGAGTACCTTGAGGGCGTACATTATGTGCTTAATATCTTGTGAATCTATATCGTTTTGTTTCATTGGTATCATAGTATGTTCTATGTTTTGGAACAATATGCTCCAAATGACTTGCTAGGCATCATCTAACATGTATTTTATATGGTCACGATTTACAAGCAGTGTTTTGGGTTATTTGTGCCTGATATATAGTACTGTTGTTGGGGCAGAAATGGACAAGAATGTCAATCCTGAACACAGCAGGCTCATCCAAGTTCAGCAGCGACAGAACCATTCATGAATATGCTAAAGACATATGGAACATCAACCCTGTTGAATTAGAGTAGGAGGGTGGATTCTGGTGAGCAAAGATGGTCTTACCTGGTGGTTTTGTGAACTTTTGATGACCCTCCTCTTTCGGTTGCTACTCTACATCCACTCTCTCATGTAATGATGTAAAGGTAAATAATCCAGAATAAAGAGTAGATTTTGGTTGCTCTACTACCAACTGTTAGTCTCGCTACTCTAGTATGTAAAGTAAATGCTCGGAATAAACGGAACATCATCTAGTAAATGAGTTCATCTTTCAGTTCTCTACTTCAGCGGAAAATTTACCCTTTTTTATTTTTTGCCCAATGAGCTCTATGAACTGAAGAGTCGGAGAGTACTCTCCCTTTAATTTTTTGTCAAACAATATGTTAAATAGTTCTGCCTGTATGTAAAATCTTCTGCTTTTCCACTTTCCTTCCGTTAAACTATGATTTCAAGCTTGTATGGCTTATGGAAAAACATGAGAAGCAGACTAGAGTCAGTAGACTAGTCCAGCTGAATGGCATTGGCTTCTTCTTTGTCGTTCATTGAATTGTTCAAAGTTCAGACACCCAGCTAGTTATAATACGACCAAGCTAGAATTCCATAAACATGTCAACTATATTCCCTATCATTGCAATGAAGATGAACTACCTTATGCTTCAATCTTTGATTCTTTTCCTCGTGATCAGTTCCTTTTTCTCAATCAATCTTCCAGTAACTCTTTGCGCCGATGATCCTCAATATGCCAACCGCAGCTAGGCTATCAACTGTGGCGACATCTCTAACATCTCCTACCCCTTCTGGGGAGTGAATTGACCTAGTTACTGTGGCCAACCCGGTTTCGAAATCAAATGCCAAGACAATGTCCCAATGATCAACATGAGAAATATCAACTTCAGAATTCTTGAGATGAACTCTAGTAGTACAGCTCGGGCTGTTAAAGTTGCTAGGAACGATTTCTGGGGAACCATCCGCCCCCCTACTTACGTTAACACTAACATCAACTTTTCTCTGTTCAATTATGGTTCTGGGCTTCAGAACACGTCTTATTATTACGGATGTAATATTTCTTCAAATCCTACAATGGTAAATGCATTTGTTTGCAACAGTAGCGTCACTGTTTCCTATCTCACACAATCACAAACTAGTAAACTCCCTTATGATCCAGTTGCAATTGGGGCATGCCAAAGTGAGGTTCTGATTCCGGTTCTCGGAACCGCTGCTCTGGCTATCGAAAGCAATACAACAACGATCCAAGAAGCCATGGATGGGGGTTTCGTACTGGGATTGAAGATTGATAATGGTCCATGTAACAGTTGTGAAGCATCAGGAGGGAAGTGTGGGATGAACACCTAGTAATGGGAACTCATGTGCTTTTGCCAAGATCAGCCCTATGCAGCAACCACATTGTTGATGCGAAATTTCGTCGTCAACATGTCAAAGAGGAATTCGTTGAAACCCGATGTGGATCTTGATGGAGTTGATGCTTAAGAGTGGAGCTTCATCTCTTGATCTTGGGGTTTGCCTACTCTGCTGGACGGTGAGGACAGCGAGGTCGACGGAGTTGAGCAGCGGACAACCTATCACAATGAACAATTGGTTGCCTTGACACCGGCTTGATGCCTGCCTATTAACCTCCGATGATAGTCAGAACAAATAGATAGGAGTATGAGAAATTTCTCTAGAGAGAGAGAGAGTGAGTGTGTGATTGTGTCTTTGAATGAAGGGGTGCTTCCCTTTTTATAGGGCCTTGAGGAGGTAGTTGTGGTTCCTTATCCAGAGAATGGGCGTCGCTGTACTTAAGGCATGTCCATGAACCTACTTTCTAGTGCAGCCATGCTCCTTCTCTGACGCTGCAGTGTTTTTCTACATACATTTAAATGCGATATCACCTTACTCCTCTGACATACTCCTTATACCTTGATCTGTCTCAAGCATGGGCTTGTCAGGGTTGGTAACATGTGTCAAGGCCCTGCTTCTCTTTACTCTGGTCATGCCATCTCTCGTCCCTATTCATGACGAGACTAACCACAGGATCGTGATATATGTATCATCAGGTGAGTTTTGATCTTGATTATATATATATTGTCTGTGAATGTGACCCTTTTCTGTCGTCATAGTTGAACCCTGGACGTGGGCCAAGTTGTGGTGGCATGGCAAGCTAGGCTATACTAATGTTCCTTGATTCTTGGCTACTTCACATTGGAGGAGTGTCAGTTGGAAGTTGAGGAAACCAAAGTTGAAACTTGTTCATAAATAAACGTTTTGCTTGATGTTGGGTTTTTATCATCGTTGACTAACGTGTTTCTCATGGATAATTAGACTTTTCAACGTGTCCTATGTGTAGACGGTTGAAAAGTCATAATGGTTAATGCATCTAAATTCCAATACGAACACACATGTAGTAGTAAATCAGGTATGATTAACATGCACATACTGTACTTCGTGTATAGAACACTTGTAGTTACTGATCAATTGGCTAGAAAAGGAGAGGATTCTTATGATTTGATCTGTTTTTGTTGCAGGTTCAACTTCACTATCGGTCAGTGCGAGTCAGCTTATTGCCTGATTAGTTTTCCTAATTACTTTCCTGTAATCTCTAATGATTGTAACTACTTGCTAAACCTTGTGTCAATTTTGAATTCACCTCCTGCGCTTTGTAAAATTACTTGGCCAACCCAAAATGGTTTGAATAAGAGGAAATTAACCAGAGCTAGCTGCAAGTATACAGTCAGATCTTGCTTTTTCATCATTGCTTTTTGTACATAGCATTGAAATAAGGTGTGGCAATCTTAGAAGCCACAGAGTCCACAGAGGCCGGTCTTAATTTGTAGCACGTCCTAAAATGTTACGAGGCAGACATGCACATGGCCAGGCCAGTTAGCATAGATTTAAAACCAAGTGATCCCATCTATACTCATATGATCTTCACTGCTGTGGCACAAAATATTTTGTATATTGAATGTAGGTATATGCCCAACTGAACCACCTAATGGAACCTCAACAAACAGCTCATCCCATATCAGTGATATCACTTTGCTCTCAGTTAAACGAACAGCTTCAAAGTTTGTACGGATTCTACATAATGGTGTGTATCAGTCTAAGGTTACTTGCAAATTAAAAGAAATTGATACATTATATATGGAGAGAAGTATACATCAATTATGTGTTGTGATGCTACATGCTAAACAAGAGGAAGTTGTAGTGTTATTGGTTGGTCTAACCAATTGTAGAAAAGGGTCCTTAACTTAGGTGTTCTATTCAGACTTTCTCAACTTGAAAGCAAAAGAGAGGATAAAATGTATTCAAGAATGTAATGTTTCTGCTTATGTATTGATAGTTTTGGAGTGAACTATACAGTTCATCAAAATTACAAAATGGTCACATTACAGGACTTGAGCTCCACATATGAATCAGTCATCTACAAATTTGCAGCTATATGAATGTCTACATATCAAAAAGCAAATCCACAAAGTAGGACACAAAATTGGATTGCCACCTAAAGCTTAAGCAGCATGGAGGGAAGCTTTACCTCTACTTATGAACTAGCAAAGACCACTAGAAATTTCATTGATGCAGTCACTTTTTAGTTGGGGATCAAACCCACCAGCATCTCATGCTTCTGTTCAATTCCAGCCCACCATGGCTTATATTCAACACCATCATTCTCCTCCTGAAGTTTGTGACTGACTTCAAATGCATCACAGATATCAGAAATTTGTTGCTTCTGTACTCTGGTCTCTTCTGTCGCTATGTCCGAGCCCTTGACATAATGAGACCTCTTGTGACCACCCAAAGCTTGACCTGATGGAAAAACCTTCAAGCATATTCCACAAATGTGACCCTTTCTCTCAGAACCTCCCACTGTCACAGTTTCCATCTCCTGCTCCACTGAGCTATAACTACATTGAAGCTTGGCAGGATTGCACTTATCCTCAGTCTCACAAAATGTGCCAATCTGAGTTCTGTCTTCACCATCCTCATTCTTCAGCCCTGAACTTTTGTGATCTCTCTTATGAACTCTCTGGTGGCCACCAAGTGCCTGAGGGCTGCTGAAAACCCTTCTGCATATCCTGCACATGTGTTCTCTTTTCTTCTCAGAATCAGCAAAGGTTTCAGATTCAGTAGCACACACCACTTTGTTCACAGAATCACAAGCCTTCAACACAGCCTCCTTGCTCAAACCAAACTTCATAGACCCCAAACCTGATAAACCCACTTCCATTTCCTCACTCATTTTGACATCCAATTCCTCAATGCCATATAACACAAACCCAGATTTAGGCATCTCATCACTTAGAAACCCATCACCAAATTCAGACACTCCCTTTACACTAGAGCCGTTCTCATAAACCAAAACACAATCAGCAGACATCTCCACCTTGGCCATTTTGATCAGTGAAGACCCAGAATCACCATCACAAGCAAAAACCCCAACCTCATTGTCCCCAACTCGCTTCTTTTGAGTCGATGACACAACCTCAACAGAAAACGGGTTGTTATTTGAGGATTCAATCACTGAACTAATCTGACCCCAATTCCCTAAACCCCTGGAAATCATCATCAAGCAAAAAGCAGCCTCTTCTATATCTACACCACACCCATATCCAACTCTACATTCATTCAAATTCAAACCAGAAAATGATGAAGAGCTAGGAGAAGAACCAATCCTGTACCTGAATCTTGCAGATCTTTTCCTCCTCACCACCCCCAAATTCTCAATCCAAAGCTTCTTGGCTAAACTCCTCTCTGCTTCATCAACACCCTTCAATCTTCTTGTATGAACTCTCCTATGAACATCCAAAGCCTTCAAAGACTCAAACCCTTTACCACAATCTCTACACCTCTGAGCCTCAGTCCTCTGTTTCACAGTGTGATGCCTCATATGACCAAAAAGACTGTTCTTTGACTCAAACGCTTTCCCACAAACCTTGCACAGAATCTCCACCTCTTCTTCTTCTTTTCCTGAAAATCTCCATGACCTTTTGGGGTTTAGCCTCAGGCCATAACCCACATTGGCACCTTCATCTTGAAAACCCACGTGGGATTTCTTGTGCATTCTCTTCGATTTGACCGGATTCTTGAAAGCGTGAGACCTCATGTGACCTCCCAGGACCTTTCCGCTCACAAATCTCTGACCACATAACTTGCACACATGCCCTTTACCTCTCTCCATTAGAAAAATCCAAACTTGAAAACTGGGTCTGTATCACATTTACAGAGAACAAAAAAAAACAGAGGAAGCTCAAGAAACAGGGGAGGAAGAAAAACCCAGATCAGAGTTTGTGATTTCTGAGTGATTGGAGAAGAATCTAATTCTGGGTTCGCTTTGATTTTGGAGAAGAAGAAGATCTGGGTCCCAAAGATGTAATCTTTGTCACTTTGGCTCTCTTGGAGTTTTGGGTACTTGAATTTCTTGGGTTTTGGAGTCAGTGAAAGAGACTGAGCAGTGTATGGAAGCAGAGAAAAGAATTGAGAGAGTGAGTGACACTTTCTCACACTAGGATTTTCTCTTTCTAAAAGCTATGCCGGATTTGGAAGAAAAGAGGGTGAAGAAAACCTTGCATGGAAAGCAAGGTTATGGTAATGATCTCAGAGAGAGACTGAGACTCGTCCCACTTTCCTGTGTCCGTGAAGCTTTTATACTCTGGTGTGGGCATTTCTGTAATAAAGTGAGGAAATTTGGGTGTTAAACTAGATTTGAAACTGACCCATTATAAGGGCTTGTTTGGGTATGCGCTAAAAATTGAGTTGATATCACTGAAACAATGGCATTAGCAGCACTGGCAATCCTTGGCCAAAGATCAGCACACTCCTTACCAATAGGACCAGTAATTGTAGACCCAAAAAAAAGAAACAGCAACAAAATTAGAGTGCACATAATGTCGTCAAGTAAAAACCAGACTTTTAAATAGAATAACACAGCAAATAAGATCAGATTTACAAGTCAAATTATAAACGGTAACTTTCATTTCTCCCTTCGGATTGACAATAACACCGGCATTATCTGCAAATGAAGAACAAACACAAAATAAGAGATGAACAATCAAGTATAAAATAAGCTAAAATAGTAGTACTGTGTAGCAAGGTGCTAAAAATCTGAAATTGAAGATAACACATAAATTGTTAGCTTATCGCTCCTTAGGTGATTCTTAAAATTAAAAAGAAGTGAGCGATTTCGTTTGATAAAATTTATAAAAATGATATGTGATTTGCATATAATGGACTTTTATATTGGACGTGATTCATACATTTGTAAAAATAAGTTTGAGAAACTCTATTCTTTGTTAAACCAATCTAGACCTAGTTTGTGTTTGCCTAGTCACTTTAGGAGTAATCATATCTAGACTACGCTAAGGGAAGTGAATTATTCTACAATTTACATATGGTTTAGAGTTAGAATATGATATCCCTGGTTCAATCAGGTTATATCTTGTACTCTGTAAAAAGAGGCTCTTATTCTTCAATGAAACACATCTAAGAATACCATAGCTACTGTATACTAGTTTTTGGGCCCGCGCATTGCTGCGGGTTTCATTTTCTCCATAGCCACTCTTGTCTGTAAATTGGCTAGAGTGGAAGTACTCTAGATCTAAATAACCAAATGTTCCATGTATTTTGTTGTTAATATCCTATTGTTAATAAGAGATTAAATTAACAGTAAACATGAGGCAATTCAGTAATAGATCTATACATTTGTCGTATCACATCAAAAACCAAACCTAAAAACTCGTATATAAAATATGAAAGCATGTAAGTATGCATCATAATCTAAATTGGTAGCATGCAGCTGTCTACCTTTTTCTTGTAATTTCTTCTCCAAATAATGAATGACCTGCTTCTTTTCATGGAGACGTTCATACAAAGACATGTCAACTGATGTTAGTCAATCCATATTCTGGAGTGATATAGCAAAATCCTACAAAAACACAAAACAATAAATCATGAAACCAATGGGTTGCTAAAAAAAAACATTAACATCAAGAACCCACAAAGAAAGTTACCAAATTAAGTATAAAATATCCAAGAGTTCAGCAATTTTTACACTCCATGTACATTTTCTAAGTAACCATATCATTGCATTTACTTTCATTCACACATATTACAGGAAAATAAAACATGAAAATAACACTTTCATTCACACAACACACAGAATTACAGGAATTCATTAACCATAAGAAGGGGATAGAATCAGGAACTATGTTTGAGTGTAGAAATTTCAATTTCATACCTAGCACACAGTTTTGAATCCACCAAACTTTAGACCTTTCACCTGTAAGGATTCAAATTTTAACGCAAACCAATCAAAGGTTTCCCTTAAAAAATTGAAATTACTGAATATAAATTCAGAGAAGAAGTGAAGATCATACATGTTTCCATTACAAAATTTTTTTTTAAAAAAAAAAAACCACCATACAATTAAAAGACATTGGTATGCCTATTTTCTAACACTAATTTGTTTCCATATTCCCCTTAAGAGTTTCCCTTAAATTTCTAGAAGATAACAGTGTTGTGCCTAAACTATCTCATTGTCTCTAAAGACTTCTCTTGCATCAGATATCTAAACAGTTGACTATTCAAGCTATTCCATAATGAAAAATATCAACATATCCTTAAGAGTTTCCCTTAAATTTCTAGAAGATAACAGTGTTGTGCCTAAACTATCTCATTGTCTCTAAAGACTTCTCTTGCATCAGATATCTAAACAGTTGACTATTCAAGCTAGTTATGAACTTCATGAACTTATGCAGTTATAATACAGTACCTGCATTGCTAACGCTAAGTAGAAGGAGACTATGAATAGACTATGTCGATCAGAGCAGCTTCTCCACCATTTGCCAAATTGGAATTGGAGATGTATTTGATTTCTGATATCTGATTTTTGAACAAAAGAGTTCATAAGTATCAAAAGCAAAACAAATCTACTACATCTTGAGAACTGAAGAGGCCAAACTGAACATCAATTAATCACAGATGAATAACAAAGTTAGTTTTGTTACAATAATAATAGGCTAAAAAATGTAAAGACATTAGGTTTATATCAAAATTAGTTTGAGCATGTTTTAAAAGTATATACATGAAACAACCTAATCATGTAACAACCTAATTCAGCTATCAGCGTTACTCAGACAAAGAAGTTCAAATTGGCCATACGCATAAAATACATAGTAGAAGAATACCTGCTAAACAATTTGGCTCCAAATAACAAAGGTTTCCCAGTTACCACGAATCTGCAATTATACGTAGAAAGTAGCTCTTCACAAAATAGCATGAATATAAACTCAACTGCCATTCACTTTCTTTCACACAACACACAGAATTGCAGGAATTTATTAACCATATGAAGGAGAAGAATTAGTAACTAAGTAGAACTTTCAATATCATTCCTAGCACGCAGTTTTGAATCCATCATATTTAAGACTTTTAACTCCCTATACCCACTTCCTCTCCTAATACCTGCATACAGTGAGAGAGACTTGTTAGAGCTCAAAATTAAAATTCTCAAAATGACTGGGGAGCCTTTAAGAAAGTAAACAACCAGCCAAATAAGCAATCAAAGATTTCAAATATGTAGACAACGTAATACCAAAAATTACAAATACTGCATATACATTTAGAGAAGAAGTCAAAACAAAGAAGACCATACAGGTAAAAGGCATTGGTCTGCCTATTTCCCAACACTCCAATTTGTTTCCATATTTCCCTCAACTTCTAGAAAATAGCAATTATGTGCCTAAAACTATCTCATTGTCTCTAAAGACTTCTCTTGCATCTGATATCTATACACATGACTACACTTCAAGCTATTGCATAATGAAAGATATCAACATATAATTATCTCACTTCCTAGTTCCCACACACAGAGACGACTCAACATCATATCAAACAAATATCTGTTAATACTGCACTTGCTATCAAGTTCAGATCCTGAGATCAGGTACTAAAGACTAAAAAGCATAAACCTTCTTTGCAATCCCATCTCAACTTTTTGATTGGTGATTCAATAGTGTCAAGCTGTTCAACATGTGTTCTTCTCATCTCAATTCTCCTTTATACTTGATATTTTTAATCTATCAACTCCTTCAATCAATACATAATTTTTATGCCAAGCAACTCTTTTAGCACACACAACAGAATCTGTGGCAGTAAAAGACTTGCGTTTAACACATAGATCATAAATCAACCCAGAACAAAATTCAGATAACAGATTCACAGATATTTCAAACATGAATAATAGAAAGAAGATCAAAGAGAAAGACCAACCTTTCCAGAGACTATAATCCATCAATCTCTCTTGTACTTGTGCTGTGCCACCTCATCAAAGAGATAGACTTTAGAATCTGAAGCCATTTTTGTCTGTTGATCACAAAGTCAAACCCCACCAACACCAAACAAACAGAACACGAAAACCCACCAAAAACTAAACCCAGTTATGAAAAGACAGAAACTTTGAAGCTAGATTTGATCCATGGACAGCCAAAAATGATAATATACCTATTATTTACAAATGCATCACATGTCATTCTAAATATACCAAAGAAGTGATTCAGATGATAACCATAAGTCCATAGCTAATATTAAAATCTAATTCTATTAATTTCAATTTGTCATCTGATCAAGAATGTGACAGTTATATCAAATCCTTGGCACAGAGTAGGAGCCAAGAAGCCACTTTCAAGCAAGACTATAATATACAGATAAAGTTTACATCTTTTCAACTTTCTAAAAAAATAACAAACTGATCAAAATCATTATCTTAGTCTCCCACCAAAGTAAATCCCAGAATTATCTTTGGAATAATCTAAACAAAATAAAGACCACTTAAGAGAGGTAATACCCAAACCTCTTTCAAGCCAACTTACCCAATAACAAAAGGCTGCAACAGAGTTCCACTAACTACTGAGAAATCACAAAAATCAACAACAACCATTGTCTCGGGGTTGTACCTATGCTCTAACATCCAAATCATGATTCCTACCACAGCTTATTCCCCAGAAATCATATCCCCACCAAACAAAGAATGACTACAGCTTTTAGAAAGATTAAGAAGAGAGAGGAAAGAACCCCCTTAAATTGAAGTCAACAAAACTCAACCATTACCTTAAAAAGAACCCCCTCTCTGCAACTGTAGCTTTCAAAAGAAATAAACCCAGATTAATCTCAAACATCCAACATTCAAAACCAATTTCAGACACAATTCAACTAAAAATTGTAACTTGCGCAATTGAAAGAGGATGGAGGAACAATACCCATTCTTTTTTCTTCGGATCAATGTCGGAACCCGTACCCATTCTTGTGGTTGACGTCGAGAACTCGAGATTCTTTGGCCTTCAGTGAAAAGAAGAATGAGGGCTCTGGAAATTTCAGGATTAATCTCCCTCCCTCATCCGCTTTCTCTCTCTGTGGAAAACGCTAGAAGCTCGAACAGGTGGCAAGATCCCAGCGAGGCCCAACACCAGGCCCATCAAAGCCCAAGCCCAACACTGTTCACGGGAACAGTAAGGCGGCGCGAGGCCGCATAATATATAGTTAAATTACTCCTTAATAAACACGCATTGAATTGAATCATGAGTGACAGTGTGACACTACAGAAATCCGGCGAGCACTGACCAACGCTCTTGAACGGCACTTCTTTTACAACCCTTCTTTCAAGATTTACACAGCGTTGCTGGCCTCTACGACTATGGCTCCCCTGGCTGCAAACTCAAGAAGAATGTCCTTGCGCTTTGGAATCAGCACTTTGTGCTTGAAGAGAACATGTGGGAGATTGACTTCCCTTGTCTCACACCAGAGGCTGTTTTGAAGGCCGATCAGGCCATGTTGATAAGTAGCGCCGGCCCTCTGGAGGCTCAAGGCGGAAAATATTTCGAGGCCCTCAAAATTAACGTTTGAAAAAAAAAACTGATTGTTCATTGTTGTTAAAAGAAGGACGATTTGAAATCCTAAAACACAACGATGAAACAAATTCATTGTTTATTGTTCTACAAAATACAAACATATTAATGGCTCACAAATCACAAATTCTCAAAGTTTTTGTAAAAAAATTACAATCTCATAATTACATGCTCCAAACAAAATAAAGTAAGAATGTTAATTTCATCACAAACAAATGGAGAAGGAAAACAAAACAAATTGAAGTGAAAACGGAAAACTTCAATTACATCCAAAGCTCACAAGCTTTCGATCTTTCAGTTAAAATTCCACAAAGCCAACACGAGAAAGCCAATTCATTTGCATTCTTACTTCTTAGCAGAGAATTGAATGTAAATGCTTCACACAGCTTTTCCAAATCTAACAAATGCATGTTTTTCTTGAAACATGAAAGCCATGTCCATCAACACGTGGGTACTTCACCACCGAGGCAAAACTGAATATAAGAAAAAGCGCAATTGTCAGTTCCGAGTATAAGAAAGAAAAAAAGAGAGGTAAGCAGACCATTTCTATTATATATTTTAGACACGCACACGCACGCTTGAGAAGACTTTTTACAGAAAAAAACAAGACAATTAAGTAGTGATCACAATAGTAGTGGAGCCATAAATAAGCCTATACAAACTAACTAGAAAACCTTTCACACCAAACAACGAAAAACAAGTCAGAGAGAAGCTTGCTTACTTTTGAGATCTCGAATGTGAGAAATCTTGGGCCATTCTTCGCCGTAGTACTTGCATCTTTCCTTCAGAAGTGGACAACCATCAACAGATAGAATCCGTAATTTGGTGAGGCGTTGCATTGCTTCGAGAGAAGGTAGATACTTGAGATTATCACACGACCCAATACGCAGCTCCACGAGAGATGCAAGGTTGCCCAGCCACTCTGGTAAAGTCTCCACTCCTTCGAAAGAAATTATAGCCAAACTGGTAAGCGAAGTCAAGTGTTGAACTTGTTGAGGAAGAGACTTGAGCTTAGGCCACCCGTTCAACTCTAATGAGACAAGTTGTTGGGATGAAACTTGAAAATCGGGGAAAGAGTCGAGGTCCTCCCAGAAAGAACCTAACCGCAAGTCACGGAGGGATGTGAAACTGCGGAAATCTGGAAGAGATTGTAGACCGGGGCAGTTCTTTATAATCAACTCCTGAAGCGAGGGACAGTATTTCGGGACAGCCAAGCAAGATAGATTATCGCAGTACTCAACTTCCAATTTACGGAGGGATGGGAGGCCAAGTGTAAACGAAATGGTGGCTAGATTTCTGCAATTGCATACCTCTAACAGCTCAAGAGAGGTGCAGTTTTCAATCCCGCTCGGTAGGGCTGATAATCCATCACAGTATCTAATAATCAATTCCCGGAGAGATGCAAGGTTGTCCAGCCACTCTGGTAAAGTCTCCACTCCTTCGAAATACCATATACTCAACCTCGTAAGCGAAGTCAAGTGTTGAACTTGTTGAGGAAGAGACTTGAGCTTAGGCCACCCGTTCAACCCTAATGAGACAAGTTGTTGGGATGGAACTTGAAAATCGGGGAAAGAGTCGAGGTCCTCCCAGAAAGAACCTAACCGCAAGTCACGGAGGGATGTGAAACTGCGGAAATCTGGAAGAGATTGTAGACCGTCGCAGTTCTCTATACGCAACTCCTGAAGCGAGGGACAGTATTCCGGGACAGCCAAGCAAGATAGATTATCGCACCACACAACTTCCAATTTACGGAGGGATGGGAGGCCACGTGTAAACGAAATGGTGGCTAGATTTCTGCAACTGTATACACGTAACAGCTCAAGAGAGGTGCAGTTTTCAATCCCGCTCGGTAGGGCTGATAATCCACAACCCCAAATAATCAATTTCCGGAGAGATGGAAGGCCCTGTGAGGATGTTAGGCCAATACTAGATAATGCATGACAGCTTTCAATCCGCACTTCGCGGAGGAATGGAAGGCCCTGTGAGGATGGAAGGTCAATACTAGATAATGCATCACAGCTGTCAATCCGCACTTCGCGGAGGGATGGGAGGTCACGTGTAAACGAAATGGTGGCTAGATTTTCGCAACAGCGTACCTCTAACAGCTCAAGAAAGGTGCATTTTTCAATCCCGCTCGGTAGGGCTGATAATCCTCCACAGCGAAAAATAATCAATTTCTGGAGAGATGGAAGGCCCTGTGAGGATGGAAGGTCAATACTAGATAATCCTTCACACCATTTTATAATCAATTCCCGGAGATATGGAAAGCCCTGTGAGGATGTTAGGCCAATACTAGATAATGCATGACAGCTTTCAATCCGCACTTCGCGGAGGAATGGAAGGCCACGTGTAAACGAAATGGGGGCTACATTGCTGCAATAGGATACCTCTAACAGCTCAAGAGAGGTGCAGTTTTCAATCCCGCTCGGTAGGGCTGATAATCTATTACAGTATTCAATAATCAATTTCCGGAGAGATGGAAGGCCCTGTGAGGATGTTAGGCCAATACTACATAATGCATTACACATGTATATCGTCAACTCCTCCAAGCAAGGGAACACCTCTACTTTTGTCGTCGTCGTCGTTGTGGGTGCTTCCATCCATTCAATTAGCCCAGGGCAGTGCTTAATGCTTAATGTTTTTAGTGCTGGAAACAAGACTGTCGTCTTCTTCTCTGGTGTAGCCTCGTAAACAAGGTCATAACCATAAATTTCACTTCCAATGCTTTTTAGGTTATCCATACCTTCTATCTTCACATCTCTAAGGAACGGTAGATGGCCTAGTATCGGGAGTTCTCCACATTTGCGGCAGCCAGTTAGGACGAGATTCCTCAAGTTGATCAAGTTTTGCATCTCCCTTGGAAGCTCGTTCAGATCCCAATTATTCTTCATTCGCAATGTTTGAAGGTTATAGAGCTCAATTGGCTTGGGAAGTGCTTTGATTCTTGTATTTGAGAGGTCTAGATATCTCAAGTGCTTCAGCTTACCAAATGAATTTGGCAACTCTTCTATACCTGCTGTATTTAAACTTAAGACCCGCATTGCTTTGAACTTGGAGAGAACGATCTCTGAGACCGGGTCATTTGAAAATAGTGAGCGCAATCTCCCAACAGTTACTTCTGACATGTTTTCTAGTGTTGAAGGAGGACTACGTGCAACATGTCGAACATCACCATTTGACTCCTGTGTCAAGCGCTCACTTTCAGACACTTTTTCTGCAAGATCATGCACGAGATCGTGCATTGTGTACTTCGTAACAGTGCCTCCTTCAATTACCTCTTGAAATAAGGAATTGTTTAGTAGAATGTTAAAATATGCTTCGCCAGTACGCTCCATCTCATGATGATTTTTGACAGTTGAAGTCTGGAGTAATCCTTGAGCCATCCAAAGCTGGATCAAATTATCTCTTTCAATTTCGAAATCTTTTCTCAACATTGAGCAATATGCAAAACATTGTTTCAAAGGCGATGGCTCCAGATTATCAAAACTCAACTTCAATACCTTCATGATCTTGTCCTCCCCTTCAGGTAGTTCCCATAATTTTTTTTGAATTAACAACCATTCATCTTTACTAGCACTTGAGCACAGTTGGCTTCCCAAAACCTGTAGTATATGATACAAGAGTTTAGATTTTAGATTAAGACACAAATCAAGTCAAACGTTAAAATGGTTATGAGATTAAAATCATATTCTTATATTTCTAACTTTTTCTATTTGGCTTATGTTTTTTTTCCTGCATCCGTTGCCTTGTATGTTATTTCAGAAACAGAAATATTCTCTACCGAATCACATGTTGGAACCGCTTTCAATATGAGTTAGAGCTATCTTGTATTATAATTTCGAGTGAGATGCATCCAAACAAAAACTACAAAGCAAATATATATGTATATCGTGTTCTCAATGAAAAGAAACAAGTGGAATTTTCGCTAATAACTTGATATCATATGAAATTTAGTACCTTTGCAACCAAGGGTACCCCTCCACACTTCTCAGCAATCTCCCTCCCAATTCTTTCTAGTTCTGCATCATTTTCGTCTAAATTTAAAGCTCTTTGCTTTATAATGGACCAACAATCCTCCTCTGATAGCTTTCTCAACTCATGTCTGAGGAGTGTTTCAGCAATAGTTGCCACATCGGTGCTACGGGTGGTGACGATAATGCAGCTTCCGGGATTAGAATTCAGCTTTGACAAACAACTCATCAAGTCTTCCCACTTTTCCCTCTCCTTATTCCAAACATCATCGAGCACCAGAACATATCTCTTCGTTTCTATCTCCGCTCTCAGATCTTTAAGAATTGCATTTTTGCATGTCAGTCCAGCTTTTCCAGGTACTAGAGTCTCTAGCATCTGCCTTAAAATGGTGACCACTTCAAAAGTGTTAGACACACACACCCATATTCTTTCATCGAAGTGTTCAACTATGGCAGGTTCATGGTACACTGATTTAGCCAAAGTAGTCTTCCCCAGTCCACCCATTCCCACAATGGCCATAACTGAAGGATTCTTCTGCTGATTGACGGAGCTGGCCATAACTGAAGGATTCTTCTGCTGATTGACGGAGTTGATCAACGTCGTAACTATCTTTGTCACAGCGTCTTCCCTTCCAACAACTTTTTCACCATGCTCAGGAAGTGAATCAGTTTCTGGTCGTTGCCTTGAATCTCCTTTTTTGGCAACCAAGTTGATTGAAGGTGCCTCATTCTTAAGCTCCACTAGAGAATCATTGATCTTCTTAATCATATGCGCCATTTTGAAACGAAACCAAAGAGGATTAGAGGCAGAAAGGAAGTTGAGTACCTTTCTGCAAAACATCTTCTGCGGAAACACCATGTGGTGTCGCAGCTCCGCTTGTTGTCGGAGAAGTTCATACTCGAACTCATCCAAAACATCATCTGCGTCTTCAGCTACCTGTTTAAGTTTCTTGACCCAATTCTCTACTGCCTTGCCCCGATCATCTAGTCTCTGATCCGCAGCGCTGCCTAATAAATCTTGAACGTAGGATAAGGACTGTCTGAGCTTCTCCAGTTCGGCCTTGAACCCCCATGCAAGAGCAATTTTGTTCTGGGCAAGTGAATACACCTTGGTCAGAATCGCCTCAGCAGCAAAAGTGAGCACTGATTCAGCTGCCATCTTCCACCTCACGAACTCAGATCGAGTTTTTCCACTGGCGATCGAGTTCTACAATTAGATTTGAGAGGACTGAGGCTGTGTGGCTGTTATCTTACTTTGCTGTTGAGGAAAGTTTGTTGGCTGTCATCTTACCTTGACGAAGACTTTACTTCCAAAAATTATTGACTTCTCAGTCTACCTGTAATAATACTCTTTACTCTAGTTTTCACTTGCAGTAAATGGCATTTTTTCACTCCTCTGTATAAATGGATGATTTTGCAATGCATCTTAAGATTCAAGAATTTAAAAAAGAGTAAAATCCACCTAAAGGGTTTGACTAATTCTGGTGGGGTGTTCTTTATGAACACTTTGGTATGCGTAATTAGCAATTATATACTGTACATGTGTTGCAGTATACATATGCGTATTTGGTATTCAATCCCCCCATAGATTCCAAAACCAACTATAGAGATGACATGAAGCACTCCATACAAAATGATATGCATTATATGATTAATTTGTCAGTCAATAAGCCTCTTGATATTTTTTTCTTCCCTAATTTAGTCCTCTATTTGTAATTCCCTTGCATATTGGTGGTGCCATGATACTTACTGTGTTGTTAAATTTTAAGGACGAGTCAATTCATTTGCATATAGGTGGTAATCTGGCACCCCAAACTCTTACGACATTTAGAAACCTCAAGAAACTGAACTTGGATCTCGTCAGGCCAACAAAGTTTGACCTCGATCAGGAGGGTTGTGAGTATTCTCAAGGCTGCACCTCTTTTGGAATAACATAGTTTTGGTGGAGCCATATTTTATTTTTCTTGTGATAATTATAGAAATGCTACATTTTCATGTATGATTCAATTTTCTCTGTGATCCGGAGTGAGATAAGGTCATGTAGCTTGAGCTGAGATTCTCAATGCCATAACTCGATTAAGATTTAAGAGATTGGGGAGAAGTTGAGACTTCAAGATCTCGTATCAAATCATAGGAAACATTCATGAGGCTAACTAAAACACCAATGCGTATATAACGAACATAAAATGAAAATTGCAATAACCTGGTTATGATTTCCATCTTCAAACTTCAAAGTTTACAAGATTACCTTATATACAGAAACGAAAGAAATACCCACAAGTGAAATTGCAGAGGAAAAAATAGAGAAAAAAGAAGAAGATATTGATCTAACGAGTTGGTGGCATGCTATTTTTCCATTTACACCTGATCAAAAAATCTAAACTCAACTCATACATAAAAAGAAAAAGAAATACTCACAAAATGAAATCACATATAGACAGATTAAAAGAACCCATATCAAATGATATGAAACACTCATGAGGCTAAACAACGAAAACCGACCACATCCAACAAGCTGCTTGTATGCTTTGAGTTTTCCATTTACAAAATTGAGTAATTGTTTCTGCAAGAACCCGGAGGCTCTGTAGAAGCACGGTGGAACATGAATATGAAAAGGGACAATATTTATAGTGGTTCACCATGTCATCGGAGGACATGGCTACGTCCACTTAAGATTTTACTATCATGGCCAATAGGCCTTTGGTGTTACAAGAGTTTCCATCCCGCGCGGGGTAAAGAGGAACCATCCTGCGCGGTCTGGAGTATTACAAATGGGGGAGGGGTGGGCTACCAATCCCGCGCTGTGGGGTTTATATCCGCGGGGTGGAGTAGTTACAAGAGTATCCATCCCGCGCGGGGTACAAGAGGAATCATCCCGCGCGGTCTAGAGTAAGGGAGGGATGGGGGAGGATCCATCCTGCGAGGTGGAGTGCAGTTAATCTCCTCTATCTCTCGCGGGGTGGAGTATTCTGTATCTCCCTATTGTCTTTCAGATCCCTATATCTAGAGGGGAAGCCTTCCTTTTATAGATAAGGAAGGTTCCCTCTTACATTATGTTTCTGATGTGGGACAAAATGCACATTACTGCTATCATGGTGCCTTCTTGTGGAGCTTGGAGGAGCACCTTCCCGTTGCTGCATTAATGATCTTTCTACATGGCGAGGTTGGTGGGATGTCGGTCTACAAGTTCCATGACTGGTCTATGGGCGGGAAATGTAGTTTCATGACTACCGACAACAAGTCCCCCCAAGTTCCCGCTCAAGACATGTCTTGAGTGGGGACTTTAACATATAAAATTCCCATAGATCAATTATTTATCAACAGGCACCCGCGAGCGGAGGGGTCCGCCTCGCACAGAAGGGTTGACACGGGCGAGCTGGCAAGTTGAGTCCGCTGGTGCGAACTGAGGAGTCTGCTCCGCTTATAATGACTATCTCTGTGACACAGGCGAGGTGCATCTTGTTCCACGCGAGATGGATCTCGGTGACACACTCGAGGTGGATCTCGGTGACACTGGCGAGCTGTTGAGTTTGCTCCGCGTGCAAGAACCACGCGCGAGCTATGGAGTTCGCCTCGCGGACATGCCATACACGCGAGCTGAACAGTTCGCTCCGCGTGTAATGATTTCGCTCGAGCTGTGGAGATCGCCTAAAAAATGTCTCTGACTCGGCGGGGCGAGGATTGTTGTACCTTCACAATGAACAAAAATGATTAATACAATTATAGGGCTAACTAAGTACGGATATGTCATAATGATTATTGAAAAGCAACATGGTTAATGCATTTTAGTTCATGCATGCTTTCCGTTGGATCTTGCTCGGGTATAAGAATCTCATGAAACGGTTGGTATGTTTCTTCCCGTTAGTTCTTATCTGGGAATCGAGATTCTCCTAAGCAGTTGTTGCATGCTTCCTCCCGGTGACACTTATCCGGAACTCACAAATATGAATGGACAATAGTGATCATGGATTGCATGTTATATAGTTCGTATGTGAAGCATGCTTTGTACTTTCATAAAAGACAATTAAACTTATCTGTGGAAAGAGCTGCCGAACGGGTGGACATGCACCCGATCCCAATCCAAGAGTTCTATCTTCGCACAAGATACTTGCACGCGAACTGAGGGGTCCGCCTAGAAGGGTTGACACTCGGGCGAGCTGACTTGTGCGCTCCGCGTGTGACGATTACCACGCGAGCGAGGAGTTCGCTCCTCTAAAAAAGGCTTACACTCGGGTGAGCGGAGACCGCTCGAGCGAACATGGAGTACACGCGAGCCGTGGAGTTCGCCTCGCTCAAGAAGGCTGACACTCGGGCGAGCTGACATGTGTGCTCCGCGTGTGACGATTACCACGCGAGCGGAGGAGTTTTCTCCTCTCAAAAAGGCTTACACTCGGGCGAGCTGAGACCGCTGGCGCGAACATGGAGTACACGCGAGCCGTGGAGTCCGCATCTCCCAGGAAGTCTGACACACGGGCGAGCTGACATGTGCGCTCCACGAGAATTGTGGTTCGCTCGCTCGTACCATGAATACCGCGAGAGCTGAGGAGTCCGCTTCGCGTACAAGGAATACGCGCGAGCTGGTCGGATCGCTCCGCGACCACGCACAAGAACTATGACGCGAGCTGAGAAGTTCGCCTTGTGTACAATACTTGCACACGAGTGGTGTTCGCTCCACGTGCAGTACTTTCACGCGGACTGAGGAGTTCGCTTCGCTTACAATGAGTACTGCGCGAGGTGAGGCCGCCTAGCCGAGGGGGGCTGACACTAAGGCGAGCTGAGAGCGCTCGCGCAAACAAGGAGTACACGCGAGCTGTGGCGTCCGCCTCGCCCAGGAAGGTTGACACTCGGGCGAGCTCAGGCCCCTCGCGCGAACGGAGCGCAGACCCCCAAAGTTTGGACTCATGATGTGTTTTATCACGTCTTATTTTTGATGGACGAAGGTAGCGAACTTTTTCATATCATGTGATTTTGCTCGAGCGCGGGGTATTATCCCCGCGTGGGTTATCAGGCCACTATTCTCCGTGTGAAGGGAATGATACTGGCATGCCCAACTCCCTCTCTTCGGGAGCCGTACAAGGGAATTACTGTTCTCATGGCTCTAGTTGTTTTGCCCATGCTTCCCGTTAGTTCTTGCTCGGGTATAAGAATCTCATTAAACAGTTGTTGCATTCTTTCTCCCGTTAGTTATTATCTGGGAATCAAAATTTTCCTAAGCAGTTGTTGTATGCTTCCTCCCGTTGAAACTTATCCAGGACTTACAATTTTCCTGCATGATCCCATCCTGCCCGGTCTTACTGGGGATTTCAGTGCCATGATCCCGCCTGATCTTATTGGCGAATCAAGTGACATGATCCCGCCTTGTCTTACTGGGAGAAAAGTTTGCCTCTTGGTCGAATGCCAAAACCTACTGACCAGGGTGTATACTTATACAGGATGACTACGCGCGAGATGAGGACCTCGCTCCACAGTACCATGCGAGCTGATAATGTCGCTTCGAGTGTCAAGACTACCCGCGAGCGCCAACGCCACAGTACCATGCGCCAGCGCCATAGTACCATGCAAGCGAAGTCAACAGCTCGCTGGTAGTCTTGCCAATTCGCGTGCCAAGACTACCCGCGAGCTGTTGACTTCGCACTCCGTGCCATGACTACCGCGCGAGAGGTGGATCTCGCTCCGCGTGTAATACTTTCCCGCGAGCGGTTCACATCGCGAGGGGAGGTGTCCGCTCGCGTGCCGTCACTACCGCGCGAGCTGTTGACTTCGCTCTGCGTGCAATTCCTACCGCGCGAGGTGAGGACTGTGATAATAGCTGCTGAATGGGTGCACGCAGGAGGTGCAGATTCATGCCCGTACGATGACTCCTTGTTGTCAGTACGGTTGTTGACTTTTTCCAGATAAATAGCTCCAGGCTTGTCATCTCGCCTCACATCCATGCGAGCTACCTTGCTGGACTTCCAATCCCGCTGACAAAAGAACAACGGGCGAGATGTTGTGGGTCTGCACTTGGACTATCCCGCTGACAAAAAGAACCCGGGCGGGTCATCTCGCTTCGCTCCCCTGCGAGCTATCTCGCCTCGAATCCTCGCGAGCTACTTCGCCTTGCTTCCACGCGAGCTATCTCGTCTCGCCTCCATGTGATTTATCTCGCCTTTCATCTCATGCGAGTCATCTCGCCTCGCATCTATCCTGCCTCTCGGGTGGTAGAACAACATGACTTTTAGTAACATTTCCCACAGACGGTACCAATTGTTTCTGCAAGAACCCGGAGGCTCTGTAGAAGCACGGTGAAACATGAATATGAACATGAACATGAACAATATTTATAGTGGTTCACCATGCCATCGGAGGACATGACTACGTCCACTTAAGATTCTACTATCATGGCCAATAGGCTTTTGGTGTTACAAGAGTTTTCATCCCGCGCGGAGTAGAATATGAACCATCCCGCACGGTCTGGAGTATTATAAATGGGGGAGGGATGAGCTACCAATCTCGTGCGGTGGGGTTTATATCACTGGTGAACGAGTTCTGCAATTATTTGAGAGGACTGAGGCTGTGTGGCTGTTATCTTACTTTGCTGGACACAATAATTGAGGAAAGTTTGTTGGAGTTGGAGGAGGACCTTGACGAAGACTTGACTTCCAAAAATTATTGACTTCTCAGTCTACCTGTAATAATACTCTCTACTCTAGTTTTCACTTGCAGTAAATGGCATTTTTTCACTCTTCTGTATAAATGGATGATTTTGCATGGCAGAAAAATGGTGAATGCTCTTTCAGGAACTTTTCTTAAGCTGATCTGAAGAGGGGGCAAAAGAGACGCATGTTCCCGGATAGAGCAGCAACAAAATGTGTCCTCTTTTTCCAAGAAAATAATGTCTAGAGGCATAACCTAAAGAAGTTGTTGTAATGCTTCCATGATAGGCTCAGGCTCTCTATAAGGGGTGGACGATACACTAAGTAAATAACTACAATCGAAAGCACACATAAAGTAATGTAACTAAATGCATAAAGCCTACTAAAGACACCAACTTCATAATGCAAGAAGTTACCGTACGTAGCTAACTATATGCAACATATACGTAGTTTGTGACTTGGTCCCTACCTTCCTCGAAACTGTATAATTTTCTTGCTACAATGTTAATTGACTAATATATTGACGGTAGATTAGAATTGTAACTAAGATACTGGAACCCACCAATGAATTGAGCAGGAGTTTTTGAACCGAGAATGATGAAGTCTCCCTAAAAGAAAGAAACACCAATTAAGCTTTTGAAAAATACAATATTAAATCTCGTAATTATTCTTCTCCTAGTTGATAACTAGCTTTTTTTGCCCGCACATTGCTGCGGGAAACAATCAGAATATAAAAGTCACATATGTACTATGTTGATTGTAGTTGCATATGTTATAATATCAGTGGAGCTATTACAAAAACAGTAATAGACAACAATCTTGTGTATGTAGCACTATAGAGTTGATCTAGTCTTAGCACATCTGATTTCGCCTTGCATCCTTTCTACAGAGCCAATCAAACCAAAACATAGATTATTACTTATGTAACTTAGCAATATATTAGCGAAAAGAAGAAAGAAGAAAAATAAGTAATATAGAAATGACCACTTAGTTATATTTGTGACCGCATGATAAATTAAAAGCTATTTATTTTCTTTATTCTCCTGCAAATTTGTCGATTGTAATATAGAGAAATAAGGGTCTCCCGCAGAGGATTAAGTTAAACTAAAAGCTTAAACAAAAGTCACAAAACGTGACTGCAGCTCCTATTGAACAACAGTCGAAAAATAAAAGTAAAATCTAACCTAGAATGTTCAGAAAAACACGAAAATTTACAGAGGTGTACTAGACACACAGATAGTCTAGCACACAAAATTTGAGATAAATCGGAGTTGATTTGATAGGGAAATAAAATACAGGAATATGACGAACAGAAGATAAGAAAACTGAAAACTGATTTCAAAGTAGTTGAAAATCAAGATAATGAGACTAGCTAGGGAGGAAGTATCCAGCCCCGACAATCACACACAACACACTTTGTCCAATTTGTGACCAACTAACTCAATTGAAGATGCTCAGATTGACTCGGTACACTTGAGCACAATCTATTACTCTTTCTTACTTTGTACGTTAGGCAGGAAGTGCTCTACACCTAAACTATTCTCAAACATTGTAACCTAAAGGTACGTTTATTAGGTTAAACAAGCAGAGATCAATAAGCATGAAAAGAGTTTGAGCAATCACTAGGCATCGCAATAAACTTAGCGCCTTGCTAAACCTAGGGTTTCGTCTATTCGCTAGTGAAAACTACCGATTACTTCTCTAGACAATTTGAGGGATCCGATATTGACCCAGACATCAAATAATCAAAGTATTAGAACCCTAGCATGTATACTAAGTAGGCCTCTAAATCACACACACAAAGAATTCATCGATGAACAAACGATAAACAAAACCTCAATCTTATTAATTGCAAAAACAAATTGAAAATCAAAGCATGTAATGAATCATGTCTAGGGGCTTCAACAGCCCCCTAGCTACTATGAGTTTAGTTGCACATAATGAAAATTAAAAACACAAAAGAGTTCATGGAAGGGGAAGACAACAATAACCGAGCTTGGAGAATCCTTGAGAAGAGATCAATCTTGTTCCGTCCGATTCTTCTGTTCTTTTCTTCCCGACTTCTCTTCTTTTTCTTCCGTTTCCTCTCGTGTATCAGATGATATTAGGTTAGAGAACCCTCAATTTCCGTCCATGGGCCAGCTGATTTGGATTGGGCCTTGAAATTGAAGTTACGGTCCAAATCAGAAATTCGGGCAGACTGACCTTCGGCCAATAAAATGATCATAACTTCTTCTACAAAATAGGTATTGTAGCTTGTAGCTTTCTATTGATATATAACTCATTGTCTGGATCGTTGTGAGCTGATCACAATCCTCTGTCGAAGTTAGATGATAATTTCTGGCAAATCCCATAATTCTTTCCTTACACGACATGAATTCCTAATCCTTCAAGATTTCTCCTCTTTTGCTTCATATTCCTTTCTTTGCTCCGAAACACCTAATAAACATAAAAATAACTAAATCAAATGGAAAATACGATAAACTAATAAAGTAAAGAGGGGAATTAACCATCATATTGTCGCATAATTATGCTCCTATCAGTATAAGAATCTCATTAAACAGTTGTTGCATTCTTTCTCCCGTTAGTTATTATCTGGGAATCAAAATTTTCCTAAGCAGTTGTTGTATGCTTCCTCCCGTTGAAACTTATCCGGGACTTACAATTTTCCTGCATGATCCCATCCTGCCCGGTCTTACTGGGGATTTCAGTGCCATGATCCCGCCTGATCTTATTGGCGAATCAAGTGACATGATCCCGCCTTGTCTTACTGGGAGAAAAGTTTGCCTCTTGGTCGAATGCCAAAACCTACTGACCAGGGTGTATACTTATACAGGATGACTACGCGCGAGATGAGGACCTCGCTCCACAGTACCATGCGAGCTGATAATGTCGCTTCGAGTGTCAAGACTACCCGCGAGCGCCAACGCCACAGTACCATGCGCCAGCGCCATAGTACCATGCAAGCGAAGTCAACAGCTCGCTGGTAGTCTTGCCAATTCGCGTGCCAAGACTACCCGCGAGCTGTTGACTTCGCACTCCGTGCCATGACTACCGCGCGAGAGGTGGATCTCGCTCCGCGTGTAATACTTTCCCGCGAGCGGTTCACATCGCGAGGGGAGGTGTCCGCTCGCGTGCCGTCACTACCGCGCGAGCTGTTGACTTCGCTCTGCGTGCAATTCCTACCGCGCGAGGTGAGGACTGTGATAATAGCTGCTGAATGGGTGCACGCAGGAGGTGCAGATTCATGCCCGTACGATGACTCCTTGTTGTCAGTACGGTTGTTGACTTTTTCCAGATAAATAGCTCCAGGCTTGTCATCTCGCCTCACATCCATGCGAGCTACCTTGCTGGACTTCCAATCCCGCTGACAAAAGAACAACGGGCGAGATGTTGTGGGTCTGCACTTGGACTATCCCGCTGACAAAAAGAACCCGGGCGGGTCATCTCGCTTCGCTCCCCTGCGAGCTATCTCGCCTCGAATCCTCGCGAGCTACTTCGCCTTGCTTCCACGCGAGCTATCTCGTCTCGCCTCCATGTGATTTATCTCGCCTTTCATCTCATGCGAGTCATCTCGCCTCGCATCTATCCTGCCTCTCGGGTGGTAGAACAACATGACTTTTAGTAACATTTCCCACAGACGGTACCAATTGTTTCTGCAAGAACCCGGAGGCTCTGTAGAAGCACGGTGAAACATGAATATGAACATGAACAATATTTATAGTGGTTCACCATGTCATCGGAGGACATGATTACGTCCACTTAAGATTCTACTATCATGGCCAATAGGCTTTTGGTGTTACAATAGTTTCCATCCCGCGCGGAGTAGAATATGAACCATCCCGCGCGGTCTGGAGTATTATAAATGGGGGAGGGATGGGCTACCAATATCGTGCGGTGGGGTTTATATCCACTGGTGAACGAGTTCTGCAATTATTTGAGAGGACTGAGGCTGTGTGGCTGTTATCTTACTTTGCTGGACACAATAATTGAGGAAAGTTTGTTGGAGTTGGAGGAGGACCTTGACGAAGACTTGACTTCCAAAAATTATTGACTTCTCAGTCTACCTGTAATAATACTCTCTACTCTAGTTTTCACTTGCAGTAAATGGCATTTTTTCACTCTTCTGTATAAATGGATGATTTTGCATGGCAGAAAAATGGTGAATGCTCTTTCAGGAACTTTTCTTAAGCTGATCTGAAGAGGGGGCAAAAGAGACGCATGTTCCCGGATAGAGCAGCAACAAAATGTGTCCTCTTTTTCCAAGAAAATAATGTGTAGAGGCATAACCTAAAGAAGTTGTTGTAATGCTTCCATGATAGGCTCAGGCTCTCTATAAGGGGTGGACGATACACTAAGTAAATAACTACAATCGAAAGCACACATAAAGTAATGTAACTAAATGCATAAAGCCTACTAAAGACACCAACTTCATAATGCAAGAAGTTACCGTACGTAGCTAACTACATGCAACATATACGTAGTTTGTGACTTGGTCCCTACCTTCCTCGAAACTGTATAATTTTCTTGCTACAATGTTAATTGACTAATATATTGACGGTAGATTAGAATTGTAACTAAGATACTGGAACCCACCAATGAATTGAGCAGGAGTTTTTGAATCGAGAATGATGAAGTCTCCCTAAAAGAAAGAAACACCAATTAAGCTTTTGAAAAATACAATATTAAATCTCGTAATTATTCTTCTCCTAGTTGATAACTAGCTTTCTTTGCCCGCGCATTGCTGCGGGAAACAATCAGAATATAAAAATCACATATGTACTATGTTGATTGTAGTTGCATATGTTATAATATCAGTGGAGCTATTACAAAAACAGTAATAGACAACAATCTTGTGTACGTAGCACTATAGAGTTGATCTAGTCTTAGCACATCTGATTTCGCCTTGCATCCTTTCTACAGAGCCAATCAAACCAAAACATAGATTATTACTTATGTAACTTAGCAATATATTAGCGAAAAGAAGAAAGAAGAAAAATAAGTAATATAGAAATGACCACTTAGTTATATTTGTGACCGCATGATATCCTCAATTCCTTCTCATTCTTAACCAAAAAGAAAAAAACTTCAAGGTAATTACATATCAACATTTACAATGTAATTCACATAGTTGAATTAGATTCTCTTTCTTGCAGAGACACCCTTTATACATTTTTACACAACATAAAAAAAAAATAGAACTTTGTGTGATACCAATATTTTTGAAGGCACATGCATGATAATTACTACCATCACCTGACAATTTCAATCTATCCCACATTGAAAAATATGAACATATCATTATCTCATTTCCCACATGCAAAGACAACTAAACATCATATCTGGCAAACTTCTGTCAACCACAAATGTTACCATGTTCAGATCCTGAGATCAGCCGCTATTTTTTTTTTCCAGTTCTAACAATCTAATTTATAGTCCAGGGCTACAGCTATAGATAGAATGAACTCGGTAAATTATAGATATCACCAAGTCAAAACCAATAGACACAGGGGATACATATCTATCTTGGCCTGAATTAGTGATTGGATATACTTTTGGGATAATTGAGGGGAAAGTGGAGAATTTCAAAACCACAAATAAGAGATGGTGTAGTACATGAGAGCAGTTAATAGAATACCTGCTAAACAATTTCGCTGCAAAATTCCAAATGACAGAGGTTTCCTAGTCAGCACTAACCTGTAATCATACATTCATGAACAATAGAGAAGAAAAAGAAAGAGAATTCAACACCAAAGAAAAATAATATCAGAACATCAACTGAAAAGCAAAATATAAAAAAGGAAATCTAAGGAGATAGAAAGGATTATCAAGAGCCAAAAACAGATGCACCAACTAAAGTTTATGTCTCGCTCTTCTGTTGCAGGGTTGATTATTGCTTAGCGTAGTTTCAGTCTCATTTTGTTATCCAGGTATGGTTTTTATTATTGTTTTCTTCATTTTATATCATCTTTCTTTTTCTTTTCTTTTGGTCTGAACTACATAAAGGCTATCCTTATTGATCAAAATAGAATAAAACAATTAAACTTGAGTTAATCCAACTTGAGTGAACTAAGCACTCTTTAGTCCTTACCTTTTAGCTCATGCTACTCAAGCCAACAACTCCTAGCTGACTCAAAACAACGACAGCCATTACCAAGCCCAAACCTACAAATCACAGATAGCAAAAGGAAAAAAGAAAAAAAAACGAAATCAGAAAAGCATGCAAATTAACAGAACTGCTTTTGTCTGGTTGAGTTTCTAGTTGGAATACATAGAAAGAAACCAACTTTGACCCCAATATGACTCATCTCCCAAACTGGCAACCAAATCTTTCAAATTAGTGAAAATGAAGGGAAACAAAAATACCCAATCAAATTCAACGCAAGACGCAAAAATTCATGTAACATTAGTAGAAAAGAGAGAAAATTAGCTTCTGGACCTTCTCTGTTCACCCTTGCCAATCTCCATTTTTTCCTAACCCATAGATTGGCTGTCGGATTTAGTCGACATCCCGACAGATTTGAGAGAGTGAGAGGTTGGCTCTGGAGAGAGTAAAGACGATCGGCAAGCGAGGAGGGGCTTTTATATTTAGAGGCGAAAAAATTAGGGGAACACACTGCTCATGTATCAGGTTGGCGAACACACTGCTCATGATAATCCGGAAACAATATATCGACGACCAAAACAAAATCAATAGCCTTCTGCCTTCCGCCTTCCGCCTGTTGCTCTCTTTTCTCTCTCACTTTCTGTCGCACTCTTCGGATTGGACCTTCTTTTCTCTCTCTGTCGCACTCTTCTCTTTCTTTCACTCTCTTCTGCTCTCTTCTTTTCTCTCTCACTCACTTTCTCTAGGGCCTTCTTCTTTTATCTAGGACCTTCTTTTGTCTTCTGGTCTCGGTTTCTGGACTCAGAGAAGTGGAACGTGGTCAACAGGACAGGGGGCAGAAACGAAATTAACCATATCCAAACCAGGGGCAAAAGACGGAAATACCGTGTTCCTAAACTGTTCCCGTGAACAGTGCGACATCCAATAGATATATAGTAAATGGCTATCTAGGTTATATTCTATCACTACCAGGACAAGTACTTTAGCCGACGAAAAATTTTCGCCGGCCTGTTAAAAAAATTCGTCGGCTAAGATCTTAGCCGACGAAGGTTCGTCGGCTATAGTGTCGTCGAGAAAGGGTCGTCTGTGATGACTTTAGCCGACGACACAAGTAGAAGTCGTCGGCTATAGTCCAGAGTTTAGCCGACGAAATAATGTCGTCTTCTATAGTCCAGACTTTGTCGTCGGCTATAGTCCAGAGTTTAGCCGACGAAATAATGTCGTCTGCTATAGTCCATACTTTAGCCGACGAAATTTTTTGTCGGCTATAGTCCATACTTTAGCCGACGACATTTTTTGTCGTCGGTTATCTTCGAAACTTTAGCCGACGAATAATTTAAAATATTCGTCGGCTAAAGGTTGTAATAAAAAAAATAAAAAACATCTATGGCCGACGAAATATAGTATATTTCGTCGGCTTTATAGGGATTTAGCCGACAAATTAAAGCATATTTCATCGGCTAAAACTTATTTTTAAAAAAAAAAACTTTAGCCGACGAATTAAGGCTTTTTTGTCGGCTATAAGTCCATTCCAGTAAAAAAAAAAACCCCCGAAATTTCTGAATTACCATTCCAAGCAAGCTGCAAAATACACCAAAACAATTTCATATAACCAACAACAAGCACATAAAAGTATATAATTCATCAACTACATAAATTCTATATCGTCTAAATTAATATCGTCTTCTGGGGGCTGCTGCGGAGGTTGCGGCGGCTGGGGTAGCGGCATGGGCGGAGACGGAAGTCCCTGAAGCTGGGCAGCTGTAAAGTCCTGCATGTACTGGAACATCTGCTGCTGCTGGGCCTGCTGGATGACATGTATCTCGGCAACATAGGCTGCCTGCGCGGCATTATAGGCTGCATGCAAGGCTATATAGGCTGCCTGCGAGGCATTATAGGCAGCCTGAGCAGCTTGCTGTTCTCGTAGTCTCTGAACTTCCGACTCTAGCTGAGTCGTCCTGCTGATCGTGGACATGGTCCTGCTGCTGGTTGAGGCTGCCTTTCGTTGAAATCCTGGAGTGGTCTTCAGGACCCCCTCGCCTTTCTTTCCTAGACCCCGGCAGTAGAAGTTGTTTGCTCTCGGTGGGAAGGCTGTGCCCATGATCCTCGCCCCAATCGTCTGATCCGAAGTGTCGATCCGGGACATGGCTTCGGACATCTCTTCCTCCTGCGTGTCCGGCCATGTCTCCCTCACTAAGGCACTCATCACCTCGTCACTAGCCTCCCTCACCTTCGCCTATATGGATAGGAAAAAATTATTAATTAACATTTTTACATAAATTTAAAAATTTAAAAACATAAGATGACTTACAATATCCTCCTGGGAGTCAGGATATGCCCTCTCGTACGTATAGACGTACTGGTTGACCTCTGGATGTTCCATGGCCGCCTCGTCCATGAAGACAGCGAACGGTCTAGAACCGGCATGATGGTTCCTTGTGTTGCTTTGCCGGTTCTGAGCGTTCACCCGGGAAACCGCCTTCAAAGAAAAAAGTAAACTATTAGTAAAATATTTTAAAACGCACGTACTTAATGATAAATTAACTAACTAATTTATTTAAATACATGTTTACGAGGGTTGTTGAATTCTGATGTCAGAAGCCAACGCCACTCGTACTCCCTGTACTGGAACTCATCAGGGGTACCAGAACGTGCGTTCCCGTGCGTAGTCCAATGAGTCCGCAACTCGTTCTTCCACTCCTTCTACCTACAGATACAACAAAAATATTAGAAATATTATTAATATCACATACAATTTTGTTTTTCATTAACTTCCCAACGTACCTTCCCCCATGCACAACGTCGGCCCAACTGTCCCTCAGGTGCTCGGGAACCTCAAACCACACATGCATTTAACCGTTTATTAGTTTAGCTTTTTGAGAAATCAACAATGTAATACATAATATTATTTTGTAAACTCACCGACATCGCGTTGTGGACCATGTCCTTAACCTCCTGCGAGACCTCACCCCAATCTGACCACAACATAGAGACTCTATCCCTAATGAGAGCTCCCACGCGGCCGGAGTACGTCCTCGACTTCCCGCCCGATACTATGTGGCCATCCCCGTCAGTATTGATGACGATCCTCCCCACGGTACCCACGATCTTCTCGAGAGCCTTCCTTGTGACGGGGCCTCTCTTCTTCTTTGTGCCTATCACATGATAAGCCAATTTGATTATTAAAATATATATGACCCTTTAAAAATAATCATGCATCACTGATTACCTGAGGAGCTCTCGGCGGATTCCGTCTCTGTCGCCGATGATGATACCCTCGCAGAAATAAGAGGCGTATCAAAAGGCACGAACCGGTACGCCGCTGATGGAGCCACTGGCGGGGGCAGTGGATAAATCGGCGTCCCTGAGCCATCGACTACAGGTAAGGCCGGTATCATTCACGGAAGGAACAGATGAGGCGGCGACATCTTTACCCCAGATGACCCACTATCCGAAGAAGTAGGACCCGGAGTGGGCGCCCGGTGTATCTCAGGCATACGGGGTACAGACACCTCCTTCTGGGTCTGAGGCCACAGCTGCCTCGAGGAACGAGAGACGGCCGCCTACCTCGATGAAAGGGGCACCTCCGGCGCCGTCTCCAGAAGGCTCGCACGTCTGGTTGTCATCTGGCCCTGAAACGTCGTTTGGGGGTTGCTAGAGGTTCCCTCAGACGATTCGGACCTTTGGCCCTTCGAACTCTTCTTCGATCGAAAAAAGCCGCTCATCCTATTTAAAATATTAATTTGAATCAAGGTTGAGGCAACATTGAAAAAGTAAAAATTCAAGCTTATCCTTCTCAAATCTAAGGCTTTAGATTATTTTGTCTTTATTGTATAAAAAATATTTGTGAAACCATATTTTTTCATTATGTTCATGCTTAAATTTAAACACTTAATATAATGTGAAATATATATATGTTTAAAATTATACTTATTCAAAAATATGAATTCAATAAAATATATATATATTTAAAACATATATATGTTTAAAATTATACTTATTCAATAAATAGATATACATAATTAATAATTACATAACAATATATATAGATATACTTAATTAACATAGCATAAAAATAAATTCGAAATCAAAAATAACTTCATACCAATATATATATAGATATACTTAATTAATAATTACATAACAATATTATTAACACATAACATATTATTAACATATTATTAACCAATATTATTAACATATTATTAACCAATATTACATAACAATACTTAATTACATAACAATCAACATCATCATAAAAATATAGCATAAAACTAAATTCGAAATCAAAAATAAATTAACACATATACATAAAAATATAGCATAAAAATATATATGCATAAAATTATAGCATAAATCTATACCTTGGAGACCGGGAGAGCGAGGGAGGAGGGAGGAGATGGATGTGGAGACCGGGAGAGGGAGGGAGGGAGGAGGGAGGAGGGAGGAGGCGGAGACAGGAACGGGAGGGAGGAAGGAGGAGACCGGCCGGGAGAGGGAGAGGGAGAGGGAGAGGGAGGGAGGGAGGAGGGAGGAGGGAGGAGGCGGAGACAGGAACGGGAGGGAGGAAGGAGGAGACCGGCCGGGAGAGGGAGAGGGAGAGGGAGAGGGAGGAGGGAGGAGACCGGGAGGGAGGGAGGAGGGAGGAGGGAGGAGGGAGGAGACCGGGAGAGGGAAAAAATTGAGATAATTAGAAGGGAGGAGGGAGGAGGCTAGGGTTTCGCAGTTAAACCTAAAAACTTTAGCCGACGAAATAATTTGTTCATCGGCTAAAGATACCAATTTCGTCGGCTATACACTAATTCGTCGGCTAAACCTTTGAAACTCGTCGGCTAAAACTTTGAAATTTGTCAGCTAAACTTTATAAATTCGTCGGCTAAACCTTTGAAATTCGTCGGCTAAAACTTTGAAATTCGTCGGCTAAACGTTATAAATTCGTCAGCTAAACCTTTGAAATTCGTCGGCTAAACCTTTGAAATTCGTCGGCTAAACCTTTATACATTTGGCATGTTGTGATTGTGATGATCAAACTTGAGAAACAGAAATCCAGCCGTCAGATCTGACCATCAGGATAAAATACATGTATGGGAAAAAATGAAACTTGATCCGAAAAGAATAAGGGCTCGATCCGGACGGTCAATCTCGTAAGTCAAACCCCTAAACGCACGGAAAAGGTCGTTCGACCGTCTAAATTTCATATTTTGGCTGGACCTTCAACTGAAAATATTTTCAAATCGATGAGACACAATAAGTCGTATAAAAATTTTATGCAATATAACCACCGAAGATAGGGCTACCCATAGGGAGAAAGAATGGAAAATTGCATTGACTGCAACTATTGGCACCGAGACATGACCGGAATACCGTGATTTTTTAACCGTAGACGTATTTCACCATTCTGGTCATGTCTTATTTCACGACTTTTTTACGTTTGAAGGTTCTACGTATAATTTGTTTTTGAAACGGAACATTTACTTAACACTTGGTAAACAAGTTATACAACATTAGTACACATGTTGTGATTGTGATGATCAAACCTGAGAAAAGGAAATCCGACGGTCAGATCTGACCATCATGATAAAATACATGTATGGGAAAAAATTCAACTTGATCCGAAAAGAATAAGGGCTCGATCCGGACGGTCAATCTCGTAAGTCAAACACCTAAACGCACGGAAAAGGTCGTTCGACCTTCTAAATTACGTATTTTGGCCGGACCTCCAACTGAAAATAGTTTTAAACCGATGACACGCAACAAGTCGTATAAAAATTTTACGCAAAATAACCACCGAACATAGGGCTACTCATAGGGGGAAAAATAAAAAATTGCATTGACCGCAACTATCGGCACCGAATATTTACCGGAATAGTGTGATTTTTCAACCGTGGATGTATTTCAACATTCTCGTCATATCTTATTTCATGACTTTTTGGCGTTTGAATGTTTTACGTATAGTTTGTTTTTAAAACGGAACATTTACATAACACTTGGTAAACAAGTTATACAACATTAGTATGCATGTTGTGATTGTGATGATCAAACTTGAGAAACTGAAATCCGACAGTCAGATCTGACCATCATGATAAAATACATGTATGGGAAAAAATTCAACTTGATCCGAAAAGAATAAGGGCTCGATCCGGACGGTCAATCTCGTAAGTCAAACCCCTAAATGCACGGAAAAGGTCGTTGGACCGTCTAAATTTCGTATTTTGGCCGGATCTTCAACTGAAAATATTTTCAAATCGATGAGACACAATAAGTCGTATAAAAATTTTACGCAAAATAACCACCGAAGATAGGGCTATAGTATGTAACAGAAAAAGTTTTCGGTTTAGCCGACGAAATACCCTAATATTTCGTCGGCTATAGGTTCTTTTAGCCGACGACTTTTCATATAATTTCGTCGGCTAAAGTCCTTTGAAAATTTTGGTTGAAAATTTTGAATTTTTTTCGACTTTAGCCGACGACTTTTCATATATTTTCGTCGGCTAAAGTCCTTTGAAAATTTAGTCGGCTAAAGATACCAATTTCGTCGGCTATACACCAATTCGTCGGCTAAACCTTTGAAATTCGTCTGCTAAAAGTATTTTTATACATTTGGCATGTTGTGATTGTGATGATCAAACTTGAGAAACAGAAATCCAACCGTCAGATTTGACCATCATGATAAAATACATGTATGAGAAAAAATTCAACTTGATCCGAAAAGAATAAGGGCTCGATCCGGACGGTCAATCTCGTAAGTCAAACCCCTAAACGCACGGAAAAGGTCGTTCGACCGTCTAAATTACGTATTTTGGCCGGACCTCCAACTGAAAATAGTTTTAAACCGATGACACGCAACAAGTCGTATAAAAATTTTACGCAAAATAACCACCGAATATAGGGCTATAGTAGGTAATAGAAAATTTTTAGGGTTTAGCCGACAAATACCCTAACGTATTCGTCGGCTATAGTATGTAATTAAAAAATTAAAAAATAACTATAGCCGACGAAATATTAGGTTATTTGTCGGCAAAAACCATCTTAGACGACGAATTATAGTGTATTTCGTCGGCTAAAGGAAAAAATACATTAAAAAAAACAGACGATATTAGTAAACCATACTAACTTCCTGTCATCTTTAGCCGACGAAATTAAAATTTCGTCGGCTAAAGTCTGTGACTATAGCCGACGAAAATATAATGTCGTCGGTTAAAGAAGGTTTAAAGTCGTCGGCTAAAGTCATAGACTTTAGCCGACGAAAATAAATTCTTTAGCCGACGAAGGAAAATTTCGTCGGCTAAAGTCTACTTTAACCGACAAAAAATTGATTCGTCAGCCTGGTTTTTTTTTTTCGTCGGCTAAGGCCTTTCTTCTTGTAGTGTATGATTATTTTTCAAAAAAAAAAAATTAGAAAGAAAGCCTTTCCTAATTCTAGTAGAAATTAAGATATAGGCTTTCCTAGTTGATTTAGTGCTAATTGGGTATATATACAACGCTAATTCACTGAACGTGCATACGGATATCACCACTTCTCCTTGAATCATGCCTTCAGCGCCCGAGAAGAACCTTTTCTTTAGCAGAGTGTTGCAGAGAGAAACAATTGAACCTGCAGGGCCTGGTGACGAGGACCAGCTTCCTATCAGTTTCTATTTTGCAAAGAAAACCCAGAGCTGGTATGATAATCCACTGGATTATACTCATGTAGCCTCCATATCTGGTGCCACAGACTGTGCCATCTTTTACTCTCGTAGAAATAACAGACGGGTACACAACACTTATGACTCGCTCCCTTTCGAGCATTGGTGTCCCACAAGAGGAGCAACCAACTGTCCTCGACAAAATATTCGGGGTGCTTCAAACGGCCTACCCCGAGGGCTGCATTCTTGTCATGGTAGCTCAAGTTACTGTGCGTTTGTTGGGTAGTTTTGATGATCTTGATACCATTTCCGCACTTGTATGCGACTCTCCCGATTCTGTGTTTAGCTCATGTTATTGGCTTACGGATGGGTTATGCTATGAAACTCATGCAATAAGTGGTGTTGACTATCATGGAACAGCTATCCCCATTGAGAGGCTTTCATTGGAATCCTTTGAAGCTCTTCCTAGGATTGTAAGGTTTACCCCTGCGACTAGATCATCGATTGAGAGCTTGCAGAAGGTGAGACTTGATAGTCTAGACGAAGCTACTATCAGGCGGAACATGTCATGTAGTATATGTAAAGATGACTTTGTAGAAGGCTGTGTTGATCAACTGGTTATTTGTTTGCCTTGCTCTCACTGTTACCATGCGGATTGCATTATCTCCTGGCTTGATGTGAATCACTTGTGCCCGTTGTGTCGATATGCAATTCCAATTGTGGAAGAGGGCCGGCCTTCAAATTTGTAATGGAGACAAATTCTTCGGAATTGTTCCTTTGTATTATGGTATGCAATTTGATAAGGATGATCTTGTTTTGTTACAAATTTCTTTGTAGTTCCTTTGGAACCACATGTGTTCCATGTAAAGATTCCAAATTCCATCACTTAGTACACCAACCATGCTTCATTTTGTTTTTTCCGCTTTCACTTGTCTAATTTGTTATATTGTGCTCATGATTAGGTTATTCATATAAGGTCCTAGTGATTTAGTTCTGTTTGAGCCCAGTGGGCATTTTCGGTTCAAGACTCCAGAAAGGCTTGGATATCATTTGGGCCAACACCTGTGGCCTTTTTAGCTCACGAAGGGTGGCGAGGTTTGGCAGCACGTGACGTGGATTTTATCCAGAAGATTCTGATACCTCGCGAGATTCGGTGTCCTCGCGGGATCCTTATCTCCAGTTCGCATGGGACTCTATAGTTCTTGCGAGGGTGAGTTGGAAATGACTAATAACGCCCTCGGGATAAGGTCGCTTAGTGTTTGAGTTCGCTTACTACACGACAAATGAAATGCAGCGAGGCAGGGAACGAAACCTAAGCGGGATAGGTTTGACACGTGTCGCATGGAGCGCACGACTGGCGAGTTAGTCGTATCCTTGTGGGATTCTAATTGCAGAGTCCGCATTGGATTGTGAGTAAGTCTCCACGAGTTGCTTACGGATGAATATATAAAGAAGCTTTACAGCTTACAGAAGTACACACAATCAATCAATCAACAACTCTCTCAAACAGACGAACACAGTCGACATCTTCGAGTATCCTCGAAACCCTTACGTTCTAAGCGCACCCCGCCTTAGATCCCAGAGCCCGGCAGGACTCGTCTCCGATTTCCCAATTGTTGCTCTGCTCGCTCTTACAGTGAGTATCGATCGACAGGTGATTAGAAGAGTAAGCTCGGAAATATTTCCTCATCAGGTGACACCGGAGCCCTCATTCGCCTGGTCAAGAAGTCAGGACGCGCACCGTTCTCTTTCCTCATCCGTGAGGTGGCACGCCCCGCACACACCATTTTTACCTTTTGTTCCCTCTCTACCCTTGCTGAGGACGTGGGCCAAAACATTGGCACGCCCAGTGGGACAGGGAGTTCACTTTTCTTGCAATCATTGGGAAGTCTGACAACTCCCCCTACCGGAGACCTTCGCTTTCTTGCTTGAAACATAAGGCTCCGCAATACAAGCCCCATAACAGTGCGGCTTGCAGATCTCTTGCTAAAGAAGAGATTCTTACTCGGTTCGGCAATCCCGACCTTACTAAGTCCACAATGGCAAACTCACAACCAACCTCTGAAGCAGGACCTACTCTGTCCGCAGAGGAAGTCCGCAAAATGCTCGAAGAATTGAGGAACGATCTCAAGAATGAGATCGGGGAGCGATCTAATGAATTGAGGAGCGATCTCAAGAATGAGATCGGCGCGCTCAGGAGTGAGCTCGGCTTAAAAGTCGAAGAAGCTCAACAAACTGTCCAGGACCTCTCTACGCAGGTCGCTAAGGATAAGGAGATCTGGCTCGCAAACCAGGAAAACCACGCTAGGCTCAGCGAGGAATTCAACTACGTGGTTGGCACGATCAGGGAGGACAAGGACATAATGACCGGCTCTCTGCAAAGGATCCAGACTGAACTGGATCAGAGCAAGGTGGCCTTTACAAAGGCCCTAGAAGCCCAAACCCATCGTCTGAACGACCATGACACCAAGCTGCAGCAACAGCAGAACGCTTCCTTCTTCGGGAGCAAGAATAACATGGAAAAGCTCGAAGACTACAAAGAGCGCCATGATACCCTGAGTACAAGGGTCCTGCAGATGGAAGACTGGATTCGGGCCCAAGCGCCGAAGAATCACGCTGTGAACTCCACCAGTTCAAGCGCAGCGGAGGGCTCAAGGTATATCCCGCCTAATGAGCGCCCTAGGGCAAATCCGAGGGTCGGGGCCCAGAAGGCTCCCCAATTCACATTGGGGGCCAGCTCATCAAGGACACCACCCCGTCTACCCTCGCCATGCAGCCCTAGGATCACACTCAAGGGCACCGATGCTCCTGCGCCGCAAGGAATGGGGACACAAGACGACCCGATCGTGGCTTATTCCGGTTCGATCCATAAGAACGTCGGCCAGGCCCCTAGTTTCTCTGCATGGCATGGCCATGACCAGGGGGCAGATTCTGCACCAGTAACGGCGGCCGACTGGCGCCAACTCATCTCAAGCATCGTCAAGGAGCACACCGGAAAGGGTGATGCTAGCTTGCACTACCGTGACCCCTATCCAGATAGCGTGGCACAATATCCCTTCCCCCACGGGTTCAAGAACATCGTCTTCACCACATTCTCTGGGGAGACAAGGGAAGATGCAGCAACTCACATGGCCCGTTTCAAGGTCCAATGCGGCCAGTACGGGAACGATGACATGCTCAAGCTCAAGCTCTTCGGGACTTCTCTGTCCGGAGCCGCTTTCACCTGGTATTCCAGACTGAAGCCGGGGTCAATTCCAGACTGGCCCACCATGGAACGTCTCTTCCGGGAGACATACGGCACAATTGAGCCCGAAGTCGGCCTCGACTCCCTCACGCAGATGAGCCAGCAGATCATGGAGTCCGGAGTGTCTTTCCTCCAGCGCTTCAAGATCCAGCAGGCCAAATGCGATTACCTGCTGCCTGAGCAGGAAGCCATTAAGTTGGCTATTCGGGGTCTGGAGCACCGCCAGCGGCTGAAGCACCATGGAGAGCGTTTCAGTTCCATGGGTGACCTAATCAACAAGGTTGGCAGCTACGAGCTCATCCTGAACGAGCTGGACGACAAGGCCAACGCTTCTAAGGGAACCTATGTACCAGGGAAGAATCGGATCGTGGGGGCACTCAGCATGCAAACCCCCGCTCACGATCCTTACTATCAAAGGCCGGAGCCAGCTCACGCAGACCAGGACTTGGACGACATTGGCGCAGTAGAGCTAACTGGCAAGCAAGTGGCTCATAAACTGAAGAACCTGAAGATGACCCGCGAGCCGATCACCATCCAGTCCTTCGCCTGGACCAAGCCAGAGTACGAGTCGTACACTTACGACGCCAAGAACGCCCATTTGGTCTTCAATGACCTAATCGAGGCGAAGTACGTGCGCCTGGACCACAAAATTCCACCTAAAGAGGAGCTGAAGGACAAGAAATATTGTGCCTTCCACAACGTGTACAATCATGACACCAAAGATTGTGTCAAGCTCCGAGACCAGCTGCAGACTTGGTTAAATTCAGGCGAGCTGAGGATGAAGGCACCGGGTAGCACGGCTTCATTGGTCGATGTAGACCCTTTCCCTCCCGTAGTAGGCATGGTCGAGGTCAACTGGGCTGATCGGGCCCAGGACGACGAGCGACGTCGCGCGCCTAAAAGGGGCCGCGAGGAAGGAGACGACAATACCCGCCAGCCGCGTCGCCGGTACACCTACAATGAAAGTCTGGCACACGAGGTCTTAGAAGATCTCAGAGAGGCCGGGCTCGTCACACTCCACTCCTTGCCCTACAGCGAGTACAAGGATGGACGCGTCCACTGCAGTTTCCATGACAGCTGGGGGCACAGGACCTGCGAATGTCGCCAGCTCCGAGACCAGATCCAAGACTGGCTTGACCTCGGATATATCTGCTTCAAAGACGAGGGCGGCTTTACAATCGCAACTGCTGGTTTCGCTTGGCCTCGCGTCGGCCAGCGAATGATCACATTAGACCTGTCACCAAATGCAGGACCAGCCGAACAGCCAGGCCGAAACCGCAAACGGCCGGCGAACAACTACATGCTCCCAGATAACCAGATGAGGAGCGCAGTCGACCCAGCTCGACAGTTGGTCGCAAAGCTCGAACCAGACCGCCCCTCCTACAAGGATAAGGGCAAAGCAATCATGAGGGATGATAGACCGTCTCCCGCCAAAGGTTCCCAGCCTACGAGCCCCAGGACTCGCGAAGAGCTGGAGAAAAGGATAGCGCGTCTCGAGACATACGTTGCCGCGCATTGGGCAGCCGCAATACCTCCATCCCCTGCCGCCAGCGAGATGGACATGTCAGAATCCAGCAGTGGAAGTCACAGCAGCGGCGCCCCAAGCCCTCGTGACGGCGTCTTAACCAACCCTTACATTCCCCCGACGTCCAAATCAGCGATCAAGGAAGGGGTCTGGTACACGCAGCAAGGGGGCAAGGCAGTGACCATCAGCAGGTCCAAGAAGCGCAAGCTCCAGAAGCGGTACGGCAGCATCCTACGCGCCTTACGGGCTGTCGACGAGGGCGCTATACGCCCCTCACAGCTCGCACAGACGCCTGAACGGATGTGGCGGGAAGCAGAAGGTCTGCGCGCGGTCCTTCAAATGCCGCCAGTCACACCTCCAAGAATCTGCGAGCAGTTCAGTGACGATCCTGCGCCCAAGCCAAATGTTTTCTGCCGACTTACGGTTCCACCAAAACCAGATTCGCAGCCTCCCATGCGCAGGCAATCACCGCCACATGAACAAAGAAGGGATCCGCAGCCTCCTAGGCGCAGGCCATCCCCAATACCTGAAAGGAGGAGGGACCAGCAACCTTCCAGACGCAGGCCGTCACCCGTACCTGACAGGAGACGGGATCCACAGCCTGCTAGGCCCAATCCATCACCGGAGCCTACCAGGAGGAGGGATCAGCAGCCTTCCAGACGTAGGCCGTCACCGGAGCCCGAACAAAGCAAGGCTCCACCTACCGGCCCTAGGCGAAAGTTGTTCATGACTCCGGACTCAGAGTCTAAACATGAGCTGTCTCAGCCCTCACGACGACAAGAACGTCAAAATCCAGAGGCTGACGCCAGAAGGGAGCCACCATCGCCACAACAGCCTCGGCCACGGCGTACCCCGGAACCCGAGATTAGGATGGTTCCCCGCGTATCTGCCCTGCAGCAGTTGGGGAAAGAAGACAAAGGTAAGGCTCCTGCGGCAGCAGACAGACAGCCAGCTAGGGATCCTCAGCCTTCACCCAAGCCAGTATGGCGTCCACGGCAAACTCAGGCTTCAGAGCCACCAGCAGAGACACCGGCACCCTCCAGTCCTAACCTCGCCGAACAAATGGCTCAACGTTTCCGCGAGAATGAGGAAGCCGACGAGGCACACTCAGAACCTCGGCTCAACCTGGAGGAAGAGCAAGACGAAGAGCAGGCTGAATCATTCACCTGCAATATGATAGAGGTCTCCGGATGGGATGCTGCTGAAGGGCTTAGCCGCGAAGCAGATGCCTTTGCAGTGCTCGAAGGGGAACACAGGATCATTGACACGCCTCTGATCCCAGTCTCCGAACAATTCTCTTTTCAGGTCGGGATGGTGTTCTTCATTTCGGAACGATACGCTCTTCCACCAAACACGACCTGCAGCGCGGCGGATATCACTATCATCAGCGAGGACGACAACAACGTACCCCCGCCATGCAGCAGCGAAATGGGCCCAGTCTTGGCCCCAGCCGATAGCACTCCGCAAGAGGAAAGTTCGAGCAGTTTCGCACAAAGGCCAACCATGACCTTTTCTACGCCAACCCTGGACATGGCCACCCACATGCGACCACTGTATATCACGGCAGAGGTCCAAGGGAAACTGATCAACAAGGTCATGATCGACACCGGAGCCGCGGTTAACGTCGTCACAACCCGCACCATGGGACTCCTCGACATCCCGCGCTCAATGATCCAGACCACGTCCTTAACGGTGAAAAACTTTACAGGACAGGTGTCCAGAACCCTAGGTTTGCTGTTCCTACGGGTCAAGGTCGGGCCGGCATCACGGGTTTACACCTTTTTTGTGGCCGAATGCGTTTCCTCTTACAGCATGATCCTCGGCCGAGACTGGATCCACAGAAGTTTTTGCGTGCCTTCCTCAATGCACCAGGAACTCATGATCTGGGACACCGAGAAACGCGAGGCAGTCATCATCAAGGCTGACCCGCGGCCTTTCTCTATTTCCGCCAACCTCAACGATGCCCGATACTATAATACGGACTTGGGCCCGTTGGACGTTCAAGGCGTCGATCACAAGGGCCGCCCATACGGAGTAACGGCCTCCAATCTAACGCGATGGGGACTTACCCAGGCGAAGGACGATCTGCAACGTCCTCACACCATCGCGACTCTCACACCCCATTTCGATGGATAGTGCCTTTTCCGAGGAGGCACGCGAGGCTGGCGAGTCCTTGTGCGAAAGACTCCTTTCGTACTGGGCAGAACGCGAAGCCTACGACAAGGTCGCGACTATGGAATATGTCGATGAAGTGGTGGATTATTCCGATACCAAGGAAGAAGTTATTCAGTTAGCTCCTGCTGCCTTGGACGACACCCCACCTCAAGTCCGCGACCCCACTTTACAAGTTGATGTAGAAACTGCAGAAAAGCCCTTACTTATTTCCATCAGTGCAAAGTTGGCGGAGGAAGAAAAAGGAGCCCTTCTTGCCCTACTACGCGAGTACAGGGATTGCTTCGCTGACAAGTACGAAGATATGCCAGGCTTGTCCCCGGACTTGGTCTGTCACCGGCTACCAACCTATCCCGACCGGCGCCCAGTCCGGCAGGACGGCCGCTTCATGCGAACTGAAACCCAGATCGTGGTTAAGGAAGAGATCGAGAGCATGCACCGCTCGGGTATCATTCGCGTAGCCAAATATAACGAGTGGTTGTCTAACGTCGTCCCCGTCCGCAAGAAAAATGGCAAGATGCGTGTCTGTGTTGATTACCGAGATCTCAACAACGCAACACCAAAAGACATATACCCCATGCCTGTGGCTGACCTACTTATTGATGCCGCCGCAGGGCATGAGGTGTTATCCTTTATGGACGGCACGGCCGGGTACCATCAGATCCCCGTCGCCGAGGAGGATCGACACAAGACCGCCTTCCGCTGCCCTGGTTTCGCTGGCGCGTTCGAGTATGTTGTCATGCCCTTCGGCCTTAAGAACGCGGGGGCAACGTACCAGCGCGCCATGAACCTCATCTTCCACGACATCCTGGGCAAGTTGATCGAAGTCTACATCGACGATGTGGTAGTCAAAACCAGATCGCGAGCAACCCACGTGGACGACCTCCGGCAGGTGTTCACACGGATGCGCAGACATAACCTCAAGATGAACCCCGCCAAGTGCGTTTTCTTCGCGGAGGCCGGTGATTTCCTTGGCTTCCTCGTACATCAAAGAGGCATCGAGATCCCAAAGGATAAAGCACAGGCGGTCATCACCGCTTCGCCTCCCACTACCAAGAAGGAGCTACAACAGCTACTAGGGCGAATCAACTTTCTCCGCCGCTTCATATCAAACGCGGCAGGGAAGGTCCAACCTTTTTCACCCCTCCTTAAACTCCAGGGGGCAACCGAGTTCGTATGGGAACCACAACATCAACAGGCCTTCGATCGCATCAAGGACTACCTTACGAACCCACCGGTCCTGATTCCGCCTCACGACGGCGCCCCGCTTAAACTTTATATTGCCGCCGCCGACCTGTCCATCGGCGGACTCCTGGCCCAGGACGATGAGAACGGGGTAGAACATGCCGTCTATTACCTTAGCAGGGTTTTAATGGACTGTGAGACACGCTACTCGCCCATGGAAAAGTTATGTCTCGCCCTCTACTTTGCAGGATGCAAGCTGCGCCATTACATGCTTGCCTTTACCACGGTCGTCATCGCTCAGTCCGACCTGGTCAAATACATGCTTTCTCGCCCTATCTTGCGGGGACGCATCGGCAAGTGGATCCTCGCCATGTCCGAGTTCTCGTTGCAATATGTTCCGCAAAAAGCAGTAAAAGGACAGGCAATAGCGGATTTTCTCGCCCATCACCCACCATCAGAGCTCACAGCGTTTCGCGAGTTGGACTTCGCCTCAGTAACACTCGCTCCCTGGACCTTGTACTTTGATGGTTCACGAACCGATACCGCAGCCGGAGCCGGGATAGCCATAGCCAATCCCGCTGGAGATCGTTTCTCCTACTCGTTCTAGCTCGACTTCAAATGCACTAACAACCAGGCCGAGTACGAAGCACTAATCATCGGCCTAGAGATCTTGTTGGACTTAGGAGTCCGCGAGGTCCAGATCTTTGGTGATTCTTTGTTGGTCGTTAACCAGCTTGTGGAAAAGTTCAAATGTTTAAGCTTGTCAATTGAGCCATACCTGCGCAAGGCATTCGAGGTACTGGATCGATTCGACGACGTGTACATCGAGCACATACCACGTGAATTTAACTTCGCTGCCAACGAGCTCGCCCAGATAGCGTCTGGCCTCAGCCTGAGAGACGGAGTGCGCGAACGCCTGCTCAAGGTCGAACGCCGCACTCTTCCCTCTTTCATCGCCAGGGGCAATTTCGGGACGCCATCCCAGAAGTTGCAGCCTTGGACCCCATCGACGAGGATTGGCGGCTACCATTCATCGCCTACCTCCAGAACCCCAACGATGCTGCTCATTCCAGGCAAATCCGCTTCCTCGCCTTAAACTTTGTATTACGCAATGGCGAACTCCGGCGGCGTGGGGAAGACGGCAACGACTTCCGCTGTGTATACGGAAACGAAGCTAAACGTCTCATGCGCGAAGTCCATTGCGGCGTTTGCGGCTCGCACCAGGCCGGGCCCAAAATGCGATGGCTGATCCGCCGCCATGGATACTACTGGCCAACCATTCTGAAAGACTGTATTGCCTTCGCCAGAGGTTGCCAAGACTGCCAAGCTCACGGACCAGTGCAACATATTCCTAACATCCCATTGCAGCCTATCATCAAACCTTGGCCGTGTCGCGGATGGGCAATGGATTTCGTGGGCATCATTCATCCCCATTCCTCTGAGCAGCACAAGTTCATTATCGTTGCTACCGATTTCTTTACCAAATGGGTCGAGGCCGAACCACTCAAAGTCGCCTCTGCTAACTCGGTGCGCAACTTCATTTTCCGCAACATCATCTCACGCTTTGGTATCCCGGAGTGCATCGTTACAGACAGGGGGGCAGCCTTCATGGCCGATTCCGTTGTTACGTACTTAAACGATTACGGCATCAAGCTTCTCCACTCCACGCCATACTATGCCCAGTCCAATGGCCAAGCAGAGGCTAGCAACAAGGTCATCCTTGGCATCCTCCGCAAGATGTTGGAGTTGAACCCACGCGTTTGGCACCAGGAACTCTACCACACTTTGTGGGCCTACCGCACCTCCAAGCGAGGCCCAACGGATACCACACCGTACGCTCTCATGTACGGTCACGACGCCGTCCTTCCCCTTGAGATCAATATCGCTTCGCTCCGCGTTCAGGAACAGCATCAACTACTTGGCGAGGATTACGTCCAAGCCATGTGGCAGGAGCTTGAAGATCTAGACGAACACCGGGTCGCCGCTTTCAACAACCTTGTCCTGGAGAAACAGCGCATCGCCCGCTCCTATGATAAAATCACGCGCGGGCAAAGCTATGCTGAAGGCCAGAAGGTGTGGCGAGCGGTACTCCCGCTTGGAGATAAAACAGATGGTCGGGGCAAATGGTCCGCTCGCTGGGATGAACCCTTTATTATTCACCGAATACTTCCCAAGGGGGCATACCACTTGCGCGACTTGGACGGTACTTTTCATCGCAACCCTATTAATGGCCGCTTCCTCAAGCGCCACATTGCAGGGGTCTGGGAACGCGAGGATCCTACACCTCCACCAGATCCTGCCACCACAGTCAATAGTGCTACGCGCCATCGCGTACTCGCTCCGCCGCCTAACACTAGGGGGCAACTCGGGACAGAAGACTAATAGAATACATTGTAACGTACCAGCCTAAAAAGGCCTGTATTAGATTGGGGCCTATTCCAGAGGCCCCAAAAAGTTCTATTGTTTTCTTCATTCTCTGTAAACGTGCAAAGTCTAAACATAAAGACTAGTACAAGATTGGGGCCTATTCCAGAGGCCTAAAAAATAAATTCATTTATTTTTGCCCTTTTTTGACTTTGTTCAATACATGTTTCGAAGTATGGCTTTGCGGCCAAAGCAATTACATTGATCAGAAAAGGTAAATTAGGCTATGTTTACATTTCAAAAAGCATAGATCTACAGATACTGGAAGCCTCGTCCCGGCTCGCTTGACTAAAGAAAAGTCTGCCGCGGCGTCCTTCACTCAAAGTTGACGAACGCCTCGCGTCTTTAGACCGGCCAAAACCCTGACGCCGGCCTGGACCTAAAACAAATTGTTAGGAAGCTAGAGGTCCAGTAGATCAAGATCCCTCATGCTACCACCAGTCTTCCGTTTGAAGGGCCGGCAGAGCCAGACGCACTGATAGTACACCAGGCGCAAGGCAGAGGGTACCCGACCTTTGGTCAGGCCGAACAAAGGCTTGGCCTGAGAGTAGATTTCCAGAATCACTCTCGGCCTGAGAGTAGATTTTCAGAATCAGCAAAGAATGGGAATGTATGGCTGGGGGCTTTGCTCTAAGCAGGGACAAAAGGATGAACAGAAGAGAATAAGAAATCATGGTGAGGGGGCAAAGACTTCACTGATACTTCACCCCGGCCAAGCGTTTCTTTTTATAGGCAGAAGGGGCGATTGTGCGTTCGACAGTTGTCTCTCATGCAGTATTTGCTCCGAGATACGGGCTTTGAAGATAAGGTCAGACGCGTTTTTCAATATTGATTGCCCGCGTTCCGAGCGAGTAGTTGCATTGGAAACCGTCACCAAATCTCGGAAAAAAGATTTTTCCCTGACAGTTATTACATAGCAGTTGGCAAAGAGCGGGAAAGATTCAATTTTGATATTATCATTAAAGTTCGTACACAAGGGGGCAAATACAAATTAAACCTACGCACGCCTACAAACCCTATACAATTCTAAGAGCATGCCTTCTAAGGCTATTTCTTCTTCATAGGCTTGGGCTTGAACTTCTTCGGCAGCAGCCATGGCCGAGTCCAAAGCCTCCTGGGCCTCCTCTGCGGCCTGCAAACGGGCCTCCACTTCCAAAGCGCGGGCCAAGTCTTGGCGAGCCCGAACAAGTTGAGCCTGCAGCTCTGCTATCTGGGCCTCCACTCGCCGAGCATGGCCAGCACTTGGATTCTCTAAAGACGATCCCGGGATGCCAGCTTCACCAAGCTCGGCCAAGAGGTTCGCCATCTGGTTGTCTAAGTTTCGGCGAACTTGCTCACGGGAAGCTGATTGAGCACCGATATCCAGGACTCGGCGAGCCTGCGACTCGACAGCGTCGGCCAACTCCAGCGCTTGGTCCAGAACAGGATTGCCGCCAGTGAGATGTCGATCCAGAGCTTCATGGGCCTCGCGAATACGTCCTACCAAGTCAAAGACGTTCGGGCGAGAGCCGTGATGAAACAACCCATGAAGGAAAGACCGAGCTAGGCGGATGGGCTCCGGATCAGCAGGCGGAGTAGTTCGGGCCCAAAGACGAGCGGCCCGGGTACTGAAGGAAGAAGACTCCTCGCCAGGTTTCCTCGTTGGGACCGGAGTGACTGGTTCAACTTCGGCAGCCGCTTCAATCTCTGGAGAGGGTGGCGGAGTGCCGCGAGCTGTCCCTGCCTCCACCAAGGGGGCAGTAAGATCCTTCGTTGGAACCGCCGGAGGCACCTCACCGGTACGACCTGTATGGCCCAGCCGCAGGGGAGGAACCCAAAGTATCAATTGGAGGCCTCCGGGCGGAGACGCCAAGGGGCAGTAGGATCGAAGACTTGGTTGGACTGGTCGAGAGCTGCATTTTCAACCGGAGCCAAGGTTGGCTCTGGGATTGGACCAGCTTCGCCCGAAGCGGCGGTTGGAGAGGACGGTTGTGTGACTTCCTCAGTAGCCTTGTCAGCCCCCTCGATGACCGTGGTAGTCTCCTCCGCAGCCGCTTCGACAGTCTCTTCGAAAATCACCTCCTCGCTGGATTCAGCAGTTTCTTCAACGACCGTCTCCGCGCCTGCCACAGCGACTTCCTCAATGACCACCTCTTCGCCAGCCTCAGCGACCTCCTCGAGTTCCATCTCCGCGCTTGCCTCAGCGACCCTTTGGAGGGCCAAGTCCGTATCGAATGGTTCTGGAGACGGGACTTCCGTCATCACTGGCGCCTCCTCAACAGCAGCGAGGCGAGGTCGAGTGCGGCGAACCTGTCAGAAGCAAAAGTTAGCGAGTCGCCTTGACTTAAGAAAAATTTAATTCAAAGTGGTCCGCTTACCGGGTCGCTTACCAAGCCATACTCTCGCTGGTACCGCACATCCTCCAGCAAGTCCTCTTCGTCCTCGATAGGACGCTTCCGCGAGCTTTCACCGCTCGTTGGCCGAGGAACGACAGGAGCAGTCTCTCTGTCGTGGCCCGCCACAGTTTCCCTCCGGACAGGTGCCTTTCCTCTGGCAACTTCAGACCTGTCAACGTTTCTCCGGCGGGGGGCAGACTGAGAAGAGAAAAAGAGGATTAGAGGAAAACATTTTATCAATATGTCAAAGGAAGTTCAAAATTTACACATTTAGTGACATACCGAAGGTGTGGGATCGCGTCCTCGAATGACGATCCCCGTCGGGCGGCGAGCAGTAGGAACTGGCGGAAGCGCGAGCCTAGCTCTTGTCGCAGCCCATGAACCCCTCTCCGCACTATCACGCTGGCGGTCGAGGATGACGCGGTCTGATTCGCCCAAAGTATCGTAGAGAGGACGGAAGATGGCAGCGAAGACAGCATCGTCTGGGAACTCCCAATGGTTGTCAGACAGGGACCGCCACCAAGCGAGGTAAGCGGGGTCAACACCTTGCGAGGGCTCGATCTCCAGCAAGTTGGGAGAAAGAGGGTAGATGTTTTGCAGCGGAGTGACCCGATCAGACTCGCCAATCTTCCTCCACGAGGTGTATTTGTTAACTGAATGAAGAAGCGGGTAAGGAATCCCTTGATGGAAGCCAAGTTGCCTCGCAAAGTGGTTGGGGGCATACAGCTCGAAGCCTTGGTCATCCTCGGCGAGCTGGAGGTCGCAGCATGAGGTTGCTCTTACGAAGGCAGTCCTCGCATCGTTGTCCGAGTCTTGGCGGGGGAAGAAACCCGTCGATAGGACCTCAGGGTGGCGCCGGCGAACCATCATATCCATGGTCGGAGGCGGCTCAATGTGGTTGTAGAGGATGGACAGGCTAGCGAAGAAGGACAGAGGGGTCCGATTCGCGTCATTCCTGCACACCGCAAAGCCAAGCAGCTGATCTTCGGGCAGGAATTCCACCGGGGCTCGCCGGAAGAGCGGAAAGTACAGCTGTGTCCACAGATCCAGGATCCACAGAGGACCGCCAGACAGGTGGAAAGGCCTCAGCGACAGCAGATGCAGGGTCCGGTAGAGTGCGCCTAATACAGGTTGCCCTAACCCGACTTCAACCCCGTTGTACAGCGCTTCGGCCAACTTGGTCCATCTCCCGGTTGGTTTGTGAGCGCTGCCGCAGAAGACAAACTTGTCAAGCCAGTACTCCAGGAAAGCGATGCCTCCTTCATGCGGCTCCGCATGGCCCATGTAAAATTTTCTCCATGCCCCGTATGAAATTCTCAGGGCACGGCGAGCTCCCAAGTTGCAGGCGAATGTGAACTCGGTCGACGCAAAGTCGCTGGGCGCATACGGCTTGGCGTGGATCGGCAACCCGGTGATGGCGAGGATGTCCAGTAGAGTAATACCCATCTGCCCGAAGGGGAAGTCGAAGGTGTTGGTGGCGCTGTTCCACAAACAGGCCATGGCAGCGATAGGCGCTCGATCGGTGTGAGGGGGCAGCGAGAAACTCAGGGCAATGGCCTCATGGATGCCGGTGGCTTCCCAGATCGTCTGATCAGTCTGGAGGCGCTCCTCGTACCACGCTCGATCCTCTGCGGTGGCGCTGGGCCACTCCCCGACCCGGACATTTGTGTGGGAACGGGCTTGCCAGGTAGAAAAATTTCCCGGTTCGCGCCGTTGGGCCAAGATTGGTCGACGCACGGAGGAGTTGTAATGGTTAAGGTCGGCGTCGGACAGGGGCTTTGAAGGAGTCGGACCGAGCAGAGCCGCCCCTGTGTCAAGGAAATAGATTGGTGTTCCTTGAGGCGGGTTGGTGGCGAAGCGGCGAGCAAGGCTGGTCGACCAAGAGGTCGCCGCCGTAAGGCTGAGGTTCGGGTCATTGGCAAAAGGTTTGGGAGGCATTGTTTCCGGTTAAAGTTTGTTTGGTGCTGGAGTTTGGTTGTTTGCAGAAGGCGGAGATTGTTTTGAAAGCGATGGTAAGATGTGGGGACCCGCGTCGAGGTTTATAAAGGAGACGAACCGTAACGTCCCTTTCAATCAATGGTCGCAACGAAAAGACGCAATGACGACCGAAACGTCAGCGCGTTTCAAAATTCAAAAAGCCGTAATGATGAAGCGTCAGCACCTTTTGAAATACGAGTTCCCATAAAAAGCTTAATTAGGCCTTTTCGCTTATCCGTTGCGAAACGGATTAAGCTCAAGGCCTAGGGGGCAATGTTTGAGCCCAGTGGGCATTTTCGGTCCAAGACTCCAGAAAGGCTTGGATATCATTTGGGCCAACACCTGTGGCCTTTTTAGCTCACGAAGGGTGGCGAGGTTTGGCAGCACGTGACGTGGATTTTATCCAGAAGATTCTGATACCTCGCGAGATTCGGTGTCCTCGCGGGATCCTTATCTCCAGTTCGCATGGGACTCTATAGTTCTTGCGAGGGTGAGTTGGAAATGACTAATAACGCCCTCGGGATAAGGTCGCTTAGTGTTTGAGTTCGCTTACTACACGACAAATGAAATGCAGCGAGGCAGGGAACGAAACCTAAGCGGGATAGGTTTGACACGTGTCGCATGGAGCGCACGACTGGCGAGTTAGTCGTATCCTTGTGGGATTCTAATTGCAGAGTCCGCATTGGATTGTGAGTAAGTCTCCACGAGTTGCTTACGGATGAATATATAAAGAAGCTTTACAGCTTACAGAAGTACACACAATCAATCAATCAACAACTCTCTCAAACAGACGAACACAGTCGACATCTTCGAGTATCCTCGAAACCCTTACGTTCTAAGCGCACCCCGCCTTAGATCCCAGAGCCCGTCAGGACTCGTCTCCGATTTCCCAATTGTTGCTCTGCTCGCTCTTACAGTGAGTATCGATCGACAGGTGATTAGAAGAGTAAGCTCGGAAATATTTCCTCATCAGGTGACACCGGAGCCCTCATTCGCCTGGTCAAGAAGTCAGGACGCGCACCGTTCTCTTTCCTCATCCGTGAGGTGGCACGCCCCGCACACACCATTTTTACCTTTTGTTCCCTCTCTACCCTTGCTGAGGACGTGGGCCAAAACAAGTTCATGTCTTGTGCAATTCTTTGAAAATTTGATTTGATTCTGAAAGCAGCTTACACTTGTGTCTTGCAATTCTTTGCGAATTTGTATCTCATGTAGGAACTGCACATATCATGTGTTAGTTGAAATGCTAATCCTAGTAAAGTAGGCGAGAATATGAGCCTGGAATGTTCTCCTTGCTGAAACAAGCTAAACGCCATTGAATGTTATCCTTGCGTCAAGTTCTTCAACATGATTAGTTGTGATTTGCACTATGAGCCTCTCCTCTAGAAATTCCAATTGCATTCAGTAGTTCAGTACCTTAAATTTTCAAAAGTAACCAACAGTTGTGTGTCCCTTCTATCTATCCAAAGGATGAAAGGGCAGAACTTTTGGTTTTTCATGTTGTCAAAGAGTTGAACAATGTTTCGTGTTGTCAAAGAACTGAATAATGAAAATAGATGACGAGTGTCTGATCAATTGATCGGGTCATTTTACTATACATGATTTTGTTCGTTAACCAACCTATGTTCAAACCCCGTATCTATCAAAATTGGCAGACACTGTATTATAATGTATAGTCGTCACATTTCACCTGCACCGATGAATTAACGACTTAAGAAACTTTTAGGATACCCAGAACCGTTCATTTTTCTAGAGGAGAGCGTTGGGTTTTTCTTTTCTCTAGCTGAGGGCCTTGAGCCGTTTGAATGAAAACTTTTTGGGCTAGAAAAAAGGTTCATTCAATTCAACCCGACCCGTTAACCGCAACGAAACCGTTTGAAGAAAATTGAGAAAATTACTAGACCTGAAAACAGTCAAAATGCCCAAAATCCGTTACTAGACTTCATATATAGTTTTCCACTCACCCGAACTCCATTACAAGATTTCTTACTTCTTTTGCTCCTTCTTCTTCCTCCTCCTCCTTCTTTTGCTGCTTCTTCTTCTTCCTCCTCCTCCTTCTTCTTCTTTGCAAGAAGCTCTGTAAGGAATGGCTGCTCCTGTTGTACCCGGTTTCAGGTTTCAACCCACTGATGAAGAGATTGTTAGGGTTTACTTGATCCCCAAGATACTGGGTAGGCCGAACCCTTATGATGTAGTCACCACCGAAGATGTCTACTCCACCAGCCCTGAGCATCTTCCACTCAGTTAGTTCTCTATCACATGAAAAAGAATGGTTCTTGATTTCTTATATATGCATTTCTTGTATGAAATTGGGTTTCTATGCTACATTTGCTTCTCTGTTTTCATTACTCTGGCTCTGGTTTGTTTCTTTATCTTTATTTACGTTCTGGGTCTCAACTTCAAGCTCTGGTGATTAAGTTTTACTGGGTTTGTTTCTTTGTCTTTATTTACGTTCTGGGTTGTCTCAACTTCAAGCTATGGTGATTAAGATTTACTGGGTTTGTTTCTTTATCTTTATTTTACGTTCTGGTTCTCAACTTCAAGCTATGGTGGGTGATTAAGTTTAACTGGGTCTGTTTCTTTATCTTTATTTACTTTCTGGGTCTCAACTTCAAGTTATGGTGATTGAGTTTTACTGTTTCTGCATTACCCGTTTAGAGTTTCTGATTCTTTTTCCTTTTAATGGTTCAATAGCTATGGTTTCATTATTTTTAAGAGGGTAAATGTGTTTCTCCTGTGAATTGTTAATGTTATCGATTTCTTGAATGTAAGTATTTAGCTTTAGGAGAAAATGATGCTTAGTCTAGACATCTGGTTGTGAACTTTTTGGTATAGCCAGAAGAATGCTGTTCACATGTGAATCTGAGATTGGTTAAATTTAGGCCTTTTGATCATCATGGTCATGTTCCCATCAGTCTTGAAATGCTGTGAAGTTTTTGTTTTTCTGATTGAAATGGGAGATGGAAACTAGCCCTCAAATACCTCCGAGTATAATGGGATGAGATGTATGTGATTCCTTCACACTCCAAAAATATATCGGTTTGTATAAATTGGGCGCTTGCATTAAAGCACATTAATTGGAGCCTTGGAAGTGAAAAAAGATTCTCCGAGTACCCATAAATATATATATATATATATATATATACATATATTACATTAGTTTTGTAAACATTACCTTACTGCTTTCTTATGATGACATAAAAGGGGACCTTGAAATGTTCACTATTTCAGTTGAGCTCAACATAATGCTACTTTTCTTAATCTGTTGTTGAATGATTTTGCAGGTAATGATGCTGGACACTTCATAGACAATGAATGGTACTTCTACACAACTAGGCCAAACAGCAGCCATTATGTTACAAGAAATGGCTTCTACTTTGCCACCTCTATGAATGAGCAAATCCTTCATAACAATCGAGTGGTTGGTTTCAGAAGGTTTCTGAGGTTTTACCTTGGTAGCAGGCCAGAAACAGGAATCGAAACCGAGTGGTCCGTACATGAGTTTCGAGCTAACCCTGGTGTATTTCCAGCAGCGAATCTACTTGGTAGTGTTGTTCAGGAGAAGGTAATTACTTTTTTCCTAATCTTTAGTTTCCAACTGAGAAACACAGCGTGCTGATACTGTTATATTTTATCTTCTTGCAGCTATCCAGTATGGTAATGTGCAAAATTATTCGTACACAAGAACTTTCTGACAATTCATCGGAGGAAGGAGTCAAGGATGAAAGCGGTTCTTCTAGGATTAAGCTGCCGCAGAATAAAAGACTGAATCTACAAAGTTGTTTGTAGATCAGTACTATTTGAAGGAACTAAGCTGCTGCAGAAGATTAGAGCAGATATAGTTTAGTTTTGCAGATAGGTACTAGTATTCAGTGCATATCAAAATGGTTTTCTTTGGTATGATGATAGGTATGACCTTCTGGTTTGCAAACCAGCTGACCGCAATTGAATCACATTATTCTTTGATGCCTTGATTGTTTTGTACATGTATGTGTGTACATCTTGCTAAACAGACAACAGTTACATGATATGGAAAGACTAGAAATGAGGTGCACTGTTCTTGGAATATTATTCTCTGATCATTTATGTGTTCCCATATGTGCTTACAAGTAGAACTACATATTTGAGGTGTTCAATCTTGTTTATGAAACCTGTAGAGAAGAACAGGTTGGCTTATGCATGTGTGGTTTTATGTAAACCAAATGGTCTTGCAAATTCTGAAGTATTTAGGAAATTAGGAGAACTAATCAGCTATCAGATGCAATTTCTTTTATTTATTCTATTTTTTTTAGGTAGATTCAATGATTCAGATACCTATTATCTGAATACACACCCTCGTTTATTTGTAATCTTCTTTGGTACATATTTACTCTCGTAACCAAGATTAACCTAGAAAAGAAAAACAGGGAACTTAGTTCTAGATCACCATGGTTGAGAGTTGCAATTCAATTTTATAAACAAAAGATGAGATCGGTGAGGCAATTTTTTACATAAAAAGTATGTGTAAAATGATATAATTGAATGCATGTTTAAATAATGATTGTACGGATACTATTTGAATGCATGTTTAAATATTTAGCAAGTGAGAGAAACTAAAACAAGTTTGAGAGATTGTTTGTAAAGTTCCCAAGCCAGAGTAAATTACCTCACACTAAGAGTCTCCCATCATATATGCAAATCAAAATATGCATTCCATGAGCAAGGGTACTTCCGTAATTAGACAACACCGAGAACTAAAACACAGGCAAGCACATCCCTCCTCCGTCGCCAAGAAGGAGGCTTCCCCAGCTCTCCGTCGAGGGGCATTTCCGTAATTTTGGACACGGCGACTCATTTTTTTCCCACCACTACCCATAAACACAGTAAAAATCGACTTTAATTCCCCCCAAAAATCCCGAAAATTCAGTTCCTCGTCGCACTTCCCCGCCATTTGCCTCTCTTAACTGCTCTTCCAAATCTGTCCCTCTCTCTCTCCCCACAACTCTCCACCTTCCTCATCTCTCTCTCTGTAACCAAAACCCTAATTCCCTCCCAACCACCCCCCGATTTCAGCTTATTTACCACCCCTGCCACTCCGCCTCCACACCCTCCCTTCATGCCCTTGCTCCGCCTTCGCCGGTGAAACAACCGATGAGCTATCCGGTCACTTCGAGCTCCTGCTCCGGCGCCGGCCACCAAGGCTTCCGGCTGTCCAATACTACGCACTCCGAGGTCGCTCCTTGCTTGCCTTTGCCTTCGCTTCCGGTGTTCTGCGGCGCTTCCGATCAGGACCTCCGGTTGTTCGACGAGCCGAGTCGGAGTGGTGCGCGGTTGAATTACTACGACTCCGCTCAGGCTAGTCGGATTGCTGATCTGCTTCGAGCGACTGACGTGTCGTACTTGTAAGTGTGTTCTATCTCTCTCTTCTTCGACGCTTAGGTTTAGCTTTGAAATTTGAATGCAGCAACTTCAAAAATTGCAATAGCGATATGAAATTTTTACCTGTTTTGTTGTTTCTATCAAATTTGAATTTGAATTTATCGAATTTTAATTATTATTGCTATTATATATGTATGGAATTGTGTCAGGAACCTGAGGGAGGATACGGTGGAGGTTCAATATGGCTATGTCCAACCTGTGGAACTTCTCGATGAAGTTTTACAGTACAATCGAGAAGCCTTTCAGTACAATACTCCAGGTGAACCAAGTATTTGATTGCTCAGTTGGCTGCAAGTAGTGCTGCTTTAGAATTCACTCTACTGTTGTTTACATGCAATTTTTCGGTTTCCTTCTTGTTACTAGGACTTTCTGTGTTGTTGCTTGGATAGAACTGGTAAAATGCTGAGATTTTTATTTTTAATTTTTAGAGTGAGAGTAGAAGAACTACAGAAATTTCATATGATTTAGAGCTATTTTTTTTTAGTATATGATGATTATGATCAAGAACTCTTTCATATATTATTTATGATAGAGTAATGGCTGTAATGCATTCACATCTTCATTGGTGTAAGAAACTGTTCACGAGAATATTGGTTTGTCAATCAATTTGTAGGTTTGGGATAAATAGTCTATGGACACACACACACATATCTATATATTTTAATCCTAAAATACAATGGCTGCAGATGATAAACTTTTAATCGGATCTGTCCAAACAATGATATTAGTCAAATACAAAACATAATATTTTATATTTTTTTTATTATTCTTTAGTATCAAAGTACAAGTTGGGGAAGTTACAGAATCCTAATGTTGGCGTTATCACTTACTAGTTAGTCTTATTTAAGCACAAGAAAATATTAATAAAGAAAAAAAATGTCTTACACACATACATAATTATACTCAATTTGCGGGACATAGCTTGTCTTACTCTAAGTATATATTACATGTACATTAGATAAAAGCTCTGGATCATCCAGAATACATTGTTCTTGTTGAAGATTATTTGTGCCTTACAGTGTTATGTTCTTAAAATGTTTAATGTTATTACTGCTTATTGTTCTTCCTCTGTTCAAGTTTCTCAGGTCCTATTAAGGTGCAAGTACCTGCCAGTAGTACAGTACCAGATAAGAAGCCAGCTGTGCCAATTATACCTATAATAAGAACTTCTGAAAGAGATTATGGTGCAACTCACAATAATCAGCTCAGTCATACTCCTTCCAATGTATGTGTACATCTAGTTGGAATTTGAAAATCAAATTACTCCTTGTTTTCTTAATTTGAAAGATGAAATTGCAGGACATATCTATACCATCCTCCAGAAAACCAAAAGCGAAGAGAAAAGCGAGTGATGGCAATACTTCCTCAGTTGAGTCCGATCCCGTTGCAAGTCAAGGTCGGTATAGCTGTTCTTGGGTTTTATATCACTCTTTTTTCTCAGAATCTATCCTTTTAGTAGTCCATCAATAACCTATGGTGCAAAATCTTGTTCAGAAGCCACTATTGGATGTTTTTGTGAGTTGGTGGAGGATTTCTGTGGCAGAGCTGAAATTTTCAGTGAGGATCGGGAAGAATCAGAGTGGATATCTATGCCTCTTTCTGATCTTAGAATGCTTGCAAATGAAATAACGTCTCTTCGTGCAAAGAGGCTTTTACATAAGGTTCCCGTCGATACTTTTGTTAGGTTGTTAAGGATTTTAGATCATCAGATACATGGAGCTGAAGGCTTGTCTATAAATGAACAGGTGAGCTTCTTGTAAATTTTGCATTCTCTCTACCATATGGCATTTGTACTGCGTAGATTTCTTCTCTAAGCCTTTATTTCTTCAAGTAATGTGCTATGCTGCTTTCGTTTATGAACCTTTCAGTGTTTATTCTATGATGATGTTACTGTGTTACCTTGCTATAGATTAACTATTTTAATTGTAATATTATAATGAGCTTGATATCTAAATTGTTAGTGTGACGTAGTTGGTGTTATTACCTTATTTTGGTTGAAACATTAGCTGGATCAATGTTATTAAAAATTGATGGAGAAATATGTGTCAGGTAGCTTATCGGATGTTAGGGGATACAAATTGTGTATGGCTTTTAAAGAGGAAAATATATACTGACCCATGCAAGTTGGGATGGGTTTTGTTGGGGCTTATGCTGGTTATTTGCCCACCCCTAGACCTTTTCTAAAAATATTGTATGCTAGTTGTATTTCATCTTCAGTTGTCTTATGATTCTCAAACTTGTTATACAGAATTTTGTTGGTGTAGGAATCTATGTACTTGAATTTATGTGTATAAATTTATTGCTTCTGTGTTTGTCATTTCAGTCAGATTCAAATGTGGTTTCATCAATCAATTGTGCACTAGAGTCCATTCATGCAGCTTTAGCTGTAATGGCTAATAACCAGATGCCAAAGCAGCTGTATAAAGAAGAGGTATATGCTCTACATTATGTTTTCTTTTTAATTTATATGGTGTATATCTTTATATGTGTAAGCTGTAAAAGTATTTTAATATTATCTCGCGTATTTCACGACTGACAAACAAGGAAAATAACTTTTAGTTTTTACTTATTAGATCATTGAAAGAATTCTGGAGTTTTCCCGGCATCAGATAATGGATGTTATGTGTGCTTGCGATCCATCATATCATGCTTTACATAGGCCAAGTGAAAATGGAACAGTTGAAGGTTAGCCTTTCTTATAACAGTTTGGGTCTCCTTAATCAACATCATTTGTATTTCACATCATTTTTTTATTTATCTCTGTTTATTTTGAATTAAAGAAGCATAACATGTATAAAACATTGTTATGATCAGTTGTTATCAGAGTGCTGGACTCATTGTTCCCTCCTTTCATTAGTCTATATTTCCTGGAGGTGTTTTTTCCATATTTTCTAATATGAAACCATGTCTCCATATATTGACAGTTGAGGAAGACGACATTCTTGATGCTGAATTTGGTTCAGCAAGCAAGAGGCGACGTAGTATTAAGACTGTTAAAGTGCAGAAATCATCATTTAATAGGTGTGCTCATCTGTACTTCGGTACCTATTTCTTTGATTTTTTTTTCCTTTCACGCAATCCCAATATAACAATGGCAGGGGTTTCACCTTTTCTTCCTTCCTTTTCTTGGTAGGGTCTCTGCTGCTGTGAATAATATTCTTCAGAAACTCTGCACAATTCTTGGTTTGCTAAAGGATTTGTTGCTAATAGAAAAGTTGTCAGATAGTTGTATCTTACAACTGCTGAAAACAAGCTTTACTACATTTATGGTTGATAATATCCAGCTCTTGCAACTGAAGGCAATCGGTTTGATCAGCGGGGTATAGATCTGCACTATTATTCTTGTCTTGAAAGATATTGCTTACATATCACTGTCCTGGTCTTAATGTGGATATGCATTTTAGTGTTTTGCTGACCGAAACTTGTATCACCTTTATTGTTGGTGCTACAGATATACTATTCATACACTCAGCATCGGACTTATGTGATAGACGAGTTACTCCAGCTGCTTTGGAGGTTACCTTTTTCAAAGCGAGCTTTGAGAGCTTATCACCTACCTGATGAAGAGCAAACACAGATTCAAATGATCACTGCTTTGCTGATTCAGTTGGTTCACTGTAGTGCAAACCTTCCTGCACCTCTAAGGCAGGAATCAAGTGTTAATTCCATCTTAGAAGTTTCTGACAATGCTGATTATCCAATTAAAGGCCTCGAGGCAGCACAAGCAGCATGTTGCCACTTTTGGAAAGGGGTACTCCAACGGTTTGCTAATGTCAAGAACCAGGAGGCTTCAGAATTCAAAGTTATGATGGAGAATCTTGTTACTGATCTGCTGACAACATTGAATTTACCTGAATATCCTGCTTCAGCTCCTATTCTGGAGGTAGATTTATGTATATGACTTGTGGATATAATATGGTTAATTGCATTAGCTCGTCTCCATGCTGAAGCAGATTTATTTGCAGGTTCTTTGTGTCTTGTTACTTGCAAATGCTGGGGTGAAATCCAAAGACGTAGCTGCACGTAGTATGGCTATTGACCTTCTTGGAACCATTGCTGCTAGGTTGAAGCGTGATTCTGTCCTTCGCAGTAGGGGCAAATTTTGGATATTACAGGAATTGATTAGTGGGGATGCGGCTGATCAGACTTATCCAAAAGATGTATGTTCCTCTTGTTTGGATGACAAGGTTGAAAAAACTTTCTTTGTATGTCAAGGTTGTCAGAGAATGTTTCACGCAGATTGCATGGGAGTAAGAGAGCATGAAGTTAATAACCAAACTTGGCACTGTCAGATATGCCTCTGCCGAAAACAACTTCTTGTTTTACAATCTTACTGCAAGTCACAATACAAAGATGATGGATCTAAGGACAATAAAGGTTCAGTAAGACAAAATGAAGTTACCTTTTCAATTACAAAACCTGAGATCGTCCAACAGTTACTTTTGAATTACCTACAAGACGCCTCATCAGCTGATGATGTTCATCTCTTTGTTCGTTGGTATGTCTCATTCAACCTCATTCCTTCTTAACTTTGTGGTTGTATTGGTGTGGCAATGAAGTTATGTATGTTTGTCCAGGCTATATGTCTGCTTGTGGTACAAGGACGATCCACCAAAGTCACAGCAGAAGTTCCTTTACTATCTTGCAAGACTGAACTCAAAAGCCATAGTGCGGGATTCTGGGACTGTTTTTTCCTTGTTGACAAGGGACTTAATCAAGCAGATTACCTTAGTATTGGGACGGAATACTTCTTTTGCCAGAGGATTCGATAAGATCCTACACTTGCTTCTGGTTAGTGAGCTTTTTCTTTACTCCCTGATTTACAGTGTAAGGAAACCTTTTTTCTTTGTCTTCCGTTTTCTTGTTTTGATTATTTATTTGATTTCAGGCAAGTCTAAGGGAGAATTCTCCTGTAATCAGGGCCAAGGCATTACGAGCAGTAAGTGAGGGGAATACGTTTATGAACTCTTACTCCTTTAAATGGAAATATGTTCATTCTGTAATTTGTCGTAGTTTGGTAAAATCGATGCCTTAGTCTCGTGCTATGATGAACAGGTTAGTATAGTTGTAGAGGCTGATCCGGAGGTTTTAGGTGACAAACGTGTGCAACCAGCTGTTGAAGGAAGGTTTTGTGATTCCGCAATTTCTGTTAGAGAAGCAGCACTGGAACTTGTAGGGAGGCATATTGCTTCCCATCCTGATGTTGGTTTGAAGGTGTGTTTAATTGATTTCACTTCTGAGTTCTTGGTACAGGTTATATTCTAAAGTTTTGCTTCATCTACTCCACTTTCTTTTTTAGTATTTTGAGAAGGTTGCTGAGAGAATCAAAGATACGGGTGTGAGTGTTCGAAAGCGATCTATCAAAATCATACGAGATATGTGTGTTTCAAATAAAGACTTCTCTGAATTTACAAGTGCTTGCATTGCTATCATCTCCCGCATTGGTGATGACGAATCAAGTATACAGGTAATCTGATGCAATAACTTCGTTAGACTTAGTATGGAACTCTAATTGCATAATGGAAGAACCAAAGTTTTCTGCAATTTATGTTTTCCTTTGGTCCTTGGCATTAATAACATTTAAGACAACTTTCTTTGTTTATTGTAGACTGGCTCCCATTTTTTATTCTTTTCCTCATCCACAGGATCTTGTTTGCAAGACATTTTATGAGTTCTGGTTTGAGGAAAATACTGGTTCACATACTCAATTCTTTGGAGATGATAGCTCCATTCCATTGGAGGTGGCTAAAAAAGTGGAACAGATTGTTGAGATGTTGAGGAGGATTCCAACACCGCACCATCTTGTGACCGTCATTAAACGCAACTTAGCCCTTGATTTTTTCCCACAAGCAGCTAAAGCTGCGGGAATCAATCCTGTCTTACTTGCATCAGTACGCAACCGGTGTGAGCTAATGTGCAAGTTTTTACTGGAAAGGATATTGCAGGTATTTAATCCTTGTTTCTACTTTAAACAATTTGATTAATCTTCAATTCTGAACATTCAAAAGCTCATACTTGTCAGGTAGAAGAACTAAATATCCAGGAAGTTGAGATGCGTGCACTTCCATATGTGCAAGTTCTGCATGCATTTTGTGTTGTGGATCCAACGCTGTTGGCACCAGTTTCTAACCCTTCACAGTTTGTGGTTACTCTTCAGCCTTATCTAAAGAGTCAGGTTAACTGCATTTCATTGGTCATAAGCTATGTGTACTCTGAGAAGTATTTATTGATTTTAAAGTCATTTTCATTCAAATGCCGCAATTAATCTTTTTTATGGGTATACTAAAGAGCTGATTTTACCTGCTTTCGTTGTTTGTCTTTTATCAATAAACAATTTGGAGTCATGGAGTAATGATTAATAGCAGGCACTTGGTCCTTTTCTGGGTTACTTGGATGTGCAAACTTAGGTGCATGTGTGCACGGCACAATGTGTGTGTGAGGAGAACTTTATATATACTCATGGTATTGCTCTTGGTATGCTCACTAATGTTCCCCTTATCTGGACTAAAACAGAAAGGAGAATATCTTTCCTGTGAAAACTTGGTGCTCTTACTTGAGTGAACAATTTGTAATGTTAAATATTGATTTGGACATCATATCTCTATAAAAGAATATAGATATTATTATTCGAACTTTGTTGAATACTGATTATACCAATCTTATTAGTAAAATAGTCTTCATTTTTGTGCATGTAGATATCCGTGGAAAATTATAATTTGAACGGAGGTGGCTGATTACACACCTTTGCCTTTGTTTCTGTTAATGTATTTTTCGTTTTGTTTCTGTTTTTGGTCAAAAATAGAGTGAAAGACACAAACATAATTTACTTGTTTGGTTTACAGGATGACAATCGAGTGGTTGCCAAGTTATTGGAGAGCATAATATTTGTAATTGATGCTGTCCTGCCTTTGGTAAGAAAGTTACCACAAAACGTTCTTGAAGAACTTGAACAAGATTTAAAGAGCATGATTGTACGGCATTCCTTCTTGACTGTTGTTCATGCTTGCATCAAGTAAGCTCACTTCCGACTTATGAATCAAATAATAAGATGTGTTCCTTTGTTGATTTGGAATTCTATAAGATTTGAATTTTCTCTCCTCATTACAGGTGTCTCTGTGCTGTGAGTAAAGTGGCAGGGAAAGGTGCCACTGTTGTGGAGTACCTAATTCAGGTCTTCTACAAACGGCTGGATGCTGAGGAAGTTGACAACCAGCAGGTTGGTTTGTTTACAATGTAACGGGTTACAGTTTTAATACATAAGTTGAGCAAGTTTCCATGTTTGATTGATTAGATATTTATTTTCTTACTTTTTGAATGATTGGCATTAGAATCTTTTTGTCACTGCTAGAATTGAAATTATATCTCTTTATATGACCACCTGATTTGAAATTTGCGATTTGTAAAGCTGTTAGTCTCATCTAGCTTTTACCTGGTGTATTTTAGCCTTTTAGGTATCAATGTGTGGTCCCTGTGGGATGTGTCATCATTGTTCAAACCAAACACTTGGGAGAAACTCAGACTAGGGTTAAAGTTCAGGGAATTTATTTGTAAAGGCATACAAAGTGAAAACATATACTTGCTTTTTCCTTTTATAATTGTATTAAATATTTTGGGCCATTCAATATAACATTTTGATACTTAAGGTAGTATGGTATCTAGGTGTGATGCTTTTTTTTTTGATATCCTGATGTACTGTCAATTGCTTCTATGTGCCGTTAAATGGGACTTTGTGGTACTGAGTTGCATAGAAACTTAATACTTAGTTACCTCATACGTGAGGTGTCATGTAGTCAAGTAGCTTGAATCATTGTTAATCACTTGTGCATGTAACTTTATGGAGGACTTTGCAGTCTATTGGTACATAATGTCTTATCTTGTCATTTGTGTATTCTTTTGTTGTTGATTTTGGTTAGGCCTCAAGTTTTAGGAGTTACTATTGGGGATCGTTTTTCTTTTTATCATTTATTTTATGTTTCCATTTAGAAGGGAGACTAAATTTTTTTTATGCACTATTAAGCTCTGTATTTCTTTGCTTTTAGGATTTTTACTTTCTTTTATTTGAAAATGGCATTTAGTTCCTTGAGAATCATGGTTGATGATCCGTATTAATACTCTTGTGTGTGTTCATATATAGAGAATATGTAGCCAGGAAGATATTTGACAATTTGCCACTCTTTACTTGTGTATTTATCTATAATTTCAGAAAGCGGGGCGATCTCTTTTCTGTCTTGGAATGCTTATCCGTTATGGCAACTCTTTACTGTGCAACTCTGACCAAACAATTGATGTTGCAAGCAGTCTCGGCCTATTTAAAAGATATCTTCTAATGGATGATTTTTTCTTAAAGGCCAGATCATTGCAGGTATGATCCTTTTGATCCTTTTGCTTTGTCCAAGCCTGAATCTTGATTGTAAAATACCTGGTAGTGAAATGTAATAATGTTGCTTTTTAAATTATGTAGGCATTGGGCTTTGTGTTAATTGCTAGGCCTGAATTTATGTTGGAAAAAGATATTGGGAAGATATTAGAGGAGACATTCTCTTCTGGCTCTGATGTTCGTCTCAAGGTAATTTATGCTGCACTAATCACCTCTCTGTATTGTGTGTACTAAATCATTTTATTGACCAGATGCAAGCTTTGCAAAACATGTACGACTATCTTCTTGATGCTGAAAGTCAATTGGGAACGGATACAACCAGTAATAGTGTAGCTGATTGTTCTGTGGAGGGTGGCAATGCTGTACCTGTTGCTGCGGGTGCTGGAGATACTAATATATGTGGCGGAATAGTTCAGTTGTATTGGGATAATATTCTGGACAGATGTTTGGACTTCAATGAACAAATTCGCAACTCTGCCCTTAAGGTGAGTATAGGCTTCTATTTACTATTCCTGGCTCTGTGTGTGTGTGTGATTTTATTCCCCTTCTAAGAAGCAATGGAACAATATATAACCTGGAGCATGAACTATTATCTTGTGGACAGCCAAAATTACAGATAGAAGGAAAGGGATTATGCTTCTGATTTTTCATAAACCACTTTTGGAAGAATTTGTTCGATTGCAATGATACTATATCATAGTGTATTTTCCTCAACTTATCTATATGTTTTATTTATTTTCCAGATAGTTGAAGTTGTGCTGCGCCAAGGGCTTGTGCATCCTATTACTTGTGTTCCATTCCTTATTGCACTGGAAACAGATCCACTAGAGGCCAATTCGACATTAGCTCATCATTTGCTGATGAATATGAATGAGAAGTATTCTCCTCGCGATGCTTTTCGACTTTTAAAATCGTTTCTATTTCCTTATATTTGCTAATTGAGTTCCCTTTAGGTACCCCTCATTTTTTGAAAGCCGACTAGGGGATGGCCTTCAAATGTCTTTTGGATTTATACAATCCATACGTCCTGGTACTGAACGTGAGAACACAATACCACCATTAAAGGCTTCTGGAAATGCGAAGGGAAAAGTTGATGATGTTTCTTTTGCTCAAGCAAGATTGGGAGTCTCTCGAATCTACAAGCTTATTCGTGGTAACCGTGTTTCAAGGAACAAATTTATGTCCTCAATTGTTCGCAAGTTTGATAATCCTAGCTGGACCACTTCTGTAGTACCTTTCCTCATGTGAGTTCAGTCATTAGTGCCAGTCCTGGAGTTCATTCAAGTGTGCTAGTTGCGAGTACTGACTTTGTACTTGATGTTTTATTTGTAGGTACTGCACGGAAATACTTGCCTTGCTGCCATTTACAACACCTGATGAGCCCCTTTATTTAGTCTATGCTATAAATAGAGTTATACAAGTTAAGGCTGGGCAACTTGAAGCAAAACTGAAAGCTCTGACTTTGCATCTGTTACAAAGAGGTGCACCCCGTGGGAATGGCGTAATTAAAGAGGACCATGCAGCTCCACCCTTTACAAGAGGAATGGCATTAGTGGACTTGAATGGGATGATTGAACCAGAGACAGCTTTCCGCCCTGCTCCAAATTACATGGCAGCTATGGATTTGAATGGGGTAATTGAACAAGACCCAGCTGATGAGTATGTCTCAAATCAAGATACCATGTTAGAGGCAAAGATCGGTAAAAGTTCTGGGAGTTCCTCTGGCATCTCAATAGATGATGTACAGATAATCCAGGTATTTAAATTTCTTAGCCCTTTATCGAATCAGATAGAGACTGTTATGTTTATTGCCACTGTTGTTTTCATGATTATAATCTCCTATCTTGCTTGTTTGCCTTGCTTTTTGAAGGCAGACTGCCTGGCAGCTATTGCATTGCAGCTTCTTTTGAAACTGAAGAGACACCTAAAAATTGTGTATAGCTTGAATGATGCTAGGTGCCAGGTAAGGAATCACTAGATCACTGAGAACTAAATTTGTTACAAAGATTATAAATAGATTTTAATTCTAATCCGGCTATAAAACCAGGCTTTCTCTCCTACTGATCCCATTAAACCTGGAGATGCTTTCACCAAGCAAAGTGTTCCTTTTGACGTCAGTGATACACATACTAACTTGCCTGGAACTTATCAAGAATTGGTACAGAGATATCAGGTACCAGGAGTTATGACACTGCATTTGTCTTCTCTTGTCTTGCTTGTATCTATCAACTAACTCGCCTTGCTTACTTGAAATTACCAGTTAGTCCATATATCTAATGAGTTCTTACTGTTGTCACTTATCAACAGGATTTCAAGAATGCGTTGAAGGAGGATACAGTTGATTTCTCAACTTACACAGCAAATGTCAAAAGAAAACGTCCGGCCCCTAGGAAAGGAAGGAAATCTGGAGTTAGAGATGATGATGACAATGATGATGATGAAGATTGGTCAGGCGGGGCTCGTAGGCTGAGCTATAGTGGGAGGAGAGGTGGTCAGACTAGAAGTCGACAACGATAGTTGTAAGTAAATGACCGGTAGAGGTAGAAATGCCCTTCACTTGTACATTTAGGAGAAAGGAATAGAAAATAGGATATAACGAGAGTGGAAAAAGAATAGATCTCTGAGAACAGTAGAGAAATCCGGTAGCATAGTGCTTTCTCTTGTCTCTCTCTCTGTATTTTGCCTGGGCATGTAATTTTTTGTCAATGGTGTTCCGCCTGTCTGTATATTAATATTTTCTCTTGTTGCGCTGCGACATCTAATGAAAACGGCATAATTGATTCATTGCTTTTCAAAACTCGGCTGCCGTAACGTGTCTCATTATAGAGGCACTGACCGCACTGTAGGACCTTGTTTTTGGCTCTCTTATTACTTTTGTACAAGGTGGATTTCGATCCAGTAGGGGTTTAGATAACTGATCATATTTGACTCCATCGTTTTGGTGGCATCAACATGGAGCACCATGTTCTTAATCAGAAGCGTAGCAGAAAGAAGTGATGCCTCTGACAAATGAAGTCAGATTCTGTGTTAAAGCCACTTAACTTGTGTTTGAGCAACTGCTTTGCAGACAGAGGCTGCGTCAAGGCAGAATCAAATCGACACAGTAACTAGAGGTTCTCACACTAGTGAAGAAAAGGAGAATAGTTTCACAGCCATACTGTGTAACACCTCCTTAAGGAGGTAGAAATATTTTGTTTTTGAGATAATTCATAGCCTAACACCTCTCTGAGCACCATGCCCTCCTATCCTAAAACTCTAAAAATGTGAATAACGAGGATTTCAACCAGAATCGAAACAACACCATTATTCAAGTTTAAATTACAAGGGAACATAATAGTATCAAAAAGTCCGTCGAGAATCAAGCATCTTCAAATAGCGTTCGTCACCATAAAGCTTATACAAAATTCTTCCCAGTTGCTCAGGGTGCTATGACGAAAAGAGGCTGCACAAAGGAAAACATACCCACTCAGATAAATTGATCATAAAAGAGTTGGCAGGTGTGGGTGTGTGTACCCAAGAGAGTGAGAATGAGAGAGTGAGAAAGGATATTTACCGTGTCTACGCTCACTGCTTTTCCATCCTCAGCAATTACCTCAACAATGGTTCCAGATTGGTCAGCCTGAAAGAGAAAGCACAATAAATAATTTAGAATGCTGCAATTTACCAAATGAAAGTAAGAGCCAATTCATTGTGCACAACATAGGCATGAGTAATGTAAAACCATACCTCAATTTCATTCATCAACTTCATGGCCTCAATGATGCAAATAACTTGACCCTTCTGCACTTTATCTCCTACCTGAACAATAATAAGCAATGAGGGGAACTCACCAAACATCCAAAGTAAACTTATGTGTAATGTGAAGAAAATATGAACACCCAAAATAAGAGATCATGTGTACAAATTATGCCTTTTGCTATATCTCCTAGAACTCAAGCTCTAAGAGATAAAACTTGCCTTGACAAAAGGTGGTTCGCCTGGTGCAGGACAACGGTAAAAGGTTCCAGCCATGGGGCATTTCAGCGGTGGGTGAGCTGATGCACTTGGCTTTGCAGGGGCAGGTAATGCAGGTGCTGATGCTGCTGGAGCTGGGCTTGCTGGCGCAGGAGCAGCTGCTGGGGCAGGTGGTGGTGGACCATATTGCATAGGGTAAGGATACGGTGGTGGTGCTGAAGCAACAGGAGCTTGTGGTGCTGGCTTCTCCAAGGCTTCCTTCTTTCTTATTACAAGCTCTAGATCTAGTTGCTTCATTTGCAGTTCCACAATATCTCTAGAATCCACTAACCTGCTCATGAAAATGATCCCAACATATCAAAACTGTTTAGTGTCTGATGCATAGTTGCTGGTAACTTGAGAAGACAATAATAGGCAAACAAATGAAAGCCGCTGCAACTTACTTGACAAGGTCTGATACTTGGGCCATAAATGCAGAGATTGATGATGCATCTGGAATATTGTTTGAAACCTTTTCAGCAGACTCATCTTCAGCTTTGGTATTATTTATGGGTGTAGAATTTGCAGGTTTCTCAGCAGTGACCTTCAATTCAAAAATTGGAGCAAAAAAAGAAAGAAACTTCAATTCAAAACGTAATTTATCACCGTCAAACAGTAAAGTCCCCACATACTAAACTTATAATAAATAATCTACCTTACTGAGTGCGTGCACTTTCCAAGCACCAGATTGCTTCTTGTTTTTGCTCTGCACATGTCAACCATATTTTCATAAAAATACAATCAACAATAACATAGTTCCACTGCAAAATTTAGATTATCATTCATCGTATCATCAGCTTTTCAATTCAAAGCTATTGACCAAAAAAAGTTACATCCTTACATTGGTCTGATCTTGCTTTGAGGTGAAACAATATTGAGTTCAACTCACTCAAAAATCTTACTTTCGACTACCAAACTTTTCAAACTATATAAATTCCTATGCATACCCAACACTAAAGCATTTTGGGTGAAATCAAACCAGGTTCAGCTCACTCAAAATTTTACTCAGGACTCAAAAATTTCAGAATAACAAAGTTCCACTGCAAACACTAGAATATCATTCATCTAATCATCACCTTTTCAATTCAAACCTATTGACCAAATAAAGTTACAATCTTTATTAGTCTCAGCTTACTGGTGTGATCTAAAGAACAGTATCTTGAGGGTGAAACAATACTGGGTTCAGCTTACTCAAAAATCTTAAATGACCATCAAACTTCTCAAATGAATTCCTATGCATACCCAACAATAATATCAGCAATCTGACTGGAATCAAACCGGGTTCAACTTACTCAAAATCTTACTAAAGACTCAAACTTTCCACCATATGATTCGTTCTTAGCATACCCAACACCAATCTCAGCTCTTTCTACACTATAATGCCCCATTTGTCTCACTTAAAATAAAATCACCACTAATCAACTAATACCCAACAAAGCAATACTAATCAGTGATTAAAACAAAGTAGAGAGAGTAGAGAATGAACCAAACCTGAAGGGCAGAAGCTTGGAGAGACGGCAAGGAAGACCTGTTGAGGCAGTTGTGGAAGGAAAGGAGGTGCTGCTGCTGGTTGTGGGGCTGTGAGCTCTGAGACGACCCAAGTCGGACAATTGAGGCAGAACAAGCTTTGGGACAAGGGACAGTGAAAGAAGCCATTTTGAGCTCTAGAGGCAAAAGAGAGAGATGGGTTGTGAAGTGTTAAAGGGGAATGAGATGGGGATCTGAAATTTGGAATGGGGGGATTAATGTAGGGGGGTGAGGACGAGAAGGGCGATGAGATCCAGGAGAGAGCTTTGGTTTTGGTCTGAGAAATCAATCTGAGAGAGAAGAGAGAAGCCCAAAAGGGTGTTAATTGTGTTGTTGAAGGTTATGTGTAGTGTGTTTGTTGTTTGTGTTCCGATACTTCCAATGCGAACCAAAGAGAGAGAGACTTTAAAATTAACAAAAAAAAAAAGAAAAGAAAAAAAGAGGTCAATTTCGTGTTATCCACCATTAACTAACTGCGAACAACACACGCGGAATAGAGAGAGATGCACATTGTGATTTATGTGTCATTTGTGAAGTGGCATTTGTGCGTGTGTTGCTTTCCCTCCAAACTCCAACTGCAAAGGCCAAGCTGTGCGTGATGGGGACTACTAGGGTGGGTCCTTTGTATTTTCACTATTATCCATATCTGTTTTTGTTTAAGAATGTTCTTGATCCATTTTCGTGTGAGGTGGAAGTGTGTCTCCTTGGAGGCTAAGAATATTAATGTGTTTATTATTTAACACCAACCTATTATTGGTTTTGTTTTACAAGATCATTTTGCAAATCTCCCGTATTGCAACTGCAACGAAGAAGAAGCTCGGAGATACGAGTGTTGTTGTCGCTAAAGCCACTGTCTTACGTAAAGTTTTATACCACGTTTCTTCAACAAATTTCAAAAGTTTTTGTCAAGGGTGACTCAAAATTACTTATTGATCCTCAATCAAAAAAAAAAAAAATTACTTATTGATTGTCTTCGTGGTCGAATTTCAATTCCTTGGGAGTATCAAGTCTCTTGTTCAGGGTGTTGTTCTTTGGCTAGCCTCGAGATTCCAATGTTGCATAATTCGGTATGTACATCCTGAAGCAAATTTCGTATCCGATCGTCTTGCTTTTCTTGTTCATTATACGTCTTATTCGTTAATATAGTTTAACTGCCTCCCTTTTTATGTATCTCCAACATTCATTTGGATCAGTTGTGAAAAGCTGTGTCTTGAGGCTTTGTTGTAGCTTCTATTTGTTAGTTTCATCATAAAAAGAAAAAGAAGTAACTAACAAGGGTTTCTGGATCAAATTTGGCTGATCTGTAGACAAGAATACGAGGCAATTTTGTAGAAATGAGGTTTGTGGTTGTTATATAAGACTGATTCAGTCGTTGAAATGCGCTCTCAAAGTAACAATTTGAATCGACTGATGACACACAATGTAATGAACATTAGAGCAAGACTATTGACCGTTTCATTCTAAACAAAGAATTGGCCATGAAAGAGCTTTGAGACTACCATGTAAAAAACTATTCAGAATGTACACAAATTGCCCGTGCCCATTTGAACGTTCAAACGTATAGCAAATCACATTCACATTTGTAAACTTGTAGCATGCTTATTTTTCAAAATGCCATGTTACAAAATAGAGAGAACCTATAACATATTTATGGGAACCAAAAAATACACAAGCCTCAAAAGCTCTCTCCAAAGGCGAAAATTAACCAGTAGCATAAAAGCAACATAATATTCCAAGATCAAATCAATCATGAAAGTCAATGATGACGAAAATAATTAATCCAAAGACCATCTAGTATCTGTTCCAGTATGTCCTGCGTCTGAACCAGTTGTAATCGGGCAATTTCTGAATAGGACCCATGGCAACAATTGCAACATCCTGTGGACAGTGAATAAAAAAGAAGTTTTGATCATTCAGATTGATATACACGACTCAACCTCTATAGCAAAAACTTATGACACAAGTTATAGCACATAAAAGTCTTACCCTGTCATAAATAAACCGGTTTGCAACCCGCTTGATAGTGCTTGCATCAACAGCATCAATTCTAGCAAACAACTCAGCTAACGGGATTCTTCGACCATATGTGAGTAGCTGCATTGGTGTGAATCAAAAGAATCGGTATAAGCAATCATGCAGAATCAACTTCAGTTCAATGTACATCTGCAACTTCTTTTCAATGTATATAACACCAGTTCTTCAACTACGTCAATTACACTCTTTTACTGGCAGATTTTAATTATCAATAAGCCCTTTACCAATAATGCTCCTGTCAGCTAGTCAAATTATACTGACGATTTCTTAATACTGGATTCATCCCTACTGATCCCGTCATTGTTTACATATGAAAAGGAATAAGTACCTGGCGCCCAATATCTTCAGCTATAGGACTTGTTCCATCCAAGTGTAGGAGGAGAGAAGATTTTAACTGCCAAAATATGAATAAGGTCAAGCGCCAGTAACACCATGATATGGTGGATAACAAGAAATGGGTAAAACAAATATCAGAGTTCAAAAATACAAAATTAGAATACTAACACATGTAACTAGAAAGCATGAATCTAGAATGAGAATGTGTAGATACCTGATTGCAAGCACGAACAACATCAGCATCAGAAACTCGATAAACTAACTTGGTTATCTCATACATTATTGCATAGGCCAAATCATCCAAACCACCCGGCTGAAATCAAAAGAAAACAGAGAGTAAAATGACTGCTCATAAGCATTTCTTTTAGGTCTCACTTTCCCATATAACGAAAAATTATTCAATCAACTCCTACCAAAAAAAAAACTCCTAGAGAATTAAGCCAAAAATCCCAAGACTATGACAGGGAACAGTCAGGCATACTGGTAGACATACCAATTAAACGTGTGTGTTGGTATAAATCTATTGCCTCACCATCAATTACAACTTTAATCCTCCACATCATTGACATAACATTTGAAATGAACCTTACCTCTGCAGTAGCGAAAACGCCGAATAAGCCGGTGTCCTTGTAGTTGGTGTTGAAAGCCATCATGCTTTCTGCTATGCCATTAATAGCAACCCTCTGTGTCAACTCAGAACTGTTTAGAGATGGACAAAACTAATCATTGCATGTTCTTCCAAACAGTAAAATAGATACCAATCTATATCAAATATCCAAGTTCAGAAATGTTGCAAATCATGTAAAGAGCTCACCCCATGTGCTTTCCACCATTGACAGCTTTACTCCATGAACCCAACATTGCCTGCATGACCATTAGAGCAATAGAGTCTGGGTCTGTCCAGGATGCTCCCTCGAATGCAACAGCAAAATTTGCATAAGGCAAGTCGTCATCAACAATTCTGACCTGTTACAGAAAAATAGATTAGAGAAGGTATAATCATCAAGGAGAATTTATAAGTAAAAACAGAATCGATGTGTTACCTCAGAACCGGTGAAAAATGAAGGTTCTTTTGCAACTAATTGACTAGCTGTCGTTGGATCAGCTGACAAGTTTGTAAACAAACCCTCAACTTGCCCAACAAGATCTTCATGCTTAATAGCTCCTGAACCAGCAATCACCTATGAATAGAGATCACCAAAAAGGTTAACAATAATGACCAACTGAAGTGAAATTGCAAGGTTATATCAGTTATATTATAGAGTGACAGCAAAGGAAAACGATCACACCAGTTCTGTGATTTACAATACAAAATAAGACGAACTAATTTGAACCAAAATTACCATTCTGGGAGCAGTGTAGTGTGTTTTTATATAATTCTGAAGATGCTCTTTGGAAATAGTCTTAATGTTTGCAGCAGGCCCAAGAATAGTTCTGGCCAAAGGAGAGTACTGGAATGCACTTGCATGTAGATGGTCAAAAACAACTTCGTCGGGTTGCTTCTCAACCTGCAACACCAAACCAACTTATAAGCACATGGAAACAAAAGATGCAATAACCAATTAAGCATCACATATATGTCTGTATGTAAAAAAACACTATGAAAAAACACATATTTATCAAACGTCGAAAAGAAAAGTATCATTGATGTTCACAAGCCTGTCTACCAAATCATTGCACATATCAAGCACCATAAAGTTAAAACCTTTTGCACTCGAACACTTTTGTAAGCCATCCCATACTCACACAATGTACTCCCTAAATTTCAATTTCCTTATCTCAAAGCAAAAATGAAAATGTCTATGCAGCAAGATAAGCCAACAACTCACAAAAAAACCACAAAACTAATGAGCAACCTAAAATCCACAAAACAAAGCCCTAACAATCCGAAAGTTTCGATCTTTATATCAAGTTACCTCCTCCATTTCCCTCAAAATCACATCACGCTCTCTCCGAATCCGATTTCCATCAAACAAGGAGTTCTGCAAGATATCAGCCAAAATAGACAATGCCTGGGGCACGTCCTTGTCCAGCACCTTAGCGTAGTACGTCGTCTGCTCCCTGGAGGTATAAGCATTCAAATGCCCTCCCATGTTCTCCACCTCCAACTCCAGATCCAGCGCCGTCCTCTTCTTCGTCCCTTTGAAGATCATGTGCTCCAGAAAATGCGCCGTGCCGTTGTTCTCGTCGTTCTCGAATCTCGACCCGGAGTCGATCCACACCCCGACCGTCGCGGTCTTCGCGGCCAGGTTCGACTCCGTCGCGACTCTCAGACCGTTCGGGAGGACCGTGACACGTGTCTCCGGCGCGGTGAGGATGTGCGAGTGATCCGTCACGGCCGGGTGAGGCGACCCGTACTTGAGGAACCTCGGGTCGGGGTTCTCCAGCCTCTGGAGCTTCGATTTGACGTCCTCGGCGAGGCGATCGTAGACCATGGCGGTCGGCGGCGGCGGCCTAGGGAGGGGGGTTGAGAGCGAGGGGGACGCGACGGCCGTGGAGCTGGATCGGACGGCCTGCTTGATCGCCGGCGACCGGCGGCGGGCCAGCGCAGTGAGGAGGTGCTTCATCGTCATGGTTGTAGCTCAGAGAGAGCTCGTAGGGTTTGGTGAGAGAGACTGAAACAAAACCGATTGGGATTTTCCAGAGAGAAATAGATGAAGATCTGTACGCTAACGACGTCGTTTTAATTGGGCCTGACAAAGTCCATAATAACAGGTCAAACTAATTTAGCGGGTCTAAAGAGGAACGGCCCAAACAGAGCTTTATATAGATCTGCGAAAGAAAGAATCTTGAAAACCCTAGTCTTCGTCTACGTCGGCCTCCATAGTGAACCATGGCGACGGCGAAGACTGTGAAGGACGTGTCGCCTCACGAGTTCGTGAAGCATTACGCCGCTCATCTGAAGAGATCCGGCAAGGTAAATACTTACTCGGAGTGATTTGACACCTGAGAATCGGTGTCTTCTGATTTTGTTTTGCTTATTTTGTAGTGTCTTCGAAGCTGGATGATTATATTGGTGCTGTTTCGGTTGAGTTAAGCTGAATGATTTTATTTGTGGTGAGAAATTTTGAAGATTGTGATTAAAATTAGATTATCGAGTATTTTGTGACATTTTCTGATTTTGGTTTCCCTTCCTGTGTAGATTGAGCTTCCTGAATGGACTGACATTGTCAAGACTGCAACATTCAAGGAGCTTGCCCCCTATGATCCTGACTGGTATTACATCAGAGCTGGTGAGTGTTCTTTCTTTGTTGAGCCTCTGAGTTATGCTATACTAATATTCAATGTGTGATGAGATTGGTCTTTGACATACCATGTTATGCAGCTTCCATGGCAAGGAAGATCTACCTCAGGGGTGGTCTCGGTGTTGGTGCTTTCAAAAGGATCTACGGTGGAAGCAAGAGGAATGGAAGTCGTCCACCCCATTTTTGTGAGAGCAGTGGTGCTATTGCCCGACATATTCTGCAGCAGTTGGAAGATGTCAAGATCGTTGAAATTGACCCAAAGGGGTAAGTTGTACTGTTGTAGGGTCTCAGTGATTTTTTTTTTTTGATCTTAAAGTTTTGTGGCCATTTGTTAACGAGATTCTGTCATGATGTTGTTACAGTGGGAGGAGAATCACATCAAATGGTCGACGGGATCTTGACCAAGTTGCTGGGAGGATTGTGGTTGCCCTTTGAACCATAGAATTACATGTCTGATAATTTTAGGTTTCGATATGATGTAGTGGAAGAGATGTGGCTACGCTAAATGTTTTGGGTGCAACCTGGTTGCTTTTTTTGTTAATTCAAGTCAGCTTGAACTGTGTTATCTTTCAGAACTAGCATATCCTTATTAAATTTTGTTCTATGGATTCTATTTTGGGCTAAAATCTCGCTCTCTATTTTGGTTATGCAATGCAAAAGCTTTTTTTTTTTTGATTGGGGGGGTTAGCCTTTGTTAGATTAGGTAACACACACATCCATGCAGGGTATCCCAGCACAGCCGGACTAATCCCTGCATCGCCACGGGGCATGAAAGCGAACACCACACACCAGGCACACTTGCCTAGCACGGGCCACCGCCGGCTGGCCACTAAGGCCTTAATGGGGATTCGAAGGCCTTGGTGGCCAGCCGGCGGTGGCCCGTGCTTTAGGATTCAATCCAAATCAATTATGATCCAATTATATTTTTAAGGTAACTGAACAAAGAACTGTTATGTTGTCATCAACTTCTTTTGTCCTCCCCTAATGCTGCTCAGTAGTCACAACCAAATGTTTGAACTTTAAAGTCTTTTCAGATTTAAGAAGAACTTTACATTCTCTCAAAAAAAAAAAAGGCAGAATTTTACATGTACATTATGACCATTCAGTTTTCCTGCATTTGGGAGTTATTAGGCAGATGTTCCACCTTCTACATTTTTTGGTGTAACGCCTAAATCACCATGCCATTTACCACATGGAGAACTGTCTATAGAAGCAGAATAGATGCAGTCTCTCGTCATGGGAGCCGGGAGCTACAGAGGCTACTGCTTGCTCAAAAACGATACGACTTATTTCCCTACAATATGCAGATGAATATTATGGATAATCACAAACAACTCCTTTGATGTAAAGTCTTTTCGCTAGGTAAGCTGATCTGTTCGGAAGAACGAGACCCTGAGGCCTGAATACACCATCATTTTCATCCAAAATGAGAGTTCCATCCAATCATGCAATGATATAGTTCTAGGGATGTAAGAAGCTTGAAGAGAACGGGTCTATCACATTACAACCAGATGAGTTTTTACCTTCTGGGAATGAAAGGCCTGTCAAAGTAGGGCATTGACTGTGCTTTTGGAACAATTAAGCTCCTTTCTCAGCCTTCTTTCTCGACAAAAACAAGAAAACAAAAAATCAAAGAGATCCGATCCCGAAGCTCCAAACATCAACACTAGCAAAGAAAAGTAATGATTACATGCGAAGGGATTAAACTCAAGGAATAAGCAGAGAGTTGAAGGTGTTGAGTGAGCTGCTTCATTAAGCAGCAAATCTGGACTACTGCTCCAACAACTGACATAATCACTTGTGTAGTTTATGCAACCATATTACATAACCTTTATATTTATCTTTCATACATAGCTCTACTATTGTATTCTCCTTTCATACTTAGGTATATGTTAATCTGTACCGGTATAAATATCCTCTAGTTTGGAGAAGAATACATATGGGAATTATACCATAAACCTATTCTTGACAGAAGGAAACATCTTTAGGCTGGAACTTAAGGTAACATGAATAGTAGGGGTGCAGTCTGTGAACCTTCTAAACCAAGCTAACATGGATATGGTGTGAACCAAAGACTATGACTAATACCGCCATTGGATGCGGTAGCTGAACAATCCTCAGGAAAATGTAGCGGTTTGATGGTGCTATCTTTCAAGGAATACACCCCAAATCCACTCATGAAAGCAAAATAGATGCAGTTTCTCCCAAGTGTCTTGTCATTGATGACTCTAGAACTTTGCTCGCTCAGAAACAATGTCCGATCACCAAGGTCAGTAACCAGCTCCCATCTCATTCCATCTGGATGATCAACCTTATCGTTGGTCTTGTACACTTCAAATCCTTCTTTTATATTCTTTTTTCGAAGAACCACAAACACCTCCTTGATGAATAATCTTTTGCTAGACAAGGGCTAGTATCGCCATTCCTGATCAACAAGCACTGCTGGAAAAAGTCACTTAAGAGACGGAATAATTTTGTTTCCTAAGTAAAAAAAGTACTTAGGCGACATATAAGTAGTGTGAGATAGGTGTCTGGGCGACGAAAAATTGAGTTCCGTAGACTAAAAATTACTTAGGCGACGGAATTTTTTCCGTCTCTTAAGTACTTAGGCATGAATATTGTTTAATGACAAAAAAAAATCATTTTCCCCCTAAATGACAGAATTATTGGATTCCGTCGCTAAACTGAAAAAAAAAAATAAAAAAAAAATTAACATCGCCACCGCAGCACCCATTTTACCAGATCATCACCGTCTCATACACTACCTCCAACTCCAACTTCTTACAATCAACCCCAAATAACCCCAATATCTTACAACCAATATCAAGCAACCCAATTTCAACCGAGATCGCCTCCGTAGTCATCTGCAAAAACACAAATTAACAAGGCCAAAATGGGAAGGTGAGCGGACGATCGACTTGCTGGGACAGGCTCCGATCGTGACGAGGGTGGAGGAGCTGTAGCCGATGAGTCCGATGTCTTGGTTGAATTGGAGGCCGATTAAGGCGAGGAAGAGGCCGATGCTGATGCCGGCGGAGGAGCTGATCCGGACGGGTTTAGGGATCAACTTGGCGAGATGGGTGCGGAATCCGCAGGCGAGATGGGCACAGAGTCCGATGGAGGAGGAAAATTAGTTCTTCCATGAAAACGGCTGCCAAGGAGAGGTAGGAGGCAAAGAAGAAAGAAAGGCAGAGGGAAGAGTACGCTAGCAGAGATGGGCGCGGAGTCCACTGGCGAGATGGGCGCGGAGTCCAATGAAGGAGGAAAATTAGTCCTTCCATGAAAAAAGCTGCCAAGGAGAGGCGACGGTGGCGTAGAAGGAGAGGCAGAGGGAAGAAGGAGAGGTGACGGTGGCGAAGAAAAAGGAGAGGTATAGGAAAAACGGCTGCCAACGATGAGGGAGGAGGCGACGGTGGCGAAGAAGAAGGAGAGGCAAAGGGAAAACTAGAGTTTAGGGGTCTCTCGGTGAGTGGAAACTGGGACAGAGGAGAGGAGGAAGAGAGAATAGAGTTTGAAGAAGAGAGAAGAGAGAGTTCAAAGAAAAAAATAGAGAAATGAAAAGTGAGGTAGAACATATATAAAGAAACTTTCAAAAATTTGGTTCAAATTTTTCTGAGATTTTTAGCAGAAAATGTGCTACTAAAAATTTCGATACTTAGGCGACGAAAAGTTATATTTTCGTTGCTTAAGAGATAAATAATTTTATTTTAAAAAATAATAATAATACTTTCGTCTTAGACTACGGAATACGTTTCTATCGCCTAAGTGAATAATTATTATTATTATTATTTTTATAAAAATGATTTCGTCTTCTAAATTATCACCTAGGTAACGGAACAGTAATTGTCCTAAGTGACTTTTTTCAGTAAAGAAGATACGGGAACGGGACCGGGCAAATGCCAAGAACCCTATGAGCCCTAGTGACACTGGCAATAGGGGCCATGTCAAACACCATTAACAACATGTTTCCTTCAGCAGTAACAACATATAATTTTCCATCAAATATTTCTATTTCTTTACAAAAAGCGGGGATGAGGGTCCATTCTGCATCATTGTGCCTATAAAAAGCCAAATCATAACCTGGTCTTGTTATAGCAGCCACAACACGGTCCTCTTCCTGCAGCCCTGGAGGTGAAGAAGCTACCATTTTCTTGAATAAAAAGGTTGATTTGAGGATATTATTGCCGAAGGAGGCTTCATCAAGAGTAGACTGCGGTGGAAGCATCACTCGGACATGAGATACTGGATTCAAGAAGAAGTTGATGACAGTAGTGCTGTTTTGATTCTCACATCGTTGATGAGCAGCTACGATCAGCCAGGAACCAATTGACCCGAGACAAACTAGAGAAGCGTTAGGAAGAAACCCTAGCGAATTCATATCTGTTGACTCATTGTCTAGATTTGGGGGATCAGGAGGAGAATCGGCAATCTTAATTGATGGGAAGATATTGGGATCTCTTACACATGAGAATTGGTTTTCGATGGAGAAAGCATGAAGAGAATCATAAGCCTTCCTGAGCAAAAGCCACGGGAGCTGTGGAGCTGGAAAGCAAGTCTTGGTGGCGATACCTCTATTAACAGCGGCTCCCCAGTTAGGGCATACTTGGCGAAACGCTTGGAAATCTGATATGCATAGCCTTTGTGGTATCGACTGCAAGATATCATCTGGTAGTCCTTTAGACCACCTCTCCTCTTGTTCCTCCTCTTCCTTCAACCTTTTCGACATTGACATCGTACCCTTTTACATATAGATAATTGGGAATTGTATAACTGTCCAATCGTCTTAGATAGCCCAATCCCTAGGCCCGGTTCCGAAACTAAATCCGATTTTGTAATTCCTAATCCGATTATGTTCCTAATACTTACTTTCCCGGCAAGAGCTGCCAAACTAATTTTTTAATTAATGTTTTCATGAAATATTATGATCAGAAAGAATATATAATGGCTTTAATTTTTGATAGCTTCAACTTTCAACTTATTAGGGTGCATGTACGTTTAGGTTTCATATAGACGGTCGAGTCGTATATGCCACTTCAAATATATACCACTCAACTAGATAAGTGTTCAGGGAACAAATAGTTTCTTGGTGCTTATGTTTTACATTTTCAGAATTTTTGTTAACTTGGGAATCATTTCAGAAACATTACCTTTTGTTGTTAGAATAATGTTTAGCGTAGAAAACTAACGATCGATAAAGTTACTTTATTTACTTTAATGTAACTCACTTTGTCAATTAAGATGATGGGTGTGATAAGCGTATAAGAGTATAAGACAACCTTTGATTGTGTTTCGGTAGACATTCAAAAATTAAGTATTCTCAATCACATCAAATATAAACTCTAACAGGATTCAGAAGTAGGGGACAGCTGCAGAGTTGGTTCGACCCAGATTGGGGTTGGAGATTGCTTTGTCATCTTCATTATTGGATCAACAAGAGCGGTATAAGAAGAAACACTTCCATCCTGGAGGTTATACACACCAAGATCATTAGGTCCAGTATCTTCATGATAGTACTTATCAAGATCACTATCATGGCTAAAATATATGCAGTTTGGATGACATCGTGGAAACTCGGGGTTCGGAGCTATCATAGACACCGAAGAGTTATTGCCTAGGAAGATAGCAACGTTCCCTAATGTATCTTTCCAGATCCACTCAGACCTGTCAAAATCCATTCTCCAAACCTCAAAATTCCATGTCGTACAATTCGTTTTGCGATCTATATAACGAATGATCCTAATAACCATTAACAATTCTTCTCCATTACAATCCACGAGATACTTCCTAATTTCAGCAAATCCTTTTCGAGAACTCGAACCCGGATAACAGCCTTCATCTTCACATACGAATTTGGGGCCGGTAGTAGTATTTATAGATTGTAGTACAGCCATTGCATTAAGCGTAAAAAATTTAGCTTGAAAATAAGCAATGTCTTCGTTTTGCAGAAAACGTTTCCTGACAAAATTCCATTTTTCATCTTTACCGAGTCTGATAAAAGCTAATTGCCGACGGTTCCCATATGTGACTACAACAATGCAATTGTCTGAATTTAGTAGCGGATCTCCTGAAAGTGTAGCCCTCCAAACATAATACACATGAGGTGTGTCCCCCCATCTCATCGTATCGTGATTATCTCTAGACAAATCCACCAGTGGCGGAAGATGGATGACCGAATTTCTTTTCTCTTTAACTCTCGAGAATGGATTTATTAGAGTCACAGCAAAATTTTCTTCCACGACTATTAACCATCCGTTTGAAGATCCACAAAATCGCCGATGCGGCACTTTTAGTTGCATATCATCAAGGATCCTGTTATTCATGACATTGTACACCTTCCATGTATCTACTTTGTCGCTAGGAATTAGGAGCATTGGAGGACCATACAAAGATTTGGATACCATCTTAGCTGCCTGATTATTTGCTGCACAATACCGCCATGAGCTACAAACAAGACTAAATCGAACATAGTCTGGCAATGATTCGATTCTCCTTACAACACAATCCAATAGATCCATAGGCATTGCACTCCAATCTGAGAAGAAGAAAAAAGAAAAAGACTTCATATTAATATGTTGGTCGACCAAGCATGATTTGAGACAGAATTTTCATGTCTTTGTAGATAATCAAATTGGATATGCAAGTTCTATCACAGTTTTAGGTTCTTTTCTCATCAACTACGTACGTATATAAATTAAGTTTAAATCTATACTTTGACCAAGAAAAACAAACAGTTTCAACTTGTAACAAAACATACATACCTCGATTCATAGTTTCAAATATGAAATATGATGATCAAATAATTTCACCAAGCCCTGCAGTTCTGTAGTTGAGCCTTTTGTCTGAGTTGCGTTTTCTTTTTGTTTTTTATTTGTATTCTTTGGGTTTTTGCCCCTCTCCTATTTATACCCTGTCAGGACCCGTCCCGAATTTCACCCCGAGATGAGTGATGCGGGGACCACCTCCAAGGAAAATTTACCGAATACTCGGCAAAGCTCCCTTGAAAATGGACAACCCTAACTTATAAGAATTTAAGAATCACTTTTTTACTCCAAAAGAATTCCTCCAACTACAAACTAAAAGTAGCTAGAATACAAATTACACTGAAGAATTCCAAAAGTATTCAGAGCTACTAAACATAAAATAAAGTAAAATACAGCGAAAGGTAACAAACCCCTAGTAGATTAAACAGGTAACCTACTGGCCAAATGTAGCTGATAGATGAGTCACTATGCCTCGACGTCTCCTACTAGACCTCACGCGAACTCTGCAGACTGGGCATTTTTAAAAACGAAGAGCCCAGGGGAAAATATTTAACACGTCAGAGTGAATGGACAAAACGATTCCGACAACAAATAAATATTTCCCAAAAAAAAAAATGCTTTCAACAGCGGCAAATACACGAGCTCCACTGGAACGATTCTGAACTGGGGTCCAGCCTGGCTAGACTCCCAAACTTGAAGAAATTGCCTCTCAAGCCTGGATATTATATATATAGTATGTATGCACACTCGTCTGACCCTTTGTACGATATCTATAAACAACTTGAATAAAGTAGATATCATACAAAGCTACTATGCTTGCGTCTAACGCTCACATCACCCCACACCGGAATTGTACCTCGCGTATTGGGGAAAGCTGCCGAGTGGTAATATATACGTGCTTACTCCTTGTACGAAATCTTTGAATAATTAAATGCGAAATTAGAAAGTTGCACAGGGCTACGACGCTCGCGTCTAACGTTCACGTCACCCATACCGGAATTGTACCTCGCGTATGTGGGAAATCACGTATAGTTAGCTAGCATTTAATCATATACATATTATTCTCATATAAGAGTATAATCACCGAAATTCTCAATTTCGGGAAATATCCAACAATAGAAAATCATTCAAAACGATAAAACATTTCGAACACAATATTTAAGACAAAGGTCCACTCACAGGTTAGGCCTAAGCCTGATGTCGGTCGGATGTCTCTTCCGCTCGAGCCTCCTCACGTCCTGTTCCAAATAAATAAAACCTTAAATAAAATACCGACGCTTACAGCAAAATATGCATAAATAAATATGCGTCGCGCGCTCAACCAAACCTAACACTCCAAAATCTTAAATCCACTGCCAACCAAACCTAGGGAGGCTGCCACCGGTCTAGAACGGCAGCTGGGTCGGAGACCAACCGTTTGGGACCGATGCGGCGGGCTGGGGCTGCCGAACGGCGGCGGTCGGGCGGCCGGAAGAATTCGACAGAAACAGGCTCGGGGAGAGAGAAACCGGGAGGAAGAGAGAGAGAAAAAGAACGGGTTTGACCAAAAAATAAAGGCCCGGTCCACTTACTCCTCTATAAACCCAAACCAAAAATTAACACCCCAAAAATAATACCCCAATAAAATTACTTTTTACTAGAAAAAATTACCATTTTTACCGTCGTCAAAATTTCTTCCTTAGAATAATCCTACAAAATAATCGTCTCCTACACCTCTCTGGGGATCAATCACATTTTATACTTAATGACGAACACGGTAAAATTCTTATTACCATTGTGCCAGTAATAAAGGTAAAAATTATGGGTCGGGGCGTGACATACCCAATATTTATGACAAAGAAAATATTAACAAGCCTATTCCCAATAGAATTAGGAGAGGGGATGAACAATCCTATATCTAATAGAAGTAAAACTAGGACAAACCATTAACAATGCCCAACTTTTGTGTTCTAATTTTTTTTAGGCCTTTTTAGGGGTCATGCATGTTAACAAATTGAGTTTGACGTGAGTGACGCTTTAACGAAGATAATTATCATAAGGGAAAATTCGAGGGTTGGTTTACCTTTGGGCATGCTTCGTTTGCTTTGCTCTTCTTCTTCGGACACATTTGACATGGTGCTAGAACCTTGTTTGGAGATGTACGTTTTTGCTGGTATTAATCCGGATTTAGATGCTCAAGTGGAATTTGGGGCATTCAAAAACTTGGAGATCCAACTACAAGAAGACGACACATGACATGTTTTTTGATCAAGTTGTTTACTTAATTAACGTCTTAGTGTTTACTTGAATTACTTCTTTGTCGAAAAAACCAGTAATATATTTGAAGAAGGAAAGATTGAAAAAATGTGTAATGGATTCGGGCTTTTTGTAACCAAAGAAAGAAAGTCCAAAATCACAATATAGGGAAACTCCTACAGTGCTATACATTTTCTGAGAACCATGGGTGGCCGTGGTAAGCGTCGTGTTCCTGCTCAATGTGGTCAACGTCAACATCCTGCTCAATGTGGTCAACGTCAAGCTCCAGATCCAGGTAATTTTTCTCAACCGACGTCGCAAATTCTTGAATTTCTTGTTCTATAAATTACCTACAAGTAGCTATGTCGCTGTCCTCATTATTATTTACTATGAATTATGTACACCATTAGGTAATTATTGATCGTAAATTTTGTTAAAAAATGGGTAATGTTACATTTCATTAAGATTCTTTATCAGTCATGCTCTAAATCAAAGTTTTATATTTCTTAATTCAGGCCTGTCTTCTTCAGATTGGGCAAGCTTGCCAGGGCATATCTTGGATTCGGTAACTGACAAACTATCCTCACTTGGGACTATGTGAGACTCAGTGCTGTGTGTAAGAATTGGTACACTGTAGCCAAACACAACCAAAGCAAGAGTTCTGGGCTTAAGGATGCGCCAATGCTTTTGATACATCAAAGTGGCAAATGCAATGATCCATGGCATTTGTACGACGCCTTTGAGGAGAAGGTTTTGAGTGTCAAATGTGACATTCCGAATTATCGCTATTGTGGATCGAAAATTATACAGCGCACCCGTTCATCTCCGTCGTCCATTTTGAAAAAGTCAAAAGTTCGCGTCAAATGGACGGCGAAGATGGACGGGTGCGCGGCGCACCCGGGTGCGCTGAATACGCTCTCATTGTGGATCGTGTCATGGATGGCTGATTGCTGTGGAGGGGAAAAACTTGTCGGTAATTCTTGTGAACCCTTTTATGAGAGTTGGGAAGACTTCAGCCAAATAGAATTCAGTAATTCACCTTCCAATACTGGAACCTCCATCAGAAATGCGCAATCCTCGGGCTAGTCGGGATGACTACTTTGATTCCACAGCTATAATCACTGCAGACCCTCTGTTATATCCTACAAAGTGTGTTATTGTGGTTGTACATGAGTTTGGAGTGGCTTTTATGAGTCTTGAAGATAAAGAATGGACGTACTTGGATAGAAATGCACCAACTCATGAGATTGTGCCTGTTGAAAACGGCTTCCTAGCTGTTTCGGATGACGCCCTTTTGTCTCTGGGTCTCTCTTCTAATTCTGTCACACAGATCTCTACAAGGTTCAATCCTCCTGACTATGAGAAGAAGGTGTATCTTGTGCAGTTGAAGGACAAGAGCATTATAATGGTTCATAGGGTGCTCATTAACGAAAATGGGAAATCAGTGACAAAGTCCTTCAAGCTTTACCAATTGACTACGGAAAAGAATTGGACCCGAAAGAGAAGTCTTGGTGATGAAACACTTTTTGTTGGTGGCAACTCATCTATCTCGGTAACTGCATCAGATATCGAAGGATGCAAACCAGACTCTATATTTTGTTCGGGATGGGGAAGGGTCATTTGGCACCAGGGCATGGAGATATGATCATGGTGTTTATGATGTGTACATGGGTACCATTTCACAGTTTCCGATTTCTGATTCTAATCTCATGAAGAAGACAAGACAACCTCCAATCTGGGTGTCGCCAACTTTTCAGCTCTGAAGAAGTCCCATACCAACTTTTCAACTCCAATCTGCCCTTTGTGCTTTTGCTGGTGGAATTAGTTACAATTGTATTAGGGTATCCAGCTGATGTCTTTGATCAACTAGTCTTTAAGGATGCTAGGACTCCTGACCTTACTGATGCTAGTTTGACTGGTTGCAAGTGGATTATGTACGTCTAAACTTTTCTATGTTTTGAAGGTTATGAAGATTATCCCAAAACCTTGTTTATGGCCTGCGTATTTCTCTTTTTCTCATCTAGGTTTGGTAGTCTTTGCAGCATTTTCGTTTGATAACACAAAAGCAGCTATTTTCTTTTCCAGTGGAGAATGGAAGTTAAATTCGTCATACAAATTCTGTTCCTTTTGTGTTATTCTTTTCTTCTCTTTCTTTCTGAAAAGAAATAGCTGTGTATCGGTCTTCAGGGTTTAGTTGTCTATCAGTCCAGTAAAATTCAAGACTATCACTGGAGAATGCAGGTCAAATTCACCATAGAAACTCTGCTTTTCCTTCTGAAAAAGAAGCAGCTATCCATACCTTTCAAAGAATCAAATTAATGGAACCAAAAATTGCAACATAATTGGTTGCTGGTACGCTTCATTCATGTACAGAGATCTGAAAGAACCAGAACAGTTTTGTAACAAAATAGAAGGGATCAATTATTCATAACGGGGGAATAAACATGGCTGTGAGAAACAAATAAGGCAAGCTTCTTTCTTGTCTTCTTCAACCTTCAATGGGATAAGAGTAGGAGAATAGGAGCTCATATCATCATCCCATGACAAGCAACACTTCATCTTCTTATGTTGAAGCTTCTTTCTTCTCTTCTTCAGGCTTCACTTTGATAAGAGTAGGAGCTCATATCATCATTCCATGACATGCAACACTTGATCTTCTTATGTTGAGGGATATGGAACTTTGGGTCTTTGGGTATGGTTGGATGCTTCATTGACCTGAAACACAATCAAACACAAAAGCATGACATGATCTCAGAATATCACTGTTATTGGTCCTAGTAATTGATAGGATATCCGGCATATAAAAAACAAACATCATGTGCCCTGGGATATCCACCATATTTTGTAGATACACTATGTATCCAGCATAGTACATAGACCAAGGCTTCCTTTTTTTTGAAAGTTAAAGACAAGATGTAGGCAATTAGTTTGACCCACTTTGTGTTAAGATGGAATCTCAAAACTCTTTTTCTGCATATTGAGAACTGAAATAATATCATCAGCATTTTTCCAACCCAAGACTATAATTTAACTATAAAGAAAAAAATAATTGTAACAACAACCTATTTGCAGAGAAACCTCACAGAAGAAGCAAAGGAATTTTTTTAAGTCAGCTCTCAGATCTTTCTTCAGAAATTAAAGGATTTGAATTCACCATCATTTTCATTCAAAATGAGAGTACCATCCAATCATGCAATGATATAGTTCTAGGTATGTAAGAAGCTTGAAGAGAACGGGTCTAGTACATTACAACCAGATGAGTTTTTACCTTCTGGGAATGAAAGGCCTGTCAAAGTAGGGCATTGGCTGTGCTTTTGGAACAAGCTCCTTTCTCAGCCTTCTTACTTCTTCCTCTTCTGCCAACTGCAAGTCAAAATAACAAAATGACTATTCAGCTGAAGAAAAACTATGGTAGTATAAGCTCATCAAGTGCACACTACTCTCGTGATTTGGGTTACCTTCTGCAGTCTCTCTTTCCATCTTGTATTGCTCAAACAGGCTCAGCTTCTCTGCCACCTGAATTCAAATACAGTAGGTAACTCATACTTAGTGTAAGAGCTGAAAATTTGTACCCTAATACCATGGACAAACAACCAGTAAAGTTTTGTTCCATTTACATACCAAGTCATGCATGTGATAGTGTAGATCTTTATCGACAAAATAAAAGTTACAGGCTGTGAATGGAATCTGTGAACCATGTAAACTGTACACCAATATCCACATCAGTCTACAATATTCATGTCAGCAAGCTGGCAGGTTTGTGTACAAACCCTTATTCATATGTTAGGATGCTGTGGAAAAACTTTATTCTAGCTATGCACATAATTATAAGATGGTTCCCGACTTCCCGAACACAGATTGACAAAATCACTAATAAGAAAAATATCTTATTCTCACACATATCTAGTTTATATGCAAAACTAAACTTGAGAGTAACTGAAATGATGAGATTATGATTTACCTGATGGTCAAACTCAGCACGCTCTACTGCCCGCACGCCAGTGTGGAGCTTCGGGTCCGTTGGTCTTGTGCTCTCTTTGACAGGAGGTTTAATTAAGCACTGAGATGAAAACGACCAAAAGTTACCTTACTGTCAATAGAGTGCTACAGAAGGTATTCAAATTTCTTACATTGATATTCTTTGCTAGTTCTAGGCATGATATTCAATAGACAGTGCAGCAGGAAATAAAATAAAAGCAATCAAAGGTTACCTCTGGTTCATCTGTTGTCCATGGGAGTCCCTGAGCAATCGGTATCCGCTGCCTCTCCTCCTGTATCATCATCTCCTGCACCTTCTTCATAAACTCTTCTCCCTTCATTCTCCCCCTTTCCTGCATCAAGATTCAACTCCCAAAATTATAACCAACACCAAAGCAAGTAGACAAACTCGCGTACCCCATTCAGTTTCACTACATTTACCCCTGTCCTGAGCTTGAATGGTTTGAGGCTAGTGGCTCTCTGCTGCTGCTTCTTCTTCCATCTGCTTCCTCCAATTGTGCCAGACGACTCCGAGCTCTGAAACCAAAAACCAACAATGCAACACTCCATTAGTCCATCTAAAAACAAACCATCTCACTCTTGATACAATTGCGAAAAACACTAACAAACAACTTACATTTCTCCGGCTCCTCCTCCCCCCATTGTTCGAAACGCTACATCAATCGACACGGCGAAAACAAACACAGTTAGAACAATGCATAAACCCTACTGAGGCATTTAACCAAACACTTGGTGTGCATAGAATTTTACCTTCCCAGGCTTCCATCCCAAGACGACGAAACCGACGGCCGGCGATCCAGCCCGAGATTTTCGGACGTCAGAAACAAATCCAACGGGCAAAACGACGACGACGACTCGTGTGCCTGTGGCGGTTGAAGCCCAGGCAAGGCCCATTTCGTCGCCTTCTTCTTCTTCTTATCACTCTCTTCTTCTTCTCCCTTGGGAATCGTGAGAAGCTTCTCGAAGGCCTGAACCAAATGCATCACCTTCCCACGCTCCGGCACGCTCTGCCTCGCCTCCTCCAACAGCCTCGCCCTCCTCCTCTTAACCGTCGAGCAACCCGGACCCGTTTCCTCAGTCGGGTCGGCCTCGTCAAAATCCTGATCCTGAATCAGCAACGCCTCCTCGATTTCCCGATCGGCCTCCTTGGACCCGCTTTCGGGTTCGGGTCGGCTCTTGAAGAACTCCTCCTGAGAAGCCCTGAGAGTCTCGTAAGCCAAGCACACACACTTCTTCGAGTCGCCGCCTCTCTCTTTGCACTTGCCGCACTCGGCGTTCGGATTCGGGTCCGGGTTCGGATCCGGATCTTCCTTCTTAACTCTCTTCTTCGCCACCACGAACTTCCTCTCCCGAATCTTCTTCCTCGGCGACTGAAACACAACCGGTTTCGGGTTCGGGTTCGGATTCGGATTCTTCGACCCCGATTTCTGCGACTTGGCGGATCTCGGGCCGGGGGAGACGTTAGGGTTTAGATTCTCCGAGTGGCGGGGATTCTCCTGCTTCTTGGATCGGGACGAGCCGTGGTGGTCTTTGATCGGAGTCACGGCTCCGGCGCTCTTGCCGGCTGAGTCCATAGGAAAAAGTGACCGCGATTGGGTTTTTTGATACTAGAAAATTGGGGTTTTCAGAATTTGGGGGTTTTGGAATTTCAGATAATGAATGAAGAAATTGAAAGAGAGAGAGAGAGAGAGAGAGAGAGAGAGAGAGAGAGAGAAGGGGGACGTTTGAGCTGTGGACGCTCTCGAGTAACGGCTATATTTTTTGGGGGTAATATGTGGACCGTTGGATAAGGGTTTTAAAATATTTTGTGGATGTTGTGGCCGTTAGATTGAATGATTAGATAATCTCTCTAGTTTGCCAACCGTTATAGCCGAATCAGGATTGTTGCATTACGGAAATACCCCTGTTCTTTGACTTATATACTGATTAAAGACTAATTTGGGCTGCTGTTCTTGAGATATATATATATATATATATATTTTTTTATTTTTTATTTTTTTTTTTGAGTGTTGCATTTTTGAAGTATCGAAGTCATAGAATTTTGAAGATTATTTAGAAATATTCATATGATATCCCAGTTATTTGAGGTTTAGGGCTTCATATTGTTGAGGAGCTATATAGATGAATTAGTGCATCATGTATACGTACTATACTAAACTTTGGGATATCGATATTTCTGAGTTGTTGAGTTGAAGCAATAAGCAGAAGTATGTAGTGCAGCAATACTCTGATTTTCACCAACTTATGGTCCCGCCATATTTCCCTAACTGTGGTTAGATTTTCGATATGATTTTCATGTGCGTGATTCACTAATGTAAACATGCATCTCAGCCCTAGAAAACGATAGAGCAATAAGAGTCCTCGATCAGTTACACATTCGGGGATTCAGGCATTAAAAACATATACACAATATATGATATACTAGTCAATCACCCGCGCGTTGCTGCGGGCTAAGAAATTTTTGACAATCACTGTGATTCGGCTTAGTCTATTTCAGGGCAATCTAAATGGACAAAGTGAAAAAGATGTTATATCATCTCTTGTGGCAAAGCATGTTGTAGTGGGTGACATAGCAAATTACTATGCAAAATTGTTGAACGTACATAATTGTAAAAATGGATATGTAAAATTGCTAAAATGCAGTCACTATCCAAAATTGCTCAACACAATTGTAAAAAGATGCCCTTACTATTGAAAATTGCACAACACAATTTTGTTTAAAAAGAGCACTTAGTATCCAAAATTGCTTAGCAGAATTGTGAAAATGGCTAGTTGTTACTGAAATGTTCTATGTTTTGTTTGTGTTGATGAGAAGTTAAATTGTTCTTGATTGTAGAGAGTTGCCAGTGAACAAAGTTTAAATGAGAGAGGAAGTGTAATTGTGGTTATTTTCTGTAGGTCTTTAATGTACTCAACTGTCAACTCCAATATTTCTCCTGTGTTCGTTTGCTGCCAGCGATTCAACATTCAATATGTAAAGGTAAATTCAAGAAAACATGCACAGATTACAGTTTTTATTAATGTAGAAAATTCTTTACTACCTTGTCCATGTTTGGGAAAAGATCTTGCAGCTTCCTCATTCTTTCACTTATCTGCGTTCATCTCATCTGCAATATGATCTTGGTGGTCAAAAATCGATACAAACAGTCTTGGTAATGCAAGAGACTTGAACAGAGAATTAATCCTTTGAATCCTTGATTTTCTGCAAAATAAAGCAAATGGAAATATCAAACAAACCAAAGATCCCACTCATTTCAAATTAATACGAATATCATTACCTATGTTCATCAATCATGAACAACTCATAGTACAAATATATACCCTTAATGAATGCAATCAAGGCTATAATACTAAATGCTACTAATATGGAATAATTCAGTTTACAAAATTGACTTAAAAAAAGAAAAAAAAGATATTCAAAGCAAAGCACCTGTTTTTGCTTTAAACTTTAAAATGAGGCAATCTGCATCCAAATTATAGTAAAGCAGACTTAGAATATGAACCTAGTTTTCATCAAGTTAATGCTGATATTCCATCAGCTAAAATGAATTACACAGATCTTAAAACACTGAACAGACTAAAATGTAGTACAAATGTACATAGTGCCAAAAAAAAAAGTAGGAGGATATCTGATATTCATAAGTTCGTAAGATAACAATGATTAGAAGATAAAATGATCAGAAGTTAGCATTTAGTAGCAAAGAACATATATTACAATGAAGCTAGAGTTATTTGGTTCAAAATAATAAGGCTCCAATTGTTAGCTAGTACAAAAAGTTAACTCCTGCTTCAATTCAAAGAGCAGAGTGTGGAGTATGATCAAAAAGTTAACTCCAGTGCAAAATGCTCCTCTGTTAGTCAAAACATAGAACATTTCAGTAATGTTTTCGCCTTTGATAATGTGCTTGACCAAATGAAGACGAACTGTCAAGAGCATTTGCAATTGCTATTCATAAAAAAGTACACAATTATGTCAGATAGTATCATATACAATGATGGTCATAATAGATCTGAATCATTAACATAAGTATTTGAAATGATAAATTTTCTATGTAAATATCTCTAGGATGATGCAGAAGCGGCTATTGATCAATACCCATGATTAAAACATGAATTATAAAGTAGGAAGTGCATAAGGTTCAAATGGAAAATTATATGTATATACATATATATATATATATATATATATATATACAAAAAAACAAAAACAAAAACAAAAACCAAGACATTAAGTGGTTTCAAAGGGGACATAGAAGAAAACCGGTGACATTATGTTGTAAAAAGAAAAGAAATACTTAAATGTTTTGTATCAAGCTTTATTTGTATGAAAATAGAACTCACCATCTAATTCTCCTGATTTGTATGCACGTCCATCTTCAAAATCTGCCAATGTTCCTTCCACATCCAAGTTTTGAAAAAACCTTTTTCTTGATGTCCTTCTAATTCCAGACACAGGGGCTGCAAAGTATATCATGAGAAGATAATAAAGACATAATAGATCGACTCAATAAATAGATAATAAAGATAGAATGAGAATGTATGAATACCTATTATGTTTGGATTATCATTTGAGATAATGTGATCAGTTCTTTGTTCGTTTTCCAAGTTCTGTAAATATAGTTCTCTTAAGAGTATCCGGTTCCGACGACCCATCTCTATTGTAATTGAAACAAAAGGAAATGAGGAATTTTGATAAAAAAATTCTGGTTTATATAAAGACAAAATTAAAATTTAGCAACATATCATAAAAGAAGTCTCACAGATCTAAGAATCTCATATATGATAAACAAAGTTCTACAGCTTGGTCATCATCTGATCGATCAAGAGTAACATCATGATTACTAAGAGAAAAGAATAAGCAAACTCAAATTATTTAGAAGATATAATACAGGAAATAATATCCTGTATGTGAAAGCAACAGATGAGCCTTCTTATAGGAGTCATAAATTCAATAATCCACTATTTGGCTCTTCTATAGGGTGCAAATGCACTAAGGGTCAAAAATCATGTAATATAGGCGCAAATCATAGATGTTATTGCTCTATAGTTATTCATATAACAGGGCAATACTATATACTCATTAATTGAAATCATGTTTGCCTTAACTACTGGGAAATATCATATGAAGATCTTGTTAGAATGTTGGCCTATACCACTCATTAATTGAAATCGTATAAAGTACATTTACACCTTAGCTTTGAGATTTGCATATTCAAGAGTCCAGTGGAATAATTTAAGTTTCTGCAGTAAATGAATTTTCTTACGCTGTCATTTCCTGTTATTAATATCAATAATATCCAATGTACAGTTCTAGGCAAAACCTCATTTGAAGATGACAGTAGTAAAGAAATGAAAGGAATACAAACTGTGCCTACCATATAATCCTATAAGACAATATGTACTTTACAATGTATATAACAAGTCCATTTTCTGTGGTACACGGTCTGAAACTTCTTATAGTGTTTCAAATCGTTGCATTTTGGTGTTTCTGATGCTTTGCTATCATGTTGACATGAACTATCTTTCAACCACTACTCATTTTGATGCTTCAGTCATAAAGCTAGCTAGGCTGATTAAAAGTCAAAATCAAATATTGTTAAAAGAAAGAAAACTGTTACTATTTAAATCAAAAACTTTTCTTGTTGAGAATTAAAACTCTATTTTTTAATCTTAAAAATTCAGTTATCAAAGTTTATTTTCATCTGGCATTGGTTATTGAGAAAGTAGGACATCCATTACTTCATCCTATGCTATGAGTTCATTACTCAAAGTGATTTCAGTAAGGAAAAAAGAGAAAGTTTCAGCTGTACGTTGTTACTGTCCCATCAAAGTTGATCCTTTAAAATGAAAACAAAAAACTATCTTGTTCTACTAAGCAGTTCTATGTTTATTTATTAAGATCATGTTTAGTTATGAAAAGTATTGAGTAAAAAATAAAAAATTTTATGCTATGTAAAAGAAAGGAATCTAGGACGCATGAAGAGGCAAATAGTAGATGAAAAGTACCCAATCAGGAGCCCTGAGGAAAGCTAGAGTCCACAACACAAAGATTAAATTCTAATATCTCTCATCATACACTTAGCAACACCAAAATACAAAAGGAAAAGACAAATAACGGCAGTCTTATATATGAAAATATCAAAAGCACAGCATATCAAGTAAGTAAACCCCTGTTATGAAGAAGAAAGCAGGGGTTTTCAGTTGGGCATCGTTATGCTTCTCAATGATAATCAGATTAGAAGATCAATTCAGAATCAATTCAGAGAATCAGATAAAACAATACCCCTGCCTCTCTGATCTGAGATGAAAAAATTAAAAACGATTTTCAGAGAAAAGGAAGCTTACCAGATTCGCAATCGCCCAATGTTTGGTAGATATCCTTCTAAGCGACGACCCTCTCTTTGAAGCTTACCTCGATTCTGAAATTTCTTTTTTGTGTAATTGGAATCCAGAAAGAAGCGACCTTTGTTTTTTTGGGAGCAGAAAAGAGAGGACGATGAGGTCCAACATAAAAGCCCAAACCTCTTAGAAGTCAGCGTGCAAAAAGAATTTGGCAGAGAGAGTGAGAGAGAACGATGAGGTCGGCTATGGAAGTTTCAGGAGAGAGAGAGAGAGAGAGAGAGAGAGATAAAACGATGCGGTGGAGGACAAAAATGAAAGACAGCAGGAACAAAACCGACTCTGGAAGCTTCAAGTGGCGACCCAGAAAAAGAAAGATCGAGAGAGACCGAGAGAGACAAAATGCAGCCCAGCCCAACACTGTTTTTTTTACTGTAGATGAACAGTGATCAACAAATAGATATATAGTAAATTTAGAAAACTCAAAAGAGACTATACGTAGAGTTGAAATCAAGCGAAAACAGTATATAAAGGAGTACATAGGCTGGAAATGGTAAAGTTACTAACTAAACACTACAACAATATTGATCAATCACCACATATCAAGTGTAGCCAATAAAGGTGTTGCAAACTTGCAATTATCCGTAAGTGTGACAAATGAGTGGAATACGAGAGGAAAAATGTCACACACATGAGAATTGCAAGTTTACAAACACCTAATTGGTTACACTTGATGTGTGGCCATTGATCAATATTGTTGTAGTGAAACGAATAGTTCGGGCAAGATTACGGGGTGCAAATATATTTGTTCATCTTATTGTAAAGTAATCGAGCTACCACGGATGTGGTGTGAACCAAAGAGTATCTCCTCTTTGAGACGAGTAATCCTTGGGTAAGTTAACCCTTTTGAAGCTCATATCCATCAAGGAATACACCCAAAACCCTTCTATGAATCTGAAAGCAAAATAGATGCAGTTTTTCCCAAGTGTCTTGTCATCGATGACCTTGTTGCTTCTGGAGCTAAGAAACAATATTCGATCACCAAGGTCAGTAACCTCCTCGCAGGATGGCTTACCATCACTACTCCTGCCCTCCATCTCATACACGCGCACTCCTTTTGTTACCGGACTTTTTTGAAGAACTATAAACAACATCTTGGATGCAGAATCTTTTACTAGGCTAACGTACGGTCTCTCATTCCAGTTGATCGAAATGCCTATGCTGATGCTACAATTGTATTTGGCCCTAGTGACGTCATTGTCATCTTCAGGGAGTATGTCAAACTCCAGCAGTACGGTGTACTTGTCATCTCTAATCCCCACAACATATAATTTCCGATCAATTATTTCAAGGTCTTTATAGACGAGCGCATATCTGGTCTCAACGAGGGGCCATGATGTATCAGTCGGCCTACAAATACCCAATTGACAATCATAACGTAGACCAGCCACGAAACATTTATTCTGCTGCATCCTTGCTGGTGGTGAAGACTGAAGAGGCTACAGTTTTCTTCAAGAAAAACTTATCTGATGGAAGCATGACTCGGGCACGAGATAGTGGATTGAATGAAGAAGAAGTTGAGGAGAGTAGATCCTTGACTAATAGCTAAGATCAGCCAGGACTCGACTGAACCAACACAGTATAGGGAATAAGAATCAGTATATGTTTCTGATTTCAAAAATGTTGGACTCCTTAGAAAAGAGTATCGGTTTTCGATATATAAGGCATCGAGCGTTTCACGATACAACCTTGACCAAATTCCAGGGGAGTCGAGGAGCAAAAGCCATGGGGGTTGAGAAGCAGGAAGGCATGATCGGGTGGCAATACCTCTATCAACAGCGGCTGGCCAATTAGGGCATACTTGGCGAAACACTTGGTAATCAGAGATGTATAGTCGTTGTGCTATCGATTGCAAGATATCATCTGGGAGTTCTTGTGACCATCTCTCCTTTGACATTGCCATCGTATACAGTGAAAACAAGAGTAAGAGACCTATTAGGGCTAGGGTTTTTAACTTGTTAATGAACTTTTATATACAAGCCTATTCAGGACCGAACCTGAGATGAGTTTTAAGAATGATACCCTAACGGTAAAAAAATAATAATATGCCAAACCAATTATACAAACTCACCTCTAGGCCACTTATCCAATATACCCTAACTCTCAAGAAGTCTCCTAATAACAGTAATAGACATACACCTATGTAATGGAAAAGTAGAATTAAGGAAGTGCAAAAAAAAAAAAGCTAAGACATTTCTATCGATGTGGCTATAACATTGATATTTCATTCATGGCCACAAGGCCCACAACTGTAGGAAGAGAATACAATATTTGAATATATTGCCACGAGATGTGTCTACTGAGTCATTAGTAACTAATTACTTGGGCTGATACAAAGTATAAGTGAGCCTAGATATACTGGCCGGGCTAGAGGGTTATGATGTTGATGGAAAAATGGTTGTGCTTCAACAGATGCAGTTCTGTACAGTGAAAAAAAAAATGGTGCCCCATACAATTTTGGGCCTAAGACGGCAGTCTCTTAAACCTCACCTCAAGTCCGGATCTAGGGCTATTTGCATATTTATTTATTTATTTATTTGTATACTTGGTACATTTTATAATGGTGTGGTTTGCTTCAGTAGACTCATTTCTTAATCATGGTATTTCATCTTAACGGTTTAGTGACTAAACATATATGATGAGAATATATGTTTAAAAAATAAGTCAAATTAAAAAAATCCACACCATAGTTTAAATAAGGAGGTATTAGTCGGGAGCGCCATCTCTCACGCACTCTTTTCCTTTCAATACATGTTTCACTCAAACACTCTCTCACCGTACGTGTTTCACGCAGACTCACCAAGTGTTTCGCTCTCTCTGATCTCTCACAATCAGGCTCTCGAGGGGCTATGATACCAAAATTGTTGAAGACTTAAACTCTAACACAGAAAACTCTGTTTGCTTGGTGAATAATTCTTACTGAATCCAAAGCAAAGTTCTTATATATATATATATATGGCCTAGCTACAATGACACTGGAAAGATAAAGATGCAACCCACGTTTTACAAGCCAAACAAACGTGGTAAACTAGTTGAAGAATGGCAAATGAAATGAAAAGAGATGTCAGACGAAACTAGAAGATGGAAACGATTTGGTTATGGTCCACTTATCATCTGAGATCTTTGAGAGTTTGATTGAGAGTCTGAAACGAAGATGAATGCAAATAGAAACAAAAAAAATGTCATAAAGAAAAGCTATATACATTATACAAGCAGCCCGCTTAGATGAATTAACGAATTTTATCAAGTTGTTGCACTAGTTTATCCGCTTGGCCTGTCAATCAAATGCTTCTACAATGGCGAGCGGTTTGAGTGTGGAACAAAAATGGATATTCATGATTGGATATTGCCCCCATTAATTATCTTTGGTATGAAGTAGTGCAGTATGAGTGTATCACCACTCTGCTGATTTTCACGAACTTAGGAGCCACCATTATTAATTTCCCCAATAGAGAATAGATTTTGAGATTTTCGCATGCACAACTCACTAACATAAAAATGCATGCATCTCAGCCATAGAAAACGATAGAACAATGAGAGTCCTCATACACATTCAGGCAAACACTGATGAATGAATAAAAGCCGAATGGTATAGAACATACGTACACGATCAGAGTTGGCCAGCCTCTTTCCTCGATTACATCTAGCTTCCTAGAATTTTGGAAGATACATATTAGGGGCAAAGCAGAATGCAACCCTAGCTATCATAATCCTTCGAAGAAGGAAAAAAAACAAAAGTAGACAGCATAAACGACAAAACTGCCTGGAAAAGTACTCAAAGACAGAAAACTCAAATGCCATATTATTATCAACCGAAAACGTACAGTATATGAAGAACACATAATTAAGCTGGAACTGGAAAAGTACGTACTAGTAATCGAGCTACCACGGATGCGGTGTGAACCAAAGAGTCGACCCACAACTTCGAGACGAGTAATCCTTGGGCAAATTAACCCTTTTGAAGCCCTTATCCTTCAAGGAATACACCCAAAAACCTTGTGTCAATTTGAAAGCAAAATAGATGCATTTTTTCCCAAGTGTCCTGTCATTGATGACCTTGTTTCTTCTCGAGCTCAGAAATAATATTCGATCACCAAGGTCAGTAACCTTCTCGCAGCAGGATGATTCCATCTTTTCATCACTACTGTTCCTCTTCATCTTATACACTAGCACTCCTAATTCTCTCCTCGATTATAAAGAACTACAAACAACTCCTTGGATGTAGAATCTCTTACTAGACAAGCATACTAGCATGCGATTCAGCAAAATGAGGAATGTATATGCGGATGCTACAATTGTATTTGGAACTAGTGACATTATCCTCTCCAGAGAGCATGTCAATTTCTAGTAGAGTGTACTCGTCATCTCTGAGCCCTACTACGTATAATTTCTGATCAATTATTTCAAGGTCTTTATACTGGCACCCGGTCTCAATGAGAGTCCATGATGTATCAATTGGTTTAGACAACAATGAGCAGCCACGAAACAATTTGTTGCTGGTGATGGCGGTGAAGAGGCTACAGTTTTGAACAAGGTAAAGGTATCTGATGGGAGCATGACTCGGGCACGCGACAGTGGATTAAACAAAAAGTTGTTACTGCGGCATTGTTGAAGAATAGTAACGATCAGCCACGACTCGACAGAACCAACGCAAAACCGTAAGTGAGGAGCAGAAAATGTTTCAGATCTGAAAGATGTTGGACTCCTTAGAAGGGAGTATTGGTGTTCGATATAGAAGGCATCGAGAGAATCACGATCCCCTAAGGAAAAGCCGTAGGAGTCGAGGAGCAAAAGCCATGGGAGTTGAGGAGCAGGAGGGCAAGATCTGGTGGCAATACCTCTATCCACAGCGGCTCGCCAAGAAGAGCAAACTTGGCGAAACACTAGGTAATCTGATGTGTATAGTCGTTGTGCTATAGATTGCAAGATATCTTCTGGGAGTCCTTGCGACCATTTCTGCCTCTTCCCCATCATCTGAGTCATCTTTTTGACAGTACGGGCTGCTAGGGTTTTAACTTGCTGCTGCACCCTTTATTATACGGGGTTTATTGCATATGTATTTTTTTTTTTTTATTACTTTGCTTTGTTGCTTTTGTCTCTACATTTTTAGTTTAATATTGAGTGTCCAAATCTTTGATAAGTTCAAAGTGAATGGTTGCCAAAAGAAAAAAGAAAAAAGAAAAAAGGTGAATGGCTGTTAGAGTTTACTTCGTTCAGTTTGTTAGTATTTTACTTCATCATATGAGCATTTGACCTATTCTGTTAGTAGTTTGTTTACTTCTGTTTTTGACCTATTCTTTATTCTTTAGGTAATCTACCACACAGCGTTGTTTAGATGTGGTCCTGTGGACTGCTCTTTTGATTTCCAGTCTCTTGTGTATTGGCTATATGTTGTTGTGTACAGTCGATGAATAAGAATCATTAATTCACCGTAGTCTGAGAATTTTGTGTCTACGGTATAGGTTTTTCAACAAGCTTGTTACATATAATGTTATATAAAGAGGTACCACTATGTCTTGCGTGATTGCAATTTTCAAGCGTGCACGTCGGTATTCTATATCATCTCTCATGTTTAGATTGTTTACACCAATCTTCCGAGTTTAAAGATGTCTTCAAACTCGTCGACGGCCGGTTTAAATCGAAAGGTGTTGGTTTATGCAATCTAAACACTCATTTTTCATTACAACAATAATCGATTGGTTAACTTATCTCCTTTCAGACTACTTTTCCAACTAGAAAAATAAAAATTCTTATATACATTATGTGTATTTATATGACGTAATCTTAATTGTTCATAACAATTTATATTAATCACCGTATTTTTATATTATTATTACTTCGAATCATGATTATTTGATATACATCGTTTATTAAAAATGCGATATGGCTTAGTCAAAAAGCAGCAACGTCAAATGATTATTGAAACAAACACTATATATTGTTTGACCAGTTGACCCGTATGGCTTAGTCAAAAAGCAGCAACGTCAAATGACTCAAATTGACTTGGTCACTACTCCTAGTCCTTAGAAACTATATTCAATCCATGATCCATCTATAATAACCCGACCCGATAATACTATCGGACCCAACTATATACAATTCCAATCTCTCCACGAATCCGAAAATCCCCAATTACAAAAACGAAACCCCAGAAATCTCAGAATGGCGGAAGCTCACGCGCGAAACAACCAATACCAGCTCCGTTCTAATTTCGGTCTGGTCCTGACGTCCGACTCTCGATCACGTGACTTTCACGCGCCCAGCGGCGAGGCTGAGTCTCTCCGCGGCAGAATCGACCCCAGTAGCTTCGGTGATAGGGTACACACGGCAAGGCCGAAGCGACACCGCCGCGACCCGACTCCGGAACCCGATTTGACTTACGGTTCGACCAAACGGCGTCGTTTTTCGGAAGAGAGCGTGCTGAATACGACGGAGGAAGACGGCGCCCTTTACAGGCCGAAGACGAAGGAGACCCGGGCGGCGTACGAGGTCTTGCTTCACCTGATCCGGCAGCGGTTGGGAGACCAGCCGGCGAGCGTTGTGCACGGCCCCGCCGACGAGGTGCCGGCAGTGGTTAAAGGTAAGAGCTTTGGTAAGAGAAAAGAGATTGAGAATTTGTTGAATTCAGTTGGTGATGATTTGTTTGATCAGTTTGTTCAGATTGGGAAGCTCATCACCGATTACGGTGGTGATGATGACGTGGCTGGTTGTGATGATGTTGATTTTGATGTCGGAGTTTCGGTTGATTTCGAAGAGGAGGAGGATGACAATGGTGTAGGTATGGTTGAGGAGGAGGATGACAATGGTGTAGGTATGGTTGTGGAGGAGGATGAGGAGGAGAAGGAGCAGAAGGAGTTGTCGGTGGGCGGCGGCGCGATGAGTGTTGATGGTGATGATGTGATGGTGGAATGTAGTGAAGGTGAGAGTGAATGTTCATGACATTGATGCTTACTGGGTGCAGAGGAAGATATACGAGGCGTATGAGAGAAAGATTGAGCCACAAGAGTGCCAGAAGCTAGCCGAAGAGGTGGTTGGTATACTCGGTGGAGGTGATGCTAGGGATGTGGAGTCGAGGCTGTTGGAGAAGCTCCGGTTTGAGAAGTTCAGGCTTGTTAAGTTTTTGCTGCTGAATAGGGTGAAGATTGTGTGCTGTACTCGTTTGGCTAGAGCTGGAGGTGGAGGTGGAGATGAGAGGAAGAGAATCGAGGAGGAGATGTTGCGTTTGGGTCCTGATCCGGCTGCAATTGTGGAGGAGCTGTGTTTGACGAGGGCTAGTGTGAAAGAGAGGGGGAAGAGTAGGGAGATGAGTATTAAAGCAGAGGCTCACAAGTTAAAGAAGGCTGGGTTTGTTGACGGGGATGAAAAAAGTGGTGATTGGTGGAGGAACCAGGATCAGCTGCTTGATCTGGACAGCCTTGCACAAGAACAAAGTAGAAGACTGTTGGCGCCAAACAAGTTTGAACTTCCAGAAGGGTCTTACAGACAGTCAAGGAAGGGATATGAAGAAATCTGTGTGCCGGCATTGAAGCCTAGACCTTTTGACTCTGATGAGAAACTTGTGCAAGTGTCTGCCATGCCAGAGTGGGCTCAACCGGCTTTCAGAGGAATGACTCAGTTGAATAGGGTAAAAAGTCAAGTCTATACAACTGCCCTTGAAGCAGCGGATAATATTCTCTTATGTGCTCCTACCTGGGCAGGGAAAACTAATGTTGCCGTGCTCACTATACTTCAGCAGTTGGGGCTGCACATGAATTGGGAGGATGGTTCAATAGATCACAGTAAGTACAAGGTTGTATATATTGCGCCCATGAAAGCTCTTGTTGCTGAAGTTGTTGGAAATCTGTCTAATTGTTTGCAGGACTATGGTGTCACGGTAAGGGAGCTAAGTGGTGACAACACACTGACTCGCCAACAAATTGAAGAGACTCAAATTATCGTTTCAACTCCTGAAAAGTGGGACATCGTTACTAGAAAGTCTGGAGATTATATTTGTACAGAACGGGTCAAGCTTCTCATCATTGACAAAATTCATCTTCTCCATGATAGCAGAGGCCCGGTTCTTGAAAGTATAGTTGCACGAACTATCAGGCAGATTGAGACCACGAAAGAGCATGTCCGCCTGGTGGGATTATCTGCTACACTCCCTAACTATGAAGATGTGGCATCATTCTTGCGTGTTGATAAGAAGGGTTTGTTTTATTTTGACAATAGTTTCAGACCTATCCCTCTTTCACAACAGTATATTGGAATTACTGCAAGGAAGTCATGGCAGAAGTACCAGTTGATGAAGCAACTCTGCAGTGAAAAGGTGATGGCTGTTGCCAGAAAACATCAAGTTCTCGTTTTTGTGCACTCAAGGAAAGAAACAGCGAAAACAGCTGGTGATATAAGAGACGCTGCACTTGCTAATGATACCCTTAGTAGTTTTCTGAAAGAGGACAGTGCTAGCTGCGAAATCATTCGTAGTGAATTGGTCAAAATCAAGGGTAACGATCTCAAAAGTCTTTTACCGTATGGTTTTGCTATTCATCATGCTGGTTTGGACAGGGTGGACCGTCAACTGGTCGAGGATCTCTTTGCTAAAGGGCATGTACAAGTTTTGGTTTCCACCGCAACGTTTGCTTGGGGTGTGAATCTGCCAGCTCACACCGTGATTATCAAAGGGACCGAAATCTATGACCCAGAAAAGGGACAATGGAATGAACTAAGTCCCCTTGATGTTATGCAGATGTTGGGTCGTGCAGGAAGACCTCAGTATGATTCGCGTGGAGAAGGAATTATCATTACTGGCCACAAGGAACTGCATTGCTATCTCTCTTTAATGAACCAACAACTTCCCATTGAAAGTCAATTTCTGTCCAAGTTGGCTGATCAATTGAATGCAGAAATCGTTCTTGGAACTGTTCAGAATGCTAGAGAAGCTTCTCATTTGTTGACATACACATATATGTATGTTCGCATGCTAAATAATCCTACCCTTAATGGCTTGGAAGATGATGTTCTGACAAAATACAGTAAGTTGGCGAGCTGATTTGATCCATTCCGCTGCAACCATCTTGGAGAAGAACAATATGATCAAGTATGATAGGAAAAGTGGATACTTCCAGGTTACAGAATTGGGTCGCATTGCCAGTCATTATTATATAACACATGGAACAGTATCCACATATAATCAGCATCTAAAGCCAACAATGGGGGACAGTGATCTTTGTCGGTTGTTCTCCCTCAGTGAAGAATTTAAGTTTGTATCTGTGCGGCAGGATGAAAAGATAGAACTAGCGAAACTTTTGGACCGTGTTCCAATTGTGGTGAAGGAAAACCTAGACGATCCCAGTGCCAAGATTAACGTTTTTCTGCAATCATATATTTCACAGCTGAAGCTTGAAGGTTTTTCATTGGCATCTGATATGATTTATATTACTCAGAGTGCAGGGTGCTCTTTTTGAGATTGCCTTGAAACGAGGATGGGCTGAAGTGGCAGAGAAGGCTTTGAACTTGTGTAAAATGGTTAGCAGGAGGATGTGGACTGTCCAAACACCCTTTTGCCAATTTAACGGGTTGATAACAAATGATATTTTGATGAAGTTGGAGAAGAAGGATTTAGCCTGGGAAAGGTATTATGACCTCTCTTCACCGGAGCTAGGGGAATTTATTCGTTTCCCTACCTTGGGCAGAACACTTCATAAATTGGTCCACCAGTTCCCTAAATTAAACCTCTCAGCCTATGTGCAGCCTATTACTCACACGGTATTGAAATTTGAGCTCAGTATAACACCGGATTTTCAATGGGAGGACAAAGTCCATGGATATGTGGAGCCATTTTGGGTAATAGTCGAGAATAATGATCGAGAGCATATTCTTCATCATGAATATTTTCTGTTGAAAAAACAGTCTATGGATGAAGATCATACTTTGATCTTTACGGTTCCAATTTATGAACCTCTTCCGCCCCAATATTTTATCCGTGTTGTGTCTGATCGGTGGCTTAGGTCCGAGACTGTTTTACCTGTTTTATTCAAGGACCTTGTCTTACCTGGTAAGTGTCCTCCACCGACTGAATTATTGGACTTGCAACCACTTCCTGTGACTACATTGAAGAATCCGTTATATGAAACCCTGTATGATCAAGATCTTATGCATTTCAATTCTGTCCAGACTCAGGTCTTCACTGCTTTGTATAATTCAGATGACAACGTTTTAGTTGCTGCACCAACAGGAAACGGAAAGATCATATGCGCAGAGTTTGCAATATTGAGGAATCATCAAAAGAGCACTGAACCTGAAGGTTGTGTCATGCGTGTTGCGTACATTGCACCTTTTGATGCAATTGCCGAGGTAACTTATGTTGACTGGAAGAAGAAATTCGGAGATGGTCTCAAACTGCACTTTGTCAAATTAACTGGGCAAACAAACATGGACTTGAAACTGATTGAGCAAGGTCATGTTATCATCAGCACTCCAGAGAAGTGGGAGTATTTATCCCGTCTCTGGAAACAGAGAAAGAATATCAACTGGTCAATCTTTTCATTTTGGATGAACTCCACTTGATTAGTGGTGAGGTCGGACCGATCATTGAGACGATAGTCAGTAGGATGAAATTAGTCGCAAGTCAACCTGAGAACAAAATTCGATTTGTGGCTCTTTCAAGTTCTGTTGCAGATGCAGAGGACCTTAGAGAATGGCTGGGAGATGCCTGCCTTTTCAATTTTTCTCCGGCTGTGCGTCAAGTGCCTTTGGATATAGACATTCAGGGGGTTAATTTAGTGAACTCTTTTGTGAGGCTGGAAGCTATGGTGAAAGCAACAAAAACTGCAATTGTTCGACATGCCAAGAAAGGGAAACAAGCTCTTGTGTACGTTCCTACAGTGAAGCATGTCCGACTAACTGCTAAGAATCTGGTGACATACTCAAATTCTGACACTGTTGAGAAGTTGTCATTTTTATTGCAGTTTTCAGAAGATATTGGAAAAGTTGGTGATGAAAACTTGCGCAGAAATTTGAGATGTGGGGTGGGCTACTTGCATGAGGGATTACCCAGTGAGGATCAACGAGCTGTGACAAAGCTTTTTAAAGATGGATCAATCCAAGTGTGTGTCGTGAGCAGTTCAATGTGTTGGGGAGTGCAGTTGTCAGCCCATTTGGTGGTTGTGATGGGAACCCAGTATTATGATGGTACTGATTTACCTGTTACTGATCTGTTGCATATGATGGGTCATGCCAATCAACCGCAGCTAAATGATTCTGGGAAATGTATAATCCTTTGTCACGCGCCTCGTAAAGAATACTACAGGAAGTTCTTGTATGAAGCATTCCCTGTTGAAAGCTATTTGCACCATTACCTACATGATGTCATAAATGCTGAAGTTGTTGCTGGTATTATTGAAACAAAGCAAGACACTGTGGATTACCTTACTTGGACCTTCTTGTATAAGAGGCTGTCAAAAAATCCCAACTATTATGCACTCCGGGGAGTTACTCACCGACATCTTTCTGACTACCTCTCAATGCTTGCGGAAAATACGATTGATGATTTGAAAAAAGCGGGTGTCTTACCATCGAAAATGACGTGGAACTTTTTGCTTCGAACCTTGGCTTGATAGCATCGTATTATTACGCCAAGTGTACTACCATAGAGCGTTTCAGTTCTTCCTTAACTTCCAAAACAACAGTGAAGGGTCTTCTACAGATTCTAGCTCAAGCTTCAGAGTTTTCAGAACTTCCTATACGACCAGGGGAGGAAGATGTGGTCCGAAGGTTAGCTAACCATCAGAGGTTTTCCTTTGAGAATCCCAAATACACAGACCCTCATGGTAAAGCACTTGCTCTGCTTCAGGCCCATTTCTCTAGACAACCTGTGGGTGCGGAGCTGGCTTTGGACCAACAAGTGGTGCTGACAAATGCAAGTAGGTTAATTCATGCAATGGTTGATGTGTGTTCCTGCAATGGGTGGCTACGAGTTTCTCTCCTAGTGATGGAAGTCAGCCAGATGTTAAAGCAGGGATTGTGGAGGGGTGACTCAGAGCTTCTACAAGTTCCTCACTTCACAAAGGAGTTGGCGAAGAGATGCCAAGAAATCCTGGAAAGAGTGTGCAAACCATATCTGATTTGAAGGAGATGAAGGACGATATGAGGCGTGAACTCCTCCAGTTGCCAGAGACAGAGTTGATGGCTGTTGAACATTTTTGCAAACGATTATTTCCAGACATTGTGATAGATTATGAGGTGCTGCAGAGTGAGAATGTAAGGGCTGGAGAAGAGTTCACTATGGAAGTGACTCTTGAGTTTAGGCATGAGGTGAGAACAGCGCAGCTGGGCTGTGATGAGGCTAAGAGGTACCCCACGGCCATGGACAGAGAAGACTGTTGTTGGGTTGTTGTGACCGATACCGATAAGCTTGACTCAGTTGTCGCTATAAAGAGAGTTTCCCATGTTAAGAAGTTGACGAAAGTCCTGCTTACAATTGCTGCTCCTGCAGAAGCTGGAACGAAGGCAAATTATAAACTGTTTCTGATGTGTGATTCCTATATGGGATGCGATCAGGAATCTGACTTGATTCCTGTTGAAATAAAGTAGTCTGATCGAAGCATCACTTGAAAACTTCTCTGATGAGCCAGGTGTTGAGCTCGCTGCTTGTACTTGTAAACTTCTATTATCCATGCTACTTTGAGTTTTGTTTTCAATTTCTTTTTTTCTGATTGGATAGAATTATGAATGGAAAGACCAGACATAAATGTTATATTTTGATTCATGGAATTTTGCTTTGTAGCATAACCTGGATATCATATGATCTTTTTCAGAATCCTTTAATTTTATGCCTTTAGTCATTCATAATTTTTGATACAGTATCGAAAAATTGGCTCCAAAGCCTTCTGGTTAATCATGAATTTGCTGCCTTGCAGTAGTAGACCTTATTCTGTACTTCGAATTTGGTGTTCTCTTCTTTATTGGTGCCAGAGTTGATCTAGACTACTACACTAGTGTTTGTTCCTTAAGAAAGTAAGCTTGATTTTTCAGATACTTGCAGGCTGTAAAATTCTATATCATCATATTTACTTTGGCTTATAAGATGTTAGTTACTGTGTATTAGGCCAATAGGCACCACTTTCTAATAAAAACTGCTTCGCTGAAAGTAGAAGACCAGTGTTTGAATGCCTTTGGGTCAGAGTATGCCAGCTGAATCATTTTTACAGACTTTTCATGTGTTTCTTGAACGTTCTTTTGGCATTCTTTTAGAACATCAAATCATCTTACTCGGTGAAATTCATTTGATCTCCAGACAGAACTTATTGAACATACACCGTCTCCAAAATCTCACTCAATTGATCGATTCGATTACAGGGTTTTGTGAGTGCAGGGAGGAAGCAGACTCTCGCTTTGCAAAGCAACAACAATGGGGACGAGGAAATGGTTTGATCTGCTAGGAATTGAACCTGTTAGACTGTTACACAGGTTATGCTATTGTTCATACTCTATAGTGTTATGTCTTAGAATGAATTATAAAATACAAAAACAAAAAAAAATAATCGCAATATCATACAAGAAACTTTTAGAATACATTAGTCAAGAAACTTACATATACACCATTGGCTAAAGAAAGCTTAACATCTAAAAGATGAAGATAACCGTTGCAGGTATAATGAATAAGTTAGTATCATTAGAATTAAAAAACATACTGATGCATATGGCATTGGACTTGCTATAAATGTTGTACCTTCCATTATAAACGAAAACCAAATCAAGACCATAACCAAGATCATAAACTGAAACAATGGATCAGCTAGTCTTTGATAGTAATGCTCGAACCTATACTGTTTTGCCGTGAATGTTTCTCACAGAGAGTTTGGGCAATATCCAGGATTCCAGATTGCTTTAGGTGCCATCCAACGCAAGGAATCCCAGAATTCAGAATCTATTTTCTCTGTTGGATAGTTGACAATGTCGACCTGAAGTTTTGTGAGAAGAGGCAGCGGTGGAGTGCAAATCTTCCTGAAATCTTTTGGAAACGTCCAAGCCTCCGGATCATAAACAATTAGGCATATTGATGCGTAGCAAGAACCATAGCCTTTTTCAAGAAAATATCTGAGAGTAGAAAAGTGCTTCCATGATGACTCAAAGGTGGGTTTCCTGTCCCGAACTGCAACTATACCCCCTTTATATAAGTTTATAGTTTTCTCAATAATGTGATGCTTCATATAGCCATTGAAAGATAAAAACCTTAGGCCTGGTACATCGATGGTAGTCTTCATGCTATCATGGCATCCAAGCAAGTCAAGACTATACAAGCATCCAGCGTGGATATTGATGTGTTTCAAGTTGCGGCATCTATCCAAGGTTACTTCTGCTATTTCTTCATATTCAGAAGCGAGGAGTGTAAAAGATTCGAGATTCGCAGCTGTTACTTCAATGGAGTATTCGCAGCGACTCACTTCTAAGGACTTTAGGCTCGAACTTGTAAATGTAAGTAACTTATCAGGTAGCACAGTCAAGCCATAACATGAGTTAACTGAAATATGCTCAATGGAAGGAGACCTAGAAATCAAGCTCATGAACAAAGTATTTTTCATGCCAAACTCCACTCTGTTAAGGGAAATTGTTTTTAGGGATGGAAAACTTATACGTTCCTCAGTGGCTTTTATACTGACACACTCCAAACTTAGTGCAGTTATAGTTTTTGCATTAAGAATGTTATGTGGAAAATAGTAGTAGAGGTTCATAAGGCAGATGTCCAGCTCTTTGACACTTTCAGTAGCCGCAAAACTAAGCAACCTCTCTAGCACAGTCATGTCTGCGTAGGGAGATCTCATGTGAAGCCGTAGTTTTTCTAAAGGACTGTCTTTGTCACGCAGCTCCAAGTACCTTACCAAGAAGTTTGTAAACTTTGTATCTTCAACCATGTTGAACTCGTCGCCGTCATTGCCTTCTTCTTGCAGATCTATTACGGGGAGCGAAGACCAATACGGCAAGGTAAAGGAGGTTAAACTTTAACCTATTCAGAAAAGGATTGTCCTTCAAAACGACGAGTCGTAAAACACAATCCCACTGAATACTTCTAAATCACAATGGCATCCAACGTAATCTTCACCTGATTCTTTACCCCTTTTGGTAATTACGGCACACCCAAAAAGAGTTACTATCCTCCGGATCCCCGAAAAATGGCTATAAAGCCTCTAGCGCCAAAAACTTTCCCCAAATTCCCAATCTCCATCACTCAGATTCCGATTCCGCTTGTTTCTTTCTTGGGTCTCGAAATTCTCATTCGATTCCTTCAATTCGTTCTCTTCTCTACCATTTGATCCAATTTTCATACCTCGCCTTGCCTCCAATTAGACTCTAGGGTTAGGGATTTCAATCGCGAAATTATTTTTTCCGATCTGGAAATTTTCGCCTGATTTGTTTGCGTATATAGTTTTTCAGTGTTTGAATTTATCTGGGTCGTCCAGAAATCTCCCAGATTTTTCTGATTTATGAGAAAATTTTGAACTTTATGAACTTTCTATTTTTGTAATATTTCTGCTTTGTGCTTTTGTAATTAATTGAGTGTGGTAAATTTTGGGTTCTGAGAAGCTGGTTTGTGGGTGATTTTGGATTTGTGAATTGCTTGGGCGCCACTATTTTCAGGTAAAGACCAGCTCTTTCAGCTCAGTAATGTTAAAAGAGAAGAAGATTAAGATGGATTTATTACTATTAGTACTGTACTATATGCTTTTTGGATAAGTGAAAGCAGGTAGTATTGTAGGGCTTTATTTTATGCTTGTTTGGACTATGTCGTTTCGCTTGTAATTCACATGCATACATTGCAGTATGAATATGGTAAGATTGTTTATTTTTACAAAAGATGATGCAAGTTAGATTCCGGTTCTTTTCTGTTGAACATAACACAGCATCCTTTTTAAAGGAGTATATGTCAGAATCAACGACTAATAAAAGTAAAAAGAAGTGAAAGACACCTTCCCTCAGTGTGTATATATGCATATCTATGTGGTGGATTATAAATTGGTCTATGGGATCCATATGGTCTAATATAAACATAGTAGTGCCGAATTTAGTGACACCGGAATATTTACTGTAGCTATATATGATGACTCTTTGTGGGTAGTAATATCAGTGGTGGAGGGAGAAAAGTTTAACCATGGGGGCAAAAAAAAAAAACAAACACAATATACCTACTATTGATTAATATATGGTCAAAAAGAATACATTTTTACTCTAATACGCGGCTATCGCTGTGCCAAAACTCTAACTTAAAGTCAAGGAGTTAAAATAGTAGGGTTGCAAGGGCTAGGATATCTATTTCAAGTAGACAATTAGTGGGGTTTCACCACTTTTTTCAGCTGGTGAGGGCAAAATACATGTTCTTATGTGGGCAAAGATACATCATGTGAACACTTGTTGACATCCTATTGTGGGCACAGCCCTCACCTCCCTCTGCATTGGGTAGTGTTGAATTCTTTTTTGTTTGCTGACTGAATCATTTGTGTCATGAATATGGTGGCTATATGTATTCAAATGTGCAAGACTGTTTACTGAATGTTACCTAGTATACAAAACTATTTAGAAGCTTTGTTTCCTGCTTTTCCAGTTCTTCATAGGTTGGTCTTAGTGTAAGTCCTATTTTGCATATTCAAAGCACCACTTCAAATGTGGCTTCACTTGCAGGACAAAATGATTAACAAACGATCTTTTGGTGATGAGGGTTCTTATGAGGTTGCTTGTAAGCACCCTAGACATTTGGAGCACTATAATGAGCATGCTCCATATGTGGATGTTTTTCATTTTAGTGATGCTTCCCAGAAATTTCAAATTCCAGGTATCAAATAGTTGTTATATATAATTTGGTTTTCAAATCATGCATATATATAGTTTTTTGTTTTTTTGTTTTTGTTTTTGTTTTTTTTTTTTTCAGGATCGTGTATCCAATTCACATTCTGTAGTTATAGATGCAATCTGGACATGAATGAATTTTGACTTCTAAAAGAAACCATGCCACCAGGACTAATGCATGGTTTTCAATTGTCAAACTTGGAGTAGAATTTGTATATGTTCTGTTTGACTGATAACTGATATATTTACTGTATGAAGATGGTGAAGATGAGGGGAGTTGTAAGTTTCAAGAGGAAGAAGGGTCTGCAGCTGCAAGTGACATGGCAACTGAGGTCTCAAATGACACTTGCAAAGAACTAGAGACTGGTGCTTCTGGAAGCATGGCCAAATATTTGGGGGTCAACAACTGTATTGTTGAAGCTAATGTAAGATCTGAGTCAGAAGCTCATCTTTCATTATTCCCTGAATTTTTTGGACCTGTAAACCAATTGAGGGATATACTTCATTCTGACAAGATCTGTTCATCTCCTGTTGATTATTCTCCTCATAACCTAGTTCCTGTCGGACCTGAGCATCAAGCTTATGTTCCAGACTGGGGCCATGAGGGTTCTCACACTTCAGACAATCTGACTGACTTGGATTCTCAACCTGAACGTCCTTTGGGTGTTAATGAGGAAAAGCGAATGGGTACCTGTGTCCTTTCTATGCCTGACCTTGATGCATCTACAAACTCTTTCTGTGAAGATTTGGGAGCCAGAGACAACTGTATGTGTGCTGATTCAGGTTCTGTAAGATGTGTCAGACAGCACATCACAGACGCTAGGCAGAAATTAAGGGAAGACCTTGGACATGAGCTTTTTGAAGAGTTAGGCTTTTATGAAATGGGGGAGGTGGTTGCAGAGAAATGGAGTGAAGAGGAAGAGCATCTGTTTCATGATGTTGTTCTCTCTAACCCTGCATCATTGGGTAAGAACTATTGGCATAGTCTCTCTGTGGCATTTCCTTCACGAACGCATATGGATATTGTCAGCTATTATTTTAATGTCTTTATGCTCCGGAGGCGTGCTGAGCAGAATAGGTTTGATCCACTAAACACTGATAGCGATGATGATGAGTTGCAAAAAACTGAATTTGGACTGGTGGAGGATGATGAGGAGCCTGTGGTGGTATCTCCTGTTAATTTAGATGCTTCTGCTAATAATCAGGAAGACCGCTTACGGAATGGCCAAGAATACATTGAAGATGCATATGACATAGATGGTTATGACGATGCTCCCGTGGTTTATTGCAAAGGTATAAATGAGAATGAGGGGGGTGATCTAGATGACAGCACAGGAGCATCTCATGCTGGGAATTCCCCTGGTGATGGTGGTGGAGCCGCTGAATCTCAGCTTTTGTATAAAATTCCCGACGCTAATAGGGGGGATTATGATATTCAAGATGATTCTTGCACGTCTTACGACTACCAGCGAGACTGTTAATTGGTAGTACCATGGGAAATCATGCAATAGTGACTGCAGTGCAGGATGAACATGCTGGGTATGCATCTGACTGAACCTATTTGCTTTTTTGAGTCAATAAGTTCAAGAAGCAAAGGGAAGCCGAAGATTTTCAAACTGGTTCTATAACGAAGTAGATTTGTTCAATGTCTTCAGGTATTGGAAGATGGGACGTAGCTACAGATAATGGAGATTGCAATGCACGTTGTGTCCAGGGTTGGGGTGATCTTCAACAGAAATGAAAAAAGGCGGTTGCGAAGATTTTCGCTATCTTTTTGCTGGTATTGAATTCACATGAGGTTCATGTTACAGCCTGAAGGCTTTCTTGTTTTCTTTTTGTCACACATACAAAAAGATTACAGTCCTTATTAACACCATCTGATGTAAATGCATGCCGCTATACAGACAAATATTGGAACCGAATTGTCAAGCTCTCATGAGGTGTACTTGAACTATCGCCACCCAAGCTAATATATGTGCCAAATTAAACGATGCACCACCTTATTCTGATAGCTCTCAGAGTTTTGTTTAAACGAACTAACAGAGAGAAGAATATTTTGGGAAATGTCAAGGCTTCAACACTAGCCTGACACTGTGTTCTATTTATACAGATAAGTTGTTTACAAGATAAACATCTCATGTACTTGAGATAACAACAAATACAAATAGAACTCTATCGTTTGTGATACATGGGATATACATAGCATATCTAGAGATTAAAGAATCTAGGGAACTAGCTGTTCCTATCTGAACTGGAATCATCATTATCTCTTAATTCTGTTAGGTTTGGCTTATCATTCCCCCGCAAGCTGAGTGGTCTGGGAAGAACAGGAAGCTTGGAGACCAAAAAATGAAAACGAGAGACAGACAAACCTTTTGTAAAGATGTCAGCAACTTGATCAGCAGTAGGAACGAAAAGAACTTGCAACTCTTTGTTCACAACCTTCTCTTTGACATAATGATAATCAACTTCTACATGTTTTGTCCTGGCATGGAAAACTGGATTGGATGCAATGGCAATAGCTGATAAGTTATCACACCAAATTTTGGGGCACTGTAAGAATAGATTAAGATCACAAAACATGGACCGTAACCAAGAAATTTCTGCAGCAGTAAAGGCAAGTTGTCGATACTCCGCTTCGGCACTCGAGCGGGACACAGTACGATGAGTCTTGGAGCTCCATGAAATGAGGTTCGAGCCAAGATACACACAATAGCCGCCAGTAGATTGACGATTATCCGGATCTCCAGCATAGTCGGCATCGGAGTAGGCACTTATAAACAAAGAACCAGGCTGATATTTAAGGCCATAATTGACTGAGAACTTGAGATAACGCAAAATGCGTTTAACAGCAATCCAGTGGATATTGGTTGGAGAATGCATGAATTTACAAACCTGATTGATCGAGTAAGATATATCTGGCCTTGTGAGTGTGAGGTACTGGAGAGCTCCAACCACGCTTCGATACTCAATAGGATCAGTGAGTGGTGTTCCAGAGTGAAGGCTTAATTTCTGACCAGTTGCAGATGGAGTTGCACAAGGATTGACTTCAAGCATCTTTGTTCGAGTAAGTAAATCCACAATATACTTTTTCTGAGTCAAGTAGAGAGAAGAGCCATCATAAGTAGCTTCAACCCCAAGGAAGTAGTGTATGCGACCAAGATCTTTCATGGAGAACATTTTGCCTAGCTCAGATATAAGTTGAGATAAGTGACTGATGCTGTTGCCGGTGATCAATATATCATCCACATAAATGAGCAGAATAAGAAAAATGCCATTTTGTGCATATGTAAACATAGAATAGTCGGAGAGAGACTCCAAGAACCCCCAAGCTTTCCAAGTATTCGGCAAAACACTGAAACCAAGCCCTCGGTGCCTGTTTGAGGCCATAGAGGGAGCGTTTTAATATGCAAACATGATTGGGAAAGTTCAGATCAATAAAGCCAGGAGGTTGTTTCATGTAAACTTCCTCTGTCAAGTGTCCATGTAGAAATGCATTGTGCACATCAAGTTGTCGAACATGCCAACCATTGGTAACAGCAAGAGCAAGAATTAAACGGATGGTTGAGTGCTTCACCACGGGACTGAACGTTTCAGAGAAATCAATGCCCTCTTGTTGATGAAAACCATTAGCAACCAGTCGAGCCTTATAGCGTTCAATACTGCCATCTGCTTTCCTTTTGAGTTTGAATATCCACTTGTTTGGCAAGACATTCATGGATGATGTAGATGGAACCAAGTCCCAAGTTTCATTCTTTTGTAAAGCACGAAATTCTTCTTCCATTGCTAAGCGCCAGTTTGCATCTTTGGCAGCTTTACTGTAACACGTAGGTTCTGCAACAACATCATTGATGAGAGAAACATGCATTGCATATTTAGGATTAGGTTTAATGATCCCATCTTTCAGTCGAGTTTGCATGGAGTGAGAGTTAGCAGAGAGACGTACCTGACTTGAGTCATTCACATTATCCAAAGTAGTATTAAGAGAAGATGTTGAGTTGGAGCTAGAGAGTGGCTGTGAGTGAGTTTGTGCAGAGGGAGGTGACTTTGGTGAGGAAAGATCAATAGGTGAGGAAGTATTAAGAGTTGGCGTGTGCGTGTTAGAAGATGGAGGATGTGTGTGCTGTGAGTTTTGTGATGAAGTTAGTTGTAATGGATTGGAGATCATATCCTGAACAGAAAAGAAATATAGTGATGAAGAGGAAGAAGACATACCTGTTGGGGAAGTGAGAACGACCTTACTGAAAGGAAAACAAGTTTCATCAAACAATACATGTCGAGAGAGATAAACCTTTTGTGTGTCCAAATCAAGACATCGATAACCGAGATGATTAAGAGAATAACCTAAGAAAACACATTGTTTGGACCGAGGTTGAAGTTTAGAGTTGGTATATGGACGAAGATATGGGTAACATGCACACCCAAAGGTTCGAAGAAAGGAGTAGTTGGGTTCTTTTTGATAAAGAGATGAGTAGGGAGTTTGATGATGTAGAATGGGTGAGGGGAGTCTATTGATAATATAGACAGCTGCATTGCATGCCTCAACCCAGTATGAGGATGGCATGTGAGCATGAACAAGAAGAGTTAGAGCGGTATCCACAATATGCCTGTGTTTTCTTTCGGTGAGGCCGTTTTGTTCAGGGTGTTTTGGACAGGAGAAGCGATGGTGAATTCCATGTAGAATGAGATAATCTCTAAAGGCATGAGAGGTATATTCTCCTCCTTCATCACTCTGAAATTGTTTGATAGAAGATGAGAACTGTTTTTCAACATAAGTACGGAATTTGATAAAGATTTGGAAAACCTCACTTTTGTGTTTCATTGGAAAAATCCAAGAGTACCGAGAGTAATCATCCACAAACAACACATAATAACGAAATCCTTGAACAGATAGAGTAGAGCAAGACCAAACATCAGAATGAATTAAATCCAAAGGTTGACTGGAAATAGAATCAGAGAGTACAAAAGGTAACTTAGTACTTTTTCCTAAGGGACATGATTGACAGAAAGAAATAGAACTACTACCGGCCAGTGGCACAGCTTTATTTGACAAAATCTTAGACAAAGTACGAAAGGCAGTATGCCCTAATCTAGCATGCCAAATTTGAGAAGAGACCCTTGCTCCTACAAACGCAAAATGCTTCTGATCAAAACCAGCTGGTTGAAGAGAACGTAGAGGATAAAGGTCATTCTCACTTGGTCCTCTAAAGAGGATCCTCCCCGTCTGGATGTCCTTAATGATAAAATGATCAGGATATATTAGCATAAAGCAATTGTTATCTGATGTAAAACGATAGATAGAGAGAAGGTTTGTAGATGCAGAAGGACAATGTAAAATATCATGTAATTTGAATGTGTGAGTAGGAGTTGAAAGTGTAGTTGAACCAGTGTGGAAAATAGAAAGGGGAGTTTCATTACCTATGCCTCCAACACGATCATTCCCTTGATACTCTTTTGGATTCTGCAAATTTCCCAAGTCAGAGGTGATATGAGAGTTTGCACCACTGTCGAGCAGCCAAGTTGGAGGAGCTGGAGTAGACCCAGAAGCTGCCATAGCACTAAGGTTCCTAGAGGGCACCCTTCCTTGAAAAGACAGGTTAAACGATTGTAGCAGTCTAGGGCAGTGTGACCACTCTTGCTGCAAATCTGACATGTAGGACGAGCTTGATTGTTGAACAAGGAACTGGAGGATGGATGAGGTCCAAGAACAGAAGCACCTCGCCCTCTATTGAGAGGAAAACCTCGACCGAAGTTGGAAGTAGGGTTTCTAGCAGTGTAGTAATTTGGAGGACCGCGGCCGCGCCCTCGACCTCCTCGAGGACTGATTTGTGCAGCATGAAATGCAGTGGTTAAGGAAGAGACATCCAGGGTAGCTTGCTGCTGATCTTTGATGCGCCTCTCAGCTGAAAGAAGAAGGGCTTCCAGAGACTCATATGTGATGGGAGTGTCTCTTGCTTGAGCAGAGCTTACTGTATTCTCATAGAGTGGTCCAACATTGTTCATGATGATGGATACGAGATCATTGTCACTGATGGGACTTCCTGCAAGTGCCAAGTTATCGGCAATAGAATTGATCTTATCAAGAAAATCGGAGATGGACATGTTACCCCTCATGGTCTTGAGTAGCTCTCCGCGGAGTTGCAGGATGCGGTTCTGGGATTGAGAAGCAAAACGTTTTGCCAACGAACTCCATGTATAGAAGGAGGTAGTGGACCGAGCGACTGTAGCCAAGACTGGAGGCGTCAAAGAGTTGTTGATCCACCCAAGGACCATCTGATCATTAGATATCCATTGTTGATACGCAGGATTGACATCATCTGTCAGTTTCCCTTCAGCATCTGCTTGGAAACAAGGAGGGTAGCCTAAGGTTCCATCAACGTACCCCATCAAATTTCGACTCTTCAGGAGTGGCTGTATCTGTGCCAGCCACAGGGGGTAGTTGGTTCTGTCCAGCTTGAGAGAGAGGAAGTTGGACACAGTAGGGCTAGAGTTTTCAGGAACCATTCGGTGGTTTAAGGTGTGGGGGACGAGTGCATTTTTGTTTGCACCATTTGTGATAGGGAGAGGAGTTTCAAGGTTGGAAGGAGAATTTTCAGAAAGAGAGGCCATTGTTAGGAAGCGAGAAAAAAAAATTGTCGTTTAGACTATGGCTCTTGATACCATAAACGAACTAACAGAGAGAAGAATATTTTGGGAAATGTCAAGGCTTCAACACTAGCCTGACACTGTGTTCTATTTATACAGATAAGTTGTTTACAAGATAAACATCTCATGTACTTGAGATAACAACAAATACAAATAGAACTCTATCGTTTGTGATACATGGGATATACATAGCATATCTAGAGATTAGAGAATCTAGGGAACTAGCTGTTCCTATCTGAACTGGAATCATCATTATCTCTTAATTTTGTTAGGTTTGGCTTATCATTGTTTTCGTATGAAACAAAGGCCAAACGGTTGCCAATTTTTTTCTTGTAACAATAAAGAGGGAATGAAACCTAAATATCATAATGATCGTAACCAATAAAACAATAGTATTATTGAATGAAAACTAACATATCATCTTAATCAAACCCGAACAGTAAGTTTTTTTTTTCTTTTTTCTTTTTTCTTTTCTTATAATCTGAAACAGTAAGGGACTCAGTGCTTGAACCAGAAGGACCAATTGATGTTTGAAAAATCAAGTTGAAGGGATAAGGATCCGAGAGTTCATTCACTTCATTGCCACTTACGGGGGCATTAATATATTTCTTAATGTATGCACCAAGCTCTTGAGCTGAGACACTACCAGAAAAAGTACTTTAGCCGACGAAAAATTTTCGTCGGCCTGTTAAAAAAATTCGTCGGCTAAGACCTTAGCCGACGATCCTTCGTCGGCTATAGTGTCGTCAGGAAAAGGCCGTCTGTGATGACTTTAGCCGACGGAATTTTTTTTTTCGTCGGCTATAGTCCCACTTTAGCCCACGAAAAATATGTCGTCGGCTAAAGTGTGTAATAAATAATAAAAAATAACTATAGCCGACGAAATATAAAATATTTCGTCGGCTAAACCTTATAAAAAAAAATTTAAAAATAACTATACCTGACGAAATATAAAATATTTCGTCGGCTAAACCTTATACAAAAATTAAAAAATAACTATAGCCGACGAAATATTAGGTTATTCGTCGGCTAAACCTTATAAAAAAAATTAAAAAATAACTATAGCCGACGAAATATTAGGTTATTCGTCGGTTAAACCTTATAAAAAAAATTTAAAAATAACTATAGCCGACGAAATATTAGGTTATTCATCGGCTAAACCTTATAAAAAAAATTAAAAATACTATAGCCGACGAATATAGTGTTTGAATATCGTCGGCTAAAGTTGCTGGGTTTTGAAAAAAAAAACTGCAGAAACTTTCGGCCACCTCCGATCACGACCAAAATTTGACAGAATGTTCCTCTCAACATTTCGAACAACTTTCTAGAAGAAGTCGAAGCTCAATTCTAAGCCTAAACAGGTCAATCGACTGAAAATATAAAAATCCCTAATTTTAAACCCTAAAAACTTCAAATCTTCGATTCTCTTCACACACACCGAATCGAGCTACCAAATTCTAGGGAAATGTAGTACTAATCAAACTCAACTTATCCATATATAGAACTCACCAAATGGTGATCTAAGGAAGGAGAAATTCGATCGACACCGAATCCGAACCGGCGGAGTTTTGGAGCTAGATTTATCCCTCACGGCGGCGCCACTCGATGCACCACCTATCCAGCAATGAAGTAGAGACGATGGCGAAGCTTTTGGGACAAGTGTGACGGTCTTCGGTGGCTTGATGGCGGAGCTAGGCCGAGAAGAAAATCCGGCAGATAATAGACTTCTTACCATCTTCGGCTATATAAAGAACTTTAGCCGACGAAATTCTTTATTTTCGTCGGCTAAACTCTTTGGTTGACCGCCAAAAAATTTTGGTTGAAAATTTTGAAAATTTTTCGACTTTAGCCGACGACTTTTCATATATTTTCGTCGGCTAAAGTCCTTTGAAAATTTTGGTTGACCGCCAAAAAATTTTGGTTGAAAATTTCGAAAATTTTTCGACTTTAGCCGACGACTTTTCATATATTTTCGTCGGCTAAAGGTACCAATTTCGTCAGCTAAAGTCCTTTGAAACTCGTCGGCTAAACCTTCTAAACTCGTCGGCTAAACTTTATAAATTCGTCGGCTAAACCTTTGAAATTCGTCGGCTAAAGGTATTTTTATACATTTGGCATGTTGTGATTGTGATGATCAAACTTGAGAAACAGAAATCCAACTGTCAGATCTGACCATCATGATAAAATACATGTATGGGAAAAAATTCAACTTGATCCGAAAAGAATAAGGGCTCGATCCGGACGGTCAATCTCGTAAGTCAAACCCCTAAACGCACGGAAAAGGTCGTTCGACCGTCTAAATTACGTATTTTGGCCGGACCTCCAACTGAAAATAGTTTTAAACCGATGACACGCAACAAGTCGTATAAAAATTTTACGCAAAATAACCACCGAATATAGGGCTACTCATAGGGGGAAAAATAAAAAATTGCATTGACCGTAACTATCGGCACCGAATATTTACCGGAATAGTGTGATTTTTCAACCGTTGATGTATTTCAACATTCTCGTCATATCTTATTTCATGACTTTTTAACGTTTGAAGGTTTTACGTATAGTTTGTTTTTGAAACGGAACATTTACATAACACTTGGTAAACAAGTTATACAACATTAGTATGCATGTTGTGATTGTGATGATCAAACTTGAGAAACAGAAATCCGACCGTCAGATCTGACCATCATGATAAAATACATGTATGGGAAAAAATTCAACTTGATCCGAAAAGAATAGGGGCTCGATCCGGACGGTCAATCTCGTAAGTCAAACCCCTAAACGCACGGAAAAAGTCGTTCGACCGTCTAAATTACGTATTTTGGCCGGACCTCCAACTGAAAATAGTTTTAAACCGATGACACGCAATAAGTCGTATAAAAATTTTACGCAAAATAACCACCGAATATAGGGCTATAGTAGGTAATAGAAAAATTTTAGGGTTTAGCCGACGAATACCCTAACGTATTCGTTGGCTATAGTATGTAATTAAAAAATTAAAAAATAACTATAGCCGACGAAATATTAGGTTATTCGTCGGCAAAAACCATCTTAGCCGACGACTTTTCATATATTTTCGTCGGCTAAAGTCTTTTGAAAATTTTCCTCCAACTTTGGTTTACCGCCTAAAAAATTTTGAAACTTTTTGACCTTAGTCGACGACTTTTCATATATTTTCGTCGGCTAAAGTCTATAAATTCACGAAAACACTCATATCTCCCCATATATTACGTAGTTTGGTCAAATCTTCCACACGAAAAACTCTCACGTAGATAAGACGCAACCACCTATATAAATTTTTTTGAAACATTTACCTTTCGACGATAGGGCTCCCTATAAGAAATAATAACAGTAAATAGGGTTGACCGCTACTATCGGCTCCGAGACTTTACCCGATTTACGTGATTTTTGAACCATAGCCATATTTCACCATTCTGAACATATCTTATTTCACGAGATTTTTAATAATTTTTCTTCCTATGTATAGTTGGTTCACAAAGTTGTATAACCTACTAAACAAGTTATACAACATTAGTAGACACGTTGTGATTCCGATGACTAAAATTCACAAACCAAAATTCGACCGTCAGATATGATAATTATGACGAAATACGTCTATGGTAAAAAATTCAACTGGATCCGACAACGTTAAGGGCTCGATCGAAACGGTCAACCATAATCCATCGTCACTTATCACACGAAAACGCTCATATCTCCCTTTATATTACGTAGTTTGGTCAAATCTTCCACACAAAAAACTTTCACGTAGATGAGACGCAACTTCCCATATAAAAATTTTGAGACATTTACCTTCCGACGATAGGGCTCCCCATAAACCCGAATAACGGAAAATAGTAGACACGTTGTGATTCCGATGACTAAAATTCACAAACCAAAATTTGACCGTCAGATATGATCATTATGATGAAAGATGTGTATGATTAAAAATTCAACTGGATTCAACAAAGTTAAGGGCTCGATCGAAACGGTCAACTCTAATCAAAAATAAGAAAACTGCATTTTGAAGCCCTAAACGGACTCGGATGGCCAAAAAAGCCTGTACATCATGGCATTAGCAATGAGTTTGACTCGTAGCGCCGTTACGCTTCCGGAAAGGTATCACAATAGTCAATCAGACACCAAACACCAAATCTGCAGCATAGTGAATAATAAGGGTAAGTCAACTATCGGCACCGAGACTTTACCGGAATACCGTAATTTTTCAACCATAGACGTATTTCACCATTCTGGTCATATCTTATTTCACGACTTTTTTACGTTTGAAGGTTCTACGTATAGTTTTTTTTTCCAGATGAGTTGTTGTCCAAATCTGTAAATATAAGACACTTTAGCCGACGAAATTATATTTTCGTCGGCTAAACTTTTAAAAATTTCGTCGGCTAAACTCTTAAAAATTTCGTCGGCTAAACTTTAGAAAATTTCGTCGGCTAAACTTTTGAAAATTTCGTCGGTTAAAGTTCACAGACTATAGCCGACGAAAAAATTTATTTAGCCGACGAAGGAAAATTTCGTCGGCATGGTTTTTTTTTCGTCGGCTAAAGCCTTTCTTCTGGTAGTGAGAGAACGTCCAGTTTCGAAAACACTTCTTCAGCTGCATTGCCATCTCTGAGTCCTCCTTAAGCTTCTTAAGCTTCTTAATGCAGAAATCCTTGAGCAAGTGATCGGCGCGGGAGCAAGTGCCTTTATTACATGAAAAAAATAGGCAACCAAAAATATGGAGTAATAAGTGGAGTATTTCTCATATGTTTCATCGAGTGCAGCATACTTGGATCCAAAAATATTTGCAGTGTCTAATTTAAGATCGGAGGACCTTGTCTTCCAAAGATTCGTCCACCGACGGCATACAATGCTAGTCTCTGCTGCATCTTTAATTGTTAAAAATGAAAGTATGTATGACATAATGCAATCCGGCAACTCATTTATCCATTCTTTTCTCTCCCCCTCAACTGTATCTACATCACTGTTGTCCATATATAAAGTTAAACAAAAACATATAACAGCGTAGAATGTTCGAGTGTTTATGACCTCCCTATATATGCTGTGCAGTTGTTTGATACCCAAAGGCCCTTGTGGCTATATTTATAAGCCTTGATACTAGAATCCTCATGAATCGAGGAAATATAATGAGCTAAGGATTTGTTCCTTGACAAGAAAGGAAACGAAACCGGAATTCCTAATACAAGATTAGGTTTTTTTCTTATTCTTGCAGATTGTGACGTTGCATTGGAATATTGATGCATGCTTTAATCTGAATTTCGTGTATGCCATGTCAATATGTCATATAAGGTGGGTTCTAAGTGGTTCACCTAGCATTACTCAATTTCGTAAATGGAAAACTCAAAGCATACAAGCAGCTTGTTGGATGTGGTCGGTTTTCGTTGTTTAGCCTCATGAGTGTTTCATATCATTTGATATGGGTTCTTTTGATATGTCTATATGTGATTTTCATTTTGTGAGTATTTCTTTTGCTTTTTATGTATGAGTTGAGTTTAGATTTTTTGATTAGGTGTAAATGGAAAAATAGCATGCCACCAGCTCGTTAGATCAATATCTTCTTCTTTTTTCTCTATTTTTTCCTCTGCAATGTCACTTGTGGGTATTTCTTTCGTTTATGTATATGAGGGAATCATGTCTTGTAAACTTTGAAGTTTGAAGATGGAAATCATAATCAGGTTATTGCAATTTTCATTTTATGTTCGTTATGTACGCATTGGTGTTTTAGTTAGCCTCATGAATGTTTCCTATGATTTGATACGAGATCTTGAAGTCTCAACTTCTCCCCAATCTCTTAAATCTTAATCGAGTTATGGCATTGAGAATCTCAGCTCAAGCTACATGACCTTATCTCACTCCGGATCACAGAGAAAATTGAATCATACATGAAAATGTAGCATTTCTATAATTATCACAAGAAAAATAAAATATGGCTCCACCAAAACTATGTTCTTCCAAAAGAGGTGCAGCCTTGAGAATACTCACAACCCTCCTGATCGAGGTCGAACTTTGCTGGCCTGACGAGATCAAAGTTCAGTTTCATGAGGTTTCTAAATGTCGTAAGAGTTTGGGGTGCCAGATTACCACCTATATGCAAATAAATTGACTCGTCCTTAAAATTTAACAACACAGTAAGTATCGTGGCACCACCAATATGCAAGGGAATTACAAATAGAGGACTAAATTAGGGAAGAAAAAAAATATCAAGAGGCTCATTGACTGACAAATTAATCATATAATGCATATCATTTTGTATGGAGTGCTTCATGTCATCTCTATAGTTGGTTTTGGAATCTATGAGGGGATTGAATACCAAATACGCATTTATATATATATATATAGGGAAAAATGCACCAACAGTGTCTGAACTCTTGGAGGACTGTCAATATGGTACCCGAACTTTTAAATGTATCAAAGTGATACCTGGACTTGTATTTTTGTACCAACGTCGTACCTGTCGTCATTTTCCGTCACAGCTCCGTCATTGATAAATACGTGCGGGTCATGTGAGTTGGAAATTGAGGACATAAATGACTTTTTCTCCACCCAACCATCTTCTTCATCCTCCACACACTCCAGCGCCACCTGCACCATCTTCTCCGTCACCTCCATCGGAAACGAGTCCTTCAGCCGCCTATCCACCCACCTCCTCACTCCACCACCACATTTCACTGCCTCCCTCGCCTTCTCTATCAAACTCATTCTCTTATACCCGCCTTCCTCCGCCTCCATCTTATACTTCAACGGCTCATCCCCTGACATCAGCTCCAACATCACCACCCCAAAAGCATACACGTCAAATTAGCAGTGGTGGATGTAGTCGAGGCCGTGAGCTAGGTCGGTGGCGATCTGAAGGCGGGAGAGCCAGGAGGAGAGGACTGTGAAGCTCGGATTGTTAGGGTTGCGGAGGCAGTCAGCGAGGTTGGCGCCGTCGACGAACTCGTAGACGAGGTAGACGTAGTTGCCTGAGAGAGACGCGCCGAGGAGCTTGATGAGGCTGGTGTGGTGGGAGCGGGAGATGAGGGAGAGGCTCTGCTGTAGGTCAGGGAGGTCGATCGGGGTGCGGGACTTGCGCTGGAAGACGAAGGCGTCTTTGCCGCGGAGGGTGCAGCGCCAAGAGGTGGAGGTGGAGGTGGAGGAGGAGAGGCGGTGGCTGAGGAAGTTGTTGGTGGAGGAGGAGATCTCGAAGGTGTCGTAGATCATGGGGTTTTCGGGGAGGAAGGACTTTAGGGAGGCGACGGGTAACAAAAAAAAGTGAAGTGCATGTCAAGAATAAGCTGTAACAAAAAAAAGCTGATTATGAGCTAACCTGCGAAAAGAGAGAGAGAGAGAGAGAGAGAGAGAGAGAGAGAGAGAGATATTCCAGATATTCCAGTTCACCTCTACCACAACATAGCCAGCAACAATATGCATTTGTCATGGAAAGTCTTACAGCCTAACAATGATCACATCAATACACTCAGTACAGGGAAATAACGATCACATCAATACACTCAGTACGTGTTTATCAACGAGGCCAGCCAAGACAGTCATGGTAGATGTTCAAATGACACGAAGAAGGTAAATGGAAGGCCCTGGACAACACTAATGAATATATTAATCCATGCATGAATTAATTAATTTGAGATCGACTGACTCATGCTGTCATGCATGCAGCAGCTGGCTAGGTCATATATATAGATGGTCATATCGGTCATGCATGCATTGCATATAGTGAGTGAACTGTGAACATGGGAGGTGCCAAGGGGGGTGGTGGTGGCGGAGGAGGAGGTGCTAAAGGCGGCGGAGGAGGAGGGGCCAAAGGTGCTGACGGAGGAGGTGCCAAAGGCGGTGGAGGAGGAGGGGCCAAAGGTGCTGGCGGCGGAGGAGCCAAAGCTGGTGGTGGAGGAGGAGGGCGAGCGTCCTCGGGTGCGAGTTCTGGTGGAGTCATGAAGGCCCCTGGAGGATCAGGCGATACAATTTCCTGGGCGGCTTTCGAAAGCAACCCTCAGGGCTACTTTCAGGGGGTAGCTCAGTCATTTACTCTTTTTTCCAGTCACGTGCGTCACATGTGACATGAACTAACAGAGCTGTGACGGAAAATGACGACAGGTACGACGTTGGTACAAAAATACAAGTCCAGGTATCACTTTGATACATTTAAAAGTTCGGGTACCATATTGACCAAGAGTTCAGACACTGTTGGTGCATTTTTCTCATATATATATATATATATATATATATATATATATATATATATATATATATATATATATATATATATACTGCAACACATGTACAGTATATAATTGCTAATTACGCATACCAAAGTGTTCATAAAGAACACCCCACCAGAATTAGTCAAACCCTTTAGGTGGATTTTTCTCTTTTTTAAATTCTTGAATCTTAAGAGCAAGTCCACCCCCTAGGCCTTCGTTGGGAAGGCCTGGGTCATGGGCGAGACCTGGGTCGCCACGTGGCAGTGATTTTCGGTTGCAGTTTCCACCCACGATTTCTGTTTCTGGGTCGCCACGTGGCAGTGACTGTTTATTGAATTTTATATTAGGTATTTTGAATGTGAATAATGATTTTATATATTAATAAAATTATGAATAACGTATTGAGACTATATAAAAAGTAATAAATAAAATTTAAAAAAATGACATATTAATATTAATTTATTTATCATACGACTTAAATTGACAGGCCAAGCCTAGGTTGGTCGAGTCGCCGGCCGAAGGTGGTTGAGGAAAGTAATAACCGGGGAAATGTGGTTGTGGATATCCACCGAGGAAAGGTGTTTGTGGATATCCACCGGGAAAAAGTGTTTGAGGATATCCGCCGGGGAAGAATGTGTGGGGTTATCCACTAGTGGTGTTTTCTTACCTCTCCGCTATCTGTTTTTGTTTTAACTACCAATAATCTTTTTTAAACCCCGGTGACATAGTACTTGGATTTTTTGTATTATTTCTTACCATTGGGATTTTTTTGTAGCTTTTTTCATTCAATTTAATTCATTTAATTAAAAAAGGCACCGATCTGTTTTTTGAAGTAAACCAGGGCCGTCCGATTTGTTTTTTGAAGTAAACCAAAGGTGCAAATTTTTTGACCGTTGGGTTAAACATTCAAAAGGCTTGACGCGTGGCGTGCGGGGGGAGGCTGGGTCTCGACGGAAGACGACAAAAACACGGCGCGCTGGGCTCACGCGTCGCACCTGCGATGTCCGTGCGTCTCACGCACAAAGAAGGCGCGTCTTCTCCGCGTGTCTGCTCCTCTTGCATGTGGCTGACGTCTGCAGGGCCCCGCGTTTTGGGCTGAGGTGGAAACGAAGGCCCGGGTCTTCAGAAATGAAGGCCTGGGTCATAGGTCTGACCCAGGTGAAGACCCAATGAAGGCCTGGGTTAAAAAATCTTTGTGGGTGGACTTGCTTTATTTTTGCTGGGTCTTCTTTTGACATGGATTAAGACCTAGGTCATGCTTTTAAGCCAAGGGTGGACTTGCTCTAAGATGCAATGCAAAATCATCCATTTATACAGAAGAGTGAAAAAATGCCATTTACTGCAAGTGAAAACTAGAGTAGAGAGTATTATTACAGGTAGACTGCGAAGTCAATAATTTTTGGAAGTAAAGTCTTCGTCAAGGTCCACCAACTCCAACAAACTTTCCAGCAAAGTAAGATAACAGCCACACAGCCTCAGTCCTCTCAAATAATTGCAGAACTCGTTCACCAGTGGATAAACTCTCTTTGATCCGAGTTCGTGAGGTGGAAGATGGCAGCTGAATTTGTGCTCACTTTCGCTGCTGAGGGGATTCTGACCAAGGTGTCTTCACTTGCCGCTCAAGAACTCTCTCTTGCATGGGGGTTCAAGGCCGAACTGGAGAAGCTCGGAGAGTCCGTATCCACCATTCAAGATTTCTTAGGCAGCGCTGCGGATCAGAGACTAGATGATCGGGGCAAGGCAGTAGAGAAATGGGTCAAGAAACTTAAACAGGTAGCTGAAGATGCAGATGATATTTTGGATGATTTCAACTATGAACTTCTCCGGCGCAAAGTGGAGCTGCATAACCACATGAAGAGAAAGGTACTCAACTTCCTTTCTGCCTCCAATCCTCCTTTGTTTCGTGTCAAAATGGCGCATAAGATTAAGAAGATCAATGACTCCTTGGCGCTGCTCAAGAGTGAGGCATCTTTCATCAACTTGGTTGCAAAAAAAGGAGATCCAAGGCAACTACCAGTTCGAGTGCAAACTAATGCACATTTTGAGGATGGTGAAAAAGTTGTTGGAAGGGAAGACGCTGTGACAAAGATAGTTACGACGTTGATCAGCTCCGACAATCAGCAGAAGAATCTTTCAGTTATGGCCATTGTGGGAATGGGTGGACTGGGGAAGACTACTTTGGCTAAATCAGTGTACAATGAACCTGCCATACATACACACTTCGATAAAAGAATATGGGTGTGTGTGTCTAACACTTTTGAAGTGGATACCATTTTAAGGCAGATGGTAGAGACTCTAGTACCTCAAAACGCTGGACTGACATGCCAAAATGCAATTCTTGAAGTTCTGATAAAGGAGCTAAAAGGGAAGAAATATGTTCTGGTGCTCGATGATGTTTGGAATGAGGAGAGGGAAAAGTGGGATAGATTGAAGAGTGAGTTGTCAAAGCTGAATTCTAATCCCGGAAGCTGCATTATCGTCACCACCCGTAGCACCAATGTGTCAACTATTGCTGAAACACTCCCCAGACCTGAGTTGACAAAGCTATCAGAGGAGGATTGTTGGTCCATTATAAAGCAAAGAGCTTTAAATTTAGACGAAAATGATGCAGAACTAGAAAGAATTGGGAGGGAGATTGCTGAGAAGTGTGGAGGGGTACCCTTGGTTGCAAAGGTACTAAATTTCATATGATATCAAGTTATTAACGAAAATTCCACTTGTTTCTTTTCATTGAGAACACGATATGCATATATATTTGCTTTGTAGTTTTTATTTGGATGCATCTCACTCGAAATTATAATACAAGACAGCTCTAACTCATATTGAAAGCGGTTCCAACATTTGATTCGGTAGAGAATATTTCTGTTTCTGAAATAACATACAAGGCAACGGATGCAGGAAAAAAAACAGAAGCCAAATAGAAAAAGTTAGAAATATAAGAATATGATTTTAATCTCATAACCATTTTAACGTTTGACTTGATTTGTGTCTTAATCTAAAATCTAAACTCTTGTATCATATACTACAGGTTTTGGGAAGCCTACTGGGCTCAAAAGATAGAAAAGTTGCTGAATGGTCGTCAATTCGAGACAATAGATTATGGGAACTACCTGAAGGGGAGGACAGGATCATGAAGGTATTGAAGTTGAGTTTTGATAATCTGGAGCCATCGCCTTTGAAACAATGTTTTGCATATTGCTCAATGTTGAGCAAAGATTTCGAAATTGAAAGAGATAATTTGATCCAGCTTTGGATGGCTCAAGGATTACTCCAGACTTCAACTGTCGAAAATCATCATGTGATGGAGGATACTGGCAAAGAATATTTTAACAGTCTACTAAACAATTCCTTGATTCAAAAGGTAATTGAATGGGGCACTATTAAGTACACAATGCACGATCTTGTGCATGATCTTGCAGAAAAAGTGTCTGAAAGTGAGCGCTTGACACAGGAGTTGAATGATGATGTTCGACATGTTGCACGTAGTCGACCTCCTTCAACACTAGAAAACATGTCAGAAGTAACTGTTGGGAGATTGCGCTCACTATTTTCAAATGACCCGGTCCCAGATATCGTTTTCTCCAAGTTCAAAGCAATGCGGGTCTTAAGTTTTGATACAGCAGATATAAAAGAGTTGCCAAAGTCATTTGGCAAGCTGAAGCACTTGAGATATCTAGACCTCTCAGATACAGGAATCAAAGCACTTCCCAAGTCAATTGGCAAGCTCTATAACCTTCAAACATTGCGGATGCAGAATTGTGATCTGAATGAGCTTCCAAGGGAGATGCAAAACTTGATCAACTTGAGGAATCTCGTCCTAGATCGCTGTAGCAAATGTGAAGAACTCCCGATACTAGGCCATCTACCGTTCCTTAGAGATGTGAAGATAAAGGGTATGCATAACCTAAAACGCATTGGAAGTGAAATTTATGGTTATGACCTTGTTTACGAGGCTACACCAGAGAAGAAGACGACAGTCTTGTTTCCAGCACTAAAAACATTAAGCATTGAGGAGTGCCCTGAGCTAATTGAATGGATGGAAGCACCCACAACGACGACGGCGACAAAAGTAGAGGTGTTCCCTTGCTTGGAGGAGTTGACGATAGTAAGCTGTAAGGCATTATCTAGTATTGGCCTAACATCCTCACAGGGCCTTCCATCTCTCCGGGAATTGATTATTAGGGGCTGTGATGGATTATCAGCCCTACCGAGCGGGATTGAAAACTGCACCTCTCTTGAGCTGTTAGAGGTATCCTATTGCAAAAATCTAGCCACCATTTCGTTTACACGTGGCCTTCCATCCCTCCGCGAAGTGTGGATTGTATGGTGTGATGCATTATCTAGTATTGGCCTAACATCCTCACAGGGCCTTCCATCTCTCCGGAAATTGATTGTTACATTCTGTGGATTATCAGCCCTACCGAGCGGGATTGAAAACTGCACCTCTCTTGAGCTGTTAGAGGTATCCTATTGCAGAAATCTAGCCACCATTTCGTTTACACGTGTCCTCCCATCCCTCCGTAAATTGGAAGTTGAGTACTGCGATAATCTATCTTGCTTGGCTGTCCCGGAATACTGTCCCTCGCTTCAGGAGTTGATTATAGAGTACTGCCCCGGTCTACAATCTCTTCCAGATTTCCGCAGTTTCACATCCCTCCGTGACTTGCGGTTAGGTCCTTTCTGGGAGGACCTCGACTCTTTCCCTGATTTTCAAGTTCCATCCCAACAACTTGTCAAATTACATTTGAACGGGTGGCCTAAGGTCAAGTCTCTTCCTCAACAAGTTCAACACTTGACTTCGCTTACGAGTTTGACTATATTCTTTTTCAAAGGAGTGGAGACTTTACCAGAGTGGCTGGGCAACCTTGCATCTCTCGTGGAGCTGCGTATTAGTTGGTGTGATAATCTCAAGTATCTACCTTCTCTCGAAGCAATGCAACGCCTCACCAAATTACAGCTTCTAAATGTTTATGGTTGTCCACTTCTGAAGGAAAGATGCACCAAGGACAGCGGCGAAGAATGGCCCAAGATTTCTCACATTCCAGATCTCGAAAGTAAGCAAGCTTCTCAATGACTTATGTTTTTCGTTGTTTGGTGTGAAAGGTTTTCTAGTTAGTTTGTATAGGCTTATTTATGGCTCCACTACTATTGTGATCACTACTTAATTGTCTTGTTTTTTCTGTATAAAGTCTTATCAAGCGTGTGCGTGCGTGTCTAAAATATATAATAGAAATGGTCTGCTTACCTCTCTTTTTTTCTTTCTTATACTCGGAACTGACAATTGAGCTTTTTCTTATATTCAGTTTGGCCTCGGTGAAGTACCCACGTGTTGATGGACATGGCTTTCATGTTTCGAGAAAAACATGCATTTGTTAGATTTGGAAAAGCTGTGTGAAGCATTTACATTCAATTCTCTGCTAAGAAGTAAGAATGCAAATGAATTGGCTTTGTGGGAGTCTCGTGTTGAGCAAATTTAATCACTTTTCCTCTCTAAAAGCCGAGTAAGACTTCTCTTTACCATGAATGATTTGGTAATCATGTCATAAAGTATCTAACAATATCATGTAGATTAATCATCCTTCTGACTTCAGAACAATCATAAACAACGAACACTAACACAATAGGCAAGCTTGAAAACAGATTATTTCGTAATGATATACATAACTGAAAACAGTTTCTTCTGCAAATCTCTGTCTGGGGATCCACAGAATGGTGGGGACTGAGATTACTAAGGTGTTAAGAGAATACGGGGACCCTGGACATATTTATAGCGATCCTAATACTAAAGCAATTAGGTCCTCCTCTTTATTCTGTATCAATGTAATTTCACCTAGATGTTAGCCAAGTTCCCAATACGAATAAAAAATTCTCATGGTTTCAGGAAAAGAAGCACTGTTCTAGAAGGTGAATTTATCTATTTTCAATTCCAACATAAAATCAGTTTCAAGGGCAATCCTGAATGAAATGAAGAGAAGTAAAATCCAATCAGAGGAAGAAGGGGATCTGGATTCAAATATTAGAAAATAAACTCCAAAGTTTTCCCAGCAATTCAACCCTAACGAGAAGAGTGGTCAACAAACAATAGGTTCAAAACAGAAGCAAGACCTGATCTACGGAATCGGCAGTGAGTCGCGGCGGATGAGGCAGGCCATCGGAGGAGGTTTGCGGCCAGTGTTTCTCTCCCTGTATTTTTATCGAAAGATTCTCTTCTCCTATTATTTATTTATTTAGAACAAATGTTTAACAGTCTCAGAGGAATGAGCCCAAAAAGAAAACCAGCCCAAAATGAAATCCTCCCATTCTAAAAGAACATGGTATCAGACTAATCAGGTCTTGTTCCTCCCTATACTCAATCTCAGTATTCAGAAAACATACCCAGCATACCATTATGTATACAGATGAGAGATCATGGTTACAGAGAGATGCTGGCCTCTGCAGGCATATTCTAAGAGCTCCTACGCAAACGTAGTTAACATACATTGATATAGGCCTCATCATGGCCCGGCCCTACCCTAAATTTTAGGGCTTAAGATAATGTTGGGTAGGATTTTGACTTGGTCAACAAAATTTAAGGCCAGGTAGGATCGGGCTGGGGCTTAAATATGCAAGACATTACCCACCCTTAAAGCCTATTTCGTTAGGGCTAATAAGGCCGGGTAGGGCCGACCCCTTGAATATGGCTAAATATGGCCGATAAGGCCGAAATAACCGAATATGATATTATTTTGTTTAACGAAATAAATTCATGAGTTTTAATTTTTCTTCTCAAATATTACCTCAAGGGATATATATGATACAAGATCTTATTTTTAGTCATATTTAACATACATACATATATATATATATATATCATATTTAACTTAAGACATCTAGAATTATTAATCTAAGTAGTTATATTCATATATTTTATTAACTATCTCTCTAAATCATCAAAAATCAATCGTTATTTACCAAATAAAAATACAAATTAAATAAATAAAACTTACAAGATTAGTTGTATTGTATAAAAAATAAGAAACATATTAAAAACAATAGAAAATAAGTAATTATTAGGACCTAAAGGGCGGACTTTTAAGACCGGGATAGAGTCGGGCCGGGCTTGGCCTAAAAGGCTCAATAGGATAGGGCCGGGTTTCATTTGCTTGACCCTTGCCCTACCCTAATTGAAAAGGGATAGGGCCGGCCGGCCCGCCCTAACGGAGGACCGGGTAGGGCGGGTTTTAGGGCGGGCTAGGGCCGAAGGGCCAAATGATGAGGCCTACATTGATACATACATGTATATTCCATTCTAAGGTAGCTCTTCCTGTCACTTCATTTAAATTTCAGACTTAATATGACATCATGGTCATATCAGCAATACAACAAAGATGAAGCAAGTTTTGTAGAAAATCAACACAAAGCTTTCACCTCCGGAACATGAAATCTCTATGGTAACATTAGTGCGGCATAAAATGGAGACAAAGAATTACATCACATATTAGGCAAACCGGCTCACAAAATTAACACAAGAGAATGCTAAAGTATACCTCTCTACTCATCTTAAATGCGGGCAGACTCCGCTGGAAGAGAAGGCGCGGAGTCCGCTGACACAAAAGGCGCGCGGACTCCGTTGGAAGAGAAGGGCGCCTAGGAGAGGCAGGAAGCGAAAAAGAAAGAGAGGCATGCAGAGGGTGAAGAAGAAGGAGAGGCAGAGGGCGAAGAAGAAGGGGAGGCAGAGGGAAGAAGGAGAGGTAGAGGGCGAAGAAGAAGGAGAGGCACATGGAAGGAGAAGGGGAGGCAGAGGGAAGAAGAAGGTGAGGCAGAGGGTGAAGAAAAAAGAGAGGCAGAGGGAAGAAGAAAGAGAGGCAGAGAGGGAAGAAGAAGGTGAGGCAAACGTATGCGTGAAAATTGGGTAGGAGGAGATGAGGGAGAGAGAATATATAAGAAAAGTTTAAAAAATTTGGTTCAAATTTTTCTGAAATTTTTGGCGGAAAAGGTGCCGCTAAAAATTTCAATACTTAAGCGACGAAAAATTATATTTTCATCGCTTAAGATATTAATTATTTTATTTTATTTTTTGAAATAATAATTCTGTTGTCTAAGTAAATTTTTTCGTCGTCTAAGCTCTCTTAGATGACAGAATACATTTTTGTTGCCTAAGTGAATAAATTTTATTTTTTATAAAAAAATAATAATTGTCGCCTAAGTAAATTTTTCTGTCGTCTATATCAATCTTAGACGACAGAATACGTTTCCGTCGCCTAAGTGAATAATTTTTTTTTATAAAAATGATTTTGTCGCCTTAGTATATTTTCAGTCTCCTAAATTACCACCTAGACGACGGAACACTATTTCGTCGCCTAAGTAGTAACTTGGGAGACTGAATCATATTCCGTCCCCTAAGTTCTACTTAGGAGACAGAATTAAAAGAATTTCATCGCTTAAGAGGTTTTTTTCACTAGTAATAGATTCATTTCATATCCTTTTTGAAAAATATAAGATATTATACACATATAGTAGTCATATATAGCTAATGAACAAACATTTTTTTTCTTTAATTTTCTGTTCTTTTTCTTTTCTTTTTTGGGACAATGCCCACTAGCTCTAATTTTAAGAATTTTATTCTCACTAACAAAATTAAATTTTAAAATTCCCAAGAGTCAACTTAAACAGCAGAAAGACAATTATACATTTAATAAATTAAATAAACTACAATAGAACATTATAAGTCTATTATAAAATAAAGTTTCTATGACCGGATTCCTTCGACCAATGACGTTGACCGGGCTCCGGGGGCCCTTGACCGGGTTTCGATGACTGTTAACGGGGCTCCGACGACCGTTGACTGAGCTCCGACGAAAGTTAGGGGATCTATTTGGAGCAGTAGGGGGTCTGTCAGGGGGTATATTAGGGGGTAATTGTTTTGGCCATGATTCTCAGCGAGCGAACGAGAGGTAACTAGTGAGCAAAGAAAAAGATAGTTGTTGCGGGCATGCCACTTCGCGGACGAGGAAAATGTGGTATGAGAGCGAGATCTTGACTTTTGATCAGGCGGAGGGGGTTTCCAGGTCCCACCTCCCGAGCGAGGAATTACGAGCACAAGGCAATCGATACTCATGGTATGTCGCGAGCAAAGCAACAATAGGGGATCAGAGTGATCGGGGGCGAGTCCAGGAGGGCTTTGAAACTAAGGAGCGGACGCACTTAGGGTTAGGGTTTCGAGTAGCTCGAAGGAGAACTGGGTTGCAGTTTGTTTGTATTGTTTTTTTGTAAAGATTGTGTGTTTTTAGAGAGAGATAGCTTCAACAGGGAAGCAAAAACAAAGCTCCAGGGAGCATTGGAGGTTTAACTAGGTTGAAAGGTTTGTTGTGTTTCTGTTTGAGTAATTATAGAGTTGTAGAGAGTTTGTGTAAACCCTATAGCCCTTTATATAGTAGCTTAACTTGCGGCAGAAGAAAGATAATCAGAATACAAGTCGGACTCTGAAACCCTAATCCCACAAGGACACTGTTTAACCCGCGCAGACCAAGCATTTTGTGACACATGTCCGGTTCGCACACTCCATTCCGCATAGGGCACTATTTCTGCACCGCTCAATTATAAACTCCTATGCTGACTAGAATTAGACGCATCCTAATCCCGCGGGGGAGTGACAATCCTTATGAAAACCTATCTCGCGCAGGCCGCAGACTCAAACCATCACTCAGACCTTTCAAGCTCGCGGGCCCCTGAAGCCTGATTCAATCTCATGGGTCATTGCAGCTCGCGAGCCTTAATAGGCTTTTTCATTAAAATAGCCACATGGATTGGCCCGAAACATATCAAAGACTTGTAAAAGTCTTCAACGATAAATGTGGTGTACGCGGACTCCGCCCGTTGCTTCTTTGCGAACTATCTCACACGAGTCAGTTCGCCATCTCGCCTCGTTGTACTCCGCCTTGCCCAGCCTACGCAAAGTGTCAATCTCTCCTCGTCTACATGGAGTAATTCCCCGCAAAGTCCATTCCGCGTGCGAGCTTTGTATTCCATGCGAAGTCCATTCCGTGCACGAGCTCTGTAATTTAGCTTGCATGGTCTTATTGGCGATATGACATGGATCAAGAATTTAATTAATATTCACATAGACATTTGTTATCCAGTAAAATATTAATTAGGGCATAAACAGTAATAAGGGGTCTTTTGGAGGCAATATGCATGGGGTCTGTCTGAGGGTCTACTAGGGGCAGTAGGAGGTATACTGGGGACAATAGGAGGGACTAATAGGGGCAGTAAGGAGGTCTACTGGGGGAAGTATAAGGGTCTACTGGAAGAAGTATGAGAGTCTACTGAGAACAGTAGGAAGGTCTAGAGGGGCAGGATGGGGGTCTACTGAGGGTAGTAGGAAGATCTATTGATGGGAAGTTTTCTTTATACATAATGATCCAAAGAAAATGAGAACTATTCACATATATATGAATCATGACCAGTAGGAGGATCTACTGATGGCAATTTTCCTTTATACATAATGATCCAAAGAAAATGAGAACCATTCACATATATATGAATCAATGATGAGTAAGCATATTTTCCAGAGGGTGCAAAAAACCCATACCTTTTTCTTTTCATATCAATTGCAGACATATAAATTCTTATATAAAAACCCTTCACTCAAACTTATGCAACGATTAATAGCTTTAAGAGACTAGATCTATCAATACAGGGGGTGATTAACATTGATCATATCACCCTATTCGAAACTTTAAAAAACATATCAAAACCACTAAAGTATAAACTTATCTACATAAAAATTAGACCAAATTAAATCATTCCTTGCTCCCAGCGATGCTTGTAAGGCTCGTAATACAACCTATAAGGTTGACTATGGATCTAATCCACTAACCATTACCAAAAAAAAAAAGGAATGAAGCTTACACACAACCTCACTCTCTTTCAGATCTGAGAAGGGAGCTAGAGTCTCTCAAATCTAGATTGTTGGGGAACTTATTTCCAGTCTAATCAAAAATATGGACCAAGTTTCCCTCCATGGATCTGATGCGATCGAGAAGATGACCCACGTCCAACTCATCATCTCGTCGAGTCCGCCCACCGCATCGTTTTCTATCTCAGCGAACTCCTCCTCCAATCAAAGTCGCCGGAGCCAAAGGTGGATGCCGACGGTGAGGTTGAGTCTCAGAGGCTGTAGCTTAAGATAGATAGATAGATAGAGAGAGAGAGTTAGATACATTTCCCTTTCACGAACATGGCCATCTCTTTCCTTCTAGTTAGCTAACCTTGTATCCGGCCCTTAATTGAAGCTACACATGCAAACTCCATTTTCATGAGCCACTCTCTTATATACATGATGTGTTGACTATAGATATTCATATCGTAACTTCTTTGAATATCTCAATAGCTCATCTAGCTAGATACATTTACCATATACGTATATATATCTCGGTACGTACGTACACATAGAGCGTACATATACAAGTTAGCTCATGCCATCTCTCATGCATGCGACAGGAATCCCCCGACCTTTTTTATCCCTTATTTATCTCCCTCGATTCATTTGGTGATTGGAAATGTAAGTAATAAACATCCATGACCAATCCTCTTTTTTTTTGAAAGAAAAGAAAGAGAAGGTTACATATCACAAAAGATGATGGAGCTAGCATGCATGCCTATATATAGCCCTTCATATAACACATACATACATAGCATATATAGTCATCAATTCTCTTTTATATATTGCTAGTCATGACTTGCATGGTCTTATATGTGGTCTTCGATTATTTGCATGGATAGATGACTAGGAAATTTTTCGAGAACTTCCTTCGCAATTTCTCCATGACTTGGTTGTTCGGTGATCGATACATATTACTCTATCAGTCAAAATAGAAGGAATAATGTTTAAGAAGACTAGCTTAGCTTGTCCCGATTATCCAGGGCATCATTTGTAAACATTTCATAATTCTTTCTGGGCTATACATTATTCTTTTGAATCAACAGTGCACACATACGTACACAGACCAAAATGAAAACTCAACAACCTTTTGTAATGGTCGATCGATATCTAGCTAGCAGCTACCTGGACAAACCTCATAGTTTACACCATGTTTAACCGCTATCCAAGACTCATCCTAAGCAAGGCTTGCGCAAAGACTGTAAGCTGATTTAAGTTTCAATGTAAATTATAGATGTATATGATTCTCTACGAATCTGGTTGTCTTCAATTGACTTGGAAATTTGTAGAGCTGGTTATCTTGTAGTGTATTGACTAATTAGGTTTGAAAATCTAATTAATCATGGATTTTAACGGATTTGGAAAAATCCAAGAATTAATTACAAAGCACATAACAAATCCAAGAATGCCTCGTAGGTAAAGGATTCTATGTTTATTAACCTTTTTAGAATTGGAAGATCTTTGTGAGTAACCCTTATATGTTGTTTCTTTCTTCTTTTGATATAGATATTTTCTTTTCTGTTACATCTTTCTTTCCTTTTATGAATCCCACCCGGCCTATAAATTAACAATGAGGTTTGCAATAGCATACAACAAAGAGTTCAATTCTCTCAGTATCGACATATATATATATATATATATATATATATATATATAGCCATGGTTAAGTTCCAAAACTACTTATTGCTCATCATCAGCACTCTTTTGGTGCATGTCATTGTCACTAATGCTGCTTGGGAGGATGGGAGCGCAACGTTTTACGGTGACATGACCGGAGCCGAAACCATGCGTAAGCAAATAATAATCTTCTTCCTCATGCATATTGTGATCTATGAAAACTGCGCGCTAATCGCTTAATTTCTGCTTCTTCATCTTCTTTGTTCGTTTTAACAGAGGGGGCTTGTGGTTATGGTGATCTCTTCCAACAAGGCTATGGCCTCGAGACAGCAGCTCTAAGCACAGCACTGTTCAACAATGGACAAACTTGCGGTGCTTGTTTTCAGATCATGTGTGTCAATGATCCACAATGGTGCATACCTAATGCTGGTACCATCAGAATCACAGCAACAAATTTCTGTCCTCCAAATTACGATCCACATTTTTATCCCTGGTGCAACCCCCCAAGAAAACACTTCGACTTGTCCATGCCGATGTTTTCGAAAATCGCTATTACCAAAGCTGGGATAATGAGTCCATTGTGTTAAGAGAGGAGGGATTAGGTTTGAGCTAAAAGGAAACCCTTACTGGATTACTGCAACTATGTTGAATGTTGGTGGTGCTGGTGATGTTACAGCGGTGCGAATCAAAGGGTCTAAATCCGATTGGGTTCAAATGTCACGCAACTGGGGACAACTATGGCAGACTGAAGCGAACTTAGTCGGACAAAGCTTATCATTCCAAGTTACTAGTAGTGATGGGAAGACGGTTCAGCTTGATAATGTTGCAACAGGAAATTGGCAATTTGGGCAAACCTATGAAGGCAAAGGAAACTTTTAGATGTACATTGAGATAAAGGAAACTTTTAGATGTACATTCCAAGTTACTATTAGACGTTTGTTTCAATCTCATGTTGTATTGACCTCTTGCTATGTTCAAAAATGAAGACGTCTTCCTTCTAGCTAAAACATGCTTATACCAATATTACTGATCATATTGATTTCAGGTTTTGAGTTAGATATATCTTCCATCTAATTTGGCCATTTGGGAAGACAAAATTCATCACAGAATATATGTAATGTTTGAGTTACCAGATAAGAATAATGCATCTTACTTCAAATCTTTCCAAAGTCACCGGTCTTCTGCATCAAGCAAGATATATACACAGAAATGTCCAGAGGCCAGGATATATATACTCATCGACTCATAGTTATAACTCATGCGCGCCTACTTGGCTTATCCCTACGACGAGTGAATTGCGAAGCGGCGTAGGGATGAGTCATTGTGATGCTGGTTTCCTACTTGGCTTGGTTTGCCGGAAAGCGGCCTGGCAGAAGCAGGACGACGGCGGTCGTGTGCTGCGTGTAGATCCGCATCTTGGCTTGCTGAAACCAAACCCAAGTGGGTCTTGTGTTCTAGGGCATCTTCCTTGGCCAGCTTCTCTGGGGCTAAAATTTGTGCTAGGGTTATGCTCTTAGCCCATTGCTATGTTTTTAGCTTAGGGTAATTGAAATAAATTCCTTGTATAGCATTTGTGTGCCTATTGCCTAATCTAATTACTATGCTTTGGTTTTTCAGGCTCGCCTTTTATTTTCTTGTTAAACAAAAGAGCACTGAATTTGTAACGAGTGATGCTAGCATGTCACCTCCATGTACATGTGTTAATCACAGAAGAATATGTATGTATCCATGCCAATTTGGCTTGAGGTGGATGAAATTGATGCTGAATGTTAATGGACTTAAACACAATTGGTATTTTTACAGAGAAAATAGCATATCCAACATTTCACCAGATATTTCTGAGGTGTGCTACTGCTCAAAAGCATCAAATTCAATAAATTATATTTAATGTTCATTTTTATATTGGAAAATCTTTGTTAGTACTCCAGCAAAAAGTTGAGGTTCATATTCTTCACCCCATTACACTGTCAAACCAAATCATGTCTGTCTTCTTCTTTTTTTGGATAATGTCTGTCAATGTTAACAAGAGGACCATATATAGTTGTTTCTTTCCTTTTCTTTTTTTCATTTTGTTTATCACTTTATCTCTTAATTACTTTTCATTTTAACCTCATAATTTCTTTTCACCTAATAAGGAAATTAAATGTCCTGCAAACATACCTTTTATGATTCAAGCCTGACCTATAAATTAACCCTATAACCATGAGGTTTGTACCGACTTGCAATAGCATCATACATTCTAGTTCAATTCTCTCAGTATCATATATCTATGGCGAGGTTTGAGAACTCATCCACATGGTCACTGTTCATCATCAGCACTCTCTTGGTGCATGTCATGGGCGATGCTCCTTGGGAGGCCGGATCCGCCACATTTTACGGTGACATGACCGGAAGCGAAACCATGCGTAAGTAAAGAACTTCCTTATGCCTCAGTTACGACTTCTCACAATACGCAGGAATTAATATATTCACGATTCTATATGCATATTAGGAGAGGCATGCATGCAGATACATGTATATATGACTAACCTCTTTCTTTAATCATCTTAACAGAGGGGGCTTGTGGATATGGTGATCTCCTCCAACAAGGCTATGGCCTCAATACAGCAGCTCTGAGCACAGAACTGTTCAACAATGGTTTGACTTGTGGTGCTTGTTTTGAGATTATGTGTGTCAATGATCCACAATGGTGCATCCCTAATGCTGGCAGTATCAAAATCACTGGAACAAACTTTTGTCCTCCAAACTACGATCCACATTTCTATCCCTGGTGCAACCCCCCAAGAAAACACTTCGACTTGTCCATGCCGATGTTCGCAACAATTGCTCAAACCAAAGCTGGGATAATTCCAGTACAGTTCCGTAGAATCCCATGTAATAAGCAAGGAGGGATGAGGTTTCAGCTTAAGGGAAACCCTAACTGGGTTACTGCAACTACTTTGAATGTTGCTGGTGCCGGTGATGTTACCGCCATGAGTGTCAAAACACCTACTTCCAATTGGCTCCCAATGACGCGCAACTGGGGACAAGTTTGGCAGATCGGAGGAGCAGTCCCCCTTGTCGGGCAAGGCTTATCGTTCCAAGTCACTACTAGTGATCAGAGGACTCTGGTGTTTAATAACGTTGCACCTGGAAACTGGCAATTTGGGCAGACCTATGAAGCAGCAGGCAATTTTTAAGAGAACATATATAGTTCGAAATCCATTAGATTTTTGTTAAATTAATTATGTGTAGTTGGTTATTTGAATTGTAATTCGAATTTGCCTATGTTCCAAATTCGAAAGGTTTTGTAATCGACTCAAACATTAAAGAATGTCGTTCTGCTTCTTGATTTATAATTAAGTAGTCTTATATCAGGATTATCATCATCTTATTTTCACATGCATTTTGTAAATGTCGGGATTGTCGGCTAGTTAATGTCTAGCTACATTTCGACGATTATGCTTATGGACTTCATTTTTAGGCATGTAACCCTACACGCTGAAGAGGCTAGTAAAATAATGATAACATCTACAATAGGATTTACATATCGAGCAAGTTAATATGAAGAAGAGACAAATATCGAAACCTCTTACTGTATATAAATAGGAAAGGAACACGATCGAAACAAAAATTACCTATCTCTATCATAAAGAAAACGAACAAATTCCGGTAGCGTATCCCACCAAATCATACTAGAAGATGAGGGGTAAAAACTTGCAAGAGCATCGGCTAATTGTTCTTACAATTGATGGCGGTATGGTGTAATATGGAAAAGAAATGAAGTAAAATTATTTGCAGATACTAAGGTTTGTCTAATTTACTCTGGCAGGAATTGAGGTATTCTTCACATTCAAATCAAATATCTCTAGCTAGTTTAATGAAATCCTGTTTCATTCCCAAAAAAAAAAAAAAAAAAGAATGAAGGAGGGTTTTCCTAATTTCACTCCGGCAAAAGAACTGAGGGATCTTCATCTCCATTTTCAAAGCAATCATCTCCGGGATCAATTTCAATACGACTTTCACCGACTGTATTCAAGGAGATGATAAAGAGTTAAAGACAAGATTTTTTTGCCCCCTCTATTGATCCCTCTCCGGTTATAAATTAATCGACTCCATAACCATAAGGTTCGTACAAACTTGCACTAGCATTATTCGATCCACTTTCTCTCTGACTCACCACCATGGCTAAGCTAGTTTCATAACTTGTTCACGTTTGCAGTGTTGTTCATCAGCACTATTTCGGTGCATGCCATTGCCCAGAACTTCCTTTTTGGTCAGGAAAATGGAGGTTCTTGGGAGGATGGACACGCAACGTTTTACGGCGACATGGGTGGAGGAGAAACCACGCGTAAGTAAACAGTTTGTGCACCTTATAGTTTTGGTTGAAGATGTTATTCTTACTCTCAATTTATGCATCATCTTGCTTTGCTGCTATAGTTGTTTTTACATTTAACAAAGTACATGTTCACTGTATATTATGCATGAAGTTAACAGTGATTTATAAATTATAACCCTGTTGTTTTTTATTAGCTATATTTAGGACATCAAGTTTTAACCTCTTTCTTTGTTCGTTTTAACAGAGGGGGCTTGTGGATATGGTGATCTCTTCCAACAAGGCTATGGCTTCGAGACTGCAGCTCTAAGCACAGCACTGTTTAACAAAGGACAAACTTGTGGAGCTTGTTTTGAGATCATGTGTGTCAATGATCCACAATGGTGCATACCTAATGCTGGTACCATCAGAATCACTGCAACAAACTTTTGCCCCCCAAACTACGCGTACGATCCACATTTTTATCCCTGGTGCAACCCCCCAAGAAAACACTTTGACTTGTCCATGCCTATGTTCACAAAACTTGCTCCATTCAAAGCTGGTATAATTCCGGTTAAGTATCGCAGAGTCCCTTGTGCTAAAAGAGGTGGGATTAAGTTTGAGATCAAGGGAAATCCTCATTGGATTACTGCAACTCCTATCAATGTTGGTGGTGCTGGTGATGTTACAGCCCTTGCAGTTAAGGGTTCTAAATCCGGCCAGTGGGTTCCAATGAGTCGCAATTGGGGACAAGTTTGGCAGACCTCGGCCAACTTGGTTGGGCAAAGTCTATCATTCCATGTCACTACTAGTGATCGGAAGATGGCTGTGCTCTACAATGTTGCACCAGCGAACTGGCAATTTGGTCAAACTTATGAAGGAAAAGCCAATATTTAGACGTTGAGACCTATTATAAGATTTTCTAATTTTTCAATGTTGCGAATTCGAGAGCTCTTGTAATTGTGATAGGCTCAAACAATAACGAATGTTTTACTTGCAGGATTACTGATGCATACTAGGTTTTGCTACTGAATCAAAGTTCTAGTTCAAAATCATCTTTCACTTAATCTTTCGAGTTGTAAAAGTCAAAATGTACGTCTCGGACAATATCAATGTTTTATAATAATGATGAACTTAATTATCAAACCTAATGAGCAAGGATAACTATGTTCACCTAGTCACTACTAACTGATCATGACATTCATGCTCAACGTACGATATAATGAATATACCTCATGAGCAAAAGCCACTTCTTGTACACAATTTTTAACCGAATCGTGGTATGTGTTACAGAGTCGATAGTCCTTCATTATCGATCGTCCCCTACTGAAACATTATATCCTCAAACGTACATAGTCGTACTGTTAGGGTTAATCTATAGTTTGAATGATATCATACGAGCAAATCCTTAGCATACACCTCTTTAATTTGGTTCGTCTTTCCAAAAGTATCTTCTGGAAAACGAGTAAATTAAATGATTCATACCAATTGAAGTTAGCTAGCAATTCACCACAATTTCAGTACTATTTCTATATATTGCACGTCCTTTCGTTTTTGATAACGTATGAAATATTCAAGTTATGGAATAGGCATGCACTAGTCCTTTTTGATGTTCCCTCTCCAAACCTTAATTAATTTGTGGAAAATTACTATGGCTAATTATTATTTCCTACCAAGAAAGCACGATTTTCGCCAAGAATTTTCTGCATATTAGGAATATTACAGAAGATTATCATACGTTCAGCCAACAATACGAGTTTGTAAATATCACATCCTGTACGTCTTTTCCTATTTTCACTCTATTTAGAATCCTCAGATATTAATTTCCTTTGTTATTATCCCATTTCAGGCCTATAAATTAACCTCATATTCAGGTTGCATTAGCCTCAATCAAACCCTCTACTCTCACTATCAGAGATCTTAGCCATGGCCAAGTTTCAGGTCTTGTTTGGATTGGTAGTGTTCATCACTCTTTCCGTTCAAGCCATGAGCCGCGATTGGCAACATGCAAGTGCAACGTTTTACGGCGACATGCAGGGAGGAGAAACCATGCGTACGTAAGTCACTAAGTTCTCGTAACTAAATCAACACACATATTGCAATCGATTTTTTGTTGTCGATTAGATATATAGATTCACATCTATCTTTTGTGATTTTTGTTCTATTTGATATCAGAGGGAGCTTGTGGATATGGTGATCTCTTCCAACAAGGTTATGGTCTGGAGACTGCAGCTCTAAGTACACAACTGTTCAACGATGGACATTCTTGTGGTGCTTGTTTTGAGATCATGTGTGTCAATGATCCGCAGTGGTGCAAAGCTAACGCAGTCATCAAAGTCACAGCAACAAATTTCTGTCCACCGAATTGGGTTCCAGCTCCTGATCATTGGTGCAACCCTCCACGCAAACACTTCGACTTGTCCATGACTATGTTCACAAAACTTGCAGAATCCAGAGCCGGGATCATTCCGGTTCAATATCGCCGAATTCCATGTGTAAGACAGGGAGGGATTAAGTTTGAGCTTAAGGGGAACCCCTACTGGACTACTGTTGTGGTCTATAATGTTGCTGGTAATGGTATTGTTAACCACGTCGCGATTAAGGGGTCTAACTCTGGTTGGATTCCAATGAAGCGCATTTGGGGAGAAGTTTGGCAGACTGATGTACAACTAGTAGGGGAAAGCTTATCATTCCGAGTCTCTGCTGGAGAAGGGGATGTGCTTTGGTTAGAAAATGTTGCCCCAGCGAATTGGCAATTCGGTCAAACCTACGAGGGGCATGGAAATTTTAGGACATGAGCTGAAACGTTTGCTTAGTCTTGTCTTGGTTATCTGATTTTTTTTTTACCTTTTGACATCTTTTACTTATTTAGCTACAGGCTTCATGTAATTCAGATTTGTCAGTACTCGGTAATAAAGTGTTTTTATTCATGATTCTTGTTTTGTTTAAGAGAAATATAATTGACAACTTCCTAGCAAATACTATACAGGAATGAGTAAATACACAGAATTGATTCTAGCAAGGTTTTCCAGAATATGGCAGTACTAAGGAAAATAGCAGAGCAGGCTGGCTACCCATGGTTACTGCTATTATTCAATACTCAAAAAATACTTCATATTACTCAATCTGATTAGAAAATAAAAAGGCAGAAGAGATTAGCAGTTCATAACTTAAAACACCTATAATGCTCCACTTTCTGTTCAAAAAACAATTTCTCGGAATTTCCAATATATCAGGTGAATCAACACAGAACTGAGTACAATTCACCAATTCCATACAATGCAAAAGGCTCATAATTATGCGAAACAATGAATTTAAAAGTATGTACAATTGAGCATAAAAGAAGACAAAAATCAAAGTAAGAAAGTAAGTATTTGAACCAGATATGAGAGTTGCCGTGTTTTTCATACGCTGCCTCAGAGCATGACAAAACATAGAAGACCAAATCATTATTGTTACATCCAAATAAATCAGGCTCTTTTGATGTATGCATGGACTTACAAGTCAAGCCTTCACTTCCAATCAAGCATATCTAAAAGCCACAAAACCTCTTCCATGGAGTTGGCTGCATCACAGAAATCCATTTCAATCCCAAAAACGTCAATGGCACCTTCATTTCCTTCTTCCATGAAAAGCAACGAGATCCATGCCCGGATACCCGAAACAAAGGGGTAGACAGGTGAGAAGTCAAGGTAGTCATTTGCCATGGCTCGGTATGCTGTTCGATCGATATAATCAAACATCGATCTATTGATGATGCAAGCAACCCTGTTAGAATCCTTGCGCCCCACAAGGACTGAAACACTCACTGTCTGGCTCAGAGGAACAGTAAATCTTGGGTCAACAGGGAGTTTCATACTGTACTCTGGACCCTCCAGGTGAAACTTAAGCATGTCACATGCTCCTGGTGGTGGGATTTTAATACCGCTCTGTAGGATAGGTCCTGGAACCATTTCTGAAAAGATAAATCCATCTTCAGTCCAGATATCAATGAAAAACTCCAAGTCATCAAAGGAAAGTCTAGGGGGAAGAAGAGTTCGATGCTGCTTGCGCTTATAAAACGTTTGATACAGCTTGTAGTAAGTTACAGTCGGAAAGCTAGGTTGCTTGCAGATAGAAGGCCACCTCTTAGCACACAAGCATTTCCAAAAGAAATCATCTTGAGCTAGGTTTCTCCACTGCTTACACACTCCCATACATGACGCAAGATCCTCACCCTCCAAATAAGGAAAAACAGCCTTCATAACCTCATCACATTTCATTTTCCGCTCCCAAGCAAATACTGATAAATAAATAATCCACCCCACCAAAGGGACTAAGTCAGTACACTGATAAAGAGCCCTGTGAAAAATAAAAGGAATAGATTTCAAAAATCGAGAAAACTATACACAACAAACTTCTAGCGAAAACTGGCATAAACATGCTCTAGCGAGAGTGAGGACAGGCAGATCAGCTATTAAACATACAATTCAAAATCAGTTGAAATGTAGTTTATCTAACAACATGAACATCTAACAGTCTAAAGACCCACGACACCGAGTTTGGTCATGAAGTGGTGAAAAAAGTTCCGTAAAACAGGTCACCCTAAAGAGAAATTTGTGCAGCCAACTCAAGATTTGAAACTAGGGTTGTATGTGGTACATTTACACACCAGGAACATGCAAATGCATAGTTTCACAGCCAGATTTTGAGTTGCAATATAAATCCCCCAAACAGCGAAAATCGAAAATCTCTTACTGACATCAAGTCATCAACACTCTGGTAAGGAATTGCAGCCTAAAAAAACACTGTCAATATTCAACACTATCGTCATAACCACAAAACATAGCTCGATATAAACACCAACAACTACATACAATATAAAATTAACCGATTATTAATATTACCAGCAATCTAAGATCAAATCGGAGAGAAATCCAAAACCCCCAAATTGAAATGGGGCAGAAGCTAATAAAAGCAATCAAGCAAAGATCTTAGCAAAGTAGATAATGCGATGAATTTAGAGCAGTGATCTGAAAATTAATTGAATTGAAACGTAGAAAGATGAAATCTTTGGTACCTGAATTGTTGGCGGAGTGGGTAAAACCCTAGAATTTGGCCGGGGGAGTTGAATCGAGGAGAGAGAGTCACAAGTGAGAGAAAGGTCCACCAAATTTTGCTTCTTCTTTCTTCTTTGTTGATGCAATGAGTGACGCACATCGGATCCTCTCTTCTTTCTTCTTAATTTACTTTTCTATCCTCGGGGGTAATTTGTTGGTCTTGAGCTTGGGCTTGATGAATCCATCCATTCAGTTGGGCCGGTTGCAATTTTCGTTTTGATGAGGGTGGAAGAAGTTGCGACAGAGAGGCATGTTTAGTGCGACTTCATTTTGATGAATTCGAGACTGGTAATTCATTGTTTGTTTTGGATAACATGACTTTTGTATATATTGATTTGAGTTCATGCATCTAACTTTTTCTTTTTTCCTTAATGTGTCTTTTCTGGCTTTTTTTATCGTCTTGGTCTCATAATTAAGGTGTGTACGTAGTTTTAACTTATAGGATATCGACGGATCATATATGTGGGTAACGTGTTGAGCTAAAATGAAACGTGTTGAAAATGTCATGTATTACAGTACTAGAGTGAATGTGTGACTCAAGAGTCAAGAACAATGACATCAATATCAATCTTAGCCTAAAATTGTTCCATTGAAGTAAGGAACTAAACGACATATGTTGAGATGAAATATGAGACTGCTGTGGCTTGGTTGGTTAAAGTGTTTAACTGACAACTTTGAGGTCATGGGTTCAAACCTCACGACATATGTAGGGTGTGTGAGTTATTAATAAAAGTTTTTTTTTTTTTTTTTTTTTAAAAATATGAGACTGCTAGTTTGGACTACAACATAACTTTGCATATGAATGGAAAATTGTTAATTCGAGTTCATGTACATTTCTATTTTCAATCAATCACATATATGACAAATTAAATTGTTAGCCTAAACTTAAACGTGCTACAAATCTAGAGTATATGTGTGACTCAAAACCAATGACATGAACACATGAATCTTGTCCCCATACTTTTTCAATTGAAAAAAGAAACTATACAAATTGTCAAATATAAGATTACTTATAAAGTAGTGAGTTACGTGTTGGTCTTGTGCACCTTTTGTTAAAATTTAGATGAGTTTATCTAAAAACAAATATGTGTCAAAAGTAATCAGATCTTGTTTCTCAAATTGATTAAAAAAAAATTGAATTACCTTACGATTTAATTGAATGCCTTTTAACTAAGCTGGGTTTTAAACCCTTTAAAAAAATATTAAAAAAAAAGAATACAATACCAGCCATATTATAGTCGATGGGAACATTGATTTGAACTTAAGGGTCTAAACGAAAAGATAAGATCGATGCAACTTAATTCACAGCTTAATTAAGTTGAAGTCCTTTCTACGTTATGGATTAGGAGATGAGCCGACAAGATAAACTTAGCCTTCCATCATAACATGCTTATAAGTGGAAAAAGAAGAAGGAAAGGAATTGGTTGAGATTGGACAAAACAAGTGGGTCATCGGCTTGCAACCAAAAGGAGCAAGCGATCCATGTTCGTTCTATCATTTTATGGCAGCTTCCGCCGACAATTGAACAAAAGGAATAAAGTGGAAAACCTCCCACACATGCATGCATGACTCTCTTCTTCAACCTCATCCCTGCAACTCTGTGCCGACGAATAACATGAACCCTAGCAAAAAAAAAGAGAGATGTTACATCACATCTCTGATCTTGATCTCTCTCCCGCAACAAAACAGTGTCCTTTCATCATCGTGTCGAACCCTTGTTCCCGTACTTCCATGTTCATTCCCTAAGATCCAAGTATGCGAGAGGATTCATATGATTCGTATGCGACGGTTATTATCACGAGTTTTATAAGCGTTCTTATACGATCATATTAAACAGACTATTACTTCAATGACTCTTTTTGCATTCGATATGAATATTGAATTTAAAAGAACTTTCTATTACACATGATATCAATTCGATGAATCTGATATTTAGATATATTTAAACGAAGGAATGATCATACTATGTTTTGAACTTCTAGCCAGCATATGTATTGTGGAATTGTCACACATTATTGGTGGATAAAGTTTTAAATTGTTTGCAGCAGTACTATAGGTTAAACAAAAGTCCACCTAAGAGAAGACAAGATCATATCTTCACCTGTTTAGACTTTAAATAGAATAATGATGTGAGTAGTATGCTACTATGCTTCTAATTGAATCTAATAATTAGTTTATGGGAACCTTAGTTTATAAAACATAGAAATGAAGTCATGTGCAGTGCTGCTGCTTACACATGCATGTGTCACACATGCCAGATTGATGAGGCTAGCTCAAATGTACAGATGTAACATGTGTATAAGAATTACACAAAATCTCCACTATCATATTAAGAAAACAATGTGAGCGAGGGTTAGGGTTGTGGTAGGTCGGTGTCGTTGGTTGTGTCATGATTATGGTGTTGTTTACATGGACTGTTTAACGTCGGTGTTCTTTTGTTGTCAATGTAATGAGGATGTTACCTCTGTATATATGCTGATGGTTTTAGTATATAGTGGTGGAAGATGTTGTTTCTTCTTGAGGTTGGCCGTAAGAGTGTATCGATGCTTCTAGAATAGGGTTAGGGTTGTGGTAGGTCAGTGTTCTCTTGTTGTCAATGTAATGAGGATGTTACATCTACATATATGCTGGCGATTTTGGTATATAGTGGTGGAAGATGTTGTTTCCTCTTGAGGTTGGCCATAAGAGTGTATCAAGGCTTCTAGAATAAGTTATGTACTGTTTATAGTTTAACCTGTTTCGGTTCTTGTCCTCTGTAATTGTTGATTTTTAAGTTAGGGAGGCGTGTGAGGCATTTTGTCCACTATCGATATCTCCCATGATTTGTATATTGGTCTATATATAAAGTTTTTACCTTTATCAAAAAAAATAAAATAAGAAACAATGATTTTGTTAATCATAAACACAATATATAGAAAAGCAATTTGATCTACGTACAACTCCACCTTCGTCCTAGCTAGGATCGATTGACAACATTATTGATCATTTTAATCTAAACTATAGTATATCGTATGTGTCTTTAAGATGTAACACTTCTTAAAAATAAGTTGTTAAAATGTACAAACTATTTATTTGTAGTCATACTAAGCAAGTTAGCTCTTTGCTCTATTTTACTGTGTTCTTCATACTTTACCGTACATGATTGGTCTTGATGTTTACACTCTCTGTTACGGGTGGCGTACTTGACAACTTGTTACTCATATTACTTGTCTCATTATACTTTTGACGACTAACTATATGTATGTTTTATATTTTTAATTAAAACAAACATTGATGAGTGATGAGTTTTAAGATCTACCGTTTATCTTTGTTCATTAGAATTTAATGATTTAAGACTTTTTGAAGAAAAAATACACTCATATGCAAGACTTTCATCACATGATATCACCAAATTCTTTATTATCCAAACAATGATACAAAGGAATTGAGATAGAATGGATTGAGAGAAAAAGTTAATGATTAAAGGTAAGAATAACAGTTAATGCAAAATATTATTTGGAAGGGAGAGGGAAGGAGAAGGAGGAGAGAAAAGGTGCAAGGTGCTGCCATATGATCAGTTGCATGCAGGGAATGTGCAAAACATGCTGTACATTTCATGCTGCGCGCCTCACTGTCTCTCATTTTGTCACATGCCCTACCCCCTTCTTCCAAAACTCCTCATCTGCATGTGCTTCCCATGTGCTTCTTTCACCCCTCTTTCTTCCTTCAATCCTTGCCTTTCTCAAACCTCTCAAACAAACTGATCTTCACCTCTAAACCCTCCCTTGATGAGAGATTCATATTTTGAGGGCAATTTGCTAGCTGGCCCATATCACCTTCACATGCATCCTTTAGGGAAGCCACTCTCTCCCACACTCCCTCCCCAGTACAACCCTCTCTATCTATCTACCTCACATTCCAACCTTTATTCACATCTCCAAATGTCTTTCTAGCCCCTTGTGTTACTCAAACACCTAATTGTAATATACAAAATACTTAATTGTATACATCAATCGAAGAGATGTCGAGTCTAAGAATCAATCAATCTAGTTTTTGCTTTTACTTGGATGAAAACTTGTCAACCTTTTCGTACAAGATATGCATGTTAGATTCATGTTCATCAACTCCTCACACATAATCAGGGAAGTAAAATCTGAGGGTAATCTGGGAAATAAAGCACATAACGTTCCGGGGACCTCACATGTGCCGTTACAGATCTAACAGGCTTTCTGCGTTGTGCTCGCAAGTTGTGCCCTATTCCCGCTTTCCTCCTTTTAATTTTAGATGCGAGATCTTTCTGAAATTACACCTCTGACCCTCCTCCCCCTCGCCTGCAAATTTATCCTACATTTTTGTCCACCAACCTTTTACGCCTTCACTTAATTTTTCACAACCCAAACCCAAACGCCAAAACAGAGCCTGTAAAAAAATGGTGACAGAAACAAGGAAAAGGAATTAAACTTGGAAGAAAACGACGGAGGAAAAGCCAACAATGGCATTTACGTAGTAACCAATAACCCTAGTGTGAGTTTCCAAACACGCCATTACTTAAACCCTGAAACCAACGCTTCCTCTTCATCATCACATTCTCTCTTCTCCTTCTCTCATTCATACACACAGAAACTCCAGAATGAGCTCCACTCCAGGAAACCTCAAGGCAACTCTGGCGGGAAGAACAAAGACAAGAAGAAGGCTCAGGTCGACGCGTGGCTGTTGCCCTAGATCAGCTCGAAGAAGCTTTAACAATGGTGGAAAAGGAGGAGGGCGCAAAGCGGTGAAGTGTTCCAAGGTGGTCTCAGCCAAATTGGAGACACTGAAGAACCTCATTCCAAACGGGAAGAGTAGTAGTGCTGGTGCGGTGCAGGCCGATAAGTTGTTCCAAGACACAGCGGACTACATCGTTCTGTTGCGAACCCAGGTGGTGATTTTGCAGAAACTCATCGAGGTTTATGGATCTAGTAGTACTGAGAAAGAAGATAACACTAATGCTGATGTATTATAGTCTTTAGTTATTTGGCATGTTTTTTATTTTATTTTTTGTCAATGGAAAAAAAAGAGAGGGTATTTAATTGGGTATTTATATATTTTTTCTTTTGTTCTTTTTAATTTAATTTGGAAGTTTAGATTTTTCATGCTTTGTTTGGTTTAGGATCTTTTACAACACGAAGCCCAACCTACTCGCCAAAATTAAGTTTCTTAAGATCGTTTAATCTCAAGTTCAACTGGTATTTGGTTTGGTAGCTAGCAAAATTTGCTAGCTAGCTATTTTCTCTTTTGCTTGCATTTGGTGCATTCAAGCATTTGAATGTCAAGAATTAGGATCGATCTAACAATTCCGAGTACTTTTTATGCATATGCAAATCGATTGCACTTTGAATTTAAGATTCAGATCGAGTCTCGCAGCAAACCAAGAAAATGTATATATGAACATTTCTCCAGAGTTTTTCAACCTGAATGAATATCATTATTAAAAAATGAGGCTTTAACCTGAAAGTGGTTAATTGAAGTCGATAGATTAATCATACTTTCTTGGGTCTTTAGGTGCTAATCAATCACTTAAGAATCATACACAAACTGAAAAGGTAGGTATATTTAGTACCCGAGTCCCAAGAGAAGTAGAGACATGCTCTCTGGCCCTCCTTATACATGTCTCTCAAGCACCACACACACATACCTTTGCAGTCAGAAATATACACAACTAATACATACACACACACACAGAGATAGGAAATGCTTGAAAGCTGAAACTACTAACGCCTTGCATGAGTGAGGCATGGGATATTTTAACAGCTAAGCCATCAGAGTATGCAAGTCATTACAACTGTGCAAAGAAACAGCATGGGGCTGTGGTGGTGGTGACAGTCATTGCAATAATATTACATGCAGCAGCAGCAGTAGTATAAGTACTGGAAAAGCAGCTTATTAAAGAGAGGAATGGCGCATGGCATATCATGGGTGTTGTAGTCTGAAAAATCTGAATAAATTCTGAACCCGAGAGCTAGGATATTTCACATAATATCTGGAAGAAATTGACAGCACTACTCTTGGTGTCCCTCGCCAGTCCTCTCTATCAGTGACAAGGTCGATGAGGAGGGGCAAGTAAGGCATGTGCAAAAGCCAAAATAAGAGGGGTCTCGGCCACTTTGGATGTCTCTCCTGGCTATCCTGCTGTGCCCATTTCTTAACGTTCTTGGTGGCGTGTGTGTTGGGGTAGATCCTTATAATTAAGGGAGTGTGCCTATAAAAGAGAAGCCATGTGCGAAAGGCAAACGAGGCAAGCTCAGCAAAGCTGTGCTGGTTTTCCCAGATGAGGTAAATAGTTGTGACTCATGGCCGGCCTCGTGATATTGGTGAAGAACTCGATTACGGTTCCCGTTCAATAAATTTTGTAACGTGCAGTTCAGGTCGAGCTTGCTACTAATAAATCCTTAGGGCCCTATGCTTTAACCACAAGAAGAAAAAACATTCATGTAGAAATAAAGGACTACTATCGGGTAGTAGTTGCTTCTCTGTATTTCGTTTTTTAATTAGGTAGAACTTGATCGATCGCAATATGAGTAAATGGGAATATATGATCATCATTCATTATCACGTGATTAGCAATTGACCAAGAGATTAATGATCGGTCACCGTTTGATGTAAATCTAATGGTGACGAGAATTATTTTAAAATATAGTTGTTTTGTTTTCAATTATTTGATGTAAATCTAATAGTGACTAATTATGAATCTCTTGGTTAATAATTGATATGATCATATAATCAGAAGCAAAATAACTTATGCTTAACCACCTATAAATGTATATGTTCATCTAGTGAGCAACTAATATATAAATAACTTATGTCTCTGTATAGTCTACATGTTATTAATATATTGATCTGTTATCATCATCCACTATTTGAACAAACTTAGTAAGTTAATGATTTCAGAAGCTAGCTACATATCAGAGCAGAAAATCATCAAGCATACCCAATATATTCTTAAGAATTCGAGTTATGATTCTACTTGTAACCATCTCGATTATAACTAGTTTAATTCTATCGTCTTAGTTATATTATATAGTTATCGTCTTCGTCTTAGCAAGCAAGACGAACGAAGGAGAGCGACCTCGTCTTGCTTGCTAGAACTAATTAAACTAGTTATAATCGAGATGGTTACAAACCTCATGAGGTGAGGATCCCGGTCCAACAAAGAAGTGATCACATAAATGTCATTAATCACAACAGTGATAGAAACAAAAATCGCATACATATAATTAATGTCATAATAGTGGATGTCCTATACTAGAGGCCAGATCTTCGAGCAAGAGTAAACCACCCAACTTTTAATCTGGGTTACGCATTGTACGTGGGGTACAATTTGAGCAACTATATATCTAGGGTTAGCTACCACAGATTTGGATTTGGTGTAAACCAAGCTAATTGACGGTGCAAGGATCTGGCATGATGCTTTGGTAAAGCATGGATGCTCCTCCAAATTCTGGTGCAGGACTGCTTGTATTGCTTCAGATAGCACCCCTGGCCCATTTCTATCCTCCGATTCTAATCCACCTGGAATTGAAACCAGATGAACATGATCATGCCGTATATGATTTTCATTGGCCATTGCATTCACAATTTTCTTGTGAATAGTTTCTGTGTTCACAAATGTGACTCTGAAGCCATGATGTGCTAAGCACTGCGAGAACTCCATCAAGGGCATTACATGGCCTTGTGCCGGCAAAGGTATAGCTATAATATGTGGCTTGCTCATTTTTTTTCTCCTTATGTCTGTTTTGCAGTTTCAGATATTAACTTCTTAACCAAGTCATATATAGAAAGGAGCTAGGGGCAGTACTGCAGTATTCAAGGCTAGGAGGCTTTTCTGAAGTGCTGTTGTCTCTATGTTTTTCAGGTTAGACATAAGATTGTCCATTATTTTATTATTAAGTTCATGGATTCTTTTGGTTTATTCTGTTGTTTTATTGATATGCTTTCAGTTTCATTGAGTCAGCCTATAGTTTCAATCATTGCTAAGCTGGTTTATATTATTGTCCTACAGCTACTGGAAGATCATAATATAATTGTGAATTCTTTTTCTGTACATATATAGTTAACACCAGATTTAATCTAATTGGCCAGTGAGAGTGATCATAGGTGCTGTCGTGCAGACAACGGCGGATCCAGGATTTAAACATGGGGTGGGCTTCAAATTTGGCCGAAGGCCAAAAAAATTTTGTTGTATATATACCCATACATGCAAAGTGTAGGAGCTCAAGCATACGTCAATTACGAGTCTTTGAAAGAAATGAAAATAGACATCAATGAAAGTAGAAGAAAATTTTAAAAATAAGAGACAAATTAGAAAACCTAATAAGAATAGACTGAAATCCAATATTTCATCGGATTCTATATAGGAAAAAGAATATTAGAAAATTTATACTCAAAGAATTTTAGAGATTTAAGCAGGATAAGACTATAAAACTAGAAGGATAAGAAGAAAAATTGAAGAGTAGAGATGTAGTCGCATACAGAGGAAGATGAGATGCGTAAAAGTATGAAAGTTAGATAGGCTTGAATGCACGAAAAAGATATATATCTAATAAAAAAAAACATAATAGATTTAGTTTTTTTTTCAATCCCAAAAACCTTGGTTGGGCTTGAGCCCCACCAACCTGTGCACTGCCTCCGCCCCTGCGTGCAGAGATGCTTTGATTTACAATGAGATAGGGATATCGCCATTTTATAACCTCACTGTATATGAAGTTATGAACTGGACACGCTTATATCAGCCGCATTCTTCTACTTGGCTTGTTTGTTTTGTTTTTGACAAGGAGGAGACAAATGCAAGACTCCTCAATCTATTAAATTAATCAAAAGAGAAAACCAGATTACAGAACAAAATAGGGAACAGATGTTCAACCCAGCAAAGAAAAACTCAAGAAATAAAGATACTCAAAACAGTATTTTAAAAAATAGTAACCAAAAATTAGGAAAATTGCCTTCCGCCTTAATTTTTGGGATTTTTTCCCCACTAAGAATTTGGTCTTGCTCATGGGAGTCTATGACTTCATATATTCAATGAAATTCTTAAACATCTTATTAGACAGGCCACCTTCTTTGACATTACTCATGACCATTTCCTTGAGTGTTAATGCCCTGGCTTTGAAATAGACATCACGAAGAAGTCGTTCCACCTTCTGTTTAATCTCTTTTTTAGGAATGATACCACTCTCATTCTTTGTAAACTTCAATCCCACCTGCCAGAAATCACATATATAACTCTCATTAAGGAACTGGTCCGCGAAGTATGGCCAACACAAGAAAGGAACCCCATTGCATAGACCTTCCAAGGTAGAGTTCCAACCACAGTGACTTAGGAAGCAAGCAATTGAAGGATGTGATAGAACCTTCTGTTGTGGAGCCCATCCCACCATCAACCCTCTAGATCCTACTCTTTCTTTGTACCCTTCTGGGTAGGGAGTAGCTTCAGAAATGTCTGGCCTTACAACCCACAGGAATGGCCTGTTGGACTGTTCAAGAGCCAAAGCCAGTTCTTGGAACTGGATTTGATCAAAAATTGTGAAGCTTCCAAAAGCAACATAGATGACTGAGGAAGGTGATTGTTGATCAAGCCATTCTAGGCAGGTTGAGTCTGGTGGCCAGAAGTTTCCTGCTGAATCGTCAAGGCGATTGCTTGCCAAAAGTGGGCCTATTGGTAAAATTTGTGGTGCCAAGGTGAATGCTCCTCGTTCTAGCTTGAATGCTGAGTTGCATACAACCCAGTCAGCCAATTTCACAGTCTTGTTGCTCCTTAACATAACTTGGAATACAATTTTCTGAGTGGTTGTGTCACCAATGCGTAACCATGTCAAATCTTCGGTTTTCATGGTGGGCATACCTTGTGCTAAGTTGATCATCTGGCTTTTTAATGCAGTTCCTGACCAAAGTGCAAGATAAAAAAAAAAAAATTAAGTATAAAAGCAGAAGTTAAGAACTGCAGGTTAGTTAAGATCTTAACTACAGATATCTTTCTTTTTTACGATTTTTCAAAGACGAAAAGTTGAAAAGATTAAAGAAAATTACAGGTCCATATTGTTACTGTTTGTCACTTAAAAACAACTCCTATAAGTTATGTTTTACCAATGATGGAACTATGGCACAGGACTAATATATTGCACAGCAGTTTTGCACATAATACTGACAAGTAGGCGACGGACGAAAAACTCACCTTCATCATCAATGATTCCTTCATGAATTAATTTTGGGATACAAAACTCCAGTGCCAAAAGTGCAGCTGATGCAGGCCAGAAGGCAACCTTTTTTATTTTCATTTTCTCTGCTACTTCCAGAGCCCATCCGTTACTCTCATCAGCAATGATGCAGGAAACTTTATCACCTTCTTCTTCCTTTATCTTCTCTATGAGCTCCTCCAACTTTCCAGGCATGACTCTAAGTATTGCTTCACATAACTTCCCTAGGTCATTTCTGTCCTCCCATGGTTCTAACCCATCTGGAATTGAAACCATATGGATCTGATCACCCCTTGTATGAGTTTCATCTGCCAAGGAACTCATGACACGCTTGTGGTTGAAATCTGTGTTCACAAATGTGACTTTGAAGCCTTCATTCACTAAGCACTGTGACAACTCCATCAAGGGAATTACATGGCCTTGCGCTGGATAGGGAATAGCTATAATATGTGGCTTGCTCATTTTTATCTTGATTATTGTACCTTTTCTTTTACTTCAGATGGTTTGGTAATGTAGTTTCTCGGCCATACTATATAGGATCTTCGAGCATTGGTTTAACCGATTAGGTGGTCTCTTACTGTAGGTTTTGTCTTGATGGCATTGGTGTTATTTGGACCTCAAACCTTGGGAATCAACCACTTTGTCTCTTTGCTATTAAAATTACCTTTGTGTATTTCTTACCGAGTTCATTCCCAGTTCTGGTTTATTCTGTTGTTTGGTTGATACTTTCAGTGAAGGGCTTTAGTTTCATCACTCAGTTATTTTATACTTTTGTTTTCTAATTCGTGGAACTACCTAATCGAATTTTGGAAAGATTTACATAGGGCTTGATCTCAAGAATTCCTCTATAGAATACTTTTTTTTTTATCTAGAAGGCACATAAGTTGAAAAACGGGTCATTTTGAGTGATCATATGTGCTGGAAGTTGAACTGACATTGACATAGTGCCATGAATTACAATGCGCACTGTGATAACTCCATCAAGGGAATTACAGGGCCTTGTGCAGGGTAAGTAATAATTAAAATATGTTTCGTGCTCATATTTGTTCTTGAATGTTCTTTGTTCCTGGTAGATGTGCTCCAGTATAGGTTGTTGAATGCAACATTTGTCGAAGGAGCTTTGGATTCAGATTAGGAGATATTACTGTGGATATTGTCTTCATGAGTATTGGTCTATTTTACTTTGGGATATCATAGTATCAATCTTTTTATTTCTTTGCTTATCAATTTGGTTTGTTCTGTTGTCTTGTGGATGCTTTCTGTGTTTTAGCTTCAGTGTCATCACTTATTGGAAGTTCTGAGATGAGCTTACAATTTTTCACAACTGGCTTGAAACCACTTTCAAGAATTTTCCTTTTGGCAGAAATAAGGCTAGTAGCCTAGTACCAGTTCAATCACCAAGTTGAATTTTACCTCTGAGAATTATCATATGTGCAAATGTTTGATTTACATCAGAGGCATTCAGATTAACTACATAAATTCAGATTAACCATGGCTGAGTCACCGAAGCAGTTCCACACTAGGTCTTCAGTTTTGATGATAGGCATGTCTGGTGCCAAACAAATCACTTGGCCTTTTGATGCAGTTCCTGATCACAGTATTGAAAATAGAAATATAAGGATAACAGCAGAACTCAAAGAACAGCAGGTGTTGTAATCTTTTAAAAGTTTTAGTGTTATGTTCTCTGTTTTATATTTCTTAAGTGTTAAAAGTGTTAGTGTTATGTTCTCTGTTTTATATTTCTTAAGTGTTAAAAGTGTTGGTGTTATGTTCTCTGTTTTAAAAGTGTTAGTGTTATGTTCTCTGTTTTAAAAGTGTTAGTGTTAAGTGTGTGTACATTAGTACATCTCAGGTTTCATACTTCATACATCTCAGTGTTAGGACATTGCCACATTATTTAGTAAACAAATTAGTGTAGCAGAGATGCCTTTGATGTGCAAAAATGCAGTGTGGAGAATCATCAAACATCAATGTAAAATATGTATATTAATTTTCTGTGGTTATCCTGTTGCATAGTCTGATCCATCAATACCAAGAACTTCACTGTTAATAATTCCTTCATCAATTAACTGTGGAAGACAAAATTCCAATGCCAAAAGTGCAGCTGCTGCAGGGGAAAAGGCAATGCTATTGATATTCATTTTCTCTGCCACTTCCAGAGCCCAACCATTACCCTCATCAGCAATGACAAGTGACTTTTTCACCTTCCTCTTCATTGACCTTCTGTTGCTTCACATAACTGTCCCAGCTCATTTCTGTCATCCCATGGTTCTAACCCATCTGGAATTGAAACCAGATGAATGTGACCATCCCTTATGTTAGTTTCATCAGCCAAGGCATTCATGACTCGCTCGTGAGTATGATCTGTATTCACAAATGTGACTTTGAAGCCATGATTTACTAAACACTAATAACTCCATCAAGGGAATCACATGGCCTTGTGCTGGATAAGGAATAGCTAAAACATTTGGCTTGCTCATACTTGTTCTTATCAGGTCTCACCACCCACAAGAATGGTCTATTGGAGAGTTCAATCCCCAGGGCCAATTCTTTGAACTGTATTGGATTGAAAACTGCTAGGCTACCAAAAGCTACATACACTACTGACTGTGTTGCTTGTTGATCAAGCCAAGTCAAGCAAGAGTCTTCTCCTTCGAAGTCTGCTTTGAGCCGATTGCTTTCCAAAAGTGAACCTATTGGTAAAATGTGTGGAGTCATAGTAAATGCTGCAGGCTAAAGGTCATAGGATGAATTGCAAAGTAACCACTGCCGATTTCCTTGATTTGTTGTTTCTGAGCATAAGTTCAAACACACTTTTCTGCATAGCCTTGTTTCCGAGGCATGCCCTCATGTGTGTTCATATCAGGCATATCTGGTGATAGCTTAATCACTTGTTTCTTAGTGGGAGTTCCTGAAAAGAAAAATGATAGAATTGAAGTTAGGCATTGTTAGAGTTTCCACAAACTATTATCTATTACAATCTTGGCGTTGTCTTTTGCAGTCCTAGAATAGTGTTTGGAAAGCATGAAGTATTTGAGTTCAAAGTTGTTATTTTTAGCTAGTCATAGAATGTTATGTATTGCTCGCCATCATTGTCGATAACTCCATCAATCAGCTTGGGGATGCTTAACCCAAGTACTGTGAGTGCAGCTGCAGCTGGGGAATAGGCAGTTCGCTTAATTGCCTTCTTCTCCGCAATTTCCAGAACCCATCCAAGAGTCTGATCAACAAGAACACATGTAATACTGTCGCCATTTGATCCATTGATATCTTCATAAGCTCCTCTAATTTTCAGGGCAAGACCCTCAAGATTTCTTCAGTCAACTTCCCTGATAATTCTTTCCTATCTTCCAATGAGCCGAAACTCGAAACCAACAGTGATAAAAACCTGATGAACTTTAATCCATGTATCTTCCTTCCTTGACATTGCTTCTTTCATCTGCATATGAATGTACTCCGTATTCATAAATTTAACCTTGATACCATGTTCAACTAGGCATCTTGAAAGCTCAAGTAAAGGAATTACATGGCCTTGTGCTGGATAAGGTACCACCACTGTAGTCTCAGTCTATCAGTTGTGCTTGAAGTTTTCATGTCGGCAGAATGTCACTATCTATATTTTTTTTTTAAAGATTTTTATCGATCAATAATTCGAGCGTGTTCATTTGACATCCGATCTTTTGGAAGGAAGCTTTAAAGGATGGTGCACCTAAACGAAATTTGCAAGAACAGTTTCAATTTTTGCACCATATGATCCAGAAGGACAGTTTAGAGTTGCTGGTCTATCAGTGAGAATATGGGTCTGGACTACCTTACATGTTCAAACATTGAAGTATCCAAATGATAACCTGTTTCTTACTAGCAAGTTTAGTTGCAAGTTAAAAAATAAACAAGTGAAGTGCCTATTTCTGTTCAACTAATTTGCATCTATTTTCTTCTAAAGGATACAAATTAAGATTCATACACAGATACACTAGATTTCAAAATTTGTAAGTCATCGATCCCCATTTCAATCAACAAGGAAAAGCCAAATCCCAATTAGAAATTGGAAATTGTCTGGCAACAAAATCACTGGCTTGCTTCAATGCTCTGTGTTCAGGGCTGATTCACAGACAGACTGAGTCCAACAAACAGCTGCAGACTAGTCACACCTCCCTAGTCCCTAACAAGCATTTACAGGATTGATGACAGAGGAAGCATCAAGAGAATACCTAAATCTAGCTAGTAGCTACCCTTCAAGGGATGCGAAGTTTCGAATTAATTTCCTCCAACTTGGCAAACCAGCTGGGTATTATCCTTGAAGCATAGGGATAAAGATCCTTGTATGTCTTTTTAGTTGTTCCAACCGCAACATCAGCGGCTTGCGATACCTCTGCATTAGTCCAATCACCGCATTGCTCAAGTTATCAAATGCATATGCATAGCACAATCAAGCATGCAGTAATGCATAAGCACATGTTGCAGCAATATCGATCTCAGTAGTGTTTAAGGACTCTCAATTTCTTAGGATTAAAAGATGCAGCAGTAATGCACAATTGAGTACCCTTAGATGCTCAGATTACCAATTCAAAAATATGCAGAATGTTTCAAAACAAAGCGATTAGTCTCTCTTCTTTTCTTCTCTCCATAGATTACATAATAAACCATCCTAGACTAACTCAGTTTTAGGATAACATTCATAACAGGCATATACGACACACATGAATTTCATCACATAAATCAAGAGAATATGAAATCAATGTATGCATATTATGTTCACATAAGTTAATAAAGTTTTCACCTTTCAAACCCGTGACATCATTTGAGAGCTGCACAACCATGTACATAACCGCAGCCAAAACCGACTTAGGCGTCCTCCTTATATCAAACTCCTTCAACTTGTCCAATGTCTCATTCACCGCCTTCATCCCCAAATGCTTCATCCCAATCAAAGAGCAGCTCCTCCTCGTAAGATCCTCGGCATGAATAATCTTGCTATCAATCTCCAGCACCTTCTTCAACTGCTCCTTCATCTTGTTAATCTCCTTCTTACTAGCACCATTCCCAACCGTCGCGATTTCCTTTAGGGTTCTTGGAAACCCCTCTTCTTGGCACGCAAGAAACAAACACGCCGTCGTGAGCGCCTCAGCTTTCCTCCCCCTACAAAACTTCTTATCATCCGCCTCCTTGTAAATCTGCTGCGCACGACGCACCACCGTGTTCATAAGCCCTAGCATGGAAGCTTTCGACGATATCGCCCCGAAAGCTTGAGTCAGAGACCTGTCAGGGTTCTGCTGCACCATCTTGTTGGCCCTTCCGAAGCTTCTAGATTGATAATTATCAGAAGTATTATTATTATTATTTTTGATCTCCGAGATGATTGTGCCGAGTTCGCTGTTGTGGAGGAGAGGGTTGACGGGGTCGCCGGTGCGTTGAGGGTCGTTGTCGTTTTCGGAGTCGGCGAAGACACGCCACTCGGCGGTTGTGTCGACGAAGTGGGCTTCGAGAACCAAACCGCACTCGGAGCAGATGGTGTCACCTTGACGGTGGTCCAAGATGGTCAGTGTGATTCTGTTGCAGTCTTTGCAGTACTGATCGGTGTCGGAGCCGGCGTAGGCCGCCATTGGTTGTAATTTGGGGGAAGAGGAAGCGCTCTTTAGGTTTTGGGTTTTGGGGGTTTTGGAATTGGAGTTGGTACGCAGCCCCTCGATGTCGTATTTATAGAGGCGTGAGTCGGCGAGGCACCGACCTAATTAACCGACCTGTTATTATTAGTTTTTTTTTTCTTTCTTTAATTGGATTTTTTTATTAGTATGTATATCAAAGCCCCCAACATAGCTTAATTATAAAATTCACTAATGATTGTCACATTAATTTTGCATGAATTTGGATCGAACTTTATTGCATACGATTTGGTTATTCAAGTAGATAAACTTTGGCAAATTTGAGTCTGGGTCGAACCCTTTATCTTTTTTTTTTTTTTTTTTTTTTTCAGGCAATGCGAAAATTAGGTAAACCCTGTAAATTATGAACAAAAACAGCTGAAGCACATGAAGGGCATGAGTCCCACCAATATTGTCCCTCATGATCCACCCCAAAATTAGCTAAACAATCAGCTACCTGATTCCCTTCATGAAGAATATGAAGGGTCGAACCCTTTATCTATACCATGTAGGATTAAATAAATGTACTTGTGTCATTAGAAGGATACATACAATTCAGTCCACTACAAAAAGGAGTCTTGGTTCCGGAGGGAGGAGAAAACCCATTTTCTTCTTCTTCTTCTTTTTCTGGAGAGGTATTTGGATTAGGTGTAGGCAACCCGTATGAACCTAGCTAACATGTGAATTAATATCTATGTAAGAACATCAATTATGTTCTCATCTTGTAAGCCCACAGACATCTAACAGTCGGTTTTCAAGATCACTCAAAATCTTTATTGGCTCAAGATCTTCGACCTTGTAAACCCACAAACACCAAGGGCTTCAAGACTGACCCATAATTTCTGTTTTTTTTTTTTACTATTGTCATATGAGTCTTGCAGGTCTCATGTACTCAGCAAACTGCAATAAAGAACAACGTCAATCCTGCCAGCCCTTATTGGATCTTGTTCACCAAACATATAAACAAAGTACACATGCTGACATGGACGAGCTCAACGGGTCCCACTGAGCATACCTCAGACCCACGTGGACCTGAGATGACGACGATGATAAAAGAGCAGTGTGTTTCAGGAAAAGAGAAAGACCCAGTAGCACCTCATGCCATTGTTGTCAGCATTCAACAGAATCAATTTGCAGAAAGCACCAAGTGCACCAATCAAAACAGCCTCATCAATCCTCCTCGTACGTACCCCCCAAACTAGTGTTTTGTATAGGAAGACTTTGTCTCTCTCACTCTCACACATCACTTTCCAACAAAATGATAGTTGAATCAGATACTGACTGATACAGACAGACAGAGAGCAGCAGTGGAGACCAGTTCAGTTAATTATAAGGATCATTCAGGACAATGACAAGTACTACATTATCATAGGAATCATTTGAATCCTTGTCATCTCTTTAATAAAAGCCAAAGCCCTTTCCTTTCCTTTCCTTTCCTTGTCCTTTACTCTATCTCCATGCTTTATGGAAGGGACAACAGAATCAATGTCTTAGAATATCAATGCCCAACTGAAACCTTGTACTTTTCAAACATGTTTTTTATAGGAAAGCTTCAGCAACCTTTTCATATAGATCTTGTGCTCCCACATAATAGAATCACACACAAGTCAGAGGTATCAATCAACATCCACATGTGACTGATGAAAAGAAATCATTAATGGTAGGAAAAGGTCAGAAGAGGCAAATCTTTAAAAAGAGCTCCCATGTTTGTGGTGGAGTCTCCCAAATAAGAATCTGTCGGATGATAATAAAATTACAAGCAACTATACCTTTCATAATATTATTATTCCATTTCCCCCCTAACTAATTGCTTGCTGTTCAAGGTTCCCTAGTTCACCAGCACAGCTCTATGCAGAACAGAACATACCTGCCGAAATACATAAAAAGAGAAAACTACAATGCCGGAGATTGCTTAATAAATTAGGTATGCTACTTGGGCCAACTAGAGACACATTCAGACCAACCATCCTCCTGCTACTACTACAGGTGCTACCTATTCTTCCTCTGGACTTCATGAAATATACAACAGAACAATATGTACTTCCAAAAATGACAACAATAGGTGTTGGTTCAAAAATGAACGAGCAGCCTTTAGTTACTTGGGGTTGAATTCCTGCATTCCATCCTTGAATTGATTCTTCAATGCCAGCATGTGTCAGTGTAAAGAGAAATGATCATAGACAGGAGCGGTAAGTGGTATATGGGGAATGCCAAGGAAGAGCATTCCGTTGGGGACGTGATTGACCAATTGATAATCACAGTTGGAGACATTGTACCTCCTCTGGTAGATTCTTTGGCAGTGGCTGTCCAGTGACATATCGTTGGGGACATGGTCGAGATGCATTCATAAATGCACCTGATGCAGATGAGGTTCCAGACATATCTGCTCGGGGGAGATGGAACTTCGCAAACCGGTTGATGACAGAAAATCTTTCCAACTCCTGGCATTCCAGTCTTACGTCTAAAATTGATACTGCCCTGTCTAACCTGCACCATCAAATTTGAATTTCTTTCAATCTTAGGATAGCGGGCAAGTACCTTGGAGAAGGAGTCAACTAAACCCTAGAACAACTGCTTAGAATTGGTTTGAGAAGTACAACAAACAAAAATCATCCATTCAACTCCCTATAACTAATAAAACAGTAGTGACGAGAATTGTCAGAAAGATCTGAGGAATGCCAAAATTTTCGTTGTACCTCAACAATTCATTTTCCAGCTTCTTTGATCTATCCGTCAAGTCTCCAACAACTTTTGAAAAGAAATGGTCATCATCACTCTCAGGAGCTTTGGGCTTATCCAGAATCCTATATGGAACAGAACACAATTGTTTTTTTAGAAGGAACCTCATGTGATACAATGTCAGTCACAAGTCTTTTTGTAAATATTTAAAGCAGGTTCACAAATCCTTCTTTGCTCACTTAGCAAACATGAAGACTGACACTTACTTGTCGCTGTCGTTCAGTTGCTTAAGTTTACTGTTTCTCTTGCTGCAGGTCAGACTGCATGCATCCTCTACGGATAACTTGGCCACAAAATATGTCACACTGTCATAGTGCAGAGCAGCATCTGCTGAGAGAAAAGATGGCGGTGCAGGGCCAAGCAAATGCTGCATAAACTGTGTAGTAAAAATAAGTCTTCTCTTGGCTCGAAACCTTGGCGATACATCTTCAAACATTCCAAAATCATCAGGAATCTGTCGTTGGAACAGAAAATGTTATGATCACTTACAATACCTAGGAAAGTTAAACTATAATAAACTGCAACATATATTTCATCATCAGAAACTTACTTTTTCAATCAATCGATTGGATGCCAATGCCCATTCTTCTTCTGCCATACTGCATAAAAAATTCCATCAGTTAATATGAGCAGATGACAACTACAGTGTCTGGTGGTTAGGTGGGTATGTACTATTCTTGCATTCCAAGCTCATTGGACAAGGGACAAGTAAGACTTTCTGTGAGTTAAGGGAGGATTTGGAGAAAAACAAATTACAGCACAAAACCCAAATAATTGGTCCAAAAGCAAATACCTGAAATCTTGAACCTCTTTGGAACCTTGTGTCACTTTGTGCCATGGTTGGTCACATATTGCAATTTTTCGTTTCTTTGGTCTCAAGATATCCGTGCTTTGGTTGCTGGCATTTGAATTCAACCCACAAGGAGCTATCAAGGGTTCATTTGGCACCAAATTGGCAGCTGTACCTGGCCAGACCTTGCTGCTTTGATTAGCACCAGAAGCATCTATTTGGTCCACAGACGAATGTATATTTAGACTCTGAGCAGGCTTGAAAAGTGAGAACTGCCCTGCAGCAGTCCTCCTTGCATCCTGCATCAGTGGTACCTGTCCGTTTCTGAAATTTTCATACTGCTTAAACCAGTTGGCTGCCATAAATAGATTAGCCCGAGAAGCTTCGGCATGATTGGCTGTCCCATTACTTCCACTCTGAGAATCAGTTTCACCAAATGCAACCATCACTTGAGCTTGCAGAGTAGATTGTGGTGAAGCTTTTATGCTCGGATCTTCTCTTGCTTCTGACAAGAAACTCGGTACAGTGGTATTTCCACGTGGTAATGAATTAAGTTGTGATGCAGAAATCAGTTCACCATCCTTATTATGATCATAGACTGACTGCTGTCCAGCCATAACAGTAGCCTGTCGTACATCCAGATCCCTCCCACTTGGATCGGTCACCAAATTCTTCATTGCCTGCACTTGTTGCAGCAGGGAGTAATTTTGACGAAAACCTTGTGATGAATTTAGAGCATGGCCAATCAATTGGAGGTTTCTTGCCGTGGGAGATAGGACATTGTTGTCACCATTATGTATTCTACCAGGATCCTGTAAGTTTGAATTAGCCAACAATGAACCTGAGGACAAACCACCTGGATCAGAGACATTCCTTACCCCAGTTTGTGGAGCCTCAAGCATTCCAGAAAACATTGGTTTCTGGCCCCTGTCTTTGGCATGCTTCTCTTCTGGAGAACTGAAGCCTTGTAAATGCCCACCACCTTGTTGGGAATTTAGACTATTTAGCTCCTTCAAAGTCGATGAAGTAGTTTCCATACTATCATTTGAAGGAACTACCGTGGCAACCTTTTGAGTTTCCATTCCAGAAACATTTTGCAGACTTCCTTTATTTGTCCATAAACTGTGCGGCCTGAATGAAACTCCACCCTGTGGAGGCATGCCCGACATAAAACCAGGATGAGATACTGGCACAGATTCCAGAATAGGGAATTGTTGACCATCAGAGTTGACAAACGTTTGCTGAGAACTATCTTGAGATTGAGCAAGGTTTGAATGTGGATGAGTGGCAGTAGCTGGTAATGTTGCCTGTGTAGATGGACCTGATGCATGTGGATTAAACAAAACTTGTGTTTGAAACTGATTCCTTCGAAATGTAGGACTGGATGTAATTTCTGCAATAGAGCTCCCATGCATATAAGACTGAGAAATGTTTGATTGTCCCCCAATACTAAACTTATCGTCCCAGCGACCTCTTGGTGATGATTCATGTGATCTGGATAAAGATTGAGATGTCGGCGAAGTAGCCAAGTAGGTTTGATTCTTCTCCCCTAAATCAGAATCCATTTGCCTAGCTGGTTGTGGCACACCTTGAGGGGAGAACTGAGAGTTCGAATTGGACTGTCGTTGAGACGGGGGAGCCAATTTCAAAGCGAAACCTTGAGAAGCAGGAGCCTGACTGTACATTTGATCAACAGATGCTACAGGAGGTTTTGCATCAGTCATCTCAGATAATGGATTAAATCCACTGGGGTCAAACTGTGCCACAGAGGTATTTTCCTTCAACCTGTCAACCTTGTTAAGAAGTTCCAGCATATTTTGACTGCCATGATTGAGCAATCCAAAGATTCCACAAGAAGAAACAAACACAAGAGTTAGTAAAGGATAGTTGGAACACAAACAACAGCATAATATTAAGAACACAAATGCATACAATAAAGAGTAATAACAGCTCTGAACCAAAATGTACATATCCTCTTGACTTTGCAAAATCATTATTAGCACGAATCAACAAATTAGCAACTACCTTGTTCCAGCTGTGAGATGGACACCACTAGGACCAACTGATCTGCCTACTGTACCAGATGTATCAACTGGCTTACAGTCGTAAGAGTTGTCCTTTTGGTAGCAACTTTGCTGCTCATATGTTTTTTCGTCCCTCCCATAAGAGTTCTGAATAATAGGAGAGCTATAACTCATTTGTTGCTGTTTTATGCCCTCATCCTCCTCTTTGTTGCTAGAAAACATGCGCTGCACATAATCAAGCTTACTGTTATCTTGGACTTGTTGGCTGGTTTCCTGATGGGTCTTGATTATGTGTGCATTTGGCACAGAAGGGAAGTTAAACATATGTGCATTCTGTCTGCTCCTCAGAGTATCCTCTGAACTAGATTGTAGTTGCTCCAATTGTCCAACTGATCTTGGAAAGGTAGTTACCCTGGTATCACCATCCCTCTTCCAAAGACTTCCATCAGAGTTCCTCTTGTACATGTCTTCATTAATAGCACCTGTCGAAAAATCAAACATTGTGTTATGGGAGCTGAAAAAAGAAGAATTTCCACCAGCCGATTGAAAACTAACATTCGTACCTTCTAGTTTACTGCTTGGTTGAGCAATGCCGTATGGGTCTATTCTCTGCTGAGGTGCATCACACTCTGAGCGCTCATTTCTTTGATTGACCCATGTGTTGTCCAAATGCTCAAGTGTCTGTTGAACCTGTTGACGTGAGTTACGATCCAACCATTCGCTATTACTTCTGGGAGACCTGGAATCATGAGATTGATCCCGCTGGAGACTTTCCCTATGCTCTGGTTTGTATTGAATGCCTGGCTGCTGAAATCCAGGGAAGCTCGAACTAACGCTGGAATCATTAATCATAGGAAAAGGTTTGGAACTATAGGAAGAGGCAGTGTGCAGGTTGTTATCCACCCAACTTCCTTGTTGCTTCTCACTGTCCAACATGTTTGAAGGCTGATTACCAGGTGACAATTCCGTATTCTGAAAACTTAGACCACTCCACTCCTCATGCAGACCGGTATCACTACTAGAATCTGCCACAGCAGACTGCATAAGTGCACTCCAGCTTCCTAACCCACCCCCACCAATATCATTGCAATTTGCCAAAGAAGGATCCCAAAGGCTATCATCTGTATTATACAAAATCTTCTCTTCCATTGGATCTAGAGGAACCAGACCCTGTGAAGGGCCATGCTGCATTGTATTGCTTTGAGATATACCAGGCCAACCATCTCGCTCTTGCTTTCCATTGAGTTCCTGCAGGGATGTATTTGTTTGGTTCTCTTGCTGGAGGCTCCCCAAGGTAGATCCACAATTTAAACCCGGAACAGTAACTTGTCCATACATATTTTTCCCCTGAAAGCCTTGTTTGGAGATGAAAGCTCTTTGAGGCAAGAAAACCTGATCAGGAGTAGCACAATGATCACCTGCAAAGGAGTTACTGAAAGCTGAAGCCTGCACAGCAGGCTTCTGTACTTGATTGTTTGCCTTGGTCAACAAATTTACAGAATCTTGAGACACAGACTGGAGATGGGAATACTGATTCATGGTTCCCCTTCCAGGAGTAATAGGAGTACCATATAAGGACACATCAAATTGCTGAGGAGCCTGACCCATTGAATGCAAATTCTGACCTTGCTCTTGTGAAAAACTAACTCTATTAGATACACTTTGTCCAGTAGGAGAAGCACCTTGCTGCACCCAATTCATTAACATTTGGGGTGTATCATTAACAGGGTTTCCATTGATAAGAGGTGCAAACTGAACCCCAGCAGCCTGCTTAGCAACTGCAGAGAGCTGATTTACTGAATTCTGTTGCCTTGAATCACCAAGCTGCTGTAGTTGCTGCTGCCTCTGAAGTTCTTGCAGTTGCTTGAACATTAGGTGTTGCTGCAACAACTGCATTTCATTGTACCCTGACTGCTGCATTGAATGATGTGGTGAAATGCCTTGTTGTCCCCTCGCAAACTGCTGCGGCCTTCCAACAAAGTTAATCTCGTTGGAAGCTTCAGTGACTTCAGACCTTTCTGAATTGGTTGTCAGGGTGGGACTATCACCTGATGCATATTCTTGCTCTGATTGAAGGATAGATAAGCCTCGCGACGCTAGATTATGTGAAACAAAACCTGTACTCTCACCCAAAAACTGATATTGATTGTGGCTTGCCTGCAAAATGTCTCGTCCAAGCATATAGTCATTCGTCTTCAGATGTTGGTGTCTAGGTTGAAAGGACAATCCAGGTCTCTGAGTCAAGTGTGTATACTCTTGATCAAATGAAACATTCAAAGATCCATTGCCATGTCCTCTCACAGAATCTGCAAAATAGCACAACAGTACATTAGGAATTCAAAAACTGAATGGGTTTTCAATTTACCATGGACCGGAGGGGAAATTCAAGAACGTTTTCCACTATTTGCAATACAGAATGCAAACTCTGCATTTGTGACAATCAAAACAGCGGACTTATAAAGCAATCAAGGAAACTACAGAAAGCGAAACCACCTCTACCTAATTGTTGGATGTTGCTCTTAACACCGAAACTTAGAGGTTCACTGATCTCTCTTTGTCTTTCATGCCACTGATTGTAACTATAGCCAGGCCAATTACCATCCGCAACTTGAGACTGACGGGAATAGTTGTCTAGCTCATACAATTTGTGGATCCTGCCTTCAATTTCGTTACCAGGCATTAAATTTCCAGGCAACAAATTTTCCCAACTAGTTGCTTTTTTGAAAAATAGCTATGACGCTGCAAATGTATCAAACTGCCGCATCTCTACTATTCCGCTTCAGGGCAGCCTTTACACACTAAGTTACACTCCAAAACGGCCAGGCCACAGAGTTCCCATAGAAACATACCATAACAATATCCTGCATTAAAGAGAGGAAAAAAGTTTCAGCAGACAAATATGAAACAAAGTATGCACAGACAATTTCAACAAAGGGACAATTAATGACTTAAATGGGAGTAAGGTGTCCAAAATCAAACATGGAAGCTACAATCATACAGTCAAACTCAAGTGAGTCTCTCAGTTATGAAGCAACTGTCTTCCAATTGTAATGCAGATTAACAAACTCATAAACTCCTCGCAAAGCGATCGAAATCATCTTCAATCACTTAAAAATAGACACTACATCATAAAACATAAATTCTCGAAACCAGGGGATAGTATATGGCAGCTTCAAGATCCAAACTTTTCGATACTCTCCTTGAAAAGAAGCTCACTTCAAACTCATGAATCTCAACTAAAAACAAAGTGTTTAAATCACAAAGCTGCAAATAAAGCAAACCAGAACCAGAAGTACCAAAAGCCCAACCAAGTTTTGAACACTTTAATCAACCAAAAAATAAAATAAAAATCAAACCTTTACACCACAAAATCCTCACAAAAACAAATCTCAACCTAGCAAAGCCCTAAAACCCCAATTGCCCCCAAAAACAAATCACCACAAATTGACCACTCCAGAGATCAATTTGACTAAAAATCGAAACCTCATTCTTACCAAAACGCGCCGTTTCACTCAGCACCGACTTCAAAACACAGAGCTCACTGTGTGATCCAGCCCTACACAAAATTAGGGTTCTTTCTTCTTCTCCTCCTCCTTCTTCTTCTACCTCAAATTTCAGTACGGCGTCGTTTCCGCAGCTTAAAATAAAAATCCTCCTCACACTTCCCAAAGCTCCCAAAACGACGACGCAGGGCTCCGACCTCGCTCCCTTAAGACTCTGTTTGGAGTAGTGAAGAGAAGACTAGAGAAAAGCAGAGTGAGAGAGAGAGAAACCAAAATGAAATGAAATTTCGGACCAAAAAAAAAAGCCCGAAGATAAAGCGATCCCGAACAAAACGCTGATGCCCAAAAAAAAATGTTTCTCTTTCTCTCTCTCCCAACCAACTTACAGAGAGAGAGAGAGAGGAAAACGCCGCTCCGGGTTCGGGTCCGGGTCTGAGGCTTGGGAGTATCCGAGGCTGAGGTTCGGGTGTGGGAGCATTATTGTACTGGGGGGAGTTGGTACCGGTTAAAAAGAGTGGCCGTTGGATGGAGATATTGGGGGGATGGACGGTGGAGAGGTTGTGCTTGCGTCAGCGTGCGTCTTTTGCTCGTGGATTGAGGGGGAAAAGTGGACGGGATATTCGGATGGCACGCGCTTTTGTACACGCGTGGAGGTGCTTGCGCTTTTATTTTTTTCAGATAAATTATTTTTTGGGTTTAAGTTTAAATAAAATAGAAAGGGTCTGTGATTGCTTTCTGTTTTTCTGTTTTTATTTTCCCGCCGCCAGTTTAAGCAATCAAGTTGGGTTTCAGGCGTCTCCGATAATAAAGGCTATAGGGTTAAATTCTAAATTTTGACCTTATTTTGGTCTTTAACAATAAATATACAAAGGGTTAAAGGGTCATAAAAGGGTCGAAGGCCCATCAAAATGGCTAAACATAGCCCTTTGGTTAGTCCAGGGCAAAGGAAAGTGTGGTCTCAAATCAGATTAAAATACTATAGTTTGCATGTGGGTTGATTGATGATGACCCAAATTATAACAATGGTCAACTTTCTGTTAGATGATTTAATTCTCATCTTATTACAACCGACAAATTTTCCCGACTCAAAATCAATGTTAAGTAATTAATTAAATATGTAATAAATGGCTGATATCTTATTGTGTTAATATATTCACAAAAAATGCAAAATATTTAATTTTGTTTCAAAAGTTTATTCAATAATTAATATGACGACATATTTGTAGTAAAAGTGACAATATATTTGTAGTAAAAGTGATGTTATATGTTAAAATATAATGTGAAACTATATAATATTAAAAATTGCTAAAATTTGGTCTTTCTTACTGGAGATGGTTTAGTAGTCTATGAATAAAAAATAATATTTTTTAATGCTAAATTACAGCCCTGACCTCAATATAGCCCTCTCTTACTAGAGATGGCCTTAAAGGGAAAGGCCGGAATAAATAGGACTGGTGTGCCTCTATATTCTCTAATTTATAGGGTTATTCTCTTGGGTTTAATATAAACTTGGTATAAAAAACATGCTAAGCCTGATATCATACTAGACTTGTTAAACTTGATAGAAAGAACATTTTATGTTTTTATTGTTTTCAAAACTATAACCTTATATGGTAAAAAGAGTTTAAGAGAAAATGAAACCACAACATACATATAATTTAGTGAGTCGTGAATTACTGATCGAGTAAAACAGCTTGTGAGAAAGTGGGTCCAAGTCATTGTGATGTGGTGGAACACTGACATACTCTATGGAATTGCGATGATAGTTTACAATCACGGTAATTGTGGTATAATCCTTTAGACTGGTTTGGTTGAATTTCAAGCTTTCACTGACTAATCAGGTGACGTTTATGTGTCACATTTGGTAGACGTTTTCGTGTGCTGATAGATTTATTTTATGGTTAAAGGTTGTAGGATCGTGTATTTGATTGTTTATGTGTACCTTTAAATCCGTTATAGATCATATATATAGTTGTAATTTTGTTTTTGATTGAATAAAAGTTCTATCACCAAAAACAAAAAGAAAAAACAATTACGATAACTAGTAAACCGATCCAGCTAGAATTTAAGTAACATAATCTGTTTTCTTTAGCACCGTTTATACAAATCGTATTACCAAATCAGGTCGAACATGGTACTAGTGAATAACCAATCATCCTGGTCAAATCGAGTACCCAAGTATAGCGGACGGTGGAGACTGAGGTCAAGCTCTTTCTTCAATTTCTCCGAGTACCTCATTTATTGGAGTGTCTAGGAGATAAACAAAGTTCTCAAAATTTTACTTTTTACAATATCAGATAATGAAACAGAAAAAATCTACTTATATCAGTTCTAGGTGAGGCCACCTGCTGCAGATTTTGCTTCCACCTTGGTAATTGTGCTTTGACTTTGACTTTGTGTTAGGTGTGCTTTGTTCGAGGTAAAATACTTTATTATCGCAAAAGATAACAAATCGGGGATGTAGCTCAAATGGTAGAGCGCCCGCTTTGCATGCGGGAGGTACACGGTTCGATCCCCTGCATCTCCAATAATTATGTTTTTCCTTTTTTTTTTTAAATTTTAATTTTAATTTTCTTCACCTATGTCCAGAGATTTGCAATGAAAAATGGTCTTCTGGCTTTTATTTGCATTTGTAATATGTTTATTTACAAAGTATCTTGACATTCTAATTGCTTGCACTTATTAGTTGTTCATCGACCTCGTGCAAAAGGGAGTTCTAATTTTTTGGTGTTATACAAGTATTTCTTATACCTGAAACCAGACTATTGTCGTAACCACACTGTGTAATCTGCTCCTTGATCAACAAACTTCTGCCAGCTCCCTTCCAAATGGTTTTCTTTTGACGGGTTCCAGTCGAAATGTCCGAGCTTCATTACCAGAGAGTCACCTACCTGTGCAACATATCCTTCATTATTTGCATGGTATATCTTCACAGCGCTCCGGCAATGGATCCCTGCCCTTCTCCGAGCCTCAATTAGCTCGGTTAGGATTTCATGAAGACCAAAGTCGTATAAATGGTCGTAGAAGATGGTAGGCTGCCAAAAAAAATCAAAATATAGGCAAATTATTCATCCCCAAAAGAAAAAAGAAAGCATATTGACAATTGGGTGGTTGAGAATATATACTGTTCCAGGATGGGTCAAAATGTATGCATATCCCTGTGTAAGCTTTTCTCGTGGAAATGGCCAATGACCCTGAAGTAAGATACACATGTTAGAAGTTCACTACATCGTTTCCAAAAGTTCATACATAACAAGTAAAGAATTAACTGGTTATCTATTAGTTCATGCTTTACTGTCAAGGCCCGAGGATAAGGTTACAAAGTTATGTAAAGTGATATTATTTATGCACATATTTGCAATCAGCGTCTGGATCTTATGTGAGTGTAAGAGGAAGAGAGACCTGTGTTGATCCTGTATCATGGTTCTCCAAAAATGTAACAGCACGTGAGGGCCACCATCCCATAACTCCAGTTGGTTTACCCTGAGGATCTATTAACCTCCAATATTGGTTATGAAGAGCAGAATGAAGAATTCCCTGCAGAAGTGCACCAGTCGGTGTTATCAGACTGAAATAGATTAAAATTCATGGTTTTTATTAAGAAAAGAACACCAAGCTGAATTGGCTAGTATCCCATCTCAGGACTTTTCTTCCTTTTTTATTATCCCTTGTTTCCTTGGTTTTAGTGACGTTCCTCTAGCTGCAAATTTTTCATGATGTGATTAACATAGGATGCAGCAGATAAAAGGTACCTTAGTTGTGACATCAAATGCTGAGGAACTGCCGCCTGTAGCATTGATCCAATTAACTATCCTTTGGCGATGGGCATCTAGAAATATAGACAAGTATTATATCATACAAGTCCATGTTAACTGTTAAGGAAAACAGTAAACAGTTTATCCTTTGGCAATTGAGTTTGAAACATCGATATTGTTTTTTCTATTCCCTGTTGAGTAAGAATCCCATAACCCTGTTAAATCTAGAACTTCAACTCTTATTTGGGTAGCAAAGCATGTTTTAAGACATCCAGGCCACAAGACTTTTCAGAAATTCCCTATAATGTTCCGAAACAAGAAAAAGAATTTTAATATTATCACAGTAGCACATAAATTAGATTGAGGGGGTTTGTGGCAAAGATGAAAACAGAAAGAAATTTTATCACAGCTTGCTCCAGATTCTGACCCATTACCAAATATGTGCTGCGTGACTACTTTAAATATTGGAAGTAGGGTGTTTCAATAGTTTGCTTTATACCACCAACTCATAGCAATAACCGAAATTACAAAATCAATCTACAGTCCACAAGTTCTTACCTTGATTGTAGCACAAATTTCCATTTTCATAAGCTAAACTGTCCCAATATTCTCCAATAGCAAATGCTGGAGTTGAAGCTTCAATATACTCCTTTACATGGGTACCAGAAAAGCCTCTGTAAACAACAACAAAAAGTTAAACCAACAAAAGAAAAAAAAAAACGAAACGGAAAGAAAAAATTATGAATACATAAGAACATTAAGAAGTTCTCAAACAAACCATGCAGAATGGGTGGCTTAAGCATCAGATTTGTATGTGCCTTTAATATAACATGGAACACATACTCGAAGCTTTGGGTTGGAGAAGTGCTTTTTAGTCTTTGGAACTTTGATTGTGTCTATGGTACCGTTCCTTGGTTTCCAGACTTATAGCCTAAACTTTTTATCTAAATACAAAAACAAAAGTCACAAAGACTAAGTCCTGATAAAATTCCCAGGCAGCCTGTTGATGTAATGGCAGCATCTTACCATCTGATACTAGAAATACCTAATTGCTATAAAGACGGGGGGGGGGGGGGGGGGGGGATGATCGAGGGTGTGTTTTAATCACTACTATACCATTAGATCGCATGAATTACTAGCATATAATAGGCCAACTACTACTTCTGTACATCATTAGTGTACAGTACAGTCCGTACAACACATAAGGGTGCATTCTTCTGCTTAAGCTCATACGAAGTATCCTAATTGGAATTTGAATACTCAAAATATTAAAACAGATGACCAAATTAGGCCAATAAAAGGTATAGAAAAATATGTTAGAGACTGTAAAGTAAGAAACACCCTTGAGTCTCTAATCCCCACTCCAACCAAAGAAGAAAAAGAGGAGATTATCTTCACCTTACGAAATCAAGGCGCCATCCATCAAACCCTATATCACTCCTAAGCCAGTTTAACCACTCCTTTATATCTTTCCTTACAAAGTCCTTTGAATGATCAATATTGGGTGCGGCATGGAATATATCCCCTACAGTGAATTGACAGAAGATGAGTATGAGTGTAAGCTTGAATCCTTCTGATATGATAGCCTCTAACAATTGTATATGATTTATTATGAATCTTATTTCTGTAAGCAAGATTGATCATTGTTGGTAAATAGCATGTTATCAACTAGGAAACATTTTAGCTAAAGAATGTAAATTAAATTACAAGGATCAATAGCCTGAGTGTTAGAGAGATCATGTCTCAGAGACTCATCCCTTTCCATTTTAATTTAATTCCAATTGAAGGGCTCCTGACAAAATCAACATGATGACCCTATAAATAATGAGAAAAGTTGCAAGTACCGCTTGAAGGATTTCCACGGCCCTCAAAATTTGGATCATCACAAACGATTGCTTCAGGCCCCCACGCAAGCTTTCCACCAAAGATGTTCCAAACGCCATTTGGACTCTGAAATCAGCAAAAATATCACTGTAAGGTCACCCTCCTAGACAAAATTGCATGCCCTGAGTCTGAAAAAGATCTGACACCTCAACCATGGCATGCTGAGTTATCCAACTGGTGTTCGTTGACGATAGCAATTAATTTTTTGCAGAACGAGATAAAAGCTATGCAAATAGCTATATATTGTATGAAACGGCCACCAAAAATATATATTAGGAGAATCCATATGCTGTGGATAAAGAGTGAAGCCTCTGATAAACAAAAATACAAAATGCAAGTTGTTCTTATATCTTGTGAAGCCTACATTTTCATCTGATTGCTAGAGCTAATTAAAGAAAAGTAAAATGAGAAGGAATATTGCACGAAAAGTGATAACTGAAATAGCAAACATAATATTAATCATTAATTACCTGTTTATGAGCACATCGATGATTCAGGACAACATCTCCCAAGGCCTGTGGTCACATGCAACATACTTTTCAACTCTGATATTATACATGATCTTGAAAAGAAATAAACAAAAAGAAAAATTTATACGCCTGTTTTACATGCATAGCTACCTTCAAAATGGGGGTTTCAATTTGGTCCCCTATATCTAATTTTCTGATAAGTAAATATTTTTCTCCCTATGATCAGCCAAATTCATTCTCTCAACTATTTTAACCTTTCCCGAAAAAGACAAAACTTTGTTATTCAAGACTCACTAGGTTGCCCAAGATTCAAGAACTGACCTCATAGCCTAAGATTAAACTAGCCAAATAAAATCAAATCAAATCAAATCAAAAAGTACCAGAAGATCATGAGCATGCATCTCCGCAATGCAATATTTAAGTTCTTCCTCAGTACCATATGCCGAGTTCAAATTGTAAAGGTCAGAAGGCATATAACCTGCATGATGTGTAGTACCAGTTATAGTGCCATATTACTGAACAGTCCAAAACTTCATCAATTAATTATTTCATTTTCAATGCTATACCTAAAGCTCCTAATTAATACAATCCAAACATAAATATACAGAATGTAGATTTAAGTGACGATAGGATTTTCAACTGTAATACATTCAAACAATACCACAGCCAACAGACTGAGTGCATGCACATGACTGTCAGATCAAGGCACTGATTTTGTTCTATCTAACAATGATGACAATATAAGGACAGAGGAGATAAACCTTGAGGAGCAACAGATTCTGTTGGTGGTGGGAACCACACTGATGTTACCCCAATTTTAGATAAGTCAGCAGCTTTAGGAGCTAAATCAAGGTACCACTGCCTTCTCCAGCTTTCCCAGTTGAAACCTTGAAACTTCAAAAGCAATAGAAGGAGATTTATCAGGCAAGACAACTCCTAGATTGCTTATCTCTCTCTTGTCAAGTAATCAATGAAAAATAATAGTAGACTATGAGAGAGAGAGAGAGAGATGTATTGATCACAGTAATTCAAATCTAGTCATTCAATATCATATCATCATGACACCGTAATACTCGAGATATAGCTATTTTCAGTCAAAGTTATGTTTTTCGTCATTTATATGGTTAAAAGAACATATGGCAGGAAAAATCCTCAATTGAAAATAAAATCTTTCTGAAGACTGCATAAACAGGAAAGGTTATAATCAGAGAGGTTGAGAGAAAAAAAAACATTTTGTAAGGGTAATGCAGCAGAGAAGAACCCAAGTTCAAACACAGCCTTGCATCACCAACCTATACTTAGATTACAATGAAGATTGGAATTTTAATCAATAGGAAGTAATGACATACCACAATCTCACGTCCTGTTCCGGTTCCTGGCTCTGCAAAATGTCAATGTATAATCAGAATTCAAAAGATACAAGCCTGGTCTTGGAAGTTGGGACACATGTTTACAGTTTCAGAATGCAAGGAACTACCTAATTTTGTTTGTTCTTCAGTCCTCTGCCATTGTGTGGACTTCCGCTGCAGAGCACGCTCAAGAGCCTTCCTTTTCTTCTCTATTATTTCTCTCTCAAAAACATGCTCGACAAGTGTATCTCCTTCCTTTGGCTTTTCCAGAGCTATTGACCATACTTCCTCAGGCTTTGGCAAGTTCAAAGATCTGAATTCTGAGCTCAAGGCTTCAGCTACATCAATCTTCCTCGGAGGAAACTTGGTTCGGATTGTACATATTCTCCTTGCCATCCATTGAGGTATCTCTCTGCGAGGACCATCACTCAAAAGTTTCCATTTCTGTGAATCATCACTGGTCAAAAGGTCTATCCTTCCACCATTAACAACATAGATGGAATCTTCTTCCTGATCACCTGGCTGTCTTTCCTTCAATAATAAGGATTCTACAATTTCTGCTCTCTGTCTCCACATCTTTGTAGTAGCTTCAGATGCCTTCAAGGATCTTTGCAGTGCTTCGCATCTTCTCAAGTAGGCATCATCTTTGGAACGTACAGTTTCTCTCGCAGCTTCAATAGCATCTCTAATGCTTTGCAACTCAACATTGAAAGCCCCTGAAGCAGCCTGGTTTCTTTCCGATGAATCATTCTTCATCTGCTCCATCAATGACATGATTTCCTGCTCTCTCTGGAGATTCTCTTTCCTGCTTGAATCCTGAAATTCAACCAATGCTTTCTCAGCATCAGTAGCTCGGACCTCAAGCAATTTTGTATGTGCATGGGCCTTTTCCAACTCCAACTTCAACTTAGCAACGTCACTTCTTGTAAGCAATAACTGAGATTCTAAATCATTCACGGCACCCTGTAGCATAATGTTCTTTGACTGGACCGAAGCAAGCTCATCAAGTGGACTCATACTGTCATTAAATGCTGACGCAGCTTTTGTTGCATGGTCACCGGCTTTTTCTGCCACATCCAGCGCCTTCTCTATAGCATTTTTCGACTGTTCCACAATCGACAATATAGTACCTTCAGTCATATCCTTAATTTGCTTTTCTATCTGATAACATGCTTCAGCAGCTGTAGTTTCTGCAGCTGCGACCCTCAACTGGGCATCTTCTAGTATATGAGATGTTGCCTGCTGAAAGGCAATTTCAGCTAACCTCTCTACTTGTACTGCAAGTTCAACAGCATCTTGTTTCATAAGGACTAACTTATCTTGCAACGTGAACTTCTCTTGAACTGATTCCTGCAGCTTCTGATTGAACAAAGACTTGGCAGCCTCAAGTTCCGAAACAGCCATATCCTTGTCATGCAGTATGGTAGCTACATATTCCTGTTGTTTTGCCTCAGCACATGCCAACTCTTCAAGCAACTGATCCCTCTCTTTCTCAATGGCATCTTGTCTAGCTTGGGCCTCAGAAAGTGCTCTCTTAGCTGCCATTAACTCATCCTCTTGTACATCCAACATGTCATTTCTTCCTGAAGAAAAACCGTCACTGTTGTCAACAACATCTGTAACACCGGAATCATCCTGTCACAGAAATGAAAACCCATAAGTAGCATGATAATTACTTACCCCATCAGCTTCTAAAAAGCTATTTCATTTTTTTCATTTCTTCTAGACAACTAAATACTGATCACACTGATCCAACATAGAGGCATATCATTCTTTTAGCACCATGAGATAGGTATGTGTAATATATAAGGCATACCATGCTTGAAAAAATGCTTGTTCTTGATTTACTTGGCCAATGTTCTGCGAGGAATAGTTTCCTGCAAAGCATTTCAATTTGGTCATGATTAAAAACGCAAACCGCATAAAACATATTCCACAAGCTAACAACGTCTACATACAGTGACTAGAGATATGACATACTTTTTTCTATAAGAGGTAGTTCTGAAGATAAGAGGCCGCCGCGGCCCAAGGCATGGAGTGCTGTCATGTTTGCAATGTCCACCTGAATACGGCATGGCGAGGTTGGGAATAATCCCAACGCCTGCCATATCAGGCAATGAAATAATACTCATTTCTACCTGTAACAAAGCACACATTTGCGATGACCAATAACACATTGATCAAAACAAAATAAAAACAAATGTTCAATTAAAGATTTGAGGCGATGAACAAATCTCATTTGAGAAAAATTGAAATTAAGAAATGTACCCGATGCAAAAAAATGGGCGAGGCTGATCAATAATATGAAGCAACAAACTGATGAGGGCCCATGATTTAGCTGCTTTGGTTGTTTGGGAAGGAAAGAAAGCAAATTCAAACTGGGATTTGTGTGAATGAAAGAATGATGAGAGAGAGAGAGAGACGGGAGAGGGTGTAATGGCGCGAGGACTGAGGTGGTGGCGTGAAATGTGGCAATGGAAAAATAACTGAAACAAGTTTGACCGTGACTGCAAATTACTAAACCGACCCTAATGATAGGGGCAGCATCGTCGCCGATCGTGGCACTTCAGTCATTTTCATGGGGTAGCTCTCGTTCACGGATTGTCACAGACTTCACCTGTAAAAGGAAATTTACTTTCTCACACCTTTTTTATTTTATTTTATTTTATTTTATTTTTAGTTTTTAAATGAAGTCACTTTTCCCAAATCTGACACTTCGCAAATAAAGAGGGAAACTTCATTTTTCTTTTCCATCTCTTTTGGCTTTTTCACGGGTCGATTTGATAAGCACTTTCAACGAGCAAAATCTTTTGGGGAAAAAGAAAACACAGAGCAAAATTGAAGACTGATAAAATGTGATGAAATTTTACACCCGAGCCCACTGAATAATTAGATAGGTCTCCATAATTGGTATAAAATAAATATATAGCTTTTCCTATTTTTAGGACCTAGTAATCACGCGTGTGCTAACTTTCGTTCAAATTTGGAAGTTAGAGTGTGTAGTGATACAAATTGCAAGGGACCACGCGTGTCCCTACTTTCGTTCAAATTTGGAAGTTAGAGTTCTTTATTGTATTGCAAGGGTTTTACTTATTTTCGTATCATTACATTTTGGTGAATAAAAAATATCTTTGACCAAATATGCTTTGCCAGTTGTGAAAAAGTGCCAATTTCACTCTCCAAACTCAAATGTCATAACAACGTAAGCAACATAACTTCGATTAATTACCCACTAGGGATCAAATTTCAGAATTCAAAGTTAATAGCAATGAAAGATGGGTTATGATAACAATGTAAACATCAAGTAGTCTTGCATACAAGTTAAAAAAAAACTTAATAATGTATTACAATAATAAAAATTAATAAACTGGAGTTGGGGAGGGATGAATGGATGCTGATGGATGCTGCTAAGCGTCGTTTCTGGGTGCAGGATTGGATGCTGATGCCATGCTGCTAACTCTCTCTGGTTGATAGTTTTTCAACATTTCTGCTATTTCCTTTTTCGCATTAGAGCACATCTCAGCAACCTTTGAAAAGATGAAATGCATAGAAATAAATAAATGGGGTACTTGAGCACTCATAGATAGCGGATACTAAAACATTAGCAAAACCAGCTGAGCCAGAGAGAAACTCTGACCATTTTCCAATAGACTAACAACATTATGATATCAATTGACACCAAAAGGAACCAGAACAATACCATATTTGCATGAGATCCAGCATAACCAAAGAATCAAAACTAGATCCACGCTAATGTGAGGGTAAATAAAACATCATTATAAAACTACAAAACAATCTCAATAGTATTTTGATAAAAGGAGGAAATATGCATCATGACGAGCAATAACATGAAAAAACCAGTATCTCCAAAGCCGAACCATAACACGGTCAAATAACCAATTCTCTAAAAATAAGTACTAAATGTCAAGAACTAATATAAATCTTTTCAAATTCACAAATGCACAAATGTCAATTTATTTGAATTATTAGAAAATAAGAATTAAGTCCACCAATCAGCAAATTCCTTTGTTCTATGAGTCAAGGGCTGTACAGCAAACACTAAAAATGAACATCCTAAAGGAAAAAGGAAGCAGCATGTGGAAAAACATTATGGTTTCCCTCCAGTGTTTGTTCTTGGTACAACTCTCAAGTATGCGCAGTAACAGAAAGTCCTCAACCAACAAACCAGACCATCAACTGAACAATTTCCCTCTTCTGGTCACTATTGTGACAACTCTATTGTGCCAAGAGTGCAAAATGGTTGGAGACAAATAGAAATGAATGATAACAACAATTACAGTGACTCAAAAGCACGACACAGAGACAGAAGAATCACCAGAACATTAGCAAAACCATTACCAGTCTAGCATTGGCCTCAGTGGCTCGAGCATTTGCGGCGATGGAATCGGAAACGACTTCCTTGAAGCTTTCCTTGATTACTTGTATTATCTGAATCCATGCTTGCCTTGACAGCTCCCCTTCACTGTTTATCCGGCTAGTGATATCGGCCAGATGTTACCAAATCTTGGTTAACTCACATGATTCACTGAGAAATCCCAAGGACAGTTAAAAAAAAACAGTAATTCTTAGTACAAATACCTTCCCAAACCATCATAGCACCCTGTCAAAATGAACCTGCCACAAAGAAAGCAAGAAGTTTAAGACACTTATGAGACAACAAAACTATCAACATTAGAATAAGGTATTCCGTGGTGATTTCATCTCTATTGCAACATGACCCACAAAATCTGAAGAGGTCGATGAATGACAAAGACAATGAGACATGCAAAATGAAGGTTTTGCGAGAGATCTAGATGTGACAAATCTACCTTCCAAGTACCATGCTATCCTATCTAAAAGAAGAATATAACTGGAATTCCCCAGATGAAGTAAACTAATCCCACTTATAATACTCTTAATTAACTCCAAAAGTGCAAACTAAACTATAAGAGTTGATCATACTGCTGCCAAGAGATAAGTTACGCATTATAAATTTTCTGTACATACCCGGGACTGGAACCGTCAACAGCACTGACCCAGTCATTATGTAAACAAGGCTCTTCTTCTTTGCGTGGGACAATCGCCCGTATATATTCGATTTCCAATGTTTTCTCCTGTAATAATGGATAACTAACAGTTAGCCATCTAAATAAGACACAAAAATACAATGACAACAGACTTCTCAAGTCAGCATCCATCTATCCAAACATGCAACCCTACACGGCTACACCCTTCCTTCTATGGATTTGGCAACACAGCACCTCCCACTACAACTTCAAGTACACAAAACATAAAATCCCACAACACCTAATTGCACAGTTCACATTGTACATCTCAACTGTTGTTAAATCTTCATATTAACTTAGTTTTATCATTTCCTGTTTTGGGTTTCTCCAACGAAAAAAAGCATAAACTTTCCCACATCCTTAGCATTCTAAAGTATAGGAAAGAATCTTAAACTCGAAAAAAGCAACAAAGGGCTGAATCAGATAAGGGTAGAGTCAAATTACCGCGGAAATGCCCTTAGCAAGAAGGAACTGTCCAAGCGACATCCGAACCAATACGCCATTGATCAGAAAATCAAAGGGCTCCGATTCCCACTCAGGATTTTCTATTCACAATTAATAAAGAATCAAACTTTAATAGCCAAAATAAGCAAAGAAGCAAACTTTAAGCAGAGAATCAACGGCGGGAAACCCTAACCGGTTTGGATGAGAGCGTTGACGACTTTGGAGAGGTCCAAACGGGAATAGCTGGCGGGAATGGTGGTGTTGGGAACTTTGAAGGGGATGTCCTGAAGCTTCGTCACGAAGCAAACCTGGACTTGCCTGTCTTCTGTGCCTTCGTCTATCTCCATCGTCTCTCTCTCTCTCTCTCTCTCTCTCTGTTTGCTTCTGTCGCCGGCTCTGAGGTTATGCTAGGGTTTAAGGGGTTCAACACTTTAGGAGAGAAGACGAGCAGAACGCACCGTTTTGAACTTTAAGCAACTCCACCATATGTCGGAGGTTTTTAGGTTTTTTTTTTTTTTTTTTTTTTTTTAAAGGGTGAAATGCGAGGTTTTTAGTTTTACCCACACGTATCCAAATTATTACAGGCGTAACAGAGTATCCGGGTCGTATTCAAGGCGGATCCGGTGCGTATCTAGACATATTCATACATATGCGAGACGTATCTGATGCGTATTCAGATGTATTTTGAGTGTATCCACGTGTAGCAATACAGGATACAGTTACTTAGTGTTTCTACATGTTTCGTCCCGAGCCGGGAAGTGGTCGCGGGGCGGAACGAAGTAGAATTCTTGGGGTCTTTCACTCGGTACCTGCACAAATGACAGCGTCACGGGGTCGGGACTGGGGTGGCCCAGTCTTCGACTCTCCGATGCTTAAGTTAGCTTTGAGCACTTGTACGGGTAGAGGAATGAAAGAGGGAGAGAGTATATGTGAGTGTGTATGTGTATACCTTTTATGATAGGTTGAGCTTGTTTTATAAGTCAAGTTTAGGTACCTTTGCCTTAGTCTCCAATGTGGGACTTCTTGCCATCCTTTGGAGTGTCTCCCCTTTTGGGGGTATTTTGCCGCTAGAGTGACTTTGGCAAGCGGTTTGTTACCGGCCCTTCATTCTTTGGATGCCTGTGAAGGGCTCACCAGGGCTATCTCGACCGGGTATTTGTACCTTATTCTCGGCTTAGCCAAGTATTTTGGCTATGTACTAACAAGTCCCCAAGTCCCCAGTCCGAGAGAGTTTTTGGGTGGGGAGTTATTCTAAAGATGCCGAGAATAAATTTTACCCGGGTGTGGGAGGCATGGTGCAGAGTCCCCAAGTCCTCACGCGAGAGTCGCGAGGTGACGGGGGTGATGTTCCGAAAATAGGTTGGCGAGAAGAAACGTTTGATGCTGCTCTGGCGAGTCAGTCCGCGCTTGGTTGGGGACTGTCGCTATGTGGCGTTGCGGCCGCTGCGTGGCAAGTCATTCCGCGCTTGATTGGGGAGACTCGCTACTGTGCGTTGCGGGCCGCTGCCTTGGCGAGTCAGTCCGCGCTTGGTTGGGGACTGTCGCGAGGTGGCCAGTCAGTCCGCGCTTGGTTGGGGACTGTGGCTATGTGGCGAGTCAGTCCGCGCTTGGTTGGGGACTGTCGCGAGGTGGCCAGTCAATCCGCGCTTGGTTGGGGACTGTGGCTATGCGTCGAGTCAGTCCGCGCTTGGTTGGGGACTATGGCTATGTGGCGAGTCAGTCCGCGCTTGGTTGGGGACTGTGGCTATGTGGCGAGTCAGTCCGCGCTTGGTTGGGGACTGTCGCGAGGTGGCCAGTCAGTCCGCGCTTGGTTGGGGACTGTGGGTATGTGGCGAGTCAGTCCGCGCTTGGTTGGGGACTGTCGCGAGGTGGCCAAAGGAACCGCGTTAGCCGCGTGGTGGGCCGCTATGGGGCGAATAGGTTTGTGGCGTTTCTTGTGGGAATGAAATGTAGCATGTTTACATGACAAAGCACTTCATGGCATTTAGAGTGAGCCGCTAGTGGGCGAAGTGTACATTGTTGGTGCCGCTACTGGGCTAAAATACATAAACAATGTAATTAACTGGGATATAGATGGAGGTGGCGAGCGTTCCAGGGGCGGGGTAGCACGCGACCATCACAATCGCGGAGATAGAATGTGACGGGTCCCGGAGCGTCAACTATCTCGAGTGGGCCTTCCCACTTCGCCTTGAGACCAGTAGGGTGGGGAATGACCTCTTTCATGACCCAGTCGTCTATCTTCAGGGGGCGAGATACGACTTTTTTGTTGTAGTATCGGGCTATTTTCTGCTTGTTGTTGATGACTCTGAGGTATGCCTTGTCTCGGCGTTCCTCTAAGAGGTCCATATTAAGTTGTAGCCCTGTCGCATTTGTCTCGGGGTCGTAAGTTGTGATTCGTTCACTTGGGACCTCCATTTCCACCGGTACTACCGCTTCGGTGCCGTAAGCCAAGAGGTATGGGGACTCTCCCGTGGTCGTTGTGGGGGTGGTGCGGAGTGTCCAGAGGACGTCCGGGAGCTTTGCTGCCCACAAACCCTTGGTCTCATCCAAGCGTTTCTTCAGGTTTTGCTTGATGAGCTTGTTGATAGCTTCTGCCTGGCCATTGGTTTGGGGATGTGCTGGGGAGGTGTAAAAGATTGTTGTGCCTTGATCGGACAAGAATCCCCGAAATGTGTCATTGTCGAACTGGGTGCCATTGTCAATAATGATGGCTTGGGGCACTCCAAAGCGACAGTACAAGTTTCGCCAAAGAAAGTTGATTACTTTTTCAGTGGTGATTGTGGCGAGGGGCTCTGCCTCAATCTATTTTGTGTTGTAATCCACGATGACAATGGCATACTTGAACCGTCCCGGGGCTGTGGGGAGTTGTCCGATGAAATCGAGTCCCCACTAGCTGAAAGGGACGGGCGAGATGATGATAGAGAGGGGTACCGGGGGATGATGTGCAAAATCTGCAAATTTGTGGCACTGAAGGCACGTTTGGACGACCGCTTTGGCATCACTCTCTAGGGTTGGCCAATAATACCCCGCGCGAAGCGTTTTGAACATGAGGTTCTGGGCTCCTACATGGTTCCCACAAATGTCACTGTGGAGCGATTTCAGCACTTTGTGTCCTTCTGCTGTGGGTAGGCACCGCAGTAGGGGACATGATTGGCCTCAGCGGTATAGCTTTCCCCCTTTGAGCAAGTAAAGGGAGGCTTTGCGGCGTAGCCGCTGTGCTTCATGCTTGTCCTGGGGCAGGATGTCATCCGAGAGGAAAGCGATGAATGGGTCCATCCATGAGGGTTGCTCCCTGGGCTCAAGGGCAAAATTTTCTGAATAGGCTCTTGAGATACTTGGCTTATCCAGTGTTTTGATGTGGACATCCGGGGGCGTGGACTCGGGAGGAGCCGTGGCCAGTCTTGCGAGGGCGTCAGCTTTGGAGTTCTTGGCTCGCGGGATTTGGGTGAGTTTGTATGAGGTGAAGTTTTGCAGAAGTGCCCCAACGAGACTTTTATAGGATTCCAAGTTGTGCTGGTTAGCCTTGAAGTCCCCTGCCACCTGGCTGACAACAAGTTGGGAATCACTGAAGATGTGAAGGTGTTGGGCTCCGAGCTCTTGGCAAAGTTGAATGTCTGCAATAAGAGCTTCATACTCAGCAATGTTGTTGGAGGCTTTGAATTCGAACCGGAGGGCATATTCATACGAGTGACCTTCTGGGTCTGTGATGATGATTCCTGCCCCGCTGAGTTTGCTGTTGGAGGATCCATCCACTTGGAGCTCCCAGATGGCATCCCCGGTGGGGGTGTCTGGGTGGGAATTGTTATCGGCCAATGGGATGAATTCAGCAATGAAAAGTGTAGCTGCCTGCCCTATGATGGCCACTCGCGGCTTGTAGTGCAAGTCAAATTCTCCCAGCTCAACTGCCCATTTGACCATGCTGCCTGAGGTTTCAGGTTTCTGCAATATTTGCCGTAAAGGCTGGTTGGTGAGTACATGGATTGTGTGGGCTTGGAAATACGGCCTGAGTTTCCTGGCGGCAGTGACGATGGCGAGAGTAAGTTTCTCTATGTCTGGATAGCGAGTCTCTGGATCCGCGAATTCTCTGCCACAATAGTATACTGGGAGTTCTTGATCATGGGCATGGCGTGTGAGCGCCGCACTGACGGCTGCGGCGGAAACAGTCAAGTATAAATAAAACACTTCTCCGGGAATTGGCTTGGAGAGGAGAGGGACAGTGGCAAGGTATGCTCTTATGCTGTTGAATGTTTCGTCATGTTCCGGGGCCCCAGGTGATATCTTTTTTATGCTATGCCTTGAGCAGTTGAAAGAAGTGATTGCACCTGTCTGTGAGGCGGGAAATAAAGCGTGCTAGGGCTACCAGGCGTCCTGTAAGGCACTGGACCTCGCTCCGGGATGTCGGAGCAGTCATGTCTAGGATGGCTTGGACTTTTTCTGGGTTGGCCTCAATGCCTCTTTTACTGACCATGAAGCCAAGGAATTTGCCACCTCCCACAGCAAGGATACACTTCTAAGGGTTGAGACGCATCCTGTGGTTGAGGAGCTTAGTGAATACTCTGTCGAGGTTGGCAATGTGGTCATCTTCTGTCTTGCTCTTGACCAACATGTCGTCGACATATACTTCCATAATCTCGCCAATTTCATCTTCGAACATGGCATTAACGAGCCGTTGATAAGTTGCCCCCGCATTCTTGAGGCCAAAGGGCATGACCTCGTAACAGTACAATCCTTTATCGGTGACAAAGGTTGTGTGAGCTTGGTCGGCGGGGTGCATTTTGATTTGGTTGTAGCCTGAGTAGGCGTCAAGGAAGCTGAGTGTTTTGAAGCCAGCTGTGGAATCAACCAACTGGTCGACTCGTGGCAAGGGGAAGCTGTCCATGGGGCAAGCCTTGTTAAGGTTTGTGTAGTCAACACACATGCACCATTTGCCGTTAGGTTTGGGGACCATGACGACGTTGGAGACCCATGTCGGGTAAGAAACTTCCCGGATGAATTTGATTTCCTTGAGCCGTTGAACCTCGACTTGGATAGCTCGATACTTGTCTGGGTGGAAGGCGCGTCTCTTTTGCTTGACAGGGGGTGGTCTTGGAGGATGTTGAGTTTGTGGGTGATGATGTCAGGGGAGATCCCCGGCATGTCAGTGTAGGACCAAGCAAAGACTGCTTGTTTTTCTTGGAGGAAAGTAATGAGCTTGTGGCAGAGTTCAGGGCTGAGACTTGAGCTAATGCGGACTTTTCTTTTCGGGGCAGTGGGGGACAGGGATATCCATTCCGTGTCTTCAGCTGGATTAGGTCGCGGGGACCTCTTTTTTCCACTCCCCTCTGGGTCGTCCCGTGGGTCATCTATGGGTTCCGAGGGGCTGAGAGGCAACATCCCATAGGCGTTGCGCCCCTGCTGGATGGCGTTAAGATGGCAGTGTTCAATGGCTGCTCGGTCCCCTTGAACTTTCAGGATGCCACCTGGGGTAGGAACTTTCATGAGGAGCATGTGGCCGGCTATGACGCACTGCAGTCCCCAAAGGATGTCCCGGCCTAAGATAAGATTATAGGACGAGGGACAGTCAACTATGAGGAAGCGAGCTGTAATGGAGGAGCGGCAAGGAGTAGTTCCTACCGCCACGGTTAGGCGGTCTGAGTCTAGTGGTTGTACGATGTCACCAGAGAAGCTGACCAATGGGTCGTGGTTATTATACAGTTTGACGCGGTCCCGCCGAAGTCCCTTGTAACAATCAGAAAACATGACATTTACAGCGGCCCCTATATCCACTAAAGCTCTGTGGCACCTGTAATGATCCACCTGCACATTGATTATTAAAGGCTCACAGTGGTGGCGATTTGTGGTATCCTCACCTCTGCAGAATGTCACTTGATCCCACGCTGATGGGGTGATCGTGACACCGCGTTGGATGTTAAGGATTTCCGGGGGTGTCATGTACTGCCGTGTTACAGAAGACTAGCGTTGGGGGAACCGTGGAGCTCTGCCATGTAGGGTTAGAATTTGGCCACGAGTGCAATATTGGTGGAGTTTCCCATTCTGGACTATGGAGTCGCTGTGGCCAGTGGAACTATATTGCGAGAAGAGCGTCTCGGGGTGGAGATAGGGGTCCCTCATGTCTTTACACTTCTCCACCTGCAGTGACTTGGTGGAAGTGGGGATGGGTTAGGTAGATGGATTAGGTTGATGTGGCAGGGGGGAGTCATTGAGGATTGGAGATGGTTGGGGGGCCGGGAGTGGAAATGAGGGATGGGCAAGGGGATGAGATATGTATACGATCTGGTTAGGCCCTCCCGAGAGCACGGGACCAGTCTGGTCTTGAAGGGAATCCGGGGTCTTAGCAATTCGCGCCGCGCAGTCTGAGCGATCGTTGTACACGTTACGATGCTCTAACGTGGCGCGGAGCGAGGATTGCTCTTTCTCCAACTCAGCAATGCGTACCCGATACGCTTCGGCTTCTGCCCTTTCTTTTGCCGCTTGCTCGCGGAACAAATGGAAGTCTCGCATGAGGAGTTCAAGGGCTGTGGCAGGGTTGGGATGGATAATAGGGGCTGGGCTGCTGGTTTGGGGAAGGGATGTGTTGCCGGGTTGAAGTTCCACTTGAGTGCCGGGGCTCACAAGGTCATCAATGATCACCATGGTGCCGAATGCTGAGGCAAGTGGGAGTTCCACAAGATAGGGGCCCTCCTTCTAGCGCAAATTGTTTCTACATGTTTCGTCCCGAGCCGGGAAGTGGTCGCGGGGCGGAACGAAGTAGAATTCTTGGGGTCTTTCACTCGGTACCTGCACAAATGACAGCGTCACGGGGTCGGGACTGGGGTGGCTCAGTCTTCGACTCTCCGATGCTTAAGTTAGCTTTGAGCACTTGTACGGGTAGAGGAATGAAAGAGGGAGAGAGTATATGTGAGTGTGTATGTGTATACCTTTTATGATAGGTTGAGCTTGTTTTATAGGTCAAGTTTAGGTACCTTTGCCTTAGTCTCCAATGTGGGACTTCTTGCCATCCTTTGGAGTGTCTCCCCTTTTGGGGGTGTTTTGCCGCTAGAGTGACTTTGGCAAGCGGTTTGTTACCGGCCCTTCATTCTTTGGATGCATGTGAAGGGCTCACCAGGGCTATCTCGACCGGGTATTTGTACCTTATTCTCGGCTTAGCCAAGTATTTTGGCTATGTACTAACACTTATTGAGATGAGGGTATACATATTTTCTTTGTTCCCTGGCTCTAAAGTAGATTAGCCTTTTACCGTGTATATACACACAGGAGCAGAAAATAGAGAAAGTTTCACTTAAAGCGTTTAACTACTCCACATAAAATAACCTTATGTACGAAGAATCAGAAAATAATAGAAGTTTTACTTGAACTGCTCCTCTTAAAGCGGCATGAATCTATTATTTTTTGTAAAATAACTCATCCATTAAAAATGAGAAGAAACTATTTCGTTATCTTTTCCAATGTTGGTCAAACCGATAGTATCTATCATTTTTATTTCTTTAAGAATTTTTTAGGGTTAAATGCTTGTGACACCCTGTAGTTTATACCTAAAATCAGTTTTGTCCCTCACTTTTTTTTTTAAACTGGTATACCCCTATACTTTGAATTCTCGACTGATTTGCCCTTGTCGTCAATTGACCGTTAAAGAAGACTGTTAAGTTGCTGAGATGACCGGTCTTGCGATTCCAACTCAGCTAGAAACCTGCAACATCGACATAAAATGTCCAATATACCCCTGACTATAGTGAGCTGCAGCCGGGTGAGTCGAGGTGGCGGCAGAGAGGGGAGGAGTAAGGGAGGGAGGAGAAGGAGGAGGATTTTCTCGGGTCAGCCAAAAAATAAGGTCAACCCCTCCCACACACAAGACCCCCCAACAGACTCCACTGCTCCCCATTACTCTCCATCAAACCCTCCCACCACAACCACCACCATCACCACCGCCATGCTTCCTCTTCCTCCTCCTTAATAATGCCGTCACCGCCGCTCCTACCTCCCCTCCTCCATCGGCGACCTCGACTCCCCGCCCTACGACTCCTCCTCCTTCGACGCCTTCCACGTCTTCTCCCCCTACGGCCTCGACGAGTCGGTCATCAAGACCATCCCGCTCTCCCTCTACACCGCCAAAACCGGCCTCCGGAGCATGCCAAGATCGAGCGGACCGACTCGACGAGCAAAAGTCGCGACGAGTACGACGCGAGGGACACGTCGTACGCGGTGGCCGACGACGAGTCGCCGTTCGCGGTGCAACTGGCGCGGGTGATGGCTTTGCTGGACTCGAACCTGGAGGCAAAGTCGAAGCTGTACAAGAAGATCAAGGATTCTCAGGAGATCAACGCATGCATGGGCGACACGTGGTGCCGGAAGAGGTCGTCGGAGCTGCGGCAGTACCACAAGAATTACCAGAGAGAGACGTGGAGCCGGCTGCTGAGTTTCTTGAGCCACGAGGGGCTGAGCAACCATGGGAAAGTGCAGAAGCCGGTGCTGAAAGAGAGGTTCAAGAGCTTCAACGCTATGTTTGATGAGATACACAAGACGCAGAGCACGCGGGTGGTGAGTGACGAGCAGCTTCAGTCGGAGCTTAGGGTTTCGATATCGGCGGTGGTGATTCCGGCGTACCGGTCCTTCCTGGGGAGATTCGCGCAGGTGTTGGACCCGGGAAGGCAAACAGAGAAGTACGTGAAGGGCGGAGGGTGTGGAGGGGAGAGGAGGAGAGTGAAAAAGTTGATGATTCAAACAGAGAGAGGGGGTGGAGGGGAGGGGGGAGAGGAGGAGGGTGTGGTGGTCAAGGGCGGCAGAGGAGAGGGAGAGGAGAGTGAAAAAGTTGATGATTCAAAATGAGTTTGGAATTGCTCTGTGGGTAAAATTGTCATTTCAATACCTTGGTCTCATACATGTGTCAACATGTTAGCCACGTCAGCTACATAACGGGTTCACTTGACGACAAGGGCAAATCAATCGAGAATTTAAAATATAGGGGTATACCAGTTTAAAAAAAAAAATGAGGGACAAAACTGATTTTAGGTGTAAACTACAGGGTGTCACAAGTATTTAACCCAATTTTTTACTACCTTGGTTTTTTTAGGTAAATGAAAAAAATGCTTCACCAAAAACAAACTTAGTTTTCTAATAGTAAAGATATGAGTTTAGATAAATACTCATTTGCTTACTCTGGTTTTGCATTGCAACATTATAACATCACCCACTTATCTTCAAACCTACTACAGATCTAAACAAATTTACAATAGAAAAACAACACTGTCGCAGAGAACCAATGGCCTCTGCTCTTAGGAGGGAAAAAGTACAACAAATTCTGCCGCAGTCTAGTCCCATTCAGCAACGGTCTTTGCGAGCAAACCCTGCAATTAGCTTTGCAACAGAGGTGGGATTGTCAACATGAGGAAGGTGACCACCATCCGGTATTAGCCGCATGATTGCAGAGGGTAGTTCACATCGTAGTCTCTGCATCACAAACAACAATTACAAAGCATGTCCAACAATGTACCTGAACTGTATGGTCAGACAATTAGAAGGCATGTCAACAATGCTAATCCAGCTTGTTCATGTTCTAGTTTTTAATTTCTAGCCACAGGTCACAAAATATACGTTTGCTGAAGCTTTAAACATAACACTGCTAAACCTTGAATATATCCCTCCTATTAAAAAGTTTAGACAATGATTGGAAAGGAAACATTGCAGAATGCTTTTCCATCCACTTGAAGTAAACAATCATCTTTCTCAGAATCTCATCAACATGCACAATTTACCTTACACAACAGACCAATTTTTAAAGATGATTACAGAGGTTAAGTTGAAGTTTGAAACTATTGAAATATATAGAAATATGTAGTCTACAATAGAGAAAGTATGGTGTAGTGCTCATCACCCTACCTACGCTACAGTAAAGTATGGTGTAGTATGTTGACTGCACCATACCTTGTGTAAGTAAGTCATCCACCTTACTGTGTAAGGAAGTCAGTAGTCATGACTCATGAGTATGGCTAGGTATGGCTAGGCTTGTATATATATACTTGGTTGTAACCTAAATGTTTTAATACAAGAGTTTTCTTTCTCTTCATTTTTTCTACAGAAACTGACCAGTGTTTGCTTGTAGCTGATAATCCGATCTTCCTCACTGCAGATGATAAGTGCTTTCTGTTTCACCTGTAAGAAAGATAAAAAATTTAAAAAAAATTGCGGGCAGCATGTTAACAGCATGCACACACAACCGTATAAACCATCCAACAAATTTTCATAAACATTTGGCAATCAATCGACTTTGTTAATATATAAGTATGTTTGGAGGTATGCTAGCTACTACCCAGTTCTCCAACATTTGGAACAGTACCGCATATATACCAAATTCATAAAGGTAGAATTGGTAATGTACCTGTTTTATTTGTGCAACAACATTATAGCCCCCACTACTCATGAAACTTACTGTTGCATCTTTCCACCAAGGCAGCAAACAGTGTAAGCGACCGACCTGCGTATATGTATACTTTAATTAAGAAAACATGTCAAGGTAACGCTAATTAAACAATGGTTAAGCCAACAAAGATTCTTACATTAGTCCAATCAAAGGTTGTGGCTAATGAAATGTCATTGAAGGCCAGCGTATTAGCGTAAAGCCGTAGAGGGATGCTCCTCAACAAGGAAACCTGATCAATATAGGATCAAAATATTAAGCTGGCTCCTTAATAGAGAACTTTCGTGTACATACCATGTGCCTCCGATCTATTTTTATGCGAAAAATTAACAACCTAGCTTAATGATCTAATTCCAAACATGAAACTCAAAAGCATAATCATCCACTAAATCATATGTTGACACCCACCCCAGCATAGGCTAATACTCTAGGTAATTCTGCAAGTTTGCTGCCTTCTGAGTACACACTTGCATTGATCAAAACCAGCTTTTCAACCTGTAGAAAATAAATGCAAAGAGACATCGCTGTGTAAATAACAGATGATTAAGCAAGCACCACCATGTGAATATCCGGAGCAAAGTAGATGGGAGGGATACTTACAGCAAACGGATAACTGACTGCAAAGTCAATTGCAACAGAAGCACCCAGGCTAGGTCCAACTAATATCATTGGCCTTCTGATGTAGGACTTCCAAAACTAGAATTCAGATATAACCATTGCATGAATGTCAATTTCATAAGATGATGCAGGATTTAACCATTCGTATATCATGTATTATATCAAAATATCTAAATCAGTGTAAGCATTTACTTAGAGACAGATGGAGAAAACAGTATCTGAGTCCAAAATAAAAACAATCAAACTGCATCATACCTGATAGAGGTGATGACGCTTTGTTTCCGGATTGCATGGTGGAAGCCTTTCTAGTACAGATGAAGAATGGTTACTGAGGGTGAATATTGAACTTCAAACCAGCTCGGAAAACAAAAATAAAAGAAAAAAGAAAAGACAGGTGAATGAACCTAAATCGGAGAAGCCCCACCCGAGCACATCAATTGCCCAAGCCTCCAACCCGGCCTCTTCAAGCAGGGGATATGTGCACCTCCATTCTAAACAAGAACTGATATACACAAACATTATGAAGCATGTAAGAACCAAACTTGACATTGCAAAACAGTTAAGGTATCGATCTGGCAACTTGCAGAAATTACACACCTGTCAAAGCAATGCAAAAGAACCACTGGATTGTTCTTGGTTTGTACTAAAGGTTTCACACAACTACTCATTATACAACTATGATCATATAACCCCATCTGCAATTTAACAAAGAGTATGTGAGAAGAGGAGACCTATACGTACAGTAACTGGAGAATGAAAAATTTCATAGTCAATCAGTTTTAACTTCCAAGTGGATGAAAATCAACACAACCAGATGCTCAATGAAGTATCAGATTCAAATCTCAACCCAATTGCAGCTAAATTTAACAAAAACTATTGCAGCCTCACAATCCAAACACTGAATTTCAAATGCAACCCCTATATCACAAACAATGGAAATTCAAACTCATTGGTCCTGTGAAAAATCTAGCCTGCAACAATAGTGAATATCAATACACAGTAACAAAACCACTCGTTAAAAACTTAAACATCATCATTCAGAAACAAAGATAAAAGCTTTACTAATTTCAAACACAAAAACTTAACCTTTACTTTTCAAGTCCGTCTCAGATTACTAACATGAACCTTCTTTTGTCACTTACTCCAAAGCCAATTCATATGTACCTCATCCTTCCCAATTTGGCTTACCAGACATTTCTTCTTTTCTTCAATAGGATCATATAAAGTAAAACAGACGCACTAAAAACAACGGTGTACTTGCCTAGGGACACTGACAAAGACTGTGTTGCGAGTAAACCGGTACAGTAAATCAACAATTACAAATGAGTACCTGAACAGGGAGCCTCTCCATTCTCTGAGCCAAGTTTCTGGCAAAAGGGTCTTTGATCTTCTCGACCTCTTTGGGAAGAAACGGCGGGAACCCGTTACCTGAACCCGAACCACACCCATTTGGGAAGATCCGGGGACCCGTTACTAAGCTCCCGCATTTCTTCGTAGCTGGCGTCACTACTGCTGCCTCTGGTGGTGTTGGTGAGGGCAGTGAAGACCCAAACACCAGTGGTATCATTCTGACCAAAAACAAGTACGGTAATCTGACACTCAAAACGCAGAAAATGCAGGTTTGTTTTCAACTTAATTTGAGAAGCACAAAAGAGAAAGGAGTGAAGTGAAAAGCTGGTGTCGACTGAGGTCTACTACTTGTCGAACATGGGAGCAGGCTACGCATGGGTACGTGTGCACATCTTCCATATAATATTTCCAGAAAAAGGGTGGCGAAAGCAAGTGAGTTTTTGTCCAAGGCAAATGGTGAGCTCCGTAGGATGTAACGTTTTTCTAACCGGTAGTTAAGTTGATTTGTTAAAGATTTTTTTGTTTATCTTATCTCTTTATTTTATATTTAAATTTTGATTGATTAGTTTATAAGTATTTATGAGTATATTATATTTTTAAAATTTTCAGCTATATTAAACATTGTGAAGACATTTATAAGTTTGATTTATCAATTATGAACTTGAATGGTTCATATTTGACAGATTTTGTTCATACATTAATTTGATCTAGTTTGTTGTCTTAACGAACATTAATTTGGCTGAAAATTTATATAAATTATCTACTCATATAAACCTAAAAAATAACGGATGATTTGTTAAAATTTAATCAAAAAAATATGTATTTTAAACCATAAACCGAAAAATCATCAACTAGTCTTCACTTAAGAGTCTTCACTAAAAGGGCTCTCATGTAGTATGTACTAGGATAATAATTCACAATTATTTGGAGATATTTTCTGCAACTCATTTTCATGTTTCCCAAAAATGCAAAACCTTGTGAAAACAATCATACCAAGTTACTAGAGAGAGAGATTGAAATTGAAATTGAAAATTGAAATTGAAATTGAAATTGAAAATTGAAATTGAAATTGAAATTGAAATTGAAATTGAAATTAAAATTGAAATTGAAATTGAAATTGATACGTGTTTCGAATTATTAGAGGGAGAGAGAGTTGTCGGTTTGTCGTATATAAACAATTGCACCTGAGAGTTGGCCTACTCTCGACCGTGTAGTCCCTAACCTCTATTTTGTTGCACATTTTCCATGAAGTTTTATGAAGGACAAATTTGTCATTGTATAGAAAAAGTTAAAATTGGCCCGAGTGAAAAATAAAAAACAAAATAGAAAGTGAAAACTAAAAACCAATACTTTTCTTCCTCCTTCCTTCATCGGAAAATCTCTCCGGCCAGAACAGTCTTCCACCACCAGCGATGACGGAGGAGAGCGGCGCTAGGGTTTCCAGTGATGCATCGCAAACTAGGCAAAGGTATCAATCATCATCTCTCCTGTAACAACCAAAACCCTAATTTCTGTCATCCGCTTCTGAATTTCAACCTGCTTCCGTATTTGCTTATCAATTTTCGTTTCGATTAGATGATTCAATAGGCTAGTTTCGATGATTTTCTTCGATTTCGGTTTTCTTTGGTGTCACTTTTGCATATTAGATTGTAATTTTACCGAGTCTGAAAACTCGGAGCTCAGCTAGGTTATATGGATTGCGAATTTGTGGTAGATATATTAGTAATTTGAAATATCTGGACATAAAACACTTAGCTTTCTGCAGTTTTGGTGTTATTTTCGTTGAAATTTACTGAAGATTGTCAGTGTTATTTTGTGAATTGTGATTCAAGCTAGACTCTTGTTGCATTGTTATTACTGCATTTGTAATTCCACTGCAATATCATGGCATTTTGTGTTCGTATGACAGAAAGAAAAGAAAGTGGGATCAACCGGCAGAGTCATTGGTTTCGGCTGGTTTAGCTGTGCCAGGGGCGCTCCCATTGAGCAATGTGGGATTGCTCGGTGGGGTTGTAGTTCCAGGTGTGATTCCAGTGTCTGGCTCTCATTTGATCAATCCACTTGCTGCCGGATTTACTACTGTGCCGCAGGGGTACCAGGTGCCTCTGATACCGCAACAAGCTGCAACAGTTCTACAGAAACTAATTCAAGTGAGTTATCTTACGTAGAAGTATTGTGATTGTAACTGTCATTAGCATCTGTAATTACTGTTGGGATATGGTTGTGTTATTACCATGTATGTTCTGGTTGTGTTATTTGTTATTTTTCCCCATATTTCAACTGACATTACAATTGATTTGTCTCAAATTTCTTCTTTGCAATTGATGTGTTGAATGATTTACTACATAGCCAAAGATCCAAGATGAGTTAATAGCACGAGAAATTGTTATTAATGATGCAGAGTCTTCTATTCGGTACAAGCTCACAAAACGCCAGACACAGGAGGAGGTGAATGTTTTTCATTCTATATTTTTCTGCTGTGCTGTTTTACTGTTAGTTTGTAATGGATGATACTTTTGCTTGAGATTAATTGTGTATAAACCTTGCAGATCCAAAGGTGCACTGGTGCTGTGGTGATAACAAGGTTGGTTTTCAGTGGCACATTCATAGTCGGCCTTTTGCTCATGTATAATGTATGTAATGCATATATATGATTGAATTTGCAGGGGGAAGTATCATCCACCAAATGCATCAACTGATGGTGAAAAACCATTATATCTTCATATATCTGCTGGGGCTAATGTAAGTACACTTGATTCCATCTGTTGACAAATTTTTTTCCTATGTGCATGTTGTAATAGATGTATTATGTTTGATGATGATGGCTGACGAGAATTAGGTTTATGTATTAATGATTTGGTAGTTCTTGTCAAAAATTTGTTGCAGAATCATCTTGGATTGTTTGAACTTATTAAACCGTGCCAAGTTAGATACTTATAAAAGCATTGATGCAGTAATCTGCACCCCATCACCTTTTGATAGGAGTATAGGACACCGTAAATTTTAAACTGTCCTTCAGTATGAGTTTTCACAGAGATTTTATAATTGCTTTGACTTGCTAGATAAAAGAGACAACAGAACGGATTTTAGCAGTTGATCGTGCTGCTGCCATGATTGAAGAAATGTTAAAACAGGGTCAGAATTTACATCCCTCATCATTATCGTCCCTTTCTACTGTGAGTAACGGACTGAAGGTATGTTTCGGTTAATTATCATAATCTGAATGGAATGGCAAATTGATGGCATAAGTTCACTAATGAAAACTTGTTTACTCAGGAACCAAGCACATGTGTATATCTTGGCTTTGATGCAGATCCATCATTCAACATTGCTGCTCATATACGCGGACCAAGTGTGAGTTCTTTTACCCTTCCCATACCACTTGTCTAAGTAACCTATATGTAGTTCAATTCATCCTTTCAGGTGTAAGTTCATCTTACAATCCGTGAATATGATTGCATTGTAGATTTAAAGGAATATGTTTCAATTAGTATAGTTCATTGCACAATGGATATGTCCACTTTCTTTTATTATATCAATCTTTTGATCAGAATTACTAGTTTTTTATTTTTTTTTTTATTTATTTTTTTTTTTTTTCAAAGCATCATAGTTTAAATTGCTTCTTCAATTGCATGTATCATATGATGCTTCTAATCAGGTTTAACTCTTGCCTTGAGCATTTTATTATGTAAAACATGAAGATAAGTGATTCTAATGTTTGAAGCTTTCTCTGACATCTCCATACAATTGGGAGAAATTGTTTTTGTGTCGGGTGTCGGTTTGTAAATGCAGGACCAGTATATAAATCACATTATGAATGAAACAGGAGCAACTGTTTTACTCAGAGGGCGTGGATCAGGAAATACTGATAGTTTACATGGCGAAGGTATCCCTTTTTCTCATGCAGTGTTATCTTATTAGAAGCCTGATGATCTTCTTTTTATCGTCATTTCATGTATTCTTCTATCTTTCTTGCAGAAGGACAACAACCGTTGCATCTGTTCTTGTCAAGTAATAATTTGAAAAGTCTCGAAGGTGCTAGGCTTTTGGCTGAACATCTTTTAGATACAATCAGCATAGAGTGTGGTGTCTCCAGGTAATTGGATTACCATTATTTCACAGTTAGAAGTTGTTTAGCTTTTCTTACTAAATATGCTGAGGGGGATTCTATACTCACTCTCGTAATGGCTACATGCATTTCGGGAGAATGAAAGTATGGTTTCCACTTTCCAGTTTACCTGTATTCCCAAATTTCATATATCTGTTCTTTTCTTTCTTTTTTTCATCCCAACAGGAAGTGATTCTGTATTGGCTCCTATTTTTTGCTTTACAATCCACTCTTGTTTCTTTCCTCATTCCTGGACATGTGGTTTTCATTAGCTAATTCCATTTGTACTGTAGCTCGTAATTGCATATATAACTTGTTGCAATTTTCTGTCATAGGGTTTCATCATCTAAGGTTTATAGTGCTCTTGCACCCCCACAGCAGGTATATAGTGCTGTTCCTCCACCACATCAATTGTTGGCTGGAGTTCAGAGTTCTGGAAATGAGGTGAGAACCATTACAACTTTGGCATCTGCAACTATCAGTCTTGCACCAGCTCCCCTGGTTTCCTCAGTTGGGACTCCTGCGATCACTACCGTTTTGTCTCAAGGGAGAGTATCTCAGTCTGGAGGATTGTCAAACATTGTGCAATCTCAGGCAAGCAGTGGTGGTCCACAGCCCCTATCTGGTGGAACAATCTATAGTGGATATGGTGGGATATATCCTCAAGTGACACCCTTACAACAAGTTGCCCTGGCCCTTAGACAGTCAACATCCCCTATGACATCTACAATTGCTCCCACAATATCAGTCCCAAGCACTGAGCCAAAGCTGAATACAAAATTTAGTTCTGATTCTGAGAAGGAAAAGCGACCTCCACAAAGGCGGAAGTTTCAGGAGTTACCAGTTAGTGGTCCTGCTAAAGTTCATCAGGTATCAATGCATGAACCTTAGTGGTTTGACTTTTGGGAAAAAATTAAAAGCTAAATCTGTTTAACCTAGTTGAACATAGATAGATAAGCATGGAAATTGAAGTGCTTTAAGAAAATTTGTGCGAGAGGGCAATAAGGTTTCGTTTGAACTTTTCTGAAGATTTGCCTTTATTGTTGTTGGGCTTCTTCTGCTTTTTTTTTTTTTTCCTTTTTTCTGTTTCCAGCAGTCAGATGTCATTTGTACTAATTGCAACTTGTTTGATTAATTATGTCATCACCTTCATATCATTGAATCTTCTGCTGACTCTTTCATTGCTCGTTATTCCAGGTATTTTCTGTGACCTTCTATGAGGCTAACTGGCCGATCTGGACCTCTCTATTGGGCCATTGGTTTCCATTTTTCACAGGGTTTCAAATTTTGGGGTGCCATTTAAGAGCACTTTTGAGCTTTATCCAGTAGTTAATCTACATTTCATAGAGTTTAATGTTTCTACTTGGGCATGTTAGCAAAACATACTGCATTTTCTGTTTGTTAAGTCCAGCATTGGGTTTCTCCATTTTTTTGGTTATTGAGCTATCGGCTTCTTTTTGTTTTCTTTCTCCCTAACTGTTGAGTGCAGAATTCGGACTTGTTAAGGCCACCTGAACTGGCATCGGATTTGGGTGTGAGGAATGTATCAACTATGCCAGCTCCAAAGAAGTTGGTCCAGCAGGTATCAAATGGAATGCCGCCACCGCCACCCAGAACCATGCCCCCAACTCCACCGAAATTTACATCATCAGCACAGGCTGTTAAAGAGATTGACAGGAACAATGATCTGAAGAAGACAAAATCTGATAACGTACCTGGTATGCCGGAACACCTGCTCTGCTTTATTTTTCATGTTGGTGCTTTTTATGTTATAAATTCAATGGGAAAGTATAATTGTGTGTTAGAGGGGAGCTATTAGGCACTTGGAAAATTATTTATTGTTTTTCTTACATGTCCCCTTCTGTTTGGTTATTATCAGATACTTTGGTCAAGCTTATGGAATATGGAGAAGATGATGATGACTCTGAGGAAACTGATGAACAGTCACCCACTAGCAACTCTGTTGCAGTAACAGCTCAAAAGCCTTTCTGGGCTTTATGAGTTGTCGCCTTGTCGGTTAGTGGAGAATGGTCATACACAGTATGTTGGGGGAATGTTGGCACAAGAAGGTAAAGATAGAGCTAAAGATGCTGACCTCTGCTGTAGTGTGTTTTCTGTGTTCAGGATCTGTCTGAGGCACTTACTGGTCTTCTCTGGAAGAATGTTGTATCTTCTACTGATTCTAGTAGGTCTAGGTTAGTAGCATAGTTGTAGTTTAAGGGTGGTTTCTTTTTCATTAGATTATGAACATGCGTCAAACACTGCAGATATGTAAAATTGACATAACATGCATAAGCGTCTTCTGAGTATATTCGCTATGATGTTCAATATGTGTCCATTACGATCAAGCTGTTTCTATATGACAACTTCTCTGGGTATAAATTCGCCATATTTCAGTCCATTTGTTTGGGATACCTTAGACGATTGGAAGAATTATCTGCTTACTCGTGTATCTGGAACTTCAGTAGCACGAATTGAATCTCTTTCATCATTGATATGCCCTACTTCATTGAATGAAAATGTGATTAGGCCGTTATGCTGATCAGAGTTTTCTTATTGATCACAACATATCATAGAGACAATGTCATGCATTGATGCACAAATGACAGATCTTGTGCAAGTCTACTTCCTCAAGAGTACTGGACTCGGCCTTGATGGGGTCTTGTCCTCCACTACCAAAAGCAATTGATGTCACTTCCAACAGAAGCAACCTTTTCGGCTGGCAAGAAATTAGAGGTACGAGTCCAGTCCTTATCAATTACCAAATTCTTTGAAGCTGGACACACAATATGACCCCTCATGGCTCTCACTTCTTTATGACCACATGCTTGACAAATCTGCTGAGAATTCATATTGGTAGTTGGGTACACAACTTGACAACTTCAAATACAATACCAATTCCTACCATCTACCAGAAATCTACTTGACCTCAAAAACAAACAGGAATTTCAATCATTTCATGGAGCTTTGACTTGATATCGACTATTGTGATGGCTCACACCTTAAATACTCAAGTTTCTGATTTGCAGAAGCATGTGGATTTTATCACAACAGTATACCTTCATCCATCCCATACTCGAAAAAATAATAATAACAAAAGAGAAACATGAAGAAGTTTAATATAAAACATTGCAGCATCCATTAGGTAGTATCACATTGAGTACAGAGATCACAAAGTGAACAAAGTTCATCATATTACATTGCACAGAAGAAACTAATGAGGATTTGAACCCAGTAAACTGTTAATTAATCATACATGAGTAGAGTGGAACTTAGAATAAAATCATTCCTCTGCTGTAAGTAACATACCAGTTCTTTTTCATGGTGCTGTCACCTCCGGCTGGAACTTTGTAATAATTTTGGGGAACCTTCAAAGAGATCCATGAGGTAATTCTCCATGTCATCAGCACTATACTTGATGAGCTTGTCACTTATGTCATTGGAGTGTCGTCCCACGAATGTCCTGTAAGCTTGGATCACATTGAGGGATGTTGAGATTTGCAAGTCTTCTCGAAGCTGAGGATCTGGAATGAGCCATGCCGACTGCACCTTGTATATCTCCTCAAAAGCAAGATAAAAGCTACGGAGCCTTTCCTTGAGAAGGCTTTTTGAGATAGAATTTGACCCCGGATTTTGAATGCCCTCCTCTTTTAGTAAAGAAAGGATGTAACTCCAACTAGCTCTCTGGTAGCTCATTGCATGCTGTTGAAATTTCCTGTTGCGCTTTCGAATCCAATCATCTTCAAATATAAGCCTCAATTCTGCCCCTTTAACCTTCTGAGCCATGTAATGTATATTGTTCATCAAAAACACATGTTGCAAAGAAGCATCCCTATATAACTTTGACTTCTCATCAAGGTTGGATTCCAGACTTGAAGCAAATGATAAGAACTGGCGCGCCATTGGGGATTTTCTGCCTGAAGAATCATGAGTGCTTTTGTTCTCCTCTTCTTTAGTTGGACTAGTGTCAGGAGACAACGAAACGGGATCACCTTCATCACAATCCTTAAGAAGCAGATCAAGGATCTGACCATAGTCTGTAAGAGTCCTCATGTAATTCATCACATATCTAGTCAGTGGGTGTATACCCCCACCTGAAACAGGGTTAGTGGAAGGGTTCGAGGCAATGGCATTCTCAAATTCAATAACTGTTGCCTTCACAGATTCACCCAGTCTCAGCAGGACATCATGACATTCCATACTAATAGAAGAGCCAGCCTCACCAAAGTATAGATCATCTATATCAGGAAGGACATCCGCTAGCACCTCATACATGTCAAGAATGCGAACCAACTTTTCTGGCTGATGAGGGCCGATAGACATGGCTTCAGCGAAATTGAGAAGCTGCAGTATTGAAGCCTTTGATGCCTCAACAAAACAATCTAGCCGAACAGGTCCAAGCTCCTCAAAAATCTGTTCACTGAGCCATTTTTCACTAGCAAGATAAATCCGAACGAAAATCTTCATTACCCAAACCCATCTTCTGATTTTGGAATTCAAAGAAACCCACTCCATCTTCCTCACATCCTCAATGCTCAGTTTCTGAATTTCAAGATACGAGAGAGACTCATCCAATGCATCCCTTCGGAGGGTGGTATAAGCTTGGGTACATTCCCTCTCATAATTGCAATTGAACATCATATTTGCAATGCACCTGAGGTCAGGAATCACTTCTGGGCGAACCAAATCAATGATGGAATCCTCAGAGGCTCGGCTAACACTATCCCTCTGAAATGAATCCTCAACTGAGTCATCCCCAAAAGACATCAATGAGTTCACATCCACAGCATCCTCTTCACATGAACGAAAAGACATGTGCTCCGGTGCACAAGGCTGCCTGTTCTGAACAAGCATGTACCTGAACTCATCCTCCAGCCTAGTCATCGCCGTTTGAAGAACATCATTAGCCCTGTTCAACAGCTCATACTTTTCGTCATCTTTACTCAGACACAAACTCTCTAAACTCTCAATCACCTGCCGAGCCTCCTCCACCGTGTTCAAGTACTCATTCGCCTCATTTGAGCTCGAATCCCATATCATGGTCTGATCTGCCTCCCACCCCATGACCTTATCCTGAATCGAATTAAGCCGATCTTCAATATCACCAAAGTCCTCCACCTTTATCTCATTCAGTGTGCTCCTATTAGTCATCAGGGATGACAACTTGGTACCAAGATCAGCCAAAATCTTCCTCTCACCGTGTGTAAGATTCTTCTTGGAACCCAATGCCCTTGCTATGCTTTTGGCTGCAACAATCAAGTCCTCCCCAACCTCCACTTCAGGGTTTCCAGGTTTACAATCCCCCATAGCCACAATAAACTAAACAACCCAGTCAGCCTCCACTCCAAAACACTTTGGCAAATCAACCAAAACCTCCCTATTCCCCCAAATCAGCAAAGCAAAACACACCTACCCTCTTTGCTGGCACAACCCAAAAACCAATACTTCTGATTCCACTCAACTCTATATTGAAAAGGGCAGAAACCCAATACAGAGCACCATATAATACTTGCAACAATTGTAGTGGGAACCCAAAAGAGATTTGAGGAAAAAGAACAAGTCCTGTCAACGATGAAGAAAAAAAGAGCAAACTTTTTATTGGCCAAACGCAAAAAGGACCAGTCTTTACAAAAGCTGGTCATCAGTGGGAAACCATATAATCAAATATAAAAACAGTAACAAACAAACAAACCCAGAAGATGAATAGACAAAGATAACATGAAAAGCTCAAAAAGCCTACCTCTTTTGCAGTCTCAGACTACTTCAGTTCATCACTTCATCAGAAACTTCATAGATAGCAAAATCCTTGAACAAGGGAAGAACAAGATCTGGGAAAATAAACAAGCGCTGACTGAGTGGTTTTAGGCAAAATGAGTAATATGAGGGGTGGAAATTGGGGCAAGTTTAGCTGTGACTTATAAATGGGGTTTGAAAAATTAATGGTCTTCTTCTCTTGTTGTTGAGAGCTCGATTTGACCTTTCTCGGTTTAGTCTGGTACGTCCGTATGGGATTATCTGAAGTCTATATATCCAAGTAGAAGAGCAAGATTGCGATGCTCGGAACGCGTATATTATTATTTTTTTGAGACACATGTAAACTTACTTGGAATATATAATTAAGATGCGTATCATTTTCTTGTTTTGTAATTTTGTAATGTTTACTTTACCCTTTCACTCCTAGTGGTCTATGCACTACCCAAGTGTGTTCATTATTAAATCCAAATTGGATATAAACCGTCATTCATAATTTCATATGATATGTTCTAAAAGATTAGTTATAGTCATTTAAGTTAATCATTTAATCGAAAAGGCCACATATAATGATTTCGTTTTCAATTGTTATTGTATTGTTCCACCTAGTAGTATTAGTCTCTCATATGTAATTGTGATGTCGTAAGTTTGACACATGGCAAGGTATTGTATAGTCTTAGCTATAAAAAATTAAAGCAAAATATGATGAACAAAAAATATTGATAAATTGTTTAGACGCGGATAGCTGGATTACATTTGATTTGATATTCAAGCTATGATATTTTTGTGGAACATGACGGAAAGTTAAACGTCCACGCATATCTTGCGATGCACTTACCTTTTTCTTTGAGGTTTCTAAGAAAATGAAGGATTCCGTGGTTTATGGTACGACCATTTGAGTGTTGGTTTCTTGGTGTGGTAGTCAATTCAATTTCGAAGAAAAACACATTTGAATTTTCAATTTGGAATTCATTTTTGAAAAAAAAAAAAAAATTACTGTTATGGTCAAAATACATTGCATACATATCAGTGATATCACCTTCCCTTGGCAATATATCACGATTCTTTTAGCTTTGGTTTCCATATCATCTTCACCATTGTCGATTTTGCCTTCGTTTTCATTGGCCCTTGTTGCAATCTTCCACACTTGTATGATATATATTTAACACGTATGGTGGTTTTCATTTTTGTCAAACCAAATATCCTTCTTTTATTCAAAACGATTTCTTTTCTAGAAGATGTCATTTTCTTTTAAACATGTTTTCCTCCACATAACAAAAAGGTTTTGCTAAAGTCCAAGTCAACCTACAACCTCTTGATCATCTATGACGTACGGTATGACACATTTTATAACAATGTAAATGATGGAGCTGCCAAACAGATACTAATTCTATAATGAACAAGTTGAATAATAATCTCGTTGCAAAACGGCTTGACCAATCTGGACAAACTTATCAGGGTTAGTTGTGTTTTTTACACGGCATGCAAGTATAAACCTCACGATCGGTTTCCCTCAATCCTTTTTGAAAGAAACTAGAATGAAAGAGTTGGGTGATTGGAACATTTCAACCTTCGAGCACTTCCATATAGCTTGGTCTAAGAGAGTTAACGAACTGCGAATACAAACTAAACCAATCTTAAGGCCGTTTGCCTTTCCGTTTGCCTTTCCTAAAGCATAATCAAATCCAATAACTATCCCTATTTCTCTCTACTTGTTCTTAATAGAGACATCAGCTCCTTGTCTAGCAAGAATCATCACAATTCGGAAGATCGATCGATCATGTACACTGGTATTGAAATTTGCTTTCTTCTCATTTTGCTTTTTTCTTTTTCTTTTAACTATCTTGTTATCTCAGTCTAGATGAATTTTCAAGACGACTTTGGCAGGGGCTTCCCCTGAATAAATGATCTGAAAAGCTGAAGAGCTGCTCTTGGCTTGAATAGCGGGACTTCATGACCTGCTCCTCTCACTGTTGCAAATGTCAACCCTTCGTAGACCTCTGTCCACCCTCCCACCTGTGACAATTTGATATGGACTTAAAATTAGAAACCGTAATCGTATCCAGGATCAGTCACTCGCATTCTTAATCGCATTGCTAAATTCACTAAGAAAAATTACTAACAATGATTAATGAAGAGCTTTTGATCATAATTGCTCACCTGCTTCTTGGTATACCAGGGATACCATGGGATTTTGGTCGCCAGTTTGAGCCGTGCAAGGGAATACCTAGTCGCTGTGACTGGCACCACTGAGTCAACGTCTCCACTACAAATTGCAAGGAAGGAGTCACAGGATTAATACACGATGAGACAGGAAACAATAAAGGCTAATGTTACATGAAAGGGGAGCCCTTCGATGGAGGACATGGTCTTTTTGAGAAAATGATCGAGGACCTCCGAATATTCAGACTAGTATAGATTTTAGGTCATCATTCAAACTTAGCCAACTTGAAAATTGTTCAGCACTGCATGATATGACAGTTTATTTATGTGGCATTGATCTGTGAGATTAGAGTGATTTTTGCCGTGTTTGTAGTTTGTACAGTTGTGATCTTTAAGCTACATTGCAATTGGAGGAGTAATGAAGCTGTCTACTTCAGAAGGCTTCTATGATCATGGATACAACAATAAACTGAATAAAGGGAAAGAAATAATGTCGATCAATTACCTGAAAACCCAAATTCTCAAACCAGCAGCAATCATGTCCTTGTAAATCGGAAGAACAGATACAGCTGTATCGTTCCAATTTCGATTTAAAACCTCACTGCAAATATCATCTCAAAATAACACAAATTAGTCTGCGGTTAAGTTAATCAAGCTTTGTAATAGTATAAAGATGATGTTGATCGAGTTCGCATGGACTCACTTGCAAGCAGTCCACTTGTAAGGAATTTTAGTAATGTTGGCATGGAGTGCTTTCTGTACTTCTGGTCTATTGTAATAGAGCTCAGCATATTTTTCCGTACATGGATCATAGCCAGACATTTTTCGAAAAATCTGAAAGATACAATTACCAGAGATTGATTGATTATAAACATAAGATCGATCACATTATTTTCCTAACAATGCATTGAAAATGCAGATTACGAATACCAATCACATACCGGTCGGTGAGGCAACCGCATAGTCTGTCTTGTAGACATCGAAGAAGTGCTGCCATCAGAGTTGTTGCAGGGTGGTGCATAAATGTTGTACTGGTCTATGTTCCCGAATTCTGAATCCATCGCGTAGCTATACAGTGATTCACATTCGTCTGAGTTCTTCTGTCTCCGAAAATCACAAGTGTGGATGAGCTGCTTGTAGGTCTTATCGGAGATCATGGCATGACTCCACCAGTATGTCACCGTCCCTAGGTTATCATAGTAGTTGTCTGTCACGGCATTACCCACCTGCATGCAATTTGTGCTCATTCAGTTCATTACTATCGAGTTGCTAACTCTTCCTGGGTTCAGAGACACAAAATTATTGACCTACGTACATAGATATGCAACATACCATTATTCCTTTGAGATTAATTGGGTGCTTGGAGTTTGCATTATAAGTGAGAATCGCTTTGGCAAGCTGAGGGACGTAATGTCCGGCATAGCTCTCTCCGCTGAGATATACTTCTCGGTTCTTGTACCGAGGGAATCGATCCATCCATCCGATTATGAAGTTCAGCGAGTCCCTTTCTGCAGATTCATCATACTAACTCGTTAATGAATTAGCTTGAACTTCACATATAATTATCAACAGTGGTAACTTGAACTTTAATCCCTAGACCAACTAAATTTTCACTAGCTTAAAGAAAAAAATTATGTAACTTTGATCAAGTATATGTACCTGTGCGGGCATCCCCGGTATCAAACAGATCAGCGGAGCGGTTGCTGTAGGAGAAGCCGACGCCGGCCGGAGTTTCCAAGAACAAGAGGTTGGCCTCGGTGTTCCACGAGAACTTGTTCCAGTACAGACCCGTAGCTGTCTTGTTTATTCTGAATGGACCTATCTCTTCCGACGCACCATATGCCACAGACGAGCAACCAGGGCCTAGTCACAATTTATAACACGTCACAAATGAATGATCAAATCAAACAACATTATGACATCAACACTATTATTTAGTTAGAAATTAGAAAAAATAAAACCCAAAATGCATGTGGTCACCCAACTTTCAAAGACTAGAAATATGGGAATAATGCGAGTTATTTCACCTGTAACATTACTTGTATGATGTATTGTTCTACTCAAATGTCGTCTTATGTTGAATTACATTGCTTGTAATCTTGTATGATAAATTGTTCTACTCAAATGTCGTTCTATGTAAAAAATAATAATAATAATAATAATAATTTTAAAAAAAATTAACGCCAAGTATTTTATTACATGTACTCTGATAATTTAAGATTTTAAGTGAAATTATACACGTTGGTTGGCGGTGTGATGTAAAATAGGATAATTTATTCTAAAGGGGGTGTGTGAGTTTGGTGGATGATGGGGTTTGGGGAATGCTAGGGTATCCCTCCAGGATTTGTGGCTGGAACTTATTAGCTGGTGGTGGTGTGCAACCAAAGGCATTGATGAATGATGATATGCATGCCCCAGAAGATACTGACGAGGGTGGGCAAACACAACTGCAAATGACCTCTGTAGCTATTGGCCCTAATAATTGAACTTTGTTTTTGGTTGTTTTCAACGCATTCAATGACTTCACCTTATTGTCACTTCATCCCTCTCCCCCATCCCTAGCCTCATTCATCTTCAGCTCTAACTCTCTGCATGCTTTATATCTGTGCCAATGCCAGAGAGAGAGAGAGTGATGAATTGTGTGTTATATATGGGCATGGGGTTCCTAACTGCTTCTCATCTCAGAGAAAAAACACTTCATTCTTATCTCAAGCTTGGATACTTGTATATATGTACGCATTCAATACCAGTAGTTGGGTACACTCATCATTCCTCTACTAATTTTCCCTTGATCTTTCTGCTTGTTTTTGTTTTTGTGTATAAAACTGATGGAAAGCCAGGCAAACCATGCCAGAAGATAAATATGTACTCAACATCTCCCTAATTATAACTATTACAGCAATGAGGTTCCCACAATGCATTGCTCCCTAACCAGCTGAGGGATTTCATTCCAATTCATAACTAGAAGCCCAGAATATGCATGATATGATCTTTACAGGAGGTGAGTAAAATACTATGTCGGCAACTATTTACCTCAGTAAAGCCAGATAACCTATGGCAAAGTATATATATGCGAGTAATGCAAATTTTTAAGTAGCTCAAGCCAATAACACAGTGAGCAAATGTATATTATGAGTTAGTTATGTACCTCCATTGAGCCAAATGACGAGAGGCTTAGATAAGGGATCTTTAACAGCAGCCTCAGTGAGCCAGTAAAAGAGGGCTCTCCCAACTCTATGATTGACAGTGACATAACCCGAAAACTGCTGGAAAGTGACCTTGGGCTGCCCAGGAAGCGACACAATCCTATCAGCTTCTTCTTCTTCATTCACTGATCCACTGCTTGCGCTTATGAACAGCCCCAGGAGCAAAACAGAGACCATGGAAAACAGTAGGAGGCTGTTCTGTGCTTTGGCCATGACTGTAACCATGGCCTTTTCTTGGAAATGAAGAAGAGGAAGAAGAAGAAGAAGAAGAAGGTGTAGTAGTAACTCTGAGCTAGCTTCCTAGTTGTGTGTATTTGATGTGAAGTGAGACTGTGTTACTCAGAAGGGATTAAATAAGGTGAGAGAGAGAGAGAGAGAGAGAGAGAGAATGTGAGCCATTATGAACGTCCTAGCTATCCCCAAATTAATAATAAATGCTTTCCAAACCAAAATTTGAACTGTATCTAGGGCAAACTGCAGCTGCTGGAAGACAATTATGACCTGAAAATGAAGGTGATTATCAGAAAGATTAATATAGGGGTGCACATATCATTATGAAAAATTAATTTTGGTGTATTTTTTAGGTGAGGGATCACATGGGTTTTTGCATGCCCATGAAACAGTCCCTTTAATCCTCCATTAAATCCTCTTGTATTCATTTACCAGATTTTGACTGGATTTTTCTTCAATATATTGTTTTCTCTTCAAAAATAATAGCAATCTCTCTGGATAACATTTATTACGTGTTCATTCTGGTTAACCAGTACTTGTTTTTAATTATATGATTACACATTTAATTTGTCCATAGAAGGTAGTTGGTGGAACGTTTATTTAATATGAGAGCTAATGAGAGTATGAGACTACTATTTTGGCACTTTCATTTTGCGGCCTCATCTGGCAATTATTGGAAGGAGGCCGGTTAGAGAGAGTCGCTGCATGCAATCACTCAATTAGAAGCATTTTAAGACTGAATTTTGCTTCTTCTTCTTCTAATTTTTGGATCGTAAGACTGAGTTTTGCTTTGGAATAATGAAGTCTAATTTTTGTTAACCCTAACACATGCATCATATAATACAAAATTTGTGATAATAACATATACCTTTTTAGTAAATTTTTATGATCGTTCGTTGTGGGCTTGTAGCTGCTAGAAATATGTAACTTTAGTAGGTTAGTGTGAATATACTTACGCATACGTGAAACAATCAATGTCTCCTCCAATAACATTGAAGGAACATAAACAACTTTATCTAATGATGAATTATGAACGTAACACAATAAATCGAATAACTCATCCTATTATCGGACTTTCATCAAAACGTATCCTAAAAATTCTTGTTTATCTCTAATTAATGAGAGTCTCACTAGTCACTACTAGAAAAAAAAAAAAAAAAAGCCTAAGGCTAGGGGACATATACATGTGTGCATATTGAAAATGTTCATCATATTGCTAAATCGAACAATTAACACTCATAGAACACAAATGAGTGTTATTTGTTCCATTTAGCAAATATGAACACTTTTAATAGGCACACATGTATTTGTCTCCTTAGGTCTTTTTTCTACTAGTGCCTATACAATATATCACACCATGTGATATACAAGGAAAGAATAACTCTCATTTCTTTGAAAAATTTCAGATAATCCAAGTCACTTGATCACCATAGCATATAAAGGGAGGTTTCTTCATAGTTGTCTTAACGTGCACGCAATGCGGTTGTGATTGATTTTCTAAAAATGGCATGGCATGGTGTGTGCTTGGACATAGTGTTGATGATGCACATCATCAAGCTCTTTTGGATCGGCATTGCCTCAACTTCCACTATTTCGTACTCGGCCGAACTTGGCATTCTTCATCATAAGTTCATAACCATCATAACCTCCTCCAATATCTCTATCTTTACAATAGTCCATCCTATTAGCTTTTTCTCCATAAATTTTTATGCTTAATTTTCAGGTTCTTCTAAGGTAAGCTTGACAAAGACTTTAGAAGATTCCATACTCGATACTATCCATTAATATTTTTGTGGCTTAAAATGTACTATTCTATCCCTTAAGAATATATTCCTCCTGTGTTCATTTGGAATGGACAAGAAATCCCTCTATACAAATTTTTCCAAAAAAATACAAATTTCGTTGGTGTATAAGTTAGAAGTGATGTACATCTCTCAAGTAGAGACTGTAGATACTTGCGTAGAGCAGTGGAAATAGTAACGATGGTTATTTATGCAAACGCTAGTGGTTGAGATGGAATGGAAGAATTGAATAATGTTGAAGGAGGGCCTTGATCGAAGGCCTTAATGAAACACGGTTGCATCAATCTGTGCAGTCTCTGTAAGCTACAGTTGTGATTATTGGAAAGAGCAACAAAGAAAGAACCGGAGAAAGATAGATGAATGCAAGCGAGCTTGGCTTGTATAAGATGATTGGTGAGTCAACGCTTCTACACTCTCTCACTGTCGGATCAATTTCTCATCCTGCAGAAGAAACCAACCTGGAAATACTCGTGTTTCGAGCATTTGGGTTGCAACTTTTGGAAAGAAGTGCTATATTGCATATTTGTATATACGTGCTATGCATTAACAGTTTAACACGTTGTAGAAAATTAGCTTGCTATTTGACGACGAAGGTAAGGAATCGATCACGCGAGTAAAATCGATCTGTCTGGCACTCTGGCTATCCCATGGCATAAGAAAAGGGTGTACGTACGAGTAATCATAGCGAGCTGAGATCCATTTCTTGTTAGGTTCATCCACTCAAAAGGTGAGCATCTCTCTGGTCCTGGATGTGAATCTGTGAATCTGAAGAAGCTAGCTAGCTTGGTATCAGAAACTTCAGAACTGCATGCAGTGTGGCGGTCCCAGATCATGAGTCGTAGCAGAACCTACTATTATGAAAATTAGATATAAAGATGGAGATGGATGAGAACGTACGCAGCTGTGAATAGTGAATAGTGGTTGGTTGTGATTGATGAGCCCCTGCGCTCCACATGTACGCTGTACATTTGTGTATGCCCTAAGCATGCATCACTCTCCCATTCCACATGTACACTGTGATTGATGAGCCCCTACGTTAACTTGTTGCGAGAGTCTTGCAAAACGTCTTTGGTTGAAATTTTTGAGACTCAAACAACTCGATCATGAGTCTTCGAGAATCTACCTGAGGGGTGTTCAATTTTTTCTTATGGTGATCATGATGAAAATCTCGAATATAAGAGTGATAAGACTCATTCTCGATCAGTCCTTACATGCACTGTCACACATACTTTATACATAATGTTATCATAATGGGAGCCAGGTGTACGTTATAATCATGATCTTGCTTTCTTTTTGGATGATAATCATGATATTTTGCTTAGTTTGTATATGTTTTATTGCATTTTACTTCTTGCTCGTTAAGTGTTGTCAAACAAAGATGATCAGCCTAGCTAGAATGACTGATTGAGATCCCTTAGTACCCTTTTCCAATGATGATTTGTGGTTGTACTTTTATAGGGTCATCTTATCATTAGTCAACTTTTCAACCGCGATGTTCATCATCAGCAAATTAAAATTAATATGATAATTGAGTTCATAGGGATCTTTAATTGTTCAAGTTAACTATAGTATTATATATGTCTCAAGTTCTCCAATTACATGCATGCATGATCAAATTAACTATATGTCTTAAGTTCTTCAATTACATGCATGATGATCTTATTCTACTTAATTAGTCTGCAGTAAACTACAATTAGCTCTTCAGATTGTGAAAAGATTATAGTTTGGCCATGCATGCATGATGATAAAAACATACAATTAAAGGAGTTCCTTGCATCCTCTTTTGGAAACAATTGAATAGGAATTAGACTAAGAACAAGAAACCATATATAGATTGAAATTTGTCCACGAATGGGAAAAAAAAAAAGAAAAAGATACATATTGATTTTTTTTGGGTAATAATACATATTGAAAATAAGTTCTCCTCGTACGTGCTACTTAATTGCAATTTGTCCTTCAAGCTTTGTCTCCAAGTTGATCCGCTCATTTTAACTGAAGAGACACCCTGTTTAAAAGTCACTTGTTAAAGATCAAATTTATATCAAAAGAAAATTTAAAACAAAACAAATCTCTCAAAGTTTGACGGTAAATATATATGATTGGTCGCGGACAACAAAACCATGTTTATACATACACACACAGTTAAAGACAGAAGCGATGCTCTAAAAATGAAAATTTAAGATATAAACCATGTTTAAAAATAGAGAAATTAGTATTTTTACTTACTCTAAAGGGTAGATATATAATATCCAAGTCAATAGCCCCATCAAAACATCCGTCATAGAGAACGAAAAACTTGAACATCGTTTGCGACACGGAGAAAAACCCCTTATTCAAGGCTTGTTCTTTTTCATCATCATTTAGCTGTATGCAAATATTTCATGTTAACTTTCGTTAAAATTAGAGAAAAAAGGAAACAATTTTACAACTGTTTGTTGAAATGACTCAATTAACTCAAGAAAGAGGAGGATGTACGTACCGTATGTGGTTGTGCGTGATGTCTAGACACCCTTTTATAAAACTTGAGCTCATGTATCGCATCGGTATCAATATACTTATCCTTCTTGGATCCATCCTTCTTTCGGCGGTCATATATACGTACCCTTAAATGCTTTCTTTTGATCTGAACTAAGTTTGTTAATAGACTTTGAAATATTAACTTCCTCGCCTTCTTTCCGTAGAGCACTATATACATGCTGCCAAGTGAGTACTGGAGTTTTGTGAGACTTTGCTGACGCTTGATATCGGACCTGAAACGTATAACCCTCTAACCTTTTAAGTACTTCAAAGGCCAACGGAATGAATCTCAGAGCCTGACCCGTATGTTGAAAATATGGGTGGCGAAGTAACAATAACAATTCACGCCTGCAAAGAAAAAACGTAAATAAATATATAAACAGAGTGTTGTGTAAAAAAATAAAATTAATTTAAATGTACTACTTACAATGTCTTCAACTTCATCACATATGACTTGAGGTCTACATAATTGGGGTCGTCAAGCGGTTCATTACCGCTATATAAATCGTTAAAGAAATATTTGTAGCCCTCAATATAGTCCTTGTGAACCGCGCGCATGATCGTAAATGGTATCACATGGAATCCTAGCTGTAGAATCCTTCACTATAATGTGATGTAAAGCTAGGGATCCACTATGAACGCCCCTCTCCTTGTTTGAACGAATGTCTTGAATCATATCCATTGCAAAATACTTTCTCAAGTCTGGACCGTCTTGTGTTTGATACTGTGTTGGATTTTGTTTAAATTGCGCTAGAGTATAAGTTAGAGGAAAAATAGGGGCATGGCTGTTCGATCTAGAAGGATAGTTATTGGAAGGATAGTTAATGGGTCTGGTATTTCTGGAAGGACAGTTATTGGGTCTGGTGTTACTAGAAGGATAGTTATTGGGTCTGGTAGCACTAGTAGTACTAAACTTATTGTTGGGTTTCAAAGTAAGAAATCTTCGAATCCAACGAAAGAAACCCATACTTTAGAACCTTAGAAAACAAAAGATCAGTCAAGTACATGTTTAATTACTTTCTTCAAGGGTGGTATTTATAGTGATACATAAAACATGTAAAAGGAATAGGTAAAAAATTCTATACTAAATCTAGGAAACTCTACTACCTAATCATCTTAACAAATCGGGAAATATATGTTACGCTTACATCATCTTAACAAATCGGGAAATATATGTTAAATTACATAATCAGGAAATAAATCCTAAATTAATACAGGATGATATACAACGACGTATTTATCATTCAGATCAATGTCAACTCTCCCAATTAATTAGGTGTAAAAGACTTAAACTTCACCCACTTTTTAGGCTTAATTAATGTTTACTTACTTTTTTATCAATCTTTTTTGGACGAAAAAGTAGATCGAGAATCAATCAACAACAAGCGGGTGAGCAAACTCGAGTTGATAGACAAAACTTTCAACCACACGAGCCATATATATGTGGAAGGAAAATATCCTAGTTACTTGTCTTCAGTAGAGAATCTAGCTGTTTATCTTCTACCCGAGACAAAATGAAATTTGACGATTTCAAGAAGTATTCAAGGTTATTGAGCAACACGTAAGCTCTCATCTCCTTCACTTTATATGTGATATACATGCAGTTTTGTATAATTGCACATTTACAATATGTATCAGTTAATTAAAATAATGCGACAGAAGACTGAGGAGTGAAATGACCATTTACATGATCTGTAAATATGTCAGTATCATTTTTTTGGATGAAAACACATGCATACATTGTAGATACGTTTGCAAAATTAGCAGATACCCATGTTGAGCATATCTTGATTGACACTTTTAACAAACAGGAGACATTTAGCCTTGTTGGCTGGGCACCCTCATCTGCAAGCAACATGGGAGGAGAGGGACTACATAACAGCAGCACTTCATCAACTGTCGTCGATCACATCTGCCGACCCCTTCTTTCCGCTACCTCCCACCGGTTGCCATCAAGTGCCACTTGCAATGGCATTTACATGTCCACGAGAACTTAAATTCACATGGATTGGCGCATATAAAAGAGTATGTGTCACAAGGAAGATAGATATTTTTGCTACAATCGAGCATGCCGGCAAAGAATTTGTAAACAATTACGAGTATTCGGAGGAAGACGACAAGCCATATCCATATACAAATGATGATGCTAAAGATGAGTTGTTTTACTACAGCAATTTTACTAAGCATTACTGTGTAGATAGGGATACCAAGGTAAGAAATTATTTGATATTTTCTATTATTGGATAGAAACAGTTATCATATTGATGATTTTTTTGTTTCCTGCAAAAACAAAACAGTTACTTGACACCTTGCATGACAAGTTTCCCTTCAACACCAGAGAGATGTTCAAGTTTCATTGGACGTATGATAAGCATGATATGGGAAAAGTTGATCTCGAACGCCTCATGGGCATCATGAACAGGTATAATACAGTTTTCTCTACCTTCCTTTGAATTTTTCATTAATTGGTACAAAATCTGTATTTGAAACACAACTAAGTTATATAATTATGCCTAGTTGAGCTGCATTAGAATAATAACTTTCAATGAAAAATTCAGTTATGAAATATGCAAATTGACTTCTCATTCTAAGCCCTGCATTCAATCTTGAAGTGTGAGTCATTATGGCAGACAATTCTGGGGAATCAAATTGATGTCTAATAATTGACGCTACAAATGCCATCAACTTTGAGTAGAACTTCAGATTCTGAAATATTAACTGATTAATGTAGATAGTATTGCGTTAGATGGATCAAGCTAGTTATACATTTATATACACATAAGTTTACTCGAATGTATATACACATATAAGTTTACTCGTTGTACACTGTGGGGGTCAAACATTAACACAAATTCTACATGCATAGTAACTCTACAACAGATTGGTTCCACCTCTACAGTTCATGTTCACATGAGCAATCTACGTGTACTGTATATTTTTTTCTGGTTAATTCCACTTTGCGATTTTGATTTTATTTACATTAAGCCATTAGCAAAGTGGAATTAATCAGAAAAAACTTACAGTACATGCATTATTTTTTGAAATTGCAAGTAAATCTCTAATGAATACTTTTTTCAGGATTGGCTATAGGTGAAAAGACTTGTACAACAGTAATCGGGATGTGAACAGAATGCTTTGGTGGCAAATGGAAGAATGACAACAGGATTGGCTATATGAGAGAATTAGTTTTAAGCTAAATATTTGGATTATATTTCAATCAAAAAAAATATTTGGAATATGTATGATTTTACCCTTGCAAGAGTCGTGGGATGAATTTGATTTTGAACCAATTGTTTGGTTCATATAATTTTTGTTAAAACTTGTCTTTTCACTACTGATATGCCTGTCTAGCTTATTAATTGGTTGCTTAAGCATTACCACACCAGGCTCTTCAGGAAAAGCATGAGCTCAAGGGCTAAAAATAGAGGCCAGGGAAGGAAATAAAGTGCCTAGTCAAGTGTCTTGCGACCAAACTGCTTATACTAGAGGATGTTCAATGGCAGAAGAATCAACCTCATATCAGGTGGCTAAAGCTTGCAAGCTGGAGCAGGAGGCCTCTTCTTTCATTCAGACAGTGGCAGACTGAATCATCACAAACAGTAGTCCCGGATTACTTACAGCAGCTACTGACTACCAGTGTTGAACAAAAATGGAAGACAACAAAACCAAAGCAAACGTCATTACCTCTCTAAGAATCTCGTAGCTTCAAAGGTAGTAAATGGAGAGGGCACATTATGATCCTAAGAGAAAACAAAAGACTTGGTCAGTTCAAATAGAAACTTCAATTCTTCAAAGTTCAAACCATATAATTGCTGGAAGGTTAACAAGGATATAAAAGAGCGGCTCTCTATGAAAAGAAACAAAATCTGCAATAAAAGAGCAGCCCAAAGTGATAAGCAAGTTCGTAGCTGTATAAAACCGAGAACATCCTCTATCTATAAGCCGGCCTAAAGGGATGATTGCCCAACCTCAGCAATATGTGAATCAAATCTATTAGTATTATACCCTTAGCAGCTAGGACAAAACCAAACTCTCAACTTCTGAAAAAAGAATAGGATGGTTAACTATTCTAAAGATATGTTCAATTATAGATCTGCCATTGAATCTGGAAAATCGTTGTTCTTGAGTGAAAAATTGCATTCTACAATCTTACCCCTATTTTCTTATCATATTAACCGTCCAGAAAACAATCCACATACCTAATCACACACACACAAATGTGTTAGAACTAAGAAATCCGACCCAAATCTACACAACATATATATATGGTGTTAACAAAACGAAATGAAGCAAGATAGATATGCCTAAAAAGTGCAAGTGAAAGAATATATCGATTTTAAAGTTTGAGTCATTAGAGAAACAAAAAATACTCTGAAGTTCTAGAAACCGGCAAATTTGAATCAGCATCATGCATTCCCAGATTTGAAGTTCAGAAACAATATTGTGTGACTTGTACTCGTTGTATAGCATGTAAACAACTAAACATAGATGTATGATTGGAAGGTAGAGTTGTCCCAACATGTATACGAAAGAAGGTTTGAAAAAACCATCGATCTGATTCAGAAACGATACACTAATTTGATTTGATCGAATCAGAAACGTACCATATGTGCATATGATGAAATACAACTTGCCAAGATAAGTGATTGGTGTGAGTCTCTCTGCATCTTGACTCTTGGTAAACAGCTTATCATGTATGTTTGAAGGAGGAGGAGGAGGAGGAGGAGGAGGAGGAGGAAGAGGGTGAGGAGCCTTTTGTGGTGTTTGAGGCTGGTGCTAGGTTTCTCAATGGAGGAGGAGGAGGAGGAGGAGGAGGAGGAGGAAGGTAGATCTATGCGTTTTACAATGACCAATTAAACCCGCAATACAATTAAAGAAGAGTTATTAAGTTATGGAAGAAAATAAATCACATTTAATTGTGATTAATAATTTTCTACGAGAAGATCAAGGGGAGATATTTGCTCCACAATCGTCGTCAATATTGTTGATTGCAACTTATTATAAATTTATAACAGCAATAATACACGCACCTCTTCATGGTAAATTGAATTGGAATCAAATTTGATTGATTCCAAGATAGAAAAGATACGGACGAGGCAATACTATATATGAATCATGCATGTGGACCTTATAAAAAAAATCATGCAGTGCGACCACTCGGCGCGAAAAACATGTGGTTGGGGGCCCATGTGTCTAGCTAACTTTTATTTTTTTTTTCTTTTTTTGTTTACCAATAAAATTAAGGTCGTGAAATTCACATACCCGAAATTGAAATCCACACATATTTTTTCCTTTTTTAATAACTTAAATTTTGTTTTTTAGTGACTTAAAGTTTATCATTTTATGAATGTGTTAACAAAAAATGAAAAATGGTGTATGGATTTCAATTTAGGATGTGTGAATTTCATGTCTCTAAAACTAAGATGTCCAATTTTACAAGTACCTCACACATTCACACGTACGTTAGCATAATCGTAACGGGGTCATCAAAAAAATCCCGGCCCTACCCAGGCCTTATGGGCTCAGGGCGGACTGAGTCGGGCCTCAATCATGTTTTTTTTAAATTATAGGGCCGGGTTAGGCCGGGTTATTCAAAAAAATCAAAGCCCACCAGCTGCCCACGAGCTCGAACCTTACGGGTTTTTAGGGTCGGGCCGGGCTTTTTGAATGGGCCGGCCGGGCTTATTATATACATATATCTAATAGATTTTTATCAAAATAAAACCAAATACTATAAAAAAGTAAAGATTTGTTAATGATTAAACTAAATGTAATAAATAATCAAAAAAATATGACTTGATCCATTAATTAGTTCATATATTTAACTAATAGCTTCATAAAAATATTAATAAAACAATTGAAAGGGCTTTTAAGCGAGCTTTTTAGGGCTGAGTCGGGCGGGCTTTGATAGGCATGTAACAGGCTGGGCCGAGGCTTTGAACCCTCTGCTCTTGCTCGGCCTCATGCCCTATAGGCCTGGCCGAGATGGGCTTTTTGAACGGCTAGGCCGGGCTTTGGCCCTTTGGGCCGACAGGCTTTTAGGCCCGCGAGCCAAATGATGACCTTTATCGTAACTATGAAGAACATTGATTTTTTTCTTCTTTTTTTAATATTTTTTTATGGATTTTATCATCAATATAGTTATGGGCCATTATCTAAGTAGATAAGAGTCATCCTTTCAATCCAAAAAAAGAAAGAAAAAAAAGAAAGAGAGATAGCTTATAAGACCAAAGGAGGCCCAACATTCCGCTCCAATGGAACAGTTTCAAGTTTCAACATCCTACGTGATCAGTGGTGGCTCACGATCTTAAAATTAGTATTACTACCCTAAACTTCAATTTAAAACTCGCTAAAACCCAATCCAAACACTTCCGGAATTCGACCGTTGCAAATTTCTAACGGTAACCTCTGACATCAACAAGCACCTCACCTCTTAATCTTAAATCCAAGTATCCAACAAGAATTCATTCTATTCCAGTTCATCTCTCTCTTTCTCTGCTTGCCTCGTTTCCCTTATTTTACTTTTGCAGAGGCACTCTGGTACATCATCCAATGGAAAACGTGCAAGGTATAATGCCTCCTAAAACCCCAATTCAATCAGAGACTATGAGCTTTTCTGATTGCATAACACCATCTCCACTCCAACAAAAAGATGGAAACTCTCAAAGTTCCGGCAATGATATACACAAAACCACCACCCCCGATCGCCTTAAAGTTCCGAAGGCATTCAAGTTCCCAGAAAGGTTGTTACAATCTTCAGATATATCAATATGTATCAATGTGTATGTATATATAATTGTATTGGTTTATATGAGATTACTGCTTGATTTTGTAGGTATACAAGCCCAACTGATAAGATAATGTCCCCTGTAACAAAAGGGCTTCTGGCCAGAAACAGAAAGAGTAGTTCCCTCTTACCCCCTAGCAAAAATCTGCTGAAGCCTCCTCAAGGTAACAGTCACATTCATAAGTTTACTTGTTAGTTATCAATATCTTTTGTTGAATATGTTGCTATTTTCGATGAATACATTACTTATGTTTTGGTCCTGCTACAGATTCCGGTTTTGCTGCTGTAGAATGTGGAATTCCTTCAGAATTGAAGTATGATCAGATGAACTGAAGACAGTGAGGCACTTTTGGGACATGGCCAATAGCTTTTTCTCTTTCTTTGCCACAGGGCGTAATGAAAATGTGTGGTATGTGATTTTGTCAGTGTTTTGTTCATGTACTGTGAAATTTGGATATAGTTGATTGAATAATTAGATCATTAGCATATCAACCATTGAATGGAATCAATACTGCAGAGTGCAGACTAATGACACACATTTGACAGATTCATACAAAAACAGATAAAGCAAAATTACCCAAGACAGTAGTACTTATGTTGGCAGCCCTTTTATTAGAAGCACTTCCTCAGTAGTTTCGAGGAAAACTTACAAATAATGCACATTAAAGCATTGTCTGAGAAAGCACCTAGTGCTGAGAATCAATTTGTGCTCATATTGCTACAAAACTTGGTGTTCTAGTTGTAGTGCCAAAAGGGCCTTTAGTCCTAACCAATATGTGGTCATCTTTTACAAACTAATGATTGCTGTAAGTGAAATCACACTCTCAGTTCACTGAGCTAAAACACTTCCAATCTCTCAGTCCATGATTCACGGGGGCTAATAAGGCTTGAATCCTTTCATTCTAAACGAACTTCATACCACTGAACTGAACCAACATCTCCATGGATTTCAAGTTCACATACAGACCTTACTAGATAAGTAACAGCATCATCAATGCTTTCATATCTCACAAGATCAGAAGGAAGGTTCTTGGCTGGCCAGTTTTCAAGCCAACCTTTCAACTTGACCCTTAACTCTTCTTCCGTAACAAACTTCTCATCCTCTCCTGGTTCCAATAGCACATAAGTTTCACTATCGGTATGTACCCTTCTCCTCCTCGCTGCACAAACCTGACATAAATTGCAAGACCAACTTTATCAACATGATTTACTAGTAATTACTATAATTTGAATACAACCTTGACTGAAATTAATGTACAACCTTGACCATATTTCTCTGATGAACTAAAGAACTTCTGAACTCGGTTTTGTTGGTCGGCATTAGTTGGTTTAAAGAGGATCGAAAATCCTGCTTTGTTGATTGTCTGCCTGGAGACATGTATAAATACAGTTAGCTATGCTGAAATACCATAATGTGCTACTGCTTTGTTGCTTGTTTGCCTGGAGACATGTATAAATACAGTTACCTATGCTGGAATACCATAATGTGCTACAGCTTTTGGTTAATTTGTAAATAACTAAATTGACAGACTGAACTAAACTGTATCAAAGCCATTGACATTTATGCATTTACACAATCGGTCACTTCAGTAAATGTTCTTATTTTGTACACCTAACAGAAGATGTAGATTCAACTAGGATCTTTGTTCAAAGCTCAAATACTTTCAAGAAGTGCCAAATGAAAAATAGTGCAGTATTAGTAATCGATTTCAAACATGTTTAATTTATAGTGTCAAAGGTCTAAGATTAGGATTTACAGCTTACAGTTGAAAGAGAGAACTCCACTGTGGAATAACTGTTTCTCCAAAGCTCCTTCCATTGGAACCATTTTGCTTGCAGAGTTGAACATCTTGGTCTAATCCAAAAATAGTAAAATTCCAAACTAAGAGATGTGTATCAAAACTCAAAACCAACTTTGCAGATAAGTGAGATAACATGCTCAAACTGAGCCTCTGGTTTGCAGCTTCCACTTGTCACCCTCACATTTCATTGTATTTTCGATTGTACCCTCACTGATAACCAAAAGTCCATTATCAAAATGGGCCGGCCCAAAATCTAGAAGTTGGTTTTCCCGCGTGAAGCAGGGAAGTTCGTTTTTTTTTTTGGTCTGAAATGTAAGTTCGTTTCGTTGTTCTCCTTTTGGTTACAACTTAGAACAGACCCATCAGTTCTTTCAAAAAAAAGAACAGACCCATCAGTCAGTTAAATCAGTTTGTAGAGGAAGTTCCTTGAGCTAACTTGGTTACTCCGATATAACAAAGTATCAAACTCCCCTTCTAGGTCCTCTATATCTTTTAGAACCACCCAAAATCTTAGCCAGTTCTTCTCAATCAATTCCAATCAAAATCCTTCATTTAACTTCTTTGAGGATTTTCATCTGTTCAAAGCTGTAGTCATGGCTTATGCATATAGCGACGAAAGTAACAAGCATCTAAAGGTTCATTTTGAATGTGATCGCATGAATCGCTGCCCTAGTTTAAGCTGCTACACATCTTCTTGTTCCTTTTCATCACGTTCATCAATGGAAGAGCCATATGATTTTGACAAGGCTGATTTTGATTTGTCTCCCGAAGCTAACCAACCGGACCTAACTGAGCCTCCGGCTCCTGCGCCATCACCAGAGGTTAGTCCACAGATCACTGTTCCTCAAATTCCAATGGCGAGAAGGCGGCCTTCAGGATATGATCCAACTCGACTCCCACCAGCTATGTTTGCCGCTAAGCCTTCATCGGCTATGGATTGGAGTGTAGCTTCAAATGAATCATTGTTCAGTATTCATGTGGGGAATAGCAGCTTCTCAAAAGACCAGTATTCAAATGAACTGGGGAAGCTTGAAGAGATGGTAGAGACACTGGAAACTGATCGCCACAGTGTCAGTGTGGATACAAAGAGTGTCGAAAGTAGGAGTGACATTTCGGAGGAAGAGAATTTTGATATTAACATTGTGACCGGGAATGTAGAGAAAGATGAGGAAACCGAAGAGACAATTAGGCTGCCTACTATAGAGGAAACAAAGGGTTCTGCCTTCTCTCGCCGTTCCGATGAGAGCAACCAATCTTTCCAATTTCCAGTGTAAGCCATATTACTATTTTCACATACATATAGATAATAGATATATCTAGCTTCTCATTTGAATCAGGAAGGAAACTAAAAGGCACATATGATTTCTTGCAAAGCAGGCTAAGGATATTTCCCTTATATGATTAGATCAATTGAAGCAACCATTGTTCTAACTGAGAGCCCTTGTTGTTTTCAGGTTGGCAAGTCATCATGATCACCGTGACCATGTAATGCTTCCATTAGAGCAAGTAAAAGAGAAGAAGCAGGAGATGCGGGCGCCTGAGAAGCAGCAGTATCAGACAGGGGAGAGAAGCCCTGAAAGAAATGCACAATCAAAGGCTACAGAATGCAGCAGTTGGTTGTTTTGCTTTTGTTGCTGCTGGATCTGCCGGTGATGGGAACTGAACTGTTTTCGAACTCGATAATGAATAATGATTCTTCGATTCATTACATGATCTTGCTTTCGTGTGTGAGGCTTATACTGCAGCCGGATTTCACGAATCTTTTTGTCTTTTCAAAATGTGGCTAGTGTTAGATTCAGTGCTTTCAAGTATGTGCATTTGGTTTTCAATGTTGAGAATAGAAAGGGGAAACCAAAAGAACCAAAACTGAAAGTTGTTGTACATTGATGAACGTGGTGTTGAATAGATGGAACTCAACACTTAATTCTGCAGCTCAATATTGTCTCTTGTAATAGAGCGCAAAAAAATAATTATGGAGTATAGATTTTTTTTAGTGTAAACAACTCAAATATTACAACTTTAAAGAGAGTCGCAACCTCTCACCTTTAGACTATGCCGTTAGACTAATTGGTACTAGGCTAGAGTATAGTTTTTTTTTTTATTGCAAGTTATTTTTGTTGAGTCATATTTTTAAAATTTTTATACTTCGGAACACTATAAATTAAACACAAGATAAGAATAAGTCCCACTGTTGTTCGGTTTTATTTGAGTCTCACGTTAGCTCAAAATTTGAACTTGTTCTTTAGGTAGTTAGTGCTTGTCCAATAATCCTATAGTGGCAATATCCAAAGTCTCTTTCTATCCATTCCAAATCTTTAAAATATTGCAATTTTTTTCTTTTGGTAGACCCTATTGAAAATGAACCCCATTTTTTCATGCTTGTACAAGATATTGAGTTTTTTTTTTTTTTTTTTTTTTTTGCAAATTACAGATATTAAGTTTGGCGACAAATGTTTGTATAAAGAAAATTGTTTGTATAAAGATGATAGAACTAGCCAACAACCCAAGCATTCAAGCATGAAATAGATGGCCCCATAAAGAAAATGAAAAGATGCTTCCCTTTATGGGTTGAGAAAATACCAACCACATGCAATTGTAGCATATAAGTTAAAATCTTTTCAATAAATTATATATTTACATGTATATTACATAAATTCAAGATAAACGATAAATTTTACTGTCTACATAAAATACTTAAACTTTCCAATAAACATTTGATCATATATAATTTGATATTTTGATTTCTAAAGTGTAGCGTAGCGAAAATGAAAATTTTGTGTGTAACAATATTATTTTTATTCTTGTGACTTACGACTAGTGAACAAATGCATGTGTTTTGATTGTGACTTGCGCCTTTGTTAATAACCTACCCCTAAACCAACTACAGATATTGATCTTCTAATTATTCAGAAACATAACAAATGATTATAAACGTTAAGTTTCAGGTTCGAATTTGCAGATATACCATAGCCAGAACCTTTAGACCACATCACTAGTGCGTCAATCCTACATCATTTGGCAAGAAAGTTTGCTCTTTCTGATGAGGTGTGAACTTTGTGTTTATGCCAAAAGAAACAAAGCATCATCTGTCTGGTTGCTGGAAAGCCTGGAATTCTATAATATAGAGAAGGTGGCTTTTCAACAGTGTGTTCTACGTGCATCCCTTCCATGCCACTATGACACTTAGTTTAATCTTGCTTAGCTTGAAATTTGAAATAACAGAGCACGTACTCTAATTAATTGCTCCAAGTTTTCATACCCCAACTTCATATATAAAATCTTGCACATCAATCTGGTGCAGAACTTTAAGAACTATCGGGCTAGATGAGAGACGATCACACAATATCAGAGACCTAAATCCGGACCTCCCTCAAAGGATGAGATATTGCTAGGAATCTTAGGGATGTGTATTTATTTTGCCTTATGATTGGGATTGTGTTTTGTTATTGTAAGCTGTAATAATCAAGGAGCAATCTTTATGTTAAAAGAAAATTAAGAGGCAATCTTTAGGAAACTTTAATAACATATTAACACCTAGATTAACAACAAGAAATCATTTTCTTCACGCTTGTACGTACGTACGAGTTACGACGGACATCATGACATATATCTCAGACTTTCATGGTTCGTAGAATCTGCTTCCGTTTATTCACTATATATCACCTCACAACAACAAGTACACAAGAGTCCCTTTCAAAACGATTAATTTGCAGACTTCCGTAACTTATAGAGGCTTATAAGGCGTTTGTCAGACTCCATGAAAGAAGCTTGAACACGAGCAATACTATTCAAACGAAGAAGCTAGAGGCAGCCGCCAGGCGGGAGTGGTGAGTGGAGTACAGTTACAGCCTAAGATGGCCTCGCTGCCTATCTGGACCTCACTCTCCCTCTCTCACTACTTCCACACAAGAAGAGGAGGAAGAAAGACCTAAAACCACCACCAACAACAAAAACAAAAAATAGAAAAAAGAAAAAGAAAAACCAAATGCGCCCATCCTTCTGGAAGAACATCCCCACGTGGACTCGTTTCTCTGTCGCCGCGTGTCACCGGAATCTTTTTCGCTTCCAAATTTTAAACCACCCCTCCTCCACCTCAACCACCGAGCTCGGAGGAGGAGGAGAGTGTTGACGCGGCTGATGGCATTTATTGACCGCCTGTGGACCCCCACCACGGCTTTAGACGACAAACCCCAAAAATTGCAAGAACAAAAAAAAAGAAAGAAAGAAAGGAGAACGCGTTTTCTTCTCCAAAGAAAAACACCACACACAGTTGAATTGAATTGAATGACCTAGCTTCTTCTTCTTCTTCTCTCTCTCGTCACACCCCCCAAAAAATTTCAGAGCTAGGGTTTGTCCTCCTAAACCCCTCCCTACTCTTTCTAGGGTTTTGGGGGTCCTGATCTTTTTCTCCTGGGTCTCTTCTTTTCTCCGACGACCGGGGGTTTTCCCGAAATGGGTGCTCGATCTTCTTCCTCTCCGGTCACCAATTTCCTCTCTTTCCCACTACCCACTTCGCCGCCGCCGCTGCTTCTGAAGCTCGTCTTGCTCTTCTTCTGCGTGTTCGCCGCCTCCAGAAACGGCGTCGTTTCGGCGGAGACCGACGCATCGGTGCTGCTCGAGCTCAAAGGCGCGGTCTTGGACTCCTTGGGGCTGCTCTCCACCTGGGGAAGGCTCAATTCCAGCCACTGTGACTGGTCCGGCGTCTCCTGCGACAGTAATTTTCGTGTCGTTTCGCTCAACATTACCGGAGACGGAGGTAAATCGGAATCGGAACCCTTTTCCTGCGCTTATTATGGTCAGTTTCCGTTTTACGGGCTCGGAGTTAGGAGGAGCTGTGTGGAGGGTGGAGGGAGCTTGGTGGGGAAGCTGCCCTCTGTGATTGGGAAGCTCACTGAGCTAAAGGTGCTGTCTTTGCCGTTTAATGGTTTCGACGGCGAAATTCTGGCCGAAATTTGGGAGATGAGGAGTTTGGAGGTACTTGATCTTGAAGGGAATTCGGTTACTGGGTCTTTGCCGGTTCGGGTGAACCCGAATTTGAGGGTTCTGAATCTTGGGTTTAATAAGATTCAAGGGGAGATACCGATCTTGAGCTCTGTGAGCTTGGAGATCTTGAATTTAGCTGGGAATAGGGTGAATGGCTCGGTTCCGGGTTATGTTGGGAGGTTGAAAGGGGTGTATTTGTCGTACAATTTTCTCAGTGGGGATATTCCGAGTGAGATTGGGGAGAATTGTGGGAGGCTTGAGCATCTTGATTTGTCTGGGAACTTCTTGGTTCATAAGATTCCGAGTGGTTTGGGGAATTGCAGTAAGCTGAGGACGCTGCTGTTGTATTCGAATATGTTGGAGGAGGGTGTTCCGGCTGAGCTGGGCCGGCTTCAAGGGCTTGAAGTGTTGGATGTGTCGAGGAATAGCTTGAGTGGTTCGTTGCCTCGGGAGCTGGGGAATTGTTCTGAGTTGTCTGTGCTTGTGCTTTCGTCGCTGTTTAATCCCCTTCCTGTTGTGCGAGGCAATTATACTGATGAGTCTTTGTTGGAGCAGTTGAGTTCTATGAATGATGATTTCAATTACTTTCAAGGGTCAATGCCTAAGGAGATTACAAGCCTTCCGAAGCTGAAGATCTTGTGGGCGCCAAGAGCAAGTATTGAGGGCGGCTTTCCAAGTGATTGGGGTGCTTGTGAGAACTTGGAAATGATCAATTTGGCTCAGAATTTTTTTACTGGGGAAATTTCTAGTGGGCTCAACCGCTGCCAGAAGCTTCATTTTCTTGACCTGAGCTCTAACAAGCTTACTGGGGAGCTTGTTCAGGTTCTTCAGGTTCCTTGTATGACTATGCTTGATGTCAGCGGAAATTTCTTGTCAGGTTCAGTGCCTGAATATGCTAACAGTACTTGTGGTCCTGTGGATCTTTCTTTCAAAGATGATGATTTTTCCTCGCCCTATGAAGCATTTTTTGGATCTAAAGCTCAAGCTGGAATGCCAGTGCTATGGCACACAGAGGATGATGTTGTTGTTGTAATGCACAACTTTGGGCACAATAATTTTACCGGCACTCTGCAATCATTGCCCATTGCACCCGAAAGGTTTCAGAAGAAAATTCTCTATGCGTTCCTTGTTGGAGAAAACAAGCTTACTGGAGCATTTCCAGGTAAATTGTTTGGGAAGTGTCAGGTATTAGGTTCACTGATTGTTAATGTTAGCAACAACAGGTTGGATGGGGAGATTCCAACTGAAATCGGTAACATGTGTGTATCTCTCAAGTTTTTAGATGCATCTGTGAATCAGATTATGGGTTCTATTCCCCCTAGTTTTGGAGAATTGGTGTCTCTTGCTGGCCTTAACTTGAGTTCGAACATGTTGCAAGGTCAAATTCCGACAACTATTGGCCAGATAAGGGATCTGGAGCATCTTTCTTTGTCTGGTAATAACCTCACAGGTGTTATCCCTGCTAGTTTGGGGCAGCTTTACTCCTTGCATGTGCTTGAGCTTTCTCGGAACTCTCTCACTGGTGAGATACCAAAAGATCTAGTAAGCTTGCGAAACTTGAGAGTTCTTCTGCTGGACAAAAATAAACTTTCTGGCCAGATTCCATCTGGGTTGGCAAATGTGACCACGCTCTCAGCCTTCAATGTGTCGTACAATAACTTCTCTGGTTCATTGCCTTTGAACAATAACCTGGTGAACTGCAATACTGCTCTGGGAAACCCCTATCTTAGTTCCTGTCCCACACTTTCTCAATTACAGCCAGCTGTTTCTCAAGGAAGAGTTGGCGATTCCGAACCTTATGCTTCACCACTGGTAGGAACTCCGAAGACTGCTGGTAGTGGTTTCAATTCAATTGAAATAGCATCCATTACATCTGCATCTGCCATTGTTTTAGTGCTTCTAGCTCTTGTTGTTCTGTTCTTGTATACACGGAAGTGGAATCGAAAGTCTGGAGGTATAGGCTCTACTAGGAAGGAAGTTACAGTTTTCACAAACATTGGTGTTCCACTGACTTTTGAGAATGTTGTTCGGGCCACGGGGAGCTTCAATGCTAGCAATTGTATTGGGAATGGAGGTTTTGGAGCAACTTATAAGGCAGAGATATCACCTGGAGTCCTAGTGGCGATAAAACGGCTTGCAGTTGGAAGGTTCCAAGGAGTGCAACAGTTTCATGCAGAAATCAAGACTCTGGGGAGGCTTAGACATCCAAATCTGGTCACTTTACTAGGATATCATGCCAGTGAAACAGAGATGTTCCTGATATATAATTATTTTCCTGGTGGTAACCTGGAGAAATTTATTCAGGAAAGGTCTACCAGGGCTGTGGATTGGAAGATACTTCACAAGATTGCTTTGGACATAGCCCGTGCACTTGCCTACCTGCATGACCAGTGTGTACCTCGTGTCCTCCACCGTGATGTCAAACCCAGCAATATTTTGTTGGATGACGATTTTAATGCATATCTATCAGACTTTGGTTTAGCCAGACTTCTGGGAACTTCAGAAACCCATGCTACTACTGGTGTAGCTGGGACTTTTGGATATGTTGCCCCAGAATATGCAATGACGTGTCGTGTTTCAGATAAGTCTGATGTGTATAGTTATGGTGTGGTGCTTCTGGAGTTGCTCTCTGACAAGAAAGTGTTGGATCCTTCCTTCTCTTCGTATGGAAATGGATTCAATATTGTTGCATGGGCATGTATGCTTCTTCGACAAGGCCGAGCAAAGGAATTCTTTTCCGCAGGGTTGTGGGATGCAGGCCCCCATGATGATTTGGTAGAAGTTCTACACTTGGCAGTGGTATGTACGGTTGATTCTCTCTCAACAAGGCCTACTATGAGGCAAGTTGTTCGACGGCTGAAGCAACTTCAACCCCCCTCATGTTAGCCCCTGACGAGGAGAATACTGGTTAACATTAGTAGTCTGTAGAGAAGAGGAGCCATTGTAATTTGTGCTTTTTGCACCAATCCCTATTTGGGGACTGGCTTTAGGTTGAATTCTAGAACTGTAGTTACACCACTTGTACAGTGTTAAGTAGTTGTATTTGTACCCCCAATTTTTGTTTTTGATGTATTGCTGTGATTAGGGGCCTTGCTGGTGGATTCTGCAGAAGAATGCAGATGTTTATTTCACTGTCCTAAATGTGTATATTACATTTGTTGTTCAGTAATACATTGAGTAGGTATGTCCATATTCAGCTTCATTAGCTGACCTCAGTTACGACCGCGAGAGTGACCATACATCTAAGAAATTATGCTAATGAGATCATACTGCGAGAAGTACACGAGACAAGGATCTAGTAACTTTTCTTCAAAATGGATTAAACATTGTTTCATGAAATGAAATCATATTGATAAAGATCATACTGCGAGTGTTCAACATGTCTTAAATCAACAGAAGCACAACAATTGAATTTGACAAACCTTCACAGTCGAGTAAGAACAACTTCGAATGCCTAGCACAGTTTCTGGTTAAATTCACACCTTTTGAACAGTGATAAAACACTGAAATACACTTTTAGCAGTAAAAACAATGAATACAGACACTAGATCACAATTAGAACCAGAAGGATGCAAGGCATTGCACACAGAAACAACACCAGAATAGTGTACCACAAAGATTTTTGCACATAACCTGCATGATCAAACCAACTTATATCAAATATGTGCATATTACAAATAACTCTGATTAAGAAAACAAAAACGTAGCCAAGTTAAATCAATTTGTCAATATAAAAATTCAACTAAGAGAATGAAGATTACAACCACTCAGTAGTGTTCAGTGTTCACATGGTCACCTAGAGACCAAGGAAATCATAGTCAATCACCGTTAGATGTACAACCACTTTGTTTTATTCCATGACAGGAAGAAATTCATAGGTTTTCCATGCTCACCTGATGCAGGGTAAGTAGACACTAATATCAATAATTCATCCTTCATTGCTTTATGTACACATATCAGTTCTAGCTGGTTTACTGCCTGATCAACCAGTATAGTCACACAGTGATTGTTCAAAAACTACTAAACAACTACTTCATTAGTGTTCATGTGTATGTTTTCAAATGCTTCCTCTATCAAGCAGTTTTCAAATTATTAACCACAGTTGTTACATTTATCAACTCTGATAAGCAATTTAAAGTTCCATTCTACAAGATCATGGGGCAAAACAGTTCCAGTTTTTAAAATTAAGATTACCAGAACTGTATCACCCCGTTTCTAAATTCTCAAGAGATCGGTCCTGCTTTTTTTTTTTTTTTTTAATGATGCACCCCAGTCCTCTAGGCCCACCAAGCTGGTCACCGCCTAGGCCCAACTCATATCCACCTAGCACCAGAAACTATTTTTCTTCCTCTAAATGATGGACCCCACAGTCCGTTAGGCCCAACAAGCTGGTCGCCGCCTAGGCCCAGCTCATATCCACCTATCCCGCAGAAACTCTTTTTCTCACTATTTTTTTCTTCTAAATGGTGGACGCCACAGTCTGCTAGGCCCACCAACCAGGTCACCGCCTAGAGACCCAACTCATATTCACCTACCCGCAGAAACTATTTTTCTTACTATTTTCCCTTCTTTTTTTTTACGCTCGGTCAAAATCAACGGAATCGAAGTGTTTTGATTTCTTTGTTGTCGTGCGACGGCGAAGCTATCGACATCGTCGGTTTCGATGCTTCTCCCAGAACCTTGACTCCTCCGACGACCACTGGAGATGAGAGAGAGAGAGAGAGAGAGAGAGAGAGAGAGAGAGAGAGTTCACGAAGTTAAATTAAAGAGATTCCAATGGAACTAAGGAGAGTGAGAGGGCCACAGTCGAAAGAGGAGCTTAGATTATAGCTGAGCACAGCAAGGAGAAAGCTCAGCTCAGATGATCGTACTTAGCACTTGATTTATACATCTATAAATAAAGGGGCAAATAAATCAAATAGGGCATATAAACAAACCCAGTCTCTTGATCACAATCTGCTTTCCAACTACGGGGCTTCATGTATCGAACACAATACAAGTGCCCACCATTCCATTGAAAGACCAGAGAAAAAAGAAAAAAAACTGACAATTGATGAGTCTCTTCAACTCTCGACACAGCCTTGCATTCGGACTTTGAATGATCGACAAGCACACTATTACAAAATGGGAGTAGGATTGACCACTATATGTTTAAGAGGATGTGGCACGTCGCCACCGCCGGCATGCTTCACAAACTCGGCTGGAGTTAGAAAGCTGCCATGGCAAACACATACAATCCTCACTTCCTCACCTTTCTTATACCTGTAAAGAAAGCCTTCTACTCTTTTACCGTTGGGACCATCTCCTTTAGTAGACACAGATGGCATATTATCCAACACATTCCTCACAATCTCCTTGGTTTCCTTGTGAGGGGTTGTGGAGTTCGCACAGTGGTTTTCCATTTGGACAGCTCCATTCAACTGCCCTGAGTTATCAGCTGAGATTTCAGCAGACTTTGTCATCTGCGAGGGGACAAGTGGTTCCTTCTCACTCTTTGGCAACGACTCGATATTAGAACCGCTTCTTACTTCAGTGCATTTGTGCACTACTGCATGACAAGATGCAGAATATAAGAATATAAATGCTGAACCGACACAATATAAAAGCTTGTATGAATAACAATCAAATAGGAACATTTTTTGATAGCATACAATTGGTCCTAATGCGAAGTTAAATGTCATTTCCAAACTAGAAGACCGAGTTAATGTCATTCCAAAACTACAAGATCATGTTTGAAATACATAATTGATTCTCTATTTTTGTTCATCTGAGTAGCCCCTATTCTGTTCAAAGGCCATTACCCTAATGTAGTTCGAAACTTCCAAAAAAAAAAAACATGTTAACAGACATCTTCACACGGCAATACTGAAATCTTCCTCAAGAATTTCATGCTATAGGGCTAGTTTCAAAAAGATCCGGGCTACAAATCCGGATAACTTAAGATACTTTTAGGCACAATTTTACACATGAACCCTAAATCATGGCCGACAATTTCACATAGCTTGCACCATAAACTAAACTAAATACCATTCTGGTAATATCCCCAGTAGGATCCAATTTCACAGTTTTAAAGAGAAATCATATATCAAATTATCCATTCTAAAAGTTAAGAAAAAGAAAATTCTACTACTTCATTGATCCATGTCATATTAAATGCAACAAGAACTCAAAACGAAATCAAAATGAGAGTACCTTGAGCAGCTTGGCTCTCAGAATCGGTAACCCCCGACGAGCCACTCCCCTGAGACCCAGTAATAGTCCCCTGTGATTCCGGGGGCGGCGGTAGCGGCGGAAGCGGAGGACAACCGCCACCAGCATTGATGGGCTCAGCTAGCCTATCCACGTCGAAATTCTCACGGCTCCGATCCCTATGCAACTTCGAATAACTCCTCTGCTGCTTCTCCGACCGCTTCCTCTTCGCCTCCATTCTCCTCAAGCTCTGCAGCTCCTTCCTCTTCCTCCATTCCTCCTCCGTTTCACTCGGAAGCGAGCACGTTCTCATCAGAGGCACCACACACGGCCTCGGCACACGACACGTCGTTGCTTCCTCCTCTCTCACCCCAGCCGTCCCCGCCGTCGCCGCCGCAGGCGAGAAGTCAGAGACTGAAGACGAACGTCTGAGATGCAACCCCGCCTTGGCTCTAGGGTCCACCCCGAACCTCCCGTTCAACGACAGCCCAAGACTCAGCTCAACCTCGTCGGAATCTTCCGCCGGCTGGTCAACGACGACTTTTTGAGACAAATCATTCCCGGAAACAATTCTTCGCAGCAGATCTCCCTGGAAGTTAGTCACCGGAATTGTGAAAAGCGGCCTGGTGGCGGCCGCGGCGGCTCTGTTCCCACCTTCCTCAGTTTGCGTCATTCAAACCAAAATTCACCCCGCAATAATCTGGAGTAAGTAACTCTAAGCAAATGTAAATTCTTCAATCGAAATTGTTATCTGGTGCAAAAACATAGCTAGAATACACCGCAATCGTTACATTTTCTTGGTCACCGGAACGACGAGCCATCTTGTTGCAGAGAGCCACGAGACTCATGAAGAAGCAAGAATCGACGAACACATGAAGGAACCGACGAGAGTCGTCATATCTTAATTTTCAGAAAATTAACCAGGGGGGGAAGAAAAAGAGTTGAGACTAGGGGAAATAGAGAGAGGAAGGAAGTAAATGACGGAAAGGCCCGTAGCTGCGAGGGAGAGACACGTGGAGGTCATGAAGAGCCCCGGCGAGCACGTGGAGATAGAGAAGCAGATCTGAAGGACACGCCGAACATGCGTCGTGACGTCTTTGGCTTGGCGGGATATGCGACACGTGGCGGCGTTGGAGGTTGCAGAAACGGCCACGTTTGTGAAGGAAAATATCCAATGCCGAATATCTATCCCTATCTTAAATTTAGAGAGACCTAGCTGGATTCCCGAACTGATTCCTTCCAGCGCCCGCCACGTGGAAGCCGCCTGGGGATTCGGGTCCCGGGGTCTTTGCCTTTTTCCTTCTGGTCCCACGCGAGTGGATGTAACGGAGCTACTCGCTCCCTGTTGATTTGCAAAACCACTAATCGTGATTAGAAGACTTTGTGCCTTTGAGGGGGAATATTTGCCATGACTAGTGTTTTGACAAGATTATAAGAATGGCAAGGTTCTAAAAAGGAATAATCTTCCACGTAATTTGCTCATACGCAGCGAGAGTTACCGTCAGACGAGTGTGACGCTGAATTTTTTTTGTTCAGTGCTTTCGAAAGACCACGTGATAGTCTGATGTGATTTTTTATTTTATTTAAATTTTGACGTATAAATTTTCATGATACTGATGTGTGTAACGTTAATTTGCTAATCAGATATTTTGTACCTGTTTGGTTCTGTTATTGTTATACATTTTTTATTTATGTTACAAACAATTTTTTTTTGACGAATGTTATAAACAATCTAACAGAAATGATTCGTACGCAACTTTTTTTAAATTTATATGTGAGAATATTTTTAAGACTTATTGAGGAGATCTTGTTTTGGGGACTAATGCTTATTCTTTCTTTCCTTTGAAATTTAAAATTAGGCTCCTAGCCAAAACAAGAGTTGCAATTTTTTTTCTTTAATTTACAATAACAATTAAGAATATCAGAGAAAATGATAATGTAAATTAAGAGAAAAATGAGTAGATTATGAAAGTTGATTAAGACCAAATAAGATAAAATAAGATGATGGGAGGGGGGAAGACTTGATGGAGATGGAGATGAGGTGTGAGGTGGTGGGGCCGAAAAGGGCAAGAGGGCCAAGTTGCAGAGTGGTCTTTTTCAATATTTTGAGTGGTGGTATTTGGCGGGTAGCTATCAGAAAAGCGACAAACACGTGGGGCGGAAAGGGAGGTTGGATGACGTGTCGACGGGGCAGTGGATAGGAACAGCAAAGCAGGGAGTCAAGTTGGTGAGACAGAAGATCGGAGCTCAGGATTCGGTTTTACTGTGGAAAAAGGGAGAGAGTATGTCACTGTCATCCGGCGTGTCGTACGCACACGTCCCCTCTCTTTTGATAATTGTTCTCTTTTTTGTTGGACCAGATCAGAATGTTGATTTGTAAGGATAGTTTTCGGTACACACGACGTGTAATAATATATTTTAAATGTTTAAGATTTATGATTCAAGATCATAAATTTTTATTTTGTGTATATAAGAATTTCTATAATTAAAGATGTTTTCGAGTAACAATCTAAAAAGATTATTTTAGTAGGGTTGATCTAAGCAGAAAGAGTGATCGTTTTCAAACTTGTATTTAGGTGATGAAGGGTTTGGCGTGCTCAAGTTGAACGGGTTCGAAAACTGATATCCTCGTAGCAATAAATTCACCAATGCTATGACAAACCAGTTGCAATGAGGATCTCAATTTTTGGTTTTTTTAAGTGCTTTATTTGAAAAACCACACACAAGCTAAATGTTGGTCTTTTTTTTTTGAGAATGTAAATGTTGGTCCTTTTTAACTCCCAAAAATTGGATTATGTATGTCTTTGTAGATATGCGACTTGGGACTAGGGAGGAAATGTATAGTATTCAGAAGAATTTGGTAGTTAGATACGGATACCCCACAAAAATATATTTGAGCATGCACTGCCGTAACAAAACTCTTTGAAACTACATTCTTCTTTGTCCACAACTACACAATAATTTGTTTATAAGAAGACTGCCATCATCAGAGTCAAAGTTTATGCAAAATTTATTTATAAAAGCATCCTCTATAAAAAGTTGGCTTTTGCGACCTATTCAAGACTTTGATTAACACCAATCAGTTAGGAGCTATTACTCCTTTCTCCACATATATGTCCAGGAGAATCAAACTACAATACTTACAGCTAAAACTACTACACAAAAATAACTAAGAAAGAACGCCTTTCAAAAAAAAAAAAAACAACTAAGAAAGAACTAGAGGTGCGGACTGGAACTAGTCGATGACAATAACCTCGTGGTTCTTGTGCAACTCATATTGCCTTGGCCCCGATGAATCAATCTGCAATACTTCAGTGAATGTATGAGGATCCGCCATGAATTGCTGATCATGAAGATTGCTAGCATACACCGCCTCGAAACCTGTCGGATCTGTCTGGCATTTCCCGGATTCACAAGGTAATGGAGTACTGGTACAACCGTATGTCCCTGCAGCAGCTCTTCGATGTTCCTCTAACATTGTCACCCTCATCATCTCACGTTCAACATCACTTTGACCCATCGTACTGAAAATAGTACTATAGTAGTTACCAATATCAGTACCAAGATCCCAGGTGGTACTAGTCCCAATAGCACTGGGAAAACCATGGCAATGGTTATTTTGGTATGCACAAGCTTCCCATGGCCAAATTGGATCCGTGATTATTGTTTCACCCTCATCTAAACACGCAACCAGCGGATTTTTCCAGAATTCTTCTGTGATGTCTACAGGTTCCTTTGATTTTCTTTCCTCGGCCTCAAGTTCATCAATTTCATCCAGAATTACTAGTTGAGTAATATCAATTGGCAGTGATGATTCGTCAATCTCAGTACTTTCCGTGATCAAATCCTCCAATTCGTCCGCCCAGGATTCTAAATCATCGATCTCTTCTCCAGCATTACCATGTACTTTTTGTTTCTTCAATTCCGGTGAGCTAAGAACATCATCGCCTTCGAAATGGGTAGCATTCTCTGCTTTTCTTTTCCGGGTTAGAAACGGACACTGTTTAGGTTGAGTATTCTTAATCCTCATAGCTTGGGTTTTGCTCTGGGTGTGGCTAATTAACAGGGTAAGACGCACAGAGAAGAATGAAGAAAGAATGAACTTCGGGAGGGTTATACAGGCGTCGATTTCCAATTGTTTCCCTCTTTGGTGAGGAAAGGATAACTTTCCTAATACAAAGCGGAAGAATTAAATCCCCAATCCATAAGGTTTACGTCAAATTGGATTTACCAAGTTCAAGTTGGAATGCCTCTACTACGGACCAAAGTATAGTTTCCTTGTTTCAATTGGATTAGCCTTTTTTCTTTTTCTTTTTTGGAATTAATGAAAGATGAATGGGTAAACCCATTAGAAGAGCCCAAAACAAACCCAATTACAAATTAATTATAAGAAACTTACCACTCAGTCAAATTCACATGAAAAAAGTAAAAAAGGGTAACCCTAAAAATCAAAAGTTTATATCAAACCCTAATTGTCTAGCACAACTGCCGCCGCCGCCCAAGCAAACCCTTGCCACTGCTGCTGCTGTTGTTGCCTCCATTAAGTAATAGTAACAATAGTAAGAGGTCTAATCATACATGCATGTTTGGTTTACAGCAAAACAAAAAACGCTCCTATTCTGAACCTTACAACTTAGTATGCAACCCGAAAACATAGAAGGACTTAATCGATGATAATAAGCTCAGGGGGATTCTGAAGTTCCAAATGTTTTGGCTGCAACGCAGTCATCAATACTTCCTCAAGAGGGGATGGTTTAGGAGCCACCATACCCTGCTGATCATGGCCATTAACAAAATTGCTGACATTGTTTGCCGCTGCCTCTAAACCTAACGAATCTGTCCACAATCTCCCGGATTGACAAGAAGTTGGAGTGCTATAACCAGATATACTTGCAGCAGATGCACAACTTTGATGTTCCTCGGACCCTGTCATCGTTTCATCGTTTAACCAACGCTCAAAATCCTCCAATGAACCATTATTATTAATCCACACTTCATCACTACTGCCACTACTAAAACTAGTACTAGAATCTCCATTAGCCTGCAACATACCCCGATCATGACCAAGTTGGTCAAGATTAGTACTACTACTACTATCCGGAATAACAGTAGGAAAATTCGGATAATAGGTATTTTGATAATCAAGAGAACTACTAGTACTAGTCCAAAGATCAGAACCAAAATTGGAACTGTAATTCTCAAAGTCTCCACTAGCCTGCAAACACCCCAATTCTTCATTACTAATAGTACTATTCCCGATACCATAGGGAGTATCTTGATAAACAAGAGAGTTACTAGTACTGGTCTCAATACCGCCGCTATCAAGAGAATCTGTGAGCAATGTTTGGCCCTTGTCAAAATCCTCAGGCATCGGAATGTACCAGACATTTTCAGCGAGCTCTATAGGGGGATTACAATTACTACTGTTTTCAGGATGATCAATAGTTGATCCCTCCATAGGTTGTGAAGAACCCTCAATCAAGTTGATTGTCTCGTCCGAATTCTGTTCCTTGGATTCGAAAAAACCGCTCAAACCCATCAACGAGTCCTGAGTTAACTTCTCAAATTCTTCACCAAGGCCTTCAAAGCAAGGGTTTTGATGAAGCTCTTCTCCAGTAGTATCAGCTACTTTATTCTTCATAGATTTGAATGATCTATTAGATATTTTCTTATCGGCCGACTGCTTGTACTTTAACAGAATGTCTTTGACGGTTTTAGAGTCGTTTGGCCAGGTCTGCACACTGCCATTGGAGCCATAAATAAGCACAGCGACCTGAGCATCGCATAGGGTAGCAAGCTCCTCTCCCTTTTTAAAAAGGGTTAAAGTTCGACCATCGATCGCTTTCGAGTTAATCTTCTGCTTCATGACTTTTCCGGCCAGTTTAGGTTTCGTAACTTGCTCCAGCTGGGTTGCCGATCTGGGTGGTGACTTGCACATTACCATTGTATTTTTGTTGCAAGACTAACTACAGAGAATGTCACAGGAAAGCAGCTTTATATACATGTTTTCGTGAGGCTGAAGACCTGAAGCAATTAACTTTCCTAAAACAATATTTGTCTTTACCTGGCTCAAGTCGGAAAGCTTAACAATATTTTATTGTTTTCGAAAACAAATAGGATTAATAAGAGTAGGCAATGTACAAGCTTATTTGACTCCAGTCAGTGCAGAGCTAGAGAAGGAGATCAAGGAAAAAGAACATGTAAAGTTGGAAACCAAACAATCAAAAGAATCCAGTATAGACCCAAACAAATCAATCTATTACCTATTAGGATCTTTAAACTACCGGCTACTAGGCACCAAAACTATGCGATCAGACTCATCAGAGTAAGCTCGAAAGTTTCATGTAAAATTGGCAGGTGACCTGAACTTTCTGAACATGTTACATCATACCCAACACTGCGACAAAATTCCGCTAGGTAAAACAAAACCTAACCTAAGGCAAATGCCACTTCCTCTAATTGTTACTCCAACTTAGATCCATACTGTCAGGGCACTAGTCATAAAAGCAATTACGTCAAAAGAAAAGCCTAGGTTCCTCACTCCATGCTGAAACCACATTCTGCTTTGGTCCACTTGGATGGCCACCTCTTCTTCCTCTCCCTTGCTGATAATTGTCTCCTCTCGGTTGATATACTTCTCTCGCATGTTGATAACCGTCACCTCTTCCTTGGTGATAACCCTCTCCTCTGAATTGTTGATATCCCTCTCCTCTCCCTTGTTGATGACCACCTCCTCTCCCTTGTCGATAACCATCTCCGCCACGTCCAGCTCGACCCCTGCCCCGACCAGAAAATTCAGCCCTGTTCACATACTCATTTCTAACAAGGCTCCTGGCACCACCATAACTACCATGGCCCCTAAAGCTGTCACTCCGAAACCCTCCCCTTCCAGAAGAGAACGAACCACTTCCACTGTTACCAACTGGAAAAACCGGGATCATGGACAAAAATAAGGCAGCTTAATTAACCCCAAATATAAGCAGCATCATAAGGGTCTAACATTAAAATAGTATTTTTTTTCCCCGTTGTCTAGTACTTTTTCTACATATCTTTAAAGTACACATATAACTTACTTCGCGTGTTAGTTTTCTTTATCTCGATCGTAGCTTGAAGTCCACCAATAGTGATCGGTGAAGCCTGAAATCATCAGTTTTTAGGTATTAGATGCTCACAAACTCCAATAGGTCATATAAATAAATCATGGCTGAAAGCTCCACACAAGCGCTCATAGTTCTTCAGCAAGAATTAAATCTATTAGATAACAGACTACTAACAGTTTTCACAGTAAAAGGAAAAACAAAATCATCAAGTAACTAAACCCTTACTTGCTTAATGAAATGAGTAAAATAACAATAAACAAAAAAAGAATAACATATAGAGCCTCCTAAGTTTCTGTTCATGTTTATATTATAAAGAAAAAAGAATCTATTATATGTGACTGAAAACAGAAGTTTTCCGCAAATCAAATTCTAAATCACCACTAGGCGATTGATCCAAAATTTTAGATAAAACATATTTAACCATCTCAAAGCTGCAACATCTCACCTTTGTGGTTCAGCACTACTGAACTAAACTATGAATACTCAAACAACATGTGTGTAGCTTAACATGGCATGAAAATGCTAGTACCCATCAGCTAAGGTGAGAGAGCCTTTTAAAACTTGATTCAGCAGAATATATTTAAAAAAAAAAACAATCCCAATAAGAGAAAAATACAGATCATTGTTCTAATTAAAGTGACTTGATTTTAATGCGATAAATAAATAGATTCTATGTATAATAAACACAGATAATAAGGCAATATAAGTTACTACAGGTCAAGAAGTCCAGCAGAGATTTTAAAAGATGGAATCATGTAAACTGATCAATAGAAACATCATCCTACAGAAAATCATATTTGAAGAGAATTCCAATTTAAACATCAGATAGACCTACCTGAATGGCGCTATTCATGGAACTTAAAGACTGAAATTCAACAAATCCAAAACAGTATCCCTGAAGCTGCGTACACAAAATTTGGGGAAAGAAAGCAGAGATGTCAGAAAAATTCAAATCTAAGCCGGAGACTATTAGCATGAAAACCACTAGAGACCAACCTTCTTATTTCGGACTTGGATGCCTCCTTCCTTTATTGGCCCAAATTTCTTGAATTCCACATCAAGCTGATCGGCCGTCACACTCAAGGGCAAATTACTTATGTATATAGAATAGCCCTCAGCTAATAGGAAATGCAGTTGTGTCAGTATAGAATTCAAATTCTAGCAGGAGAGACATGCAAAATGCTTAAAATACAGATGACGGAAGCTTTTTCATGCACCATTTGATAATTATATGGTTTAAATTTAATAAACGAAATTTAAAAGACTTGCCAAGTGAAAAATTTTAGATGCAAATTTGCAAATATATAGAAATAATAAAGGAAAAAGTCTGAAAAACTGTAAATACCTTCCTCATTAGTCTCACGATTCTCTATGGTAGTACTGCTAGTTGGGGCTGATGCTTCGGGCACGGAAGCAGATGCAGCCGAACCAGGCAAAGAATTCTCCATTTTCTTAGGAGCAACTTTTACGGTATTAGTGGGCACATAAACCTTATTTGGGCCTGAACTTCCTTTTGCTACTTTTACCTACAATAACATTTGATGAGATTCTAAAACTATTTCAACAACAATATTGGCCAAGAACTTTTTCAAACCCTTAACTTACAATTGATGCATAAGACTTCTTTTGACCATCTTCTTGGGCTGTAGTAGAAGCTGATTCAACTACAACGGAGACATTATCTCCATTTGAATAAGATGGGCGTTCAATACCAGATTCCTTCTCATTAGCTGATTGTCTATCCTGGTCCGATGTGTCAAAAGCTTTCTCAACAACATTTTGATCTTCTTCAACTGGAGCAGTTTCCAAATCAGGTGCGGGAGGATCCGGAACATAAGTTGGTTCTGCAGTAAACAAACTTCAGTCGAACTTCAAACCACAATAAAGAGACGGAAACAAAAAAAGTCAAAGAATTACCTGGTTCTTGGTTTAAGAGGACTGATGTGGCATCATTAACTCCATTAACTGAATGGTTTTTCAATAGTTCTCCGTCTTCTACATACCTAAAGACATCATTCAATACAAAGAACCCATTCTCTTGTGGGGCAAGAAAAAATGATTGAGCAAATTTCCTTTTCAGGTTATCTTTGCTTGTTAAGCATCCAGTAACTAACACAGTGACCCCATCTTTGTAAGAGTTCTGAGCATCTGCAGTTTCTATCTCAGCCTTATATTCCTTGTAATCAAAGGAAAGGATCTGATCATTGATTCCCTGTTTCAATGAAAAATTAGATTACAAAAGAAAAAACAGAAAAACAAAACTTGCACATGGTTTAATTTGCATATATACTTAAAAGAAATAAAACAATATATCATTCCACGTCAGTTCATAATGTGTACACAGATATATAGTAACATGATCAGGACATGACCATTTACCCGGTTTCTTGACTTGTAATACCCAATTGAATAAATTACATCCAAGAATAATAGAGTTGATAGCAGAACATTTTAGAGCTTGGCAAACTCATTCAGAAGTTACAGCTACACCACTTGACCAAAACCATATAAAAAATATATATATATATATAAAATCAGACTCATGAGATTTGTCTTGTATACAGACATGCTTCAATGAAAGAAATATATATGATCAGTGATAATGTTTGTTTATTTAGATGTGCAGTTGATTGTCTAGATTATTTGACAAACACATCTTCAGAAAAGTAGAACCAGTAATACACTACTATCAAAAACGCCACAAAAGAGAAAAACAACATAGCAGAAACTTACTTGCATCGTGGTCACGGATCTCATCACACCGTCAGCATCAGGCCGGCTCATCACACTTGAATCCTGATAAAATCTGTAGACATTGTCTGGGTTGTGATGAAGAATATGGTAATACTGCGCAATGAAAGCATTTGCAACAACTTGAGCGCTGGGGATTGCCGGAGGAATCACTGTCTGCAAAGCCATTCTGCCAAATCAAAGGCATAAAAACACTATTAACAAACCCTGACATCTCTTCAAACCCCAAGGAGCAATCACATAAATAATAACATAGCAATACGAACATGCTATAAAATTTAAAGTCAATAAGATCAGCATGGATTGCATTTCCTGGAAACAGAACATGAATGAGCTCCCGATACGAAATACTGCTTTCTTCTAAACATAGAGAGCTAGGTTAACCGAAACAGCGAAATTCCGATACAACACCCTAGCAGCATTAAAAACTAAAGCGCTTATATCACTGAGTACTGGATATGCAGCAAAATCAAATTAGAGCACTGAGTACTGCATATGTAGCAAAATCAAACTAGTCTCTTCCCTGAGCCAAGTTCTTGTGATTTTCATAGTTCGATTCCTATAATGCAGTGATATTGCTTTAAGGATCTAAACCCTAGACGAACCTAATCCCCCTAAATCAACAAAACCCTCAAAATTGATCAATCAAACGATTAATCGCCCCAACATTCCTACAACGATAACCTAAAATCGCGAAATTAATCGAACAAACTCATCGAACATAGCAATGCTCGATTGCGGTAATAGAACCTAGAAATGTGGCGAAGAAATGAACAGAGGAGTGGGCGAAATGTAATAATCGGAGAAATTTGATGGCGGAGGAGTACCTTATTTACGGAATGTTGTGACAGCGGAAGAGGCGGAGGCCGGAGAGGAGGAGGTAGATGGTTACGGCGGTGGGTACGGCGGCGAAGAAAGAGTGAGAGAGAGAGAGAGAGAGAGAGAGAGAGAGAGAGATGAACAGTTCGCGCACGAAAAATAAATGGGAGCTATAATTTCACTCTCACAGATTTGGTCAAGTAACTTTTTTGCACCGTCAATCTTTACTTTTATAACCATTTTTCTTTTTAGGTCTAAAATTATAAGGGTAATTAATTGTGGTGGTTAAAAATAATATTGACACTCCACCTTCACACATACACGATTCATTTGTGAAGTATTAAATGTGTTACTATACGAAATGTGTGACACCTTCTTTTTGTTAATGTCTTAAACCACCTAATATTTACTTATGTATGTGAAATTTGAATTCATTATATCTAGTTAAACTAGCTAATGAACAATTTACAGTTTACTGATTACAAAATGTTTGAAACTTGTTAGAAAATAATACAAATAGCATTACGATATTATTAACACACGGGAGATCTACATTTTAACACATTGCTAGAAACAATGTAACATCAGCAATCTCTTCATTTAAGTAGACGTAGATTTGGTCATTTGGTACAAGGAAATGAATGGTAGATTGACGAAAAATTTACAATTACTAAAAATGTACTAAAATTGGAACCAAATAGCTGTAGGGCCTGATGGAGTGACCTAGGCCCAAAAGCCGAAAAAGAAACCATAGTTGTGCATGTTAGGCTTCATATCCTAGATTGAGACCTTTGGCAAAGAAGCAAAAGCTTCCGAGCAATGTTTCTTCAAGACCAAGACCAACGTCAACTCCTCCACCTCAAGGAAATTGCTCCTGTCCTATTAATGGAAATAACCTCCACGGCTCCACCTTGCTTGGTGATCCCCATCCAAAATCAGTTTGATACATACCAATCCGATCTGAGCCAGCAATACCTACCAGTCTACCACTATACTGCTCAATCTTGAAACCTAAGTTTCAGCTCCGTTTGAAATCCCCTCTTTTTCCATATTCCTCAAAGCTTCAATAATTGCCACAACCAACCAATCTTCTCCCTTTTGTTTTGGCAAATGGAGACTCGTATCAGAAGTTCAGAACCTGTTGCAGCCATGAGCCATCGACTGAGTGATACGAATTAACAATTATTGATTGATACATAAATGTAATTACGAAGACATATTCGTTTATTATCACAAACACCAAATCATCCAAATTCTTATCTTTGGGTTCCCAGTTATTAACAACCAAAACGAAACATACACAAGCAAATTATAATCTAGGAGTAGTAGCTTTGGCAAATAGAGAAGCAAACGCATCCATGCAATGTTTCTTCAAGACCAACCCAGCGTCAAGGCCTCCACCGCCATTTTTGGTAACTGAAATATAGATGGCACCAGTCCAATAAATGGAAACAAGCTCAACTTTGTTTGCCCTTCCGAATCCAAAATCAGTTTCATACACACCAAACCATGGTGAGCCAGCAATGGTTAGCACTCTACCACTACGCCCTCTAGTCAATCCTGAAACCCAATTCTCTAGCTACTCCATTCAGAGCCCCTTTTTCCAAACGCTTCATAGCTTCAGTGATTGCAGTTAATGCACAACCAACCCTTCTCCTCACAACATCCCTTTTGATGGACGTGCGGATGTTTTCACGAAATTATTAGACGGGATTCACGTTGTTTCAATGGCTCATGGTTCAGGTTGTTTCAAACAAAGGAAATGGAATGAGGTTCACAAATCACCAAATGAATTATTGAATTTCCAGCTCATAATTGATGGACGTGCGGATGTTTTCACAAAATTATTAGACGGGCTAAATATCGTTCAATCCATGTAGTAATGTAGTATGGGTTCTTCATCTTTTTAGTCCTCGTCCTTTTGATTTAATTTCGATGGTCCTTGAAGTCACATTTTTTGATCCCAACGGTCCATTCCGTCAATTCCAGTTTTTGATTGAAATCCCTAAATAGGTGATCAATTCTCATCAAATCGAGACCCCCAAAAATGTTTACAATCAAACAAATGGCTTCAATTTCAAATAGAAGAAGAAGAGGTCATGAGAAGGTGTTGCTGGCTGGGGATTCGAAGTGGTTGAGATTGCAGGTCTAGCTCGGGTCAGAACTAGAAAAAAAGGGTCTTTCGTTGGTGATGTTGTTTAGGGTTTGGTTGGCGGCGAAGGAAGAAGATCATGGTGAGGGTTTGAGTTTTAGATTAATTATAAAACACCACATGGACTATGATGTTATTTTTATTTTCATACCTAACTATCAAAAATTTGTATTTTCATACCCGAAGTTTCATTTCGTTAACATTTTGATACCCTGACCACTAACACCGTTAAATTTTGAGGGCATTATCGTCATTTCAATAAATATATCATTTTTTACATTTACTTTAACAAAATAATTTATTTTTTGAGGTTATCAAATACAAATAAAACAATTTACTTTAGCAAAAATATTCCAAAAAAAAAACTTCAAAAATTAAATATTTATTTTTGCAACAATAGTGATAAAAGTTAGTAAACTTTTGTATGTATATATATTTTTGGAGTTACATGTTAAGCAAAACAAAATAAAATAAATTATATTTAACCAAAAATCGATTAAACATATTTATATAAAATATGATAAAATTTCTATCGATATTTGATATTTTCTCAATATAATTTATTTTATTTTGTTTTGCTTAACATGTAAGTTTAAAAATATACATACATATATACAAGAGAGTTATACTAACTTTTATCACTATTGTTGTAAAAATAAATATTTAATTTTGGAGTTCTTTTTTGAATATATTTGCCAAAGTAAATTGTTCTATTTGTATTTGATAACCTCAAAAAATAAATTATTTTGTTAAAGTAAATGTGAAAAATGATACATTTATTGAAATGACAAAAATACCCTTAAAATTTAACTGTGTTAGTGGTCAGGGTATCAAAATTAATGCTAACAGAATGAAACTTTGGGTATGAAAATGCAAGTTTTTGATAGTTAGGTATGAAAATGAAAATAACATCATAGTTCAGGTGGTGTGTTTAATTAATCCTTGAATTTTCGGTGTCAGGAGATAGCTGCGGGGTTAGTGGGTTTAGTGGCTCTGGTCGATATCAAGGAGCTGCGAGGTGAGTTGCGGGATAAGCCACTGGGTGAGGCGGAGGTGGGCATGCGCTGGGGAGGAACCCCTCGAAATTGGAGGGGAATTGGAGGAGTGGCGGGGATTTGATGAGGATGGAAATAGGGAGGGATTTGGAAGGCTATGATTTTATTCTGTTTTTGATGTTGATTATTGGCCAGAGTTTTTTCTCGCACTTGACTACTTGGTCGAGGTGCGGTGGCGAGCCCATGCAATTTATTGTGGTGGTGTCGATGACGTTCCACGGGTCATATGGTGGCAATGTGGTTGCTAAGAGGGATAAGAGATTGAGAACATATGCGGTGGAGGAGAAATAAGAGATTGAGAACATATGCGGTGGAGAGAGATGGGGGTAGCCATGGCTAAGACTGAAAGAGATGAATGAGAGAGAGATATGAGTAAAAGGGTAGTTTTGAGAGAGTAAAGATTAAATTGTCACCACGAACATGGGCATTTGGGTCAGTTCATAAAATTTTAAGGTGACTTGGTAATGACATGGTCATGATCTGATAATTCTTATCGGCCACATCACCATTTTGACGGAGAGAATAAATGGAATGACTATTTCAGAGGAAAACTTTAGGGGCTATTTAGATGAATATAGAACCTCAAAGACTAAACCGGGGATGAGATTAAATCACATGTACTAAACAAATTTCAATTCTTAGAAACATAAATACAACCTTTATATTACACAAGAAAACAACTCCCTAGTCCAGCAAAATCAGCACCTACTAAAATATATGCATTTGTCAACGTTCATACACTAAACTTTATATGGCTTTGACGTAGGGAGGATGACAGAAGAGATTGAGGAGCAAATTGATCGTTGTAAGTCCAAGTCCGATTTGCTGCAGATTTGGCGTTCGGTGTCAAAATGCTAATTATTGTACCATTCCGGAATGGGAACAACTAGACGTATGAGCTTTTTTGGCCATCTAAGTTCGTCTTGGACCTCAAAACAATAATTAATTTACTTATTTCCAGCATTTTATGATTACTTATTTCCAACATTTTATTTACAATATTTCATCGTTGTCCCCTCTTGTATTAGACTGTTTCATTAATCAAGATTTGAGGGTAACCGCACCAGCCCTTTATTTCAAAAAAAAAAAAACCCATTTGCACAAAAAAATAAAAGTCAAACCTTATTCCAATGACAATAAGACTTTTGATCCCAATTGAATGAAAGATTAACTTATATATTTGTGCCCAAATATACAAATCTTTATTAAATTTATAATAAAATAATATTTTTTAGACATTTTTACCCTTGGTCCTTATATATGATTAGAGAGAGAAAGTGTAAGAGAGAGGAAAGACTTTGCCGGCAGCTCACCGGATCTCCGGACACCAGCCGCCTGACTCCGGTCACCGGAATTTTTTCGGTCACCAGTAACTCGGTTATTAACCCCCAGAAACTCGGTTACTTCGACGACCGATCGCCGGAACTCAGTTTCTGACCCCATAAACTCAGTTACTGACCTAATAAACTCAGTTACTGACCCTAGAAATTCAGTTACTAACCCAAAAAACTCAGTTACTGACCCCTAGTGACTCAGTTACTCCGGGAACATATCACCGGAACTCAGTTTCTGGCCCCAGAAACTCAATTACTGACCCTATAAATTCAGTTACTGACCCCTAGTAACTCGGTTACTCCGGTAACCGATAACCAGAAACTCAGTTACTGACCCCCAGTAATCCTCAGTAACTCAGTTAATGACCCCTAGTAATCGACTTATTAGCTCCAAATGTTGTAGAAATTCGTTTTCTAACCCTTAAAAACTAACTTTCTGACCCCAGAAACCCTGTTACTGTCCCCCAAATGCATAAAAACCCACCGACAAACATCATACTTCCATTTCATCTTTGTCATTGCCGACATTCAATATTCAAAATAATATAACTACCACAATAATAATTCTTCTCAGTAATACAAGAAAAAAATGCCGCAGTAACCAATATATATTCAACAAGTAAAATACACAAATTCAACCAAAATTCACAAAAACAGAAAAAACAAAAAAAAGAGAAAAGTGGAGAGAGAGAGAGAGAGAGAGAATTCAAAGCTGGAGCCGATACCTCCCAGGCGGCGGTTTTTGACCTCGCGATGCTCAAATCCAGAAACAGCTTCTTCTCGTCGACGTCAGAGATTGGGTCGATTCCGATCTTCGAGAGCAGATCGGTGGCTCTCTCGAAGCACGACGAAGCGAGGTCGAACTTCCAAAGCTCGTGCCATTTGACGCCGGTCTTGTGGTAGAACGAGGCGGACTTGATCGCCGGGGAAGGAACGCCGAAAACTTCACCGGCGACAAAGAGTCGGTCGGCGGCAATGTGGCGGAGCTTGGCGTGCTCTTCGGCTTTGGAGGAAGGGAGGGAGCGGAGGGTGGTGGTGTTGGAGAGATTGACGCAGGCGTTCCAGAGGCGGTAACTGAGTTTCCAGATGACGAGCTTGAGAGAGTTGGGGAACAGAGCGTGGTGGCTCAGTTGAGTCAAGGCATGATCGGGTAATGAGAGATAAGAGAGGTAAGGTTTGATCTTTATGAAGAATAATATTGTCTTTTAATTAAGATTTTTGCAAATGGGCATTGAAAAATGTTTTTTTATTAGAATGTGTTATAAGCCTTTAAAATTAGCAAGGATTAAAATCTCTGCGATATATCCGATATATCCTCCGATATCTCCTTTTTTCGAAGGACCGATATATCTTTAGGGGTCAATATATTATCTTCCACCGTATCTACGATATTTCCCCGATATTTAGGAAATATTGTCAAATATCACCGATATTTAGGAAATATCTCCGACATTTAGGAAATATCTCCGACATTTATGATATTTTCGATATATCACCGACATATTAAAAAAATATTTGTAAAAAATTGAAATGTTATCCGGAAGAAAAGTAATTCCGTTGAGGTGTATCCTAATGAAGAGTGGTGGTCTCGAGTTATAGTACAATAATGTGCTTACACACTCCACATGCAATTGTCAGTTTCAGTGACCACAATAATCTCATCATGCAAGATATTATTTCAAAGACTTGACCCAAGAGAAAGGCTTTTGTTTGAAATTAAACTTGAGAAAATAAAAGAAAAAGAACATAAGAATCACATGTTTATGTGCTGTCAATTTCAAAGGTACTAGTCTCGACTCTCGACTCTCAAGAAGAGCATGATTCCTTTCAAGATATATCTGGATGCAGATCGATCTATTACACAATTATCAAACTTGGAGATGAGTAGACAGTGGAGGAATATTTACACTTGAGAAAGAGAATGAGTATAAGATAGAGAACATATGTACTCGTGAGAGTGTGAGACCGTGAGTCCGTGACATAAGATACATAATACAATTATAGAGATGAGAAACAGAGAGAGAGAGAGAGAGAGAGAGAGAGAGAGAAATAGAGAGATATGTGAGTCCGTGACATAAGATACAGAACACAATTATAAAGATGAGAAACAGAGAGAGAGAGAGATATGTGAGTCATGTGACTCCAATGTCCCACACTCTCACCATATCTTGACTGATTATAGAGATGAGAAACAAACAGAGAGAGAGAGATATATGAGTCATGTGACTCCAACGTCCTATCATATCTTGAGTGAAAGATCTCAATGAAGATTTGCAAAGACATATATGATTAATGCGCGGAAGTCAGTGATCAGTCATCCAGTTGGATTCATCCTTACTATCCACTGATAGGGGAAACAGTCGGCAGCTCCAAAGACATATATGATTATCATATGCAACACTACAATTTGTACTATATGAGTCATATGTCTTGGTCTGATTATTGTATTTTTGTGGATCAGCGTGTGTCTTATGACTCTTATCAACAACCTAGATTCTCATTTTGGATGTAGATGAAGTTGATATTTGTAATATTTATATATAAATCCAATAAATTAAATATTTCAGAAAAAAAAATTTCTTCTCAAAATACCGATATTTTTTCCCGGGTTTTCCCGATATATCCCCGATATATCTGAAATCTCCCTTTTTCAAAGGACCGATATATCTACTGATACCGATATTTTAATCCTTGAAAATTAGTACTAAATGAGTATTTTCTCAAAAAATAAATCAACTCAACTACAGTACGAACAATCAACCAAAAACGCTAAAGCTAAACTCAGTATTCAAATTGCAGCGAACTTTTCAACCAAAAAAAGAAGAAGAATAGCAACGAACTTTCAATCGGACACAGTAGTCGCTTATCCGAATAGGACACTACACTAGCATGGATCGCCGATCGGGTCGATCGGGTCTTAAAATCGGAATTTAAGAGTGTTCAATCACACATCAATATTACAGCCAACGTCGAAGTAACTGAGGCAACATAATCCAAAACAACCAATAGTTGTGCATATAATTTGGCTTCAAATCCTAGAATGGTTTTTGAGATCTTTGGCAAATAGAGAAGCAAAAGCATCCATGCAATGTTTCTTCAAGACCAACCCAACGTTAACTCCCCCACCTCCATTTTTGTTTTCTGTAAAGGAAATGGCTGATGTCCTATCAATGGAAACAATCTCCACCTTGCAAGGTGATCCCCATCCAAAATCAGTTTCATACATACCAAACCGATGTGAGCCAGCAATACCTACCAGTCTACCACTACGCAGACTGCTCAATCTTGAAACCCAATTCTCTGCTCCATTCAAAATCCCCTCCTTTTCCAAATTCCTCAAAGCTTCACTGATTGCTCTTAATGCCACAACCAACCCATCTTCCCCCAGTAGCCCTTTCGTTTTGGCAACTACCAAACAACCCAATGTACAGTTGCCGAAATATGTTGCAGGTAGAGGAGGGTCTAGCCGAGACCTACAGTCCGCGGAGAAGATGACTCGAGCTTCATCTTCCTTTGTTTCTTCAGCCTTAACTAAGCAGACCCATGTATAGGCACATGCTAAAGAAAACAGTGACAAATGGAGACTCCTATCAGAACCTGTTGCAGCCATGACACGCCTTCTGAGTGATTGGATGAATGCGAGAGTCAGCTCGAAGGTGCCTCGAATTGAGTCTCGGGGAACTTGAAGCTCCCACACCATTAAGCTTCGATTGTTGGGACCGTCCATGGCTTGGTATTGGTTTGCAAAGAGTGTTCCGAGCCCCTCCTGGTCTTGGATGAGTCGTCTGTCATAGAAGGGTTTGAACTGGTCCGGTAACGAAGATGAATTTAACCCTTCATGTTTGCATATGTGCGCCCATGATTTGAAAAAGGAGATTGAAGTTAAGCCATCAAGAACTGCTTTGTGCACTGTTGCTCCGATCGAAAATCCTTTGTTTGGGAAGAGAGTGATTTGCAGTGCCATCACTGCAGCTCGTTCATGAGAAGTCTCCAGTTGGGGGACAAGAGGATGGTATTCTTGGGGTTCAAGCAAGTCGTAATTGCTTGAAAGGCGGTCGAAATCAGCATTGGACTCTACTACTGTAAGCAAAAGGGTGTCGCCTTGGACATAGCTCAAGATAGGTTTGAGGGAGTCTTGAGGCCAAGTGAGGTTTCCGGCGAGAGGTAGGAAATGTTTAAGGGTAAGCGAGAGTGAGGTTTTGAGTTTGTCAAGTATGGGATCGAACGAGAAGGTCGGATTTTTAGAGGAAGAAGATAATTTGTAGAAATAGAGGAGCTGCGGTGGAGCAAACCTTAGCCAACGTATATCGAAGAAGGTCAGGGGAAGGGATGAGTGATCCGGTGAGGCTGGAAGCGGCGGAGCCACCCTGCAAACTTGAACCACTTTTGTAGTTGAGTTTCGGAAAGCCATTAGAGATGATCAATTGGAAGAAACTTGAGCAATTATGTTCTAGCAGATGGGTATGCTATACATACTCTGAACATGTGGTTGCTGTTCTAGCAGGGGGTGGTGGGGTAGATGTTTTGAACATGTGGTTGCCTAAGATGGCTGTATGCATAGCATACACAGCTGTATGATAACATAACATTCATAACTCAAATCTACTGTATACGTAGAATTCAAAAAAAGAAGATGAAGAATTCACATAGAGAAAAAGCCAATAATATCTCAGGTTTTTCTCAATTAATGCAAGCTTAAAGAAATTCTTACAACCAAAACGTATTTATAAACATAAACATAAAAGACTAAAAGCTTGTAGAAGCATATTAGTACAGCTGGAAAAGCCAGTAAGGCAGCCACGTACATCACATAAAGAGAATGACAAACATGGCAGCACAGATTTCTATCAACAACGACATGTCAACACCTCCCGTCAATCTCAGTAGGGATAACCAAACTGAGATTGAAGTCGTATTGATAACTGTGCAGAGCATCCTTTTAGCAAAAGTAACATATGTAGCCGTTGTCAAGAACGTACTGGCACACAATATTTGCAACAGAGGGGATATCTGGTCTTGAAAAACTCAAGTATTGGAGAGCACCAACAATGCATCTTAACAAAGAAATATCACTGAGAAGAGTACCATGACTACCTTCACTCTTGAGCACTTGAAGATGTGTCAAGTATTGGAGAGCACCAACAATGCATCTTAACAAAGAAAGATCACTGAGAAGAGTACCATGACTACCTTCACTCTTGAACACTTGAAGATGTGATTCGCAAGGAACTGGTAGTGTCTTCATCATCCGTAGTCTCAGAAACTGTTGTCTCACTTGTCACAATACTCCCTTGTAGAAAATACAAGTTTCTTTTTCTAGTACCCTTCATCATCACAAGTGAACCGGAAACAACCTTAGCAACACAATTCTTCAATGAAACTGTGTGCCCCTTTCATTCCAAAGCACCCAAGGAGATAAGATTCTTCAAATTCGGAACATACCGAACATTAGTCAATTCTCTAACAACCCCATCATGCATTTTGAGGCGAACTGTACCAATCTCTTTAATTCTGCATGGACTATCATCTCCCATAAGAACTATTCCACCATTCAGTTCCCTCAAACCAGAGAACCATTCCTTGTTAGGACACATGTGGTGTGTACAACCCGAATCCATAATCCACTTATCAGAATAATCACGTGCAAATGAACTTGCTAAAGCCAAATCAATCTCATCTTCTTTAAAATCTTCAATAGTTGATGAACAACTCGATGCAAAACTGAAGTCAACACCATCATCTTCAAATTTTGCCATATTTACTTCAGAACCCTTTTTGTCTTTATTCTTCAACTTGAGACAATCTAATTGAGATTGTCACTTTTTTATGTATGTATGAATATTTGATGTTCATGAACAAGGTCCCCCGGGTTCGAAGAAGTGAAGAACTCCAACTCCAACTCCGATTAAACTTTGAACGAATCTCTAATTAATCATGAAACGAGTTACTCACACCAATTAATACTTTTACAATTAGGATCTAAAAACGTTGTTAGATTATTGAACTTTTACCCAAGAGAAGAAAACTCCTTTTGAAATTTGTAATGACATAACAATAATAGAATTCCTTCCAAATATTGAAATCCTTGTAGGAAATGATATGGCAGTGCCACATCATTTGGGATATAGATTTGGTATAAATTTTTATGCTCTCAAGCATAATCCAGGTTCATTAATGGAGGTTGAAGACGACCAGCAGCTGTGGTTGATCAATTGGAAGAAACTTGAGCAATTATATATAACCTCTTCTGCCTCATTGCCTGCCAGTGGCTGTGAATATATGATTTAAAATTTGTTCATTTGATCGTTGTTTCACACTAACAGTGGCGGAGCCAGGATTTGAACCTTGGGGGGTCCAAACATTATAACATAAGTGTACATTAAAATTTTGTAAAAAGTTATCTGACTCAATGTTGAATTTGATCATCTTTAAATGAAGCAAAATTTTATTGTATACATCTCATAAACTCGTGCAACATTAAAAGTGTACGAATGAAGAAAATAGTAATTTACACATCACTTAATACTTCACATTTTTTGTTTTGGTAAATTCATTAATTTTCCTGGTTACTAATTAAAAGAAATCAATTATCTTAACAATTTCGATTGATAAGACATAAAGACCAATCAATTTATAGATACATTTCTTAATATAATTGATTTGTCATTCAAGATTAATTAATAGGTAGAAAATTTAAGAGGGGTTTAATGATACAATTAACTAATTAAGCACCTAAACTTTCCAAAAACCAAGGGGGGTTCAGACCCCTTCGGGCCGGAGCACAGCTCCGCCCCTGCACACTAATCACGTAATGCATAAGCGATTGACTTTTGGAATAGCAAATGATTAAGGTGGAAACATGCTCCTAATTAAACACAATAGGATTACTGATTGATAAGTTTTAAATATGACCGAAGTTCAGAGACTTTTAATCTTTTATAGAAGAGTTTGAGAGCGCCACTGGAGATAATGAATTATTGGAAGAATCTTGGTTAAAGATGACATTAAAATTTATGGGTAAAATATATATTGAGTTTTAATTTTGGGTAATTGGTATACCTATTTTCAATAGTGGGTGGGTACGGGTATTTAAAAAAAATTCATGGATGTGATGAACTGGGTACGGGTAATACCCGTGGGTACCCAGATATATAACACCCACAATTGTCGTTGAAAAACAAATTTATCAATGTTGATCTGATTTTGATCAAATAATAGTTGTGAAGTGAAAGTGGGAGACTAAGTGAAAGTGGGAGACTAAGTGAAACCAACCTAAAAATTTCTCTTTCTTGGGTCTAAAAACTTAAAATAAAAATCTAAATAAAGCCATAAAACACAAAATTATTGGCTGAAAAAGACAGCATAAACAACATTTAAAGTAGCTCTTCTTAATAGAAATGGGTAATGAGTGTGGGTATGAGTTTTACCCATTTAAAATGGGTGGGTAATTACCCAAACCTAACATTTTACAAATGAGTATTACCTAATGGGTATCACCTGCGAATTTTTTTTGGGTGGGTATAAACCCACGGGTATTTCCCAATGGGTTTTAATGCCAACCTTAATCTTGGACATTTAACGCTTATTATCACAAACACCAAACCATCCAAACTCTCGTCTTTGTATTCCCAGTTAGCCTCCCAGTTATTAACAACCAAAAGGAAAGACACAGGCAAATTATAATCAAGGAGTACATATAAGCAGAGATGCGTCGTAACCCTAGAGAACCTTAGTGTACATGGCTTCAATGTCCCTTGATTCCATCGGCAAACAGAGAAGCAAAAGCATCCATGTAATGTTTCTTCAACACCAACCCAACGTCAAGGCCTCCATCGCAATTTTTGGAATCTGAAATATAGATGGCTCCTGTTCTATCAATGGAAACAAACTCAACTTTGTTTGGTCTTCCGAATCCAAAATCAGTGTCATACACACCAAACCGATGCGAGCCGGCAATGGCAACCAATCTACCACCACGCAAACTACTCAATCTTGAAACCCAATTCTCTGCTCCATTCAAACCATCTTTCTCCAAACGCTTCATAGCTTCAGTAATTGCAGTTAAAGCCACAACCAACCCTTCTCCTCCCGACAACCCTTGTGTTTCTACAACCGCCAAACACCTCGTGATGCAGTTCCCAAAATAAGTTGCAGGTATAGGAGGGTGTAGCCGAGACCTACAGTCGGCGGCAAAGACCAGTTGGGTTTTCTCTTCCTTTGTTTCCTCAGCCTTGACTAAACAAACCCATGTGTAGGCACAAGCTAAAGAAAACGTTGACAAATGAAGATCTCTATCGGAACTTACAGTACATAGTACATGCCCTCTAAGTTTCTGTATGGATGCACGAGTGAGTTCGAAGGTCCCTCGAATTGAGTCTTGTGGAGGTTGAAGCTCCCAGACCTTTACGCTTCTATTGTTGGGACCGTCAATGTCTTGGTATTGGTTCGAAAAGAGTCTTCCAAGCCCTGCCTTGTCTTCAACCACCGTTCTATCGATCGTAGAAGGGTTTGAGGTGATCTGGTAATGAAGATGAAGTTAGCCCATGATGTTTGCATATGTGCGCCCATGATTTGAAAAACGAGATTGAAGTTAAGCCATCAAGAACTGCGTGGTGCATTGCTGCTCCAATCGAAAAACCTCTGTTTGGGAAGAGAGTGATTTGCAGTGCCATCACTGCAGCTCGTTCATGAGAAGTCTCTAGTTGGGGGACAAGAGGATGGTATTCTTGGGGTACAAGCAAGTCGTAATTGCTTGAAAGGCGGTCGAAATCTGCATCAGACTCGACTATTGTAAGCGAAAGGGTATCACCTTGGACGTAGCTGAGAATGGGTTTGAGGGATTCTTGAGGCCAAGTGAGGTTTCCGGCGAGAGGTAGGAAATGTTGGAGGGTAAGAGAGAGTGAGGTTTTGAGCTTTTCAAGTATGGAATCGAATGAGAAGGTAGAATCGTTAGGGTTAGAAGATGATATTTCATAGAAGTAAAGGGGCTGTACTGGTGCAAACCTTAACCAACGAATGTCATAAAAGGTCAGGGGAAGGGAGAGATCTGGTGAGGCTGGAAGTGACGGAGCCACCCTGCAAACTTAAACTACTTTTACACATGAGTTTGGAAGTGCCATTGGAAGATGATAAATCGGAAGAAACTTAATTGAGCAACTATATATAACTTCTTCGATCTGCCTCATCATGGCCAGCTGCCGCCAGTAGCTGTGCATAACTTATTTGATTTTAAATTTATTCATGCATGTGTTCTGTTGTTCCACACTAACTAATCATATGCATAAACAATTAAACAGTTGACTTTGTAATAGCAAATGGCAACAGGTCCTAATTAAACAATAGGATTACTGATTAGTATTGATAGGCGCAAAAGCACCTACAAAGATACTCTATTATCAAATCAATTATATCAATGTAGTAAACGGCAAATAGGGGTCATTACCCGCAGAGGATTGGTGATACTAAGACTTAAACACACAAGAAACACAAACAGACGCGAAAACCAGAAATCTGGTAGACTCAACCTAGGAGCAGAAACCTAATTAATTAGCTAATCTAGACTCAATAAAAAATTATGAAATTAAATACACAGTAACTAGACACAGTGGCGGACTACCACACAAATTTTTAGGGTATTCGGAGTTGTTTTGATTGGAGAACAAAAATAGATAAAACAGAAGTACTGCTGAAAACAGAATATTAAATAGTGAATGTGGATGTAAATATGAGAGAAACAATAGCTAGGAACTTCTCTCCACCACTAGATATGCTTCAATCACCCCAAAACAATGTCAATGACTAAAGATGAATGCACTCACAGTTAAGCCAATGTCGTTAGGTCATTAACCGTATTACGTTCTCTTACTTGTCATGTTAAGTGAAATGTCGGTATCGACTTAACTATATTCCCAATTAATTGATCTATGAAATGTCGGTATCTAGATCAAAATAACTGAAATCATGAAGATCTAAGAACGTTTGAGTAGCAACAAAGAATCTAAGGTCAATGTCGGTAGCCTTAGATTACCAAGGAATTACTTCACACAAGTACCTGCAAAGAACTTGTTATCTCTTATAGAATATGCAATGATATGTCGGTCATAAACACATTCAAGATAATAAACCCTAAAACATGCATCAAAGTGTCGACCCAATGAAACATGCAATAGAATTATCAATGAACAATCAGTGAAGAAATTCTCATCTAGAATTATATAAATCAATTGGGGTTCAAAATCGAAAACATATCTAGGGCTTTGATCAGCCCCTAACTATCAAGGAGTTTAGTTACACATAATCTTGAATAAAAACATTAGAGAATACATGGAAGATGAAATAAGGGTGAAGAAGAAAAACTTGATTGGCCGAGAGACCGGTCGAATTCTCCTTGGTTCCTCTTTTCTTCTCTCCCTCTTTTCTCTTTCTTTTCTTCTCTTTCTTTTCTTCTCCTCTGTCCTCTCTTTTTCTCTCCCGTTCTTCTTTTTTCTCTTGTTTTTTCCTCCCTCTTGTTTGGCTGCTCCCTTGTATAAATAGGTTTGTTAACCTATATCTCACGTCCATCACCAATCCAACTAGGATTAGGGATCCTAATTAAGCCCAATTATCTCCTTTTCTTTGTTTGACTTCAAAACACCTAAAAACAAATAAAGTTAATTAAAAATAGGAAAACATCACAAAATAAATAAGTAATAAGAATAATTAGCATGATAAAAGTCGCATAAATATGCGACTATCAAAATACCCCACACTTAGCTTTTGCTAGTCCTCGAGCAAAACACTAAACTAAGACTCTGAAAAGACTCAACAATAGCACAGACTACAAAACTCTAATGCCCTTAACACTTTGTCTCAGCAACCTCCCTAACATTGCAACACCAAGATCACATGATAATTCAGTTCAATCCACGGAATTTCGAAGGTTAATGTCAATACATGACACACATGTAACATGTAGGACGAAGACATAATCATGGTGAATGTAAAGCTGTAGCATGCAGTAAACAAGTTAAGATTCAACCTCACATGGTATGCTATAAGTGTTTCTCTCAACATATGTCTAAGGTTTTCACTCAACTCAATTACTTGCCAAATGGACCGAACCATATGCTTAGCTCTTGTGACTTATCTCCACAGATCAAAGGCTGCCTATCTTGAGGATCAAAAAGGACTTTATAAGGTTGTAATGGGGTTAAGCTCATAGGTTTATAGAACAAAAGGGATATGGAATTCAAACAAGTTCTAAAACCTAGTAGAGCATCAATGCAGAGGCTTTTTCGAACTTTACAACCATTGAAGCATCTTCACCATTGAATTCTTCCAAATATATCACCATTGTGGCTGAATTTCATCTTGTTGGGCCTTCACCTCATTCTTTCCATCTACAGTTAACCTGGGGTATCAAGCTAGACATCACAAAAGAACAAATATTTTTTTTTTCTCGTCGATTTTCTTTTTTTTTCTTTTTTTTCTTTTAGTACAACACAACTAGCTTGATAGCCCACCCTTATTCCTTTGCTTCATCTTCACAATCTTCCACCTTGGTCTTCATGTATATGCCTCATGTACAGCTCTACTAAGTTCTAGAACAAAGGTAGAGATATAACTATTCTAAGGTTCAAGGTTAAGGTTGTGCGGGTGATGACAAAAAGACCATAATGTAAGCTCAAAGTGGTTAACTAAGGGGTGCACATCTTGTGTACACAACATATGGGTCACAGGCTATATATGTCAATAGTGGTAGCTCCTAAGTGCCTTTATCACTTCCCCAATCAAGATATATAATGACTATAAGCTTTGACAAGCACAAGAGCAAGTTCTAGTAATCTGTAGAGTCCATTAACTTAATCTGCGGCAAGCAATTGACACACAACAAAGAAAGCATGTAAAATCACATTTAGGCTCAATCGCTCACAGGTTAATGAATCTCAACCAAGTTTAAGCATGCTGAGAGATCTGTACCATGTTAACTCGTTTCTACATCCACTACATATTAACACATGCACCATATATCAAGATTAACCAAAGAAACTCAAATAACGTAGTCACATGTTTCACTCTTAGTCACAATTTTAGAAGATATAAACACATCATAGACTAGTTAAGGACCCTAAGACTCAAACAAGACTAAAAACAGTTTTTGTTTTTGTTTTTTGTTTTTTTAGCTAAACATAGACGCTAAAGATATCATATAAACCCCACCCCACACTTGAAATTTGCATTGTCCTCAATGTAAAACGAAACCAAAGCATGCAATACATCAAACAAGTATGACGCATAATACATATGACATCGCAAAAACACACTAAACATGAAGAAAAATAACACAGGAGAAAGAATGAAGAATGCAAATCTGGAATCCAAGCTTCTCCATCAACATGGGTTGCCTCCCAAGTAGCGCTAAGTTTAACGTCATCAGCCAGACGGCACTCATAATCATTGCTCCACTGGCACTGGATCGCAGAGCTGTACTTCTTCCACATCTCTCACCTCTGCAGGCTCATAAAACGGTTTGAGCCCTAACTCGGGTGCTTTCTGAATAGATGGAGCAAGCACGTTAGTTGAAACCGGAAGAGGAATGAGTTTAGGAGACTTACCTGTCATGTACGGCAAAGATTCAAATGCCTCCTCCATTGCATAATACTCCTCTTCCATCTCAAGGTCTTCCGCTGAAGCAATCTCAAATACATGCTCAAATTCGACAGGTTGAGGAATTTCCTCAATGGATTTAACCGGTTGTGCTGAAATCTTCTTTTTACCAGCCATTTCGATGACTTTTCGCATAGGGTCATCCCCCAATGAGTACTGAATGAACTCCTGCATAAAACTCTCAAAAGCATCAATAGAACAACAAGAGTACAAATCATCAATATTTGGGTGCTTGAGGGATTCAAAGATGTTGAACTGGATCTTTTCTCCAGCTACTTCCATGCTAAGTGCACCTTCATAACAATCAATTTTGGTACGAGCTGTTCTTAAGAATGGTCTACCAAGAATCAATGGTATCTCAGAGGGCATCTGTTCACCTTCCATCTCTAATACAAAGAAATCCGCTGGAAAAATCAAATCCTCAACCTGCACTAACACATCTTCTATAATACCTCTAGGGTAACAGTTAGATCGATCAGCAAGTTTAATGGTTATCCCAGTAGGTAAAAGTTCTCCCATATTCATTCTATCATACACGGCATATGACATTAAATTTATGGAGGCACCTAAATCAAGAAGAGCACCAGCAAACCTGTGATCACCAATAATGCATGGAACAGTGAAACGTCCTGGATCACCTAACTTTGGTGGTAGCTTTCTTTGCAGCACAGCGGACACCCTCTCACTCAAGGCAACTGTTTCGGTTCCTTTGAATTTTCTCTTTGTAGTGCATAAGTCCTTAAGGAATTTGGCATACTGAGGAATCTGCTTGATCACATCTAACAATGGAATATTCACCCCAACCTTCTTGAAGACGTCTAGGATCTCCTTGTCCTTTTCCTCCTTCACTTGTTTCTGTAACCTGCCAGGAAAAGGCACATTAGTGATAACCAAAGGTGAGGGGGTTAAGGGACATACCATGGCTGGTTTCGGTCTTGACTCAATTTTTGTTCCAGGTGCATTCTCAACAGCTTGAGAGAGTTCCTTAATGGATTGAGTTGGGGCGCCTAGACCGACTTTTGATGGCTCCTCAGGCACAATTTGCTCTAATACAGGCTCTTCCCACTTTCTTCTTGGCCTCTTAACCACTGGAACTGCATCCACCACCTTCCCACTTTTCAGAACCATTGCATTGACTTCATGTTGACCCTTAGGATTAGGAAGAGTGTTGCTGGGAAGACGTCCTGGGTTGACTTGAGCAAGAGTTTGTTGGATTTGGCTCACTTGGCGCTCTAACAAGTCAATTGCCTTCCCTTGTTGCTGAGTGGTGGACTTGATCTCTTGGCGGAAGGCACTGCTTTCCTCTCTTTCCTTTTTGCTATCAAACATCATTTGTTGCATCATAGCTTCCAAAGTTAAAGTTCCTGTTGATGTCTGAGTTGGAGCCTGTTGTTGTTGAGGCACACGTCTTTGGCCAAATTGCTGCCCATCCCCAACAGGTTGTCTTTGTTGGAATCCAGGTGGAGTAGTTGGAGGATTGAGCACATTATTGCTTCGGTAGCTAAGGAAGGGATGATCTCTATTCCCATTATATGTGTTGGGCTGCCGATAAACAAAATTCAAATCCTCCTCTTGGGTGTCTTCCTCAACTGCTCTGCACTTAGGACAATCTTCTGCAAAGTGGTTCTTAGCTGAACAAATAGTATACACCACTTGAGATGCAGCAACGGTTGCTTTCTTATTCACCTTCATAGCACTAGCAATTAAAGCAATGTCATTCTCCATAGAACTCAATCTCTTCTCTATGGCTCCATCTATGGTAATGGCATTCAAGGATCTTCTGCTGGCACCCATAGATCGGTCTCTGGACTGAAACTGTCTTGAATTCTCTGCTTGATTCTCCACAATTTCCTTAGCTTCAGCTCCAGTCTGATTCCACCAATTTCCTCCACAAGCCGAATCAAGTTTTTGCCTGTTGAGTGAATCAAGTCCTTCATAGAAGTACTCCATTTGAGTGTTGAGATCAAACTTGTGATGGGGGCATTGGCGTAGTAGACCCTTGAATTGACTCCACGCTTCATGTAATTCATCTCCATCTCTCTGCCTGAATGTACTGATCTGCTTCTTTAAATTCTTGGTGTGAGAGGCTGAATAGAATTCCTTCATGAATGCAGCACACATATTGTCCCATGAGTCAATAGATTGGGAAGCCAATGAGTTGTACCATGCCTTTGCTTGCTCTTTCAAGGAAAAAGAAAACAGAATAAGTTTCACAACATTCTCATCCACCGCCGCTGACTTCTGTATTCTGCACAGTGCTGTAAACTCATTAAGATGGTCTTGTGGGTCTTCAGTTTGAGTGCCTCTAAAGTGTGGTAGATTCGAAATCAGAGATGGGGGAATTGAGTAAGCCCCTAAATCGTCTGGTAGCACAATTGGTGAATCTGCTGCACCTGTTCCCGGAATAAAGGACTCCTTAAGTTTCGCAGCCATTGGTCTTGGTGATGGTGGAGATGTTGGAATATGTTGCTCTTCCAGTTCCTCGATCTCTGAATCAGAATGATGTTCAGGCTCAGAATTCTCACCACCACTGTTACTCGTGTTCACTTGTAGTCTCTGCTGTTTCCTGTTTCGTTTTGCTGCTCTCTCAATCTCTTGATCAAATAACAGTGGTACAGAGCTTGTAGAGTGACGAGTATGCATACACAATGCTTCTGCACACAAGTATAGACGTAAGACTCAAAAGAAAAATAAAGTAAACAAAGCAAAACTAAAAACAAAAGACACTTTTAAGACTTAGAATTAAACAATCCCCGGCGATACGGCGCCAAAATTTGATAAGCGCAAAAGCACCTACAAAGATACCCTATTATCAAATCAATTATATCAATGTAGTAAACGGCAAATAGGGGTCATTACCCGCAGAGGATTGGTGATACTAAGACTTAAACACACAAGAAACACAAACAGACGCGAAAACCAGAAATCTGGTAGACTCGACCTAGGAGCAGAAACCTAATTAATTAGCTAATCTAGACTCAATAAAAAATTATGAAATTAAATACACAGTAACTAGACACAGTGGCGGACTACCACACAAATTTTTAGGGTATTCGGAGTTGTTTTGATTGGAGAACAAAAATAGATAAAACAGAAGTACTGCTGAAAACAGAATATTAAATAGTGAATGTGGATGTAAATATGAGAGAAACAATAGCTAGGAACTTCTCTCCACCACTAGATATGCTTCAATCACCCCAAAACAATGTCAATGACTAAAGATGAATGCACTCACAGTTAAGCCAATGTCGTTAGGTCATTAACCGTATTACGTTCTCTTACTTGTCATGTTAAGTGAAATGTCGGTATCGACTTAACTATATTCCCAATTAATTGATCTATGAAATGTCGGTATCTAGATCAAAATAACTGAAATCATGAAGATCTAAGAACGTTTGAGTAGCAACAAAGAATCTAAGGTCAATGTCGGTAGCCTTAGATTACCAAGGAATTACTTCACACAAGTACCTGCAAAGAACTTGTTATCTCTTATAGAATATGCAATGATATGTCGGTCATAAACACATTCAAGATAATAAACCCTAAAACATGCATCAAAGTGTCGACCCAATGAAACATGCAATAGAATTATCAATGAACAATCAGTGAAGAAATTCTCATCTAGAATTATATAAATCAATTGGGGTTCAAAATCGAAAACATATCTAGGGCTTTGATCAGCCCCTAACTATCAAGGAGTTTAGTTACACATAATCTTGAATAAAAACATTAGAGAATACATGGAAGATGAAATAAGGGTGAAGAAGAAAAACTTGATTGGCCGAGAGACCGGTCGAATTCTCCTTGGTTCCTCTTTTCTTCTCTCCCTCTTTTCTCTTTCTTTTCTTCTCTTTCTTTTCTTCTCCTCTGTCCTCTCTTTTTCTCTCCCGTTCTTCTTTTTTCTCTTGTTTTTTCCTCCCTCTTGTTTGGCTGCTCCCTTGTATAAATAGGTTTGTTAACCTATATCTCACGTCCATCACCAATCCAACTAGGATTAGGGATCCTAATTAAGCCCAATTATCTCCTTTTCTTTGTTTGACTTCAAAACACCTAAAAACAAATAAAGTTAGTTAAAAATAGGAAAACATCACAAAATAAATAAGTAATAAGAATAATTAGCATGATAAAAGTCGCACAAATATGCGACTATCAAGTATTAAGTTTTAAAAATGACCGAAGTTCGGAGCTGCCCTGCAAAATTGAACTACTTTAATAGAAGAGCGCCATCGGAGACGATGAATTGGAAGATACTTGAGTCAGTTGTATGAGTTTCAAAGGTTTTGATCAATAGATATATCGTTCAACTTAATTTAAAACGACTCATATTATGCATCATATAAAAATAAAATTTAAGTTTTTTCCTCAAGACCTCTACACTTAAAGCAATAGTTATATATGACTCTAGTTTCAAATCAAGACAAGTTGTTTGGATGATGTAATTCAAATGCTCATGAACGTAATTAGCTAGGTGAAGAAACTATTTCACAAAAGGAATGAAAAAAGTGGCAAAAACTAAATCATGAATGAGTTAGGAAAAAAAAAATTCAACGATCAACAATATGCATGGAAACATTACCAATAAGTAATACATGAGGAAGTAGTCTAGGGTTTACAACCAAAACCAATTAGCAATGGACGGAGTGGCCCAAACCCTTATAAACCTACATGCAATGCCATATTTTTCCGATGTCGGATTTATATCTCAACACGTCCCCGCACGTGTGACGAGTTTCATATCATACACGTGGACAACATTTGAGTGACGTGGAGTTCGTGTGGCCATTACGCATTCACATATGTACGTGGATATCATGATAAAATAGTCTGGGTTCACATTCAAAACCAATTGACAATCAAAATAGAGTGACTTAAACCTGTTATAACCCACATGCAAGATCTCATTTTTCCGATGTGTGATTTATATATATCTCAATAATACTAAATAATCCAACGCAGGAAGATCAATTAGGTCATTGATTTTGTTTTTGTTTTTTTTAATTTGTTTTGAGTAGAAAGATTCGAAGTTTATTTTTTTATCTTTTCATTTCAGTGGGGGAGTACCCAAAACGACATCGCATAAATGGTTATGCCAATTTAAACAAAATTTTAAATTCAGCTGATCAAAAAAAAAAAAATTTAATTCAGAATTTAAGAGCGTATCAAATAAAAAAGTCTCAATGGCGGCAGGAGAAGGATGGGGGTACTTGGGCAATAGGTTTTTGGGCTTTACTCGGCTAAAAAAAAACAGCAAACCAAGGGACGAGTACAGACTATATTGATGCACCTTTACTCATAATAGCACCAATTCCTTCAAAAACACTGTTAAACTCTCAGAAAAGATTATCAACTTACTATACTAAATCTATGCCCCTACACTTGTAGAGAGCTGATCTACTATACCTGTATTTGTCTCACGTATCATATCAGTACATTAATCTAGTTAACGAACTTTTACTTGAGCCAGAACACAAAAACAACATCCATATATAGAATTCAAAAGTGTTAGAAATTAACCACCAACCAGAAGAGAAAGTAAATTCTGAGGCTAGAAAATAGGAACCATGTATATGAATGATGGAGTCTAACCCAGATCTGCAAGACTTTTAGCAAACAGAGAAGCAAAAACTAGCATATTTGGTTCATTCAAAACCAGCCCAACCTCAACACCACGACCACCATTCCTGCTATCCGAGAATGAGATTGCTCCTGTCATATCTATGGAAACCACCTCAGTCCTTTTTGGTCTTCCCCATCCAAAATTTGTGTCATAAATCTCAAAGATACGTGAACCAGCTACTGAATACAATCTATCAGTGCCCTTCGCACTGCACATCTTTGAAACCCAAGTCTCTGCCCCATTGAGAAGTCCCCCACTAACATCCAAAGCCTTTATAGTTTCACTAATTGCTTTCACAGCCACAACCAACCCATCTTCTCCCAGGAGTCCTTTTGTTTCTGCAACTGCTAAATGACCCACGATGCAGTTCCCAAAGTATGCTGCAGAAACTGGAGGGTCTAAGCGAGACCTACAATCCACACTAAAGACTATCCGGACTTGGTCAGATTTTATTTCTTCTTCTTCTGCCTTGACTAAGCAAGCCCATGTATAACCACATGTTAGAGAAAATGATGACAGATGAGCTGAGTTAGAATCCATTGCACTCTTGACATGTCTTCTAAGTGTTTCAATATTCGCCTGAGTGAATTCAAACGTACCTCGAATTGTCCCCGGTGAAAACTTAGTCTCCCGAAACAATAAGCTTCTATTGTTAGGCCCCCCAGAGGTCAACCAGTCGTTCGAATAAATTGTTTCGATCCCCTTCGGGTCCTTGATGGCCTGTCTGTCACTGTAACATGGTTTCAGCTGATCCGGCAACGAAACGGCTGAACCATGTTTGCATATGTGAGCCCAGGATTTAAAAAACATGGTTGAAGATTTGCCATCAACCACGGCATGGTGCATGGAGGTTCCAATGGAAAAGCCATGGTTGGCAAAGACAGTGATTTGCAGTACCAACACCGCTGCGTGTTCACTAGTCACTGCCAATTGGGGAACAAGAGGATGGTACTCTTTGGCTTGGAGATATTCATTGCTTGAAAGCTGGTGGAAATCAGCTTCAGACTCAGCTATGGTGAGTGAAACGGTGTCACCTTGGACATAGTTGAGAATGGGTTTGTAGGAGTCTTGAGGCCAAGTTAAGGTTCCTGCTAGGGGTAGGAAGTGTTGGAGAGTGAGAGATAGTGAGGTTTTGAGTTTGGGAATTATGGTATCAGTGGAAGATGTTTCATAGAAGAAAACCCGTTGAATGGGTTTCAATCTTAGCCAATGTATGTCAAAGAAGGTTAGAGGAAGGGAGAAATGGTCTGGTATGGGTGAGTCTGGTGAGCATGGTTGTGGATCTACTCTGCAAACCTCAACTACCTTCACTGAGTTTGAGTTTGGCTGTGCCATTGCTGAGGATGGAAGAAAAGCTTGAGGATTCATATATGCAATTCATATAATTTATTTAAATTATTATTTTCTAATACAGAGGAATCCAAGATCTCAAACTCAAAACATAAACTACTGTCCTATATTACTACTCAACTGCTTAACATGTGCCGGACAGCAAAGCATGAATCATGATTATCCCAATACCCTCAAGCATCTCCAACAAGGAGTTTCAAACCCATACCCATAATCAAAACCCATAATTTTTAGTCTCCAACCATCAAATCCATATCCATCTCATACCCATATATGGGTTTCCTTCTACCCAATTGACCCAAAATGAGTCAATCTCCAAGGAGGAAACTCATATCTCTTGGCGCGGGACCCACGTGGGTATAGGTATGGGTTTGGCTGAGATTTGACTTTGTTTAAAATGGATGGTCCATGTTAATTCATTTCCAAATTAAAATATGGGTATAGGTATGAGTTTGGATAAATGGTTAGAGATGAAATATGAGTTTAAATAGTAATGGGTTTAAAGGAGTCAAAAAATGAGTTTAGGTATGAGTTTTGGGTAGGGTTGTTGGAGATGCCCTCACAGAAGCCCGATCAAAGCCATTTAACAATACCACGACAAATACTATAAACGCAGATGCTCACAAATTCTAACCGCCTATATAATATTTCGACTTTACTTTTAATGCAAATATATATAATATTTCCTTTTCATGTGATAATGCATGATAATATATTCTATCCAAGACAAGTGAAATATAGTCTATTTCTGAAATTATTGTAGGTTTCTGATAGACACTATGTAAAGAAATACATGGTTAACAACAATCACAACATGCATGGTATGTGTGGGAATATAAAACTAGGAACAATATGCACTTATCTACCAATTCCTCCATTGCGAAAGATTCATGAATTACAATATAATTTCATCTTATATTTAAGAATACGAAGTGATGAAAGGAGGATTCACATATATACAATTGAATGTGATGTGAACACCAGTGTCCAGTTTGACACAACTCAGTGATGTGTGACTCTGGATCTATCTCTACCTTATTCTTTAGGCAAATGCTGGACTCTGGAATCATATACCGGACTTCACTCATCGGATTCTCAGCACTACAGTAAAAAAAATCAATGAAGAAAAGTTGCTGATGGTAACAGAGAAGCAAAAATTTGCATACCTCGTTCTATCAAAACCAACCCAACCTCGACACCACGACCACCATTCCTGCTATCCGAGAATGAGATTGTGGTCATATCTATGGAAACCACCTCAGTCCTTTTTGGTCTTCCCCATCCAAAATTCATGTGATAAATCTCAAAGCTACGCGAACCAGCTACCGAATAAAATCTATCGATCAGTGCCCTTCGCACTACACATCTTTGAAACCTAAGTCTCTGCTCCATTGAAAAGTCCCTAACTAACATCCAAAGCCTTTAGTTTCACTAATAACTAATTGCTTTCACAGCCACAACCAACCCATCGTCTCCCAGGAGTCCTTTTGTTTCTGCATCTGCTAAATGACCCACGATGCTGTTCCCAAAGTATGCTGCAGAAACTGGAGGGAAAGAACATAACGACATAGCATTTAAAGAAGAAAAGAAAAACACAGATCTTGAAACACAATACTCAATGGGAAAACAAAACACAGCATTTAGAGATTTTAATAGGGGAAAGAACATAATAACGTGTAAGACATAATGGGAATGAGTATGACATTAAAAAAAAATATATAAAAAAATATTACCAAACAACATAATGAGAATGAGTAGCCATGCCTCTAGAGGTCACAGGTCTTAACGAAAATGGAAGCAACAGAGATCCAAAATACTGATATTACAAGAGAAAGCACGAAAAACCAAGAATAATTGTGGTTGAGAAATCCTAGTTTCTCTTGGTCCATAATCTCAATCCTACAGGATCCTAATGCACTAGGCTAGCAAAGAGAGCATCAAAGGCCTCCATATAGTGTTTCTTCAAAACCAAGCCAACCTCAACACCTCCTCCACCATTCTTACTATCCAAAATAAAAATGGCTCCCGTCCTATCAATGGAGATGACCTCAACCCTCTTTGGCCTTCCCCATCCAAAATCAGTATCATAAACCTCAAGCCTATGTGACCCTGCAATCGAATATATCCTATCATACAGCGAAAAATCGACAAATTTCGAAACCCAATCCTCAGCCCCATCCAAAACCCCTTTCTCCAAGCTTCTTAGAGCTTCTGTAATTGCATTCACAGCTACAACCAGTCCATCTTCACTCAACAGCCCTTTGGTTTCTGCAACTGCTACCCGACCCACTATGCAGTTTCCAAAATACGTTGCAGGTATTGGAGGGTCCAACCTGGACCTGGAGTCTACCGCAAAGGTGAGAATCGTGTTACCGCCTTTAATTTCTTCGGCCTTCACCATACAGACCCATGTGTAGGCACAGACTAGAGAAAAAGTAGATAAGTGGAGAGATGAAGCAGAAGCCGTTTTGGTTGTGACATCCGCTCTAAGTCTTTGTATTAATGCACGAGTGAACTCGAATGTGCCCCGAATCAAGTCTTCCGTGGCCTTGGGAGCTTTACCCAAGGAGGCAGTGCTTAAGCTCCTGTTTATTAGAGTTTGAATAGAAAATGTGGGGTATTGTTGGAACTTACGTGGTATTTATCTCACATTGAAGAAACATTAAATGTGTGAGTCTTTATATGGAAACACCCATGTGACTCATTAAATAGATGATAGGCCTAGTATGGGCTTGGTGGGTTTTCTATTGGATTTCCAATAAAAATAAATAAATATATATATATATATTTAATAAAAGTCAAAGATTGGGCCTTGGGATAATGCATGTTATATGTGGCTACAGTGTCGTGTACGTACGTGATCTGGGAAGGAAGCAGGGAGCTAATGTTGACGTATATACATACGTAGCTAGCTATCTCAAGTTGAAGCGGTGGTATTGATCCATTCCTTTCTACGGTACGTTGAGGTAAATATATAGTTTAAAAATACGTACGTACGTCATTAATTCGGTACGTAACTGAGAACGGGTTTGAGGAAACCTTGCGGCCTGGTGAGAGGTAGGAAGCGGTGATTGAAGATTAGACAGAGGGAGGTTTTGAGTTTGGGATATACCCGAATGGCGGAAGACGTCTGGTAGAAGTAGAGGCGTTTTACTAGTATAAACATGAATACATGATGAGCCAGAGCATATCAAAAAATGTTAAAGGTAGACTTGCATGCACCCTTGGTCTGTGTATGATTGATTATGATCTCCAAATAATGTTGTGCATAATTTGTACGTATTGATATCTATAATTCATAATTAAGGTGCATCATGCATGAATTTACGATGCAACAACGTTTCGGATAAGAGTATTGCAAATGTCTCTATATGTTTAAATCCAGACGCAAATATACATAAATCAAACCAGGCATATTGCATGAATGGATGGATCAGCTATGGCACACTTGCATACTACATAAAGTTCTTAAGGTTCCTAATTTTGGTTTTGCATACTTGCGTAGTTTTTAATTTGTTGCTCCTATCTACAAAAATTTCAATGGAAATGTTTAGTGTCGATTGACATATCAGTAAATATCGAGCAAAAAAGTACATGTAACATAACAAATAAATAAATAAAACATATTATTAAACAACATAATGAGAATGAGTAGCCATGCCTCTAGGTCACATGTCTTAACGAAAATGGAAGTAATAGAGATCCAAATGACTAATGATAAAAGAAAGCACAAAAAACCAAGGACATCTGTGACTGAGAATTGCGAAATCCATGTTTTTCTTGGTCCAGACTAATGCACTAGGCTAGAAAACAGAGCATCAAAGGCCTCCATATAGTGTTTCTTCAAAACCAAGCCAACCTCAACACCTCCACCACCATTCTTACTATCCGAAAGAGAAATGGCACTCGTCTTATCAATGGAGATGACCTCAACCCTCTTTGGCCTTCCCCATCCAAAATCAGTATCATAAACCTCAAACCTATGTGACCCTGCAATCGCATATATCCTATCATACAGCGAAAAATCAAGAAAGTTCGAAACCCAATCTTCTGCCCCATCCAAAACCCCTTTCTCCAAGCTTCTTAGAGCTTCTGTAATTGCACTTACAGCTACAACCAGTCCATCTTCACTCAACAGCCCCTTGGTTTCTGCAACTGCTACACGACCCACTATGCAGTTTCCAAAATACGTTGCGGGTATTGGAGGGTCCAACCTGGACCTGGAGTCTACCGACAAGATGAAACACGTCTTCCCGCCTTTGATTTCTTCCGCCTTCACCATAGAAACCCATGTGTAGGCAGAGACTAGAGAAAAAGTTGATAAGTGGAGCGATGAATCAGAAACCGCTTTGGTTGTGACATCTTCTCTAAGTCTTTCTATTAAGGCACGAGTGAACTCGAATGTGCCCCGAATCAAGTCTTCCGTGGCCTTGGGAGCTTTACGGAAGAAGGCAATGCTTAAGCTCCTATTTTCAGCCCGGCCGTTGTGGTTTTGGTGCTCCTTGGAGTAGAGTTCTCCGAGCCCGGTCGGGTCCTTGACGACCCTTCTGTCGTAGAAGGGTACCAAAGTCGAAGGCAGGGTTTGTTCTTCTTCATGCTTGCATATATAAGCCCATGCTTTGACAAACGAAGTCGAAGTTTTTCCGTCAAGGACTGCGTGGTGCATGGCCGTTCCGATAGAGAAGCCTCGGTTGGGAAAGACAGTGATTTGCAATGCCATCGCGGCGGCTCTCTCATCAGTGACATCCACCTGAGGAACAAGATGACTAAAATCTTTGGCTGCAAGAAATACACTGTTTATGAGGTGGTCGAAATCAGCATCGGACTCAGCTACGGTGACTGAGACCGCGTCGCCTTGAACGTAGCTAAGAAGGGGTTTGAGGGAGTCTTGGGGCCAGATGAGGTTTCCGGCGAGAGGTGGGAAGTGTTGGAGAGCTAAAGAGAGGGAGGTTTTGAGATGGGAAAGTACGGAATCGGTGGAAGAGGTTTGGTAAAAGTAGAGGCGTTCTACGGGTGGAAACCGGAGCCAGAATAAGTCGAAAAGTGTTAGAGGAAGTGATTGGTTCTCTGGTGAACCTGGTTTTGGTGCCACCCTGCAGACCTCAACTTTCTTCACTGATAAGTTTGCCATTACTCACGATTAATGAGAAAGATATATTGTGAACATTGAGGAATATATAATGTAGCTTTAGGCCTTTAGCTATACACATCCGTGTATCTCTAGCTAAGCGTCACAAGTATCATGATAGACAAGTGATAAAATTGGGAAAGACAGGGCTTGTGATCTCAATGAACTTGGTAGACGTCATGGGTGAGATCTGATGAGTTATTATTGGTGCTGAAAGGTACATGTAGGGCTGAAGGTCGGTGATTTAAGAGTTTCACGTATGGTTGGATTTGAAGTTTCAAAGAAGTGCATGGGGAAGGAGACGTATGATAAATAAAATTCCTTTCCGTTTGGGTATCCTCCATTTATAGAAATTAATTTGTCCCATACGTATGTTTCTTCGCGGGGTTACTGATGAAAGTGTAGGCTAGAATCAAAGTGAGAATTTCTCTTTAAATTTCTACTGGTCTACGGAAAATTCTGCCATGCAGATGCATATCTGCCTTTCCAACACCCACCACTCCCCTGCTGCATATGCTGTCCCTTTTAGTTTATATGCATGTATGGCATACATACATGTCTGCACCACAGTCTACTACTATTGTTATCAATTTTGAATTGTTTATGTTCATACTAGTCATACAACTATAAGTCATGAGCTTAGTACTGATGTTAAAAACAAAAAAGATGGATAAGTTTTTGCACCAAGTTACCATGACAAATCTCAACATTTTATTTGGATCAGCTGGAAAGTGAAGTCGATAGGTTTTGTTTAGTAATCGAAAAAAAAAATACCCATGACAAAAACATAGTCTACATATGTTAAATAATTTATTTTATTTTTGGTGAAAAATTTATCCAAATACAACAAATGGAAATCACACAATTAGAATTTAATATACATATTTATATGACATACATCAAACCATGAGCCGTCCGATCGTTTAGCAATTTAAAATTCAAGACAATCAAACAGCTACGGCTTGATGTATGTCATACAAATATGTATAATAGAAAAGTCCTCAATATAATATACTCATGCATGCGGCCATGCAGGTACACGATGCCTACATCAATCTTCAATTAAAGACCTCTGGCAAATAGAGAAGCGAAAACCTCCATTTGTGGTTTCTTCAAAGCCAACCCAACCTCAACAGCTCCACCACCATGCTTGCTATCCATAAGAGTCACTGCATCAGTCTTATCAATCGAAACGAGCTCGAACTTCTTCGGCCTTCCCCAACCAAAATCAGTACCGTAAATCTCAAACCGCTGTGAACCCGCAATCGAATATATCTTATCATACAGAGAAAAGTCTAGGAATTTTGAAACCCAAAGCTCAGCCCCATTGAGTACCCCATCATCCAAACTCCTCAAAGCCTCAGTGATTGCCTTTACGGCCACTGCCAACCCATCTTCACCGATTAGGCCTTTCGTTTCCGCCACTGCTACACGGCCTGCTATGCAGTTTCCGAAGTAGGTTTCCGGTACGGGATGGTCCAAGCGAGACCTTACGTCGACGCCGAAGATCATAGCCGTCTTCGAATTCTCTCCCTTTATTTCTTCGGCCTTGACTAAGCAAATCCATGTGTAAGCACATCCTAGAGAAAAAGTGGACAAATGAAGTGATGATGGATTATCAGAAGCTCTTGTTGTCTTCACAACACGCTCTCTAAGTGTGTGAATATTTTCTCGAGTGAAATCGAAGGTCCCTCGAACTAGATCTTCGGGAAGAACTCTAGGTGGGTGCCGATGCGTCACACTCCTGTTGTTGGGTCCTTCTTGGTTGAGGTACTCATTAGAGTAGAGTTCTCCTAGACCCTTCGGGTCGTGGATGGCATTTCGGTCGTGAAATGGTTTGAGGTTATCCGGTAGCGAAATAGAAGAAGATGATGAGGTTATTCCGGTGTCATGTTTACATATGTGAGCCCATGCTTTGAAAAACGAGCATGAGTTTTTGCCGTCCAGGACGGCGTGGTGCAAGGTTGTTCCGATGGAAAAGCCTCGGTTAGGGAAGAAAGTGATTTGTATTGCCATTACAGCGGCTCGTTCATCAGAAACTTCCAATGGGGGAATAAGAGGATGGTACTCCTTGGCTTCAACAAAGTCATTGCCCGAAAGGTAGGGGAAATTATCGGCATTGGATTCGGCTATTGTGAGTGAAACGGAGTCGCCTTGGACGAAGCTGAGAACGGGTTTGGGGGAGTGTTGGGGCCAAGTTAGGTTTCCGGCCAGAGGAAGAAAAGGTTGGAGGGTAAGAGAGAGGGAGGCTTTGAGTTTGGGAAGTATGGAATCATAGAAGATATTGGGGTTAGAGGTGGGAGGTATTTCATAGAAGTAAACGGGTTCAACAGGTGAAAACCTTAACCAGAGCAGATCAAATAAGGTTAGAAGAGACTGATCTGATGTGATTGAGTCCGGTGAGCTTGGAAGCGGAGCCACCCTACAAACCTCGACCACTTTCACTGAGTTTGAGTTTGCCATAGTAGATCTACAAATTTGATGAAGCTCAATTGGATATTGGGTTGCTAGATTGCTAGAACGTACACACAAACATGCATATATACAAGAACCTAGCTAGTGTTGGTGCACATTCTCTTTTTAAGAATAAATTATCATTGTATGGATGTGCCAACAAACGCGGATGGTGAACTTGGAGCTGCCATTCAATTAGGGTTGGATGGTTGTCTATTATATTCATGACAACAAATTCTTAGGAGGTGAACTACCAGCTGACATTCAATTAGGTTAGGTTATGTAAGGCTGCCTGGGTACTCGCCCAATTTTACACATGAAAATTCTCGTTTGGTCTACTGCGAGTTCATGTTATTAAAGAAAAAGAGATACAATAAGAGTGGGGACGAGGCCAAAACCTCCATATATGGTTGAATACGTACATCGACATCAAATAAAACTATATAATGAAAATGATCGATGAAGAACAAATGGTGGGTAAATGGTTGTCTGGCTATTTTTTAGAATCTCACTGCATGATGTTGTTCATCATCATCATAACGGGGGTTGCTGGTTGGAATGTTTAATTGGAAAAATGGTGGGTGATTGTCTGGCTTATTTAGACGCATCTCACATGCATGGTTGATTGATTTCCAGTTTGGTCACCAAGTTTTATGAGCCGGGTTCTTCACATTTGTAGCTTCAGTACAAATTAACCATGGATGTCGGAGTTGTTCACCGTCAGGTTTGTTTTTCCGGTGAGACAATGTAGCCAAGACTCCCCAAACTCCACAGTCTTCATACTTTCCAATGTCAAGGCTGCAAATTAACTCCCCCCCCCCAAAAAAAATGAAGAACTTTGAGGTGATGGGCCATTTTGAGTTCCTTCCATAGTAAGAACTTGGATTGGGCTGGTCGGTGCCCCATACTTGTTAGGTCTGGTACGGTTGGTCTTGGTTCCTACTTAATGAAAATATTTGTCAGTTTGAATTTTGACGATCATAATATAAAAATTAAAAAAAATGCTAAAAACGTGAATGAAAATGAATTCATAATTACTTAATTATTCTTTATATTTTTTTTATAAAGCCTACATCATTTGGAAGAAGTTTGGGTGGGTTTTGATTGAATGATCTCTACCATATATCCGTGGGACTTGTAAAGAAAAGTCTTGGTTATTAGGAATATAGGATCCACAACACTGGCCAGAGTCCACCGCCACTGTACGGCTGCAGTTTAGCATCCCCACCAAGTAAAAGTTTTGGACCAAAAATTTCTTTCCCGGAACACGTCGACGGTTCCCCATGTCCAGCAGCTCGTTGCCGTCCTTAAGCGACAGTCGTGCCGTCTTTGATGCAATAGAAAATTAGCAACCATGTACGAGAGACGCCGCAAAACTTAAAACTTATGAACCCTCGCTCTAGCAGCTATTTTAGGTTAGTTCTCTCTAGAGAACATTGTAATTCATGAAACGTTAAGTAGTTGCAGACTTGCAGGTGCCCAAATGATATTAAAAATCAAGATTGGTTTACAAGTTAATTTAGAAGGCGTTCACACAACACTAAAGTTAATTAAGTATAGTGCATTATGCATTTGTTAGATTCTCTAGCTAGTTATTCTTTTAATACGTACGGCACCTCATAATATTTTGTATGAAGAAAAAATTAAGGTAAATAAGCTAAAAGGATGGTTTAATTTATATGCTCGTGTATAGGGGCGGAACTACGTACACTCCGGTCCGGGAGGGTCCGGACCTCTGTTATGGTTTCTTAATCATCTTAATTAGTCTTAACAACATAGCTTAATTATAGCAATCCTCCCTCAGTTTTCATAATGAACCCCCTGCTAAACTATCCAGAAAGGAATTTCTTTAAACTTTAACATCCGGTAAGCCTTAATTTTGTGTATTCTAATCAAAACATCATATTTGTTTCCTAAAAGGAAAAATTTCTCCTTTATTTTTCCCTTTCGTAAACCATATATATATATATATATATGATATATATATACAGCCCTTCTTGGCTGCGGACGTCCGCACTGAAGGTTTTGGTGCGGATTTCCATTTTTGCACCATTTTCCGATCGAATTTCCTCATCTTCACCGTCTAGTATCTATATAATATTGTGTAGATCATCTCTGCAAAATTTCAGCCAATTTGGTGATCGTTAAGGCTCTCAAACTCGAGTTTTTCTGGTATGAACACAACCGGAGATAATTCAGTCCGTCCATTTGTTTTTTGAGTTTAAGGGCCTTAACGATTACTAAATTAGTTAAAATTTTGCAGAGATGATCTACACAATATTATTTAGATACTAGACGGTGGATATGAGAAAATTCGATCGAAAAGTGGTGCAAAAATGGAAATCCACACCAAAACTTTGGTGCGGACGTCCGCACCTGAGAATCCCTGCATATATATATATATATATATATATATATATATATATATATGATATATCTACATATCGGCCAAAATCGTACGTTAAGAGATAACCCAGTTGTGTTGGTAAGAAATTTGACAAAGCATGGTGATGGTGGGATCGATGCAGAGAAGGATAATACTGCTGCTGGTGTAGTAATTGATTCAGAAAGTTGAGAACGATTAGTCGTGAGCTGACAGAAGTGCTTGTGTCTGGAATCCTGGGGACCATTTGTGACCTTGGGGCCAACACCAATATACGCAACCCTTAAGCGTTGCTTGCTTTTTATTACATAACCCAGTTAGCTAGTCAGATCGACCTAGCTAGATGATGATCGATAAGTAATATATAACATCGTTTAAATTGTTAGATTTGCTATATCACCTAGCCTAGATCACTATTAGTACTGATGCCAACGCTCTCTCAGCAGTACGTGCTCTTCCTGCTGCTACTGCTAGCTGCTGTTCTGGCTTCTTCTTCGATCTTCTTCTTCTTCCTCTTGAGATTCCCACCACTGCTTGTTTACACTCTTTAAACACAGACACACCAAACCCTAAAAAAAGCTTCGTGCATGTCCCGTCTCTTTCTCTTCCCTGCAAAACACACCAGAACTTTACTCTCTCTCTCTCTCTCTCTCTCTCTCAGTGTATGTGTCATATTGTGAAATTATAACTAATTAAGAAGTAGGCCTAATTTTCAAGACAAACAGAAACTCGTCGATTCTATCCTGCTGAGTAAAAGCAGCAAATAAATTAAACAGAAACTGAGTACTAGCAGCTACTGTTTTTGATTGCTCATTTAGTTACATACCAAGCTGATCGATTTTGCTACCTAGCTAGGTAGCTGGAGCACTGACGAAACACAAACAACAAGAAATAAGAGTAGCTAGCTAGGGTTTTGAAGTTCTGGGCCATGATTTAATGTATGAAAGCCATCAGACAGAAAACCAGTATACAGTGATTAGTGATTACAGTCTGTATTATTGAGGACCGATTAATCAAAGTAACGGATTAAAGAGAGCAATTTGAAGAGAGCAATTAGGGCTTGTGTCAGCTAGCTGCAATCTTTTAGGTTATATCAAGGTGTTGAATCTACTTCCGTGCATATCTGTCTGCAAGAAAAAAAGATCGAGGTAGTGTGTGGTCCTTTTATGCCTAACTTTTCCTAGTCAGTGTGTCTTTTTTCTTTAAAACTTATGAATCGGTCCCTCGTCTATAAGGTAAGCTTAGCCAGTTCTCAATTCTCATTGTTTCAAATAGCTATCATACACATGCTACTAATGCTAATTAGTGTAGTGTACTACTGTCTTGTGTATATATGGAGACCACAACTTTTGTAGCGCATGATATATGATATGCTATATCCAAGAACTACTAGTGGACTTCTTTCCAATTTTTGTCTATCAGTGAACTAGCTCGATCCTCATCGACCACATGAAACCTACATCTGCTTGATTATAATTTCCCTTTGGCACCCCCTATCGATCTCTTTGCTTGAATATATACATGATGTATGTGTGTATAATTGGAAAATCACTACTAGATAGTAGATTTCTCTAACCAATTATTGTGTTTAAGTTCTAATTGAAATAATCAGATTTAAACGTATACAAAAGATAAATGTACGTTTTTCTCAGAGTTTAGAGCTATAATTAAGTCTTTACACGTTAACGCAACATGTTAATTTGTCGAAATTAAATATATGTTATCGAAAAAATTGGACCACATGAACGGATATTATTATTGGGATGAAAACTTGAGCTGCTAGGGCTTTTATTGCTCACATGAATATCTTCATCTTTCTTGGTACTATAGGCGTGCATGTGAAAAGGATATAGCAAAAATCCTTTTGCTAATTGCCGATAAAGCATGACTCCCCACTTTCGAATGTGCAGCATGTATATATATGGTCCCCAATTTAGATTTAAATCTCATAATTTCTTCCCTTTCTAATTAAGCATTATTTAAGACCAAAACATACATTATGTATATCTTTGTCTACCAAACTATATAGTTTCATCAGTTGTAAACATTAAAAAACTGTAATGTGTTAATGCATGACATCATTTAAATTAAAGACTTATTTTATATTTTACTTTGCATCGATCTATGACGACTTTCAAAATAATGTAAATAAGATCGTTTTCAAATTTGTAAGAGTGCGACCATTGGGACCTCCAGATTTGCTCAGTGTACCTCCACATGTTTTGACTTATTGGATTACAAATATAACCTTATAAAAATGACAATAATAGACATTGAATTTCACCCAAAAAAAAAATTGTAATCAGATTAGTATTCTTCCTTTTTTTTTTAAGTTAACGTACGATACAAAATGTGAGGAGTCTATAAACCCTAAACCTAAGTGCAACCGTTGCTCAATCGCAAAGAACTACTACACCAAACGGGAATCTCTATGCAATTGGCTTTCTTAGGGTTTTCTTCTAAGTTAAAGGTTTCTGGGCTTTTAACTTTTTTTGGGAACATTAATCTGAATAGGTCATTGACATTCTACAAGAGAAAGAGCTTGCTTTAATATTTCATCAAATTTGCTTCATGTATACCTATTTTCTTACTTTTGTAGTTACTAACTTACTATACGTTCGGTCACAAACACCACTTTGTTGCTTTGCAATTGATACTAAAAACAATTCATGATTTAAATTTTTTAAAATTGTTGTCATTGAAAAATCATTCTTACAATTTGATCAAATAATATAGGTTAATGACATTCTATGCAGCAAAAAAAAAAACAACAACAACAGCAACAACAAGGAATTGAGGTTGCAAAAGAGGTTTTCATGAAAAAAGAGAAGAAGAAAAAAAAAAATCAAGCAATTGAGGTCTGAAATAGATGTTTTCATGCAAAAAAAAAATTAAAGTGTGGGAGGTCTATAGAGCAAATAAGAGGTATAATGAGTAAATTATTGAAATATATATAAATAACAAACCTAAGATTATTTTAAGAATTTAAAAGGAGGTCTAATGAGCAAATGTTTGTTTTTAAAAATAAAAATAAGGTGTAAAGAGACAGAAAAATATAATGAGCAAATCTGGAGATTCTAATAGCCGCACTCAATTTGTAATGTAAACTCGTGCCGGAATTCAATTAATTTCATCTCCCTAATTTGTTACCCTGCAATCAGTGTCTAGAATTATGCGTGATAAGAAAATGATGAGATATATACAAACTTGTTACTACTAGCTAGCACAGTCATTGTTGATGTTGAATGTGCCACGTGGCGTCGCATCTGCCACTGCTTTATCTTTCCATGGAGCTTGGTCGGTGTGGAATTCCGGCGCCCTCCTTTTCTCTCAACCGGCCTTTGCTTCTCTCTCACTAGCTTCTTCTTCTGCTTCTTCTTCTTCTTCAAGTTTATTCTCCGCACACTTGCAGAATATTTCGATCCTCAGAGATTGCACTTAATTGGTTCAGCTCTCTAGCTACCAAATTTACTAGGCAAATTCAACCACGCAAAACAAAACTACTTTAATATATTCTTCGTCATCATCACTGTGATAGTCAATCACCAGAAACTGCAGGTTGATCAGGAACAAGAACCAGCAGAGAGGATTTTGCTTCATGTAAGTTGGTTCAATTCTAATCAAGTAGTTATACCATCACCGCATGCAATTTAGTTTTTTGCAGTTCATAGCCCTTAGAACACACATTTCTTTTTGTTCTGCAGCAAGAAATATTTTTCTTGCTTATCTGCAGCTGAGAAATGGGAACTAGGGAAGTAAAATACTTAGTCAAATACTAATTTTGTAGAATAAATTATACATCTTCGAGGCTCTTTGATCTCCTTTCATTTTAAGTTGTAGTGGTTATATATATGAAACATTAATATAGCACCGATCTCCCACTTTGAATTAGTTTCATGGATCTGTATATCATCGTAGCACACATATATTCTTTGATCGTTTTTTTCACTTGCCTTTGGTTTTTCTTTTCGGATATAGGGGATCGAAGATGGAGGAGAAGTATATATCATGAAGTAAGAAAGAGATCGATACCGGAAATCAAGTTTTCTTGAGCTGAAATGGTAAATTTCCCAATAGTGAACCAATGACGAGAGAGTACACATAAGATGATTAGGAGTCCCAATACTAATGAAGCAGATGTACAAGCACCAGCAGGAAACTCAAGTACTCAAAATGAAGCTGGAAAGACCTCAAAATTAGCTTTGTCATCATCAACTTCTCGTTCAAGTACTTCAGCAACAGTAGCACCATGGATGAGGTTAAGTAAAGATCCAAGGATTGTACGCGTATCGCGTGCTTTTGGAGGAAAGGACAGGCATAGCAAAGTTTGCACTGTGAGAGGGTTGCGAGATCGGCGTGTGAGGCTTTCGATACCTACTGCGATTCAGTTGTATGATCTTCAAGATAGGCTTGGCCTTAACCAGCCTAGCAAAGTTGTCGATTGGTTGCTTGACGCGGCCAAGGATGATATCGACCAACTTCCACCTCTTCCAATGATGCCTCCTGCTCCCGGGAGCTATGGCGGTGGTGGCCTAGGCCTAATGAATCATCAGTCGCTCCTGAATATTACTCCATCATCTCTTGATCAAAGCATTGGAGATCATCAAGGGTTTAGAACCAATATTTGGAGATCGACAAATGATGGTGAAGAAGATCAAGAAAACGATAAAGATGGGGAAGAATCAGACGAAGATGATCATGGAAAACAAGAAGGGAATGTGGTTGATCACGGTTCCTCATCATCAAACAACTTCTTGATGACCAGAACTAGTACTACTACCAATCATCCATTGTTCTTTCCAGGTCTTCTGAACAATAGTAATGCCATGCCTAATTACAGTTTTCACAATTGGGATCAGAACCAGTCTTCAAATTTTCCCCTATCTCATCAGTTGGGTAGCCATGGATTCACAGCTCACAATTTCAACGTGGCCTCCTTGCCTTCCACATTGTCTTTATCAACTGGAACAACGCAATCTTATTTTCCTTCGCATGCTACCACGGATGCAGCAGATCACCAGATCGATATTCCTAGACAGTTCGACCACCACATGCAGAATTCTCATCATCAAAACCTCTTGGCCAGTTCTGTATACCCTAGCCAGCAGTCTATGCAGAGAGCAACGCCTCAAAATTTGATGAGTATGATCACAAAGCTTGCTCATTCTTCTCAGCCAAATAAAGACCAGGAGCCTCCTTCTAGGTGATACAGCAAGCTGCTACATATATAGCATATAGGCGATGCTAGTCCAAGAGTGTACTCATGAGAAGTACTAATGACATTTCCTATAGCTTCAACTATTAGAAATAAAGTATGCATTCATGTCTCTTGCACCTTTAAACGGAGACGGAGAGCTGGTGGGCTGGCCAAGGTACAGATCAATCTCTAAAGGAAATTAACCTTCATCTCGGGTTTCGGATAAGTTTAGATTGATTTGAGATTTGATTACGTATTATGTTTTGTCTTCTTAGTTTTGCTTTGCAAATAGGCATATGTTTATGTGCTATTCAGCAAGATTGTGAGTGAGCTTATATAAGGACATGCAGTTTTCTACCTTAAACATTCAAAGCATTGCTTGATACATATGAATATTCATTTTGCAGATTTGTGTGACTACTCGTTAGCTACTTGATCCATTGTTGGCCAATATACTTTTTTCAGCAATCTAAACAATAAGGTATAGTACATAGTTGTTTAACATGGTATCAAAGTTGTGTATTAAGTCGATCTATCATTGTGTGAGTTAGCACATCAAAGTTTGCCTCTACAATTCAGTAGTTATTGATGTGTATAACAGTACGTGTTGTTCAGTACCCCATTGACCATAATGTTCTTCTGTGAATGCTATGTCTTTGAAGAACACTAATTCGCTAAAGTAGCTTAAATAGCGTGCGTGTTTATATATGTAATTTCAGTTTTGGATGTATGTACGTCTTTCTATTAAAATGAAAATGAAAAATCTATGGTTGCATAAACTTCATTAGCACTTGCAGTTGCAAGAAAGTATGATTCAACTGAAACCCTAGAAACTGACTAAGAGAGATGCAGATAGTTTTCATTTAAAAGACGGTTAATTACATGAATATATGATTATATATATATGTTGATCTAGTAGAAGCACGTATATATTTGTACATGTACATAAACATACAGAGAGAGAGAGAGAGAGAGAGAGGGTAATGAATAGTGTTTGAAGATTCTGAGAGAAAGGAAAAAAGAAGAGGGGAAAATGCAGGCTTTAACAACCAAGAGTGAGACGTATGAGAGAGAGCAGTGTCAGCATCACCTACACTAGATCCAACAACATTATTACGTACGACTCTGTAGTGAAAAATTAGCAAGAAAATGTGATATAATGCATATACACAGTAACACACTGCAGAAACAAACACACACACACACACAGCTACAAATTATATAATTGGCCTACTGGGATATCAAGCCGGCCTCGTGGTTTTCTTCCGCGTAGGTCCCCTAACGTCAGTACTCATTAGGCTGTTGCTGTTCACTGACAGTTGTTAAAGCCAACAAGATCGGCCTTCAGTTGGAATTATACAACCCAGAAATCCCAGTAGCTAGATTATCATCAGTTTGGACGTCGACCTTGAGGGCCTTGCATTTGTGTAATGAATTAAGGCCAATGAGATAATCATCTTGCAGTTCGATCATGGTCGACAGATGAGCTGCTGGTTTCTCCAGGAAGCATTGTTTTGAGTTTTGACAGAATTGCGGACTGGGGAACTTATCGGTTCAAAACTTGGTGAAAACGATCGAGTAAAAGGAAAGGTACATCTATCACTTTACAGAAAGTAATACTAGTATGCAGTTGGAGCATAAAAGTGAAAGTAATACTAGTACTTGTACTAATTCTGAGCTGTTGCCTGGTGATGGTGGTGTTCCATGCATGCAGTTGGAACATAAAATAGTGAAGCCTGATGTTTCTGACAGATGGATTTTGTTTTTGACTTGGAGAGTTGGAGACATTTTACTTCTCTTGTACGTGGGTGTAAAAAATAACAGTAGCCAAAAAGCCGACAAATACACCTAAAAGGAGCACGAGTCTAAATCGTTCGAGTCCATTAAGCATGAGCCCAAAGCATCATTTCACAGGCTCTAACTGCAGAGCCCATTTGAAGTCCATGGTGCTAAACACAAAAGAAAGTCCGTATTCCATAAAGCCCCATAAAGATTGAGGCAGTAGTTGTGAAATCAAACTAATTCAAACAACAATCACTTCGCAATAATGTTATTGTAAAGATTTAATTGCTAAAATTCTTCTTCCATGTCGATAAATATGGAAAGAAAGGAATGATTGTGTCTTTAGAAACTCAGTTTTAAGAGAATGACTCTTAAAAACAAAGAGACTCATGTCAATGGTTGAAGACATTAAGCAAATATGTGTGTTTTAAAAATTGTTATTTTTAGCATGTTTTTTGATAAGCTAATTTTCTGGCGGATGTCCTTGCAAACCTGGTCACGTAAACAACATGAATATTGACTTGAAAAAATCTTGCCCTCTTTAGATCATAAATGAAGTGTTATTTGACGCTTAGAGTCAGGTTGTAAACTCGAACCATGATTTACAAAATAAGGTTGAAAAGTCATATGTTCAATCAATAAGGAAGAAACGATTACACTATAATAGACTAATAGTTGCATGTTATATGCAAAAATGACAAAGCTAGAACTCTAATGAGTAATAATAGAGAGTCTCCTAATAAAGATGCTCAACACCTAAAAGGTAGAAATCATATCTATCGATGATTAAAACAAAATTCAAAGAGAACTATCTGTACACACTCGATTGAGTCGAAAAAATCAATTAATACTTGTCTTTTAAATTCGAGTGATAAGAGAGATAAAGATGTACAAGTTTGGGTTTGACGGCTCCGATCTCGCTCATGATTTTCACACCATGCCATCCATCTCGAAGCTGAAAGAGTCTCTTCAATTCTTGACAATATAATCCGAAAAAAGTTCAATGCTCTCTATCTTTTTGAGACCTTAATGCTGACTTACGAGTTAATACTAAGGTTCAAAAACGGAGCGCTGGACATGCTCACTTTAGAACACTGCCGCAAGTGTCTAAGAAACCCGACATGTCGTAAGACTAAGGTGACAGGTGTCAACCAACAGCGCCTGTCTTCTTTAAATAATCCCGGATTCCATCTTCCGGTTCGTAACCAACAATCAAAATCACAGTCCCAAACCCCCAACCTTCCTTCTCTCTCGATCCAGTGGTTTTTCTAGGGTTTAACCCCAACCCAAAAGCTTCAATCTTTCCCCCTTTTTCACTTCCCTTTCACCTTCCCTCTTTCTCAATTCGGACCCAATTCGCTGCTTCGCGGACTACGGTGGTCTCTCCGAGCTCAGCTTCTACTCTCCAATTGCATCCCCTCAGATCCCAACACCCCAGCTTCTCCGGTAAGCTTCTTCTGTAGCTCTTTAGCTTCCTTTCTTCATTTTTCTTGGCCCAATTTGTTCAATTTGAAATCTTTGAATTCGGAAGTAAGAAACTTAGGGTTTGGTCCGCTAGTGAAAATTGGAAGCTCCTCTTTAATTTCAGAATAGAATAAACTATATCGAATTGAGTTTCGGCTTTTCGCTATATAAAGATTCGTTTTTTATTGCATTTTGTTAGGTTGTAAGCAGATGGAGTGTTGTGGGTGAATAATGTGGTTGTTTGATGGTTTTCGGAGGCAATGTTGTATTGAATGTATGGTGTTGCGTGATATGAGGGGTTGAATATGAGCGATGGAGGTGGGGAGAGTGCAAGAGAGCATGAGCAATCCAATAGAATCACACTGAGAAAACCGAGCTGCGGCGATGACTTTGCGCGAGCTGTTTCCAAGATTGCTGTAGCACAGGTGTGCGAGGTTGTGGGGTACCAGAGTTTCCAGTTGTCTGCGCTTGAGACACTGTCGGATGTTGCTGTTCAGTACATTCGTAACGTTGGGAAGACGGCACATTTGTATGCAAATTTGTCTGGGAGGACGGATTGTAATGTGTTTGATATCATTCAAGGGTTGGAAGATTTGAGCGCGGCTCAGGGGTTTGCAGGCGCTTCGGATATTAATCATTGTCTTGCAAGTTCGGGGACGATAAAGGAGATTTCTCAGTATGTTGCTGAAGCCGAGCATGTTCCATTTGCCTACACTATTCCTCGGTTCCCAGTTGTTAAGGACAGGAAGCTGACTCCGAGTTTTTGGCAAAGCAGGGAAGAGACTCCTGGAGAGCATATACCTACTTGGTTGCCTGCATTTCCTGAACCACATACTTATTCCCGATCAACAACATGCAATGAGGGAGCCACAGAGCCTGACAGTGCATTGGTTGAGCAGGAAAAACAACAAAGAAATGTAGAGCGGGCCATGCTGAATTTTCATCATAGGCTAGTATGTAATGGGATGGAAGGACCCTCTCTTGACCCTGGGGATGGTGTAAACGCGAAACAAGCAAGAGAAAGCAACCCTTTTCTTGCTACACCTCTGCAATTTGGGGAGACAGAAGTATCTCAGGTGACTCTTCCAGCTAAACTGTCAATTGAGGCAACAGAGGAAACTCTTAAGGCTGAGAACCATGCCAAGGATAAATGTTCTTCAGTGCTGGAGACCTTTGCCCCAGCCATTGAAGCAATCAAGAACAAGCCGTTTGAACTAGAGGAGGATCAAAAGACTCTTTCGAGCAGGAAACCCACTGTGCAATTTAAGATTGGGATGTCAAAGAAGTCCTTGGGTACTATGTTACATTCAGGGCCACATAAGAAGGGTTTTGAGGAAGTGTATCCCTGGTTTGGGAGAGAAAATGAAAAGGATGAAAAGAAAAGGAGGGCTGAAAAAATACTCAAGAACTCCATGGAAAACTCACAGGAGCTTGCTCAGTTGTAAACTAGATTGTTCTTTACTGAAAATTGTACACTTGTTTAGGAGACTGGTAGTGGAAGCTGGTTCACATAGTGTTGTCTGCATATGGACACTATAGAATGGATATTACAAAGTTCTGGAGGGAAATTTCCCACTTTAACAAGTTCTTGAGGTATGTCAATGTCAGTTGCTGTGCTCAACCCAATTAATGATTCTTTCTAATTGAAATTATATGTTCCCTTGATATTTCTCTGAATGCATGCACAACTTTTTACTTCCATGCTGCCGTTTCCTTTATCTCTTTATATACATCTAATTGTTTACTAAACAATATCAAACATGTATAGCGTGCTAACTCTCTTACTAAACAATATCTTGTAATTTTATTTTGGCAATCTCAATTTTGGCTAGTAAACAGATGCAATAGTTTGCTGTTTGTAGTAATTGGCTTTTGTTGGTTGAAGCTACATAAGATTTCAAGAACTTCTTTCAATAAACTTATTAACTGGTTTATAAGTAGACTCTAAGAGAAAGAGTGAGCGGGAGTTCTATTTCCCTGAGGATCTTGTAATGCTGGTCTTGTCCCAGAAACTTGGTACTTTTTGCCCACTGTGTACTTCTCTTTTGCAGCTGAGCATTATTTTATTAGTTTTATTAGACCATTTATATGCATATTTAATCTTTGGAGAAGTGAGGTTTGATATATGTGCCATCTATGTTGATCTTAACGGATGATATAACTTGTTTACTATTATCGTGAGACCAAAATGTAGTACCCTGTTTAACTTACATGTGTATCAAATTTACTAAACTTTAAACCCGGTAGTTCTGATATTAGAGAATAGAACCAAAACACAGGAATAAAATGCCCTTTCCCCATGAAAACGCCCCATAAACCTTTAACATAATATCAAAATGTAGTTCAAATTATGTGTTCCATCAGCTTGAATAGCTTCTATCAAAGATTTACATGTTAGAGAGGAGCTAAACCTTAACCCCGTAATTGTGATTTGAGAAGATAGACCAAAAGATAGTAAATAGAAGTCAGATTCATTGCCTGCAATCACCCCTCACAGTTTGAGCTTCAAATGTCAACTGCCTGACATCCAATACCACAGCCCCAATTTCACAGTCACAATCAGTTCCATTCCCTTATCGTCTACGCTACCATTCAGGTTTTTCTAAAACAATGTTACCAGAGCCCCTTCTTGGAAAACAGTTGCCTGCAATGCCCACCGGACCAACCCGCATGTTGAACTGCTTCTCCACTCACAATTTCAGTTATCAAGTCTTTAAAGATCAATCGCTCAACATCCAACACTATGCTTGGAATTTCACCATCACACTCTGTCCAATTCTGTGATTGATCCATGAAATTTTCCAACAAGATGCTTGTCAAACTTTCATCTTCATCATCTATGTTGCCATTCAAGTTACATCTTTGTAGCTGATCAACCTGGGAACATAATTCTGTCAAAAGCTGCTGCCCTCTTGGTTTCCCTTCTGCCAGCTTGTTTTGTGAGAACCATGGCTTGTTCTCCACAACTAATTTTTGAACTAGGTATTCATTGACAACATCGAACACTAGCTTTCTTTGATTTGTTTCGTCCGATTGGGATTGGAGATTCTTTTCGCATCTCTTTTCATCATCACCATGATGCTCTATATCTGCCCTGATTTCTTCCAGAGCAAGGAACAAATTAGAGTTGATCAGGTGGTCTAATGTGTGGAGCTCAATGGTCGTCCAAGTTGATTCGAGATACGTAAGAATTCCTGATGCTAGCAATATATCTGAAATGTACTTGTGGTCTGGATTTGAGCGGTCACAGAGGAGAGTAATGTGGTCGAGGATGGGTTCTTCATGTGTGCTTCTCATACGTCCATGGTTCTGAATTAGGTGCTTCAGGTTCTCTAGCCTATTATGGTCAATCTCCGCACCAAGACCAGTTCTGAATATCAGACCGTCCATTGGTCCATACTCTGCTTCATCCAGATTTTGCCCGTCATCATCTGCAGCAAGAAATTTGAGAAAATTCAATATAGAGATATTTGTATTCTATACCTATAATCAGGTGTCCCATGCACAAGAATTTTACCTTTAAAGGCATTTGATATCTTCTTCACAGGAGAAGGTGAGTCGTCCCTATAGAATGTAGAATCAAGAACGGAGATAGGACTTGGTTGTTCTAAAGAAGCTTTCCCAGGTTCTGCTTTTAACCTATCATCACTTAGCACTACTTCTGGGCTCTGCATGAAAGAAAAGAAAAGAACCTGTTAAGCAGAAAAGCAGATTTACTTGTTCGAATGAATGAGAGCAAGAACAAACTTACGTTTTGTTTTTGGCTGTGCCGCTTCAAGTACGTAGCTTTCATAGCGTCTGACTGATGACTGCTTGTGGCTTCTGTATCAGCATGCGAGACCAAGCTGCTGTTGCTCTCAGAATGCTGAGAAGTGGTATCATCTTGGTGACTCACAGCTCTTGTACTGGTGCTAGTTTCACTCAGTTGGCAATTGAATTGGTGCAAACTGGCAGATTTTGGCCCAAGTTTTCTACCTGGGGTGCTTGCTTGTGATGATTGCCTACTGCGTTGCTGTCTGGTCATGCTTGAATCTGATGATAGAGTGGCGGTAGGAGATTGCTTTTCCAATCCAAGTCTTCTGTTTTGCAGTCTTGGGCTTGTGATGCTTCTACTTGGGACCGGGGAATTTTCTTCACCCTGGGGCATCTTTGGTTTTTGTGCAGCTCTAGAAGTTCTTACATCAGATTTCTTGTCAATGGAGTGAAGGCGTCCATTGAAAGAATCACTGGTATGAATGTTTCTTGGAGTCAAATCTTTGGCTTTCCTCTCAAGCAATTCCTTTCTGTTGTCACCAGGGTTGCTAGTCCGAAGCTTCCGCAGACATGATGTGTTGTCCATGGAGATTGCAGTGGAAGCGGAGTTGTGGGTTTTCTCCATGAGTTTACCTGGTTTCATGATGATGATCGGTGATTTGTAACTCTTTGGGGATTTGGAACCCATGGCTGTGGCAGGAAGTGATGGGCCACTTTTTATATTTCTCTTGCTTGCTGATATTGTGCTCTCAGACAATACACTTTTGTTGCTTACTTGAGAGGGATAATTTGAGGCTTCTTTTTTGCTCTCCGAGTTTTCCTTGGTCTTCTGCATTGCTTCAAGTATCTGTTTAAGAGCTCGGAGGTCCGTTCCTGATTTCTTGAACTCAAGTTCTGCTAGTCTTTTCTCCATTTCACCATAAACTGTAGGTGATGACTTTGGTGCTTTTGTAGGTTCTTCTTGACAGTTGAAAGTTGATTGAGGAGAACCTTTGCTTCCATGTGGCTGCCTCCAAGGAGCTGTTTCTATTGGAAACTTGGAATTTGCGGTGCGCTTCATGACTGAATTGGCACTTATCCTCTGGGTTGAGCTGAACCCCTTCTGCGCATTACTTGGGAACCCAGACAAAACCTCTTTCTTGGATTCATCTGTTGTTCTTGATGATCTGGACAAGGGATCAAATCTGTCATATGGACAGGTATCAATCAGCCTCAATGGAGTAACATTGGTTGACTCTGACTCTGAGAGATCCAATCCCATCAACTTCGCAACAACATTCGATGGTCTTTTATAACTTCCTGGTTCTGGCTGCAGGTCAAGCATTTTGTCGCAGTGCCCATTCTCCCTCTGCAGATCCTTGAAGAAATGATTTGATCTTGTTTCGGGGCTGCAGGCCCTCCTTATGGAACGTTCTTTGCTGTCCAAAGAAAGCCTAGGGAGCTCTTTGAGTTTTGTTGTGGATTTCAGTGCATCTCGTGATGCCCTTTCATCATAAGACAGCCTTCTCGCTTCTTTCGGCACAAACCGCTTGCAACCATCCTTCTCCTCGTTGGACTTTCGATGTGCTTCCCGAAGCTTGGCATGAACTTGAAACGACTCACCAGCACCAGAAACCCTTGGCTTGACGGGTTTTAGTGGTTGTGAAGGCCTCGGGGAGTCGATGTATTTCAATATATGACCTACTCCATCTTTTCCTCCAGGTCTGATTGAAATGCCACGGGCTTCTCTGTAGGTCGAGTCAAAGGATTGCTGGCTTAAGGGCTTTGAAACATTCAGTTTGTTCATAGACAGGTCCTGAGTGTGTCTGTCATTGTAAATCGTTTGGCCGGATGAGGATTGCTCTTGCTGAGCTGCTTTGTTGTATTCAAGAGATGATGAGAAGCTAGATGAACAAGAAGATGATGAAACAGTGGTTGTGGATGATTCTGTGGAGAACCATCTCTCTTTGACAACCTTTTTCCGATTTTTATCCTGAAATTGCAAGTTGAATGTATTCAATGCCTCTGATCAAAACAAAACTGGAATACTAACAAGTGATCATGTTCTGAATTCTTACTGTAGCTTTGTGTTGTGTTCTGCTTTTGGGATCCATTTCTTGGTTGCCATTCTCACCTGTAAAAATGCATTTATATACGTAAATATTTACATGCTAGATGTTCATGAGAATGAATTATATTACAATTAACAGTTTCAAGATTTTGCAGAAGCAAATTTTACGCATATGAAACCACAAATGCAGATTTTTGTTATTTTTTCTCTTCAAGTATATGTTATGCTAAATCTTCTGTTCTGTTCTCTGTAACTAGGAAAGTGAAATAGAAATAGCTTGTGGCAAACCATCAAATTATCATTGTTCAGAGAACTCGAAACTCTACTACTGTTCTTATGAGGAAGAAATACCTGGAGGAAGTCTCTTGTGGCTGTTAAGGCTCCGGCCGGAGAGGAAATGCCGGCGATCAAACAGCTGAAAAATCCCACTCATGCACCCAATTTGCTTATGGAGATCACGATTCTCGTCTCTAAATGAATGAAACACCTTTGCAGACATCTTCACCTCCTCTGTTCTCTTCTGCTTCACAAATCACACGCTTAACACCTATACACCTTTTAAGTTTCCAGTAAGGCAAAGGCTTAAAGTATTGCCTTCAAGAATTGTAGGAGACCCAAAATCCTTGAACTTAATAAATGTATAGAGGCTGCAAGCTTTCAGCTTTTGCTCAAGTCATTGTGACACTAGTTCTGCAGTTACTTGAAAGTCATGAAGAAACATGCAGTAATGCTTCTATGTATGACCTTCCTGCCAGAGAAATAAAACATAGAGATCCTTTTTTCCCAGAAACTTGAGGAATACTGGAACAAAAGATTGCTTCTTTGTCTTGGGAGTATGTAAAAGGTTTGTATGAAACAAAAGAGGAGGAGAGAAAGGAAGAAGTATGAGAAAACACAACAAACCCAGAATGTGTAGCTTACTTGCTCTCCCCTGCCTATGAGAATGAGAAATAAAAACAAATTCTTTTTGGGTTTCACAGAACTAGGCAGACAAAATCTTGCTACAAAACCAAAAGAAACAAAAGGAGGGACATTGGAGTTAAGGGACCCAATATCCAACTCAAACCCCACCTTCTAATTCTGGCACAGAGGGGTTGTTCTGCAAACCCCAAGGAGAGATGTTTTTTCTTTTCTTTTCTAATTTTTTTGGGGATTTTCTTTTTGGGTTTTCTCACTTCTTCCGCACAAAAGAATAAGAATGCTTTGTCTTTTGCCTCTCTCCAGCTACAGCCTACATAGCACATAAGAGGGTCTGTGCTGTATTTATATATAATGCCAGACCTTCTGAAATATCAGTTTAGGGAAAATCAGAGAATTGGTATGTGTGTGACATGACTCACATGAGAGAGAGAGAGAGAGTTAGTTTAGGGACTAAATTAAGAGAGAATGACACACTTTTCAAAATTTAAACTTATAAAAACAGTAAAGAGTTGAAGAAAGATGGGATTTGGCCCAAATATAGTATCAGAATTGAGATCTCAACCCCTCCTCCTTTTCTTAATTTCCTTACAGTTCAAGACTTTCTCTATTGAAAAAGGAAAGTGTGTCATTTCTGGGGTGGTGCCTGTAAAAAACAATGAGTCATTTACTGATAGACAAACCAGAAAGGGAAGAAATAAGGCTAAGAATTGAAGGAGATGATGTGAAAGGGTGGGTGGGAAAATGTGGTTTGTTCATTGTCTCCAGTTGCATTCCATGTGGACAAAATTATGGGAGGGTCAGTGGGTCTGGAGGCTCTACATGGGCATGTGGCTATGTCAGGACTCCACAGGGTAGCAGCAAGCAAGGAAGAAGAAATTACTAAGTGGATATATGCACTGGAAAGCCTGCCTGCATATAAGTCTAAAGCCATCATCTTCCAAGTTCCAACCATTCCCCTCTATAGTCCAAGTTACCATTCTACCCTCCTGCACTAGATCTTCTTCTGATGACTGTCAAAGTCTTCTTTGATGCTCTCTGATGCCTTTGAAAGTCAGCATTTAGGTTTTGGAACTTAATAGGAGAGATCATCATCACTATATCAAACTTGGAATCTTTTGGAGTTTTGGGTTGGAAACAACTCCCATACTTTACACCTAGCTCTATATCCTCTATTACATCCTTTCTATGTGGAAAGCTGGAAGCCATTGAGTCATCTAATATTTTTAGAATATAGGATGAACAAGTGAAACAATAATCACAGTGACCATTTTGATCATTAATTTGAAGATATGGATGAGGTACAGTAGGAATATGACATGTCTTGATGATCAATGAAGATATTAACAGTGTCATTCAGGGAATCATATCTTTTCAAATTCATATGGTATGACTTGAAAGATTACAAATGATCAGTACAGTGCTCTCTGGTCATGGTTGAAGTGAAATATTTTTTCTGGGAGGGTAATACAAGGTTAACTCTCTTTCAGTCTTTCTAAGTATCTGTGTCTTGGTCAAAGTCGAATCTTTATAGTCTTTTTAACTTGCCAGTAGTGCAGATCAAGATCATATAGATATATAGAGATTTTCTTATGTCTGTTATGATATATAAACACAGTGGACTACACACTGGATCATCCATAATTCTGGCTTTGGCATTTACTAGCTGTTCGTCTGCGAAACTCATTCATCCACGAAAATGAAAATTTCCAGAAGAGAAAGCGTAAAATAGGGTTGCAGATATCGACTATATAATCATATTACTGTGTATATGGATGAATGCAAACCTTATCTTAACAAATGTACTCTGCAATGAATATTATCGATCCCAGCATCAAATTAGGTTTGCCTAATCCATGATTATTGGCTCCAGTACAGTACCTTGATCAGAAAAGCCAGCTAGCTAGGGTTTTGTCTCTTTGCCATTTTCTGAAGCAAGTACGATTATTATAAAACCACTGGATCTGATATATAAATTTGCACTCATTCATAGTAAATATTCGAACCTGTATTACTCACGAGCAGTAACTTTCTCGTATATTTATAATAACTAGCTCCATATGTTGAGAAAGTATTTGAGCATCTAGGGTATCCAAGATTGATATGTTTCTTCGACAAGTAACTATAATCAGACTGTTAAGCGAATGAATTCGAAGAATGCGTACTAAGAATTGACAAGAGAGACTGGAAAACTACTGCTCTCTCCAAATATGTAGTACAAATCAAATTGGGGTGGTCCTGATAATATTCTCACTATTAATTCAAGTATATTTTGTAGGTTTTGTTTTGGACGATCTACAATATTCAAGAAGATATATAATGATGAGTGGTTAACTGATGACAAATGATTAAATGCTATCACGATATGGTCGACATTGTGGTTGTTCTATCATTTTTTTTTTGCTATGATTCTGAAGTTAATTACGAGATATTTGATTTTTGGTTAAGACAGATCTCAGTCTCAAACATAAACCTGAGTCGCATTCATCAATATTACATGTAGCTCCATTTGGTGCACGCGATTTGCTTCAAGTATTGATTATTATTGATCTAAAGCTATTATTGACTCAATGAACTATCCTAATCAATAAGTTGATATTTTTCGAAAACAAAACACACAACAATGAAAATATACGTACATACATTCTCCTCTTCTAAATTATCATAATTTCGTAACATATGATGTTTCTTATCATAAATTCACTCGTCTGATTGGTAATTGCTCACTATTAAGCTGCAGGGCATCATCTCCTTTTGATCCTCCCTATATGCAGACTTGAATTGGCTAACTGTTTGGTGTATAAAATGCAGGTCTTTCTATCAATCCCCTTTTATGCTAATTCTCATCCTTTTGGAGACAATAAAGGACTAGTTTATCCATCTTAAGACGTATCTCTTAATTCATTCATTCATATTCAACATGAAATTGTTAGGTGCATGGTGGGGTGCAAAGTGAGAAATGATAGACTGTAATTATATATCTGCATTCTATAATGTTTATGGAAAGAGACTTGTGGAAGCAATTCATCCTTTTTCAGACACCTTCATGTATAAGAATAGACCTTTTAATTGCCATTTGCACAGAGAATATTACTATTCTTGTGATCTAAGAAAAATAATACACAACCACGCAGCTAACATATATACGAATCCGAGTGATTATAAGTGGAAGGTGAATTGTATTTGTATATCCATTTATATCATGCAATATTTATAAGTGTATTATTTGCTCCATAGGAACATAGAGTACGTGAGGAATCTGAAGATCCTAAAACAAATCATGCATTAACTCAAAGATTCATCGATCAGGTTCATATAAAACTACTCGTAGTCTCGTAGAGAATAAGATATGAACCAACAATTGTTTAAGTATGGTACTTGGGAAATGAGGTACGTACGTAGCTAGTTTTGCTTGGGAATGTTAGCTAGCATTCTTTAACTATGTGTTTCGAATATAATTATACATGGATTTCTGCAGGGTGTATCTTGCTAGCTATATATCTATGAATATAAATGCATATTTCGTCCAGATGATGCAATTCGATCATATGAAAAAGAGGGCATGATTCTGATTGTGATAGTCTGCTAAAAAATGGATTGATAATCGGAATTGAACAAGGGGAGTGAGGTGCAAGGCACATGCAGAAAAGTGATGCACCACATGAGGATTGTCATTAGCTTTATAGCTTAGCTTCAATTGTTGGGTACCAACTAAGCATTTCCATCATAATCCCAAACAAGGTTCCAAGAAGAAGCAGCACTACCATGATTGCCACATGATATATTGTACATTTGCACTTTATTCTCGTGAGGGTAAGTTCTCAGCTAGTTATTAACTTAATAATTCTCACTGAAACGGCTCCCTCGTTTTCATATGGCTAATTTCAAAACTTACTCTGTTATTTTTATATTATTTTTTCTAAGTATCAAGCATAATGCATTGAATACAAATGAAAGTTGGAAGTTCTTATTATGAATTCAATTTTTTTTGGCACAAGCAATAGTTTTTTCACTGATGAACCATGTGTACGAGTGGATTACGAATTTTGCAAAGTCAACAATGGGGGGATACTAACATCCCAATAATTTTATACAGATGTACAAATAAACTACTATACAATAGCAGAGAGTCACACAGAGAGATTGGGATTTTTAAACAGGTCGTAGCATTGTAGGGTAGGTTCCTCTTCACATTCTAAGGAATTTTCATGGAGGACCCAAAATTGAGTGACCATTAAACAAGGTGTGCGTGTATATGAAACATGATAGTCCCACGTTACAATGCTTAATCCAAGTCAATGTGCCATATGCATCTTATCCCTAATACAGTGTGGAAATGAGAGCCTTGATCGACATCGATCTCACATGCAGATCTCAACGAAGAGCCTCAATTTGAAGGACTCGGCTAACAGACTTTCCATATGTCCAATATAGTAGAATGAATAAGCCAAGTAGCTAGGGGAAGTTCAGATTCTATCATTCTAATTAGATCTGTGTTTACATGTATAACGCTACGTTTTGATGCTTTAACTATTTTCGGTTAAAATCACTTGCTTATATATGATATGTTTCGTGTACAAGTACTTATTGCACTAAGAAATGCTCTAGTGTATCATTCAGGACATCATATATAGTGTTTCCGAAATCCGATCATTGTATGTTTTCGCTCCGTGAGTATTAAGAATAAGTCGGCTATATCACAATAATTGACTGACCATGAAGATTCGGAAAGAGGGCACGCACTTAAAACAACAAACTGTGTAGAATTCACCAAGCAAAGTTTTCAATTATTTCGATCGAGCTAGGGTTCCAAAATCGGTTCCAATCAATATTATCCAAACTGTTTTAGCTGGCTTAAGCATTTGGAGCAACATTATAGATCATGAAGCCTTAGAAAGGCGGTCACGTGTACCAAGATTAATTTGGTTGTTTATAACATTGGCACTTGGCTAGGGCTTAAGGTCAAGAACTCTAAAACATCCAACGAGTTTGCCAGGTAATTGGGATCTCAAAGTCGACTGTGATCACATGCCACTTCTGATCAACAAGTTTGATTTCCAGCTCCAGCTCCAGTTCAACATCTTGACGATTCTAACTGGTTCAAACTGTTTAAACAATTGACTGAAATGAAAAACTTGCACACAAGTTTCTGAGGAAGATGCTCAAGCTTATAGGTTTTCAAGGACCACCTTCAACTCTCTGCAATTTGGCATTGCAGCCCCAGCCTCGTCTCTTGTTTGTTTGTGTTCTGGGTGTGTTTGCATGGACCCTTGTATAGGTTGTTTTCAGTCCTTGTTTGTCACCATATGATCTCTCAGAGGTTCCATAACCATTTTTTTTTCGAACCATGCATCATGTCAGTACATTTGTAATTGGGATGCAAAACCCACAGTACGTTATCTATGATCTTTTGTACAATAATTGCTCTACTGTAATGAGTACGTTGATCTGTTTATATTTTTTCAGAGTACTGAAATAAGTCAAATAACATGTTCTCCCATAATCGAAGTAAATTAGATTCAACCGTTATATACATCTTTTACTTCAAACTTTCATTTCAAAACTATAAGAGTGTGTTACAATCTATTTACGTGAATCTTTCAAGTCCAGACTCCTAGAATCAAACTTAACGAGACCCAACGACTAACATATTTTAAATCAAAGCGTGCCTAAAGAGTCTAGAATTGATTGTTCTATTTTCCATTCGTCCATTTAGTAAGTCCGGAGAAGAAGGCAATGGGAATCATGGGATTTGTGAATAAGGTTGAGAGGAATGGGCACTGAACCATATAGATGGTCGAAAGGTGAAGTGTCAACACCAAATCCTAGTAATATGATGATGAAGAGGAAACAAGCATGGCATCACAAAGTCACGAGTGTTGGGCATTAAGTTGTGGCCAGCAGAGAGCTTTTGTCAAAAAGGTTTAGGTGTAGGGGGCTGAAGAAAACACATCGCCATAGGACTATGCCAGTTTCAATGAACAATTGGAGCAGACAGTGACACTCTTATGTACAGACGCATGTTGCTGCAAATTGTTGCATGCGAATAATCCATCAATGACACTCAAGGATTGAGATCCATCATTCCATGTCATATCTCCATCACCTTCATGAACATTGCTAGTGGTAGTTGGGAATCACTTATTTCTCAGCACCAAGTGTTTATTTCAGATCAAAAATACCGAAATTTTCATGAAACTGAAATTGCAAATTGTGTTCCACTGACCTGGTTCAGTTCTCATTAGCCTTAGAGCTTGAGCCCACGGATATAAGGATATATCTAACAGCACATATTGAGCCCAAGATGAAGAAAAATCACAAGTCTGCAAACACATCTGATATCAGAAAATGAAATCAACTGTTCACAACAGGATTCTCTGAGATGGAACAACCAGAAAGTAGAGTAAATTTCAATTTTTTCTTACAATCAAACACTTCAACCGGAATGTTTGAAGCAGTCAAGTTTTTCTATGACCTGTGGCTGCTTTTGGTCAATCACCAGCTCCACTTGTATTGGTAAAAAGCTTTGAAGAATGCTCCTTGCATAGGATTGGAGAAAGCTCCACCCAAGATGCGAAGGATAGTAGTACAAAAATACAACAGATGCAAAATGCATTCCTAATGATTACAAGTAGAATGCCAGGTTATACATTTGGTTTCTACAGCACATACTGTATCGAGAACCCTGAGGTAAAAGTCCCAAGATGCACTTCTTTCAGTAATGGGTCTTTGACCGAACGGATGTTGGTCTACATACTCTTGTAGATTTTCAGCTGCGGCCAACTTTTCCAAATAGGTCCGAAGACGACCTCCAGGACCTGTTATGTTGTGGTTAGCTTTCTTTGCAAATGTAAACCAAAATCTACAATGGTCAAGCAATTCGAGAACTAGGTCATTCCAAATATGATCTCGTATCAGGGTTTCAGAACTTGTTTCAAGAAAAAAATATTCTAATACTTTGAACATATCTGTAGACTTATACAATATGATACATATTCATTTTCTGATGTGTATAGTAAAGGATTAATTCTTTATTACCTAACGCATTGTCGCACCCTCCATGAAACGTGTATGGATAAGGAAAGACTCCGGTATGTGCCTATTATATGAAAGTCCAACACGAATCCAAAAAAAGGTTTACTTATTAATTATATTAGGCCGAATCAAACAAAAAGATGAAATGCAATCTTACAGGATTAAGCAGGGCTTTGTACGGAGAATCATCCAACAATAATGTATTAGATTCATTATATATGCCCTTCTCCCATGGAAGACTAGAGTCGTTTTTTTCCCAAATTTTTCTCAGATCCTTAAAAACCAAGGTCTTATGCTTGTTTTCTAGAGTTCTGAACCCTGTTGTAGTGCAGTGGGATAGATCCTGCAAACCCATTAGAAAATCATCCATCAACAGTTCCAGATTTGTTGCAAGGAATTCAATATGTGAACTGTTCTCAGTGAACCTAAGATGATAGCAGTCCACACTAATCATAATAAAAGAAGAAGACAACTGATTGCCGACTTATAAAGGAACATGATTTTTAGCATTTCCTACTCATGAGCCGCTTCATAATTTGGATAATAGTTATACTGATATTGTTTAATCGTTGTTTGGCTGATATACAAACTACTGCACTTACTAAATGATTTCACCATTGAAAGAAGGAAACTTTTTCTGTCAGGATTCCATCTATAAAAAAAATTAAAAAAAGCAAAATGACTAGGACGAAGATGCTTAATAGTATAATCAAATTCCATAAATCCAGGAATAAAAACCTAAAGGTAGCAAAACCTTACACACCTTTTCTTAGATTTTATAATTTTGGAAGATCATTCCAAACGGTAACTAACAGTATAACCAAGCAAGAAAGTTGACTCCAAAATGTTGTAACAATTTATACACCACAAGGAGCAAGATGGTGCACACATACTCCAGCCATGTTGAAGGCAGAGAAATCCACAAAACACAAAACAAAAGGAACAGATAGAAGTGCTTACCCAGCAGAACAACAAATTGTGCTTTTGATCCCCCATTAGATAATCAACCACTCTCTCCACAATTTTCCTTCAAAAAGGTTATTAGGCATTACAGTCAATAGTTATACTTAAACCAGTTGACATAATCCTAATACTATTAAGATATAGATGATGGAAGAGAACATAAATAATTCTTTCAAATGAAAAATCAATATAAAAGAAATAAAGAGCAGTCAATAGGTTACTTGGATCTTGAAGACCACACACCCACTTCGAAACGCTCAAAGCAGAACTTAAGAAAATCAAGATAGTATGGCCTCTTGAAAACTGAACGAAGAAAAATAATGTACAATTAAAGGTGAAGAACAAATAAAGCATAGACTTTATAAATGAAACAATATTACATAATTAATCCTCACTTGCCCGTCCTGCAATCCTTATGTCTGATGCGAATCCCTTTGGAGGAGGGGAGACTATATCTGCAATAAGTCCATTAATGTCAAGAATAAGAAGCTTTTTCCCTGTATACCTAAATGGTTCTTTCACAATTGAGCCATGCGAAATTCCTGAGCTGATGTCCTCTCCACTAATAGTTTTAACCCCTCCAGATGAAATAACTAATACATCGCTACCTCTTTCATCTGATAAACTTAAAGTTGACAATCTATTCACATATTTAGTATCGCCATGCCCATATTCCTGTGGCAAATTATGAACTACGCCAGTATTTTGCATTAGATTTGGTTTCCTCCTATGTCTCCTTCTTGTTCTCTTTTTCAACACTTGACTTGATTCTTGGATATTTTTGGTAGAGTCCATTCCTGTCTCTGGAAATTTAACAAAGGAAGGCCAGGGTGCTGAATTTGCCAAGAGGTTAACTTGGAGTTCAACCTTGGTCATGGAGAAGGTACTGTGCCTGATCATATATAATCGGCTGATCAAATATAATCTATAAGCTTCTTTGACCGATCGTTTTCTACTATCTGCCTAACTGCGTCAGTTTCCAAATCGATTAGAGCATCCTCTATCATTCCCTCTTCCTAATCGCCTGCAACAACAGTTTTCAACAGTAGAGACCAAGCATGAGCTATAACCCAAGATGACAAGAAAAACTCTTTTATGGTTCAAAACACTCAACTTTACCAGTCATTACATGCACAATACAAAAGTACTCAAGCATATAAAAGAAACAAAACAAGCACTATATCAGAGTCGAATTCAAACACCAACAAATGGGTGCAAAATCATGCAAATTACTTCAATTGAACTCTCTACCCGGTCAACATTTAAGCTACATCAACTAAAATCCAGTCAAATTAGCAAACACTCTACAACAAGTCTTCTCCTTTTCTAAAATCACAAGCTCTAAGCAGCTCAAAATCCCATCTTTTTCAGAGCCAAATTTGTTCCTATAGATTAACATAATTTCCAAATGAACCCCATCACACAAAACCAAATCGAACCAGATGGGCAATCAGTAAAACATTAAAAGACTCAACCTTTCTGTCCTAAGTTCTTTTCTTACAAAACAAGAACCCACCAACATGACAATGATTTGAAACAGACCAATTCTAAGGTAGTACATGAATAACCAGAACAGCTGTATTGCATTGAAAACATGTCAGGTTTTGGAGACAGAGAGATAGAAAGTGCTGACCTTTGAGAAACTCCAGCTTCGCTGAGAACGAAGGAAGCAGAAGCAAACGTTTGTGACCTTTCTTTGAGTTAGCGAGAAAGAGAGGGAGAGAGAACTGGATGTGGGGGGAGGATCTATCGACCAAAAAATAGAAGATTTCAAAGACGAGTACTACCACATTTTTAGGAAGTCAAAATCCAACCAGACCCGGCCCAGATATTTATGTTCATGAAAAGCCCGATTGGGAGTGGATTAGGGTTTTTGTCTGATTCAAAGATATTGATCCAAATGGCAAAGATATTTTCATGTAAGGTCTACTTGAGTTTTTCTTTAAAGTTCACAAATTTGGGACGCCATCACGGCATCATGCCAGCTATAGAAGTTCAAAAATGGCTGGATTGAGGATGCTTATGTGAAAATGAAATTGTGAATTTGCTTGAACCCTAATCAGTCTAATGTCTTCAATTGTTAAACATCGTAGTGAAATGACTAATGAATGTGAGATTTTATTCTCGACTTCATCAGTATTCATCGACCAAATATCACGTGTCCAATTAGCCTTTCAACAAAATACCAAATGCAATAGTATTATCCCATAACGTTTCTTTTGATATTAGGAAGTTGGTTTGCATGAGAATTATGTTCATCTTCATCAACACAATCACTTAAATTATAGAGGTATATACTATGTACCAATGGCAATATGAGTATTTGACCTCTAACTCCATGGATCAAGCTTATATATGCACTCGATATCGGCCTAGCTATATGGTTCAAGCTAGCTAGGGATATATAGCAGATAGTGAAACAAGAAAACTAACCTAATGATCGAGCTAGCTTGCCTACTTAAGTAGTTAAGTTGACAACGTACTCGATCCAAAGGTAACTTAATCATGGATGATATGATTGTGGAAGTACAGTACCACTGATATCCCACTTCTTGAGATGCAAACATGGAATAATGATTCTCATTTGACGCCTCAGAATCAAATGTATGATCCAGCCTTTTCCAATATGACGGTGGATCGATCGTAGCTGCTAGCAGTTTTGGACCACAGGTCAAAACAGATGCTTAGAATTCAAGATTACGAGTCTATATATAAGAGCAAAAGGCAAAAGTGATATGAAAAAATCGATCTGCTAAATCTAGACATGCAATTTCATTGGTACGTTATTGGTTACGTGCTCATCAAACCCTTAAAGTTAAAGCGTGCATTGTCAAGATTTCTATGATCCTGTGTGCATATAATATGCATATATAGCATGATCATATCATTCATGCTTAACCTTTTCTCATATGATTGTCCAGATCGACTAAGCTAGGTACGTAGCTTGATTATATAGTACTGCCTGTTAATATATTTTATATAATCATGCGTCATCGATCTGCTGAGTGAAGATGGCTCTTGGTAAGCTAGTAAGTAACATATATATGCTTTGCACAAGGCATCATTCTCTCCATTTGCATAAAGCTCCCATGGAATCAAATAGAGGAAGTGGTCCTTAATTTTGAGATCGAGTTGCGGACAAGCTTATACCCAAACCAATTATATATACCATGCGCTTTCATATATCAGAAAGTGAAAGAATTTCTATAAAAGAAACAAGTAACTGGGGTATTGGGAATCGACGGATGATGAATTGAATTGAATTGAATAGGCAAGATATCGAATTAGTTGGGACATTTATATATGAAATCGATCTGCAATCACTACTTTCGATCACCGTACCTCATGCCTTCCTTGCTTAAAAAAGAGAGGAAAAGATAACACTAGTACTATTCCAGAGATTGAAGAACGATCTTCAAATTTAATTCAGGATCCAAATTAAACCACTTCATCTATATATCAGACCAAAAAGAACAACTTTTATTTAATTTATCAGTCATCACAAACCAAGCAATGATGCTACTCATCTAACAACTGACAACAAATTTGTTTGAAATGCGAAACTCCATATCTCCTTAATTTCGTTCGATTATAAGAAAATGTGGATTCGAATCTCTGATCTCATTCATCACTACTAGGTAGTAGATCGATGAAAAAGTCGCCATCGATCATAACTGTAAATTACTAGCTAGATAGGTCGTAATAATTTGCTGCTCTTTTTTTAGCTAGAAATTAGTTAGTATAAATTTATAATCCTTCCTATCCATGCCTTTCCTCCCCCTTCATTCCTATATGTTCTCAATTTTCTCATGATCAGAACTCAAAAGTTGTTATGATGAAGCCAATGTCACCAATATTCATATATATTTGCCATAAAAACCTTACCTTTCTCAATGCCCATCAAGTAGATCGAGTAGCTAGGAGAACGTACTGTCTTATTCATAGACGAGTCCTGCAGATAGTTATGTCTCTTCTGCCTGTGCCTTCAAGGCTTCAGCTTTTCGACCAAACCCTAAACTCTAATCCCCTATTTAGTCATGATGAAATAATGCCAAGTCTACAAATTATACACAAGAAACATAATTTCATATCGCTAGCTTGCTGCTGTCAATAAAGGATTGATGATTGCATGTGCCAGAATTCGCAGCTAACTAAAAGCACCGATCTTAAATTCTTGACAGGTAGAGATAAATGCTCACCGGAAATGCCAAGACTGGTAGTTTTCCGAAGACATCACCGTCATGCATGCATGCTTTGTTTAAGTAATTAGGTCAAGCCGATAATAATAAGTAGTGCTATCTGTATCAATCTATTCATGGTACCATTTCTTAAATTTAGTACCAAAAATTCTTCAGAGTTGTATAAGTAGCAGGCAACCCTAAATATAGAGAGGCCAAAGCGTCCATTAATTGGAATTTACGTGAGTGTCTCTATGCGTGGTAGCTTAGGCTTCTGATTATCCTTCCACATGAACGAGGACAGATTAAGCACACTTCGAATTACTCGAAATCTTAACTACTAGTGTTATGAAAAGACAACAATAATTAGCTAGCCAGATTCGTTTCCTTAACTAGCTAGCTGTATCATTTATCTATTATTCCAGCAACTAAATTGAGGGTTTTACAGATAATCGAACTTTTAGATCGATGATGTTCTTCGAGCTACCGGCTTCCTTCCACGTTACGGTGATGAGCATGGGGTGCTACTGCTACTGGGTTTGATTGTTTGAACTAGAATGAGTTGTGAGGCACTTCTTAGAGTTTACGGTGGGGATTCTAGCTAGTTGGACAACTGCAATCTCAATTGAAATCAATCTTATCATTGGTGTGGTAAGATTGGTTGAGCTATTTAGTAAGAAATCCTCATGTCTAGGAATTCGAATTCCAACTCCCACCAGTCTGTAACCATCAGATACCTTTAAGTACGTGCGTATGTCGCAAAAGATTAGTCTGACGTTGCTAGAATAACTCTGGTAGACTTTAGTCCAATACTGATTCAGTACACATGTTACTTAACTTACTAACGCAATGTTTTACCAATGTGTCTTGCTGCCTCACCCGGATAAAATTAAGAAACATCTTCGCAATGTTTTAAGGTATCTCCAAAGCAGGAAGCCTATAAAAGTAGTTACCATCTTCCACACCCTTCTGTCTCCCCTATATATACATTTCAAAGTTTCAACCTCCCAAAGTCTCAACACCCCCACCACCTCACTCAACGCTCCCCTCTTTTTCTTCTCCACCTTCTCCACCCTGCTCCTCCTATTTGCCACTACTCTCTTTTTCCTCTCACACACCTCACCACCTTCACCTTTCCCCTCTCCAAAATTCTCAACCTTTTAGTCTCTACATGCACCGCCATCACCACCACTACTAAACCCAAATGGGCAACATCTGCGCCATCCTCGCCCCCAAACCTCCCCTCAAGAAAAAGGCCATCAAGCGCCTCCCGAACCCGCCGCCCGTACCCAACTCATCCTCCACCCGCTGGACCCGGATCCGATCCTCCCGCAAACAAACCCCCGACGACGCTCTCCTCCAAGAACAAGCTCTCGCCGCCGCCATCCTCTTCCAGCAGCACCAGCAAAACGGCGGCGTTTCCTCTCTCCCCTTTGATCGCTCCTCCTCTTTACGCTACCCCAATACTAACTCCAGCTCCAAGAAGGGTAACAGCAACGTCTTGCCACGTAGCTCCAGCACTCGGGCTCGGTCACTCACCGACCCGCTGCTCCAGCCTCACCAGCTTGTGAATCAGGTGAGGGTCTCTGTTTCAGCTAATTTTGTTAATACCAACTTGATATCTTTCGCTATTTTTCGATATAGCTTATGATCATGGAATTGATGAGTTTGTACCGTTACGTCATTTTGGTGTTTATGATTTGTTTGATTGCTGAGTTTGGGTAATTTGGGATGTGGCTTTTGGTGGTGGAATTAATGAGGTTTGTAATGTAGTTGGTGGTTATGGTTTTTGAGAAATTTGAGTTCTTTTCTTGGTGGGAAGAAGTAAATGATGTGGCTTAAAGGTTCAAGCTTTGGTTGTCGAGTAGTTATTTTGTTCATGCTGAGGTATCTTTCATCTGTGATTAGATTGTGTTATCTCTTCATACACGTGAACAAACACATGGATGTTTGTTCTCTGTTATTTACTGGATTTGTGTGTATGCATTTGTGTATGTAAAGGAGAATGGGATTTTGCTTTAACTAAATCTTGCATTGAATATTTGCATTTTAATTCTGGATGATAGTTAACATTTATCAAGGCATGCTGATTTTTATTTTGATGTTAGGAACTGATGGTTTTAAGCTTATTGTGACTATGACGCAGTCCAGTCATAGAATTGGCTTAAAATTATAACACAGTAAAGTACATCTATTAACATGAACATGGACTTACCAAAGAATTAGAATTCCAAAGAGGATACATTGCATGTGCCAGTCATTTGATGCACCTTTTGGTTGTTGTGTTGAATTCCTTCATTGAGATTGCTCAAGTGCTGGTTTGATTCGCTTACATTTGGCAGGGATTGTGTTTAGCTGGCTCCTAATACTTTTTGTTTTTGTTTTGATAGGATGTAAAGATTGATGAACTTGAGACCAACCACTTTGTTCTTGTACATGGTGGCGGGTTTGGTGCTTGGTGTTGGTATAAAACCATTGCACTTCTGGAAGAGGGTGGTTATAAAGTTAATGCCATAGACTTAACTGGTTCTGGAATCCATTCATCTGATACAAACACCATTTCAAGTCTTTCCGAATATGTGAAGCCTCTTACTGAGTTTCTTGAAAAGCTTCCTGATGGAAAAAAGGTAAATTGAATTGCATTCTGATCAACTTTCTCATTCATAATTGCATTTCAATATTTATATGTGCTGCCTTTTAGCTTGGTTTTCTTACCATGGCCTCTTGAGAGTTGGTGAAATCAAGATGTTGTACTGCTTATTATTTGTTATCTTGGACTATGTGCTCAAATTGTTGATAGTTAGATATGGTTGGTAACTTGGTATGCCTATCATGACTTCATGAGTCAAGTTTATGAATAAGCTCCTCTCAGACTTGTGGTTGCTCTTCAGTCACACATCAAAGAAAATATATAAGAAAATGTATTGGCACATATTGATATGATGAATCTCATGCACCATTCATCATGCATGAGCTATATTTGAAGGGGTCTTGCTGCTTTGTGAACCTACTTACCAGAGCTGTCACTGCATCAGTGTGTAATTCTTGTATACAACATCCTCTCTGTTTTAAAGTTTAAACTTTGTTATTATATATTATGCAGGTGATCTTGGTGGGCCATGATTTTGGTGGCGCGTGTATATCGTATGCAATGGAGTTGTTTCCATTTAAAGTTGCGAAGGCCATTTTTCTTGCTGCAGCAATGTTGAAAAATGGACAAAGCACCCTTGATACATTCTCTCAACAGGTTTCCTCTTGGCCTTTTTCTCGTCAAATCTGTTTAGTTATTTTTTTTTTTATCTTTTCATCCATGAAATGCATTTTGAAAACTGAATTCATTATATATTCCTTGACTATTTGGAGAAATGTTGAATAGCAATGAAACACTACTTCTTGAGTAGATATATATGTATTTGCTTCTTAAACTTTCTCTTCTGGAGTACTCAGTTCTATGTAATTTGCACTAGTATTTGCCTCTTGTCCTTTCAAGAATCACACTGGGATGTTTATGCTTAGATGGAGAGACCCATATTAGAATGCATTTGAAGTTCGAAAACCTTTGTTGGGATTGAAAGGGATGGGATTTTATGGGTGCTTATCGCAATAATCCCAGAAAGTTTTTATATATATATTGATTGAATGACTAATGCTTAGCATTACTGCAGGCAACTTCAGATGATCTTATGCGACAAGCTCAGATATTTTTGTATGCAAATGGGAATAATCAGCCTCCAACTGCGATTGATCTAGATAAAGCAATGTTGAAGGATCTGTTATTCAACCAAAGTCCTTCCAAGGTATGCACAACTTTGTTTAGCAACATACAAATAAAAAGTTCAGAGGTCTCTTGATCCATTTTTGACTATGCATGCGGCATGTGTGCTGGTTCCTCCATTTCCCTAATCAGTTTTACTCACTTATCCTTTACTTCTTCCAATCTAGGATGTTGCATTGGCATCTGTTTCAATGAGACCGATTCCATTTGCCCCAGTTCTGGAGAAAGTGTCACTTTCTGATTTGAAGTATGGATCAGTTAGGCGGTTTTATATAGAAACATTAGAAGACAATGCCATACCCATCACAGTCCAAGAGAGCATGATAAATGCAAGCCCCCCTGAACAGGTCCTGCGGTTAAAAGGCGCTGATCACTCACCTTTCTTCTCAAAGCCTCAAGCGCTACACAAGTTATTGGTAGAGATCTCAAAGGTCGGTTCACCTTAGAAATGCTTTTTAGGCTAGATGGCTAATGAAGTTCTGCTGACACAATAGAAAATGCCACTGAAACCATCAGGTATTTATGCAATTGCATGAGAGAGGATTGTAAAACATGTAAATGCACATATAAGTGAAATTGTTGTGCAAGTGTTCGTTCGATAAAATGAGATATCTTCATATGTTCTTAGGGTGTTTTTTCTCCCTGGGGACCGAATGACATGGCATACCTGAGTGTTCAGATTTATGCTACTGGAAGTTTACATTTCAAGAAGTGCACAGAAGAATGTATCATGGGAGGCGATTGTATATCAAATTAATGCACATGCCAATTGAAACTATTGTTTTCAATCTCCAAAATGCTTAATTTATATGTCACATACACAAGGTCTAGGCCAAGTTCCATAGTTCCATGTTGCTAACTTCAATATTAACCATTTTTATAAGTGAGGTCATCATGGTAAGTGAAGTCATCACGTTGCTCATCAAATAAGTTTTCGTGTTTAATAAATACATGTAGCTCTAATGATTAAGAATATTATTTTTTACTCCGCAGTTTGGAGTCCTTTAATCGGTGGTCTGAGTTCGATGTTTCACCGCCGCTAATTATTAGGACAAAACACACAAACATGAAAAAGAAAAACAGCAACACTAAGGGCCAACGTGACAGAGAAAGCCCAACTGCAATGGCGCTTATCTTAGCCAAACTGATTTTGCCATCTCAGACATTGACCACGTCTACAAACCGAAATTTATTTCCGAGTATACAAATTCTACATCATTGTTGCAGAAGAATCTGTTTCCTGGCAATTGGCTCCAAAAGTTTGGTCCCAGAAGAAGCAAGAACAAAGTATGCAATCTAAACAAATATCACATCCTTTTGATCAAGCTTCGAATTTCAACATATTTTTCTTGTTACATATGTTGTTTCTTTCTCAAGGAATAGTCTTTTTGTCCTAATGTTTGGGATGCCTGTACTTATATGATCTAATATTTTGATCTGTTTTCCTCTGGATTCTTGATTATGAATTTATGACTCCTTTATCAAAACCTGTTTCTTACATAATATGCAAAGTGCAATTGTTCTCCATGTTATTCATTGCCCTCTAGACCTTATTTATGAAGAAAATTGGACCAGCAATGGTTTCATCTTGCTGTATTTTTCTTTCTTGTGATCCCTCCAACAAGTTCTTGATGAAATCTCAATAACATGAATCTTCATTATGTTCACATCGTTGAAATAACATCTGTGTTTAGGATTTCTTGCTGAACATATATATCCGAAAATGGGCCGCGGAGTCAGCTGTGGTGGTGGACAAAGTTCCTTGGGATACTTGTTTGGAGGTGGAGCAGAGGCTGTTGCAAACAACACCCGTCCTCTGGATAGGAATGTCTCTACTAACTCTATACCAATTGAAATGCAACCTCCAGCAGGCATGCCCACAAAAAGGGATGGAGTAGATGCTAAGCAAGTCCCGGCTCCAAGCAAACCCACAAACACAACACCGTCTCCGAATAAGACTACCTCTCCTGCTACAAAACCAATTGACAATAACATTCCGGCAGGCATTCATAGTAGTCCCACAAATAATTACTTGCGTTTGGATGGCCAGAACTGTGGCAACTTCATCACAGTTTGTTTCCTTTGCTTGGTTTTGGTTTCAAAACTTTTGATCATCTTGTTTCATGAATGCTAGTACTTTTGGTATGAAAAGTTGGTTCTTCATTATGTGAATGCAGGATCGACCATCTACGAAGGTTCATTCAGCTCCGGGAGGTGGATCTTCCCTCGGATACTTGTTTGGCGGTAGTGGTGGGAAATGATTCTTGCTTCTGAATAATGCATCAGCAGTTGAGTTTTAGCACGGATAATGTGTAATGTTATATCTCTCAGACATGTCGAAGTTTATAGTTTTATATAATGAAACTGTGAACTGAATCATAATGACAATTACATGATGTAAGTGTGTATAATGGGATTCTTGTGCTTGGACATTTTTGCTTCACCTTGGACGTCCCTGGATTTCCATTACAAAATGCAACAGCACAATGCACTACTTTTGTAGTTCTTCTTTGTGTTTCGGTCTTAAGGAATCGATCGATCGTAACACACATAGTTGGATCATAGCTCATTCAGTTTTTGCTGTTGATTGAAACTTCATCATGATTCAAGGATTGCATAATATATGAACACATCTGGATATCTAGAATTGTGATTATTAAGTCCCAGTTGGGTGGATTAGGATTTAGGAGCAAACATTGAAACATAAAAGTTGAGCTGTGTAAGATTTTGTTTATCCAACTGTACAAACTGCATGCCCTCTAAATATGGACTTGTTGGATTCTAAAACTACTGCATAACGCTATTAAACAATGTTAAATTTGTTGTATTTTAATATACGATACAATTATTTTGGAAATGCTTCACCAAACAAATGGCCAAGGTTTTAAAACTCGCTACTCGGTAGTCGGTCGGCCGGCCGGCCGGTGAGTAGCGAGTAGAGGAGTACTCGGATTCTAATTTCTGGATTTTTTTATTATTTTTAAAACATATAATCTAACATATAATGTCTAAAATAATAAAAATAGTCCATAAAATATTACATTGTTCCGGCCATTTTCCGGCCATTGTTCCTAAAGTGACAATGTGACATATCAAAAACAGAACAACACAACAAGAACACATATGCTGCTGTGACATACCAAAACAAATACACAATAACATAACCGAACTCCTCTTATACAGTTATACAGAACAATATGCTCAACAGAACAATAGCAATATGCTGCTATTGTTGTGACACAGAACACAGAACACAGAACAACTGAACAAGAACACAATGTGACATATCAAAATCCAATTCGGCAATTCCTATCTCAGTCCAAGCAGCAACAAGCCAACAACTCAACAGATCAATAAAATCCATGACCCAAATATGCAAAGCCAAAAACCAAAGCCAAGGATTCAAACTTTACCAGAAACAAAATCTTACCAGAAAGTCAGAAACAAAGAGGAGGGCGAGAGGAGGCGGACTGGGCGACAGAAGAGGGCGGGGAGGGCGAGAGGAGGCGGACTGGGCGAGAGAAGAGGGCGGGGAGGGCGAGAGGAGGCGGACTGGGCGAGAGAAGAGGGCGGGGAGGGCGAGGCGGCGAGGCGAGAGGAGGCGGACTGGGAGACAGAAGAGGGCGGGGAGGGCGAGAGGAGGTGGACTGGGCAAGAGAAGAGGGCGGGGAGGGCGAGAGGAGGCGGACTGGGCGAGAGAAGAGGGCGGGGAGGGCGAGGTGAGGGAGAGCGACTAGAGCGAGATGAGCGACTGACTGAGCGTCGGAGCGAGAGACTACTAGTCGAGTTATTAGGGTTTCAAGACAAAACGACGTCGTTTGCCTCTTCTTCTTTTTTCGGCTGACCGAGTTGACCGAGTTGGACCGAGTTGGACCGAGTTGGACCGAGTTGGACCGAGTACTCGGCCGATTTTCTGCTGGCCGACTAGAGGCACTGAGTAGGCCAAAATCGCCACGGTGACTAGCCGAGTACCGAGTACTCGCCGAGTACTCGGCCGAGTTGACCGAGTTTTAGAACATTGCAAATGGCAACATTGTTCCACTTCAATTGTCGCGCCTAACCAGCGATGAAACGACAGCGTTACTGCTACGGAAATTAAACCGACCCTAAGTTTTGCCCGAATATTCAAATGGATGATTTTATTTTAGTTCTTGTTGGGGAAAAATTCAATTAGAATTATATGAAAACGTGAAATTATAGTCTTGAAACATCACGTGACCCATATCATGGCTGTAATCGAACTCATGTTGTGCATATGGATCTTTGACGCATTAAGCGGCTACGACTATCATATTTTGCGATGTTTTGGTTACCTTTTGATTTTGGTGTTTCTTCTTAAGGGGTTTTGTCTTCATGGCTCCCCTTATGTACTATTCTTTTTATTTAATAAAATTTTCGATTCTCAGACATTATTTTCACTTTGATGCATATGCTCAATTGTTGAAATTGTGTCGATTCCACCCACTTTATAACATAAAATTTGAACTTAACCGTCATCTTTCATTTTCTATTTTATCTTTCTAGCAAAAGTTCACCTTCTTTGTTTAGTATCTTACCGCCTAATGTCTTCTTTTTTTGGTCGAACTACCACCTAATGTTTAACAATAAAAATAAAAGAGTGTATTAGAACGTAATGTAGATGTTGCATCTCAAAAATTGACTTGTAAATATTTGCTGTCTATTTAAGATGTTGTACATCACTGATGTAGAACGAGAATGAACTAAATTTAGACAGAAAAAAATAAAAGTCAGGAAGCGGCGAATAATCAAAAGAATGATTTAAAGATTGATAATTCTCGTATCATAAGGTTGGTAGCCGCTGGAATATTTAAGAATATGTTGTTTTGGACTTTTCGGGTTTGTCGTGCAAAATCTGTTAAATCTGATTTGGAGTAACTTTTGACAAGAACGTCTGTTTATGACGCGTGATACATTTTTGGAATGAGAACTACGAGATCTACATCTACAAGACTCACTTTAGTGAGCCATGTCATATTTAGGCCAAAAGATATCGTTTTATATATCCGATTCGGCATTTAGTATTATTTTAGGTTTTTAGTTTATTTTGGATTTTGTTTTGTTTTAACCTATGAGTTTTTAGGCTTTGTTGTTAGTTGTCCTAGGGTTTAGTTTCTCCTATATAAGGACCCTTAATTGGTTGTAGTCGTGAGCTTTGATATTAACAAAACCTTTGAGTTTATCTCCACTCTTCTGGTGGATTCCAGGAACTTCTCGTGGATTCGAGAAAATAGACTTGTGGATTCAAGTCGCCGTTGGTGGATTCCAACATTTTATATTTCCGATGTATCAATCACTAAGGGGCCTCCTTCATAATCCTTCCTGTTGAATATTATATGAAGAACAGATGATAACAGTTGAACAACAAAATGCAATTGGCAAATGAAGATAGACTCAAGAACATAGTTTTTCTAAGCCACACCCTATTTTTCTATGCAACACCCTCTTGTTAAATTCAAAAGATTAGCTTTTTAACTACAGCAACAGGCCAACAGCAAGTCTCTAAAGACTTTCCCACCCATAAGAAAAAGTGTTAGAGAACATGAATCTGGCCCATAATCTTTTCCATCGTATGGAATGGAAAAGATTATGGGCCAGATTCATATTCTCTAACAAAAAGTCTCTACAGGCTAGGTTTTTTTGAAAAGTCTCTGAAGACTAGTTAATGTCAAGTACTTGATGATCATCTCTCCTTTCCCCTCCAATACTTCAATCAGTGACCAATACATATCTGTATCTCTGCACGCAGCTTCCATTAGCCTCTAGTCTACCACGAAAATCGTCCCAAGCAACAACAAAAGCAACAAGCCAACAACAAGTCTCTAAAGAAAAAGTCTCTAAAGACTAGTTAATGCCAAGTACTTGATGATCATCTCTCCCTTCCCCTCCAGATACTTCAATCAGTGATCAATACATATCTGTAACTGAGCAAATCTCTGTACTCAGCTTTCATGAGCCATTAGTCTACCATTAACATGGAACCGATTCTCATTCCTCTCCACCTCTCCTTGTTTCTCCACATCCTTACCCTCCTAGAGGCCGGAGTACTGTCGCCGCCTATATACACTCCGGTGGATGATATCACCCTTGACTGTGGCAATCTGGGGCAACATTCAAATAACTACGACTCCAGAATTTGGAGTGGAGACATCAACTCAACATCTTCACCCATACAAGATGGTGAAAGTAACATGACATCCCAATCCAGAAAAGCACCTCCTTCTGTGTCACAATTCGCTAGCGAAGTCCCTTACACCACTGCTCGCCTTTCTTACTCGGAATTCACTTACAACATTCCTCTTTCTCCCGGGAAAAAGTTTGTCCGCTTGCATTTCAACCCGGCTTCATACTTGGACTTCCAAAGGTCCAATTCCCTCTTTTCTGTCACAGCTAGCGACTACATCCTGCTAAAGGACTTCAGAGCTTATAACACTGCCGATGATGCGACGCCGCTGATGAGAGAATTCTGCGTCAACATAGAGACAGAACATAGCTTGAACATAACATTCACACCCAGCAAAGATGCATATGTTTTTATTAACGGGATTGAAATCGTGTCGATGCCCACCAATCTCTACACAACTTCAGTTCGTTCCATCGGCAGCAATACTTATTCAGTCGAAAGTAGAAAAGCCCTGGACATGGTGTACCGAATCAACGTAGGCGGAAAGGCAATCAACACTACTGAAGACACAGGAGTGTACCGGAAATGGGAAGCTGCTGATGACATGTATTTGGATGGTTTGAGTAAAAAATACAGCGTGCTAGCACAGAATGACTCAATTGAGCTCAAGTTTATCGAAACTTCAGAGTGCTCTGCTCCAAAAGAAGTTTACAATACAGGACGGTCAATGTGGATGAACAAAACCGTCAACTACAATCTCACCTGGTCATTTCCTGTAGACTCTAACTTCTCCTACCTGGTTAGATTGCATATTTGCATTTTTGTGAGTTTGAGTCTGACATTACCAAGATTGGGGAACGAGTATTTGCGATTTACCTAGCCAATCAAACTGCTGAACAAGGAGCAGACATAATTCTATGGAGTGGTGGAAATGGGATACCAACATACAGAGACTACATATTGGCCATGCTTGGCCCTGGAAGCCAGAAAAAAGTTAATCTCTCTATTTCATTTCAAGCATTACATGCAGATTCGTCAAGTGAATACAGGGATGCAAGGTTGAGTGGACTCGAAATATTTAAGCTAATTGTCCCAAAAGGCGAGCTCGGAACCATCCCGGACCTGAAGATGATACAGCATGGCAAGTCATTTCCTGTGCTTGCCCTTGTTGCTGGTCTAGTTCCCAGCATACTAGTGTTCTTTGTCGTCGGATACATTGATTTCAGGAGGAGATGGAAAGTTAAGCACTCTGGCTCCAGCAACAGGAGAATGAAGTTTAAAACGACCCCCAGGTCATCTCATCCGTGTCGCTACTTCTCACTAGCAGAGATCAAAGTCGCTACCAAGAACTTCAGTGATGCTCTCATCATTGGAGCTGGAGGATTTGGTAATGTTTACAAAGGATGCATTGATAGTGGAGCCACTGCAGTTGCAATCAAACGGCTGAAACCAGAATCATCCCAAGGTGTTCATGAGTTTGAGACTGAAATTGAGATGCTCTCTGAACTCCGCCATCGCCATTTGGTTTCACTCATTGGATATTGTAGTGATAAAGGAGAGATGATCTTAGTGTATGATTACATGGCACATGGAACCCTCCGTGACCATCTCTACCACACTACTAACCCTCCTCGTCCATGGGAACAACGGCTTCAGATTTGTATTGGTGCAGCTAGAGGATTGCAGTACCTTCATACTGGTGTGAAGGGCACCATCATTCACCGAGATGTGAAGAGCACTAACATCTTATTGGATGACAAATGGGTGGCCAAGGTTTCGGATTTCGGGCTGTCCAAAGGCACAACAACCATGTCCGAAACTCACATCAGTACGATTGTGAAAGGTAGTTTCGGGTATCTGGATCCAGAATACTACCGAAGACAACGTCTAACTGAGAAGTCAGACGTCTACTCATTTGGTGTAGTTTTATGTGAGGTATTGTGTGCAAGGCCAGCAGTGATACATACAGAGAAAACAGAAGCTCACCAAGTGAATCTGGCCGAGTGGGCAAAGAGTTGCCATCAGAATGGGGCACTTGATCAAATGATTGATCCAAGTTTGAGAGGTAAGATTGGAGCCGAGTGCTTAAATATATTTGCTGATGTAGCTATCAGCTGCATACATGATGATGGGACTGAACGGCCGTCCATGAATGATGTTGTAAGAGGGCTTGAGCTTGCATTGGAGCTTCAACCAAGTGCAGAGGAGAACATCAACTGCACTGAAAAGATAGGTGAAATTGAAACAAGCAGTACTAGTGAGCAAAGTTGTGCAACCAACAATTCCATTATATGCATATCTGCCGCAATCTTCTCTGAGATAAACAACCCTATTGGTAGATGAGACTGCATGTTCTCTACAAAATTCTCTTGTATAAGTGTCAGTTGTAACTTGTAAGGCAAGTACGATACGTTTAATATATTGAATCTAAACCCAGCAATGCAATATGAGTGGAAGTGAGTATTTTTGGTCAAGTGATCACTGATTTATTTTATCCATTTAAATATTTATTTTTACAACAATAGTGATAAAAGTTAGTAGAATGATCTTGTATGTATATATATTTTTGGAGTTACATATTAAACAAAACAAAATAAAATAAATTAAAATATATAATTAAAATAAATTATACCGATAAAATATCAAATATCGATGAAAATTTATCATATTTTATATAAACATGAAATAAGAAAATATCATTCACCTAACAATAGATGATATGCATCAATTATATATCTTCTAAATGGCCCCGCCTAGGACCGCTTGGTCCCCGCCTAGGCTCTAGGCTGCAACAAGTCGTCTCGGTTTTCTTCCACACCTTTGTGTCAGGTTGTGGGCGATTAAGCGGCCGCCTAGGCTGCTAAGCTCTTCGGCTAATTTTGTTTCCTTTTTGTGGTGGGATTGTTATATTGTGGGGAGTATGAACGTATAAAAGTTAATGATGAGTTTAAAATTAGAGGTGTATATGTTTATTATTGTTGTTGCTTACTTTACAGGAAGTTATGCTAAATTTTATTTATAATTTATTTTATAAATAGGTATGATTAGATTTATGTTGAATAATTTATTCATATTTGACATTTTTTAAATATTAAATTGTATAAAATATATATTTTTAATTAATAAATCTTAAAAAATACAAATTGCCTAATCCCCGCTTAATCCTTGCCTAGACTGTCCAGAATCTAGGTTGCGGGTTACCGCCCGCCTACCGCCTTTTAAAACATTGATTATATATGCCGACAACTTAAAACAAGTTGCATGATATTTTCTTGTCTAGTTGCTTGTGTTCCTTAACCTATGTCCAATCTCTATAGCAATCAAAATAGGCAGACACTATGATGTGCTAAATAGCTCTCTTTTGCTCAAGCGTTGTTGGGAAATTTTTACCTCATCTTCTGAAGGTTGTTGCTTTATTCGAAATCGTTTTTCAAAGCGTCGTTCTTATGCTCCATCTTCTATATGGCCTGGAGTGCGCAAGTTTTGGGGGTTAGTGCAGAATAACACTCGGTGGTTGATTGGTACAGGTGACAAAATCTCTTTTTGGAGAGACAATTTTTTGGGCAGACCTCTTATTGAATTTTTTGGTAATCATGGTGCTCTGAATGATAATTCTTCCTTGGTCTCAGACTATATTGATAATGGTTCTTGGGTTTTGCCTCCTCTTTTACAACTCAACCTTCCGGCAGTGTGCAATTTGATCTGTCAAGTTCCCATTTCCATAAATCCTTCAATGGAGGACAAATTGATTTGGCAAGCTTCTTCTACCGGTGAACTTACTGCTAAGCAGGCCTTTCTCTTTCTGCAACAAGCATCTCCGGTAGTGCCATGGGGTAAGCCTTTATGGTCTAAATTTATTTTGCCTCGTATATCTTTGCATGCTTGGAAGGTTATGAGAGGTACAGTAATTTCAGATGATCTTTTGCAACGTAGAGGAGTAGCATTGGCTTCACGGTGTGAATTTTGTGGTAATAGTACTGAATCTCTAGATCACATCTTTCTCCATTGTTCTTTTGCTGCATTAGTGTGGAATCACTTCATGTACATTTTTGAAATTGGACTTGTTCCAAACACAATTGCTGAGGTTTTTAGTTTGGGTTTAGCCATGGACAGAAGTCCTCAGCTTAAAGAACTTTGGTTAATATGTTTCACTTCTATTCTCTGGTATATCTGGCATGCAAGAAATCAGATCAGGTTTGAGAGCAGGATATTTTCAGTTGCTGGGGTTTGTCGCCTAGTTTCAGGGCATATCCAAGCTTCTAGTAGATTAGCAACTGGTCACATGCATAACACAATTCGTGATTTGTGTATCTTGAAAAGTTTTGGTGCCTGTTGTCGATCGAGGCATATTCCTAGAATGGTTGAGGTCATTTGGCATCCCCCTTCCATTGGATGGATTAAGATAAATTCAGATGGTGCTTGGAAGCATGAAGAGGGTATTGGAGGTTTCGGCGCTGTTTTTCGCGATTATAAAGATCATTTTGTTGGAGCTTTTGCTTCCAATATTGATATTCCTAGTTCCGTTGCGGCAGAGGTAATGGCAGTGATCACAGCTATAGAGCTTGCTTGGGTTCGTGATTGGAAGCACGTTTGGTTGGAGGTAGATTCTTCTACTGTGCTCGACTATATACGTACTCCTTCACTTGTGCCTTGGCAACTTCGAGTTAGGTGGTTGAATTGCCTATACAGGATCTCTACAATGACTTTTAAATCTTCTCACATTTTCAGAGAAGGAAATAGGGTAGCAGATGCTCTAGCTAATCATGGAACATCTCTGTTTGAGCAGATATGGTGGGATGTGCCTCCTCCATTTATCTTGTCCTATTATGAGCGAGAGTTTTTGGGTATGCCAAATTTTAGGCTTCGGTAATTCTTTTGTTTTCCTATATTGTTTTTCTCTCTTGGTATTAAATGTTTTTTCTAGCTATATGGCTGGCATTGGCCTAGTCCTCCGGCTTATTGTATTTTTTTCTTATTTTTTCAATAAATTTTCGTAGGGGGACGATGTTTTGTCTCTCTACGCTTACCCAAAAAAAAAAAAAGTGGTTGCTTTTCACCCATGCCGATGGTTTAGCGACTTAAGCAGCCTTTAGGATACCCAAACCTGTTCCTTTTCTAGGGAAGAGCATTGGGCCGTTCTTTTTTCTAGCCAAGGGTCTTGGGCCGTTTGAATGAAAACCTTTTGGGCTAGAAAAAGGTTTATTCAATTTAACCCGACCCGTTAACTGCAGAAAAAAACCGTTTGAAGAAAATTAGTTAAATTACTAGACCTGAAAACAGTCAAAATGCCCAAACCGTTATAGTTTTTCCACTCACCCCAAATCCATTACAAGATTTCTTACTTCTTCTTCTTCTTCTTCTTCTTCTTCCTCCTCCTTCTTCTTCTTTGTAAGAAGCCCTGTAAGCTAGGAATGGCTGCTCCTCCTTTTCCAGGTCTCAGGTTTTATCAGCCCACTGATGATGAGATTATTAGGAATTACTTGGTCCCCAAGATACTGGGTACGCCGAAACCTTATGATACAATCACCACCGAAGATGTCTACTCCACCAGCCCTGAGCATCTTCCACTCGGTTAGTTCTTCATTACATGAAAAAGAAGGGTTCTTGATTTCCTATATGTGCATTACATGAAAAAGAAGGGTTCTTGATTTCCTATATATGCATTTCTTGTATGACATTGGGTTTCTATGCTACTGTTGCTTCTCTGTTTTCATTGCTCTGGTTTGTTTCTTTATCTTTATTTACGTTCTGGGTCTCATTTCTCAACTTCATGCTATGGTGAATTGGTGATTAAGTTTTACTGTTTCTGCATTACCCATTTAGAGTTTCTGATTCTTTTTCTATATCAAATGTGTTGCTCCTGTGAAGTGTTAGGGTTATCGATTTCTTACTGAAGTTAGCAGAAGAGATGTAGTCTTGGATTTAATCTGGGATCCGAGTTGGGGTATAAAATTTGTTGCACTAAATTTCTCAATTTTGGAGACTGCATGAAAGTATTTAACTTTGAGAGCAAATGATGCTTAGTTTAGACCATTTGGTTATTGTGAACTTTGGATATAGCCAGAAGAATGCTGTTCACATGTGAATCTGAGATTGGTTAAATTTAGGCCTTTTGGTCATCATGGTCATGTCCCTATCTGTCTTGAAGTGCTGTGAAGTTTTTGTTTTCCTGATTGAAATGGGAGATGGAAACTAGCCCTCAAATACCTCTGAGTATAATGGGATGAGATGTTTGTGATTCCTTCACACTCCACAAAATATATCGGTTTGTATAAATAGGGTGCTTGCATTAAAGCACTTAAATTTGAGCCTTGGAACTGAAAAGAGATTTTCCGAGTACCCAGAATAATTACTGTATTCGTTGCCTCACTGCTGTATTATGAGGACATAAAAGGGGACCTTGAAAGGGTCACTATTTCAGTTGAGCTCAACATAATGCTACTTTTCCTAATCTGTTGTTGAATGATTTGCAGAAGAAAATGTTGACCACTTCAATGATAATGAATGGTACTTCTATACAACTAGGACAAACAAAAACCATTATTTGACAAGAAATGGCTACTACCTTACCACCTCTATGGATGAGCAGATCTTTCGTAACAATAAAGTGGTTGGTTTCAAGAGGATTCTGAGGTTTTACCTTGGCAGCAGGCCAGAAACAGGAATGGAAACCGAGTGGTCCGTCCATGAGTTTCAAGCTAACCCTGGTGTATTTCCAGCAGCGAATCTACTTGGTAGTGTTGTTCAGGAGAAGGTAATTACTTATTTCCTAATCTTTAGTTTCCAACTGAGAAACACAGCGCGCTGATACTGTTATATTTTATCTTCTTGCAGCTATCCAGTTTGGTAGTGTGCAAAATTCTTCGTACACAAGAACCTTCTGTCAATGAATCGGAGGAAAGAGACAGGGATGAACACGATTCTTCGGGGATTGATATGGAGGAGCTACCGAGTACAAGTAAGAATCTAAAAGGAACTAAGCTGCCGCAGGAAGAATAGATAAGTACTATCTGAAGGAACTAAGCTGCTGCAGGAAGAATAGACCCAATATACAGTGCATATCAAAATGATATTTTAGTATATGATGATAGGTATGACATCCTGGTTTGCAAATCAGCTGACCAAAACAGAATCACATAATTCTTTGATGCCTTGATTGTTTTGTACATATATGGATGTACTGTGTACATCTTGCTAAACATTTGGAAAGATTAGAAATGAGGTGCGAAGTGCACTGGCATGTTCTTGGAAATATTATTCTCTGATCGATAGTCTGATAGTATCTGTATTCCCATAAATGTGCTGACTATTAGAACCACATGTTGAGGTGTTCAATCTTTTTTATGAAACCTGTAGAGAAGAACAGGCTAGGAGATTAGGAGAACTGATCAGCTATGCGTTTTTTTTTTCTTTCCAAGATGATACTTTCACATACTGCTGATGAGTGTGAGCCTAGCACTCCCTGCGTAATATAGGAACACATCTGGATATTTAGAATTATGAATATTGAGTCCCCATATGGAAAGATTATGATTAGGAGCAAACATTGAAACATAAAAGTTGAGCTGTGTAACATTGTACACACTGCATGCCCTCAAAATACGAACTTGTTGCATTCTAAAATTACTGCATTGGACTATTGTACAATGTGAAACCTCTTCAAAAAAAAATATTAAACTCGTGAAACTAGAGCTCATTTTGGCCAAATTTAGACCGGATCAACCAAATGGGGATGGTTTTGTCTTTTAATCTAAACATTGTAAAGGCTTTCTAAACTCAAAAGTTAATCACTCGAGACATGTGAAATGTTTTAGTTATGCATTGCAACACAATATCTGACCACTTCACAGCTCAAACTATAATTGGAGAGCACACCCAGCTAGATAAGAACCGGTAGACAACTCAATCCGTCACTCAATACCACATATTTCCAGTTCTAAATGAAATGAAATCGAGGTGTCAATTCTGGGAAAAAAAAATACATCCGAACCGAAGACACCGAGTCCAACTCTAGTTAAGCTACCAGATTAACAATGAGCACATTATGGGCCTAAACAAAATCAACATGGGCCAAAGATAAGGAAAAAAAGAAGAAGAAGAAAAAGCAAAGGCCTTAAACCACAGAAAGCGAATCCCTGTGAAATTAACAGGAAAGCCCAAAACGACTATCTAGGGTTTTGAACACACAGAGGCTCACACTCCGGCTGCTGCGACCAAAACACCAAAATCTCAATCGCAGCTGCACAGAGCCTTCAACGATGACGACGATTGTCCCCACCTCCGAGGAAATTCCCGCTCTCGCCGTCGTCCGTTACGCCTCCGAGCTCGCCTGGGCCGACGCCGGCGCTGAGGTACTCCTTCAGAAACCTTGTCTCTGTTTCAAGTTCGATAGATTTCATCTTCTTCGTTAATCTTGAGCTTAAAATCGTTGAAAAGATATAGAATTGTATACGCATCGGTGAGAAAACTTGCCTGAAGTTGAAGCAGAGAGAGAAATCGAGTACCGGTTGCGCCGTAAATCAAAATGAATTCTAGAGTTGATTGTCATAATGTTTTAGATGCATTATTTTTTTGGAGATGGTGTATTATTTGTTGTTGTTTTTGTTGCTAGTATTGATTGATATGCTTGTGTGATAGAAATCATAGAAACAGTGAAATGGCTTCAAAAGAACTAGTTGAGCGAATCGAAATTGATGTTTCATTTGATACATGGTGAATAGTATGGTTAAATCGGAACAATGAGGACAAATGAATTGATTTGTACTACTTAGAGGGCTAACACTATCTCCATGGGATGATAGGTTGACATAGTATTGTTGGTTTGAAAGATGGAAAGAGTTCTGGATGACAAAATGAATTTATACAATTTGTACAGGGGTTGTAGATGTTGCAAAGGGTTGAAGGACTACTTACGTTTAGTTTATCCAGATGTAGTAGCAAATGCATCCCTGTTCTAGCCTAATTGCATTTTGCGTTTTGTAGAATATGTTTGTTGATTTGAAGATTACTATATTTGCTGTAATTTGTTTTCGTTTGCGTAAATTTTAATAGGGAAAAAGGTTTTAGTGGCATTCATAATCAAAGAGACAAGATATATACATCTGCATTGATGCCATGGTCATCCAATTGACACATGTTTACATACAATGGAAAATCTTAGACATGGTTCATTAGATTTGTTAAAATATGTGTTTCATAGGCCTTTATTTATATTTAATATTATCTCTTCATAAGTTGTTACTAATGACATTCTTGTTTCTGTATAACTATATAAGCACTTGTACTTGTATAAAAACACTATGCATGTCACACATGTGCCTGACTATGTCATATGCAGGTTGCAGATGAGGAAGTTAGAAGACTTTATGAGGAAGCCAAACAATGTATGGACAATGCCAGGTGGTTTGATTTGGTGTCACTTATGCTAACTTCAGCTGATGTGATACTCTCAAAGGTCTCAGACAAAGGTACAGTGCTTTCGATGGTTTCTCTAATTCCCTTTTTCAAGCAGTTAAATGGATATGGAGGTTCAGTGTGGCATGACTGCATGATACATTGACATGTGTACTATTTAGCTAGTGATGTGAATTGCGTGATGTTGATGGTCCAGAGTTTTATTTTTAACCGTAGCACATTGATATAATAATAATCCTTGCTTCAGGCTTAGCTAGTATCTTTTAAAATGGTAGCTAATGTCTTTACAACAGTGGAAAGTGTAATTAGGATTCGAACATATCATCACAAGTGATCAGATCGTGCAACTTTAACAATAAGCAAAACACCGTTGAATGGTGACAAGTGTTTGTTTTTATTGTCAATCTTCATCTATCTTTGGTTTAACATACAAGAATTCCTGTTTTTTTCTTCTCCAGATCTTGAGTGTATCTTCACTGTTATCTGCAATGTTGTTACAAATTCTGAAAGTCTAGAGGAAGTACGTCAGATTGCAGAACTTATATCTGGAAAGGTTACACAGCAACCAAGTGACAAACCTGCATCGCGGTTAAAGATGTAATATACCATTTTGATTGTGACATTTTGTTAAACGATTTTTAATGTACTTCTGATGTTGATCATTTTTATTACAGTTTGTTCACTCTGTACAACCTACTAGAGGACCCATATAGTCGGTTCTCTGTTTACTTGAGCGCTCTGAATTTGGCTATCAATGGGAAGGTCACCGAGCATGTCCTCCCTTCATTCAAACAGATAGACAGTTTCTTGAAAGAGTGGAATATTGGGGTCTCAGACCAGAGGCAGCTATTTCTTACCATATCTAATGTTTTAAAAGAACATAAAAGGTATCCTATGCTTAAACTCTTACCTATGAATTCTTATTTTTATGTAAATGCCTTTTCTACATGAGAATAATTGATTATTTCTTTGTTGTATTTCAGCTTGGCAAAGGAGTCTTTCAAATTTCTAACTAAGTACTTGGCAACATTTTCTGGAGAAGATGCACAAGTTTTGAGCCAAGCCAAGGATGAGGCTGTTCGCACAATTGTGGAATTTGTGAAGACACCAGACATGTTTCAGGTATTGTAATGTGTTGTGCAATTTCATAGATGTTGCATAGCACTTTCTTTCTTCCATTTCTACTTTGTGCATTTTCATCCTTAGTCACTTGTAATTTTCTTCTTTTTTGATTATATTCCAATTTGAGGCAGACCCAGACTCAGGTTTCTTATGTTTGGTAGTTTGTGGAGCCATTTGGTGTTATCTGCAGTTGCATATAAGTCTTTGTATAGCTATATTAGTCTATGTAGTTCTGCTTAGATAAGCCCTTTCAAGCCTCTAGATGATTGACATTTCTCTCAGATGCTCAGCGTCTTTCTAGTAGGATTGTCTATTCCTGTAGTTTTTCTGGTTTATAGTGGACCTTAGTCAAGTTCCTTAATTTCTTTCTTTGGTAAAGAAATTCCTTATGGCCACTTCTAATGTTCATAATTGGTTTGTGTTTGCATTGTTACATTGCAGTGTGATTTGCTAGATCTGCCTGCTGTAGCACAGTTGGAGAAGGATGCTAAACATGCACCGGCATATCAGCTTCTGAAGGTATTTTTGACTCAGAGGCTGGATGCATACTTGGAGTTTGCGGCATCAAATTCTGCTCTGCTGCAAAGCTATGGTAGAATTTTGGTTCCACGTCATTCATAAATCTGGGTGATTGCTCTGTTCTTTCACAGTAGATGTATTCTAAGTGCTTAAGAAGGGTGCTTGTTGACATGGTGCAGGTCTTGTCCATGAAGATTGTATTACTAAGATGAGGTTGATTTCATTGGTGGATCTTGGCTCTGATGAATCTGGAAGAGTTCCTTATAGTCTTATCAGAGATACACTTGAGGTTAGTTTGGATTATGTTTTTCTGGGCCTGCTGCTTTCCTTTCTCATCTTGTTAATAATAGTTATGCATGCTTCTGACAGATTAGTGAAGATGAAGTGGAACCTTGGGTGGTTAAGGCTATAACTGCCAAGTTACTGGACTGTAAAATGGACCAGATGAATGAAGTTGTAATTGTGACGTAAGTTTGTGTTGCTTGTGATAGACATTTGTTTTATTGGTTTGTTGTTATCGGCATATCTGAGTTAACATTTGTGATATTCTTGTTTTATTGCTTGGTGTGCAGCCGCTCTACTCAGCGAGTGTTTGGGAAAGAGCAATGGCATACTCTTAAGACAAAGCTAGCTTCTTGGAGGGTAAGTAGCTGCCTGCCTTTAGTGCTTAAAAGAGCAGTCTTTGTCGAATTCTTTTGATTGTGTATCAACCATTGATAATGTTCTTGCTTCAGGGCAATATTGCACATGTGATCAGCACTGTTCAAGCTAACAGGCCAGTTGAAGATGGTGTCCAGGCAGCTCGTTAGGATGTTCTCTTTTATCTCCTCTCCGATTTCTTAGTTAGTCTGGACCATATGATGTGACGATCTTTTTGACGAATAGTGTTTTGTTATTACTCTACACTATTCTAATCGTGAGTGAGATGTCAGTTGCAGAGATTTGGTATGAGAGTGAAATCAACGGTTTTGTTCATTATTCATGCTACTGGGCTAAGTTGTGATTCCGTTCTTCAGAATTTTTTTTCATGATTTATTTACGACTATTAGAAAATTCTATGATTTATAAAATGTGACAAAAAAAAGAAAAAATAAAAAAATAAAAAAAATTACTATGTGCGAGGTGGACACGTGTTACGTCTAGCGGCGTCATGCACATAGAGGGGAAATATTGTATATAGACTATTTTGTCCCTCTAAAAACATGTGATATCTAAGGGGGAAAAACTAACAAATATGATAACGGAGGTACCATCGGCTAATAAAAATCTATTTCGCAATACTTCAGTTACCAGTTTTTACCCTAAAAAAAAAAACTAAAACTAAAACTAAATCAGTCTCTGTTGACAGACTGAGAAATCGAGTCTCTCTCTTCCCCAATGTTGGTCCACCACGCTTCTTCGCAGGATTCAATCCCAGAAAGGCGATGGCAGGTTTGAGCCTCCACCTGAAATTTTATGTGGGTTTTAAGTTTTGGTGTTACTATTTGTATTATAGGTCCAAAGTTTTAGAGTTTGAAGTAAGGTTCATGTGAGTTTGTTATATAATGGAAGAGTTAAAAGCTGAAGCATTAGCTTATCTTTGAATGAATTTGCATGATGCATATGTTGTATCCTGAGTTAAGCAGTATCAGATTTATTTTCAAAATGGATAAAATAAAATTAGTAATATCTTCAAACAAGATTTTTTTTTTTGAGAAGTCCAAGTTAACAAGATTGCTCGAAGGCGCAATATATATTTTTTTTAAATTTATTAAATAACTTACATACCCTGTATATATTAGTAATGTTTGAATTTATGACCTCAAAATTGTTAACTAAATAGCTCAGCCAACCAGACCACAGATCACCTATGATCTCCCAATATTTTCATTTTCACAAACTGAATCCATTTTAGGGAAAATACTGCTATACATTAAGGTATGGACAAACCCCCATTTTAGAAGAAGAGAAGAGTTGTATATGAATACGGTAGTGTTCACCCCGTCACAAATGCCACTTACGAGTTTAGGACAAGTCGAGCGCGAAAATTGAAAATGGAGGGATATGAACGACGTCGTTCGCGGAGTTCATTTGTGACAGTAGTACCAAAATAACCTTTACCGTTGTTTCCCGATGCAAGATTCGTTTGTCGAAGCAAGAATGGCAGAAGTACTGAAATTGGTACCTGGAAGAATGCTCAAAGTTTGTAGCTTTATTGGGTTTCATCACTTCAGGAATATATGTAGGTCAATCTCCAAAACCCAGAAATTACATGGGTTTTCCATATTTCACTAAGATTTTTGGTTCATTAAAGTGATTGCAACTACTTGATGCCAGTTATTTGGGGTGACATTTATTTGTTTGTAGTCACTAAAGATATCCTGATTATGTGTTATCCTTGATGTAGGATGTACTGTTTTTCGACAGCGAAACAGTTGAAGATTTTTATGAGCATACTTGATGATCACAGATTCAGAGGTATGTTACTTTAGACCATCCTCTGAATTAAGATGGGAGTTCTAAAAGTAATTGTGATAACCCATTGTTTCCCATTTGAGCTAAATGTGATGGAAATTTTGACTGCAAAAGGAGCCTTGTTATAACAAATGTGTTATTGTTCTTAGCTTTCCATATGATGACTTTCTTATATTATGAGCAACTCTTCCTGTTGCATTCGACAGGAAAAAAAGCTTATCATAAGGTATATAGTACATTGGTGACAACTAATGCTAGGAATAACTTGGAGCCTATTCGGTGCACCACTGGGACATGTGCACCCGGCAAAAAACCAAACCATCTTCCGTTCATCAACTCTATGCACTTTTGAGCATCCTTCCTATCATTCAATCTTACCAAAACAACACCCTGAGGATGATTCTCACAAACCTTGACCGAGTCCACTGGACCAAGCTTCTGACATTCCTCTTCAACATTTGCCTGCAACTCTCTACGTAACCTTTCATCTGCCTTCATTTCAGCAACATTGAACATATAAAGAAGAAGAACAGTAGCTGGAATCAACAGTTTTGCATCATCACAACCACCCCAATCAAGCATCTTATCTTCCACCCTCCACTTCTCATCCGCCACATCTCTTCCACGGCCGCTCCCGCCGTAGTTGCTTAAGCTCAGCGGTATGGGAGTCTTCTTCAACCTTCCAAGCTTCTACCGAGGCAACACGTGGCAAATTGGACGGCTGTGATGAGTGGTGCACCTGTCCCAGGGGTGCAGGGAATAAGTTTTGCCAGAATAGTAGAGCATATAGAATGAAGTGTAATGTGATTTGAAACTGGCACTGCAAGTAATATTGCATTCTATTGGTTTTCTTTACAATCCAGTACAAGAATGTAATGATATACACTTACCGGGTTCATGATTTTGTCCAGATTGCTTTCATTTGTTTGAAATGATGCTCATCATCTCCCACTTGGGTTGTTTATCTCCCACTTTTGTTGTGCCTTTGGACAGCCCGAAATCCGAAACCTTGGCCACCCATCTGTCATCCAATAAGATGTTAGTGCTCTTCACATCTCGGTGAATGATGGTGCCCTTCACACCACTATGAAGGTACTGCAATCCTCTAGCTGCACCGATTCAAATCTGAAGCCGTTAGTCCCAGGGAAGAGATGACTTGTTAGTGTTGTAGAGATGGGAACGGAGGGTTCCTTGTGCCATGTAATCATACACTAAGATCATCTCTCCTTTATCACTACAATATCCAATGAGTGAAACCAAATGGCGATGGCGGAGTTCAGAGAGCATCTCAATTTCAGTCTCAAACTCATGAACACCTTGGGATGATTCTGGTTTCAGTCGTTTGATTGCAACTGTAGTAACTCCACTATCAATGCATCCTTTGTAAACATTACCAAATCCTCCAGCTCCAATGATGGAAGCATCACTGAAGTTCTTAGTAGCGGCTTTGATCTCTGCTAGTGAAAAACAGCGACACGGATAAGATGACCCGGGGGTTGTTGTAAACTTCATTCTCTTGTTGCTGGAGCCAGAGTCCTCGACTTTCCATCTCCTCCTGAAAACCATGTATCCGACCACAAAGAACACAAGTATGCTGGAAACTACACCTGCAACGAGGGCAAGCACAGGAAACGGTTTACTATGTTTTGTCATTGTTGGGTTTGGGTTGTTTCTGAGATCGCCTTTTGGGTCAATTAGCTTGAAGATTTCGACTCCATTCAACATTGCACCCTTGTATTCTGTCAACCCATCTACTGGGGATGCTTGCAATGCAATCGAGAGATTAACTTTCTTCTGGCTTCCAGGGCCAAGCATGAGCAAGATGTAGTCTCTGAGTGTTGGTATCCCATTTCCACCGCTCCATAGAATAATGTCCGCTCCATGTTCAGCGGTTTGATTGGCTATATAAATAACAAAACTGCGTTCTCCGCTCTGGGTAATGTCACTCAACCTCACAAAAATGCAATCTTACCAGGTAGGAGAAGTTAAGAGTACAGGAAATGACCAGGTGAGATTGTAGCTATTGTTAAGGGTCTTGTTCATCCACATTGACCGTCCTGCTTTGTAATCTTCTTTTGGAGCAGAGTACTCTGGAGTTTCAACAAAATTGAGCTTAATCGTATTGTTCTGTTCTAGCAAGCTGTACTTTTTACTCAAACCATCCAAATATATGTCGTCGGCAGGGTCCCATTTTCGGTACATTCCAGTGTCTTCAGTAGTATTGATTGGCTTTCCTCCTATGTTGATTTGGTACATCATGTCCAGAGCTTGTCTGCCTTCGATTGAATAAGGGCTATCACTGCCAATGGAAAGAACTGAACTGGTGTAAATATTGGTAGGCATAGACACAATTTCAATCCCGTTGATGAAAGCGTAAGCATCTTTGCTGGGAGTGAATGTGATGTTCAAGCTACGTCCAGTCTGTATGTTGATGCAGAATTCTCTCATGAGCGGCATCTCCCTGTAAGCATCGTCAGCAGTGATGTAAGCTCTGCAGTTTTTGAGGAGGATGTAGCGGCTAGCTGTGACAGAGAAGAGGGAGTTGGAGCTGTGGAAGTCCGGGTATGAAGCCGGGTTGAAACGCAAGCGGATGAACTTTTTTCCAGGAGAAAGAGGAATTATGTAAGTGAATTCCGAGTAAGAAAGGCGAGCAGTGGTGTAAGGGACTTGGCTGGCGGATTGCGACCAATGAGGGAGGTGCTTTTCTGAATTGTGATGTGGTGTTAGTTTCACCAACTTTCTTTCAATGTTTGGGTGGGTGGGGAGAGAGGCGACATGATGATTGATGGCATGAGCTGTGGACTTCACGAATAAACTTCTTTTGCATTCACATTTGAACACTGTCTGCAACGAGAAGCATTTATATTTTTATGTATTGTCTTGTTAGTATAAAACCTCCCTCTAGCAAGTTATAAATTCATAGCTGTGGGATAGGACAACTATTCCTATCTGCCATAAGCTAGACAAATTGCTTAAACCAAAACGAAGCAGATTGCACAATCAATCACGTATAACAGTTTCTGATTTATGGGAGAAGTCTTAGATTGTTATCCAAGCAACATTGAATCCAAGCAGATAATTATGTATATCCTCGTTCAAAATTACTTCATCACAGTACACTTGGATTGATCAAAGAACTACATAATTACAAATTGAGTTTGAGATTATTGAACACCAGTACACTACCGCCTACCGGCCTAAAACAGCCTCGCTAATCGATCAGTTATGATCGAATTCATCTTCCATTTGGATCATAGATCTCAGAAAAGACTGTCCCAGACAACCCTTTAATGGACTCACTGGTACTAGAATTCTGGTCACTGCTACTAGTTTTGGTCACCCTGCTGTTCTTAGAACTTGACGAGTCTGCCCAAATGCAACTAAACCTTTCATCACTATCATTCACCAATGGAACGTCATCTTCATTCTTCTTTCCGGCATTGAAATCCAACTCCGAACCCTCTGCTGTCTGTTGAAGCTTCAATGCAAACTCAAGCGCCCATACAACATCGTTCATCGACGGTCTTTCATTCCCATTATCATGCATACAACTAATTGCAACTTCAACATACTTGTTCAAGCACACATTCACAATCTTACCCCTCAAATTTGGATCAATGATTTGGTCAAGCGTCCCATTTCCATAACACGTCTTAAACCATGCAGCAAGGTTCATTTGCTTCTTCTCCTTTGTACGTATCAAAGCCGGTCTAGCACACAACACTTCACACAGTACTACACCAAATGAATACACATCAGATTTCTCAGTTAGCTGCTGACGCCGGTAGTACTCTGGATCGAGATATCCGAAACTTCCCTTAACCACGGTGCTAATGTGAGTCTTGGACATGGTCGTCGGTCCCATTTTCGACAACCCAAAATCGGATACCTTTGCCACCCATTTATCGTCCAACAAGATGTTTGTGCTCTTCACATCACGGTGGATGATCATGCACTTAGCACCGGTGTGAAGGTAGTGCAACCCACGCGCCGCGCCAATACAAGCTTGAAGCCTTTGTTTCCAAGTTAGAGGTGGAATATTTTTCGTGTTGTACAAATGATCACGTAACGTCCCATTTTCCATGTAGTCATACACCAATATCATCTCACCCTCGTCGTCACAATACCCGATTAAAGACACAAGATGGAGGTGACGGAGTTGGGAGAGCAAATCGATCTCGGTCTTGAACTCTAGGGCCCCCTGAGACGACTCGGCTTTGAGCCGTTTGATCGCAACGGGGGTGGAAGCGCCGTTGATGGTACCTTTGTACACGTTACCAAACCCGCCGAGGCCAATAATGTTGGAAGCATCAAAATTATTAGTGGCGGCTCTGATCTCCGCCAATGAGAAGTGGTGGCACAACTCGGACGGCAGAGATGAACCGTAGGACTTGGTGGACTTGGTAGTCATTGAAAACGAAATGACCCCCCACTTTGCTTGGCTTCTGCTAGAGTCCTTGACCTTTCTGCCTCGCCGGAAAATAAAGAATCCGAGAAGAGAGAGCACAACTAGCCCGGAAGCTATGCTTGCGATAATAGCAGCCATAGGAGTAGGCTTTTTCTTACCAGGACTGCTCTTTGGTGCGTCGACCTGAGTTATTGGATCGGGGTTAGGTCCGGCAAGGTTTCCAGTGGAGTCGCTGAGCTTGAAGATTTCTAGTCCGTTCAAGATGGCATCGTTGTATCTAGTATATGAATCTCTCTGTAGCGCTGCGAGTGCTAGATAGAGATTAACTTTCTTCTCGCTTCCAACCGGAGGCATGAACATGCCCACAACGTAGTCTCTGTAAACTGGATTCCCATTAGCTCCACTCCATCCAATAACATCAGCAAGTTGTTCTGCGGTTTGATTGACCATGAAGATTTGAAACGATCGATCTCCATACTTGGTAATGTCAGATTCAAACTCACAGAAATGGAGTCTCACCAGGTAATAAAACTTGGGATCCAAGGAAAATATCCATGTGAGGTTATAGCTCTTGTTGATGGTTTTGTTCATCCCCATGGACCGACCTGTTGCGTAAACTGATTTCGGGGCAGAGTACTCTGGAACTGCGACGAAGTTGAGCTCGATTGTATTGTTCTGTGGTAGCACGCTGAATTTTTTACTTAGATCATCCAAATAGGAATCGTCGGACGAGTCCCAATTCCGGTACATTCCGGTGTCTTCGTCCGGCGCGATGGGGCCTCCGCCGACGTTGATTCGGTACACCATCTCCAGAGCTGTGTCGTTTATGATTGGATATGAGCGTGCGCTGGTGTCAATGAAATTAGGTGAGGAAGTATAGTAAAAACTGGTAGGCATGGACACAACTTCGATTCCGTTGATGAAAGCGTAAGCATCATTGCTCGGTGTGAAGGTGATGTTGAGTCTCTGTCCTGTCTCGATGTTTACACAAAACTCTTTGACCAGCGGGGAGCCACCGTAAGCGTCGGCGGTGACGGAGGCGTTGAAGTCTTTGAGGAGAGTGAAACCGGCGGCGGTGACGGAGAAGAGAGAGTTGGAGCGTTGGAAGTTATTGTATGTGTCGGGGTTGAAATGTAAGCGGATGAACTTTTGGCCGGGAGAGAGGGGAATAGTGTAAGTGAATTCAGAGCGAGAGAGACGAGCTGTGGTGTAAGGGACTTTGCTGGCTGTGGAGGACGGAGGTGCAGTTATGGATTCGGATGCGTTACCTATTGGGGTGAACTTGGAGTTGACGTCTCCTGTCCAAGTTCTGAGCAGATCATTGGAGGTCGGTTGGCCGGAGTTGCCGCAGGCAAGGGTGATATTGTCGACCGGAGTGTATGGTTGGGACTGACCGGTGAGAAAGAGAGTGATGAAGAACAAGGAGAGGTAGAGAGGAGTGATGATTGGTTTCATGGTAGGTAGAGAAAGATGAAAGATGAGAGGATGAGGATGAAGTTGGAAACAGGGGGAAGCTACTCTGCTTGTGATATGGAATCATAAGCGTAACAGTATAATACTAAACTGTGTGTTTAATTTTCTAATTCAAGATTAGGACTTTGGAACGTTGGAGGTTGAAGGAGGATAATTAAACTTAATTGACTTTGCTGGCGCTATCAAACAAGTTATGATACAGAATTTGGAAATTTTAGATCGGGGGAGGCCGCCACCAATCCAGAATTATTACGAACAGACTGTAACTCGCGTGAACCTAAATAACATTCGGGTTCAAGGATATTACCACTTGATCAGAGCAGTCAGACTCCGCTAGGTTAAGGGTTTCCACTTGATAAACCCACATTTATCTGCAGTCGGGTCTCAAGATGACCTAAACTCTCTGAAAAGCTGACAAGTTATAGTGTTAGGGCATCTCGAACCGGTGGTTTATAACCCAGACTTACATTCAAATTTTAAGCCGATCAAACCTACAAATATGGGTCTTGCCTACAAATGTTCAAGTGAGTTTCGCATCTCTAACTTAGAGTCAACATCCAAACTTATTTTGATTTTTATATCATTATTTAATTTTAAATAGAGTAAAAACTAAAACATATTTTAATCATTAATTGTTTTATATTAATAAACTATGACACTAGTTCACACACTCACTCATTAATTATAAGTTTTGTTTCTATTTGGTTGAGTCAAAATATGACACGTTTTAGATAAATTTTATTTTAGCTCGACTTGGATAGTAGGTTAGAGATTAAATTTCACAAAACTCAAAATGTTAGAGGTTTTAAACCAAGGGTTTGAGATGGTCTTAGGTATAGCTTCAACCAAAGAAAAAACCCGTGAAGCTTCAACGGCAGCGGTTTTGGCCTTGAAAGGTTTTGAGCTTTGTTTTTTAAAGTCTTTTTTATTAAGTCAGTTATTAACGCACAATTTTATGTTATTAATACATTATTTATAATGAGAACCAATTATGAAATAAATTAAGGTGATAAGTTTGTAAATAAAATTAAAATATATAGATAAAAAAACAGATAAGATGTGTTAATAACACAAAAAGACGTATTAATAACACTAACATTTTATTATTATGGTAATGTTTTTCTTCTTCCTTGCTTTAGTTGTCTAGTCCATTGTGTTAGTGGAGGTTTCCTTTTTCTTTTCATGAATGAGACTCGAAGAAGTCACTTGGAAATGCAACAAGTTTGTTGTTGTCTCTCTAAGTTGGAACTTTCTTTTTTAACAGTTTTCTAGCACTAGTATGATTCGTGCTTAAATTGACTTAAACTTCTGTAGTGTTGCACGGAGAGACTTGAATCTACAGAACAGAAAGGGACATGATATGATAGAATACTTGTGTATACAAGTCTTGGGTCTACAGTCTACTCTAAAATGAAAGATTCTCAATCAATCATGAAAGATAAGAATATAGATTAAGCTAGCTACTTGTTTTTTGTTTGTGTAGCTGACTTCAAGAGTATTATTTGTAATCTTGGACCAAGTCTTCACAACAAGTCTATGAGAGAACATGAGGTGTTGTCATTAGTAGAAAAGTTGCAGCAACGTTAACATGTCAATGTAACCCTAGACCCATTAAATCGATTCACAAATAATATAGATATAATTGTATAAAAACTAAAACAAGAAGTAAACGATAAATGGGTCATGAACTGATGAACCTTTAGACTCGATGGCCACTTGATCCAAACATGCGTCTTCTACACTGCATCTCATTGTGACATTCTTTGAATGAGGCAAGAACCTTATTACCGAGAGAATGACAGAGTGGAGAGACCTAAACTTTTATATAGAATTGAATATTCTGTAACCTCTCATAAATGTAACATTTTAAGTCCAAATCTCTGATTGTAGTTGCATACTTTATTAAACAAACTTGATAAATCAAATCATATTAGATTTCTCTATTAGTAAGTTGTCCATACTAGATATAAGCTAATGATAAAGTCCAATTTAATCTTTGCGGTTAAATGATATGCGTGGTGGGTATTTGTAAAACATCATTTCAAACAAGCACAAAGCATATATAGCCAGTTTGCGCTAGGTGAAGAACTAAATATGTATACAACTAGTCAATCACCCGCGCGTTGCTGCGGGCTATGAAAATAGAACTCACCATCTAATTCTCCTGATTTGTATGCACGTCCATCTTCAAAATCTGCCGATGTTCCTTCCACATCCAAGTTTTGAAAAAACCTTTTTCTTGATGTCCTTCTAATTCCAGACACAAGGGCTGCAAAGTATATCATGAGAAGATAATAAAGACATAATAGATCAACTCAATAAATAGATAATAAAGATAGAATGAGAATGTATGAATACCTATTATGTTTGGATTATCATTTGAGATAATGTGATCAGTTCTTTGTTCGTTTTCCAAGTTCTATAAATATAGTTCTCTTAAGAGTATCCGGTTCCGACGACCCATCTCTATTGTAATTGAAACAAAAGGAAATGATGAATTTTGATAAAAAATTCTGGTTTATATAAAGACAAAATTAAAATTTAGCAACATATCATAAAAGAAGTCTCACAGATCTAAGAATCTCATATATGATAAACAAAGTTCTACAGCTTGGTCATCATCTGATCGATCAAGAGTAACATCATGATTACTAAGAGAAAAGAATAAGCAAACTCAAATTATTTAGAAGATATAATACATGAAATAATATCCTGTATGTGAAAGCAACAGATGAGCCTTCTTATAGGAGTCATAAATTCAATAATCCACTATTTGGCTCTTCTATAGGGTGCAAACGCACTAAGGGTCAAGAATCATGTAATATAGGTGCAAATCATAGATGTTATTGCTCTATAGTTATTCATATAACAGGGCAATACCATATACTCATTAATTGAAATCATGTTTGCCTTAACTACTGGGAAATATCATATGAAGATCTTGTTAGAATGTTGGCATATACCACTCATTAATTGAAATCGTATAAAGTACATTTACACCTTAGCTTTGAGATTTGCATATTCAAGAGTCCAGTGGAATAATTTAAGTTTCTGTAGTAAATGAATTTTCTTACGCTGTCATTTCCTGTTATTAATATCAATAATATCCAATGTACAGTTCTAGGCAAAACCTCATTTGAAGATGATAGTAGTAAAGAAATGAAAGGAATACAAACTGTGTCTACCATATAATCCTATAAGACAATATGTACTTTACAATGTGTATAACAGGTCCATTTTCTGTGGTACACGGTCTGAAACTTCTTATAGTGTTTCAAATCGTTGCATTTTGGTGTTTCTAATGCTTTGCTATCATGTTGATATGAACTATCTTTCAACCACTACTCATTTTGATGCTTTAGTCATAAAGCTAGCTAGGCTGATTAAAAGTCAAAATCAAATATTGTTAAAAGAAAGAAAACTCTTACTATTTAAATCAAAAACTTTTCTTGTTGAGAATTAAAACTCTATTTTTTAATCTTAAAAATTCAGTTATCAAAGTTTATTTTCATCTGGCATTGGTTATTGAGAAAGTAGGACATCCATTACTTCATCCTATGCTATGAGTTCATTACTCAAAGTGATTTCAGTAAGGAAAAAAGAGAAAGTTTCAGCTGTACGTTGTTACTGTCCCATCAAAGTTGATCCTTTAAAATGAAAACAAAAAACTATCTTGTTCTACTAAGCAGTTCTATGTTTATTTATTAAGATCATGTTTAGTTATGAAAAATATTGAGTAAAGAATAAGAAATTTTATGCTATGTAAAAGAAAGGAATCTAGGACGCATGAAGAGGCAAATAGTAGATGAAAAGTACCCAATCAGGAGTCCTGAGGAAAGCTAGAGTCCACACACAAAGATTAAATTCTAATATCTCTCATCATACACTTAGCAACACCAAAAAACAAAAGGAAAAGACAAATAACGGCAGTCTTATATCTGAAAATATCAAAAGCACAACATATCAAGTAAGTAAACCCCTGTTATGAAGAAGAAAGCAGGGGTTTTCAGTTGGGCATCGTTATGCTTCTCAATGATAATCAGATTAGAAGATCAATTCAGAATCAATTCAGAGAATCAGATAAAACAATACCCCTGCCTCTCTGATCTGAGATGACAAAATTAAAAACGATTTTCATAGAAAAGGAAGCTTACCAGATTCGCAATCGCCCAATGTTTGGTAGATATCCCTCTAAGCGACGACCCTCTCTTTGAAGCTTACCTCGATTCTGAAATTGCTTTTTTGTGTAATTGGAATCCAGAAAGAAGCGACCTTTGTTTTTTTGGGAGCAGAAAAGAGAGGACGATGAGGTCCAACATAAAAGCCCAAACCTCTTAGAAGTCAGTGTGCAAAAAGAATTTGGCAGAGAGAGTGAGAGAGAACGATGAGGTCGGCTATGGAAGTTTCAGGAGAGAGAGAGATAAAACGATGCGGTGGAGGACAAAAATGAAATACAGCAGGAACAAAACCGACTCTGGAAGCTTCAAGTGGCGACCCAGAAAAAGAAAGATCGAGAGAAACCGAGAGAGACAAAATGCAGCCCAACTCAACACTGTTTTTTTTACTGTAGATGAACAGTGATCAACAAATAAATATATAATAAATGTTCTATATTAGTGTCGATTAAATGGCCCCCCCCCCACTCTTAAAAGCTTACTTCTCATGTGGGAAAATTATTGAATGATGATCTCAGAACATAAGACACGTGGTGGTTAATAAGGTAAAATCAGAAATGAGGTAAAATCGGAGCATAAACACAGACGAGTGTTGTATACAGTATGAGACCTAGCTAATGATTCGCACATACTTCTCTTAATTCAAAAATACGTACTGCATGAACATTATCATCGATCAATTAGGATCATCTCACAGTGGGATCCTTGATCTCAGAGAAGACTGTTCCGGACATTCCTCTAATCGATGCATTGGTGGTAGACATATCCCCGCTACTAGTTTTGGTCGTTCTGCTATTCTTCGAATCCGACGAGTATTCCCAGCTACAACTAGTCCCATCATCATAACCTTTCATGAACGCAACCTCATCTTCACCTTCCATTTCCACGCCTAAAAATACTTCTTCACTCTGCTGAAGCTGCAATGCAAACTCAAGCCCCCAAACTACGTCATTCATCGACGGCCTCTCATTTCCATTATCGTTCATACAACTCACGGCAAGCTCAACGAACTTGTTCAGACATGTAGCTGCAATCTTTCCCCTTAGATTTGGATCAATGATTTGATAGATCGAGCCGTTTCGATGACAACTCTTAGTCCATTCAGCTAGGCTCATTTGCTTCTTCTCCACCGTTCGTATCAGAGCTGGCCTTGCACACATAACCTCACACAACACAACTCCAAAAGAGTAAACGTCCGACTTCTCAGTCAACTGTTGACGTCTGTAGTACTCTGGGTCAAGATACCCGAAACTACCCTTCACAATTGTGCTGATGTGAGTTTTGGACATGGTGGTGGTGCCCATTTTGGACAATCCAAAGTCGGAAACCTTGGCCACCCATTTCTCATCCAACAAGATATTTGTGCTCTTCACGTCACGGTGGATGATCATGCACTTGGCCCCCGTGTGAAGGTAGTGCAGCCCACGCGCCGCGCCGATGCAAATTTGGAGACGTTGCTCCCATGCAAGGGGTGGTTTATTTTCGGTGTTGTACAAATGATCACTTAGCGTCCCATTTTCCATGTAGTCATACACTAATATCATCTCACCGTTGTCCGTACAATATCCGACAAGGGGCACCAAATGAAGGTGATGAAGTTGGGACAGCATCTCGATCTCGCTCTTGAACTCGTGTGCACCTTATGACGACTCTGGTTTGAGGCGTTTGATCGCCACCGGTATGGAGCCATCATCGATGTAGCCTTTGTAGACGTTACCAAACCCGCCGACGCCGATTATGAAAACATGGTCGAAGTTTTGTGTGGCGGCTTTGATCTCCGCCAGTGAAAAGTGGCGACACAGGTCCGACGGTAGGGATGAGCCGCGAGACTTGGTGGACTTGGTCGTGGAAAAATAAAACGGCCCCCATTTTGTTGCTTTGCTAGAGTTGGTGCCCTTAGGTTTTCTTCTACGCCTGAAAAGTAAAAACCCTACGACGGAAAGAACAAGGAACACCGAAAGTACACCGGCAAGAATAGCAAGCATTGTCATCGACTTCTTCTTCGATTCTCTAGGGTTTACCGGGTTCACCTTTGGTTTGTCCTTCGGCCGTGGGTCGGGATTAGGTCCGGCGAGATTGCCGTCTGTGTCATTCAGTTTGAAGATTTCGACCCCATTCAAGATAGCATCGCTGTATCCAGTTGTAGAATCTTCGCCTGCTTGGAGTGCAACAGAGAATTCAACTAAATCTGTCTTTGTGTTAGGAACTCTTGGCACGAACACAATGTAGTCTTTATATACCGGAACCCCATTTCCTCCACTCCACTGGATTATGTCCGCTCCCCGTTCTGCTGTTTCATTGGCTAAAGTGACGACCTCCACATGTTTGTCCGTTGGTCCATCGCGACGTCTCTTCCCTAGGTTCGGCTAGGCATCATGCCCTAAATGTGCAGGTAACTACGAGCTACGAGCAACTTTTCATTTCCAGTTACACCGGTCCTTTAGCTCTTTAATCTAAATTTTTCACGATTTAGGTCATTTCTCAAAGTTGTAAATAGAGATGGAGTTGATTAGTCAGCTCTTTAATCTCTTTCACTTCTCTAAATCTCTGATATTACATGTGTTATCATGGTAATTCGAAGTTGAGGACGTAAATGTTGGAATGTGCATGACTCCAAGGATATACAAACCAAATGCCATGTGGAAGTAGAGAGATTATTCGATCCCTTTGCATGTACATATATTTTTACCAATTTTTGTTGGCCTCTCCTATTTGGATAAGATAACTAGCAAAATGCCAAAATCACATCGTCTAATATGTTCCTTCATCAGTTCATTGGTCTGCTTGATTTCCACTATATATGGGTCCTCACGGACCACTTGACATGATTCAAAAGCTAATTTTAGAGGGGGCTTCTGTTTGGGAAAATTATGCTATATACACACGTATAGCATACATATGTATTTCAGGAAGAATTTCTCCATGTTTTAATTACTTTTGAATAGCAACAGGGGTATAATGACAAAATAAATATGGATGTACCGTTGGTTGAATTTATTTGGATAATAATTTGAAGTTGTCACGTCATCCTTACTCAATTCAATAACTATAAAAATTACAAAAAGGAATCATCGACCAGTAGATATGCTAAAAACTTAATTAAGTGGCGTTGTCATCAAGTATCCATCTTTAACATAGATAGATCAACATGAAAATGATTATACTCTATCCTTGTAGATTAATATGGACAAATAGCTATAGCTACACTAAAAAGGCACTAAATCTATAATAATATACAAAAATTGAACACAAAAACTTGTCTTGTATTTGATTTTGAGCATTGGGAGAGAGAGAGAGATCATATGCATATGCATGATATTTGTAGCGCCATGGCCAAAAATATTATTTCCCATTCTTTTTCTTGGGGTGGCTTTACTTATTCCCCTCTTCTAGCAATTGACATGCAAGCTTAGAGCAAATGCACTTTGAGGGCAATTCATCAAATATTAACCATTGTCTTCACTTTTGTAATGCACCCATGCACCAATAAAATGCTATTCCATTGGCAATATAATATTGTGACATTAAAATTACAATTTCAATTGAATAGGGTCCATTGGATTAATATCAATGAATCTTGGCCTTTGATAGAAACTCATGTGGGAGCGATAAATTATTATTATTATTTTATTTTGATCAAAATGAAATTTTATTCATAATTGAAAAACTACACATCAAATGAGTAAAAGAGTGGCCTCGTTAAACTCCCATAGAGGGAGGAAGAGTACCATACTCCAAACTACAATACTCAACTATTAGCTTCAAGAACTAAAATAGAGGAAAGCCAATCCGGCTCCATCAACCACCAATATGTGGGATAAGGCATAGCTAATGCCTCCCTTGCAACTCTGTGAGCTGCTTTATTGCAAGATATAGGAACATAGCCCCAACTACAAACCTGAAAAGAACGCAAAAGAACCTTTGCTTCATTTAGAATTCCATTTATCAAAGCTGAAGTCCTCCTGTGTGTCATCTAAAGCTGTAAAAACATTTTGCGCGTCACCTTCAATGACCACTTTTGAAACCCCAGCTTGTGCACAAAAGTGGAGTCCATTAACCATGCCAGAGCAATAGCTTCACATGCTGGGGGATCCACTACTCCTATACTCGGAGTTGCTAACACACCCACACACTTTCCCTGCTCATCTCTAACCACCGCACTTGTTCCAAATATGCCCTTGTGAATATCTATTGCAGCATCAATATTTAATTTCAGAAAACCATTTTCAGGTTTCTCCCGCTTCCTAGAACTGGAGGAAGGAGTCAATCCCACTGCCATTTGGTTTGTATTTGCCTCTCCATCAATAGATGCTATCCCTGCCTTTCTGTTTTGTTCTTGAATATGAGCATGAGTTTATTTTAAAAGGGGTTTGGTTTTTTGAGTTTTTGTCTAATTTTCTCTAAGAATAAAGCTATCTCCTTCCCCACATGGCTGGGCCCGCTACCAGCATACACTGATTCCATACCCGTAAGCCCATAAGTTATGGATCCTCATATTCAGGCCCATAAGCCCACAGCACATCCATCTCTTCAAAATTAGGCCCAACATTTGGGCCCAGCCTAGTCAGCCCAACTGATAATCACAAGATATGATAATTGCAGCCTCTATCAGCGTCTCCTGTCAGCCAAGCTACCGGCTCTGACCGCGGAACAAAATCACCGCAACCACAACCACAACCAGCCTCCGGCTATGATCCCAAGTAAGAAACAACATTCCCGCCACCAGTGGCAAGTACACATGTTTACTAAATAAAGCTATATTGTCTACAAGTTTGATCTATGAAACTGTTGATTACAAAAAGAGAAAATTAAAAATTAAGTTTAAACCTTTGATTACAATAAGTATTTATAGAATAACCCACCCTTGATTACGTATCTCATCATAGGTGATATTGGAGCTTGTCAAATCAACTGCTTTAGTCACAGTGTCACACCAAATCCTTTCTTTAGTCACACACACACACACACACACCCCAAAACCCAACCATCCATTCGTCTCCCAATGGGCCAACTCAACCAAAAGCCCAATCTCTTTCAGCACATCCCATATACACACTCACATCCGGGTCGGATAAGCCCGGTTACAAATCCGACGTTAAACCCTAAAAATTGCCCTCTCTGTTTTTCAGAGCAGCCATCGACAGGTGAACAAGTCTCGATTTTGGGTTTGCTCTGCAGTCTCCATCATGATTATCAACGGTAGGCACAGGAACAAGTACGCCTGGAAACCCAACGCCGGTGTCAAAGTCAACGAAACGGAGGTCGGAGGCCGGTTCCGGCCTTTGTCGGAGATCACCGGCGTCTGCCAACGCTGCAAGGAACAGATCGAGTGGAAACGCAAGTACGGAAAGTACAAGACCCTAACGGAACCGACCAAGTGCCAACGTTGTACCAAACGCAACGTCCGACAGTCCCACCACAAGCTCTGCCAGCCTTGCGCCAAGGAACACGGCGTCTGCGCCAAGTGCTGTTCTCGTAACGAACGGATTGTCGGGAAAGACCCTGCCGAGGTTGAAGCCGAACAGAAGGAGCTACAAGAGGTTTGTTTTCAGTTCTTATGTTTATGAATAATTGTTACATGTGTACATGTTGAAATTATGTGATTTCCGATGGTGGGATTGATGTGGATGGATTTGAATTTGTTTCAGGCGATTAAAAATGCGAGAGAAAGATATAGGAGGACTCTGTTACGAGCTGTATGTGCTCTAATCTATGCACCCTGTTTGTCTTGGTGTTTGAGCTTTTTGTTTGTGTGTAAATTCACAGGGTTGTGGATATCGTAGTCTAAAATTTGTTGTGCAACAGATGAATGCAGGTAAGGCGATGAAGGGTGCAACTGAGAAAGAAGACAAGGAAGACAAGGCTGGGGATTCGGCGCTCTCTGCTTCACTAGAGGAACATGCAGCTAGAGATGATGATGGTGATTCAGATGGTGATGATGATGATGAAGAAGAAGTAGAAGAAGATGAGGAGGAGGAGGAGGAGGAGGGTGTTCGTAATTAACATAGGTGCGGTTCTTTGTATTATCAGTCACATTGTGGACAAAATGAGAAGTAACAATCTTCAAACCATATGAAGATCTTGAAGAGTTTAATAGCTTTTAATGTTTTGATCAGTTTTGTACAAGTGCCTATGCACTCTGGAAATGTTGTTTATGTGTTTATTTATCAATGGAGTTGAATATGAGTTTCTATTGTGAAGCAGCTCTTGTTTTAGACCCATGGAAATCTGCACAAGTCTTCTCCATATGGTTGCCAGTTTGCTATGCATCCTACAGCTTGGATTTAAAATGGTAATATTGTTGCCGGGGAAATACAGCAATGTTTATAGTTTAATGATATCGTAGATCTAGATGCTGATGTATAACTTAGGTTTCAAGCAAACTGACTACAAAGTATGCTACAGACCTAGAGAAGATAAACAAATGCAGTAGAAGTAAGAGACCCTAACTTCACTGATCTTCAAGTCGAGAGCTCCAAGACAGATTCAAGGTTCAAATGGTTCTGTCATTTTTCACAGAACTTCAACTAAGATAACTATTCATCTTTAGAAATGCAGAAGGAAAGCGCCTCTAGGCCGTTTAGATGCCTTCTTTACACAATGTTTTGTGCTATTCTCCTTGTCAGTCCTATTACAGTATTCATTTTCGGCTTCAAGTGATCCTGAAGAAGGTGAAGCCGAAGAACAGTAATCAGGTGAGATTCGTAGTTACATTTCACCAAAACCAAACAGGCTAGTTGGGAAGAAAAATTTTCTAGGGGTGGAGGCACTTACTCCATCGATTGGATTGTCTTGTGCCAAAATAGCCTCCAACTTGGACCGGTTTATGAGTTACAAGGTTCACAGTACGTGTCCAGATGATTGGCAAATAGCTCAGAAGCTTATAATACACGGCTGTGATCCATTGCCAAGAAGAAGATGCTTCACAAAATCACCTCCACACTACACTAAGCCAGTTCCTGCAAACTCCTCTCTCTGGACTCAACCTAGTGATGCCAACATCTTGTGGAACAATTACAAGTGCAAAGACTACCCTTGCCTTGTTTCCAAGGAAACTGCAGACAGAAGAGGGTTCTTCTAGTGCTCAAGCTGCTTCAACATTTCGCAACGCGGGTGGGATGTTCCAACGAATGAGTCTGTATCAGCAGAGTTCACCATTGATGAAGTCCTTAGCTTGAAGCCGGGGGAGATACGAATTGGCCTAGACTATAGCCCTACAACTGGTACTTTTGCTGCTTTGATGAGGGAAAAAAATGTCACCATCGCATCAAGTACCCTAAACTTAGGTGCTCCTTTCAATGAGGTCATTGCCTTGAGCGGCCTTCTTCCTCTTTACACATCAATTGGTTCAAGATTGCCTTTCTTTGACAATACCCTCGACATTATACATTCCACTTTGTTCTTGGATGGCTGGATAGGAATTGAACTTCTTCAATTTGTTCTGTTTGATTGGGATCGCGTCCTTCGGCCGAAGGGTCTTGTTTGGATAGACAGGTTCTTCTGTCATAAAGAGGATATGAAGCTGTATTTGGAGGAGTTTAACAGGTTAGGCTACAAGCCACTACTATGGAGAGTAGTACCCAAGAATGATAAGCTTGGAGATGAGCTCTTCTTCTCGGCTGTATTGGAGAAGCCAATTAGAGGTTAAGATTAGCAGGACTGAAAAGTCTATAAAGCCACTATATGTAAATGCATGTCGAGAACTTGAGATGATCTATTCAAGTAGTGCAAGCTACAACTCACTATTTTTGCAGTGAGATTTAATCTATTTGATCCTGAAAATATATAGCTGACTCATAGCCAAAAGAACCAAGACTGTTCAGAAACTACCCATTTAACAAAGTAACGTAAATAACTGATTACAGCATGAATCAAATATTTGAGCTGTAAATGTCAAACATTTTCTATCATAATCTTTATGGTGAACACATTCAATATCTAGATAACTCTAAAGGAAAGAGAAATTATGTGAAATAACTGTATCAGTAGTCAAAATCTCTTGCTCAGCTACACTTGATACAGAAGAAAAAATGTGGGTTACTGTAGCTCAAATCAGTTCATTTGATCCTACAGATGATATAAGGATCTAGGTAAAATTCTTCAAAGAATTACAAGGTCTCTCTGAAAGTCAATACCATGATGAATTTTTTGATATCTCAGGTCTGGCTTCAAAATCAAAGTAACAGCCTTCTGATCGCTAATTACTAGCTAGCCCCGGAAACAAGTATCTAACACAAGAAAATGGTTGTAGACTGATAGTAGATTGGCATCTATTCATCTTTTGCACATACTCGCTCTGAAAGAACAAGAAAAAAGACATCATAAAATTAGATATGCTTCCAAAACAATGTTTAAGAAACCAAATAACAGGAAGTTGGTATTTCCAGAATTCTTCCTCCCTATACTATATGTTAAAAGTAAACTGAACCTAGAAGTTAACCATGATAGGTAAACATGATGCAACAGAAATATTTTAAGAAGACCCGAATGTGATAAGGCATCCATAATAGGTGAGAGTCCATACTCAGATATTCATAAGCCAGTATCATCGAAGTGCCCCATGCAGACATACTGAAAAATCTTGGACCTAGTCCTTTGTAAAAACCTTTCCAACCATCATCTCTAATCAAGTTTTTAACAACTTCACTTGTAGTGGGTCTCTTTTCATGTCCGACCTATAATGGAGCAACAATTATAAGAGGAAAAAGACACAAAATGGATAGGAGAAATCAAGAAGGGCAAGCTGCAAGGTAACCACATATATCAACTGGCTATACGAATACCTGTAAGCGTGTCTTGATTGTGTCTAAAGGGGTTGTTATGCAGGAAGCTGTTGCACCCGCAATGATCCCACCAGTAGCTTGAACAGACATTATTTTCCCCACGCTAGGGGGAGCTTCGTCTGAGCCATGGGCTAAGAAACTGCTCAACAAATAAGGAAGAGTGCAATAGTGAGATTCTTTTCAAAAGCAATAAAGAACTCGAATTGTTGACAAAAGAGTATTTGAATCACCAAAACTCGATTAACTTTTCCTATAGCTAAAAGGTATGAACTCCATAAACCAAATCACAGAAAATCAATTGGCATATTGTACTTCAAATTTCTCTACAACCAACTGGCTTATATGAAATAAACATACAAGGAAAGGCCTAACAAGTTAACAAAATTACAATGCATGATGATTACTACTAGCAGAATTATTATGTTCCAAAATGTTGTCCCCAATTGTAAATCAAACATGTGGGATAACAAGTGAATGGCCACCATAAATTTTGAAGTTACAAATTGTGAACATCACATACCCCATAGGTAAAATAACTTGACTGTGTTTAAGTCAGTTCGGACAGACAAGCTCTTCAAGCATAATTACCAAACATATTATAACAAATTATCACATCTCACCTCCAGATTAGGCGCTGGCTTGAACCGTAGCTAGCCCACCATACAGCACTGGATGGAGAGTAGGTCATAATGGAAAGTCCAAATCCTCTATAAAACCCCCTGATGCCATCGGTCTTCAATATCTGACGAGCAACGTCCATCCCCCCAGTGTACCTTGCATGCCCTGAATAGCCTTGCACCATCAACCGTTGACTAACCTACACAAATCCCACCAAACAAAACTTCACTTCTCAGACTCCAGACACAAAACTCACCCAAACCATGTTCTAAGAGTCCAAACTATCATTTACCACATCAATAGGAACAAAGATGGTCTGAGAAAAAAGCGAGGCGGTCATTCCAGCCAGTCCATTAGCCAAAGCGGCCTGCGTCGGCTCAGAAAACTTGAATGGCTCAACCAACTTGAAAGCAGCCACCTTTGTTGTCTCGAGCGCAGTCATGAATATAACCCTAGTTGGAACAGCCCCAGTTATAACCGTACCAAACCCTCTATACAAACCAGGAACACCGTCCGCTTTCCAAATGCCTTTAATCACAGACAATGCATTCCTCTCTACAGATTCTCTTGTAGCAACTTGCAGCCTGGTTTTCACAACAGAAACTGGGTACAGTGCCACTGTGACCCCTGTAAACAATCCAGCTCCAACCACATAAAATTTAGTCTTATCTAGCCTGCATCATAAGTTTGGGATACAAAACACTCAATCAATCACCCAAAACACATAAACCCAGTTCCACAATCCCTCACACTAATTCAACATTTGCCAAAATTCAATAAATTCAAGAACCCAAATCAAAATTAAACACAAACCCAGTTTCAGAAACACCTTCAATTCTTTAACTAACTCAAGATTACACATTGACCCAATACAAGATGCAAATCAATAAAAATGGGGACTTGGGTATTGAAGAAACAGAGAGAAAGAATCATACTTGTCCCAGTTAATCTCGGTATGGCCAATGGGTTGGGACGCCGCAGCCATCGTCGTCGAAATGGAAGATTGATTAGGGAAAAGAAGAAGAATGAGAGAGCAAAGAAAAATGAATTCTTGAATTGTCCCAACTCCCAAAAAATGGGATCCTTGCGGGAAAAGTAATTGGGTTTGAAATGGTTTAAGGATTGAAGACGATGACTTTTTCTGGGTTTAGGGCATATTTTGATCGGGAATAATTCGGAATACGGTTGGAAGTCAAATCCCTGACTCGTCTCTTTTGGGCGGCTCCGCGCGGTGGCTTTGCTGCTTTCCTTTCTTCTCTTTTGGGGCGCGGCTTCACAGTTTTCTAAATGTATATAAATACACACACAGCATTTTACACTTGCTTTGCAATAATAAAAAGAATTATTCCATGATAATTGGAGGAACTTTACTTCTGTGCTGCTTCTACAAAAAAAAAATTAACAACAATATAAGGCTCAAAATGATTTTACAAAAAAGGAATGAGTACAATAATAGATGAAGAAATCGTTGATTATGTAACCTTTTTTTATGAATAATCGTCGTGAAAGATGATCTGATTTTATTTTGTTTATGGTAGATGTATATTCTTTGCATATTTTTCTTTTTATGAGTTTTTATGACAAACAATTACTTGGTAAAGATGCATCCCAACGGCAGCTATTAAAAACCCAAAATCACTTAGTCATAATCTACTAGCCATAACATGGCTTCCCTTAAATGTTTTAGAGCCTAATGATATTGATTACTTGGATTTGCCTACATTACATCATTGTAGCAGCATACCGTGTATATTTGTTCGATTCAGATGTATACTAGCTTGAGATTATTCTATTTATTGTCGAACTAGTGTAACTCTACGACGACTTCAATCTACTTCATATAAGTTGGTACATCAATATATCATAGCACTTTTCTATTTTCTTCACCCCATCATAGTGTTGTATTGTTTTTAAGCAAGAAGAGCCTTTGCCACTACAATTTTAGAAAACTCTGCAATACTCCCTCCTTGAATATGTGCCATACAAAGTTTGAAAAGGGGAAAGATTGGCATGTCTTGGCTTGTGATAAAAATGGAGTATGCCTTGGCTTGTAACGTAAGCACTTCAGCATGTAGAAGTAGAACCGGTCATTGTCACACACTCACACCAGGTGAAAAAGAAATGGTGCCAAAAAATGCACCCCCAGATTACTATAGATTAGATTGGATTGATTACATCGTGAATCTAACAAAGCTATATCATTGATTTTATTACTAGAAGTGTAAGCTTTTTGATAGGTTGGAACTTTGAGATCATAGTCTGAAATGGAAATTGTGAAAAAGAAATGGGTTGTGAAATCCACATATCCTAAACTGAAATTTACGCATCATTTTTTCCTTTTTAATAACTTAAATTTTGTCTTTTAGTGACTTAAATTTTGTTTTTTATAAACGTATCACCAAAAAAAAAGGTATGTAAATTTTAATTTACGGTGTGTGATTTCACATCCTAAAGAAATATAATGGAAAGAGCACTATGGTTGGTACTAGGGAACTTTCGATCAATCCTACAATTGAATTTCACTGCAGTAATTTTTCTAGAGAGGTTTACGATTTCCAAATACAGTCCAAAACCCTTTCTTTCAATTTTTTCTTTCTGGATTTGGGGTGAGTATGAATTCACTGAATTGTGATGATGAAGCTTCACAACTGTAACGCATATTTTAGTGCGAGACGCAATGAATTTATTGTAAAAGACTAAAGCCAATTAATATAAAGTATTAGGTTTAACTGACAATGGCACTTGGCAAGCAGAGACTTGCAGAGTGACTGAGGCAAGACACTAGCCAGCTTCCGCGTACTAGTTTCTCAGTTCCTTTTCACTCACTTTCTTCATCTCTTTCTTGCTTGTTTCTGTTTCTGATTATGGTACCCGAAAGTTGAACACAGACATTCGGGGACAAAATCTAACAGCAAAAATGGGGTTTCTGCTGTCCAAGTTAACCAGCTTTGCCACTGTGCTTGTATTTTGGTTTTGTTGCTTCAGCTGCTTCACCTCAACAGGTTGGTTAAATCCTCCTCTTCGTTGTTCAATCTTTCTAAAGTTAAAATCTTTATGAGGTTTTTGATTCTTTTTGTGGGTTTTTTCCTAAATGTACTCATTTTGGTGATTTGGATTTGTTGAGGGTGTAGTTGTGAGGTTTGGGTAAGGTTTAGGGGATTGAGTCTGGCAGATAATGCAATGGGTTTTCTATGATTGTGAAAAAGGTTCAATCTTTCAGTGTCCCTTAATTTTCTCTGGTATTGAAATAAGAATTTGATCTCAAACAAAAAGAAATTACGAATTTTTTGTCACAACCAAAAGAAATTAATTAATTTTTTGGGTGTTATGGTGTTGTTTGATTGCATGTGTTGTGAGCCAAAAAAAAATTTGATTGCTTGTGTAGAGTATGTAGTCTGGTCTGCATTTTGCATTAGTTCTAGTATGAAATGAAGGGTTGATCTTGTTGGCTAGTTTACCAACAATGGAGAAGAGAAACCTAGCTTGTACCCAATTTGGGATTATTTCAAGTCATACAAAAAGCAGGATCCTCTGGTCTGTGTTTTGAGTCTCATTAGAGACTTGGGTTCCATTTGATACCGAGTTAAAGATTGTGCATTTCATATGACATATCATGGAAATAGCTCGGTTATTGTTTTTCATTTCAAACCAAAGAACCGATCTTGCTTTCATCAGTCTCTTGGTGAATTATAGAAAGAACCAAGCTTTTCACCAGTTAGTTTGAGTTCTTTGGAGTTCTATTTTAATTGTAGGGGAAGGAATACTGAATAAATGAAATTTTGGTCAGATAAGCTAACTCAGGGGCAGTTAATTTTCAAAACTTCTCATTCAAGATTAACATACTCACAGTGTTCATTTTTTATTTCCTTGCTTATTACCAGATGCATATGACCCTCTTGATCCCAATGGCAACATTACGATTAGGTGGGATATTAAAAGCTGGAACCCTGATGGCTATCTTGTAAGTACAATTTTGAGTTTCAAGCTAATGGAAACTTATATTTCAAATTGCATGCATGATGGTTGCCAAAAAAGATAGGGTAAACATATGAATTGTTTGGATGAATAAGGTAAACATCTAACCAGCAATACACCATGTGTAAACAGGCCATGGTTACCATTTATAATTACCAGCAGTATAGACACATTCAAGCACCAGGCTGGTCACTAGGATGGGCATGGAAAAATAAGGAGGTGATTTGGGACATGGTGGGAGGACAAGCTACCGAACAAGGGGACTGTTCAAGATTTAAGACATTTCCCCCGCATTGCTGTAAAAAGAAACCAACCATTGTTGATCTACTCCCTGGAACTCCGTACAATAAGCAAGTCTCCAATTGCTGCAAAGGTGGAGTGCTGAGTTCATGGATGCAGGATCCAGTCAATGCTGCAGCTTCTTTTCAACTTAGTGTTGGTCAAGCGGGAACCACTAATAAAAAAGTTAAGCCTCCAGAAAACTTCACTCTAATGGCACCTGGACCGGGCTACACTTGTGGTGCTTTAAAAGTTGTCAAACCAACTAAATATTTTTCTCCAGATAAAAGGCGAGTCACTCAAGCCATGAGTAAGTTGTTAAAGGTTTAGATATCTCTGAAAATGCTTGTATTTTGCTAAGAAATAGTTCGTTTTAACCTAAAACTGTTCTGTGGCAGTGACATGGAAGTTGACATGCACATATTCACAATTTCTGGCTCAGAAAACTCCTGCTTGCTGTGTCTCACTGTCTTCGTTCTACAATGACACAGTAGTTCCCTGCCCAACATGTTCATGTGGCTGTCAAAACAACCTAACTCATCCAGGAAGCTGTGTAGAGTGAGCTCCCTCAAACATAAGCTTTCTATTTAACCTTTTATTGTTTATCTATATTTACGACAATATATTTTCTTCGATTGATGTTATTAACACATCTCTTTTCGTTATTAACACACCTCATCTATAATAAGAGTCAATCATGAAACAAATTCAAGTGGCAAGTTTCTAAATAAAACTAAAATGTGTGGATAAGAAAATAGATGAGGTGTGTTAATAACAAAAATGGTGTGTTAATAACATCAACATTTTCTTATATTCTCCGTAAGACATTTATCATGTCTCCATATTTGCAGTCCAAAGTCTCCGTATTTGGCTTCAGTTGTTTCAGCTGCTGATAAGAATTCGCCTTTGGTTCGATGTACTCACCATATGTGCCCGATCAGAGTTCATTGGCATATCAAGCTGAATTACAGAGAATACTGGCGAGTGAAGGTTACCATTACAAACTTTGATTACAGGAGAAATTACTCGGAGTGGAATTTGGTTATGCAGCATCCAAATTTTGACAATCTGACCCAAGTTTTCAGCTTCAACTCAAAGTCCTTGACCCCTTACGGAACCCTCAGTATGTTATCATGAGTTGCTTTTTTTTTGTTCATGTGTTGTTTGCTTTCAGTGTAATATAAGAGCTGATCGACTGGTAATTGAAGACTTGAAGTGTTTGATGATATTCTAGAACTTCTGTAAATGTTGCTCATCCTTGTTTACACATATCGGAAGCTCCAAGTGGGTAGTTATAATCTGTTTTCTTTCTAACAGATGATACTGCAATGCTGTGGGGAATCAAGTTCTACAACGATATGCTGATGCAATCCGGTCCGGTCGGTAATGTGCAGTCAGAGCTGCTTTTCCACAAGAATCCAGCAACTTTCACTTTCGAGAAGGGCTGGGCTTTCCCGAGAAGAATCTCTTTTAACGGTGATACTTGTGTAATGCCACCTCCAGATGCCTATCCATATTTGCCAAATGCTGGTTCTTGTCAGTATATCTCTCTGCTTACACTGATCATGGTGTGTGCATTGACCTTTGCATTTGCATATGCTTATGCTTAAACTCGTCGCACGAAATGCATCAAATCTAAGATTTTATGGAGTGGTGAAGTCGGTGAAGTTAGATGGATCAATTGTGCTGCTGATGACGACTTCTAGGATTGCATGAGGTGGGTGCTTCTATCTGTTATGTATGTTCCTGTAGGTTAATTGTACATGTCCAATTTGCAATCTGCTACAATGGTTAACAAGGAGTTGAATCAAATGGGTAGTGAGCTAGTGATTGTGTCTTGTTCTCATTGTGGTTCTCAAGTCTGTCATAATCTTATGCACTTAGATGATCAAGGCATTAAACTCAGTTAAACTTATGCATTTAGATCAAAAAAAAAAATTTGTTTCATCATTCAAATCCAGATACTCTATTGTAGAATTTCATGTCACACTCATAACTAATAATAAGATAAAACATTCATCTCTATATATTAAAAGAAGGGCCGATTTCTTGTTCACGTGAACAGTGACCGGTCCATTTTACCCTCCTATTTTTGGTTTTTTTTGCAACTCTGCCGTTTAGTTGTTTTGTCCATTTTACCCTCTTGTTTTAACTGTTTTTGCAACTCTGTCATTCATTTTGCTGTTTTGCCTATTTTGCTCTTATTCTCTTAGTGTTTTTATAACTCTACCATCAGTTAGTTGTTTTTAAAATTTTTAATTAATCATGCAATAATTTAATTCTACTTTACTAAGAGGGAAATGTAAAAGGGAGAAGAAACTTTTGTTATTATATTTGGTCGAAATTACTATGGTAATCTTAATTAAACAAATATATGTGGTCAGACAAAGATATTCATCAAACAAAACTTCTTAATCAAATTTTCCAATTCAAAAACATCAAACTAGCTGTGTAGTGAAATTTAACTCTTGGTCTGAAATCATATACTTAGGATTCGTCTTCTCAACATCAACACATATGGTGGTGGATTATCCATGCCCGGATCTCGAAGAGCAAATCGAAAGTCGAAAGGCTGACTTTGGTTCTTTCAGTGATCTTTTAGAGTTTGGATGAATTACTTGGTTCATGGTGACTTTGAGCTCAAGTTGAGTCTATTGATTTGGGTTTGGAAATCTATTAAGAAGAGAGGGATTGATAGCTATATATGATATTAACTGAGAAATTTTTTTCTTTTTCGATTGAGATTAACTAAGAAATTTTTGTAGAAAAAAATGCAGAAAAGTTCACAGTTTAGGAAGAGTTTGAGATTAACTGGGGAAATTTTGTAGAAAAAGAATGCAGAAAAGTTCACAACTTAGGAAGAGAATATGAACATATTAGGGGAAACCTATAATATGTTAGAAAAGAAGTCTCATCCGTTATGGTTTCAACATTAAAATTAAAGAATGTGAAGTGTTTACCTGTCATTGCATTAGCGGTGATGGTCATATAAATTTTCGAACTGTTAAAGACATTCAGTTCAATAATCAATTTTTATGTTTAGGGTTTATTATGTTTATAGAATGTATTTTGGTTGTAAATGTAGTGTATGCGTCACGTTGAGTTGCTTCATATAGTTTATATATACTGGCATTTAGAGGCGCACGTCGGTCTCTGAAAATATTATCATATTCATTTTGTTTACCTTTAAAGTCAGCTATTCAATTGATATTATTTTTACAATTTGTTGCTTGGTAAATTACTTGATGTGTTTACATCTAAATATCACTAAATTTTTTTAATATCCTTTAGGAAAAATATCACTTAATTTGTAACACATAAAATGATAATTACAAAACCGCATTTTCGCACACATAAAATGATAATAACAAAACCGCATTTTCGCACACGCGCGAGCGCGTTGATGAAAGCTAGTCTATAGAATGAAATGCTAAACCGACTACATATATTTTTTATTGCATAATCCTCATTGGACGAAGTTAATAAACAAAGTTACATCTGTCGAAAATTCAAGCCCTGAACAAAATGCCTCAGGAAGATAAAAGATACAGTGCCTAAACTAATGACAATGAAAAACACAGTAAATATAAGAAGCAATAGCAGTTGAATAATTTTTCAGTGTATATGTCAAAACAAAAGTTTATTTATTTTGCTTTGGCGCCGTTGGCTTTATTAGCACCAGGGCCGTTTGGGTTGAGCTCATCCCAAGCTTCAATCCATGTGACCATGGCATCAGCCAGCTTGTCAAAGTAGGGATCAACCTTGCCGAGCTTGTCCTTCACCTGCTTGGACAGTTCAACGTAGCAGGCTTGCACAGTGGTGCAGTCCTTGGGGAGAACAGCAGCCTGGAAGAAAGGAATGATCTCTTCCTGCCAGAAGATGCCTTTGTATTCCTTCCTCAGGTTCACAAATGGGTTACTAGCCTTGCTGTGATAGATATAAGGCAGACCTGTCTTGACTCCCAGCCCCAAATGGTCACAGATCACCTAAACGAATTCACATACCACATATTGCTTGTTAGTACTCAATATATGTAGCATAAACAGCTCAAATGAAATGAAAACAAAGAAGAAAAGAGACCTTGATACACCAGCCAGCCCACATATCGTCGTAACGTCCAATTGGCTGGCCGTCACCCATGAGTCCGAAGTACATTGCAGGGCCGATGAGATCACGGTCGAAAGCCAAATTCATACCACACATTGGGAACAAGGTGCCCTTTGGAATGGTCAGAACAGCATCCACATACCTTTGGAAGCATAAGCATAATGTTCAGCATCATATCACATAACATTGCAAATATAAGAATCAATAGATACTTGTAACCTAAGATTTCTACCTAGTATTCCTCTCAAGAGGCTTCACAAGCTGAGTAGGTGCATCATAATCAGGGATGTTGAGCCACAGACCATGAGAAACAGCGGTTGGGACACCCTCGCGGAGACTGAAAGGGTATCCACGGACGAAATCCGCACCCTCCCTGAAAGGATCATAGAGAGTGTTGAAGAAAAATGGGGTGGATGGGCAAAGAAGGTTCTTGATGTGCTGCTCCAGAGCATTCACTAGCTTCCCAGATGGGTCACTTGCAACCTAAGCACATTACATCACAGCAAAAATTGCACAGAAGATCCAAGATCAGTGACATAACATGCCAGAATAAATTGAAAAACTCCACCATCATATTAAAGAATAGTATTATTTCAAACTCGTACTGCAAACAACGTGAAAGGAGTACAAATATAAGGGAGCAAAATACAGAGGCAAGTTGCATTATAATACAAACACCCAGTCTCCGTTTCGCATACAAACAAATCTGGTGATGAACTACTTCCAAGTTGCAAAAGAAAATTCAGTGCAGTCAAACCTCAAATTTCAGATACTCAAATCTTACTTTAGAAACAATGGTGCAAATTTGCGTACGTTACACACAATGCAATTATCAAGCCTATGAGAATGTGATCAATATTACAATGCATTATATTAGTTCACCTTAAGATCTCTTCGATCAAGCGATCACTCATATTTTAACCTAAACAAGCGATCACTCACATTTTAACCTAATATATTGGAATCTGAAATACATGGAATTTGTAATAAACCAAACAAAACCCAGAAAATGTGAGGATCGGAAGAGGAGGGGACTTACAAAGCAGTCATCATCAATGGTGAAGATGTACTTCTTCTTGGAGACCATGTAACCGAAGCAACGGCAAGCAGAGTCCTTGAAGGAAATGCAACTGGAGCGAGGGCCAAGCATTCTGTTAATGTCGTTACGGTTGTAGAGTTCATAATCAAAGCCTTCAGGGACCTTGATGGTCTTGGTCGGATCGCCGTCCTGGACGATGATGAGGTGGTAGGGTTGGAGGAAGGGCCTCCACATCTCGAGGAAGTCGAGGTTTCGGATGGTCGGGATCACAATGTCGAGCTCATCCTTGAGCAAATGGGTTGGAGTCACCATTGTGTTGATGATCAAACTCAGAGATCAAGAGAGAGAGAGAGAGAAGGGTTTGGCCTGTGGAGTTGTGAGAAGGGTTTCATATAAATGGAGCCATGTAGGGGAAGACGACGTGAGTGGCACGTGCGAGGGGGTGCGGAGAGTGCGGCACGAGTGGTGGGGTGGTGAAAGGGAAAGAGGGAACGTGTCCGAGATTTGGAGGGTCAATGGAATTGTTCAAAGGGAGAGTGTGATTGATAGGGAAAGGCTCTAGGGATGAGTTTGTGTTTAACAAGGTCTATGTTCTTTGCATCTTCCACCACAAACATTGGTTTTAGACTACGGATTAAGAGGACTCTTGTATGAATTAGTGGTATTAGTATGGGAAGGTTGGGTTTAGACTTTAGGGTGGACGCTCTCAATATGTATCGACACACACGTTGTTATGTCGTCCCAATCGTTACAAATGTTCGTCTTAAGTGTTTTCGTAAACGTTATAAAAGGAGTTTAGTAAGTTAGAAAAACAACGCCATTAGCGATCATTGATTGTTTTTACTTAGTCTGTATATTAAATTGTTTTAGGCATGGCTAGAGGTTTCTTATTGATTGTTTTTTCTTAGTCTATGTATTAAATTGTTTTAGGCATGGCTAGCGGTTTCTTACTGATTGTTTTTTCTTAGTCTATATATTAAATTGTTTTAGGCATGGCTAGAGGTTTCTTATGTAGTTGACAAAAACAATGCTCGTTATACAACTTTAAAATGAAAGATTTGTTTAAAGCTGGCATTGGTAGGTATACCGACTTTATTTACTAATATCACCAAAATCAACCGCCAAAGTTGGTACGGTTGGTAATAGACATCTATCAAGTTTAGATTGTGGCCCAAACACTGAAGTGATAAATATAATTTTTGCACAAATATAAAGCAATGATAGTTTTGGTATGGTGGTATGTGGTCATATTTTCCATCAGAATAGTCATAATTTCAAAACATACCTATTGCCTAAATTTAAACATTTTATATTTTAATTGTATTTATATCTATAGGATGTTATAGATATAAAACAATACATATATGTTTTTGCAAGATCCCGTAGACCTCGTAGAAGCCTCTGGAGTGATCTCTGCTCTTGGTTGTCGTTGACTAGCTACCTGCAAGAGGAGATTTACCGGGATTTACCGGTCTTTCTCTCTCCGACGATTAAGTCAGTTACTTGGTTGGTATAGTAATTAATGCTAGGAGGTTTTTCTTATCCTTATGGTTGACTTTGGCACTGCACTTATAGCCCCGCGTGGACTTCTTTCTTGCCTGTTATACAATGTGGGACAAATATGCTACTGTGGTTTGCATGTTTGGACCTTTGTTGCGTGCCTCCTGCCCGGCCCAAACTGCAATGACCTCCAAGATAAGACCTGCTCGGTCTGCCACGTGTTGGGCTTTCGGTAGCATTGTGGGCTGAGGTGGTATTCACTTACTACCAACTACAAGTCCCCCTAAGTTCCCGATCAAGACACGTCTTGAGTGGGGACTTGAAGTAATGGCCAACGATTTGATACATTACCCACGGGTACCCAATCCTAGTCCCCCCAAGTTCGTACTCAGGACATATTTGAACGGGTTGTTATTACAATGAACATAGGTAGCGAGCCTTTTCATATCATATGTTTCTGCTCGAGCGCGGGGTATGAACCCCGCGTTGGTTATCAGGCCACTAATTTCCGTGTGAAGAGAATGACAGGTACTGCCCAACTCCCACTCTCCAGGAGTTGTGCAAGGGACTTACGGTTCTCATGGCCCAACGATACGTTTTTGAGGTTGTATACATGCTTTCTAGTTCATACGTATGCCTCCTGTTGGTTCTTGATCGAGTATAAGATCTCATGAAACAATTGTTTTATGTTTCTCCTGTTAGTTCTTATCCGGGACTTATAATTTTCATGCGTTACTTCACGCATGTTTCTCATGTTTCTCCAAGACTTCTTACTTTCATGTTTTCCACGTTAACCGTTTAGTTGGAATGCATGGTAACCCGTTGCCCTATGGTTTAGTACCCGGGGACATGGCAACATCATCATATAGGCTCATTGTCTCTTGCTGGGTTTATGGGTGAGCTACTGACGCAAACGGAAAAAAAAAATTGAAACTGGACAGGTTGTGGTGCATCCTCCCGATTGTTATTCCCCAGGATCTGAACGTCGCCGCCCGTTTAATTGGAATAGGTTATATCATGTTGCTATCAATCCCGGAGATTTCGAATACGGGATCCCGAGTTGTGGTGCGGGGTTGGTGGTGGTTTGTCAGAACAGTAATTGCATGTTCGCCAGATGGCACTGTAGGGGGAATGAAAGGATGTGCAATTAATGCATGTCGTTTCAACCCTCTCTTATTTGAGAAGTTACCTTTTAGTAGGGCACGTGTCATGATCATGTGGTGGAGCTCGATGACTCCGATTTTCTCGTTCATAGTTAACAGATTTTTAATGCGAATTGGGGGTGGAGGGGAACCGAGGCGTCTTTTCCCCCCTTTTATACTCATTCCCTCACTCTTTCCCTTTCTCTTCTTCTTTCATTTCTCTGGTGCGTTCTTCCTCTTCTGCTGCTCCCTTCTATGTTCTATGTTTTTCTCTATTCTTTCTGTTTGCTTTCATAATCCAGGCCAAGGATTGCCAAGAGCTGCAAAAGAAAAGGGGAGTTTGCATTATTTTCGTTGTTTCACTGTCGTCGCCGGTTTATGATTGAGGCGTGTTCTCCATTCCCTGCTCCGACGTATCTCCGGTCCCTGCTATCTGGTGAGTTCCCCTCTTTGCGTTTTGCCTGCTTATTTTTCTTTTGACATGTGAGGTGAACTTCGTAAGATTAGCACATGACGCTTCATGTTTCTGGGAATGGGTTTTTTGTTTCTGGGTTTTTTGCTTACTCTTTGCTTCTTGTTGGGTTGGTACTGTGTGCTATTCCTCCAGGGTGGCGATGACGTGCAATGGTAGATATCTAATAGGCCTTACAGTTTTTTTTATTGTCTGTGTTAGGGCTAATGAATCCTAGCGCAACCGACGCCAGCGTTTCTGGTTCTATTTTCCCGTCTCTCGCTGATGACAAGAAGATGATGGAGGATTATTTGCAACACCAAACTCGAAGGGCCCCCACTCACGGTGATTGCCCCTCCGAGTCTTCCTGTTCGAGCCCTGACCGTCTGTCCTTTTCAGTTTCCAGCAGTGGAATAAGGGAAGTGTTCGAGGCGATCCCTATCACCCAGACTCTGCATCGTTCAGAAGATGGCAGGGTCTGTGATGAGCCGGGTTGCAGTCTCACGCCCGATGAGATCGAGCAATTCTAGAAGGAGTGAGGCATCCCCTCAGATATACCCTTACGCGGGTTACGCTCCAGAGAGTTGGCTTGCACTCCCCAAGATAATTTCATCGCGTTACACGACAACATATTCAGAAACTGGTTCTTGGTGCCGCTTCCTCAGTACGTTCAATACATGCTTCAGCTGGCTCCCAGCCAGGTCCCTCAAAACCAATGGCGCCAGCTTCTAGGGCTATAGTGCATGTACTTCCTGTCCAACATAGGATGACCCACGATAAACGAGTTCCGCGTGTTGTATCGATTGTCGTACTTCAAGAAGACGAGGAGCTCCGGGTGTGTCAGTTTCACTACACGGGACTATGAATCGGTCTTCACAGATCTCCTGTCCTCCATAAACAAGGAGTGGCTCGTTAAGGTGGTTCTGGTGGGCGGGTCGTGGCAACGAAAGACAAAGCAGCATACCGTTCCTAAATACTTCCAGACCATAGGGGACTAGGCTTACAAGTTGACAACCGTCGAGCGGGAGCACAACGCCCGGATTTACGATGCGTGGCCCAATGAGGAGGATCGTAGTTCATATCACTTTACTCGGTGGGCCGTGCTGGTTCACTATGAAATGGGTAGACTGCCCGATAGGTTTCACTTGTCTTGTCCTTGTCTGCCTCTGCTTCTTGTTGCACTTTTTTTTTCTACCGGGACGATATGCTTATACATACATGTATATATATTTTTTGCAGGCAAAGTCCCCCAGCGTGTCCCCCGTCCCAATCACCCACTCAACATGGAGAAGGTTCAGGACCTCCTGATAAAGCTGTTAAACGTGGGAGATGTCACCTCCCGCACAAATGTGGACCTAGACACGTAATCGGTGTGATCTTAGAGTCCCAGAAACCGTTGTAGGTTCCGAACGAAACCTACGGGACTGTGGCTCCCTCGCCCCTGCCACTTTCTTCTAGAAGCTCTCAGGTGACTGTGAATCTTAGCGAGAAAAAGAAACACCACCACCACTCGAAGAAGAAAGCCCAAGCTGCTCTGGATTCCTAGGTGACCTACACCGGGAAGGATGTCTCCGGGGACCCCGTCCTAAATCCTAAAAGACCGAGAGTTACGCCCGGAGGCTCTGCTCCCTCGCTGTCATTGCTCGCTCCTCCCATTCCTACTATATCGAAGACCCCAATCAGGTAGGTCCTCGATGAGTACGACTGCGCAGACGAAAAGTTCATGCGTGGGTTGATCCGGGACCTGAAAAACATTGACCTCGACCGGGTGAGGTTTAAGGAAGGCTATCTCGCCGAGTTCCAACATATTGCTCGGGAGTATCTGATGAAGTTTAGTGCCCGGGTCAGCCTTTTTTCTTTGTTCACGTTGCTTTCTTGGCTTAATTCCATTTTTGTGCAGGCCTTCTTCGCGGTATATTCGATTGACGCCAGCGAGGATACCTCTGAGTTAAAGCAACATCTGGCCAAGTTGAATGGTTATGTGAGCTTTCTTCAGACTGAGAAGGGATCCCTCGAGAAGGAGAAAAACTCTCTGGCCGAGAAGTTAGCCATGCTGTTGTTGCATATCCAAGAGCTAGAGAGCAAAGCCAGCCGGATCCCGGAGCTTGAGGCTGAGGTCGAGTTGCTGGGTGACAACAATCAAAACTAAGTGTTTCAATTAAAAACTTTGTGTCAATTGTAATATATAGCAAATAAGAGTATCGTTATAAAAGCCGGGAATTAAGGGTACCTTTACAATTTACGTTAATTACAAAACAAGATAAAACAAAAGATGGTTAAACTAGAGATATGAGGTTTTGTGGTTATAAACAAGAGAAAACAAAGAAACAAAATAAATCAAAAAAGATTAGATGGATGAGACGTTAGAGACTTGGAAATCCACCACCTAGTATATTTCAAGACATGTTAACAACCAAAGATTCAATCATTAAGTCGCAAATCGGTATCAATCAAGAACAAACCGTGAACGCACTGCGTAAGTCTTTATTACTTCCCTTAAGTACTTAAGCAAGATGAAAGTACAATTACCAAGCCTTTAGAATAACCAATCAAGATATAGACGATATCCTATCAACAAATTATTCTAAGCATTAAGATCAATGAAAGTTTGATTGAACAAGTATGCAAACTAGTATGGAACGCCTACCTAGCATGCAATCCTCTTTATTTAGTTTCACCTATTGTCCTATAGGTTTCACTACTTTGAAATAGGCATTTTAACTGTTTAGGAGATTAATAAACCTATTTCTAGCCCCACTCACAAGTTCATAATGTTCTAAGTTGCGCATACATGAATATAAACAAGCAAGAGTTTCCCATAAACTAAAACCAAATAAACAATTTGAAAGATTCAATAATTTGAAACCAAGGTTCAAAACAATATCTAAAACATTCTTGGGGCTTCCAACCTTGCCAATAACTAAGAAAAATCAGCCACACATGGCTGCAAAATCACACAAGGAGAATAAAAGATGACAAAGAAAAGATAAACCATGGATGATGGAGATCGATGATGGCTTGACAGCTTCCTTTTGCGAGTCCATAACTATGGAGGTTTTGATGATGTAAGATCGCTGGCCTCCTCTAATCTTCACGTACCTCCTTCTTTTCTGCTGTGGTTAGGGTTATGAAACCCTCAAAACTCGTCCATGGGCTTGCCAATGTGGTTTAGGCCCCAAATTAGAAGTTTTGGTTCAAATCAGAAATTAGGGTAGACTGACCTTCGGTCACTTAAATGGTTATAACTTCTTCTCTAAAATAGGTATTGACGATCCGTAAAAATTTCTTGAAAGTAGACTCTTGTAGCTTTCCATTGATATATGGCACATCTCCTGATCATTGTGAGCTGATCACAATCTTCTGTCAAAGTTGACTGACGATTTCTGACAGATTTTCTGATTTCAATCCTTACACGACATGGATCCCTCTTCCTTCAAGATTTATCCTCTTTCATCTCTTTTGGGTTCTTCGGCTTTATTTATGACCTAAAAACATAAACTTAGTTAATATTAATATTGTTAAAGGAATTACATAACTAAAAAGAGTTGGAAATACATTATAAATGTAGTACTTTATGCTCTTATCACTGCAGCTGTCGCTGGAGAAACTTCGTCCCCTGGAAAGGAAGCTACGGGAGAAAGAGTCCCAGATCACGGAGCTCGAGAGCCAGGTCCTCGTTTACTATGATCACGCGGTGTCTGACTTTAAGGCATCTCAAGAGTTTAAAGATCTTCTGCAGGCTGCTCGGGATGGCGCCATCACCGAGAAGTTTAACGAATAGAGCGAGCACGGGTACTTGGATCATCCTCATATGGTGGCCAACTTGCTCGCCGCGAAGGCCCAAGCTCATAAGGATGCTCAGCCTGTCCTCACAGATGGTCCTCCTGAGACTCAAGCCAAGACCGTCTAGGATGATGACAATGATTCTGAGAGTAAGGGTGAAGAGGAACTGGTCGACTCGGCCAAGAAGGACCAAGTTTAGGAGTTTTTTTTCTTCTTCTTTTTTTATTTTGCCTGACTATGTACTTTTTGGATTCCTCATTTTGAATAGTGCCCTGGTGCCGATCCTTGGGTGTTATAAAATTTTGTCTGGTAGTCTCGTTGATGCTATATATAAAACTTGTTTCTCATTTCTCCTCTTATTGATCGGTTCACTGTGATTCTCATGAATTTTCCCCTCATGTTGATACGTTTCAGAAAATTTTATACAACATATCTGCTTGTTGATTATGTTAAAAGGATACATCATATTTGGCCTGCTGTCGAGTTTCCTTGCTACTGTTAATGTACTTTGTTATACCGTTATGAATTTAACTCCCTCATTTCTGTATTTAGTTGTTGCGAAATAAAACAAATGAGGGCATCCTCCCGGGTAGTTTAACTATCCCAGTGGGCATGATTTACAATTTCCAAGATAACTGCATGTTTTCTTACACAAGATAAGGTGTTCAGTATTCCACGGGTGCCTGATTATTATGACATCTGTGTCCCGCAACTTCTTCTATTATTTCATAAGGCCCTTCCCATGTTGAATCAAGAGCCATCGATTTTGTCATTACCTGATTCATCACCGAGTCACCTAGGCCCAAGGGTCGGGGTCTGACCTTACTGTCGTAGTGTCAAGCCACCGCTAAAATGTCTTCCCCCGTCCATCTTCTGGGAGGCACGCCGTGTTCTACGGTCCCATCAAATGCCTTTTCATCGAACCGCCATTCGTGATCATATGGAAGGAAAGCACGGTGACCCAATCTGCATATCTTGTTGCAATGACTGCTGCTCCCCTCATCGCTAAGGCACTCTGGACAAGCCTTGTATCCCCTAACAACGTTGCTCGACAACATCTCACGGGCAGGAAAATCACTGATGGTGCCAACAACCATGACATGCATCTGGAACATCTCGTGCGTGTACTTGTCATAAGTGGGATGACCAACGTCCCACAAAAATTTAAGCTCTTCAATCAAAGGTCTCAAGTACACATCGAGACACTTCCCCGGATAACCGGGCCCCGGAATCAACAAACTCAACATATTGTACTCCTTCTTCATGCACATCCATGGGGGAAGGTTGTACGGTACCAAAATCACCGACCATATACTGTATTGCAGACTCATGTTCCCAAAAGGGTTGAACCCGTCGGATGAGAGCCCGAGCCTCACATTTCGGACCTCTGACGCAAATTGAGGAAACTCCCTGTCTATATGCTTCCAAACCTCCCCGTCAGCAGGGTGTATAAGGGTATCTTCGTCATGCAATTCCCTATCAGCGTGCCATCTCATCGCTTCGGCCGTGTGTGAAGACATGTACAACCGCTCCAACCTATCCGTCAAAGGGAAATACCGAAGTACCTTTACAGGTTTCCTGTTGCCTGCAGGAGTCAGCTTATATCTGTCAGTGTGACATACCGGACATGCGTCAAGGCCACCAAGGTCATTCCCTTCTGGATCTTTACCCCAAAAGAGAACGCAGTCATATCTGCATGCATGGATCTTGATGTAGGAAAGCCCAAGATCTTTCAGGATACATCGGACCTTCCGATGAGTGGTAGGAAGACGATGACCGTTGGGCAGCATCGAAGCAGTGTACTGTAGATACTCATCAACAGCCTTCACGGTCGATTTTGTCTCAACTTTAATCCTCATTACGTCCATCACACTTTCAAGAACGGTCTTCTGACAACCGGGGTACACAGGGGTCTGTTGGAAAGCAAGCAGTTTGTTGTACTTTTCAATACCAGCAGTGTTCACAGCTCTAGGGAAGGGCTGCACCGGGTCAGGCATATACTGTCCTTGAGCGCATACACCGCTCTCATAAGGAAACATGTCGTTGATGAATGTCGTTGTTGGATCGTTGGATGTACTAGCACTGCCCGTCTCGGAAAATTGGCCATGATCATGCGGACCCCCTGATGATGTTTCACCGTGATATAACCAACATGTGTACTTCTCCCAAAACCCGTTACTCCTCAGGTGCTGCCATACTTTGTCAATGGGAAATCGATACATATCGCTGCGACACTGACATTTCGTGCACGGGCAATAGAAAATTGTATTCCCGTTAGCATTATCCATCGCATATTCTAGAAAACTCATAACTCCTGCACCGTATCTTTTGTCCCATTTTGGAAGCGAAATCCAACTCTTATCCATATCCTGAAAATATAACAAAATATATATATATTTATAACGATGCTAGCTAATTATTAATAAAATTTCATGCCATATATAAAATCTCAATTCATTTAGTATATATATATTCTACGTACGTACGTACTACAACTAATTAATTACAAAATTATCATTATGAACTCATATATATCATCAACAACTTCATACCATATCAACACAATAATATTATAAATTAATATTAACATATATATATATATTTACTATTTATTAACAACAAATTAATTCATATATATTATCAATTCAAATCATCAACCAAATCGATCAACACATATATATATACATCCAACGTACTCAAAATTAATCAACTCAATCACAATCAAAATCAATAAACTCAATTAATCACACTAATTAAAATCGATCAACTCAAATAAAACTCAATTAATCAACATATATATACATATACGTACCTATATATGGCTCCACAAACTGATTATGGACAGATTTCGACAACACCCAAACTTTTTCTCCCCTTTTTTCTTCTCCCGTTTTTTTTTTCCGTTTTTTTCGAAATGAGCTGCTGCTGCCCAGATCTGCAAATATAAAGCACTTTAGCCGACGACTATGAATTTCGTCGGCTAAACCTTTAAATATTTCGTCGGCCATGGTTTGTGCACTTTAGCCGACGACATAAATTCTTTAGCCGACGAAATTTTTTTTCGTCGGCTAAAGTGTGTCATAGCCGACGAAAATTTAAAATAGCCGGCGAAATAAAATTTCGTCGGCTAAAGTGGACATCATAGCCGACGAAAATTTACCTTAGCCGACGAAGGAAATTTTCGTCGGCTAAATCCCACTATAGCCGACGAAAAAATGCTTCGTCGGCCTGGTTTTTTTTTTTTCGTCGGCTATAACCTTTCTTCTGGTAGTGCTTGGTTGTGTAGATCGTCTCTTTCCCTTTTCTCCTCTATAAGGTCCATGTTCAGTTGGAGCCCCTCTGCATTAGTTTCCTCGTTAAAGTTTTTGATTTTTCCAAATGGAACTGTTAACTCGATCGGGATGACGGCCTCCTTGCCAAAAGCCATCCTGAAAGGTGTTTCTCCTGTTGACTCCATCGACATGGTTCGGATGGCCCACAATGCCTCTGGGAGCTTTTGTGTCCATAGTTCCTTGGCATCATCCAACTTCTTCTTCAGCAATTTCTTGATGATCTTGTTGACTGCCTCTACTTGCCCGTTGGTCTTTGGGTGAACTACCAATGCGAACATCATCCGGGTCCCTGTGTCCTCAGTGAATTGTATAAGATTTGGGTTGTTGAATTGGGTTCCATTTTCGGTAATGATAGTCTCCGGGACCTCGAATATGCGGTAGATATTCTTCATGAGGAAGTTCTTCACGCTGTCGATGGTTATTCAACTTAGCGGTTCTGCTTCAACCCACTCTGCTTCAACATCATCCGGATCCTTGTGTCCTCAGTGAATTGTATAAGATTTGGGTTGTTGAATTGGGTTCCATTTTCGGTAATGATAGTCTCCGGGACCTCGAATATGCAGTAGATATTCTTCATGAGGAAGTTCTTCACGCTGTCGATGGTTATTCAACTTAGCGGTTCTGCTTCAACCCACTTTGTATAGTAATCCACTGCCACGATGGCACATTTGAATTTCCCGAGAACTGTGGAGAGCTTCCCGACTAGGTCTAGTCCCCACTGCACGAACGGCCATGGAGACATCAAAATCGAGAGGGCGATGGACGGGGAATGAACTTTGTCAGTATGTTGGTGGCAGTTATGACATCTCTCTAATACTATATCCGCCATCTTTCTAATGTTAGGCCAGAAGTATCCCGTTCTCAGTGCCTTATGGGACAGTGACATAGACCTCGCAGACTCCTTCATGGATATCCCGGAGAATGGTCTCACATTCCTCTACGGACACATGTTTAAGGTTAAGGAAGCAATAACCCCTGCGATACAACTTATTATTTATCAAAGTGTCTCTGGCACACTACTACTGCAACTTCCTAACTTGTCGCCTATTCTTCGGATGGACTCCTTCTTTTATGAACTCAATAATACGATCCATCAACGTGGGCTCCCTGGGGCCAATGGTGATGGCAAATATCTCTTAGATTGTCTTGCTAATGCAAGGCCGGTCTAAGCCTCAATCTTGACTTTCTTGGGCCATTTTTGATTGGTACTGGTGGCTAGTCTTACTAAAGCATCAGTATTATTGTTCTCCTTCTTGGGTACTTGAGTGACCGTTGCTGACTCAAACCTGTGCAATAGTGTCTTTTCCAGTGTCTGATAGGAATTTAAATGTGGCTCCTTGGCCTCAAAGCTCCCGCCGACCTGGTTCACAACCAACTGGGAGTCACTGAATACTTGTACTCTCCTTACTCTTATTTCATGTGCCAACTACAATCCTCCGATCAATGCTTTGTATTTGGCAGCGTTGTTGGATGTGGCAAATTTGAACTCTAGGGCATACTTGTGCTTGAACCCGCCTGGGCTTACTAATATTATTCTCACTCCACCTTTGGCTTTGGTTACTAAGTCATCCACATACAGCTTCCAACTTGGCTCTGCTTCCAGAGGGGCCTTCGTTTCTTCAGACTGATCCATCTCAGGAAGCTCCTCATCGGTCTAGGCGTAAGCTCCGAGATGAAGTCTGCAGCCACTTGCCCTTCGATAGCTACTCTCGGCACGCAGTGTATGTCAAACTCACTCAACTCAATCGCCCATTTGGCCAACCTCCCACTCGTTTCTGGCTTTTGCAAAACCTGCCGAAGCGGGCAATGGAAGTAATACCTTAGCTTCTGAGCCGTCACGATGAGCCAGAGCCAGCTTCTCGATGTCCGGGTACCTACTTTATGCCAAGGTTAAACCATTTCCTGCATAATACACCGGGAGCTCTATGGCATTATGTGTCCTAAACTCACTGCTTTGTCAAACGCTGCTAAGTACAGGTATAGCATTTCTTTGGGAATCTTCTTCGACAACATAGGGACCGAGGCTAGATACTCTTTGATTTTCCTAAAGACCTCTTCTTGCTCGGGCCCCCAATTGATTAGCTTGAAGTGCTGACTCTTCAGCAGCTTAAAGAATGGCGCACACTTGTCCGTGAGCCTGGAAACAAACCTAGCGAGGGCCGCTATCTTTCTTGTTAGAGACTACACCTCGCTACTTATCTTGGGGACCTCCATATCTAATATGGCCTGGACCTTCTCTGGGTTCGCTTCAATTCCTTGCCTGCTTATTACATGACCTAGGAATTTTCCTTTAGTGACTCCAAACAAGCACTTATCCGAGTTCAGCCTCATACCGTACGCAAGGATAATGTCAAAGACTGCCTGCAAGTCACCTACATGTTTGACTGCGGTAAGACTTTTCACCAACATGTCATCCACATACACCTCCATGGTTACTCCTAGTTGTTTAGCGAACATCTTGTTCATTAGGCGCTGGTAGGTTGCTCCTGCTTTCTTCAGACTGAACGGCATCATCTTGTAATAGTACACTCCCTTGTCAGTGGTGAACGCGGTGTGTTCTTCATCTGCCGCGTCCATCATTGTCTGATTGTATCCTGCGTACGCGTCCATGAAGCTCAACATTTTGAACCCGGAGGTGGAGTCAACTAGTTGGTCTATTTGTGGCAACGGGAAGCTATCTTTGGGGCATTCCCTATTAAGGTTGGTGTAGTTTACACACATTCTTCACTGCTTCACAGTTTTCTTAGGAACCATGACCACGTTGGCTAACCACTGCGGGTACTTGGCTTCTTTGATAAACTAGATTTGTAGCAGCCTCTGCACCTCTCCCTTGATGATTTAATACTTGGCTGAATCGAATGATCTGCGTTTTTGCCTCACTTGGGGCACTCCTTTTTGGATTCTCAGCCGGTGTGTCACTATCTCTCTCGAGATCCCGGGGACATTCACATATGACCAGGCAAATGCTTTGTTGTTTTGTTGTTGTCCTTCAAGAAGCGCGTAAGTTCTTCCCTCACTCCGGGGGGCAACCCCATCCTAATTATTGCTTTCCTCGCAGGGAATTCGTCTGAGATGTAAACTAGCTCTGTCTGAGCGAGAGGCCCAGACGACGCCAATTGTTTCTGCAAGATCTCATGGACCTCGTAGAAGCTTCTGGCGTGATCTCTGCTCTTGGTTGTCGTTGACTAGCTACCTGCAAGAGGAGATTGACCGGGACTTACCGGTCTTTCTCTCTCGAACAATTAAGTCAGTTACTTGGTTGGTATAGTATTTAATACTAGGATTTTTAACTTACCCTTATGGTTGACTTTGGCACTGCACTTATAGCTTATAGCCCCATGTGGATTCTTTCTCGCCTGTTATACGATGTGGGACAAATATGGTACTGTGGTTTGCATGTTTGGCCCTTTGTTGTGTGTGTCCTGCCCGGTCCAGACTGCAATGACCTCCAGGATAAGACATGTTCAATCTGCCACGTGTTGGGCTTCCGGTAGCATCGTCGGCCGAGGTGGTATTCACTTACTACCGACTGCAATATATTACAATAATGGTGTCTTGTGCTTTAGTGGTTGGGAGTGAGAGTTATTTGGAAGAGGTTTAAAGTTTGAGTCTTGATCACCTCCGCAACAGATTCCTAACATTTTCTATTATTTATATATGTAGGATGTTATAAATATAAAATATGCATGTAATATAATGAAGGCGCCTTGTGCTTCAGTGGTTGAGAGCGAAGGTTGTTTGTAAGAGATTTGAGGTTCAATTCTTGTTTTCTACATAGATATGGGTATATTTTGTATAAGTATTAAGTACACATATATGGTTAGTACGGTATACCGGTGGAATGGAAATCTCAATACCAAATACCAACCATGTTACCAAGACCAGTATGGTTGATACTCGGTTGGTTGGTTTCGACATAGCCCAAATTGCCGATCCTAGATTTGATAATCGATTATATTGTATTCTTTCTCACTTTGCTAACGTTTTTTTTTTTGTAGAGATATGAAGAGTTTATTGTTAATCTCATTAAAACCTACTAATTCAGAAAGCGTATGAGAAGCGTGTGGGATTAGAAAGGAACAACGTGTATGGGAGCTAGTGTCTTCTCTTTGCGTCCAACTACAATTAGGGAGCGAGTTAGTGAAATGGACTGCCTCAATTCAAGCGATTAATTTTGGGAGAGAGTGTAGAAGCTCACGTGTGCTCACATTGGGCTTATCTTCATGTTAAGCAACCATCACCTTCTTCTTTACGTTTTCATAACAAGCTTTAATGACCCAAAATAAGACCCAAGAAGCAGAATTACTTGGCCCATGAAGATTCCATATTTGACCTTAGACTCGTCGGAATTCTTTCAAGAAAAATTGAACTCTTGACCTACATTAGAATCCCTTAAATGCTTTCTCACCTCATTCTGATCATTTCCTAATCATAATTTCCGACTTCTTACACGGTGGAACGGAAGGTTTCAATTCATTTCCTGGTATCATGGTAATGAAAAGGAGGCAGGACAATTCCGATCCCCATTTTAACTCTCCGAATCAGGTCCGGACCTGAGATTTTGAGGCCTGAGTCGAACTCTTAGAGTTGGGCTCCTAATTTTTTTTTATATATATAAAATAGCATATAACATCCAAAAATATATAAGATTTTTATGCAAAATACTTATTATGCAAATAGGATTCCAAAACCTTGATGGTTTAGTAATCTTAATTGTATTATAAATTCTATGTATACAACAAATATCTTACCTAATCGTGTTTGGCTGCTTCTATTTAATATTTTAACTTTTTTATGGGTACAAATTTAAAGTAGTAATTGATGGTTTGGGCCTCTCATCACGTGTAATTGTCTTTGATTTAAGATAGTTGTCTTTAATTCATGTTAGATTGCACAGCTAAAAAGCTATTGAAAAAAAAAATCTGGACAACTATAAATTTTTGTTTTGGGCCCCTTAGATTTTTGGGCCCTGAGTCCCAAGCCTCTTATGCCTCTATTCAAATCCAGGCCTGCTCCGAATGGGGCCGAAGAGATTTATGTTATCATTTTACATCAAGTGATAGAACCTACATTTCCTAGTTTCCTACCATACAAAAAGTTCAAATTGGTAATGTTTCAACTCTAAAACCTAAATGTGTAAACGTAGGGCTGGCAATGGTAGATATACCGATTTTGTTTACAAATATCATGTATCAACTAATTTATGATTGGTAGGCAAAATCCTTTACCGAAACCAACCGTCGAAGTTGGTATACCGACTTAATTGGTACGGTTGGTACAGTTGGTAATAGGCATCTACTAAGTTTATATTGTGGCTCAAAAACGGAAGTGATAAATATAATTTTTACACAAATATAATGCAATGTTTGGTCTGGTGGTATTTAGTCATATTTTCCATCAGAGGAGTCATGGTTTCGAAACATACTTTATCAAAATTTAAGCATTTTATATTTTAATTGTATTTATATCTATAGGGTGTTATAAATATAAAACAATACATATATTATAATAATAGCGCTTTGTGCGCATTAGAGCAACTTTAACATACTCTTTATTTTAGTTTTTAGCTATTTCAAAGAACGTGATTAGCTTTTTAAAATGTTTTAGGAGCTTCAACAGACTAGCCAAACTTAAGCTATTATAACTTTTAGCTATCTCGCTAGCTATATAACTTAAATGAGACTAGCTATGATTTATTACATTCCTTGTAAGATATTTTATGTGATATATAAATATATTTAAACTATTTAATTTCTATTTGAAGAATAATTTTGATGTAATGCTAGCTAAAATAGAGAGCATTGATGTAGCCACATTTCTAAAGTGGCTAGCCAAAATGACATTTTAGTTAATTTGATAAAAAAAATTAACTTAAAAAGGGCTAGCATTGCTAAAGATGCTTTTAATGGTTGGGAGTGAGAGTTGTTTGGAAAATGTTTAACATTTGAGTCTCACCTCCGCAACGAATTCTTAATATTTTGTATTATTTATATATGTAAGATGTTATAAATATAAAATATGCATGTACCATAATAAAAGCGCCTTGCGCTTCAGTGGTTGGGAGCAAATGTTATTTGTAAGAGGTTGGAGGTTCAATTCTTATTTCCTACATAGATATGAGTGTATTTTTGTATAAGTACCACATATGGTTGATACGGTATATTGATAATATAGAAATCATAATACCAAGTATCAACCATGTTACCAAGACCAATACGGTATACCGTACCAAATAAGTCGGTTATCGAGTCTTTGATATACCAACTAGGTAGATACGGTTGGTACTCGGTTGGTTGGTTTCGACAGGGCCTAAATTGCCAGTCCTATGTGAATGTACTAAGACTAAGGGCTAAACTTGATATCAGCACAAAACGAGGTTGAATTCCTTCATTCTATGGGCTAAACTTAGATATCAGCCCAAAACGAGGTTGCTCCATGCCAGGCCATGCTCTCTGTATTGCTATCAAGATTTGAGTCCAAAAGTGCAGTTCTATCTCCAAGAGTGGGGGATGATCAAACAAAAACTCTGAAAAACTTTTCCATTTAAATCTCCAAAGGTGGCAAAACAGGGTTTAGAATCTGGCCATTTTGCTGCAGTCTCTGATATTTGATTTGCTTCACTTCAGACTTCAGAGCCATCAGAAGCTACAGCCTACAAGCCTCCTCAAACCCCAAACACAGGTATGTAAATCCATCTGCACAATTCTATCAATGTACATATTATGTAGCGCTCTTGAGTATTGAAACTCTAGTGTCCAATGGCAATGGATTGACACTGTGCCTAATCTAATGGCTATGGATCCGGAGTGGTACTATAAAACTTTCATGAAGAAATCAATTCTACTGGTCCAAACTGTCATACCAGGCACCAAGCATAGAGGTTTTATTATAGTTTCTGTGATTTGCATCAGAACAGTAGCTGACAAAAGGAAAATGCTGATTTTCATTGATTTTCAAATTTGTTAGCACGTTATCATACACCATCTAAAAATTTTCTCTCCCTCTCTGATTTGCTACTGCTATATACTACTTGTTTATACACGCTAGTTAGTCAGATTAGAAACCCTAATGTGCAGTCCATTTGGTGCCTCTACTCTTGGAAACTTCATCAGTTTATCTCCCCCAATTTCTTCCCATCTGCAAATCATAGATCAAATAAAAACCATTAGAAACAAAACAAACAAAAAACAAAGAACCCTAATGAGAGTTATATTGTAATAGAAAATTATAGATTCTGATTCGAGTTTTTTCAAGTCACTGACCTGTATCTAGTTACAAAGTAGTGTAGGAATGTGGAAATTTCTGCTATTCCCAACTCCTTCCCAGGACACAGCCTAGTGCCTCCCCCAAATATAAAGGAGTTATTTTCCGTGCTCTTATCCTGCATTTTCAAGTCAAGAAAATTATTGCTACCACAACTAGACAATGAATCTGATACATTTCGATGAAATAGAGTCACAGTGAAACTCACCATCCATCTCCATGGATTGAAGGTTAATGGATCAGGGTACGTAAACGAATCGTAGTTAGTCTCTCTTGTATAAACATAGATTCTCCATCCTTTTGGTATCAAGAACCCTGTTCAAGCAAATACAAGAATAGCTCGGATTAGGAATTATTCCAAGCAATGGTCCACCAAAAATCTTATCAATATTCCCAACCATTGAAAACCTTGTTGAAAATACAACTTAAATTTCTTGATGTCAGAAAAGGAAAAAGAAACAAGGGTATTTCCATCTTCTGAAGAATTGTTCTTTAATGTATTGTCTAGCTGTTTTGGTATAAAATGCCATTGTAAATCATTGAGTCATGTCTATCCACTGCTTGCACATAATTTTGCTAAAAAGTGCCAATAATGTAATGCTCGCTGCAAACAGTTTCTTGAGCCCATAAATATAATACAACCTAGAATTATATGAAATTTATATTTCATATCTGTATCCTAAGTGCTTGTGAAACTTTCCAGCTTAGCCTACTCACCATTTAGTTCCATATCCTGAGTTGTTTTCCTCAAAACCCCATTTACAATAGTAGCTAATCTTGAGGTCTCAAATATTACCTGCAGTAAAAAAAAAACAGCAAGAGTTTATTATTAACAAATTACTATGATCAGAAGAGAAAATGATGAACAGAAAGCAAGGGAATGATCTCTTACCGCACGAGTAAAGCGCATAGATTTCAGGTCATTCCAATCAATGGGATCCTCGAGCATTTTTCTGGCTCTGATTGCCAAATGTTCTTTCTGCAAAATAGTAAAATTAAAGGTCAGTAAAAGAAGCATGAGAAATGTAACTATTATTCAAAACCTTCTTTAACTTACTCTGAGTTCTTCAAGCGCTTTCGGATGATCATGAAGGTACTTAACCGCCATCATTGATGTCGTCGAAACAGTCTCATAGCCCGAATACATGATCGTGATGATGTGATCGATTATTTCTTCATCAGTGAGTTTGTATCTGTTTTGATCATCACTTCTCATCAGTCCACCAAGCATGTCATGGTGGACTTCCTCTGAAGAAGCTCTTCTATTCTCTATTAGCTGCTTCAACATGCTAACAATGTTCTTCCTCGCCTGCATAACATGGTTCAACTCTCAGTTCTTACATCTTCCATAAACCACTCGATCATATAACACAAAAAAATAATGTGATTAGTGACAAAATATACCTGAAATCCGCGGCGATAATTTGTGCCAGGAAGATCAATAGGCAATGAGAGAGTTCCCAACACAAGCTTGAAGAACTCGGTTTTGAATGCCTGGGAAATGGAGCTTGATTCAATGCCTGCAATCTGTTTAAGCGACGAAAGAAGCGCCATCTGCGTAACACAGTTGAAACAACATCAGAAACTGCACAAATACTAAATGTGAAAATTACACATGGATTTTCTTTTCTGCCACACAAACCTGTTTGGTTTTTTCTTGGATGTTGATGACTTGGTTCCCCCAACCACTGAGGTGGGCTCTCATGAATTCATCAATCTTGGGTAAAATCTGGTCTCTGATCATGGTTGGGCTAATGAGGGCAAGTAATGCCCCTCTCATGTACTTGTGAGTGGAACCATGAACAGCTGCAATGTTACACTTGCCCAAAATATCCAACATCGATTGAGGGTACCCTGGAACGAGGCCTTTAGCTTCGTTCATTAGGATGTATCTGTTCACCTCTGGATCCATGGAAACCACAGTAGGACATCCAAGTATGTGGGATTTGAAAAAACTACCATACCTGTCACACACAAAAGAAAAGAATCCAAAGTTCAGAACCAAACCAGAGGAGTAAACAGAAACACCAGGTGAGCAGGTTGGGTAGATAATCTCACCTAGCTCTCTGGTTCTTCATGAAGCTAGGGCCTTGCTTGAGGAACTCTGTGGTTTCCCCGAAGACTGGCCAGCCCATTGTGCCTGGAGGGAGACCCTTCTTCCTGTACCTCACCTCATTCCATCTTAGCAAAGCAGAGCAGAAACAGAGGACAAAGAGCACACAGACTAGTACTACCACAAACACAGCCATTGATGCTCTGAGGAGAGAAGAAAGGAGAGAGAGCATTCAATGACTTATGGGCATGCTTTAGTTTTTGAGATAGCCAAGCGTGCATAGCATATATATAGGCCCTTCTGCACAAGCCTCTGTCCCAACCACCATATGAATAGAGAGAGAAGCAGGGAGGGAGGGACAAATATGCCTCGGTTGTTCGTGTAGAAAGTAAAGTAATTATTTTTCTTTAAGCAAAAAATAGATATTTTATTCACACGCATTGGTAAATGCTAAATACATATATTTTATTTAATGCATTATATGTTATTTTGTTAACGTTAACATTTTGCTAGATACACAACCCTAAATTTTTAAAATTATCTTTGTTCACAATAACCATATAAATAATATTTTTTTTAAATTTCTTTTTTTATACAAAAAAATAACAATTGTTTCATCAACATTGCCATCTCACATGTCAGACGAGTAACTACAACCTAAGTATTGAGTTTTATGGTTGTATGGTTTCTCCATATAAGTTCACTGATATCTTCTTGTACAACGATTATATCCAACAAATGATTATTTATTTTGAAAACAAAATAACAAAAACAAAAAAAAATCAAAAGTTAGTATCCCTCTCATATGATCTAATCCATGATCCACTATCAAATATCAAGCTACATGGATCGTGAGTGGTCATGAATGAGCAATCTTTCATGCAATGAGAGAAACAATGTGTACTTGTTTATTTAATTGACGTCATTTTCTTATTTTTGATATAAATATTTTTTTGGTAATTAAAAAGTAAAATGACTAAAATCTAAAATTAAGAAGTATAAAAAAAATGTGTATCTAGTATTTGGAGGTGTGCGTATAAACAGAAAAACTTCCTAAAAAAATTCCATTATAATAATGTATCTTAGTAAGGAAAACTATCCAACTAATACGGAAAAATATCCAAGTAATTTAAAATAAAACTAGGTAAATCTAAGAGAATAATTGGAGAAATTGATTTATTTGTTGTTTTAAGTGATAAATCCAAGTACTGTCTCTCGTACTTTTCTTTCTTCAGTAAAAGATTTCATTTCCTTTTGCATCCCAAACACAATAAATTAACCCAAAAAAATTCTCGATTGTTACTTTCTATCAACTAAACGAGACTATAGACCAAATCCTATTTTTCTTTCATTTAGAAAAATATTTCAGTTCATTTTGTATTTTAAAGATAGAAAATAAACAACTTTTCTTTCTCGATATTTACTTTTAGAAACTAACTAAATGAAAATAGAAGCAAACTCTATGCATTGTATGCAATGTGGGGGAGACCTTAACTTTAAAATGTAATATTAACAAAAATTATTTAACCATGAAGTTAAAAAAAAAATACAATACACTTTGATGCACAAAACAATTTGCATTGCTCACAATAAAAAAGAAAGTAGAATAAAAAATGTCCTCTATTATTTGATCTAACGACATCAGTTTCTTGTATATAATTTGTAGGTAGGAGGTCGTGAGTTTGACACTTATAATAGATTCGTTAAAATATTTCAGTTGTTTGTTTGATAAAAAAATAAAAAAATATTTACAAGAATTACTGGTTGAAACTTGAAAGGCATACATGTAAAATGTGACGAGGCACATGCACAGCACCCAATTGGACCAAATAGTAAAGTGACTCCAGACTCAAATACCTTCACATGTTGTTGAACAAGATCTGATAAATAGAATTACAAAAACCAGAACAAGACAGGCCCTTCGGTTACCATGTGAATAAGTGAAGAGAGAGAGACTCTCTCCCTCTCTCTCTCTCTCTTTCTCTCTGTGTTTTCGGTTCGACTCTAACTGCAACTTTCAAACTTCAAGTTTGTGGACTGTAATTCCTAGACCACCATCTACACTACCGTACTATTAACTTTTTGGACTGTTAATCGGTAGACCCTAGATCCTAAAGAACGGTCGTTTTAGTCTTGATGTAGCAACCTTTAAGCGTAAAAGTGTTATCGGAAAAGTCGATAGCACAACTGTGCGAGTGTTTTCCGATAACACTTTTGAGACGTATTTTGTACAAAGCTATGTTTCCGTTTTAGTTTTGTTGAGGCTATATGTGAATGCAAATAAAAGACTGACGTATATAGATATGGACTAGGATCGTTCCAAAACATGGTTGCTTTATGCAGATAAAGAGCTAAACAAGTCATAGTTTTCTGCTAATCACATCAACAGATTCAGCATCACTGGAGTGTTATATTGAAGATCTTGACCCTCTTGCTCCAATGATTGAGAACAAAAATGAATCAAACTTACCTGCATTAACATTTAACATGCCACTGACCAATTTTAACCAATTTACTCCGGATGTTAATGTGAAGCTAGCTGTGAATATAGGTTACACAGCACAGAACACAAAGACTGCATATACTACTCTAAATTCTCTTTTCATTATTACACTACTAAAAGGGTGTTTCTCTTCGGCAGGTTCCTGTACTCTGTGAATATATTGAAAGCTATATTAATTTGGTAGCTCGTATTAAATCACAATTAGATGATCAAGTACTATTTAAACGGTGCATTGGTTTGTGTGGAGAAAATTTGTCTTATGCTATTGAAGTTTAGAGACGAAGACTTTAAAGAGGAAGAGGACCTCTGAGCTAACCTTGATATGAACATAGTTGGGTTGTGAAAGGATCCGGATCCTCTCCTAACCTCATTCTCTTGCTGAGCTACCTGAACTTTCTAATACTTACCAGATTATGACACGTGTATCTAAATTCATCTAAAGGCCTGCAATTTCTGCTTTTATATACCTTCTCTTCTCTTCCCATTCTCTCTTTTCTGTTCTTTTTGTTCTTTCTTTTCTGATGTTTCTTGTAGAATTGGAATCCAAAAGAAAGCAAACAGAGGATAGGAATTCATGTCTATCAATCCCCTGACTTATTGTTTGATGTTAACCTAATATGAATGTTTCTCTGATATGTAAAACCCAGATTTAGTCTCCAACTATTCGTCCTCTTGCTCTCTTCATCCTCTCTATTATACAATCAAAACAATGAATCCACAAGCTCCAGAACTAGTCACCCAATTATTCCTCCTCCTCCTTCAATTAGTACGAGCTCTTGGTCTTGGTACAAGAGAGGAGGATATGAAGGATTGTGATCTGTTGAATTGGGAATCAGAGATATAGAAAGATATAAATTGGCAATGAAACCCGAACCAGAGAGGGATTCGATCGGTGGGGATTTTCTGTAAGCCTCAATAGGATGTAAATTATCATTGTTGGGAGAGACTTTGAGAGACTAAGTCGAAAATGCAGAGTTCCTTTCCAAGCTGAGAGAGCTACACAACCGTAAGGGAGTGTGGTGAGAGGGAAGGAGGAAAAAGAAACGGAATGAAATATAGACCGTAAGATCTGAAAATGGACACGTGTCGTCATCAATTTAAAAGCTTAGGCAGCTCAGGTGGAAAATGAGGTTAGGAGAGGATCCGATGATCGTTTAGTAATATAGATTTACACACCACAGAAATGTATGGATGTTTAAGTTTCGATTCCTCGGGCGGCTCCGTTGTCGATATATGATCATATGTCTAATCAATTTATACATTCAGAGTTATATGATTCAAATGGGACAGGGTTCGGGTTCGTCCTGTAATAATTTTTCGATTATCTCTTAGACTCTCTCATTTTGTTTCATGACTCTGGGTGAGCTGAGGCTGATGGCTTTGTCCTGGAGTGCCCACACATGGTGGTTTCGATGGCGACTTGAAGAAGAGTGTGGATCCAAATGGTGATCCTTGGAAAGGGATTTGACACAAAACCAGCATTGATGAATTTACCCTAAAACTTTCCAAAAACTACCTACAGAAATTGGCCCGTTTCACCGTTTGTTTGTGATTCTTAACACTTGATCGTAAGCTCGACTAATTAATCCGCTAACATTTTAGGTCATATTTGGTTCATGAAAAGTAACTGTCATGAAAAGAAAGTTGTTCATTTTATATGTTTAAGAATGTCGAGAACCACTTTTTCATCTTATTTTTTGTATTTATTATTGATCATAATATATTATTTTATTATTTTAATTAACAATTTTTCCGATGATTTTTCTTGTGTTACAAAACATCGGAACAAAAAATCATCGAAAAATTTCATTTATTTTATCTTTTCCTTCATGTGAGAAAGACAAATGAACTGTTTTCTTTTCCATGAACCAAACAAACACTAAAAAAAATGATAAGCGTTTTATGATAATTTATCTGTCTCATGAGTCACGGTCTTTTGATCACTTATAAAAAGATAGAGATTTGTGCCACTAAGTCAAACAGTACTAGACGACCCGCATATTTACCTTAGTTTTGTTTGCAATCATATATATCAAAAAAAGAGTTTCACCTAACATAAACTCACCTAGTTTATTTCCAATCTATAACGAACGAAGTATCATTAAGATGTCAATTTGTCAATAGTCAAGATCGACTCGAGAAGAGTGTATTGTCTCATATGCAATCATTCCTTTCATACGATCGATTAAGGGATTGGTTTCATGATAAGTACCGTTTTTTTGGAGTTTCTTTTCGTATATGAACTTGAATATATATGCACACGTCTAATAATCAAACCAAATAGCTCATGTGACAAATGGCAAAGTAGGCACCCTTTAATCTTTCTCAAGTTGTTATCCATGCACCCTTTAGTTTTGCATGATTTAGAGGTAGCAGTACGTTGCCGACAGGGCATTGCATCGTTGGATATATAGACTAAAACAAGCTATATTAATCGATAATCAACGAGAACAAAAGATTACAAATTATATGGAGAGACAGAAAGCTATTTGTGAATGAAGAAACGAATGAACGATAGGACTTTTTATGTGAATCAAAATGCAAAAGGGTTTGCTCGGATTCGCAGATAGAATACTTATGGTAGGTACGTACTGGTAGGTTGCCTGAGTTGTTGCTTGCTCTAAGTGGCTGCAAAAGGGTTGTGTATTTATAGAACAGAATGAGACTGTTCACTGTTCTGAGAGAGATCGATGGAGAAAGCTAGCTAGCTATGATATATCATATATATCAATATCAACATGCATCTCAATTATTCAAAAATGTATGCTTGCATGGCTGGCTCCATAGAAATGCAGGCGGCAGGAGAAGAAAGAAGGAAAGGAATGTTTACCCACACGAACACATTGATCATATTTTCTTTTTTATTTATGATAAAATTGCATGATAAAAGAGAAAAGGGGTGATGTATATTGAAGCATCCAGTTGCACGAGGGCCTCTATTTTGTTCTCTTCTACTTTTCTGGTGCCAGAGAGGAAATAATAATGGGCAAACGCATTATTTTCTGAAATCTGATCATCTAAATTATTGATCCTCGATCTCTACCAGAGTGGACATGCATGTACACAATTCGAGATACAAATAATGTTTTGTATTCTACAGGTATGTATATATCTCTACTTCAATCTATCAGATATATTCAGTGGATAAAATATCAGATACATCACGAGGGAGGATGAGGGGTTTTTGAACTATATATGCAAAGCAGTAAGCCGTGAAATATCAATTGGTGCCCACGCAAGGGAATTACAGTACATCTAAAATACATATATTTCATGTAAATCTAAGGGCAGTTAAATATAGATTTCTTAGCCAATTGATGACCTGATGAACATTAAAATAGAGATAGAATGTCATGAGAATTAACAAATCAATTGATTGATATATGTCCTATTATTCTTATGTCGTGGGTTTCATGTATCAATGTACACTTACATCATCAATGTACATGTCACTCAACGAGGATGCAAAAAAGACCTAGAATTCAAAACATCTTATTCTTTCTTTTGATATTTTTATTTTTGATCCGATTAAATTAAATATTTATAATCTTTTCAATTTTGAGTTATCATCTCCTATGTTTGAAATACTTAAATTACTTTTTTTAATTTCAATTTTATTAACAAACGTTCGTGTATATATATGTAGTTATACACATCATAGACATGAATGTTTGAACCAAATAAAAGACTAAAATTTCATATTATATTTTTCCGTTCACTGGCAACTTGTTGCCTACAAAAATTTAATACAATTGAAATTTCACGTACAACAACGGAGTGAACAAAAAAGTCTATATTTAAACAGTGTACGTAGAGTTTTGACCTAGCTAGCTAGCCAACAAAGAGGAAAGAATGGTCAAAATTAAACAGCGGTCATTTTCTTCCGCATGGCCTCTGGAGCAGTAAATTATACAGATACAGTGTCGAGTGTCAAACTCAGTGAGGATCGAGGACTAGACCTGCCTTCTTGAGACTCACAATCTCAGTTCCCAAACTCTGAAATATATGGAAAAGATCGAGCAGTAATATTAATCTAAACAATAAACAATGTTACAGCATGCAGAAGAAAAACAACAAAACGCAGCGAAGCAGAAGCACACGGGTCCTCAATGGCAGAGTGAGAAAGAGAAATGGAGACGGAGATTGTGGTGTTTGTTTTCTAGTTCTTGGCGTCTTTATCCCAAACCAGACGGACCTGATTTTCTTCTCTTCTTCAATTCCCCTCCTATCGATCTCAGCTCAGCTATCTGCTCTCTCTCTCTCTCTCTCTCTCTCTGAACTACGATGATTGCATGAGTGCATGCACGTGTGCTAGGTCTATCCACGTGCACCTGTTTTATTCACTGGAAATTGATTGATTTGTTCTTTGCTTCAACTCCGTATCCATATCTCTCAGTTCTCTTTTACCCGTACTCCTAGATCTCTCTGATCGATGTTTCTTTGTTTCTTACTTTTACTACAAGGTAATTAATAATCACGCACTGGTTTGTCTTCAACCTTTGCAGTTCTTATTACTCCGGCAAAGGCACCGTGGTAAAATAACGACGTGAGGACCAGGGAGCTCAGCAAGTAGTGGTACTACTCGACACTCGTAGCTCAGCTCATCAACTACCATTTTTACCACTGTTCTGGGATTCTGTCCCATCTCGACAGATTGGTGCTATCACTTACCAAAAAGACAGAGGTACTAGTCTCTTTCGACAAGTCACCTATCCTTTGGTCTGTTATTTACTTTTCACTGTAGCAAAATCATATGTCGAATGACTGAACTTTTTTGCATTTTTACCTTATTCGAGTGTCGCATACTGTACTTCACAAAATCATATTAGACTTGCATACACAGGTTGTGGATAAATTGATTGACGTATTTTCAAGTTGAATAATACTGTGTTAACCTTTTTTGGCAATATGTATCCATCACGGGGAAGAAAATAACATTGCTGGTCCAGCTTAACTATAAAAATAAGTTTTTAATTGTTAATTGATTTTGTATGTGAATTCCAAATTTAATATTAAGAACACTCATACTTTATTTCAATGCATCTTTCTGATTACGGATAATTTTTGTACCAATCAATTCATGAAAAAAATGATAACGAAATACCTCATTATTTCATAAAAACAAAACCAAATAAAAAAAAAGATACATATTTCCCCACGTCCTAATTATCTCTACTTCATTTTTCATCATCTAAAATGCTTATATACTTGCAAGACCAGTATGGGTTAAACCATTGACCCACCCAGATCATCTCAATTCTGTTGAGAAACAAACCATCTCTATCCTATGGTACTTGCTCTGTGCTAGCTAGTCGCAGCAGCAGCACTACTCAGACGAACTGATCACAGATCACGCGTGCTGGTCTATAATGATCTATGGCCATGTCTCATATATCAAAGGCCATGCATGGGCCGAGTGGTTTCAGTTGGACGTTATACGTATATATAGGTATTAGGTATCATCTACGTATAGATAGAATAAGTTGCTTGCAGTAAACTTTCGGCTACTCGATGCCCCCAGTAGTAGGCAACGTTATTGTTCCAGAAAACACCCAAAAACCCTAAAGCCAGAGATAATGCAGACCTCACTGTACTGCTATGCAAACTCGTGCGTTCGTCCCTATCTCTTTCTACCCCCCGGCCTCCACCTAGCTACTGCCTTTACATTCAACAAAGTCCAGACAAATCTGCCAAGCTAGTGATCGAGCTACCCCAGCTCTGAGCTTCACAATTCCCAACTTATGGGCGTGGTGATCTTACCGATCTAGCTAGGATGACAAATAGAGCGGCCGGCGCTACAATCTTTTGTGGATCTCCTCTTTCCCGGCGTGGAACTCAATGAGCAGGAAGATCGAGTTCCTTTATCAAGCTAGTTCCTTAAGTACGAAATTATATATATATATATATCATAGATTTCTAGATTTTCAAATTCGAAAGTTTTTAGATCGAAACTTTATATATCATAAATATGAATTCTCATCAAATTCTTTCGCAAAAGTAATTATAGAATGAATGTATGATTGAAGGCATCTCCCATGTTGGTGGTTGATATTTTTGTTTGTAATGTATGTATAATGCTCTAGACTTCACGCACATATTTTGCTTAGTTAAAGTTCAATCAAGAGTTAGGATCAAGAGCGGATGTAGGAATTAAAATTGGGTGGAACTTGGACATTTCATTATAGAGAAAAATTTGACAGTGTAAAAAGAATTTATAGATTAAAAAGAAAAATACACCTAAACATAAGGAGACGTAATGATCCTCGAATGCATGTTTATACACCTAACTTAGAATACAAGATGGATATATGTAAAGATTAACTAGTTAAGCTTGATTATGATATTGTTATGTGCGTTTAGTGCTATATGGTTCCAAGCGACATTTTGCTAAAGAAAGATTCTCACACAAAGCTTTAGGTAGAGACTTGCACCCCCACCCCATGTGTTTTCGGGGTCCCCTCGATTGGCCCTTGCATATATTTTTGTTTGGTGCATAATTGGATCTTTGTCTTTGCTCTTGTTTCTTTCATTCCCACTTTGCATTTTTAATCCTAATTCTCTTTGCTTTGAGTCTAAGTCGATACTTGAGATAGAGCTAAGGGGTGCGTCCTCAGCTCCACATTAGGTAACCTTTTATGTTATGCCAGGGCGGGGCTGCCCCAAATCCCACGTGATCGGGTGGTGTGCTTGGCCACAGCTGGGATCGAAAGGATGGAGATTTGAGCTAGGGCATCATACTCCATTGTGAAATATATACAACTCTGGTGGGGCTGGAATCGATCCGACAGAGAGATTGGGGTTGGACCTTGATGAGTACTGAGTAGTCGTAGTTTCTTATAAGTTTGCAGAACAAACAACAATGGAAACGATGGAGGAGGAGGAAGAGGATGATGATGGTGCCCCAAGTGCATGTTACCCCCTCGTGGGTGTATCGTAATCGTCCTTGGTACGTTTGTGCATGTTTTGACAAGTACCTGATAGCCACTTAGATATGTGTTTATAGAGCTAAGTGATGATACCACTATGCCAAACCATCAATTCCAATTAATTCACTTTTGCTATGATGATGAACAACAAATTCATTCCGGAACGGAACAACGTACATGTACTATATATTCCATGTCGATCGTGACCAATATATGTTGGATTTATGATATTTCTTTTTCTTTCATTGAGCAAAACAAACCCTTCAAAAACCAACTACTTGTTTTTGTTTGTCCGACTTTATTTCTTGATCAATAATTTGAGCCAATTAACCGTGTAATGCTCTGACCTTAATTTACAAAAAATAGTAACATGTACAAAGCATTAATTTGATTGTAGAAATGAATGCACATCGAATGAAGGCGATCGACGAGAGCCAGCTATCTATATTTTTTCTTAGGGCGTTTTATTATCTTATAACACAATGTAACAATTTGCGACTACTTATTTTGAAAACTCTTTCGAGATCTTAGTTACATATTTCGATAGCAAAACTTTCGATGGGTGTAACAAATTAATTAGTAATCTTGTGTTAATTAAGATTGAAATATTAAGATAGATACGTTGTCGAATCAGTTTATTTTTTTAGTTAGGGGTGGGCATAAAACCCGAATTGAAAAAAAAACCCGAACCGGACCGGCTGGACCGACCGGGCCGGGCCGGTCCTTTTCCCGGGCCTTGACCAGTTTGCTGCCATTCCGGACCGGGCCCAACTACACCCGGGCCGGTCTCGGGCTCTATTTCTACCGAATCGGGCTGAGCCCGAAATCTCGAAATACAGTAGTAAAGATAGGCCCAGCCCGCCAGCCGCCCAGGCCCAGCCCATGAGGAAGTCAGGAATCAGGATTGAAGAGTTGAATACTTCACGACTTCGCGTCTTCGCCTCCTCTCCAGTCTCCAGTAGTCCAGTTCATCGCGACACCGACACGGCGACACGGCCGACACCGCTTCACACCTTCACCTTGAGTCTCGTCAGCCGGTCGTTGTGCCGGTCGCTGCGCCGGTCGCTGTGCCACTGGAGAGTCGGTGACGCCGGTCGCTGCGCCTCTCCCTTACGCCTCCCTTATCGGTGACGACGACGAGGATCTTAGCTTCCTCGAGGAGCCGACCGAGCAAGGCCACGACGCGCCGCACTATCCAGATCCGGACCAATTCGACGCCGACAGCTACTCCGAGCCGACCGAGCAAGGCCACGACGCACCCCGTGGTTAGGTGAGTTTTGACCTAATCTTTGTTTTAAGTGTTTATATGGTTTGCAACTCGATTTTTAGTATTTGGGACCTTGGATTTCAGATTTGCAGCTCAAGCTTGCAGTGGTGTTGCAGGGTGAGGGAAGAAGTGGAAATAGTGAAGTGATAGTTTAGAAGTGGAAATAGAGAAAGAGTAGTTGAGGTGTGTCTCCTTTCAGCTTGATTCCTTCGTTTTGTGATTACTTATTCATGATTGCAGATGACATGTTTTGGTTAGATTTTTTCTGAATTATGTTGTGTTTTATGACTTTATTTGTATTTAGAATCATTGTTCTAGCAATAGTCTCTACTATTATACAAGATTCTTAGGATTGTACCTGTCAATTTTGTTGTTCGTAACTTTTGTATATGGAGGATTATCTTGGTATGAAGTAAAGCATTAGGATTAAATTTGGGGATGTTGTTACTTACTGAGATCCATCTTTGAAAAAGAAAACCATGATTTGAGTCAAAAACTGTAGTTTTGTTGATGCACAGCAGTGACTTCAGAAACTTACAAGTAATTGTAGAAAATTCTTTTTGTGCGATTTCAGTTCAACATGTATGGATGTTTACTTCACTTTAGCACTTTTCTTTTCTTTTCTTATTAGCTTTTCATGTTTTTGCTTAAGAAAAAAACTATGATGAAACATAAATTGCAGCTTTTGTATGGCTTTTACCGGGCCTAACCTGTTCTCGCACCCGGGCCGGGCTTTTACCGGGCCTTCCTTTTAAAACAACAAAACCGACCCGGACATACTCTTTTCGGGCCGGGCCCGGTCCTTGTAAAATTGAACCCGGCCTGGGCCCGAGCCCACCCCTATTTTTAGTTATTGTATGGAAAATAATGAGCTAAGCTAGGTATCGATAAGAGAAAACCCCACTCTCACAATTATTCAACACTTTTAAGCTATGCTTTGAAAATTATTATATATAATTGATGTTTTGGTGCATTTCTTAATCAGTCTAGCTATTTAGTAGTGCGTTGACGACAAGAGTACTCCACGAACAAAGCACACTAGTCAAAATGGCATAAACCAACACGAGTACGTAAACATTATTGTATGAAATTTAAAATGATTTTTATATTTTAATTTCCGAACGAAACTTTGTTCTAAATATGAAATATATAAAATCATAATTCATTTCTCTAATAACATAATGCCCATGATTCTCCAAATCGCAAAGCAACATTGAAGCATACATGCATGTTACTAATTAAACTTACCTAGTGAAACTAATCATATACTAATAAGAGAGATCTCATATCACTATTATTCCTATCCATTACATAACAAAACCCTAATAGAAATTGATTTCATCAATATAGTATATGATCGATACTAATTTCTATTGCTTTTGTTAAGATTGCTAGCATGTGTTGGATGCCTCCTAACCTTACCAACTCACATGCTCTTCACCCATTTAAGCTTTACTTATTCCTATAATTATTAACCAATTACAACTCTCATCAGATCGTATATAATCTTTCTAACTTGCGATTCTCTTTGTATACATATTATTCAAGGATTATTGATCCAGGTGATGCCAGAAATTAAAGCAGGATCTTGGATTACGAAAACAAGTTCTTTATTCTAAACCCTAATTTCTACGTAGCAAAGTCCAAACTTTACTAACTAGCTTAGCTTAGCACCAAAGACTTCAGAGATTTCGGGAACAATGCTGTAACTCTATAATGTGTAGAAAAAGATGAACTAATGTCACAGTCGTAGATTTGATCGAATATGACAAGAATTGCAGAATCCAAACAACTTTTTATAGTCGTAAAATATTTTACAACTACTGCTACTACTCCCTCGATGAGTTAATAGGTTTTACCTTGATCGACCACATCTGGGGTAAGAAGTCAAAGTTCACCTTGTTAAAGTACTACTACTGGACATTAGTTTCTAGGGTTAGATTCATTCATTTTGTTGCTATATGTGGAAATATTGACACAGTTCCACAGTGAATTCAGGACTGTCACATCCAATTATATAACAGCATATCATGTAATTGATTGGACAGGTGTAATTTGGTGGTGATTATATTTGTATGTTGCAAATAGCATTCATGGATCACATCTAGAATATATAGTTTTCTCCTAATCGAGGCTAAACAATTGTAACGTTCCAAAGAGTGAGGCCAACGAGAGATAAAAAAAATAGTAGTCGATTGTTAATTCTAACTTATTTCTCTCTCGTTGGTCGTATTTTGATTTTTCACTATGTCATATACCAATATATATGACGTTAAACTATCAATTAGTTCGAAGACCAATACATATAATAAGCAATAACCACACACATGTTGATATCGTTTTAACAGTCACACAATGTACGTGGTTGTTGCTTACCATTGATGTTGTATAACATGTTGAGGGGATGTAGGCATGTATCGGATTCCATATACTCAACGATAAATTAGTCTTGTTGCTCAATTCGAGGGTCGGATTTCATGTACGTCAAGGCTCTGCTTGCTAATATGCATTGCTTGTTGAAATCGTTTTGAACAATAACAATAGAAAACCCAATATTGGAACAAATAAAATGGATGGAACTGGTTTTGGATATAGATGTAGGCGTGTAGCTAAGCACAACTCAATTATTGGTAGAGACACAACCTCGACTAACCAAGGTTTGGAGAGCCCATCTGGTTACTAATTTGTAGTAGTTGGTTCCCATTATAGTGCACGAAAGGATTATTTAACAACTCTCGGCTCTTCCATTTGTAGCCCATTGTTTGCACAACACAACATGGAACATTCTAAATGATCTATAATATATTCGGGAACTTTAGAGATTTGTCACACATATGTGCCTCAAAAAGCTTAATAATATGTATAATAGGCTACCTCCAAATACCTTAATGCTTTGCAGCCCTGCATCCCACAAAACCCACCAAGTACACAATAGACGCCTCCATCATTTTCTGAATTCTATCCGCTAAAAAAAATGTTCATCATTTGAAGCAACACAACGTAGATACATATTGGGGTTTTTGTTTTTGAAGTATTTGTTTCCACAATAACGTTTTTCTCAATATTCTGAATGTTTTATCCAACCCCCCCTTTTTTTCTTCATTTATGGGATCTACGCAAGTTTGTTCATTTTTGATTAATGGAGGTATGCTTTTTACTCCCTAAATCTGTCATTTCCTAGAGTGATCTTCACCGATGAACTGTAAACTCTACAATAGCAAAATGTGTGATGTTTTTCAGAACTTTGGGCCACGAATCTTTCAAGCCAGGTATCCCAGGCCCATATATTAAATTTAGTTAAGATATAAACTATGTTGTTGTATACCAGATCTCCGTTGTAGTCTAGTTGGTCAGGATATTCGGCTCTCACCCGAAAGACCCGGGTTCAAGTCCCGGCAACGGAATATGTATATATTTTTTTTTCATTTTGTTTCTCCCAGCATGTAATGAAATATGAATACCTGTAACCACAGTGGCACAGTATGTTCTTTTATGATCTGTTAGGCATCCTACTTCGCCTAATTTGATGCGTGAAAATTGGCAAGTGTTTTCGAGAAATCTGGATTTTGATTGCCTTCGAATACTCTTATGATAAGCTTATTAATATGATAAATTACCATGCTTCCTTCTATACCTTGCAGGGTGTAGTTGATCCTGGCTGCAAGCAAGCAAGAACAACAATGATCAGAGTTCATATCTTCATCAACATATTTTGCTCACCAAAAATTCAATTAGGCCAGCAGATGCTGAATTGGAATACGATGAAGAATTATGATTCATAGCTTACCACACATGCATGGACATCATTACACCCACATATGAGTTCTCCATTGAGGGTGTCTGTAGCTTGAAACGATCCTCCCCCTGCACTCCTCTGCATCACAAATCCAACAGATATGTAAATTACAGTTACATTATCTATTGAATAATTCCGGTGGTTAATCACTAAACCAAGAGAACAAGCTACCTAGTGTGTGAGTTACCTTGTAAAAATCGACCGCAACAAAATTAGCCCATCGGTTTCCAGCAGCAGTATAACAAGTGTTAAGCATGCTAACCAAATCCGCAGAATTGAATTTACAAGAGAGCTGCTTAATGGGGACTGTCCCAAAATAGTTAACCAGCACCAATGATTTAGTCTTGTCATTTAGAGGCGATGATTCACCTCTGTTTGAACAGCTTCCCGCTTCCATTCCATCATTCCCATCTGCAAAATTTGGTGCTCTCGAAAAATTTTAGAGACAAAAATGACACAACATTACTGTACCAAAAAAGAAGATCCTAAGTTGCGTAATTCAGTTGGTTCTTACATTGGTTTTCAACCATGTAGTTCCACTGGTATGCAATCCCTTCAGATTGTTCCTTCTCTTGTTTCGAAGTGAATACAAGTAGCCTTTGGTTCTTGGCAACCATATCGCTAACCAGCGGCCAGTCCTGACCACTTTTGGGCATGTTTGATACCGGAAACCAGTATTTCATCAATCCTGCAGCTTTGAAAACGTTTGTCAATCCGTTTGGAGCTTCAACATAGTCCTCTAATATCAGTGTCACGATTTCTCCTGGGTTTGCTGATAAAAATGCTTGGATTTCATTCAATGTATCTAGAGCAGGCTCCTGCAATATTGAGATGATAGGTAACGCATATTGGCAACATCCGTAGTGAAATAAGGAAGTTGGTGCTTACAAATGCAGTGTAGTCATGGCATTTTCCTTTGAAGGAATGGCACAACCAGACACCATTATCAAAGTCATAGGTATCAAGCATTAGGGCTCTAACTCCATTGTTCAGTTGTTGAGTGACAGTGCCCTCTTGATTCGTGAAGGTAACACGAGGGATTCCAGTATGAGATGGCTCTCCATCGATAGCATAAGCATTGTGGGTTGTCAAAAATGCATATTTGTTGAATGGCAGAGAATTATTCTGTAGAAATAAGCAAATGCTACTTCAACTCAAATATTACATGTATCAACATTATGTATTGATATAAGTCATAATTACGCTTTTACCTTTTATCTCAATGAAAAATCTGTTCTAGGGTCTCTTCCCATATTCTCAATGAACAAAAAGTTAGAAACTCTTAAATAAGAATGGTCCAACAAATATGCGTGTAACTCATCGTTATTCTACCGTCTAAGTTCTCAATTTTAAAGGACGATAGAGTAACGTCCATATTTGAGGTAACTTGGTTGTTAAATATACTAATTATGAAATCTAATCGGTAGGTTATAAGTGCTAGCTACTTGAAATAGTGAAAACTGCTCACCCAAGATTTTGAGTCCATATTTGACACAGCCTATATATGACGAGAAGTCCTTATGGTTCTGCCCCATTTATATCTACTGGTGGACACTAGCCTCTAACAGTAAGTAGCTCCTTTCATTTTGGACCAGTTTGACGGGCAATTGACATGGAGATCGAGTTGGAAACTAGACAAGGACAAAAGGGACTCACTGAGTCGTGTGTTTGTGTCTGTAAAACAAGCGTGACATACCAAAAGCTGGAATTGGTTGGTGGTGGTTGATCTCACACATTTGGAGCCGGAATACTCCAAAGCGCAACCGAAACAGTAAAGCACCGCCTCACAATCTCCGTCCACCGAGCACGGATCTAAGAGCTACACGCACAAACCAAGTTATATCCTTCGCAATACTCTCATTATCATTGATACCAACAAGAAGAATAAGAAGATTAGGGAGGCCAAAACCTTGCACTGTCCATCGGAGCAAGCCATGGCAATACATGAAAACGCAGCAAGAGCCATAACCAGAACTGGAACCAGAAGGATGCTGTGCCGAGTCGTCTTCATGTTAGAAGCAAAATGATAATGGCTGGCCGGGTTTTGAGTTTTGAAACGGCTACTGAACTTGGGTTTCTCAGTTTTTGATGAGGCTGAGAAAACGAAGGAGGTGATTTAACAAGAATGTTAATCAATGGCCATGAGGGAATCAATGGAATCGTTACGGAACATCCATTATTGCTCACACAGTGCTCATCATTAATATTTGTTTTTAAGTTGTAAAGAAAAAGAAACTGGATTCATGAATCCAACTTTCTTTCTTTGCCTAAATCCAATTAATGAGGATATCCTATTTTTCTTTACCGTTTCTAAAATGGATTGCCTATATTAAATGAGGATATACATAAAGCACAAAAATAAACTCCGCAAAAACCAAACCCTCTTGATTAATTTATGTTTACATCTAAAATTAATATTTTACTGAACAATAATTGTCTAAATAAATATTAATTAAATTAATGATGCACGTCACACTGGCGAACCTGAGTAATATTGGGTTTAGAGGTGGGTTACCTTGCCTGCGATATCATGCGAGCTGGATGTATTGTACGCATGGAGGCCTTTGCATATAAGGAGTGAAGTTGTTGGACGAGCTGGAAAAAGTTGCATGCAATGAGACTTCGCATGAGTGGAAAAATGAGACATGAGTTGCTTGCAAACTGGATGCATGCGAAGGGGTGGTCAACGAGGATTCTTGTCCTTAGTTGTGTGTGTGTGTATATATATGATTATATGTCTAGGATTTACACATCTCTAGGTGCAATTGGTCATTCAGTTAATGAGATGTGTATACATCATATGTATACATAGTGATATGCATCAAGGAGGCATGTATAATCAAAGAGTTTTCTCCTTGAGTTATATTTGGCTCCGCGAAGTGGTGTATGCCCAGTAGGCTTCTTAAGTCTCTGGCGAATCATGCCTGATTAATTATTGATAAGAGACATCTTGGAGAGCCAGTACGCGTGCATATTTATCAAGAGGTAACTAATTAAGTCCAACTAATTGTCTACGATACGATAATGTTAAAGACTTCTACAAGTCTTTGACTTACTTTGGGCCAACACATGTGACTCTAAAATAAGTCTACGTATGTGATTGAAATTGCGTCACCTAGTTACGATGTTGCCAAGTAAGACGAAACCTTGTGCAACTAAACCGACTATGTAGCAAAGACCGAATCCTTATCAACAACTAGTGAATTCACCTCTATATAAAGGAGTTTGAGGATCTGGTCTACACACCTACCTACAATTCTACAACTCAACAATTACACAACTTTTACAAGAACAATATCTTCAACACAGTTGAACCCTCAGACGTTAAAGCATCTTGCTTAAGCACCTTTTCTTTTTACAAGCTCCCCAGAGCTACGCTTTCGTTTCCCTACATGCTCCCCGGAGCTTTGTCTTTTTTTTTTTCCTTTTTTTTCCAATTGATACTCTGCTCGACTTTACGTCGAGTATCGATATTGTGACTCTCAGACACACTTAAGGAGTTAAAAATTGAAAGTATCCCCCAAATTTCAGTGATTTTTTGTTTTTTCGAGGCAACGATATTTAATTAACATCCCATGAGATATCGTGAGATATTTTGAAAATTTGACGATATATTTAAAAATTTTCGATAATTTCTTGAGATTCTCGATAGTTTGTCACAAAATGATCCCAGACTTGACAAATTTAGAGAAAAGTGGGCCTTGTTTGTCTCAGAGTGGGACCATAATTGATAAATTTAAAGAAAAAACATGACATCGTTATGGTGAATCTAACCTTGGTCTCCAAGGGTGTAACAAAATCTCCTTAACCATCCTTGCTGACTGCGATTCTTCTCAGAAACATACATTTATATGTATAAATATCTTCATATATTTCATAATCTTTCCGTCGAAAATACAACTATATCGATACTTTCTAGATATTTTTATCGAAATATCTATTTTCTGGGCCGTCGAAATTTCTTCGATATGCTAAATTTTAGTCCTTGGACACACTATTGTCAATCCTTGCCCAATGCACAAGGCAAATACGAAGAACCTTGCAGTGAAGTTGGTGCTCTCTCCATTCTCAGTTGCTTGATTAGAAGCAGAAAGCTAAGCGCACCCCGCTACTACAACTACTACTTTTCGCGTTCGCGTGGTGGCACACCCACAACGACTAAAAGAGACTTAATTTGTATACCCAGACTTACTGGTGTGGCCAAAACAATTTCATTACAAGTACATACATAATTTTGACACCCATGGAATAATTAATATGACCTCTCCTTCCTCCTGGAACTCTACTCCCTCAATGTGTTTAAATCCTGAAGGAAAAGACTCATGGGTTCGAGACTTTAAGCATAACATGAAACTACGTATATATAGAGAATAGAGAACGAAAGATAGCTAGGGTGTGGTCAATATTATGATCGAGTGGCCACGGTGCGGTGTGGTGCGGTTTAAGGCCGAAACTGCAGTGCAGACTGCATTTTCGGTGTTCTAATTTTGCAAACTGCAATTGCTTTTAAATAATGCAAACTACATTTTTGATTGAACTGCATTTTCGGTGTAATTCGATGCGGTTGAAACTGCATTTTCGGTATAACTCGGTGCGGTTTGTTTCAAACCGCATTACATAGTTATATCATTGAGCTGTTCTTCATCTTGTTTGAACAACCTTCTTCTTCTTCTTCTTCTTCTGGAATAAGAAGAAGAGGTGAAAATGATGGAACCGGTGGAGTAGCTACCACTAGTGGAGGAGCTACCAGTGGAGGTGGAGGACTCGGTGAAGAGGTGGTTCGACTGGTTCCGATGCTTTCAGAAGGTGAGGACGAGGGCGTGAAGGATGACATACCATTCAGTGAGTGCCCTCCCATAATCTGCAAAACACAAAAAACCCTGAATCAATTTCCATACCCTAATTCAATTTGAACGAAACTGGAAACTCTAATTCATCTTTCAAAGAGAGAATAAGAGAAGATTAAGAAGACAGTGAGAGAGATTGAGAGAGAGAGAGGTAGAGAGTAGAGACCGTAGAGTGAGAGAAGAAAGAGATGTGGCTCGGGTGAGAGAAGAAAAGTCAAGAAAGAGATGTGAAAGTCAGAAAGTGAGAGATGCGGCTAGAGTTAAAACTCTAACTTTCCCTCAATATATATATATATATATGTATATATAGACACACGTACATACACACACACCTACATATGGTAATAGAAGCGGGTCGGTGGGTTTAAAAGCGGGTGGTTTTGTACCCGGAACTTCAACTGCACCAGATTAAACGGTGTCGGTACGGTGTGTGAGCAAAACGACGTCGTTTTGCCTAAATTAACAGCACCTAATATTTCGGTATGGTGCAGGTGGTGACTGCATTTTAGGCTCAATATGCCCAGGCCTAGTCAATATGGTATGCACTTGTTAAGCTTTGTACAAATTTGACCCAAACTTACAATGTCTCGATGCTATAGATGATAACTAGACGTCTATACTCATCTTTTTTCTTGTCTAACGTCGTATTTTTATCTATTTTCCGATATTGATGAAACTTACCTCAGAAGCCCAAAGGCTAGAAAATACAAACAAGCCCAAGTCTCATAATGTAAATGACAAGGTTCTTTGAGATTGACCCCCAACCCGACCAATGACATGCCACAAGCACAAGGCAAAGGCAAAGAGAAGAGCAGCCGAAACAACAATTCAACAAGACTGAAAGACGCTGCGGAGAAATTACTTAATTAGGTGTGTGTTCTTCCTTTGGTTGATAGGAGAATATGTAGCGGAAATTGCTCTTCTTATGAGTCCCAAACCCATATTGTAAACCGTACTGAAAATTAGAATTGAATGTGACTGAGTTGCAGTGAAAAAAGGAATACGGGTAAGATCGAGACCAATGAGTGCATGCATGACCCATTCTTATTATATATTTATAACAGAAACAAAAATGGAAGAAACATCCATGTAGATGGCCACTTGTTATATTTCATCAAGAGGTCCAAGATATATTAGAACTACAAACGCAAACGAAACGGTAACTAAACTAAATTGATACTATTCCATTTTCGATCGTTGGCATAATGAGTCTGCATGGATCGTGATCATTTATCTTCTTGAGAATGAGAGAAGAAGCGGTTGATGGTAGGCATGATCTCCGGCCGGCGGGTTCGGAGGTACTTCCAGAGGCCATGTTCGGCATACCTCTCTCCCTCTTCTTCGTTATCAAGCACTGCCATTCTCCGGTGAGATTTGTTCACTCTGCAACACCAATCACCATAGAAATGAAAGCAGATGATCAATACTCCTCCTCACCGATCATCAACATCACCACCATAATTCATATAGGAAAATTCATGATCAAATATATGGTACTACCTGACATCCGGGTTGAGGATTACATTCCTTGTAAGCTAAAATACGCACAAACTTGTCACAAATGTCATCGCAGCCATTAGCGGGTAAACCTGTATATATATAGTTCATCAAATTTATATCATATATATCACACACAAAATTAAAATTATACATACATATATACATGTATATAGATTGCTCACCTCAGGCCTAATCCAACGCCCCATCACAATGCTCTTGTCTTTGGCTTTGGAACAAAAGTTGGTACCTATAGTGCTTCTTAACGTGAGCAAACTTCTATCTTTTTCACTGTTTGGGATGAACTTCTGTGTGCCCCTAGTGTTGGTATATATAGTGTTTCGTTGGATTGGAGCAAACCAAACGAGGAAAAGGTCCTAAATGGAAGTATATTGTTCTATAAAATCATATTACTGTGGGCAGCATTGTTTTTGACTTTACAGAAAACCAGCGGCTTGGCCTCTGGGTTTTCTCGTTTAGATTTTCCAGTTTGGAAATCAGGCAAATTCCAACAGGCCACTGGTGTTTTACCACTATGGCTCTTGACCCTAGCTATCACTAGAATGTTCCAAGCAACCTCAAAAGAATAGCAAAGGTTTTCAGTATCTTGGAAAATAAAATTACGAAAATTAGTTCGATTTATACTAATTTCGTGACTTGGTCCCTTCATGTGGATAAGGATATGGTAAATTAAAATTAAACCTATGTTTTCACTAAACCACCAAAGCCAGGCTGTTGCTTAATTTCTTGAGGACATGCAGCATCACAGATATTGCAATAATCCAACGGCCTAAATATAAAAACCTCAATTTCCAATTTCCAACCAAAAAAATATATAAAAAGAGTAGAAAAGTTCAAAAATTGCCACCAAGCATATAGAAAACGATCGAAGTTTTCGGCCCTGTATTCCGATAATGAAGGTCGGAATCATAGATTGTTTGACACGATCGATATGATTGCTTTCAGAGTCAGAATGTCGAATAACACTGACTTGAGATTACAATGAAAAACAAACAGGGTAAACCTTAAGCATCATGATAGTAATGCTCTCTCACTTGGTCTCGTGAAGCTTCATGCCTGCTACCTAGCTTGAGTAGCTCTCTCCCTCATCGCAAAAATGGCGACCATATCGTCATTCTTCAACAGGTCCCTGTGTTTCTTCAACTATAATCCATAATCCAACACAGAACACAAGTAGAATCTGAAAATTCATGTACTGATGGATCTATATGAAACTCATATAATCAGTCACAGACAAGTTGCTCAATAATTGTTTGATCATGCATGCATTACCTAAGCATCACCACGAACCCGATAGCCGTACAGAAGTCTCCAAATGAGAATTCTTTCCGGTCGGGCCGGTTTGTGGCAGCGCTTGACCAGGCGAACGTTTTCCTCGGAGAATTTTCTCTGAGGCTCAAACACGTACTGAATCTATGGCTTCCATTTCTCAAGGGATTCAAGGATATATTTGTTCAAGTTATTCTGGATTTCAGGCCTTGGGGAAGAAGAACACCAAGAAATGAGAAGAATAAATTGTGTTTGTTTAATTTTTTTTTTTTATGCTTTTGCCACACTTACATTAATTTGATGCTAAGTTGCACCTAATCTGTTACAGAAAAACAATGGTCTCGAACAATTGAGACCTTTTTCATACACAAGGAACTGTAGAGATTTTCTTTGATGTACTTGTTCATAGGTTGGTCATGATTTTGATGGAGGGCCCAAATCATGAGGTGGCCTAAGACTCTGGAAAAAATGTACAATTTTAGTGCTGAAGCAATCCAGTTCTGTATGTTAAACTCAAAAGTTGTTGAGTCGAGTAGTCTTTCTATCAGAAAAGGACTAATTACTTGTCCCTACTTTGCTTCCATGAAACTCATGCTTCAAACTTAAATCATGGGAACCTGAACATAGTTCTAGATAGCCTTGGAACGTTATTAGTTGGAAGCTGTCTTAAAAAACGATCAGTATGATCAGAAATCATATAATCAATCAGAAATATAAGCATGTGTGTTTTCACAAGGCTTTAATATATATTGCTATCTAGTCTCTTAGCTTGTACCGCCAAACTCATTACCTGTCAACTTCCTTCCACATATTTTATGTCTGGTTTCACTTAGCAGTTGCTTTAAGATTTGGAAATCCAAACAGAAGTTTCCAAATGAGAATGACATGGGAGAACTTTGAAGATGTTATAAGGGTCCAACGGTAACCGTATCGAAAAGCTAACAAAGACATTAGCTCCACAAAAGAAAGCTCGTAATTGATCCTTTACATCTTCAGCTTAGCAAATTTGCATGAGCATTCCATCCTAATTCAGTAACCATCGAGTTAATAGTTAGTCTTTTGGCCTAGATATGAGGTTTTTTGTGTCAGCTCTATTCCTTCTTGTCATTTTTTCATATGCAGGTAACTCTTACTCATTACACTTCAGTTACATTATATCAGAAAAGTCATGCCTTCTATGCTTGGTTATGAATGCTTGTGTTTGTGTTTTTTGAATCGATGCAGCTGCATATGACCCCCTGGATCCAAATGGAAACATAACTATAAGATGGGACATAATGTCTTGGACACCAGATGGCTATGTGGTCAGTACACATCAATTTCTCTCACAAAAGTTGTCTTCTCACAAATTTCCATATATCTGTTAGCATTACATAGTGATATTAATTGTATCAGTGAAGGTGCTGTAAACAGAACACTATGTATTTTACAGGCAACCGTAACCATAAACAACTTCCAAATGTATCGGCACATAATGAGCCCCGGGTGGACATTAGGTTGGACATGGGCTAAAAAAGAAGTGATATGGTCCGCGGTGGGAGCGCAAACCACTGAGCAGGGTGACTGCTCCAAGTTCAAAGGGAACATACCTCATTGTTGCAAGAAAACCCCCACAGTTGTGGACTTGCTTCCTGGTGTGCCATACAACCAACAATACCAAAACTGTTGCAAAGGTGGAGTAGTGGGAGCTTGGGGCCAAGATCCTTCAGCTTCTGTCTCGGCATTCCAGCTGAGTGTTGGAATGGCTGGTACTTCAAACAAGACGGTATAACTTCCCAAGAACTTCACTCTGCTAGGACCAGGTCCAGGGTACACTTGTGGCAAGGCTAAAATTGTGCCTTCCACCATCTTTTTCTCACCTGATCATCGTCGTAAGACTCAAGCTCTCAGTAAGTTCCTCTGCCTCAGAAGTCAGAAGATCTAATTTTCATTGGTGCTTCTTTTACAATGTTTTCTGATATGTAGCATATTTTGTGCAGTGACATGGAATGTGACATGTACTTATTCACAGCTTCTGGCCAGGAAAAACCCAAGTTGTTGTGTATCACTCTCGTCTTTCTACAACGAAACAATTGTTCCTTGCCCAACTTGTTCTTGTGGTTGCCATAACAAGGACAGTTGTGTCAAGTAAGTCACCCTCTTTTCATTGTTTGAAAGATATAACTTGTGTAATTGTGCAAAGATAGGCAGGCACCTAAATCACATGATTAATGATGGTATTGCAGAAGCAACTCAAAACTTTTGAGCATGGTGGGAGTTAACACTCCAAAGAAAGACAATGCCCCTCTCTTGCAGTGTACACACCACATGTGCCCCTGTAAGAATTCACTGGCATGTAAAAGTGAATTACAAGGAGTACTGGCGTGTGAAGGTTACGGTTACAAACTTTAACTATCGGATGAACTACACACTTTGGACTCTGGTTGTTCGGCATCCTAATCTCAACAATGTCACACAAGTTTACAGCTTTGATTACAAGCCTCTTGTTCCATATGAGTCCATAAGTAAGTTCCACCAATCACTTCTCTTAATCTTTTTGCAGTCTTAAGTTCAATGTTCAAACTGCTAGCCTAACACAATTTCAATGTCACATATGCAGATGATACTGGTATGTTCTATGGATTGAAATACTTCAATGACCAATTAATGGAAGCCGGGCCATTTGGGAATGTTCAGTCGGAGATTCTTCTTAAGAAGGACATAAACACATTCACTTTCAAGGAGGGATGGGCATTTCCTCGCAAAGTTTACTTCAATGGTGACGAGTGCCAGATGCCTCCACCTGATACATACCCATTTCTGCCTAATTCTGCCCATCAGAATCTACATTCTTTCTCAGCATTGGTTTCCATATTAATTTTCTTGTTGATAGCTATTTGGTGATTTGGGTACATAGAGTTTTGGACTGTGATTTGATTACATAGATTTGGAAGCTTAAGGATGTTGACACAGACAATGATGAAACACAAGTACTAAAAGTTCCAACAAACATGACTTACTGATATGTACAGAGAATTTGAAGTTTTGAACAAGTCTGGTGTGGAAATTTCTGTGTTCCTTTATTTATAATATTAATTTAGCCTCACCACGAATAAATCTAATACATAGAGAACATATGGCCTCTAATGGCTATGTACAACACATATCATGGGGCTGCAGAATAGTAAAAATAACACATCTTCCTTTTCTTTGACCCAAAAACACAAAAAGGTAGCAATTTTAGAGCACATAACATGAAAATTTAAGGAATCTATAAGTTCATATGAATCATGAGAACAACAGAGAGAATAAGAGCAATATGTATCCATAATATCAACAGATCCAAATCCCTCTTCAGTTTTTCGTCTTTCCACCATATATTCAAATCCTTCTGAAACATTGTAGCTGATATACAATCGCAATTACAACATAGAAGGGTAAATCTACAATCAGCAGGGTTGCTACATAAATCTATACATCAGAACAGCTAAGGTGCACCCTTAAGTAGTCCAAAAATGAGCATCAGCCGCACACTCGCTTACGTCCAATTTCATTGCGGAAGCTCTTCATGTAAATGCACATCTTTAAGTGGCCTTTGTGAATTCAAGGTCAAACTAATCCCTTCTAAAATCTTAGATTTGAAGCATTTGCGAGTAGAGTCTAAGCATAAGCATATGCGAATGCAAATGTTGATACTGAAATCATGATCACAGTAAGCAGAGAAACATACTGCCGGAAACCAGCATTTGGCAAATGTGGAAAGGCATCTGGAGGTGGCATTACACAAGTATCACCATTGAAATAGATCCTTCTAGGAAATGCCCATCCCTTGTCAAAAGTAAAGGTGGCTGGATTCTTCCGGAAAAGCAGCTCCGACTGTACATTACCGAGAGGCCCAGATTGCACCAGCATATCATTGAAGAACTTGATTCCCCATAGCATTACAGTATCATCTATCAGAAAAGACAACAAATTATTAATTCCCAACTTCTTTTGTGTATAAACAAGCAAGATTAAAATGTGCAAATTTTCTAGAAAATCATGAAAACTTCGACTACCAGCTAAACATTATTGCAACAAAGGTGAACAAGAAAGCAATAGTAAGTGAGGATAACATACTTATGGTTCCATACGGAGTCAAGGACTTTGCATTGAAGCTGAAAACTTCAGTCAGATTGTCAAAATTTGGGTGTTGGACAACCAAGTTCCAATCTGAATAGTTCCTCCTGTAATCAAAGTTTGTAATTGTAATCTTCACTCTCCAGTATTCCTTGTAATTCTGCTTGATGTGCCAATGAACTCTAATCGGGCACATATGGCTAGTACATCTAACCAATGGTGAATTCTTATCAGCAGCTGATACAACTGAAGCCAAATAAGGAGACTCTGGCCTGCAAATTCACAGAAAAAAAATTGTATTCAGGAGAATACAAGTAATAAATTCATCCTTGAAATAAGAAAGAAGTTAATAAAAAAGTAGATAGTTGAGGGAGCTCACACTACACAGCTTCCAGGCTGAGTTATGTTGTTTTGGCAGCCACACGAACATGTTGGGCAGGGAACTACTGTGTCATTGTAGAAGGAAGACAGTGAGACACAGCAAGGAGGAGCTTTCTGAGCCAGGAACTGTGAATATGTGCATGTCACATTCCATGTCACTGCCACCAAAGAGTGAAGGTTAAACCAAAAAATACTTCTTAGCAGAAGTACTTGCATTTCAAGAGATTTACATCAACTTACTCATGGCTTGAGAGACTCTTCTTTTATCAGCAGTAAAGAATTTAGTTGGTTTGACAACTTTTGCAACACCACAAGTGTACCCCGGCCCAGGTCCCATTAAGGTATAGTTTTTCGGAAGCCTAACTGTCTTGTTGGTGGTTCCAGATCTACCTACACTTAGTTGAAAAGAAGCTGCAGCATTGGATGGATCCTGGATCCATGAGCTCAGCACTCCCCCTTTACAACAATTGGAATACTGCTGATTGTATGGAGTTCCAGGGAGTAGATCAACAATGGTTGGGGTCTTTTTGCAGCAATGTGGTGGCGTTGGCTTAAATTTTGAACAATCTCCTTGCTCGGTGGCTTGTCCTCCCACCATGTTCCAAATTACCTCCTTCTTTGCCCATGTCCATCCTACTGTCCAGCCTGGTGCTTGAATGTGTCTATACTGCTGGAAGTTAAAAAGCGTAACAACAGCCTGTTCGTACAAAAAGAATGCTGATTACATATACTTTTCTATTATCTCGAATGTGAATGAATCCATGTCAAGACTCCTGATTAGAAACCGGCCATGTTGAACATGCAGCTAATGTAAAAATTTACCATCATTAGCTAAGAACTCAAATAATACTTACAACATAGCCGTCAGGGGTCCAGCTTATAATATCCCATTTGATTGTGATGTTGCCATTAGGATCAAGCGGATCATATGCATCTGGAATCAAAGAGCAGGAAAAGAAACAGTGAATATTGTTGAGATATATATCCCACATCCGGAATATGGGACCTTGTCTGTGGGTTAATAAGGGTTTGGGCCACTCCACCCATTGCCAATTGGTTTTGGATGTGAATCCCAGACTACTTTATCAAATATCATGAGAATGTGAAACTTAAATGCGAAATTTTCACAAGATAAAATCTGAAATTTTTGTTTTCATTAATTGTTCAAAAGC